>JAGKPW010003127.1:0-1307058 GCA_019926035.1 Melaleuca alternifolia
TCACAAGTATTCAGGAAATTATATATGAACTTGATTGAAATCCATTATGGCGAACTCCGTACCAGACATAATTGACTTATTGACTGCTAATTACAAAACTTTTTGAGCGTATGTTTAGTTATCTGATGCGTTGCTTTGGTTTGTTTGTCGCACTGCTGGACAATAATTAGATTGGTCTACTAAACACCAATGATACAAACTCATTAAGCATCCAACCACACCGAAACATACATTGTCCCTTTCGCATGCTCGGTATTCCTTTATCACCCAACTAAAATTATTCGTTTTTTCTTCCCTCCTTCATTATCTAATCCACTAGCATTAATGAATCGCACGTGAGACAGAGAATTCTCGAAGAAAATGATTCATGAAGCAGCATACCACATGAACAAACACAAACGAATTGTAAAGAATAATCGAATTTGAGACAAGCAAAAGGAGAACAAAATATCTCGAGAAGGAAATTGTTTATTTGGTGCTTTTAATGTTGACAAAAGCAGTCTCCTATTCCATAACACGCGACATCCTAATCCCATCTCTCGAAATAGAACCAGTTTCTGTACACTTATTGGCACTACCGCAATAGACTATAAAAAAGTCTAAAGATACGAACACCACTGCTTTCTCCAACGTGGTAATTGGCCGATCAGGGCGAATATTAGCAATCATTTTTTCCCATTCTGAAACCCATAGCTGGAGTTTCATATTTGCAGTGCGATTTTTCCTTGCAAGTTGAACACCAGTTGTTGGACAAAATGCTGTTTATATTTGTCATCTGCCAATTATCGTGATGGCAAAGCATGGGATCTCTGTCTGTCGCTTTCTAGTGGGAAGTAGGAAAAAGTTAGGAAATGGCAATAATTCTCCTGTTTAATTTTAATCCTAAAGGGTCTTGAATTACAGATGTGTATCTAGGTATGAAGGAAATGCAGTTATTATGTACTAAGGAAACTGCAGATTTCACAAGTATTCAGGAACTTATAGATGAAATTGATTGAAATCCATTATGGCGAACTCTGTAAACATAATTGAATTATTGACTGCTAATTATAAAACTTTTTGAGCATATGTATAGTTATCTGAAGCGTTGCTTTGGTTTGTTTGCTGCACTGCTAGACAATAATTAGATTGGTCTACTCAATACCAACGATACAAACTCGTTAAGCATTCAACCACACCGAAACATACATTGTCCCTTTCGCATGTTCGGTATTCCTTTATCATCCAACCAAAATTATTCACTTTTTCTTCCCTCCTTCATTACTTTGTTCACCGGCATTGATGAATCGAACGTGAGACAGATAATTCTGGAAGAAAATACCTTATGAAGTAGCATGCCAGATGAACAAACACAAACAAATTATGAAGAATGATCGAATTTGTGACAAGCAAAAGGAGAACCAAAGATCTCGGGAAGGAAATCGTTCATTTTGTGAGTTTAATGTTGACAAAAGCAGTCTCATATTCCATAAGTGACATCCTATCCATAATCAAAATAGAGCTATTTCATGTACACTTGTTGCTACTATCCAAATAGACCTATAAAAAGGTGAAAAATTGACATCATGTGCTTTCCCAACGGGGTAATTGCCGACATGGCGAATATTAGCATCATTTTTGCCAAGCTGAAAACCATAGCTGGAGTTTCATATTTGGCGAGTGGATTTCTTTACAAGTTGAACACCATTTTGTTGGACAAAATGATGTTTATATTTGTCATCTGGCAATTATCGTGATGGCAAAGCATGGGATCTCTGTCTGTCGCTTTCTAGTGGGAAGTAGGAAAAAGTTAGGAAATGGCAATAACTCTCCTGTTTAGTTTTAATCCATAAAGGGTCTTGAATTACAGATGTGTATCTAGGTATGAAGGGAATGCAGTCAGAATATACTAAGGAAACTGCAGATTTCACAAGTATTCAGGAAATTATATATGAAATTGATTGAAATCCATTATGGCGAACTCCGTACCAGACATAATTGACTTATTGACTGCTAATTACAAAACTTTTTGAGCGTATGTATAGTTATCTGATGCGTTGCTTTGGTTTGTTTGTCGCACTGCTGGACAATAATTAGATTGGTCTACTAAACACCAATGATACAAACTCATTAAGCATCCAACCACACCGAAACATACATTGTCCCTTTCGCATGCTCGGTATTCCTTTATCATCCAACTAAAATTATTCATTTTTTCTTCCCTCCTTCATTATCTAATCGCACGTGAGACAGAGAATTCTCGAAGAAAATGATTTATGAAGCAGCATACCAGATGAACAAACACAAACGAATTGTAAAGAATAATCGAATTTGAGACAAGCAAAAGGAGAACAAAATATCTCGAGAAGGAAATTGTTTATTTGGTGATTTTAATGTTGACAAAAGCAGTCTCCTATTCCATAAGCGACAACCTATCCATTCTCGAAATAGAACCATTTCCTGTACACTTATTGTCACTACCCAAATAGACATATAAAAAGGCGAAAGATAGACACCACGTGCTTCCCCAACGGGGTAATTGCCGATATGGCGAATATTAGCATCATTTTTCCCAATCTAAAAACCATAGCTGGAGTTTCATATTTGGCGAGTGGATTTCCTTACAAGTTGAACACCATTTTCTTGGACAAAATGCTGTTTATATTTGTCATCTGCCAATTATCGTGATGGCGAAGCATGGGATCTCTGTCTGTCGCTTTCTAGTGGGAAGTAGGAAAAAGTTAGGAAATGGCAATAATTCTCCTGTTTAATTTTAATCCTAAAGGGTCTTGAATTACAGATGTGTATCTAGGTATGAAGGGAATGCAGTCAGAATATACTAAGGAAACTGCAGATTTCACAAGTATTCAGGAACTTATATATGAAATTGATTGAAATCCATTATGGCGAACAACGTACCATACATAATTGACTTATTGACTGCTAATTACAAAAATTTTTGAGCGTATGTATAGTTATCTGATGCGTTGCTTTGGTTTGTTTGCCGCACTGCTAGACAATAATTAGATTGGTCTACTAAACACCAACGATACAAACTCATTAAGCATTCAACCACACCGAAACATACATTGTCCCTTTCGCATGCTCGGTATTCCTTTATCATCCAACTAGAATTATTCACTTTTTCTTCCCTCCTTCATTATCTAATCCACTAGCATTAATGAATCGCACGTGAGACAGAGAATTCTCGAAGAAAATGATTTAAGAAGCAGCATACCACATGAACAAACACAAACGAATTGTAAAGAATAATCGAATTTGAGACAAGCAAAAGGAGGACAAAATATCTCGAGAAGGAAATTGTTTATTTGGTGATTTTAATGTTGACAAAAGCAGTCTCCTATTCCAGAAGCGACATCCTATCCATTCTCGAAATAGAACCATTTCCTGTACACTTATTGTCACTACCCAAATAGACATATAAAAAGGCGAAAGATAGACACCACGTGCTTCCCCAACGGGGTAATTGCCGATATGGCAAATATTAGCATCATTTTTCCCAAGCTGAAAACCATAGCTGGAGTTTCGTATTTGGCGAGTGGATTTCTTTACAAGTTGAACACCATTTTGTTGTACAAAATGCTATTTATATTTGTCATGTGGCAATTATCGTGATGGCGAAGCATGGGATCTCTGTCTGTCGCTTTCTAGTGGGAAGTAGGAAAAAGTTAGGAAATGGCAATAACTCTCCTGTTTAGTTTTAATCCTAAAGGGTCTTGAATTACAGATGTGTATCTAGGTATGAAGGGAATGCAGTCAGAATATACTAAGGAAACTGCAGATTTCACAAGTATTCAGGAACTTATATATGAAATTGATTGAAATCCATTATGGCGAACTCCGTACCATACATAATTGACTTATTGACTGCTAATTACAAAACTTTTTGAGCGTATGTATAGTTATCTGATGCGTTGCTTTGGTTTGTTTGCCGCACTGCTAGACAATAATTAGATTGGTCTACTAAACACCAACGATACAAACTCATTAAGCATTCAACCACACCGAAACATACATTGTCCCTTTCGCATGCTCGGTATTCCTTTATCATCCAACTAGAATTATTCACTTTTTCTTCCCTCCTTCATTATCTAATCCACTAGCATTAATGAATCGCACGTGAGACAGAGAATTCTCGAAGAAAATGATTTATGAAGCAGCATACCACATGAACAAACACAAACGAATTGTAAAGAATAATCGAATTTGAGACAAGCAAAAGGAGAACAAAATATCTCGAGAAGGAAATTGTTTATTTGGTGATTTTAATGTTGACAAAAGCAGTCTCCTATTCCATAAGCGACATCCTATCCATTCTCGAAATAGAACCATTTCCTGTACACTTATTGTCACTACCCAAATAGACCTATAAAAAGGCGAAAGATAGACAGCACGTGCTTCTCCAACGGGGTAATTGCCGATATGTCGAATATTAGCATCATTTTTCCCAAGCTGAAAACCATAGCTGGAGTTTCATATTTGGCGAGTGGATTTCTTTACAAGTTGAACACCATTTTGTTGGACAAAATGCTATTTATATTTGTCATCTGGCAATTATCGTGATGGCGAAGCATGGGATCTCTGTCTGTCGCTTTCTAGTGGGAAGTAGGAAAAAGTTAGGAAATGGCAATAACTCTCCTGTTTAGTTTTAATCCTAAAGGGTTGACAAAGTGATGTCCTTGAATTACAGATGTGTATCTAGGTATGAAGGGAATGCAGTCAGAATATACTAAGGAAACTGCAGATTTCACAAGTATTCAGGAAATTATATATGAAATTGATTGAAATCCATTATGGCGAACTCCGTACCAGACATAATTGACTTATTGACTGCTAATTACAAAACTTTTTGAGCGTATGTATAGTTATCTGATGCGTTGCTTTGGTTTGTTTGTCGCACTGCTGGACAATAATTAGATTGGTCTACTAAACACCAATGATACAAACTCATTAAGCATTCAACCACACCAAAACATACATTGTCCCCTTCGCTTGCTACGTATTCTTTCATCATGCAACCAAAATTATTCACTTTATCTTCTCTCCTTCATTATCTAGTCCACCGGCATTGATGAATCACAAGTGAGACAGATAATTCTCGAAGAAAATGCCTTATGAAGCAGCATGCGAGATGAACAAACACAAACAAATTGTGAGGCATGATTAAATTTGTGAAAGACAGAAGGAAAACCAAATATCTCGAGATGGAAATCATTTACTTGGTGAGTTTAATGTTGACAAAAGCAGTTATGATCCTATTCATTCTCAAAATAGAGCCATTTTCTGTACAATTGTTATCACTACCCAAATAAACCTATAAAAAGGCGAAAAATAGACATCCGGTGCTTCCCCAACGGGGTAATTGCCGATATGGCAAATATTAGCATCATTTTTCCCAAGCTGAAAACCATAGCTGGAGTTTCATATTTGGCGAGTGGATTTCTTTACAAGTTGAACACCATTTTGTTGGACAAAATGCTATTTATATTTGTCATCTGGCAATTATCGTGATGGCGAAGCATGGGATCTCTGTCTGTCGCTTTCTAGTGGGAAGTAGGAAAAAGTTAGGAAATGGCAATAACTCTCCTGTTTAGTTTTAATCCTAAAGGGTCTTGAATTACAGATGTGTATCTAGGTATGAAGGGAATGCAGTCAGAATATACTAAGGAAACTGCAGATTTCACAAGTATTCAGGAACTTATATATGAAATTGATTGAAATCCATTATGGCGAACTCCGTACCAGACATAATTGACTTATTGACTGCTAATTACAAAACTTTTTGAGCGTATGTATAGTTATCTGATGCGTTGCTTTGGTTTGTTTGCCGCACTGCTAGACAATAATTAGATTGGTCTACTAAACACCAACGATACGAACTCATTAAGCATTCAACCACACCGAAACATACATTGTCCCTTTCGATGCTCGGTATTCCTTTATCATCCAACTAAAATTATTCGTTTTTTTCTTCCCTCCTTCATTATCTAATCCACTAGCATTAATGAATCGCACGTGAGACAGAGAATTCTCGAAGAAAATGATTTATGAAGCAGCATACCACATGAACAAACACAAACGAATTGTAAAGAATAATCGAATTTGAGACAAGCAAAAGGAGAACAAAATATCTCGAGAAGGAAATTGTTTATTTGGTGATTTTAATGTTGACAAAAGCAGTCTCCTATTCCATAAGCGACATCCTATCCATTCTCGAAATAGAACCATTTCCTGTACACTTATTGTCACTACCCAAATAGACCTATAAAAAGGCGAAAGATAGACACCACGTGCTTCTCCAACGGGGTAATTGCCGATATGGCGAATATTAGCATCATTTTTCCCAAGCTGAAAACCATAGCTGGAGTTTCATATTTGGCGAGTGGATTTCCTTACAAGTTGAACACCATTTTCTTGGACAAAATGCTGTTTATATTTGTCATCTGCCAATTATCGTGATGGCGAAGCATGGGATCTCTGTCTGTCGCTTTCTAGTGGGAAGTAGGAAAAAGTTAGGAAATGGCAATAATTCTCCTGTTTAATTTTAATCCTAAAGGGTCTTGAATTACAGATGTGTATCTAGGTATGAAGGAAATGCAGTTAGTATGTACTAAGGAAACTGCAGATTTCACAAGTATTCAGGAACTTATAGATGAAATTGATTGAAATCCATTATGGCGAACTCTGTAAACATAATTGAATTATTGACTGCTAATTATAAAACTTTTTGAGCATATGTATAGTTATCTGAAGCGTTGCTTTGGTTTGTTTGCTGCACTGCTAGACAATAATTAGATTGGTCTACTCAATACCAACGATACAAACTCGTTAAGCATTCAACCACACCGAAACATACATTGTCCCTTTCGCATGTTCGGTATTCCTTTATCATCCAACCAAAATTATTCACTTTTTCTTCCCTCCTTCATTACTTTGTTCACCGGCATTGATGAATCGAACGTGAGACAGATAATTCTGGAAGAAAATACCTTATGAAGTAGCATGCCAGATGAACAAACACAAACAAATTATGAAGAATGATCGAATTTGTGACAAGCAAAAGGAGAACCAAAGATCTCGGGAAGGAAATCGTTCATTTGGTGAGTTTAATGTTGACAAAAGCAGTCTCATATTCCATAAGTGACATCCTATCCATAATCAAAATAGAGCTATTTCATGTACACTTGTTGCTACTATCCAAATAGACCTATAAAAAGGTGAAAAATTGACATCATGTGCTTTCCCAACGGGTTAATTGCCGACATGGCGAATATTAGCATCATTTTTGCCAAGCTGAAAACCATAGCTGGAGTTTCATATTTGGCGAGTGGATTTCTTTACAAGTTGAACACCATTTTGTTGGACAAAATGCTATTTATATTTGTCATCTGGCAATTATCGTGATGGCAAAGCATGGGATCTCTGTCTGTCGCTTTCTAGTGGGAAGTAGGAAAAAGTTAGGAAATGGCAATAACTCTCCTGTTTATTTTAATCCTAAAGGGTCTTGAATTACAGATGTGTATCTAGGTATGAAGGGAATGCAGTCAGAATATACTAAGGAAACTGCAGATTTCACAAGTATTCAGGAAATTATATATGAAATTGATTGAAATCCATTATGGCGAACTCCGTACCAGACATAATTGACTTATTGACTGCTAATTACAAAACTTTTTGAGCGTATGTATAGTTATCTGATGCGTTGCTTTGGTTTGTTTGTCGCACTGCTGGACAATAATTAGATTGGTCTACTAAACACCAACGATACAAACTCATTAAGCATTCAACCACACCGAAACATACATTGTCCCTTTCGCATGCTCGGTATTCCTTTATCATCCAACTAAAATTATTCATTTTTTCTTCCCTCCTTCATTATCTAATCCACTAATCGCACGTGAGACAGAGAATTCTCGAAGAAAATGATTTATGAAGCAGCATACCACATGAACAAACACAAACGAATTGTAAAGAATAATCGAATTTGAGACAAGCAAAAGGAGAACAAAATATCTCGAGAAGGAAATTGTTTATTTGGTGATTTTAATGTTGACAAAAGCAGTCTCCTATTCCATAAGCGACATCCTATCCATTCTCGAAATAGAACCATTTCCTGTACACTTATTGTCACTACCCAAATAGACATATAAAAAGGCGAAAGATAGACACCACGTGCTTCACCAACGGGATAATTGCCGATATGGCGAATATTAGCATCATTTTTCCCAAGCTGAAAACCATAGCTGGAGTTTCATATTTGGCGAGTGGATTTCTTTACAAGTTGAACACCATTTTGTTGGACAAAATGCTATTTATATTTGTCATCTGGCAATTATCGTGATGGCGAAGCATGGGATCTCTGTCTGTCGCTTTCTAGTGGGAAGTAGGAAAAAGTTAGGAAATGGCAATAACTCTCCTGTTTAGTTTTAATCCTAAAGGGTCTTGAATTACAGATGTGTATCTAGGTATGAAGGGAATGCAGTCAGAATATACTAAGGAAACTGCAGATTTCACAAGTATTCAGGAAATTATATATGAAATTGATTGAAATCCATTATGGCGAACTCCGTACCAGACATAATTGACTTATTGACTGCTAATTACAAAACTTTTTGAGCGTATGTATAGTTATCTGATGCGTTGCTTTGGTTTGTTTGTCGCACTGCTGGACAATAATTAGATTGGTCTACTAAACACCAATGATACAAACTCATTAAGCATTCAACCACACCGAAACATACATTGTCCCTTTCGCATGCTCGGTATTCCTTTATCATCCAACTAAAATTATTCGTTTTTTCTTCCCTCCTTCATTATCTAATCCACTAGCATTAATGAATCGCACGTGAGACAGAGAATTCTCGAAGAAAATGATTTATGAAGCAGCATACCACATGAACAAACACAAACGAATTGTAAAGAATAATCGAATTTGAGACAAGCAAAAGGAGAACAAAATATCTCGAGAAGGAAATTGTTTATTTGGTGATTTTAATGTTGACAAAAGCAGTCTCCTATTCCATAAGCGACATCCTATCCATTCTCGAAATAGAACCATTTCCTGTACACTTATTGTCACTACCCAAATAGACCTATAAAAAGGCGAAAGATAGACACCACGTGCTTCCCCAACGGGTAATTGCCGATATGGCGAATATTAGCATCATTTTTCCCAAGCTGAAAACCATAGCTGGAGTTTCATATTTGGCGAGTGGATTTCTTTACAAGTTGAACACCATTTTGTTGGACAAAATGCTATTTATATTTGTCATCTGGCAATTATCGTGATGGCGAAGCATGGGATCTCTGTCTGTCGCTTTCTAGTGGGAAGTAGGAAAAAGTTAGGAAATGGCAATAACTCTCCTGTTTAGTTTTAATCCTAAAGGGTCTTGAATTACAGATGTGTATCTAGGTATGAAGGGAATGCAGTCAGAATATACTAAGGAAACTGCAGATTTCACAAGTATTCAGGAAATTATATATGAAATTGATTGAAATCCATTATGGCGAACTCCGTACCAGACATAATTGACTTATTGACTGCTAATTACAAAACTTTTTGAGCGTATGTATAGTTATCTGATGCGTTGCTTTGGTTTGTTTGCCGCACTGCTAGACAATAATTAGATTGGTCTACTAAACACCAACGATACAAACTCATTAAGCATTCAACCACACCGAAACATACATTGTCCCTTTCGCATGCTCGGTATTCCTTTATCATCCAACTAAAATTATTCACTTTTTCTTCCCTCCTTCATTATCTAATCCACTAGCATTAATGAATCGAACGTGAGACAGAGAATTCTCGAAGAAAATGCTTTATGAAGCAGCATATCACATGAACAAACACAAACGAATTGTAAAGAATAATCGAATTTGAGACAAGCAAAAGGAGAACAAAATATCTCGAGAAGGAAATTGTTTATTTGGTGATTTTAATGTTGACAAAAGCAGTCTCCTATTCCATAAGCGACATCCTATCCATTCTCGAAATAGAACCATTTCCTGTACACTTATTGTCACTACCCAAATAGACATATAAAAAGGCGAAAGATAGACACCACGTGCTTCACCAACGGGATAATTGCCGATATGGCGAATATTAGCATCATTTTTCCCAAGCTGAAAACCATAGCTGGAGTTTCATATTTGGCGAGTGGATTTCTTTACAAGTTGAACACCATTTTGTTGGACAAAATGCTATTTATATTTGTCATCTGGCAATTATCGTGATGGCGAAGCATGGGATCTCTGTCTGTCGCTTTCTAGTGGGAAGTAGGAAAAAGTTAGGAAATGGCAATAACTCTCCTGTTTAGTTTTAATCCTAAAGGGTTGACAAAGTGATGTCCTTGAATTATAGATGTGTATCTAGGTATGAAGGGAATGCAGTCAGAATATACTAAGGAAACTGCAGATTTCACAAGTATTCAGGAACTTATAGATGAAATTGATTGAAATCCATTATGGCGAACTCCGTACCAGACATAATTGACTTATTGACTGCTAATTACAAAACTTTTTGAGCATATGTATAGTTATCTCATGCGTTACTTTGGTTTGTTTGCTGCACTGCTAGACAATAATTAGATTGGTCTACTAAACACCAAAGATACAAGCTCATTAAGCATTCAACCACACCAAAACATACATTGTCCCCTTCGCTTGCTACGTATTCTTTCATCATGCAATCAAAATTATTCACTTTATCTTCTCTCCTTCATTATCTAGTCCACCGGCATTGATGAATCACAAGTGAGACAGATAATTCTCGAAGAAAATGCCTTATGAAGCAGCATGCGAGATGAACAAACACAAACAAATTGTGAGGCATGATTAAATTTGTGAAAGACAGAAGGAAAACCAAAGATCTCGAGATGGAAATCGTTTACTTGGTGAGTTTAATGTTGACAAAAGCAGTTATGATCCTATTCATTCTCAAAATAGAGCCATTTTCTGTACAATTGTTATCACTACCCAAATAAACCTATAAAAAGGCGAAAAATAGACATCCGGTGCTTTCCCAACGGGGTAATTGCCGGCATGGCGAAAATTAATATCATTTTTGCTAAGCTGAAAACTATAGATGGAGTTTCATATTTGGTGAGTGGATTTCTTTACAAGTTGAACACCATTTTGTTGGATAAAATGCTGTTTATATTTGTCATCTGGCAATTATCGTGCTGGCGAAGCATCGGATCTCTGTCTGTCGCTTGCTAGTGGGAAGTAGGAAAAAGTTAGGAAATGGCAATAACTCTCATGTTTAGTTTTAATCCTAAAGGGTTAACAAAGGTGATGTCCTTGAATTATAGATGTGCATCTAGGTGAGAAGGAAAGACAATTAGTATGTACTAAGGGAACTGTTGATTTCACAAGTATTCAGGAACTTATAGATAAAATTGATTGAAATCCATTATGGCGAACTCCGTACCAGACATAATTGACTGCTAATTACAAAAATTTTTGAGCATATGTATAGTTATCTGAAGCGTTGCTTTGGTTTGTTTGCCGCACTGCTAGACAATAATTAGATTGGGCTACTAAACACCAACGATACAAACTCGTTAAGCATTCAACCACACCGAAACATACATTGTCCTTTTCGCATGCTCGGTATTCCTTTATCATCCAACCAAAATTATTCACTTTTTCTTCCCTCCTTCATTATCTAATCCACCAGCATTATTGAATCGCACGTGAGACAAATAATTCTCGATGAAAATGCTTTATGAAACAGCATGCCATTAAACAAACACAAACAGATTGTGAAGAATAATCGAATTTGAAACAAGCAAAAGGAGAACCAAATATCTCGAGAAGGAAATCGTTTATTTGGTGAGTTTAATGTTGACAAAAGCAGTCTCATATTCCATAAGTGACATCCTATCCATAATCAAAATAGAGCTATTTCATGTACACTTGTTGCTACTATCCAAATAGACCTATAAAAAGGTGAAAAATTGACATCATGTGCTTTCCCAACGGGTTAATTGCCGATATGGCGAATATTAGCATCATTTTTCCCAAGCTGGAAACCATAGCTGGAGTTTCATATTTGGCGAGTGGATTTCTTTACAAGTTGAACACCATTGAGTTGGACAAGATGTGTATCTAGGTATGAAGGGAATGCAGTTAGTATGTACTAAGGAAACTGCAGATTTCACAAGTATTCAGGAACTTATAGATGAAATTGATTGAAATCCATTATGGCGAACTCTATAAACATAATTGAATTATTGACTGCTAATTATAAAACTTTTTGAGCATATGTATAGTTATCTGAAGCGTTGCTTTGGTTTGTTTGCTGCACTGCTAGACAATAATTAGATTGGTCTACTCAATACCAACGATACAAACTCGTTAAGCATTCAACCACACCGAAACATACATTGTCCCTTTCGCATGTTCGGTATTCCTTTATCATCCAACCAAAATTATTCACTTTTTCTTCCCTCCTTCATTACCTAGTCCACCGGCATTGATGAATCGCACGTGAGACAGATAATTCTGGAAGAAAATGCCTTATGAAGTAGCATGCCAGATGAACAAACACAAACAAATTGTGAAGAATGATCGAATTTGTGACAAGCAAAAGGAGAATCAAAGATCTCGAGAAGGAAATCGTTTATTTGGTGAGTTTAATGTTGACAAAAGCAGTCTCATATTCCATAAGTGACATCCTATCCATTATCAAAATAGAGCTATTTCATGTACACTTGTTGCTACTACCCAAATAGACCTATAAAAAGGTGAAAAATTGACATCATGTGCTTTCCCAACGAGGTAATTGCCGACATGGCGAATATTAGCATTATTTTTGCCAAGCTGAAAACCATAGCTGGAGTTTCATATTTGGCGAGTGGATTTCTTTACAAGTTGAACACCATTTTGTTGGACAAAATGCTGTTTATATTTGTCATCTGGCAATTATCGTGATGGCGAAGCATGGGATCTCTGTCTGTCGTTTTCTAGTGGGAAGTAGGAAAAAGTTAGGAAATGGCAATAATTCTCCTGTTTAGTTTTAATCCTAAAGGGTTGACAAAAGCGATGTCCTTGAATTACAGATGTGTATCTAGGTATGAAGGGAATGCAGTCAGAATATACTAAGGAAACTGCAGATTTCACAAGTATTCAGGAACTTATATATGAAATTGATTGAAATCCATTATGGCGAACTCTGTACTAGACATAATTGACTTATTGACTGCTAATTACAAAACTTTTTGAGCATGTGTATAGTTATCTGATGCGTTGTTTTGGTTTGTTTGCCGCACTGCTAAACAATAATTAAATTCGTCTACTCAACACCAACGATATAAACTCGTTAAGCATTCAACCACACCGAAACATACATTGTCCCTTTCGCATGCTTCGTATTCCTTCATCATCCAATCAAAATTATTCTCTTTATCTTCCCTCCTTCATTATCTAGTCCACCGGCATTGATGAATCGCACGTGAGACAGATAATTCTCGAAGAAAATGCCTTATGAAGCAGCATGCCAGATGAACAAACACAAACAAATTGTGAAGAATGATCGAATTTGTGACAAGTAGAAGGAGAACCAAAGATCTCGGGAAGGAAATCGTTCATTTGGTGAGTTTAATGTTGACAAATGCAGTCACCTATTCCACAAGTGACATCTTATCCATTATCAAAATATAGCTATTTCCTATACACTTGTTGCTACTACACAAATAGACCTATAAAAAGGTGAAAAATAGACACCCTGTGCTTCCCCAACGGGGTAATTGCCGATATGGCGAATATTAGCGTCATTTTTCCCAAGCTGGAAACCACAGCTGGAGTTTCATATTTGGCAAGTGGATTTCTTTACAAGTTGAACACCATTGAGTTGGACAAGATGCTGTTTATATTTGCCATCCTGGCAATTATCATGCTGGCGAAGCATGGGGTCTCTGTCTGTCGCTTTCTAGTGGGAAGTAGGAAAAAATCAGGAATTGACAATAACCCTCTTGTTTAGTTTTAATCCTTAAGGGTTGACAAATGTGATGACCTTGAATTACAGATGTGTACCTAGGTATGAAGGGAAGACAATCGGTATCTACTGAGGAAACTGCAGATTTTACAAGTATTGAGGAACTTTTAGATGAAATTGATTGAAATCCACTATGGCGAACTCTGTACCAGACATAATTGACTTATTGACCGCGAATTACAAATCTTTTTGAGCATATGTATAGTTGTTATCTGATGTGTTGCTTTGGTTTGTTTGCTGCACTGCTGGACAATAATTAGATTAGTCTACTTAACACCAACGATACAAACTCGTTAAGTATTCAACCACACCGAAACATACATTATCTCTTTCGCATGCTTGGTATTCCTTCATCATCTAACCAAAATTATTCACTTTTTCTTCCTTCCTTCATTATCTAGTCCACCGGCATTGAAGAATCGCACGTGAGACAGATAATTCTCGAACAAAATGCCTTATGAAGCAGCATGACATATGAACAAACACAAACAAATTGTGAAGAATGATCGAATTTGTGACAAGTGAAAGGAGAACCAAAGATTTCGAGAAGGAAATCGTTTATTTGGTGAGTTTAATGTTGACAAAAGCAGTCTCCTATTCCATAAGCGACATCCTATTTATTCTCAAAATAGAGCCTTTTCTGTACACTTGTTGCCACTACCCATATAGACCTGTAAAAAGGCAAAAGATAGACACCGCGTGCCTCCCCAACAGGTTAATTGCAAACATGGTGAATATTGGCATCATTTTTGCCAACCTAATACGGTTCATCTTATAAAGCGCCCCACTTGCCACGTATGAAGTCCCAACCTTGGTTTCCAACCTATCATCATTATGGACGATGGCGATAGTGGTAACCGCACTCTCCATCTCCCCACCCGGGAGAACATCCAAATTTAACACCCCACAGAAAACCCAAAAGAAATATATATAAAACATTTCCCGTTCAGAGTAAGAAAGAGCAAGACTGCCCTTTTCCGACGTTCTTGTTCGTTTTTCATATTCTAACTATTTTCTTCATTCTTCTTTGCTCTTCGTTCATTCTCCGACGTTCAGTGTAAGAAAGAGCAAGACTTCTCTTTTCCGACGTTATTGTTCATTTTTCACATTCTAACTATCTTCTTCATTCTTCTTCTTCTTCGTTTATTCTTCGTTCAGTGTAAGATAGAGCAAGACTGTCATTTTCCTTATTCTTCGTTCATTCTTCTTCGTTGCAGCGACCATTCTTCTTTGTTAGTACAATGTGGAGTTTCGTTAGTAGGTTTTTTCATTTCCCAGGTAACCAACGATCGGGCATTTTATTTTGTTTATCAATAGCGTTTAGTTTACTTATGAACTTGTTTAATGCTGACATGGTGAGGGAGGGTTGCGAGCTAATCCTGGTGTAGCTGTAGACGAGGAGGTGGCAATAGGAGGAAGGAGTCGTACGTTTCTCTTCCCCAAGAATGATTGTGCGGCAGGTAATGTCCCTCTCGCCGAACCGGTCACGGTAGACGCTCCTGCTAAATAGGCCATGGTAAACGACCTACCTGCTAAAACGGAGAGGCCGACGCATAAGAAGGCAGAGGCAGCCAAAGTCCAATCATGGTTATTCAACGGCGGTGGCCTGGAAACCACAGCTGGAGTTTCATATTTGACGAGTAGATTTCTTTACAAGTTCAACACTATTGAGTTGGACAAGATGCTATTTATATTTGTCATCTTGGCAATTATCGTATTGGCGAAGTATGGGGTCTCTGTCTGTCGCTTTCTAGTGGGAAGTAGGAAAAAGTCATGAATTGGCAATAACCCTCATGTTTAGTTTTAATCCTTAAGGGTTGACAAAGGTGATGACCTTGAATTACAGATGTGTATCTAAGTATGAAGGGAAGACAATCGGTATGTACTTAGGAAACTGCAGATTTCACAAGTATTCAGGAACTTTTAGATGAAATTGATTGAAATCCACTATGGTAAACTCTGTGCCAGATATAATTGACTTATTGACTGCTAATTACAAAACTTTTTGAGTATATGTATTGTTATGGGATGCGTTGCTTTGGTTTGTTTGCCGCACTGCTAGACAATAATTAGATGGGTCTATTCAACACCAACGATACAAACTCGTTAAGCATTCAACCACACCAAAACATACATTATCCCTTTCGCATGCTCCGTATTCCTTCATCATCCAACCAAAATTATTCACTTTTTCTTCCCTCCTTCATTATCTAGTCCACCGGCATTGATGAATCGCACGTGAGACAGATAATTCTCGAATAAAATGCCTTATGAAGCAGCATGCCAAATGAAAAAAAAAACAAATTGTGAAGAATGATCGAATTTGTGACAAGCAAAAGGAGAACCAAAGATCTCGAGAATGAAATCGTTTACTTGGTGAGCTTTATTAGAGGAAGATCTATCGATGATTTTGAAGATGACAAAACTCTATGCAAAGCTCTATGTCGAGAGGACAAAACTCTGTAATTTGACTTGAAGTCAAGTGTTTAGTCACGATCAAATCTTTATCATCTGGAGAGTTGGCAAATCTTGTATGATCTGGAAGTTGCGAAATCTTTATCATCTGGAGAGATGTCAGACTTGGATAGTCTGAAGGTTCTCAGATTTTTAACATCTGAAGGTAGTCAGATCTTTAAGATCTGATGGTATCAGACACGTATCGTCCGGAAGGCAAATTTGGTAAAATCTGGGTAGTCGGAATCATGACGATTGTTTGAGTAAGAGGATATTCTTACGACTCTGACGCTCGTGGATTTCAAATAGCATATTTGTGGATCAACAAGGTTGATTACTTCCAAGAATATAAAGTTTATTATTGGCATATTGGATTCTCTAAAAATCGGGTAAATATGGCAAGTATTCACTTATGGAAACCAAGATCCTGATTATATGGGTGACCAGAATTGATAGACTCTTGACACTATTTGAAGATTGCTTGATATACTCCCGATTCTGTCCAACGGGTTGATTGGAAGAATTCATTTGGAAAGTGCCAATGGTCGTATTGGCATGAAAGAGTATTTAAGGGAGATATTTCAAGTTGTTCAAAGAAGAGAAACCGACGAGAGTTTAATTCCAAAGTTTAGAGCTGCTCATTTACTGTGCACTTACATTGTAAACAAAAGAGTGTTACATATACTTGCTGTGAGAGCAAAAGACTTAGTGAAGTCTTAGAACTGATTTGTAACTCTTTTGATTCATAGTGGAAACCAGCCGATAGGTTGTCAACCCAAGAGAGTGGACGTAGGCTTGAGATAAGCCGAACCACTATAAATCTTGTGCCTTGATCTCTACTCTCTTAACTCTCTGTTTGCACTTATAGTTCTTCATATATCACTCACATATCATGCTTTACATGCTGTGTATCTTATATTTCCGCAAAAGATTTTAAAATTACCTATTCACTCCCCTCTAGGTGATCGCACTAGATCCTTCAAGTTTAATGTTGACAAAAGCAGTCTCCTATTCCATAAGCAACATCATATCTATTATCAAAATATAGCCATTTCTTGTACACTTATTGCCACTACCCAAATAGACCTATAAAAAGGCAAAGATAGACATCTCGTGCTTCCCCAACAAGGTAATTGCAAACATGGTGAATATTAGCATAATTTTTACCAACCCAATACAATTCATCTTATAAAACACCACACTTGTCACGTATGAAAATACGCAAATACGCAAGACCAGATATCCAACCGACGGAAAATAAACGAAGAGATCAGGATCTGACCAACTAAAGAGAGAAGAATGAGAAGGGAGAATTTGAGGGAAACATCAAAGGACAAAGCTGAACCAACAGTTGCAGAAAATAGCCAGGACGGCGAGGAACACCAAAATCTTCCTCATTAGGGTATTTGTCGGAGTCGTTCTTGGCAAAGTGAGACGACAACGAAAAGCGTGGCCGGGAATTTTTCCTCTGTTTTGTCTTATTCTCTCTGTTGTGAGAGTGTCTCTCTCTCGCTCTCGCTCTCTGAAAAGCGTGGGCGGGAATTCCACCTTGTTTCGTCTTATTCTCTTTATTGTGAGAGTCTGTGCTAGTTTGCCCAAGAGAATTTATAAATATATATATATATATTCTGAGAATGTGGAATATGTGTCGAATATGTGTAGAAAATGACCAGAATGAAGAAGAATCCCCTTCAATCTCTCCTTTTTTTTCTTGAAGGTTCTGCTATCACCACATACACGAAAGATTACCTTGTACGCACCTCCGTGATTATGTCCCCTTTAAATAACCAGATTCATTCCTACCATTTTCGTTTGTTTTGTCTTATTCTTTCCTTCAAACAATCATGGTTCTAGCAAAAACTTCAATATCATGGAAGAACGGAAGGTGAATAGCTGGTGAGGTAAATTCTACAGCCTCGATTCCCTTTCTTTTCTTCTTTTATTTGGTCGACCAAATCAGCAATATCCCATTGCACATGGCCTGCTCATTGGTTCTTCATCTGGCCAAATATTTGCATCCTAAGTATTCCCGAATGTCCAGCCGTGAGGTATATGCCGCATGCAGGACTGAAATAAGAACGAGAAAGAGCTAATTGGGGACTAGCATATATATACATCACGGTCAAATGGTATTTGTTGATAGTCAGGAACATAATCAATTAGGTGAGTCTACCTTATTTGTAAAAGGGACCATGTGGGCTAAGAATTTCTCTGATTTTTTATGGATCGGAGTCTATGGCCTTGTAACTTTAAATAGCATGAAATGAACATGATGATAGTTGCTCACCCCTTAAGAAATTAGATGCTGCAAACCATACAATTTCAGCACAAAATAGATCATCGTCCCTTTATATGCACCTAACAAAGAGGTATCAGAACTTTCGATGATGCTTTGCGCCACTTAGAGCTGGAAGAGGATCGCCTCATGGCGGCTAGACCTGAATCAAATATATTCCAGCTCACATAGGGCTTCGGGTCTTAAGCGCAAGCGTCGGCGTGGGTTCAAGAAGTGGCAGGGGAAGAGACCGAATCCGTCTAAGGTGGCATGGACCACGAAGTACCTTCTTAATTGTTGACTTAAGAAAACAAGAAATACCGAAAGGATGTTTCAGTTCACATTCATTTAAATTCAGAAAAGCATTGCACCTCTTACCTCATTAGAAAAACGACTATCACATGATTCATGTATTGACCAAAATGAAGTAAATTACGAAGAAGACCTCTCACATGTTGTGGTTTCTTGATTCTCTCACCGAGGTTATAACTTCTAGTTTGCTCAAAAGTTTCTCATTACTCCTTGACAATGTTATTGAAGATTGTGAAGTTCTTTACTCTGCTTATTGTATTCCTCTGTCAATGTTTCACTCATGTTTCAATACTGACACTGTTTCATGGGTTTCCTATTGGTATGAGAGAATATAATAGCCTAATGATTGTCTAATTTTGCTTAGCTAAGCCATGCGTTTTACTTGGTTTTATGGCTGCTATTACTTCCGATCCTTTTTATCGTTTTGGGTTTTCTTGAACACCAAACTGCTTGGTCTACTCAACACCAATGATACAAACTCTTTAAGCATTCAACCACACCAAAACATACATTATCCCTTTCGCATGCTCCGTATTCCTTCATCATCCAACTAAAATTATTTGTTTTTTCTTCCCTCCTTCATTATTTAGTTCACCGGCATTAATGAATCGCACATGATATAGATAATTCTCAAAGAAAATGCCTTATAAAGCAGCATGCCGGATGAACAAACACAAACAAATTGTGAAGAATGATTGAATTTGTGACAAGCAAAAAGAGAATCAAAGATCTCGAGAAAGAATCGTTTACTTGGTGAGTTTAATGTTGACAAAAGAAGTCTCTTATTCTATAAGCAACATCCTATCAATTCTCAAAATAGAGCCATTTCCTGTACACTTGTTGCCACTACCTAAATAGACCTATAAAAAGGCGAAAGATAGACACCCCGTACTTCCCCAACAGGGTAATTGCCAACATAGCAAATATTAGCATCATTTTTGCCAACCCAATACAATTCATCTTATAAAGCACCCCACTTGCCACGTATGAAATCCCAACTTTGGTTTCCAACCCATCATCGTTACGGACGACGCGAACGATGGTGATAGTAGTAACCTCACTCTCCATCTCCCTACCCGGGAGATGGAGTAGCCGCGCTGGCTTTCTTCCCTCAACCACAACAGGCACAGCAACCGCAGCCATGACAGCTCTTTTAGCAACTATAATCTTTCCACCCTTTAAGTTTTCATTTCCTTTTTATCTCGTTTGTTTGTTTTAGTGAATGAGAGAGAACTATGATGATGGATGATGATGGCGGTGACAAATAGACCCTCTCTTCATTTGTTGATCGCTTTGTCATCTGTGGGTGCGTACAAATGAACATTCAGTATAACTAAAATATCTTTGTTGTTTTCTTCGTCCTCATCATAATTATCTGCCATCAAAAAAATGAAAGAAGGCCACTCATTGTGACTAGCATATATATACATCATGGTCAAATGGTATTTACAGATAGCTAGGAACAGAATCAATTAGGCGAGTCTACCTCATCTGCAGAAGGGACCATGTGGGCTAAGAATTTCTCTAGTTTTTGATGGATCAAAGTCTATGGCCTTCTAACTTTAAATAGCATGAAATGGACATGATGATAGTTGCTCACCCCTTAAGAAATTCGATGTTGCAAACCATACAATTTCAGCACAAAATAGATCATCGTCCCTTTAGATGCACCTAACAAAGAGATAGAAAACGATAAGCACACGAGAAGAGGGAACCAACCCTTATGCACCGGACCAAAGAAGCAATTTCAGGCTCACCAACTAGATTGGTTTACTTAACACCAATCATACAAACTCGTTAAGCATTCAACAACACCGGAACATACATTATCCCTTTCGCATGCTCCGTATTCTTCATCATCCAACCAAAATTATTCATTTTTTCTTCCCTCCTTCATTATCTAGTCCACCGGCATTGATGAATCGCACGTGATACAGATAATTCTCGAAGAAAATGCCTTATAAAGCAGCATGCTAGATGAACAAACAGAAACAAATTGTGAAGAATGATCGAATTTGTGACAAGCAAAAGAAGAACCAAAGATCGCGAGAAGGAAATCGTTTACTTGGTGAGTTTAATGTTGACAAAAGCAGTCGCCTATTCTATAAGCGACAACCTATCCATTCTCAAAATAGAGCCATTTCCTGTACATTTGTTGCCACTACCCAAATAGACCTATAAAAAGGTGAAAGATAGACACACCTTGCTTCCCTAACAATGTAATTGCCAACATAGCAAATATTAGCATCATTTTTGCCAACCCAATATAGTTCATCTTATAAAGCACCCCACTTGCCACGTATGAAATCCCAACCTTGGTTTCCAACCCATCATCATTACGGACGACACGGACGATGGCGATAGTGGTAACCTCACTCTCCATCTCCCCACATAAGAGATGGAGCAGCCCGCAGGCTTTCTTCCCTCAACCACCCCAGGCACAGCAACCGCAGCCACGACAGCCCTTTCAACAACTATAATCTTTCCACCCTTTAAGTTTTCGTTGCTTTTTTATCTCGTTTGTTTGTTTTAGTGAATGAGAAAGAACTATGATTATGGATGGTGATGGCGATGGCGATGACAAATAGACCCTCTCTTCAATTGTTGATTGCTTTGTCATCTGTGGGTGCATACAAATGGACATTCAGTATAACTAAAATTTTCGTTGTTGTTTTCTTCGTCCTCATCATAATTATCTGCCATCAGAAAATGAAAGAAGGCCACTCATTGTGACTAGCATATGTATACATCACGGTCAAATGGTATTTACTGATAGCCAGAAACAGAATCAATTAGGGGAGTCTACCTCATCTGCAGAAGGGACCATGTGGGCTAAGAATTTCTCTGGTTTTTTATGGATCAGAGTCTATGGCCATGTAACTTTAAATAGAATGAAATGGACATGATGATAGTTGCTCAACACCAACGATACAAACTCATTAGGCATTTAACCACATCGGAACATGCATTGTTGCTCTTGCATACTATGTATTCCTTCATCATCCACCAAAATTATTCATTTTTTCTTCCCTCCTTCATTATCTAATCCACTGGCATTGATTAATCGCACATGCGACAGATATTCAGGAAGAAAATGCTGGATAAAGCAGCATGTCAGATGAACAAACACAATTGGGTTGGCAAATTTGATTTCGATGTAGGGGGAGCGCATCGAATTTGATTTCAATGGCTATTGAAACGTATAGCTAATTTACTCAACTATCTACTCACCTTATTCTAACATATTACAAAATTCTATAGTTTCCTAGGTTCTTGCACACAATACAAATTCACTCCGGAAGTGGTTGGAAAACAATACATGTTCCAATTGATTAGCGAATATTGATAAGTCTATTTTTCGTTTGTCCTTTGAAGCTAGTTCTCCACCTTTAAATTTGATGTCTTCGTCATAGGAGATCGGGGGAGCACATTCGTGCCAAGATTGTGCAATAATTAATAATTTGAGCTTGAAGCCTCAAGTAAGTGTTAAGGTTATCGATAGGCACGTACTTATTTTTATAAACCATAGTGAAAAAGACATTCATTTTTATTAGCAATAAATACTCTTTTTTAAAATGAAAAAAAAATCTAATATGTGAGGTGGTCATTATGGTGGGTAACTATCCGACTCCTGAATGACCTCTAAAAGAAATCCGTTGAAGTTACTCATTTATGCCATATTGCTTTTTATTAGGTTAACGTTCCTTGGTCAATATTACATTTATTAACAAATCAATATAATCATTGAAACCTCTTCGCTTCTAACATAAGGGGAAATAGCAGGATAAGTTTAACTAATCCAACAAACAAGAATGAAAGGCATAAGCAAAGCGTCCCACCCCCAACTATGTCAATCCCTTCCTCAATAGCTTTCTTGTCAGATAAAATGACCCAAATAATCTCATATAATCCTAAATTTTCAATTTATTCAATATGGTATATGACTTTACTTCAATATATAATGTGATTCTTGAAATTTCAATTTGTTTAATGTGATCTTTAAATTATACATATATATATTCAAATTAATCGTTAATTTATATGAAAATATTTAATGTAACTCTTGAAAAAAATTGATGAAAATATTAAATATTTTTACTTATTTGAACCTACACTAAGATCACATTGACTCCATTGCAAGTGCACACTAGGATTGGACGAGATCTCAGGATGGGACTAAGTCTAGTCGACGCTAGAATATGACGGCAATGATTAGTGATTATATTATTTGAGTAATTTCATGAATATTTTTTTTCAAAAATGAGATCTAGGATGGGATTGGATGAGATCGGAAGACGGAAATAAGTCTAGTTGATGCTGGAAAATGACGTCAGTAATTAGTGATTATATTATATGAGAAATTTCGCAAATATTTTCTTCAAAAAATGATCTGCTCGAGCGGGTTTAGGTGGACAGTCAACAACAACTTAATGTAGACCTGGGCGTAGAGGATCCTCGCCCGACTAATTTAGCTTGAGATTCCGCGCCGATGAACTCGACGAACGGAAGCCGGCTAACCCATAACTCATGCAAATCCTATTATCCTTCCACGTTAGATAAGTTCCGGGGCTTATTGCCGTGCTCAGCGCTTTCACATGATAGCTTATATGATCGCCAAGTCTGCTTATCATTCACTGTTTTTGTCGCCTTCCTGGTAAACACTAAACAATTGCTCCTCCTCTGCAAGTGAAATGTTGCCAATTTGCCATTTACAAATCGAGAGAGAGAGAGAGAGAGAGAGAGAGAGAGAGAGAGAGAGAGAGAGAGAGGAGGCTTGCTCACTCCGGATTTTACTGGGCTGGCTCTTCTCAAGAACCGGTCTCTGCTTGGTCGTTGGTGTCAAGGTGAGTTTCTCCGAATTTTATATCTCGTTGGCGCTTTTGGAATAACGTTAGCTCATCTTTGGAGGCTTTTATAAAGGCTTAAGCTTTCATGAGGTCGTGTTTTATTCTCGATACTGCTTTATTCGGTTAAATAGTCTACCCACCTTCTCTCTTTTTGCATCTTTGATTCCCATACGCTTTATATCTGGTGTCATCTCTATCCGATCTTGGGAAACTGAAATCTTTGAAATTGTTCTCGCCGATATCACGTAATTCGACCTCTGCTCAGTTACTTGTTGGTGTTGCCATTAATGAAAGATGAAGACGGCGTGTAAGAGACCGAGTTCTGAGTTTGTGTGGGTCTCAAAGTTCGTTCTGGATCGTGGGTGGGTTGTTTGAAGAACTTAGCGCCGACTGTGTCTATGTTCGAGTCCTTTTTTTTTTTCCTTTTTTCGGTTGATGATACTAAATAGTGTCTCAAGATCTTGAAATTCTTAGATGAAAAGGCGTGCATTTAGATCAGTGGAACAGAGAGGCGGTCGAGATGTCTTCTCTCAGCAGAGAGCTGGTTTGATCTTACAGTTTCTCGATGAGGAAAACTTCAAAGAGGCCGTTCACAAGGAGGTTAAATCGAATCAATTCGCTCCTATTTTCAGTTAGCTCAGAAACCGTGTTGTTCTAGAATATAGTAATTATGCGATGATGCCTTTCTCTCCCTGCCCATGAATTAGGCTTGAGCAGGAATCTGGGTTTTTCTTTAACATGAAGCATTCTGAGGATGAGGTCCATAATGGGAATTGGCATGAGGTTGAAAGCAACCTCCCTGGGTCCACTAAACTGGATGACAATTAGTACTCGATGAAAATCTTTTCGGAGACAAGGAAGCAGAAGTGTCTTGAGGCACTGGACGGGTCGGCTTCTATGGTTACTCATAATCTTCTTTTCTATGCCGTTCCTGCGGTTGAGTGCTTAAATTTTTCCGGTTTGGATGACTCTGCACGATCGATCCAAAGCTATGAATATTTTGATAAAAGATCTTACAGTGTTCTGCACATTTAATCAGGAACTCTGTAAAAAAAATAACGCAGGCTACTGACACTAGAGAACTTCAGGTATGAGACTATCTAGTTTTGCACTGGTAGCGGTATCATCTAGCCGCTGAAAATGTGCTCAAACTGATGCCTCTTGTTGCAGGGGAAATGAGCAATTATCTGAGTATGGAGATACATAGTCTGCGAGAGCAATTGTGTTGGTGGAGCTTAAGAAGCTTATTGAGGCGAACCCCTTGTTCCGTGATTAAGTTGCAATATAATCACCTCAAGACCACGCACTCTCATGAACCAAAGGCGATTATTTGTTCTGCCATGCTTGACCTCCGTATGGGCCTTAGAGCTTTCATGGGTCCTTCATTAGAATTCTAGTGAAAAAGTTTTTACTCATACTACTGTTTTCTCATAACTTTATATTGTTGCCAAGATTCGGAAATCTGTAACGCTGGTTCCATTTACTGCTTTAATCTATGCTTGTGGGGTACTTGTGCCAGTGGTGAAGTAAAGTCGCAGAAGTGAAGTTTGACGTTGACTTCTGATAACGCGTACTAAACTTCATTAGAGCTGTAGGTTATCTTTCAGCCACTGTCATGATAAACTTCTGTTTTGCTGTAACAGCGATATCCTCATGAACCCCATTTCTATCCTTCCGGTTTAATATAGTTGTGGAGGGGAAGTAGATAACCAATTCCCTCTGACACTTTCAGCCTGAATTGCCAGCACCAACTTTGTAAAAATTGGAGACCAAATCCAGATATAGAAAGTCTATTCGTGGATCATTCTTGCGGGCAGCCGAATGGTGCCCCGGCCCCATCTCCAGCAAGCAGCCAATTGCTATGACCCCTGCGAAAAGCTGGAGGTTTTGCTCCTCTGGGGACACACGGGCCGAGTCATCCAGCCATGTTCGTGTCGACATCAGACTTACTTCTCACATCCATGCTGAGACCTTATTATGGTGCTCCATTTAATATGTCTGCAGCCTTTTCAACCTGCCCCTGCCGCAGTTCCAACGCCTCTTGCCTGTTGGATGTCCAAATCCTCCTACTGTGACACATCCAGCTTTGCCCGGAGGAGGAGTGATTAGTCCTGGCGGTCCATTAATCCCGGGTGAGACAATGCATTGTACAGTCACGGCGTCTTCCGCCTTTAGCCAGAGTAGTTTCGACACGTCAAACAAGTGCAATAATGCACTTCAACAAGGGAGCCCTTTCTGTTGCCATGTGTAGCTACTCGTGAAGCATCCTCGGACTCCCCCAACTAAACCCTTTTGTTGATCACCCTTCAGGGGATGCTCCTGATCCCGCTCCTGAAAGAACGAGGCCCTTGGGAATTGTTGTTGAGTTATGCTTCGTATCTTCACTTGCATGATTACAGTCATTACAGAAATACTTTACTCGCTCCAGGATTGCCCGCTTGACGATTTTGATTTGCGAGAAGATTGAAAAAGTGACTCTTAATTGATTTAAGCAATGTGATTTCATGAGTTTCCAACCCCAAGGCCCTTAGTGGATTTGCTTCTAGATAATCAAAAAGATCGAACACCGACGAAATGATAATCCTGCATGTGAGCCTCAATGGTAGAATCGTGATTATCTTGCATCTAGCTAGTATGGATGACGGGACCTTTTAACCCCAAATGTCGTTGTACATATTTGTATCTAACCGATTAATACGAGCAAAAGACATTCTTTTTGTGTGTTTTGGAGTAACCCCTTTTAAGGACACAACTGATCGAAAAATAAAAAGAGGAGTTTCGAAACTTATTTGAACATTTGACAAAAGCACGAGAGGAGAGAGAGGGTAGTTTAAAGTCACCATAGATGAAACTTTTGGAAAAATAATTACGTTATATGAAAACGTAACAATTAATGTTGAAAAATATGAGGAAATAGAATAAATTGTCTAAGGTGTGCAAATATTGCTCTTAAGGATAATTTCGTTCCTCCGAGTACAAAACTTGATGCATAAGACTCTAGCAGCAGCTATCCTGACGAGATACAATAGACTTCCTTCCATACTTTGCACTGAATATCGTAAAGAACAGGAATGACATTATGTGTATAATCCAGCTAAGAAGAAAAAGAAATAAAGAGAATTTCTCTTTGATTCAAAGTATATATTACAATTACGGTTGAAAAGCTCTATTTTATATCCAAAAGAAAGATTGTTAGGGAAGATCGGTTGGTAAAGAACCGTAAAGAACCAATTAACAATAATATAGAAGACTGTTATAATAAAGGGTTTATGAAAAAATAAATCAATGTTATACGTCCATTAAAAAGCTATTATATGGCCATTGCAAAACCGTTACAAAAATGATGGTTTTTATGACAGTCATAGATTTTATGAAATATTTTCAAACTGCTAAAATATCCACCAATTTGCCACATATTTAAAAAAGTTCACAAAAGACACGAAAGAAATATTACTGGGTTATTGAAGTATAATACATTGGAACCGGTGCTTGTTAGGCTATGAACCGGCCCTAAAAAGTATGAAATATAACCCATGAAATCAATGGTAAAGTTTGAAACTTTTATGAGCCAAAAATTTCTTATTGTGAACTATAATTTACATTAATCACATCATACTCCCAGTAGGTTTGTTGTTCAATGCAGTTTTGTTCTAATAGGCCTTGCGGGTGCTTGACTTATTAATAAGCGCTCCAAGATTATCCTCAATAATTTTCATAAGAGCGGCCCCACTCTGCACTTATATAAGTGATTTCATCAAGTATATTCTGCACTTTAATACATCACCGGTTAAGGCTATAGAATCATTAAGAGCTAAGCTTAGCCTCTTTTTCCTTACAGCTTTATATCATTTTCACCTTACGTGGGACATAAATTATACTAATGGATTACTTTATCAATAAGTGACTTGTTATTATCCATATGAACCTAATTCATGGGATCGCCAATCACATAGTTGGGTTACAATCACCGTTAATTTTTTTTCAAATGACTTGTCCCATTCCCCTCGTTATATTATCAGATGATCGGGCAAAGTCACTTCTAACTTTAAATAATTGATGGACATATTCCATATTTTAGAAACATATTCCATATTTTAGAAATTACTTTGACATATCACGTCTTAATCAGACGTGTCTATTTTTACCATTGAAAGTTTCATTCTTTACAATGGCTATTGTCACTTGGCAATCACAATGCATAGATACAAAAGGTGTTGGTTTCATTCCTTTTCCAAGAACTTAAATAGTTCAAAAACACCTATAAATGCTTGGTAACACCTGAGTTTACCACCCATTGTTTTACATTAGCCACGATATTGGTCTGGTAATGACTGCAGCAATTATTTCATCAGAACATCTGCTTCAACTAAATCGAATTTTGATTTAGTAGGATTGTCATTGACCTCACAATTTTTGGCTTATTTTGAAATTACAGCACTAGCCAGTCCAACAACACAACAAGAGCAGTCAATAATGCTATGATCACTAAGTCACAATTCATCCACCATACTTTGGTTCTTGTTTTGTCAGGTCAATAAGCATATTAGTAACGATTTGCACAAAACATATGCAATTCAGCACCTCAAGCACATGCTTGTAATGAACCACTAGCCATGTCCATAAGATGCACTCACAACTCGGCATATTTTACTAATTTACACATACGCGCAAGCAATGAACATATCAATGATATTCGCATGACATACCTACAACTCCCAAACCAACTAAAGAAGATTCTCCTTTTCAATGTAAAATCTAATCAAGTCTCTAAAAGAAGGTAACAAAAAATATACGAGTGCATCACCCTCTGCCATTCTTTCCACTGCTACATCCCAATGTCTGTGAGGACGCCAATATTATCAAGCAAATAATAAAGGTAAATTTAATTGAAAGAAGAAAATATTCTCATATTACAGAGGTTCGGGCAAGTATTCATGTACTCAACATATGTTGGCACACAGCTCAGAGCAAAAGAAAGTAATACTTGCAATTTTCAATTCTTTCCCCAAGTATCTAGAATACATTCAATACAGGATTCTTATGCTTTCTTTCCTTTACGCGAGCTCAGGACTTGCCCAGAATTGAAAGATGAACATGAAACTAGTGGGCTATTACCTAACTTCACACAGGAAAGCCTGTAGATATCCACAAGTTTAACAGATCTGAAACTGGTGACACCACCAGCATACAAGCAAGAGAGAGAGAGAGAGAGAGAGAGAGAGAGAGAGAGAGAGAGAGAGATGACGCGAGTTTCCTTCTTTATAACCAGCTCGCAAACAAACTCATCGATTTTCATGCAGTTGTTTACTAAATCAATGAACTCCGGAGCACTGTTCACTGCCCAGAAATTGTTTTTTATTTTATTATAACATAACGAAAAAACAGAAAACTAGAGAGAACCCAAATGGGCTCGACATCGAAGCACGTCCCCAAATGAACCATCATAAAGCAGCTCAAAAACCATCAATAAACATAGGCACAAGAACATGTATTAACTTTAATCCATTCTTTCTGGATACGAAGCATGGAACATAACGTTACTTCTGTATCAAAGCCTAGATTTGACAGAACATAAATGATACTCTTCTTATGATCCCCCCCCCCAACAAAACAAAAGGCAAAGAGAAGAGAAGGTGAACCTCTAGGTTGATAAATTGTGCAAAAAACTTTTAATTAGAAAATCTGGCTTCACAAAACTATCTAATTCCATGCTCCAATATCTCAAAATTGCATATATAACTTACCTTGATTTAAGCATATGTTAAAACGGGACCAATAACCAAGATTTCAGCCCCATCGACGAAGTTCAATGGGAGGAAAGCATCAGCCATTGTTCTCTAATTTGACCATTCATCCACGTCTGTTTTCTTTAGGATTTGTTGCCCCGCAACCCGCAAGCAGCATTCTTGTCTGCCAATTATCATTACTAAATGGATCTATTGCCTTTATGGGCTTAACATCTGAACTCCATTAAGCAAGCCCTCAAAATCTGTCACCCGCACGGCGTTGCTCAGCCTCGCCTCTACCTCGCAAAGACTGATGTTCAAGCTCACCACATTAGTTTCCAAGCTGCGATTGCTTTCCCAATTGCGATATTACCAAACCATGTAGGAGCTCACGCAGCAATGCATAGCAGAAAAATTATCCTTAAGATAGTTGGAAAAATAATTAGATAAGATGAAAAATTAATAATTACTGAAAAATCATCGAAAAATGAGGAAATAATTAAATTGTTTAAGATATGCAAGCATTTTTTAAGGATAATTGGTCCCTCATAGTATGAAACTTAATGCGTAAGGCTCTAATGGCTATCACCCCAAGATGCAAGTGACCTCCTTTTATACTCTACATTGAATATTAGAAGGAGCAAGAAGGACGTTCTGTATATAACCCAGCAAAAAGAAGAAAAAGAAAGAAAGGGAAATTCTCTTTTTAGAGTATAAATTTCAATAACAGTTTGACGTTCTATTTTATATTCAATCAAAAGATCATTAACAAAGAGCTATTAAGAATCAAATTAGTAATTAATAGATGATAATCATATAGCTGTTACAAAATAATTGAGGGTTTATGAAAGAATAAATCAATCTTATATGGCCATTAGAAAGCCGTTATGTGACCATGGCACAACCGTTACAAAAATGATGATTTTTATGGCGGTCATAAATTCTATAAAATGTTTTGAAATTGCTAAAATACCAAATAGAAACACAAGTACAAATGCTAGGGTAGAAGAACAGCAGCCAATGAGGTCCGCCTAGCTTTTACCATTGACCCAAAACATCGATCATCTGAGCCCCGCAAATCCACGATTGCCATTCTCGTGAATAACCTACTGAAGTGGGAGAGAATATTCACAAGCAGCAACATCAACACTCTCCAAAAGGGATAAAAAGAAAAAAAGACAAATCTAAAAAGTCTCTGCTGCATTTCGTGCAAATCCACACATTTCCCACAAGCAACCATGCACATGCACATCCACTCGACGACGAGCCATTAAAGTACAAGGCGCATAAAGATATCATCATAGCATCCTTTCTCTGTCTTGTTTCACTTCTTGGGATTTTCTGATCCACTCTTCTCTGCCCTTCCCCAATCCTCGAAACCCTGAAAAAGGCAAAGCTGGGGTCCATTCTTTTTTCCTCATAGCAAGAGAAAATCTCTAGGTCCGAAGAGAGAGCCCGTGTGTAAGTGTGCGTTATCGCAGAGCACTAAACCTTCGCGTGCTTCGCGACGACTCCGCTCTCGGGAAATTAAAAAAAACCTACAATCCTCCTCTGAGTTCTCGAAAAAGCAACACTGTGTGTTTTCGTGTGTTTAGCGTCATATAGACAGACATTCTTTTTTGTTCCTAGTGAATGTTTCTGTAATTATCGAAGCAAGAATGGGGCGCTCCCACCATCGTCCCTGGAGTCTTGCCACAACAAGCCATTGCCATTGCAATCACAATGCCGAAGCGTGGTGGGTCCTGATGGTTCTTTTCTTGGTTACAAGATCTGCATGGAATGGATCATTACTTACGGCACAGCTTCGGAGGATTGACTTGGGAAAAGTTACAAAATCTGCATGAGTCAATATACCATTGCATTTCAGTATAGTTTTTCCTCTTCAACTGAGGTCTCAGCTTCAGCAAGCGTATGTACAAACGATCATTGACACGAGTTCGTAGTTGATGCATAAGTGTATGTACATTCTTAAATTGCACGCAACTATTTTTTTTCTTTTAGTTGTTGTACATCTAATGTGATTGCATACTAATATCATAGGCCATGAATAATTATAGCGAGTGAAACCACGTTTTGCTTGAGGCTTTGGTGACGAACTATAAAAAAAAAGTCATCGAGATATCAATAAAGACGAGACAATGACCTAAGCAAAATGTTCGGCCATTCTTTTGTGGAAAGGAAACTGCCTAAGTGTTTTTCCTACATCATTAGACTATCCTGTCTATGACTCTTACTGCTGCAAAATGATTTGAATACACAGACCATCATTACACTGTATTTTCGTGATCATTATTTTTTAATTACTTTGAAAACCACAAACCGTTACTTCAGAAACCCTAATTTTATTTCCCTCGCAACCAAAGCAAAAATGAACCTCACATGTCAATTGACACCACACGCAACCCCATCCACGAGATCACACGGTCATGATCAAACCCTTCGCCTCCTCCTTTCCAAAGATCTTTTGCACCACAAAGAAACATTTGATGAAGACACAGAGGCCAATGATTGACGTGATGAGGACCTTTCTTGTTCGTGATCACAGCACCTGACCTAAGAAAGCACAGTGTATCGCTGCACCACCCTCTTGTATAGCGGGTATTGGGGCGAAGCCGCAGGGTTACAGCGGTGAGCCGGAACGGTACCGGAACATGGCTCCGTGTAAAGCAAGCAAACCCATCAAAGGGGCAGTCAAACAATCTTTTCCCTCCCCGACGCGACGACATCGTGACGCTCGCTCTATGCCTGAGGCTTCACGTAATCCAAAGGCTGTCGATGGACCCCTTCAAATCCTCGAGATCACACAGACCCATCCATACATGATCCTTGTCAAATCATTATCTCCTCCGTTGCCCGTGCTCTTTGCCTCCTAATTACATCCATGCCCCCTTTAACCTCAAGATTTGTTCGACTTCTCACTTGTATTTATTGTTCGAGTACTTGAAATCTTGTAACCACAGCATTCCACCCTTGAATAATATTATCTACAAATGAGAGGAAAAGCTTTGTTTACTTGGATGAAAATTTCGGATGCTAACAATTTTTTAAGGTTCTTGATACCAAAGGTTTTGCAACGTAATCAAAGTTTCGTGTATATAAGGTTCTATTTACCTCCATAATAGAGTGATAAGGGACATTCAATTACCAATCATTCAAATATAGCAACTATTGGATTATACATGACTATGAGATAAAAGTATGTGACATTTGTTATAGCATGTTATATCAAGACATTTGAACAATGAACATCATATAAATGATAGATTACACAATATCTAAGACAAACTATAATACTTAATGCTAAATTATCGAACTTAAAAACCAACTTATCGAGTAATGAGAGGTTACTTATGCGACACATGTCATTCTTTATCACCTCATGCTTATCTACTCAATGTGGATCTGACAATAATATTTTTCAATTGACAATGAGAATTGAGGTATTCTAGTTCAGACGAATGGATAATACAATTTAGTCGAACCCATTTCACATATGAAAAAGAGAGTAAAGCTTAATACTTGACATGCTTTCAATCTGACTCTTTTCTTTGTCAAGTGTGAGGTCCGATCATAAACCGATTTCACTGAGTTTGACTAACTCAATCGTATATGGCCAATCATTCAGAAGTTGCTACATAAATGGACTCGATAGATTCTGCACTCTGGCTCTAACTCTAATGTTTATGGCTATCTTGCTCTTGGAACTCAACTGTTTTGGGCTAAACTTGAAATCAACTCCCCCCCCCCCCCCCCCTCCCCCCAATCTACATACTGCAGGTTTTCGTGAGCTCATGGATATTAGGTGAGTAGTTTACACGAGACTTCTTTTATCCCTCCTCCCATAAAGAGTGCCGTGTCCTAAAAATCAAATGATAGTTATTGCTGGACTATGAAGCACTGTCACCTCTCACCTAATTCGAGGTGATTAAACAAACTAATTAAACATCCCACTTATTTAAAGAAATTTATATTTTATGGAGGGGCACTCTAGACATTTTGGGAGGCACCATGTAAAACCTCCTACCTAGGAAAGACAAGCTTGTAAATGTGGGGTGATTACGGTCTCATCGATTTTGACAGGAATATCTTAGATCGCCTATCTCAAATCTTTATTCCAATATACACAATACCCAAAAAAAATCCCCACCAGTTTTATTTATTATTATTTACATTTATTTCCTCCTCTATATAAATACACGCCGTTCACCTCCGAATTCACTCTGGTCCGAGCATTTGTCTGTACCAGTCGAACTATGGACGGCCAAACCCTGACCACCGTCCCGTTTCACGCCGCTTGCGAGCCATGCTCGGCTCACGAAACGTTTCGCTTCCTGGCCGAAGCGCCGTTTCTTTACGTCCCTTTGTTCGATCATCATCATCTCCACTTCCTACCGCGCAATCCGCCTCCGCCTCTCGAGTTCCCGAAACCCGAAACGCGGGGGGAAACAGAGGTGAAACCCGCCGTCCTCGACGGAATCGCTGCCGTGGTCGGCGAGGACGTGCTCTTTGGGAAGAATAAGACGATGAAGGATACCGAGGGCGGCGGTGCGGTTGCTCGGAGCGTCTCGCGGCTCACCGTGCTTGAGACTAGGGAAGTGCATGGGGATGACGACCGTGACCGCAAGGCCCGAGACGTTGCGGGGGTTTCGTCGGCGGGGCAGAGGAGTTACAGAGGGGTGAGGAAGAGGCCGTGGGGAAGGTGGTCGGCCGAGATAAGGGACAGAGTAGGGAGGTGCAGGCACTGGCTGGGGACGTTCGACACGGCTGAGGAGGCGGCGAGGGCGTACGACGCGGCGGCGAGGAGGCTGAGGGGTGCCAAGGCGCGAACCAACTTCGAGATACCCCCGGTGGTGCCATTCCTGTCGCGGCCGCCGCCGCAGCGGAACGACAACAGTAGGGGCAAGAATGGCGGTGGGGGAGGGAAGAAGAGGAAGGAGGGGGTGGATGGTCGGAGGAAGTGTTCGGTGGTGACATCATTGGAGCACCTGTTCAGTTCAACGAACGGTCTCGGTGCAGGTGTTCGTGGTGGCGGTGGTGGTAACAGTAATAGTAATGTGGAGCTAGATTTGAAGCTTGGTGTTGGGTTTGGTCTTAGGAATACTTCTGCCAAAACAATGGCTGTTTAAGCTTTATCATAATCTCTCTCTTTCTTATGTTTGGGTCAAGCTATATGCTTGTGGTGGTAGCAATATGGCCATGAGCTGAAATTGCAATGTCTTTCCACAGCGCACGTCGAAGAGAAGCAGGTGAGATCTTTTTTGTGTTTTGATGAGAACAAATCTGCATGCAAGGCAACTGGGTGTATGTAAAGAACTTTGGGAAGATGACTATAATTAGCAGAACACGAATGTTTATGCTTATGATGTGGTGAAAATCTTGCAATATGCGCGCCTCTCTCTCTCTCTCTCTCTCTGGTATTTTTTTCTTCATTTTTCTTTTGGGTCGGTGCATAATTATGAGAGGAGGAGCCCTTGGAAGCCGGAGGATCTTCGCGAGGGTGGGAGAGAAACGCGGGTGATTTCACGAGGGGGAACAGGAAGATGGATTCGGAGGCGTGGGGTGGTACGGTGACCGCTGATCTCTACCTCTACAGTGTTTTAGAATGATCCTAAGTCAATCATATTAACGTGCGAAGTGCGTAGTGTCCTATCGAAGGGTTGTAGAGGTAGAGGAATGCGATAGCATTATATAGCCTGGCCATTTCTAGGGTTTTAACTGCTTTAAGTTCATGAAGTCGATTTGATCTCCTAATCACGCCAGTCATTGCGCTAACTAAGCCAGCTGGCTGCAACTTGAACATCGAAAATTAAAAGGACACCCTCTTGTCTTTATCTACTTCTATCGAGATTGGACGGTCTTAATACTTGTATAAACTACATGTTCGCTGCGTAATTTTAGAAGTTTCGAGCGACGACGAGGCCTTCGTGAGCTGAGAGCTTTCCATCTTCCCCTCGAAAATGTACAAAGTTAATGTACTCCTTAGTGACTTATAACGTTAACAGATTTATTTACTTGAAGATTGATGGTACTGTATCACTACGTAAGTAGTTCAAATTTGAGATAACACATTCGAAAGGTCTTCGGAATCGTGTTTCTTCCTAGTGCTTGAGTTTCTTACTTTGATTTGGTGTTGAGTACGTCAACTACATAATTAGCATATAATTCTCGGTTTTTTCTTAAGACATCTCTCTTTTACAGTTGATTTCAAATGAAAAACAAAATAGACAAAATAAAAGGTCCGTATCAGAAAAGATATCTACACTATCATTGGAATAAAAAGAATTTATCAAAACTTGATAAATTTTTAACAGAATCAACAAGATATCTTAAGAAAAAATAATGCAATTATGTAAACTGGGAAATACCTCAATGTCAAAATGGTCAAATTATCAAAACAAGATAAAACATTATGCAATTTGTGAATAGTCATTCAATGAAAAACATGATTGATCAATAATAATATTCAAACACATCACATTATATTTGGTGAGTCATTTTCCTATATGAGTTGACAGCATCCTTCTTTTTTTATAAACTTTTTAAGTATTTTGATTGATCGATTATATTTTACATTAACCCTTTAAGTATTTTAATTGATTGCGGGTCAAATGAAAGCCCGCGACAAAATGAAAATGCACTAGTACGCGTGTAATATTTAAAAATTCGTAAGGGGGTTTTGCATAATTTTATGGAAATGTCTCTAGGGTATTAAAATCAACCATCAATTGTTTTTTTTTTTTTTGCGCTTAAAAAAGATCAATATCCCTCGATCTGGACAATTAGGGGGTGATGGATCCCTCTCTTCTGGATTTTTCACTTGAAAAAAAAAAGTACTGGTTAGTAATCACTGTTAATAGGGCGGTGGTACTTTCAAGTCCTGAGTTCTGACCAAACTGCTCAGTTCTTGACACTGATTGAAGTTAGTACTCTCGCGACTAGCAGTACTACTGGATCTTCCCGCAGCTGTAAGTCGTAGTCCCCAGTACGCCACCTCCTGTCTTCCCTCTTCCCCTCTCTTCAACGTCGACATATTGAAGTGGGGGAGAAAAGGCAACATTTTTCCTCATATTTTCAAGAAATTAATACTATCAGATAATAATAATAATAAAAAAGGTCGAACTATATCCACAAAATTCATATCATAATGGGTAAGTTTAAGATTCTATCGTGATATAAAAGAATCTCGAGCCTTTTCTTCGACTGTGAAGTTCGAAGAGTAAAAAGATAAAAATTTGAGTGGTTCGAAAGCCGAAGAACATATCATTTCGGTCTTATTAGCGCTGACGACTGATGACCCAGCACTGGAAAGCAGTAATTACTGCGAGACTGATAGTGATCGTCTTCTTGCTGCCATGCTCAGGCCTCGGCCATGCCAAATGGCAGTGGATTTGGAATGTCGAAGCATCTTCTTTTTGTTTTTTCACCATTTCATTTTAAATTTATGTTCCTCTCCTCCTCGTATTTTCCAAAAGAAAAAAAAGATTATTGAGTTCTTATGCAGCTGAAATTTGGGATTTCTCATTCAATTTGTTCTTTGATTATAAGATTTTCAACCCAAATGTCATTCCAGATAGATCACTCTTGCCATTTATGAACAATAGGTGATAGCCTGATAGCTTCTACAACGAATCTTCAGTTCCACAGAAAGCGATGGCTATTCTCTCGTTTCTCAGCTAAGCTAGCTGGCCGACATCGTCTCTTTGTGCCGTGCCGACGAGGTTATTAATTGGACAAATATCCTGTAAGCCTTTTCAACATTACTCTAAATTATTATTTAATTAGGACACAAATCCGCCATCTCTTATCAGTCCCATGTGCTATCCTGAAAACGTCGACGTCGCCTTGCTTCAGATTCACCCACATGATGTTGAGATATCAAGATCTCTCTCCTCTCTTTCACCCTAAGCCTATTAGTGCATCCCCACCGCAGCCCCCATCCACTTCAACAGTAGTGACGGCGAGCCGAGTAGCAACGGTCAAGTATGGAAGCAGTTAAAGTGGAGAGAGAGGGAGTGGGATTAGGTGGGGTTTGAATTGAATGTGTTGAGATATATAATCGAGTGGACACGCAATGGAAACGGCAGATGGATTCATAATAGAGAACAACTAATCTGCATCCAATAGAATTAGCTAGACATGTGTAATAACCCCGACATGTCACGTAATATATAGAAGATTCTCGGCTTATACAAAGCCATTTTCCAGAGAGAGCTGCGTACAAATCTAGGTAAGGATGTCTGGAATTACACTTACCTTGAAGAAGACGTGAAAAAGCGGTAAGGCTAAGTAGCTCGATAAGTACTATTGGTAATTACAACAACTAATTAACTCATGATCAATCCTACCTCGCTTCTCCATGCGTAAGACTACAAAAATATAATATATATGTATATATATCAGCCGTGATTTTGGCCACTTGATTAAATGAACTTAATCAGTCAGCTTACTTCAGTAAGAATGGAACATTATGCCGTGGCTTGACGAACTCTCTCAAGCTGCGGCACATGAAATGTCAGGGCTACCATCTTCGAGCGGCAGATTCAGGTCGGGTAGCTCGAGCCTCTCACGACTGTCGACCTTCTTTGCTTGCGAAGTTTTACTAAAACGTTGTCGTGTTGCCGCTTCAGCATCACCAGCACCACTTCTTTTTTCCGGGCATTCTGAAGGAACACAAGGAGCCTCCACTTGCTCATGTTGCTTGGGAATAACAGGCTGCGATTGCATGCCAATCTGCTAATTCGAGAAAAAGAAACAGGAGTTTTGAGAATTGCACACCATTTCGCTCTTTTCTCAAAATTTAGGCTACTTCCCATGGAACTTGCCAATGTAACAATGTTAATAGCCACGCTACAAATACATGCCCGACGGAATTGTAGAGTACATGCTTTTTGGAGATTTAATGGAAATATAAATCCATGGCAATAGTTATAATAGTATATGTTATGTCGGAAGAGATTATACAAAGGAGATGATATAAGGTTATGTATGAGACAATAGACATGCTTATTACCTTTATTCTCTTCAAGCTTTGGTTTATGGATCTTTCTTTCTCAAAGCTGACCCGTAAAGTCTGCAATTCCTGTACACAAATAAAAAAAGGCAAATCGCCACATTCTTTTGTTGAAACCAAGCATCTCTCTCAAAGGATGTACTCGTAAGGAAATAAAGCATAATGATGAGTCATACACGTGTCAAATTTCTCCTTTCCTTCAACAGCAAGCTTTCCTCTTCCCTGAGTTCAGCCAAAGTCTACAAGCAACAAGACCCATTCGAGTTACGTGAAAATGTGCCAAAATTAATTTCAAATTGCACATACACAAACTGCACGTTTATGAACAAAGATGATGCTTCGAGCATACAAATATTAAGTATACATTCTCGAAAACTACTACCTAACCACCTAGCTCTACAAAATACCGCACGACTACTTTCATTAACATCGTTATCCTATCATGGCTATTTAAAAGCCATGACGGGTTTCTCGATCCACACGATGTGGAGAAGGTAGAGGAGTTCTATGTTCCAACATGGGTTTGATGAGATCATACCTTTTTCTTCCTTGGCCTTTTGCCAGCAACGGTAGTGGACACGGCACTCGCTATAGAGACCTGAACACGAAAAAACAAACTTTAGAACACGATAGTGTGGCGGACTAATTAAAGGGTGGCTCCAACAAATACTGAAAGAAAATGTATTGGATATGTTAGGTGAAGCATATTACTTTCTTTCTTTCTTTTTTTCACAGTGACTCAACTCTGCATTACACAAAAAGAGACAGCTTTTCGAGGAGGACTCTTCACTCATTCAAATTAAAGTTTGTTCACCCAATTGCCCCAACAATCAAGTCTCTGCATTCACGAGAGAATGCCAAAGTTTTTAGTACCCTTTTTACGTGGTTTCTTCCTTCCTGCTCAGTATGCAAAAGACAAGGAAAAGACAAAAAGAAAGAAGGAAAGACCGTGCGAACCACTCGGAAATTTCTCGCGAGGTTCTTCGTCACTCGGTCATGGTCCAAGTAGAGACCGTATGGAGGTCAGAACCTGGTCCACGCACGGCACTTATGGTGACACTCCCATGTCGTATTTTCACACGTACAACGCTTCTGGCTACGTACTTGCCTTTTTGGTCTGCACTTCCAGACCGAGAACCCCAAACTCTCCGTTAGTCTACACATCTCGGAGCCCAGACAAGGTGGGGAAGAAAAAAGCAGAAGTGGAACCTAATTTGCAGCCTATAAAGATAAGGTGCGAGGTCGAGTTGGTAATACGAATCACGATTGAAGTCGGCCTACGCCATTAATATGGAGACAAAGTGGCGCCCACCTTCATAGCTAACTCCACTGGCCAAATACCATCCAGCCCCCAATCCCCACCTGTCTACACTTCATCCTAGTGCTTCCTATTCACGGATCCATCACCAAGAAAAACTACTACGCATCGTTCATACGACTTTATAATCGATAAAGCCTTAACTTAAAGCATAGGAGCACCCCAACTCCAATCCAAAACTCATGTTGGGAGAGACTCGCACGAAAATAAAAGAGCAACAAGTAACGTAGGACGATATTTCAATACGGATTAACCGTGAGGGGGGAAAGACAACAACATCTGATTGACCAGAAGTCAAAACTTCTCTGACCCACAAACCAAACAACTAGAGCCCGTGGCTTAAGGTGAGAAAATCAGGACCCGTCCAGGGCGTTGCCCGTGGAGAGATTTCTAAAGACTCAGATCGCGATTCTGTGCACCTGAGGGGAGAATATTTACTCAGTCACAGCCCAAAATTCACTCAAAAGAGCAAGCCCTTTTTCCATTTGCCTTTCTTGTCGGGACACTTCCTCCTAAGACGACAGCGCGCGACGGAGATCACCAGTGGCCGCTCTTGCAAAACGACAACAGGTCAATGACGTATTGCTGCACTCGTGAGTCCACACGAAACCTTAAAAACTGCCAATCCACTGCACCAAACCATTCTCCCCGGGACAAAGCCCTTGCACCATGCCTTGTCGGTTCATAAATCTAGCCAGACATCTTTTAGAAGTGAAATTTTAATCACATAGGTGCACTTTTTCATACTTAAGAAATATTGATTAATCATCAAACCAAGACAAATAATAAAAAGAATACATTTTCTGTTCAAGAGACAACAGAAAGAGCCCACGAGTTACAACCACTGACGATGTGGCGACCCACCAAACTGCTGGCAGGACCTAAAACACCATCACCGGTTGAGCCGGTGAGCTTCCGCGGTGCCGTTTGACCAAACTACCCTCGGAAGAGACGGTGGGTTGGGGGTGGGGGTGGATTGACTGAGAGGAGGGCGGTTTCCGTCCAAAAGGGTGGGGCGAGCCTAATCCGCGACCCCAACAAAGAGTTGACCGACACCCCACGGCCTGGAGATTGACGACGTCAAGTGTGGCGCGTGACGCGCAATGACGGAACTGCCCTTCTCGAGGAGGGGGGTGTTTTCGGAGTATTCTAGGCGGAAGGTTAATGGGTCTTGGGGCATGAAAAGCGGCGACGGAGAAACGTGGAGATTTTGACTCTTCGCCTTCCAAAATTATAATAAACAAATATAACATTCCTTCTTGTATACTATATTTTCCCTGAAAATAGTTGGGTTTGCGTAGAAATCTTTCTTTCTTTTGGGCAAAACGGGAGGTGAATCTGACAGGCTACGGTCCCGACACGTCATCTATGTAATGACTTCTCCCAGTCCTATCGAGACATAATTATAACTCCCCCCCCCCCTTTTTTTTTGGCTAATACAAAGATGTAGATGAAGACATTGAAGGAAAAAAGAGCGAGACGAACAGAGCCGAAGATCTACTACGTACTTCGTTTGATTTCGTGATGATATATGTTTATGCAAAAGTCGACCCTTCTCCGGGGGCATTTCCGTCAGCGACCGAGGGAAATAGCCATATTATCCAATGGGAGGAAACGCGAAAATAGAGGGAAAAGGAAAAAGAGTACGAAAGAAGAGAAACGACACGGTCTTTGGGAAAAGAAAAGCAGGCGGAGAGAGAGAGAGAGAGAAAGTCAAGTTCACAGACCTTAGATCTCGTGGCGCTGTCCAAGGGCGGCGACTCCTCGGAACCATCGGCGCCGCCGCCGCCACTGGAGGTGGCGCCGCTCCACGAGAGGGGCGTGGTGGGGCTGGCCCGGCTGCCCTTCTTCCCCTCCTCCTCCTTCTCGGCCGGGTCCCGGGGCGGCGGCTTGGTCCGGCGCTGGCGGACGCTCCAGGCGAGCTTCAAGGGCGGCACGGCCGGGGGCGGCGGTGGCGGGTGCTGGGAGTGGCCGAGGCGGACGAGGAGCTCGGCGACTAGGGAGTCGTCGGTCATGGCGACGCTGACCCACCCTGGGTCGGTGTCGTCACCGCCACCAGACATGCGTGTTCTTTCTGTTCGTCCCTTTCTCCTCCTGGGTGTGCGCGTCACAGAGAGAGAGAGAGAGAGAGAGAGTTATGGATGGGTGGAAGTTGTTATAATAGTATAGGGAGGGAGAGAGGGGAGGGGTTAATGAGGGAAATGATGGTAATAAATGAGAGGAATGGAGGTTTATATGATGCGGTGGTGGAGTAGATGTCGTTGTTGTTGACAAAAAAGCTCTCTCTCTCTCTCTCTCTCTCTCTCTCTCTCGAAAAGTGGAGCCATTCTTTTCCCCTCCTTGTTTTTTCTCTGAAGTTTCTGTGCTGCTGGATCCTTTTCCACTCTTCCCTTCCCCTTCCCCTTCCCCGTCTCCTCTTCTCTACTTAATTTTCCCGTCCACGGTGTCGCATCGTGGTCACTCGTGGACGGAGCTTGGGACCCCACCGGTCAACCAATGCCGATCCCTCCCTTTCGGCCCCTCATGCTCGTTCTTGCATTTCTCCTCTTTATGTCCCTTCTCTTTCGCTTGACGTCCCCCTTCCCTATCTAGGGTTTGGCCATGCCGCCCGTTCTCCTAAGCTTTCTTGGCCTGTTGAAGTGGTTGGATCGGGTCCAACTAGCTGGACCCTGCGTCTCTAGAGTGCTGAGATTGCCCAAGAGCTCATGGAATAATTCGCTAATCTTATCGCATCCATATGATGGGTTTAATATGATGCCATTGATGATTGATACCGTTTTGAGAATATTGGTCACACCGAGTGTCCAACGACTCCAATTGCCACGCCTCGGTTCTTTAGCCACTGGCTTGATGAAACACGATTTGATCTCGCGTGCCAAAATACGTGATGTCGATCTAAAGGGACCTCGAACCGTGGAGAAATCCTTTTGAGGGGCGGACCTAGATTAATTGAGCTGGCACTAGTGCTGATTATATGCCATGCACCTTTCCTAGTTTACTAGATTTATTAGTGGGTGGTGGACCAGTCATATAAAAAAACAAAAGCATATATACGCGCATATATATATATATATATATATATATATATCTAATTCCTTATTTAAGCTGGATCAAACTCGAGCAGGGCTTGACTCGAGAAAGAAATTGCCAATTCAAACAACCCATTGTCAACTAATACTCGACGCATGTCAACTATCAAGAGGTAAATTTAGGAGTTCGAATTCAATCAAGTTCCTAGAGCATCGCTATGCTTTTATTTATTTATCTTGTTGATACCGAAGGCAAAAAAGAAAAAGAGAGAGAGAGAGAGACCTTTTTAATTGGACATGAGTTGGACGGATAGCTACGACCGTAGTATTTTGTACAGCAATATTGATATTTCTTTACGGGCCTCTCTACAATGTCATGCGCCAAAACCACGGCCAAATTATGGGGGCCCTCGATGAACAGTCGGATGACTCAGATAGCCATCGACTGTCGATTGACAATCGCCGTCGATCGTCGATCATTGGGTCCCGATTTGACAATCTCATGGTGATTTTAGGAATGCCTCTCGTCTTTTCGGTTAATTTCATGAGCTTGGTACTTTGGCGGGAGGAGCCAGGAGACATGTGCTTCATGCGGACGTGCGTACCCCGGAAATGGATCAAGTGCAGTACTGCATGCCACAGCCGTCGGTCATGATCGGACGGCTGTGATTTGCCAAAAAATAAACCTCTCCCCCCCAATTTAAATGGAAGCCGTCCGATCTGAAATCGAACGGCCTCCAAAGCCCCCTTTATCAAGTCACCTACCTTCACGGTAGGTGATTCGGGTCCATGTAAGCCCATCCGAAGTTGTCCTCCTTAACAAGCAACGCAATTCATCCATGGCTTGTGCCGGGAGGCCTTGACGAAGGTCACGATTTTCCTCTCCATAAACCCATCGGGGCATGGAGATCTTGCAGTGCAGCGTAACTTGACAAGAAACGGTGAAAAAATAAAAAGGATTAAGAACTCACCTTTTTAACTCACGTCAAATAGTTAGGGTCGTAAATGCGTTGTTTAAAAGTTTATAATAATTAAGTTACGTAAGAACCTAATATTTATTAAATAGGGTTATAAATTGATTGCCTAACTAGCTTTGAATGCAACAGAAGCAGATCACGTTTAGGTTAAGGAAACTCTAATTTTTTTTCTTTTTTTTTTCTTTCATTTTTTCATTCTTCCTTGGTCAACGACGGTCAAGGGGTGAGGGACGAAACTCCAGATTGGGGAAGGGTCTTTGTCTTATAATAAATAATGAGTCATAAACGGATTAAATGAATTAAATTAGGTCGGATCATCTATAATTATACCAAAATTCGACCCGATTCCTTCATTTGGCGGATTTATCCGAGAATGAAGTCCCGTTCGCCACAGCAAAGTTAGCAAATCTCATTTTAGCAGTTGCACGGATGTCGGAATCGGAGACTCGACCTGGTCCCGAAGCAAAGCAGACATGAAAATCAACCAAGTGCGCACGGCTCGTGTAGATCTCGCAACTGGGTTCACTTTGCCTGTTTGCCAGACTTGCCCGTGGAAGAGAGAGAGAGAGGAGAAGGAAAGTAACAAAATGTAAAGTGCATTTAGAAATGGAGTTATATGGAATCAAAACTAGATCAAAATGAAATTACATGAAAACGTGAAGATTATATAAATTTTTTTATAGAAAGGGGTTTTAATTACAGGTCTTTATCGAGAAACAAAAAAGGAGAAAAAAATCAAAACATCGTGAAAATCACATGAAGAAATTATATAAATAATCCTTAAATATTAACTAAATATATAATATAGTTCTCAAACTTTTAATTTATCTAATGTGTATCATGAATTTTTAATTTATTTAATATGATCTTTGATTTTTTTTATATATTAAAGTTATCTCATAAATTATATGAAAGTTTTTCAATCTTATTTTTGAATTAAGTTCATGAAAATATAATATTAAATATTTTTATATGAATTGAGAATTAATTTAAATATATGTTCAAAATTCAGAAGTCATGTTAAATAAATTAAAATTTTTCGGACTACATTATGTGTTGAGTTAAATTTTAAAGATCATATGAATAAATACAAAGGTTAAATATCACATTCTATATTATATCAAAGTTTAAAAATTATTTATGCTATAAAATAAAATTGCAGGAGTCCGTTAGTTAGCAAAGCGAAAACAAAAGAGTAATAACATTTTCAGAAAAAAATCCAGTCAAGTCGCCCTTAAACCTCTCAGTCTCTTCTACTTCTTCTTCTTCTTCTTCACCCCTGCGTCTAGGGTTACTTCAACACTCTCGTTCCCATGGCTCTCCAACTCAGAAGCCGACGGAGATCGCTTCCCAGCCCTTCCCTCATTCGGTACTTCTCCGATAAGCCAGACCCAGATGCCGAATCGCCTCAATCCAACCTCACTCCCGACGACGCCGACTCAAAGCCGCAGTCTTCAACGCCACCTTCCTCTTTCTCTAATTACCTCAGCGACGTCAAAGCCAGGCTCAAACAGCAGCAGCAACAGCAGCAACGTAACAGACCCACTTTCTCGTCTTCGTTTCCTGCCTCGAATGCGCCCAAGCCACAGGCTTCGACGGCCGCTGCCCTCCAGGAAATCCAGAAAAACCTCTCCGAGTTCCGTCGCCGGTCTGCGGCGCCGGACCCCGTGAACTCCAATGTCCGGCCCGTCACTTTCCAGGAGTTGTACAAGCATAATGTGATAGCAAGGAACAGGGTGGCTAATTCGGGTGGTCCCGAGTCGGGGCCCATGAATCCGGGCGCGAAGCTCTCGTTGGATGCAATACGCCAGAGCCTGAAGCATATGCGGTCCAGTCAGAACACCGGTTCTGACGCCCTTCCCAAGAGCGGGGACCCGATGTCACACTCGCGGCTCAGGGATGCTCTGAAGATGAGGCCAGGGCCGGGGGCCTCGGGGTCGGGCTCTATTATAATCGGAGGTGGCGAGAATTTGCCGCCGACGGTGTTTGAGAGGGAGATGAGAGAGAGAAAGGAAGGGGGAGGGGAAAGGAGCGATGGCAGGTTGAAGACGGAATTCGTGAAGACGTATAGTTATTCAGATTTGGGAGGAAAGTTGAAGATGTTGAGGCCAGAGAGCACGGTGAAAGGTAGAGATGGGAAGGGTTGGTTTTCACTGGAGGAGTTGAATGAGAGATTGGTGAAGTTGAGGGAGATGGAGGAGAAGGAGTCTGAGTCACAGATCGGCAGGGGTTCTATCAGGGATTTGAGGGAAAGTTTGGCCAATTTGAAATGGTCTGATGATGAGAAGAGGAAGAAGACGTCGCGTGAGTGTTTGTATACATATGAATCTTCATTTGAGAATTGTTTTGAAATGCTAGGCTCGTTGAACTAGATTATGTGTAAAGATTGGATTTGGGGTGATCTTTGGGTACCTTCATGTCTCTTAGTGTCTTTACGAGTCGTCAAGTGTCTTCTAGTCTCTTAGTATTTTTGTAATGTTTACGCTCATGGGGTTATTGACTCCAGTCCCAGTTCAAGTTTTGTTACAAGTCAGAGGAAACAAAGCAGGAAAAAAAAAGAGAAGTGAAGGATTAGCCACTCAGAGAAGAAAGATTGTCCTTTGAGTTTTACCTGATCCTGTGTTATTGTTATCTCTATCATTCTTTTGTGCTGCGAGGCTCTTGATTCAGCAATGACTTTACATAATTTAAGGTGTCTGATTTTAGATGCCTTATACTGGGCAAAGCTTGGAGAAGTTCTTCTGTGATTTGTCCAATTTCTGTAATGTCTGGCAATTTATTTGTCCCATTAGTCTCTTTTTGATATAGCATGGCTTCCTGCGAAAGCTTGAGGCTTTCGCAGGATATGGAATGCCATTATAAAAGTAGACAATGTATTTGTTTGCATCGAGAAGTGGTGGTAATTTGTTGATTTGATTCATTTTTCAGTCCAGAGACTAAATGCAATAGGACAGTTAGGAGGAACTCCAGACTTCATGCTGCAGCCTCCAAAGGAACATTTAATTGAAAAGGCAAGTGGCGCTTTTTTGTTTCTTTTTGAGTCTTTTTCTTTTTGGATATTGATGTCTTGCCATATTTAAGTGTTACATTCCTGTGACCTTTACCGCCTGTAGCGTCACATTCCCTTGGCATGCACTAAAGTGCATACCATGCTCTTGACCTAGATCAGTCACTAATGAACCAAAAAGACTCTGCAATTTCTTAAAAAGAAACAAAAATTATCAGGCAATTAATAACTCAAATGCAATGTGTTGATTGTCCAGCGAATTTGCCGTGTTTTAGCTAGTTATCCACATTATGGACCGTGGATCAATGATAAATTATCTAATATTGTTTTCGTGTGATCAAATGAATGATGTTGTTAACTGAAGGCAGGGCCTGCTAAATCTTTGATGCTTTGTCTGCAACTACTCAAATATGTGGCTATCTGCTTCTTTATACTGGCTTTTGAATGAAATAGATGTTGTAAATTGTCTAGTTTTTCTTTTTTTTCTAATGATGTCTTGAACTCTAAGATGTACTGTTATTGCAGTACTTCCATCCAGATAACATGTCTTCTGCAGAGAAACTGAAGATTCAGCTTGCAGAAGTGAGAGACGAGTTTAAAATGTCAGAGTCAGACTGTGGATCTGCACGTGTACAAGGTTTGCTCTCGAGCAGTAGGCTTTTTTAGACTTTTATGTTTTGCACGGCCGTAAGGAGCTTAATCAATTCATGCAGTGTTTAGATTTTGTCAGGTGGCTCTTCTGTTTGACTTGATAGGATGTTATCTGGAAACCATATTATTATGACCACTAGATACTTCATTGAACATCATAATTTGTGTTGTGGATTTAAGCAGCGGTTAAAACTTGGTTTCTTGTTCAGACTATTCTGAAGTATGACTCAGTTTACTGAATGATGTGACGATTTGTTTATAGAAGTGGGTTTGTCTAAATGTCCTATACAAGACCACCACTTTATTTAGTAATCCACAATTGGTAATACTACAGTTAGCAGTATTCATTGAGATGCCAAACTTTGTCTACCTTTTTGTTGGAAGTATCCATCACAGAATCTGATAATTTCTGGTCTTTTAACAATATGGTGTTTATTGAAAATGCCATGCACAGACTGAAATCACTCAAAATGAAGTTTGTTCCTGGAATGGCCTTGGAGAGTTCTGAGTACTAGAGAAGCGTGATGAGGGTGGTTTTGGAGCTGTCAAGCTTGTGTCTTGTGAATTCTGTACCCTTTTTAACATGTTTGTCCCCCAAAAAATTTCAACATGACTTGATTTTTAAAGATTATCTGGAGTGTCTGATGATCTTGTGAGTGTCGCGATTGTTATGTCTTGTCTGTGAGGATTCCTTGGTGTTAATGAAGAGGACATGGTGATTAACGAGTTTGAATTATAATGTGGATGCCTAAAGGTATATGCTTGAACCAATTGTATGCCTTCCTCTCCCTCTCTCTCTCTCTCTCTCTCTGCGCATGCGCATGTGATCTCATGATTTGTAATGGTTTTACTTAAGCGTGGGCTTCTGCTCTTCTCCCTCTTTACCTTCCTCTGGATCTTTTGTTCTTCATTTGTAATAGATTTACTTCTCATCAAACTATCGCAGTGGCGCAGCTGACAACAAAGATAAAGCATTTAGCGAAGGCCTTACACAAAAAGGTGAGAACAGATCAGTATGGTTGGAACTGTGTTAATCACTCTATTAGATTACGGTGACACGTCATGATGGAGTAGTTTGAACATTTCCAGTTTCCCTTATTGTTGTCTTGAAATTTGTTATGTAACCTCAGGCCATACTAGCTTTCACAATTTTGTAGTTTGTCTTATTCAGATATTTCTGCAGCTTGCTGCAAGAGCTAAGTGTTGCATTTTTCTTCATTATCATTGCCCGCCGTATTGCAAGTTTTTGGTGGCTTTTTTCCTAGAACATAATCTTGGTTTTATGCTCAAGTAATCTCCTTTCATCTCTTCTTAAAACAAAATTGCACTGCTTGTGCGTGTCACACTGCTTGATAAAAATAGAAAAAAGCATAAATATATCTTTTGCTCTTCGTAAACTGAAGGAAGCTAATGACTGTAGCAAGTGCTATGTTTATGTAAGTTTTAATTGGTCAGTAAAATATCTTTCATCCTAGGATTCTGACTATTGTTCAGTGCATCCTTCTTTTTCCTGACATACGTAACTTTTGTTCTTGTATACAAATGGGCTGTAGTTTTCACTTGGTGATTTAAATGATCTATATGGAACTGTGATTTGGCAGGATAAGCATTCTCGAAAAGGGCTTGAAGCGATGGTGCAGCGAAGGAAGAGGCTCTTGAGGTATTTGCGGAGAACAGACTGGGATTCATACTGCCTGGTTCTCTCTAAGCTTGGTCTTCGCGATAACCCGGATTACAAGAACGCGTGAGTGCAAGGAAGCGAATTAAGCCCCCATTTTCTTTGTCACATTGAATGGAACTCTGGAATTCTGGTGCATCAGAGGCTTGCGCTGTTCTTTTGGGTCAGAGCGATGAAGCCGTCATTCTTGTTTCTTTTTACTCTCTTCTTTGATTATGATGGTTCATCTTTAGAATGCATCGTGTTCTCGAACCAGACTCGTCCAAAGGGGACGTGCATTTTTGATAGTGTGCAATAATGTTGCTTAGCCACAGGGAAGATGGTAAAGATTTAACTTCTAGGGGTTTTGCTCAAACTTGTCTTTATTTTTGGGGACAATTTGTTGCAAAGGACGATTGATGAAATCCAAATCCTTCCATTTGAGGCAAATTTTTGCCGAGTCCTTTCCATTTGAGTGCTTGCCGCGGCCATTGATTAAGTTCAAATCCTTCAAGATCTATAAGTTGAAAAAGTCCAAATGTCCCCCCAAAGAAACAAAGAGGCACATTGTTTCAACATTTACACCAACTTACCTAGGCCTAAAATGAAAAAAATAAAAATAAAAAAGGGACAACTTCAATAATAATGGGGATGGTGAGAAGTCATTGCCTGCCACGTAGGCGTGCCTTACAATTTTTTGTCCCTTTACAAATGCAAGGCAGCTGCTGTAATGGTTCGGCCTCGTGCAATTCTGGTCGCGAGCATGTTAATGGCGTTTAAGGCCTCGGGAGAATGTTTGGCCTCACAGAGTTGCAATTTAATGTAGAACTTCTTCTATGGGACGATCCCGTGAGAAGTCATAAATAAACATCTTATTTACTGCATCGCCTGGCATTCCTCACAAGATGTGCTGATCCTCATTTTAAATCAACCGTGAGTTAGAAATTCATCGAAGCAACTCTAGAGGACGATGGAATGGCCATCTCGTTGGACATGATATTTTTGTGAGATGACACCCAACCCTCTAAAGGAGTAGAGATAAGCTGAAGGAGAAGAGGGATGGATTTGAATCTCGATGAGATAGCGCAGATACCGCTGATGTGATTATCCATTCTTTCATCAAAATGGCTGTACTGAAGTATGAAAACACAATTCGAAAGCAAAATGAACATCGAAAGGTGTGTGATAGAAGAGCGGGACTTGTACGCAATCTCTTGCATTGCATTCCATTCGATGTACTGCATTTGCCTCGAGGGCACACGATACCATAGCTTAATCAATGCGATGCTGCATATGGTAACTGCTAAAACCATTCACGACTCTGAAGATTTAGAATTGAGAGGCGGGCATGATCACTTCATTTGGCACAAGAGACTCACATTATCGTTGCAAAAAGCATTGACTCTTTCAGAATGAATGGAAGCTGCCACAATATAACCCAAGTAGTGTGAAGAAATCAAGAAACTCTTGCCTCGTTCGAACGAATGTAACCTGTAATTCTTGATCCGGTTTCAGGCTCCAAATGGAAACTGTGGAAACACATCCAGTAGTAGATTTTTTTTTTATTACGCATAATGTCCTTGGCAAGTGGCAAGGGACATTGAAAAACCTTAGACTGCAATCAGTGAAATATTCAAGCTTAGAGCTCATTAGTAAATGGTCGGCACTGAATACATTAACTTGCACCCAGCTCGAGAAAACACAATGTATAATAGATTATTGACCATGTACAGTTGTCATTGACAAATTATCAAATATCCACAGCAATCTACAGATAGTTCATGCCCTATACAAATGAGATCCACATTGAAAGAAACTACAACAGCACGATTCTACCATCGAAAAGAAACACGGGCATTATCAATTTTCTCAGAATAATTTACCCACTAGATTGTCTATTTGAATTCACTAATCACAAACAAGACAACCATGCTGCAAGAAGAAATCTCTCTGGCTTTCAGATACAATGGATCCACAAGGTGGGACTATTCTCCTCAACGATGGCATTGCAGACACTATCCAAGCTAGAACTGTGATATCGACATTTAAATTATAGCACCACCTCAGATTTATCTCCCTCAACGTCTTGCAATGGCTCACCACCTCCTTTACCCCTACATTCGTCAGATTCAAACAGTTTGGTAAGTCAAGGCGCTTGAGATGACAACATCTCCTTCCAATAGCCGCTAGTTGCTGGTCGTTCAGTCCCGACCCTTCTCCTTGCAAGACCTCCAACTGCGGGAGTTCAAAGTCAAAGCATAGATTTAATGTGTTTCTACAATGATTGATCTCCAAATGCTTGATTTCATGGCAGCTCTTCAGCACACCCATGATGCCGTCCCCAGTAATCTCCGCACAATAGCCCACATTAAGATACTGCAAGTTCGGGCAGATACGCACAATCTTCTTGAGGCATTCATCGGTCAAATTCACATTGCGGCATATATTAAGAGACCTCACTTGAGAATTGACCGTGATATCGGTTTCATTAGCATCATCCTTCTTTAGGTTAGTCCTCTCCATCTTGATTTCCTTCAGCAACGGACACCGTCTCGCGAGGTGATACAAAGTCGTGCTCGTGAGCTTTGAGCAGAGACTGATGTTAATGGAGGTCAGACTGCAAAGGACCTTGCATATCGCGCCCATGTAGTGATCCGTGAGGAAACTCACTGCCTCGAAATTCAAGACCTCGATCCCCCTGTGCTTTAGCACGATCTCCGAAATCCCGTCGAATGTAAACCCCGAAGCACGCGAAAGAACGAGGCTTTTTAATGGAATATCCGCCTCCGCAACAGACATCAGCAACCCATCCGAGATGAACGAGCGCGAGAAATCCAGACTACTCAATCCCCTAGCGTAACCGAACGAATCGACCAACTCCTCGTACAAAATCGTCAAACCGATATCATTGACGGCCAGGGAGACCAAGTCAGGCCTGTTCTTTATCAACGAAGCAATGCCACTCTGAGTGATAAAGCTACAATCCCTAAAACCAATTTCCCTGAGCAACGGGCAATTCATCGACAGCGCGATAAGAGACTGATCAGAGACGAACTGATTACCCGAAACGTCGATCCGCGACAGCCGCTTCAGCTTCTGCGACAGGGCCGAGACACCGCGATCCGTGACCCGAGCCGAAGGGCTCAGCTCCGGATAGCTAATGTCGAGCTCTTCGAGCATCGGGAAGTACCCCGCAACCGAGACCAGGTCACTGTCCTGCAAGAGCATAACCTTGGACAGCACCAGTACCCTCAAAGCCCGGAACTTGGACCCCATCAATCGCAACCCGTCGAGGCGGAGGTAGTGCTGGTTCGAGAGGTCGAGGCGCTCGAGGGGCAGCGGAAACCCCGCGATCTGGAGGAGGACGTAGGACGGGTCGCCGCGGAAGGGGCTGAGGTCGACGGACTTGAGGGAACGGAAGCGGGAAAGGAGGGAAGGGAGGTAGGGGGCCAACTGGTTGGGGACGGCGATGGAGGTCCGGAGGGCGTCGGCGATGGAAAGGAATAGCTTGCAGACGGAGGAGAGGGGCTCGAGGTCCGCCTCGGTGCCCAAGGAGGCGAAAATGGTCTCCCAGCACTCCCGGGGCAGCTCTCTGCACTCGGGCTGATCCGCCATCGTCAGGGGATTTCCGAGCTTCGAGTCGGATCGGATCGGATCGGAGCGAGATGGCCGCCGGGACACGGTATGCGAGTAGCGAGAGCGAAGAGCAAGGAGGACGAGGGCGGCGGCGGAGGAGGAGGATTTTTGTATGCGAGGCGGGAGATGCCACGTGGATCGGGCTAGTGGGTCCCACAGGGGCGCCATGTGGTGGGGCCCGCCTTCTTCTTGGGTGTTCCACGTTTTGCTTTTTTCCCTATTTCGAATTTTGAAAAACGGAAGAACGGACGGCTGTTGTGAAACGTCTTTTTTGGGCCCCACGTGAAAATGGGCCATTAAGAGCTGGGCCGAGGTCCCTGTCCTCTACGCCGGCGATACCAATTCGTTCGTCTCGCTCGTGGGCTTTCCTTATTACGGGCCCAAGTTCAATTCCCCTTTGCTAATCTCACCTACTTGGTTTGAAGATGAACCTTAAAACTTCGCCTTCCTTCGCTTCCCAAAACCCGGCGAGGAGTTCCGGTGCTGGGGATCCGCGCCTCGTCCCGATCAGAGCTGCCGAGCACTTTGTGTCGCCGCCGATAGATCTGTTCGTGCGTCTTTCCCGGGGTGCCTCGATGGCAGATTGCTGTTATACATCTTTGCCGTGGTAAAGACTTAGCCGATCAAATTGTCCGTTTCCATGGCATGTTCGGCATATGACACTTCATTGTATTACCTATGCATCTAGCCCGGTCACCTCGAAAACGCTCTCTAGTTTTATTCTAGAAGCCAAGATTGGTAATATTTGGCTGTGAGAATCAATGCGCACCACAAGCGCATACTTAGGCATATCTAAGTAGTGTTTTTTTTTTTTGGGGGGGGGGGGGAGAAATTACGACAATGGCATAAATCGAAAACCATGTGGATCATCGAAATTTGATGCTGGAGTATGAGCAATATGAGAAATTCAATGCGTGTCTTAATAACGAAGACCCAACTTTACCTTAATTGTCATCAGAATACAATGAGAAGTCATGCTTCAAAATCAGGGGCTCTTACGACGCCGTCCTTGTTTTTTTTTTTTGTTTTTTGTTTTTCTATATAGTGATTAGGTTACATACTAGGCAGTATAAAAAGAAGATTGATAATGTGTCGAGATGTAAACTAATAAAGAAAACGAATGAGTTGAAAAATACTTTTTGAAAAATAATTGTTTGTATTGCTTAGGAAAATAAATAACTAAAAATTATTTTCAATGTTCACAAAAATATTTAAAAATCAATATCGAGTTTCTTTCAATGACTAATTATTATAAGCAATTCTATGGATCATTAAAAAAATATATTTTTCAACTCATTCATTTTCGAGCATATGAATAAGACAAATTCACGCACATAAACAGGGCAATTAATCGAAGAGATCACGTGGAACTCAAAGCTTTGTGGTTTAGAATTTCTTCGCAATTCCCCTTTGAAAGAAAGAGAGAAATATGTCCCATGTTAAGTTTTGTCTTCTTACGCCATTTTGTGGGGGATCCTTGCAACGCATCAACCAAAATCGTTCGTTTCGATTCGGCTGGTGCTGCGGATCCTTTCAAGGTCACGCAATCTCACATGACGAACGCCAATTCCAGGATATCTCGCCTCCTACGCATCAAACTCTGGCCCATTAACGCAGCAAATTATTGATGAAGCAGTAAAAAGATTTTCATCCGATAACGTCGAAACTGAATCGAGATTTCGCTCCCCAAGGGGAAAATAAACATAGACGCATGAGGCGCAACTACTGACGAGCCCCAGGACTTCCCAGAAATCAAAGATGAAGACAAAGATAGAAGAACGGCAAGGGCGCAAGAAGTACACGCTTGGCCCAGACTTGTTCATACGTTTCAACTGGTCACATGCCTAACATTGCCACCGAATTCATATCTCCCGAACAGCTCCAACTAGTTTTATGGTTTTGTTCAGTACAGGACACAACACCCCAACTGATATGTGTTGAATTTGAGATAGAAATAGGATGATAGAAGGGGTGTTCATTCGTGTTTGTATTTTGACCTGGTACCGTAATGACAGTGACTCGTCAAGTGGATCGTATGTCCGCTGCTTGGCTAGATCTGCGTTTTCTCACCAGCGTTCATGATGGGCTCCCCCCACTTGCCAAGCTTGCAGATTTTTACCTCTTTCTTCCGGGTCGGGTCCTGATTTGAGCTGAAGCCAGATGCGATGGAAACCTGGAAAGGGGCTCACCGCTTGCAAATAGTTTTGCTGCTTCCACCCTGGAGTTACGTGCATGAGTAATTGAATGTCTATCTCTCTTTTTCTTTCCCGTACATCAAACAGGAAAGTTACTGACGAAATGAAAAGTTCACTTGAGTGCTGTGAGAGAGAGAGAGAGATGTCAGCTGTGAATGAATACGGTGTATCAAGAACAATGCCTTCCGCGACAGCTGTGTTTCAAAAGACAAAAAGACTGATTAATGAAAATCACAGGTAAGAAGGTCATGATTTCGAGTTTCAGACTCTCTCTCTCTCTCTCTCTCTCTCTCTCTCTCAAGAGTTGTAACACTGTGCATTAATAAGCACATTTGGTAAAACAATGAAAACCCATATAATAAAAAATGGTAAAATGCCGAAACATTTCCATCTGACGAAGCCTCGATCTGTGCAACCTTTTTCTTTTTTGGTTCGCGAGGAGCAGTGCTCACTATTTGTAGTTCCCTCAAGCACTTTGTGGGAAGAGCTTCCTAGGCACATGCGATTTCTCTGGGCTCCATTTTGCCCGTATATCTTTAAGGCATGCGAGAGATGGAAGTTGGTAAACACTGACAAGAACAGAAAAAACACGAGGGGGGGAGGAGCCCGCCAACGCAATCAAGGCCATGCAGAGATTCTGACGCTTTTGGTGCATGACTATAATTGGAAAATTTAATCGCAGAATCAACTTAACGTGATTCGTTTAACGTTTCCGGGAAGCTGCTATTGCAGGGATGAATCACCGTATACCATAGTCACTTCTCATTCAGAAAAATAAAGAGGAAGCCATTTTTTTTTCTTTGTTCAGTACCATTTCCCTCAGACAAATCCGGCCAACAAGAGGATTATTTGAAGGAGAAGAATGTTAAAGAAGCGAATGTATGTTGTCCACACACCAAGAATGTGAAAAGAACAAATGTGTGTATAGTATGGTTTCCTTCTCATTTCCTGTTCACTCTGTCTTTCGTTGTATTTGCTCTTTATTTTAATATTCAGTCGGTTTTTCTGATAAATGTCCAAATCCCAGTCGTGCCCCACGTCCAAAGTCCGCCATCCTTAACATTTGCACTCTCACGTTTGGCTTTCTTCCTGCCACACGATTCGGTGTCCGTTTGCCCCACTTCTTCAAACACTCTCTCCTACAGTTATGAAGGGTCGGAATAGATAGAGGTTTTTTTTATTGTTTTTTATTATTATTTGTTATAAAAAGAATAGATCTTTTGAAGAAAAGAAAAAGAAAAGGTAGTTTCTTGGTTTCCCTGCGACAGTCTTTTGTCCCATCTGCATTTGGAAACCAAAAGATAAAATTCAAAGCGCAACGGCAGAGGAGCAAAAGAAGTTTCAATAGAGCTCCCCCACAATCTCTCTCCCTCTCTCTTTCTCTCTGAAGGGAAGAAATAGGACATGAATGTTCATACTCTTTTGCTTCTGCCCATGTGGGTAATAAGCACATCTTTCTTCTCAGCCGTCTTCATCACTAATGCCAGACCAGACCCTGCTGTTTCCACCATATTAGTCCCCCTTTCGCACTCTCAGGAGGCAGCCATTACCCAGTTCCCTTCAGAAATGAATGCTCAGTCTCCAGGTAAAGTTGTTTGCCTCTCCATTTTGTGGATGTTATCATAATTTCACGCGCATCAGCGAATTAGTTTTGACTTCTACTTTCCCGCTGTGCCGTTGAATCAACTGGGTCGTTTGGATTTTTGCATTTTGAACCGGAAAGTTTCGGCCAAATGCATTATAGGTATGGAAAGTTGGAATTTTGCGACTTGGTGCTATGGCTTCCTTGATTCTTCTGTCTCTTGTATTTTGAACTTTCCGTTCTGTGTGGCTGATAAGTGCTAATGGATGTTGGAAAAAATAATGAAAAGGAATTTGGATATTTTAAGTTCGTAATTTGGATTTTATGACTGCATTTGGTGGGAGTCGTTCAAATTTAACGGCGATTGAAGATTTATAGATTTATTTTTTCTGCTTTCTTTGTCCGTGAGTAACAATGATATGGTCCATTTGATTATTTTCCTGAACTTCAAACTGAACTAACCCAAATAATCTCTGCCGATTTTTTCGGAGAGGTGCTTTTTGGAGTAAAGCATCATGAGAATCCACCTTCGCAACTATTCCGTCAATTTTTTGTCCTTATTTATTCGCCTTCTTTTGTGCCCGTCTCTGATAAAGACGGTATCTGGGTTTTGAGTGCGTGTTTGATATGTGCATTCCGATAGTTGGAGTTCTGATACATTGTTAAAGAAGCTTTATTTTAATGCAGGAACGCCAGAGGATAGAGAAGTGCATCACCAGGATTTGAATAAGAAGATTCTGGTGGCACTCATTATTGCATCTACTCTCCTTGCCGTGGTTTTGATTTTTGTCGTCTGCTTCTGGATATATTTTTCAGTAAGTTCGAAGAAGAAATCTAAAAGTAAGAGCTCGGCAAACTCGGATATGTTCTTGGCCAAAAGCATTTGCTCATATTCCTAAATATGCTTCACATGACTATGTGGTCTCATTTGCATAATCTCTTTGGTGTTTCATTTGAAGATAATGCTGGGGGACTACCGTTGAACCCAATGGTGGGTAAATTGAATACCTTGGCTGTTATTGGCAAAAAGGGTTCTGCTGCTGTTTTCGAGTATCAACTCCTGGAAGCTGCAACCAATCATTTTCACGAGAGGAGCATTTTGGGCGAAGCTGGCCGTGGAGTAGTATATAAAGCTCGTTTTAGTGAAAAGCTCCTTGCTGCTGTGAAGAAGTTGGACGATGCTGATCAGGATGCCCAGAGAGCATTTGAGGTAGTTTTCACCTGATGATGATGTGAAGATTGATTTCTGCTCTCTCTCTCTCTCTCTCTCTCTCTATTATTTACAGAGTTTCTTTTTGCATTCCCTTCCACTGGCAGAACGAGGTAAATTGGTTGAGTAAAATCCAACATCAAAATGTAGTCACTCTTTTGGGTTACTGCATTCATGGACAAACGCGATGTCTCGTGTATGAAATGATGCAGAATGGGTCGCTGGAGACTCAATTGCATGGTAGGGACTCGCTTTCCACTTACTGGTTTGTGTGACATAAGAGATACAGAGTTATTGGTCCTTGAAGGTTTTGAGTTTCTGTCTATCCTTACTCTATTCGTGCTTTGATGGTTATCTAGGACCAACACATGGATCAGCTCTAACGTGGCACCTGCGTATGAAGATTGCTGTTGATGTAGCCAGGCAAGTTCGGCGCCAAATTATTGTTGCTTTAATGTTTAACTAGTTATCTTCTTCCTTTTCCTGACGTGTATCAAAATTTTACTGTTGTTTTTGTAGAGGGTTAGAATTTCTTCATGAACGGTGCAACCCTCCTGTGGTCCATAGAGATCTTAAATCATCAAACATTCTCTTGGGTTCAGACTTTGATGCTAAGGTTGACTGACTTTCCGTGCTTCTCTTATTGCATTTCTTTCTAGACAAGTTTGTCTTTTTCCTGCATCAATCTTCTGAACGTCGTTCCTTTAACAGCTTTCCGATTTTGGACTCGCTGTAAGTGCTCAAAACAAAAATAATGTGAAGATCTCTGGCACAGTGGGTTATTTGGCCCCAGAGTACCTGTTGGATGGTATGCTCTGTCTTTTATATGATCTTAGGAAGTCGTGATGAATGCCTATTTATCAAGTTGTGCTTGGTGCATAGAATTTCTTATGTGAGTGTTAGTGATGTGACTTCATATTTTTTTCAATGAGCCTTGCTAGCATAGCCTGCTGTATTTTCTGTTTTTTTTTTTTCCCGGGGACATAGCTGTATTTGCTGTTTACTTCTGCTTTTTTGTCACCTATATTCAAGATCAAAACTAAATATTTCCCATTCTCATTTAGTTGTGCACCTATCATGGTGATTCAGACCTTTTATTCTCTTTAAGACTAAAATCATTCTTTATCAGGTAAATTAACCGATAAAAGTGATGTCTACGCTTTTGGAATTGTCCTCCTAGAGCTTCTGATGGGAAGAAAGCCTGTGGAGAAGATGGAATCAACTCAATGCCAGTCCCTAGTAGCCTGGGTAGGTATTCCTCGAACTCAGCAGGAAAGAGCTCCCATTGTAGGCAAAAGATTTTCCCGAAATTGCTTAATAAATTTTTATCTTCTTTTTGAAACTTCATTACATGTTCTCCCTAACATGCAGGCCATGCCTCAGCTCACTGACAGATCAAAGCTTCCAAACATTGTTGATCCTGTAATCAAAAACACGATGGATTTGAAGCACTTATATCAGGTGTTCGGATCGTACACTTCTATCTAAGTAATTGGAACTTCTCACCCTCTGCTTGTTACCTTATCAATCACTTATTCAATGAATGAGCAGGTCGCTGCTGTAGCAGTACTATGTATTCAACCAGAACCAAGCTACAGGCCATTGATAACAGATGTTCTGCATTCTCTTATCCCACTTGTTCCTGTTGAGCTCGGAGGTTCACTCAGAGTATCAGAACCTGTTCCAACAGTTGGCCTTGACCCTTCTCACTGAAGTAAAGATGGTTTTGACAGGCATTTACTATTCGGCTACAGTTTTATCGATGCGCAATTTATGCTCGTTGAGGGAACAAATTCAGTGTGGTTCTTGTTCTCCGATTTCTGACAAGTCATTTTTGGATTACTTGATTCCTTTGGAATCAGGATAAAATCGGACTTTCAGGCATTTCTCCACCATCTCTCTTCCTGCTGCTGTATATTTTAGTGAACACAATGTCGTATATTCTTCTAGTTCTTAATGTATTGCCAGACAGAAATTCCTATTTCTGACCAAATTAATAGGATTTACTCGTTTTTCTCTGTATTGCATAGTAGTTTCTGTTCAAATTGGAGGAGAAGCTGATGAGATCTGAGATTCTGAGGGCAAATTCTGTGGTCTGATGTATTTCACATGAATTGTTCTTTATTCTTACAAGCTGGACTGCCTAAAAATGCATATGAAGTCTTCATATGTGGATATAGTCTTCCCCTTTTTGCTGAAGTTGCTTACAGAATACACACATACAGATATATATAGCACATATCGCCAGTAAACATAACATATACATTGCACACGTTGCATACTATCCTTATCCACACATTGCCTGCTATCCTTATCTGGCCAAAATAAAGGAAAAAAAGACTTATCATTCATGGATCCTATTGTGGTATTTGATTATGTGATGATCCTTCAGAGTGGCCGTGAGCCAAATATCATATCAAAGGAAATTTGACTTTCATTCTTCAGTGATGCTCTCCAGCCTTGGCTGCCAATTGTCATAAGATGCAAGCCGTTTCGGAGACCCTTTCCTTCCCCTTATTCTAATGTCCTTACTCCTCTTTTGGCTGATGAGTTCCCTTGTCTGCGAAGATCCAACACTACTCGACGATCTCGAATCTTCACTGGCACCCTCGGGATTGGCTTTTAGCTTTGTTCCTTTAAACAAGCCTACAAAGCAGCCATCTTTGGAGAAACACTCGTCCTTCTCCATCTTTGACCAACAAGTCGAGTCCATTTGATCTTCTTCCTTGGTCACTTCTTGCGATCTGGCCTTGGTGTTGGGACTTGGGAAAGGAGAAGGGAAGAGACGAGCGGACGGAGAGTGGTTGAAGGAAAGGCGTTGGAGCTTCCTGATGGAGCTGACGGGCACGACATAGAACTTCTGGCCCAATGTTAGCATAGTGTCTGGTGCAACAATGGCCCATGGCTGCTGAAACACATGAGGGTATGCTACGCAGCACCTAGGGTTGCGAAGCATGATCTCCGCTGCGAGAATCGGCCTGTCATGGAGCTCAATGCGCCCACCAGGGTGGACAATCTCGACCGGCATGTTCCTCGTGCTGTTTGTGCGGAGCCATCTTGAACGGGCCATGATTTTGTTTTTCCCGGTCGTGGTGAGAGAAGGAAAATGAGATTGGAATTGTATTAACTCCTCCTGCAGATACAGCATCTGCTGTGCCATTGGATTCGCCAGGAATATCCATGGAGAGCATTGATCTTCCCGGGTATTTGTGGCTTATCTTCCTCTTTTCTTGTCTCATTCACTTTCATATATAGTAGACATCGCAGCTGACTGCTATTGAGCCAGGCATTATTGATAAATTAAGTTCGGCGAATTGTGTCGGCACTCATTTTGACTTTCACGGCTTTGAGAGCATGTTGTACATGATTGATGGCGAAAGGAGGGATGGCATCACAAGACCAAAAAACTCTTGTGAAAAGCGAAAATGCGAGCGATGATTCCACTCCAGAGTGTTTGTACATTTGCCTTTGCACCTTATTACCTATCATAATTGGCAAAGAAGCATCAGTGACTCCCGTTTCTCATGCCCATCACGGCGTATATGTGTACGTTTCTCCCGTGTATTCCCAATCTAAGCCTAAAGAACGCATCCTTAACATTGTTCCAGCCTTTGCTTACACTTCGAATTTGATTCGGGCACGATGACCTACGCAAAAGGAATTAAAGTTTTATCCAAAACCCGGTCTTTAGAATTGTGCTGAGCATCCGCCACATCAAGGAGTTTACCTTGGAGGCTTCACTGTTGGAGGGGTTAAATGTTGGCGGGGCTGTTGCAGACAGAGTAAAAGAAAGAACCTCTTTGTTATGCGCGGCAATATTCATGCTTTCCCTCTGTCTCTATCAATGAGGCCAAGACAGAAGGAAGCCCGAATTGAACCTGATTTCCGGGAATTGGAAGTTCCCAGAACACTTTGAGAGGAAACCTAAATCTGAACCGGTGGCTGCTCTAGAGTCCTAAATGCAAATAATTTTGTCTTTCTTTGCACGTGGAGGTAGTGTCCAAGAGATAGCATAACTTGTCATTTCTACTTCACTTGGTCGTGTCCTTATTGTTCATGCTTCGTGTTTCTCCATCATCAGTTATCACAGGTTGCAAAAGCTGAGTGGCTTGTTGGGAAAGAGGTTCGGTGTTGCTTCCTTCCCAACATGCTACTAAATTCAAAGATGCGATTAGTTCCAAACCTCATAAATGTGCCAATTTCGTGGTTCTGGCACGAGAGATGTTTAATCTTCCTTCAAAGTGTATATAGAACATTCAACTTAGTTCTCAAGCTGTAGCAGAAGCAGCAAGCTGAGCTCTGTATGGCTCATGTAGGTTTAGCATAGTAATAACTAAATCAAAACACTTTGTTGGAACGAATTGCAGCAGGATCCTGTTGAAAGCTGTGTCGATGTCTTTCGGGTGCTTGCCTTTCACTTTACTGTGTTGCAGAAGAAAAGCCAAAGCATAAGATAACGCGAGAGGGACCGAGCGTAGAGTGTTTATCTTGGGGACAATCGCATTAGTTCATGTGTTCGAAGCGATAGAAGAACCTTCAGGATGTCACCACTTTCCTTTGGAATTCTCTGAAACTCGGCTATCCTAAATTTCAAATCCCTTAATTTATTTCTTTGCCGAAGGGCAGCACTTTCACTAGCACTGTATTGCTCGGTGCTTCTTAGATTTCACTAGCGCTCTCATATATTCAGTTGTGAACAAGGGTCACCTTCATTTCTATATATATTTTTTTTTCCAGAAGTCCTTGTCGAATATATGAATTCGATCTTATCAATGATGCAAGAAAGTTATGGAAATCGCTCAACACAAGAATTTACGTGGTTCAACAAGAGAGATTTTCCGCATACCTACGTTCATGGGAAACAAGATTTGTTTCACTAATGATGAAGAAAAGTGTACGGCCACTCTTCTTGCCCTCTTTGATTAACCTAAAGACCTGTTTCGTCCTCAACATATATAGCGAAACCATATATGGTACAAATTACAAAATTGTCCACATATCTTAAAATATAGAACTTTCCTCAAATAAATTCTGCATGATTGAACATAATCTGTCGTTAAGGAGCCTTTCGAAACCGCCCTATAATTTCTTGGATAATAGAATACAAGACATCAACCTTGACACTCCTTTCCCTCTCCACCAGTTTCCCCTCGTTTCTAGTATCTGACAATTCCATTTATCGGTCTTGCCTTGCAATTGGTAATTTTAAATTTTCCCTATAAACTCGTTTCATGGATGATACGGCGGCCGACTCCTATTACAAAGAAGAAGAGAAAACGTTCCTAGTAGAACCAGTCTATGTAGTAATCTCTTCAAAGTAAAAGAAGGCGGGTGATGCACAGTGAAATATGAGAGCTTAGACCAGCAGTCTCGTCAGTTTTGCTGGAAATATTCTCTCAACTACAGCGAGGCCTTTTTCCGTTTCAAGGATGGATCTGGGGAAGCCATGGAATCCAATGATGTCCAACTACTTGAACTGTTCAGGTTGTTGGTTGATCCTCGATATCGCTAAAGGAAAGAAACAAAGTGTTTTACCGATAAGTCATCTCGCTGCTGCAATTTCTTGACCTTGTTTCTTCCGATGGAAAGCAGATTAACTATAAGTGAGTCATCGGCAATGTCCAAGTTCTAAACAACCTTATTTACTCGAAGATTCTTTAGTTTATTTTTTATGCCAGATAGGAAGTGCTTTGTGAAGAGACTAATCTACGCTTGACTATATATCAAAATTGACGGGATCGAAATCCATTCAAGTGGATATATTAATCGTTAGCTTCTGTAAAAGTTTGCTGCGTAAGTACTTTTCCTTGCATAAACTAGGGATGCCTCGTGGACAACTGAGAAAAGGTTTTCTTATTATGTTGCTACTTAAGCTTCTTTGGATGACCAGACCTAACTCATGAAGGTATGAGAAATCAAGCTCTATTTTTCCTTTTTCTATGAAATTTAGTGAGACTTAAAACCATGTGCAACGTAACATGCACGGGAACAAACTCCACATGTAGATAAGGTTATAGTCATGGACCAACAGTGGAATACTAAATGAGCCAGAACATAACATGTCCATATAGGCTCTAGAAAAAAAAAACAAAAAAGAAGAAAGACAGACATCCTGAGAGAGAGAGAGAGAGAGAGAGAGAGAGAACAAATATAGTGCCAAGCTCATCTGTTACAAGCCTTCGATAGTGATGCATATGCCACAAGACTTCATGCATTGGCTTTGGTGAGTTCTGGACATCATCTGCAAGTGCATGAATTATTTTAAAGTCCATAGTATCCAATTCACATGATGAACAAGATCCAAAGTTGAGAACATGGACTTGCAATCTCTGTGTCTGTCTGGGGTTATCATTCGGATGGTCAGCCATATGATTGCCCGTTTGTCTCTCTCATCATGCCACATACTCTCCCATCATCTTTAAAATTGAAATTCTTTTGACTGCTTTCTCCTTTTATTATTTTTTTCTCCTTTCATCATCACAAAATATTCATATCCGCAACATGCAATCATTTTTCCAGTTTGGTGCTGTACATGAGCTGTAACATCAATTCAATAAAATTAAACTGGTTTAATTCAAGCTTCCTCCCACATACATCATTGGGCAAAGAATTTAAAACCCTATTGAATGTTAACGTTAATCTTGCTAAATGGTAATTGAGTACCCCAAGGATTAATGTTTAGTGGGAGACAAATTGAGATTCACAATCATGAAGCATGAGTTTACAATAGGATTTAGTTTTCACCATCTTCTCAATGATTGTACAATTAGTAAATCTGCTCAAGCAACTTTTACCTAAAGGACGAGTAAAATCAATCAGCACATAATTAAATTATCACAATAAGGGGGAAAATGGATAAGTATACTATAAATTTCAAAACTTATTATGATAGTACTATTGAATCTTAAAACTTGCATAGTGAAATTATATCCTAAAAACTTGTCAATGTGTAATTGTATTCTTTGGTTAACCCTGTCCAACTAATGGAAAATGTGGATGTGTTTTTCTCTATTCTACGTGGCAACGACATGGCTAAATTAACATATATTTTTTATTATCAAAATCTAAGTTTCAATACAAATTTTATTTAAGTTAGATCAATAAATAAATAAAAAAAAAGGTGAGAACCAACGACAAGGGCTTGCACCACCCCCACCATCTACATGAAGAGCCAACAAGAGTCACTAGGCTCAAGCTAGAGGTCAGTGACCCTTGTTAACTGCAGGCGAGGGTCGTGGTCCTCACCTAAAGGGTCATTGGCTCTCAATGAGGAGCGCCACTGGCAATCAACCTCAACCAATGGTGGCCCTCTCCTAAAATAGGGGAGGGTCGCGAGATTCAGCCAAATCTGGGCAATGGCTTATAGGGCCTTGCCTAGGGTCAATAGGTCATCAACCATTGGCTCGAAGCCAACAACCCTTGTTAGCCATTCCCTACGATTGCACCCTCATAGTTGGTTCTCATTTTTTAAAAAAGTATTTTTAATTTTGGTTAGCTTTTAATTTAATTTGAATTTAATTTTTGTTGATAATCAAATTTTAGCCAAAACAATGTGGCTTCAGCCTCATGTGTCATGTTTTAACATTGTCATCGCCACGTTGAAAAGGGAAATAGTAAAATAGAAGTCATCTCGGCAATTTCTGTTAACCAAGTTGTACGGAATCAATAAAAGGCTTGATTGCACTAATTTGACAAATTTTAGGACTTGATTGCATAAATTTGATAAATTTTAGAACTCAATCATACCTATTTGATGAGATTAAGGACTTAATTGTACTTCTGTGAGAAGTTTTAAAATTTCCAACGTAATTATCAACAAAAGAAGAGCGAAAAAAAGCTGTCCCAATACCGCATTCTTGAATAAGAATTTCAATCCCATGAACTTGAAATTTTTTATCTTTGCGGAAATATTGAGTGAGTGTCAATTAAATCTTCTTGGGAGCAAAAGGGAAAATCATCTTTGAAGGGAAAAACAAAGAAAAAGAAGGGTCCATTAAATGAGGCTAGAGACAATTGATCTGTAGTCATTTACATTGTCTAATGGAAACATAATTACTAAGAGATATCTCCACACACACACACACACAAACAAAGTAGATGACCGGAAGAAGATTCTTCAGTCATTAAGGAAACAATAATAACAGGGTTGAGAAAGTATGAAACATCTTATCAAAAAAGAAAAAGTTCAAAAATTTTGCAACTTCTTTTTCTAAAAACATGGAGAAAGATTTCATTTCATCGTTATCATATTCTTTAAGTGATCATCATAAATCTATGATTTCTGAATTTCCCGAGTGATGGGATTTTTAGTTTTTGGCTACTTAGTTTCTCCCAATGGGAGCAGGTGAATTACCTCAAGTCTTTGAGCAAAAGAATCTGCGCCAATTGGGGTGCTACTGAGCAAATCAAGATTGAATTGTCGATTTCTGCATGCCGAGGAGCCTGAGCAACTGATTTGTGGGTCCAAGGTGTTGGAATGTGCTGGATCTTGTAAAAGAAAACTTGGGTGCCATATTGCTAAATAACCTAAGCACACAAAAGTCCTTTACCACTCTTTAAGCAAACTCCAAAGGCAATCCTTTGCTTACTCGACAATCATACTTCATGATGACAAGGATTATAAACTATATTATCTTGTTGAGCATGATCACTGTGGTGATACTACACCAGAGGAATGAGTGAGGACTATGTTGTTCTTGTGTATGGCTATCAGGATGAGTGAGTGCATTGGTCAAAAGTGCTGTTCCTAGAGATAATGACAAAGTTCGTTGTCAGCTTGGCAAAGCTAGTGAGAAAACAATGAGAATGTACGCCTAGAGATAGACATGGCTCTATCAATGCCAGTATCACCAACAAAAAAGGAGATCTTTGTTCACACTGGAAGAGGATGTTGGCAAGATTTGTTTGTGAACTCACAGCAGAAATGGAGGACTCGGAATCGATGGGATGAGCTTCTTTGTTGAGTGGCCCCAAGGAAAAGACACTCGTTCTGCAGCAACATTGCGCATGAACTTTTTGACTTTTAGTCCTCTTTCATTTGGGTATTGCTATTTCCCTAGATTTGAGCCTGTGTTTTGTCTGGTAGGGTCAAGAACCGTTCACGATTGCATGACATGGGACCTCCAATTCTCTCCGTTGTTGGTTGTCCAATTAGATAAAACTTATAGCATTCTTTTAAATTATGAATGCGCCAATAAGTGCTACGGCTTTACCCTCCTTGTAGCCTCATCTGCTTCTCAATTCCACCGGTATTGTCAGGTCATTTAGCGAACAATTCGCTGTTAAGCTTTAGCATATTTACGTCGCTCTCAGTTAAACCATTGTCTTTAATCACGGAAAAATAGAAAAGATACGAGGTTGTGGGACCGTGTCTCCGTGCAAAGGAGGGAGGCCTCAGAGAGTTTTCACACTTCTTTTCTGCTTTAGGATCTCTTGATCAGCTTCATGATAAGTACTTCAGATAATAAGGATTTTTCACCTTCTCCTCATCCATTCTTCCTTGCTTGCTTCTACTGATTATTGGAAAAACAAAAGGAGCTTACATAAGAGAATAGTCAAATTAAGCTACACTTGAAAGATCCACCTAGACCTAACTTAAACCGGGCAAAGTCTTTGGCATTTCATACCAATGACCAAGGATTGAATCCTACGATTTCTTCAGGAAGGGGAAAGAAACTACCTAGAGAAAGAAAAGAGCTACGGGTTAGAGAAGCTATGTTTGAATCGCGGAGCAGAGCTCAATTGACCCATAATCAAGCAATTCCTCGATCATCTGCTCTATATGGTCATCCTCAAGGGGCCTAAATTGCTGAACACCATTATCTCCTTGGCCTTCATCACTATCCCAGTTCATCTCATGCCACTGGACAACAGTCGGTCTTTCCTCTGACCACCCACCCGCTCTTTGATCTCCATTTCTTTCGTTGCCGGTTTGATCACCTTCCCGCCTGAAATGCCTGGGATGTGAGCCATCGATCTCTTTTTTCGCGTTTCTCTTGGCCAGCTGCAGAGATGCCAAGTGACATTTGTGTAATTTGGCAGCTAAAGTTGCCGAGAGAAGCTTTGATGAGGACGTCTGAGGCTCGTTCGGATTGTAGGGAAAGTTGGTCCTCGCTTTCGGCCCGCACATGAGCCGAGCAGCCTCATCATATGCCCTTGCTGCGTCCTCTGCCGTTTCGAATGTGCCTAACCATATCCTAGTCTTACTGCATTAGCAAACAAGGAACAAGTGCAAAACTTTCAGGTTAAGCAAAATGTACGACATATTCATCAGTAAAAGAACCAGTCGTTGAGTGTGAAATTACAGCAAAGGGTGGCGGATTTCGGAGACCCAAGAGCCCCAGTGGCGTTGCCGGACACCTCGATATCGCTGCTGAGTCCGAGTCATCGGCAATGTGCACTAGAGAGTAGAGAGAAGGAAACGTATGAAGGCGTTTGTGATATGTCTAAATGAAAAATGTGCTATTGCCGTTGCTTGAGAGGTGAGGATTTATATGAAGCGTTTAAGGCCTGAGAGTGAGTTTATATAGTCGCTGTTTTTGCGGCCTTCTAGCAATCAGGTCAGTCATGGGACCCGCCATGGCTTTATTTTCTCTTCCCCTTTTTCTCTTTATGAGTTTTTTTACTTCTTTTCTCAAATCTTTCTCCAAGAGAGATCAAAGTTGTCTTGGTAAGAGAAATTGGAGAAGATGTGATGCTGATCACACCGTCGTCGTTTACTAATTACCATATGGTTTTTCACTCTGATATCTTAATTCTAGGAATCTTTTGCTGGTCAGGTAATTGTCGTTGAACTGTTTGTTTTTATATGAAGCAAGAGAATCATTACTCGACTAAATCTTCATGTTTGATCAACCGAAGAGCTAAATTATGCTGGAGACAATCACTCAATAATCACGCGAGCGACATGAAATCATTAACAAAGCCTCAGAGAGATGCGTGCTGATTGCGTGTCTTTTTTACGGTTCACATTGGGCGGATTTCATCATGTCGTGGTAAAACCTGATGCAACTCTACCTAAACTCTGAAGGATCCAGGTGATGTTTTCTGATTCCTTCGCAGAGTATTGACAAGAGAGACAATGGCACCTGATATGCAAGTTTACCCTTGATCTGTGCATTAAATTTCTGCTGTTCGACGTGTAAAACTGCTGTTGTTTATCTGGTATTGATTGGTTTTTGTACTTGTTATAGGATTTGATGGCAATTTATGGGGTGTAGTGATGTTTGTCTTTATCATATGAGGTTCTGAACATGGGTTCGTGGCTTACATCAGAAATACTATACATAGAAAAACAAACCCATATGCCTCTGTTCAGGTGAGGAAGATGCCATGCCTTGACGTAATTTTCTGCCCATGCCTCTCTCTCTCTCTCTCTCTCTCTCTCTCTCTCTCTCTCACACACACACACACACACACACACACACACACACACACACATTCATTGAACTTTTAAAATGTTCATTAATATATAGTGACATCACACAATTAAAAACCATATTAGGTTGGCGACATCATGCTGGGATTACATAAAATGCTTCTCTCTCTGTATGGAAGTGTTTGTAGACTAGCAGCTGCTATGTTTGACCACTAAATGATCTTAGTAGCCTGCGTAAGCCAATCTAAAGCATGCAGCATGCAAGAAAAGCAAGTTGCTTGACATCAATTATGGAAGACCCTGGTTTCTCTCATGTAGTGCTAGCTGATTAGGTCGCTAGATGCCCACATGCCACGCTATTTCTTTTTTTTCTTTTTATGTATCGCAAGCCGACCAATCACTTTCACTAAGCAGCATGGAGAAGTGGCATATTGTATTGAGCGTTTGCTAAGGTAAAGAAAGGGACATGTTACATCACTGCCTCGAGGAAGATGTCTGTGTACCTTTTACACCAACTTGGCCCTTTGATAAGGTCGTATCAGTACACTTCTGGTAGTAGCTAGAGGAGAAATTTTGGGCTCTGCATTCAAATCATCCTCGCTGCAGTCTAGTCTAGAGTTGTGGGTACTGAGACGTTCTATTAAATATCTGGCATCTTCTTCACTTTCTGTATAATTTTAGGAAAGATCACCACGACCTCAATCCTCCTTTGCCAGATTCTTCCTTTTCCTTCTAAAAAATGTCTCGGTTAGCTATTGCTGCCCTGGTTCTGCGGCACGTCTCCAAGTCTCCTTGAGATTTATCCGAGTATTCTTGCACTGTATAGGAATATAGCAGAGCACAAGGATGACACAACGTCTGCTATTATTGAATGCTTACTTTGTTTGCTCATCATTTCAACTTCCTCCGAAGCTCTAATTTCTCCCTTTGAACAAGCAACAAAGGGAACATAGATGCTAAATGGCTACAAAAGCATCAGCTAAAAGTATCCGAGGCCCTTTGTATACCGAAACGCGTTCGAGGGAGGTTTCAGATCGAAAGTAGACTTTTTATGAATGAACGATCCTAAAGGTACGGTAAAAACCAAAGGCTCTCTTCTCTCTGCAGAATTTGAGACAGCAGATCACACGCACAAGAATTTGGCTACAATCTAAGAAGACTACTCTGCGAGAACATTCAAGGACAGAGAGAAGCCAAAACAGAGTTGAATCTGGCACAACCAGTCCAGCACTTTAGGGGACATCTCTTCCTAAAAGGCTTGGATGTTGGGATTTGTTCACCAACACTGCAAAGAGAAAAAAGTTGTTGGTCTTGCGACTTTGAAGGAGGGGGGGAAAAGGTATGTTCAGGCGTGCTTCAATAGTCATGCATACATCCAAAGACATGATGTACATTAGTCTTCTTCTTCTGCTCTCCAATCTGTGGTAGAAAGATCTCCCTTTAGAGATTTGCACAGCCCTTGTACAAAACTTTTCTTTAATGTTACTCGTCGGAAAAGTCCAAAGTTTCCCCTGTAACGCACTTAGAAGAATGAAATTTTTTCTAAAGTCATGCATGATGCGTCACAATCCAAAGTCTGAAAGTGGTTCCATCCTCGATTTCAAGATCCAAAAATGTACATACTCAATATTTTCAAAAATTAGGTGACTTGCCGAGGTAACAAATTATTGAATCGGTCTTTTCCACCATTCTCCGCAGAGTTCTAGTGTTTCATGAGGTCAAATAGGCAACGCTGTTCCGTACTGATTGATCTTTTATGACCATTGGTAACTTAATTTTAACCGGTAACTTATTTGGCCTTAAGTAAATTGCCAACATAATTTGAAAGCTATTGATGTTATATATACTTCAAAACTATTGACTGATTTTAGTAATTTACCTACATTTGGTTGAGTAGTGTGCTTGCCTGTTATACTTATTTTTGCATGAAATTACCAAGTTTAATGGACTGATTTGCCAGCTTTTCTCCCGTTAAGTCACCAACTAATTTTCACTTAACACTTGTTATTCGAATCCCAACTCTTATTTGATTGTTCTAAAATTACTAGCTATTGCGATAGTGTGCAGACATTTCTTTTCAGAAGTTACCAATGCATATTAACTCTGGTACGAAAATAATCAACTAAATTTTTTTCCGGTTGGATTACCGACTAATTTTAGTAATGTCAACTCTTATTTGACTAACTTACTAATTTGTAATTCATTGTTTGTAATGCTATTGCGATCATTTACCAATTCTTATTTGTAGAGATTACCAACTTTTTTTTCTATCTGCGAGCTCTTATTAGGAAATCTTAAAGTCACTTACCAACACTCATTTGATTATTTCACAATACTAACTCCTCCAATTACAACTTATTTGTCGCTCTTAGCAGCACCAACAGATTTCGTAACTTTGCTTCTTTGCCACAATTTCAGGAACACTCTCATTGATCTCAAATGTCTGCAATCACAATCAAGTTTGAATCCCTAAAAGCTCCACCTCCTGTCCTGGCTTCAAGAAAATCACAGTTTGGGACGTGTAATCCTCTAATGATTTGCACCCATAACTCAATCGGGTTCTTGTGGATTTGGGGTATATAGTCAAAATCAATGGTTTCGATAATTTACTAACACTTTACAAACTTACCACCATGTTAAAATCACCATCGATCACGCAAAAATTGTCCACTCTTATTCTAATGCACTTGTCGATGTTTATTCCATCGTTTCAAAAGTATTAAAACCATCTATTGGTATTTATCTGACGAGATTATCAATGGGTTAAAAGTTACCTACACTTGTACGAATCACCCACTTCTGAAAACTATCAATTACTCTAATGATATATCGTCGTATGCGCCAAAGAGAAGTGACTTTAGACTTTTTATTCAATTCCAATTTGTCTTAGCTTCGTTGGTCGGGATGTGATTTGGTCACTGGGCCAAACAAAGGAAGAAACAAAAGTTAGAAAATTCATAATTTAGGGAGATCTGTCGCATAATATAATGGGTTAGTTCAAAAGGTAAATACCAGATAGAAGATTTGGTCACTTACTTAGAGCATCCATTTGGATGTTAATGCATGAACCATTTGGCTCATGCATCCAAAAGCGCTATGTATATGGGGATCCATGATATCCTCAAATCAAGACGAGCGCTTTGCTTTTCATGAATTGGTTGGAGAAAATTAATCAAACTTTCTAGAAGTATGAAAATTAATTAAGTACATGGGCTGATCAGCTGCGTAATGCATAACCAATTTAGGGTAGGACCAATTTATTCTCGAATCAGTCTCGAGACATGACCTAACTTCAAGTAATTAATATAACTGTTGATTCAAGAAAAACATTGCGTGTAAGCAATTCGTGGCATAGTGGTTATGATATCAATGGATTTCCCGGTCATTCTCGACTTATTCTTTTACCTGAAAAATGACTTTCAAATCGGTCACCCTAAATATACTCCGAACGGGAGAAGAGGATTGGGGACTACTTAGCTGAGAAATACTCAGAATTAGAGCTGAGCAATGATGTCATGGGGCCCGAAAGCCCGTACCTTTTGAAATTTCCAGTGTGATATTTCGGCCTGGGCCAACTGGCCATTTTGTTTCAGGCCCGGCCAGCCTTTCTGATTTTATACCCTTGAAGCCCAAAACGGCCCAATCCGGCCCGAGAATATACAAAATAAACAAGTTAAAGTTTGTGAAAAGGAAAGACAATACAATGATCCATTAACTTTCAATATATTTAATGTACCAACTAGTCCCCAAATCATATAAAAATATTTAATGAGGTTCTTCCATTAATTTAATTTCATGAATCACATTGAACATTTTCATATAGTTTAGGGACTAGTTTGAATATGTATTAAAAGTTGAAAATTATATTGAATAAATTGAAAGTTTACGGATTAAATTAAATATCGGGCTAAAGTTCATAAATCATATTGACCATATTAAAAGTTTAGGAATGATGTTACATATTGAGTAGTTCAAGGGTTATTTGTGTCATTGTCCCTTGTGAAAGCAAAAGGTCGATGTTAGAGGAAATTTTAAATCAGCACGCTCATGCCACGTTTATTTTTAATTAATTTTTTTTATCTTAAAAAATCTCAAATTGATATATTGCCGTCATATTATCCTAAGCTAATTTTTCGTGTTATGAAAAAAATGCAAGTCGATGTACTCCTGACAAATCTATCATCTATCACCTTTCATTTAATACCCAATTAGTTATTGACGTTGAAACAAAGTGGCAAGCAACTCTAATGATCGACTCATGACATGGATCCGATCCATCAACTATGAGGATTTGTTGGAGCTAGATATTAAGAAAATAATCTAAGATTGAAAAATCCGATAATTTTTCCTTAAGAGCTTCCTATTCAAAATGTGCGAAAAAAAATCCTAATTCTACTTTAATACTTTAGTGAATTTCTCATAAGTGTACATATTCGCACTTTTCGTGACACAAAAATTATATATATAAATATATCGATTTTGAATTTTTGTAATTTGAAAATTAGTACGGATAAATGTGGCAAGATTATATATCCATTTGAAATTTTTGGTGATCCAAACAATAAATTTGGATATAGTTTGAAATATTTAGTGATATTTAAAAAGACGAAATGCCCTAACCTCGTTTGTCCTCCTCCCCCCCGCCTCTTCCATCCCTCTCAGTCAACAGTCGACGGTCGCAAGCGCGGCTTCTCTCTCTCTTTCCTCTCTACTGCTGCGCTTCGTCTCTCCCTCACCTCGCGTTCGTCGTTCGCCGGCCGTCGAGATCTGCCGCGGACGGCGCAACCCACTTGTTGAGTCGCAGTCCTCCACAAGCGACTCTCTCTCTCTCTCTCTCTCTCTCGTTTTGCTGGCAGCACCATCACTGTCCACGAGCTTCAGTACCAGTCACGGTTATCACGGTGAACACGCATTCATCATTCGTATGTAAGGGGTCTATCTAGCCAAGAAACCCAGTATTCACTATCCCCCGAGGTGACGCGAGGCGACCAAGACCAAGTTATAATGGCGTCCACCTCTCTCCTTCCTTCTCCCGGTAAGTTCTCTCTCTCCCCCTCTCTCTCTCAATGCAACTAATTGGAGCATTCGATGATTCTCATGTTCTATTATTCATTTCAGTGTTCTAGAGTTTTGTCATGCCATCTGTCGGATCTTACTGTCGATGGAAGGATGCTTTATTGGGCTGTCTTACCTAATTCATAGGACGCGTAAATTGACGATTATAATAGCTGGTTCATGACTTGCGTTCGATATACTGAAGCAATAAGGCCTAAATAAAACAAAATGTGGTTTTTTCTGTCATAGAAACCAAAGTTTAGGAAAATAATGGAAACTTCAATTATTAGATGTGAACGTACAAAAGAAAGAGAAGAGGGTGCGGCGATTCAAATATAGCTTTTTATAATATTTTTGCTAGTATACTTAATTCATATATAGCTTTGAATTTTCATAACCTTGCTGTGCTAAAATTGGATATACATTTGAAGTGGATGCTGAGTTATGATATATATCATAGGCGATATGGAAGCAGATTGAGTAATCATAACAGCTTACTTCAATTTTGCTGCACTCCACTAATAATATACATATGAAACTCTGTCCGTTGGATCCATAACTTGGTGTTGGGTGTCTCGCATCGCCTCAGGAAATAGCGCATCCTGTGTTTTTTTTGGTTAGATGGGCCCTTTATATGCAAACAATAAAAGCCTCTTTTCACTTTAGTGGTCATGGCTGTATATTGAAGTTGGTCAGTAAAATAGTTGTGACTTGTCCTCAAGGAGTTCTCGGACTTGAAGTATCAACAGCACCTGTGGAAGGATAATTAAGATTTTGAGGAAGAGTTTTGTAAAAACTTGGAGTTTTTCTCCTTTGAAGATGTCTGTTAACATTTTAGAAACCTATTTTTAGGATCCTTCTATCATCTCCTCTTCATTTTGTCCAGTAGTGTATGTGTGAAAATACATGGAAGGAGACTTAAATTTGCATGAGGCAGACCGCATTGAGGAGAGTGGTTTGTTATTATTTAGAGATTGTCATTAGGGACTCTTTGATGGACGCCATTAGCCTGTGGCATGTTAATTACAAAGGCACAAATCTTTGATTGCTTTGATATTCTTAACTCATTCTTTGCCTTTGCTGGCCATTGCTTTCAATGGAAAATCATTTTTTCCAATTTGTTTTTGTGCTATGAAAATCTTTAAGTTCAACATATTGTTGAGTCCTGATAATTGGCTTTTGTGTTCTCGTATGGTGATTCAGATGAACTTTGCTATACTAAACATGGCTTCTGCACTGCTTCAACCTGTGGGGTATACACTGATGTGGGGCCGTCGGACTCTGATGTTTCCATAAAACTAAAGAAAAGGAGGATATCTTGTTGTCCAAGTTCTTTGTCAAATCGGCTTTTGGGTGAGAGAGAAATACCTTTGCCTATTTTATTGTTCTCTGATTATTTTATAGAGCCTTGCCTGGAAGAACTAGCCACTTGGGAGTTTGATGATCCTGGCTATTTGAATCGAGTTCAGAATTTTACAATAGGGAGGTTTGGCTATGGGTTCGTTAAGTTTTTAGGGGAGACAGATGTTAGAGGGTTGGATCTTAATGAACTTGTGAAATTTGCAAGGCATGAACTAGTTGTATATGGAGATGAGAGCTTGAAACCTTCGGTTGGCCAAGGACTTAATAAAGCTGCTGAAGTTACCTTGGTTCTACAAATCGGATCATCTGATGAGGACCAACTGGATGATATGGTCACAAGATTAAGACGAAGCACCGAAAGACAAGGAGCCAGCTTCATTTCGTTTAATTCTAGAAGCCGTGAATGGAAATTCTTAGTTCAACATTTTAGTAGATTTGGTCTGAGTGAAGATGATGAGGAAGATATCACTATGGATGATGCCCCAGCAATTCAAGATCCTGCAATGGAAAATGTTGGGGAGTTTTCTGATGTTGATGAAGAACCTCGAGTTGATCCAGTTGGGCCTGACCTTTCTCATTCTCTTCCTGCCCATCTTGGTCTTGATCCGGCAAAGATGAATGAAATGAGAATGTTGATGTTTCCTGATGGCGAAGAGGAGCTTGAGTACACCAATGAGATACCTCCTTCTGGAAAGCCATCTTTAAGTAAAGATTATGCAAGATTGTCCTCTCAGAGCTCTAGCCATATGATGACCCATAAAGTGAGTCCTCCTGTTGCACGGAGGACACCATTACCTTTGCTCGAGTACAAACCTCATTTGGCTGACTCTAGCTCTCCGGGAACCATTCTTTTGACGCAACAAAATAAGGACATGCCTTTGAAGGCAACAAGAGTGGAAGGGTTTAAACTGGACATAACACGTGAGACCCCTTTAACTGGACACTATTCAAGGAATGTTGTTGATGCTGGCCTTTTTATGGGAAGGTCATTCCGAGTTGGTTGGGGTCCAAATGGTGTCCTTGTCCACTCAGGTACACCTGTAGGTAGCAAGGACTCGCGGAGGGTTTTATCTTCTGTAATTCACATAGAAAAGGTTGCAATTGATAAAGCAGTTAGAGATGAGAACAACAAAGTCAGGAAGGAGTTGGTTGAGTTGGCTTTTGATTCCACGTTGAATTTGCACGAGGCATTAAATCACAAAACAAAAGAAGTTGAGGTTGGGTCTTTCAAACTGAAGCTTCAAAACTTGGTTTGCGACCGCTTAACACTTTCAGGAGTTTGCCGAAACTACATAGATATCGTTGAGAGACAGTTGGAGGTTTCTGGGTTGTCTTCATCTGCCAAAGTGATTTTGATGCACCAAGTGATGGTCTGGGAGTTAATAAAAGTTCTTTTTTCTGAAAGAGAGAATAGTGGGCAGTCAAAATCAGTAGGTGCTGACAATGAGGAAGATGTGATGGAGGATATCAAAGATGGTTCACCTGAAGTTGACCCTGAAGCACTTCCTCTTATTCGAAGAGCAGAGTTCAGTTATTGGTTGCAAGAGTGTGTTTGCCACCGTGTACAGGCAGAAATAAGCTCCATAAGTGAGTCGAGTTATCTAGAGCATCTGTTCTTACTTTTGACTGGCCGACAGCTGGATGCTGCTGTGGAGCTGGCTGCTTCTAAAGGAGATGTAAGGTTGGCTTGCTTGATCAGCCAAGCAGGTGGTTCGCCAGTAAACCGTTCTGATATCTCTCGACAGCTTGATCTTTGGAGAACTAATGGATTGGACTTCAGTTTTATTGAGAAAGATAGAGTAAGAATTTTGGAATTGCTTGCTGGCAACATTGGTGGTGCTCTGCGTGATATTGGAATAGACTGGAAGAGATTTTTGGGGTTATTGATGTGGTACCAACTGCCACCTGACTCCTCATTGCCCATTATATTTCAAACTTACAAGCAACTCCTCAACAATGGAAGAGCTCCTTATCCTGTCCCTGTTTATATTGATGAAGGAGTGGCAGGAGAGTCGGTGACTCAGACTAAGGAGGAACGGTTCGACTTCTCATATTATCTTATGCTTCTACATTGTAATCAAGATAACGAATTTGGCTTGCTGAAAAGAATGTTTAGCACATTATCTTCGACAAATGATCCACTTGACTACCATATGATCTGGCATCAGCGTGCTTTACTTCAAGCAGTCGGAGCTTTCAGTGCAAATGATCTTTATGTTCTTGACATGGGACTTGTTTCACAATTGCTCTCTTTGGGTCAATGTCATTGGGCCATCTACGTAGTCCTTCACATGCCTTATCAAGAGGACTATCCATATCTACAGGCGACTGTAATTCGTGAAATTTTGTTTCAATATTGTGAAACGTGGAGTTCAGAAAAGTCGCAACAGCAATTTATTGAAAAGTTGGGTGTCCCATTGGCTTGGTTGCATGAGGCAATGGTATGTCTTGGTTCCTTGGTTCTGGTTTTTTTAACAATCTATCAATCTTAAATCATATGCCGAAACATTGCCAGACCTCAAGTTCTCCTCATGCATTGAACTCTTTGGCATGTGGTGATGTCACATTGTGATATGCAGGCAGTTTTTTTTAACTACCGTGGAGACATATCAAAATCTTTGGAGCACTTTCTTCAGTGTTCGAATTGGCCAAAAGCTCACTCTATCTTTGTGACTTCGGTTGCGCATACGTTATTCTTATCAGGTATGATTCCACAAAGTGGAGCATTCTCCAGCTATGCTCTTCTATGAGAACTGTAATCCTGGGCCAATAATGTGGTGCGGAATGGATAATTTACAGAGTACTCTAAATTAGCTCCAAAATTTTGTAAAGAGTGTCATCTGTGATTGTTACACAGAACCCAATATAGTTGCTGCTCAGTATGCTTTTAGCTTTATTGCATTTAATTACAGTGGATGATGATGACAGCCTTCTGATGTTTTCCAGGAGTTCTATATATCTATGGATCAATCATGTTGGATTGAAATGCTCAACTTAGTTTCCTTTCTGGAAGTGCATGTTTTTAGAGATTCTAAGTATATTTATTGATGAGCTTATATAGTGCTCATCCAAGAACATTTTTCACTACTCAAGAACTAGCTCATGTTTGATCCGTGGAGAGTTTTTGACAATTTATATTAGTTTATCTGCATGGATGGATAGGTCTTCCTGACATAATTGCATGATTCTATTTATGCAGCAAAACATTCAGAAATATGGAGGTTGGCATCTTTAATGGAGGAACACAAGTCAGAAATTGAAAACTGGGACTTAGGCGCGGGGATTTACATATCGTATTATTCAATAAAAAGTGCTTTGCTGGAAGATGATGATAGTATGAATGGATTGGTAAGTTTAAATTAATTTAAATAGTTCTTATATGAATCTGCCAGTGTAATCAGATATCGTTTCCCCATAAATTGGTTTTGGACTGGACTATAAGAAAAATCTGAATATATTTCAGTTTAAGCTAAAAACGTTTGAATGCTGTTGAGGCTCTTAATGGGAAGCAGGGTGCTTGGTTTGACCTCTGGAAAATGTTCATTCTTATTTCGTGCTAGTAAATTGATGTAGCATATTATGTCTTGTGATGTTTTAATTTGTTGTGTACTCTTTGTGAGAACTATTGCAGATTGGTACGGTCTCATGCATAGATAAGTAGTTGCTTCAATTGGAAAGAGCCTAATTGGATAGGTTTGCAAGATGACAGAGTATTGTATAGGTGTTGATTTTGGATGTTGTGATATTCCTTTTAAACTATTGGAAGAATATTTCTTTCCCCAGAGATGAAAGAAAATGTTTGCTGAGCCCTCCTTCTATTTGTTGGTGCAATCTGGTTTAGTTAAACTCTTACAAAGAACAAAATTCTTTGGGCTGTCAGATGACCATGCTGAGAAAAAAATGTGAGGGGTGAAAGGTGACTGCTCTGGCAAGATGAGGTGAAATAATTGGGAGCTGGATTCAGTTGTTATTTGTTTCTGTCCTATATCAGATTTGGACGAGAATTGCTAGCTTTTAATTTTGGTTTGTTATCTTTAAACTTGAGTGGGATATCTCTAAGATATGCTTGATCATGTATCTCTAGTTTTAATGGATTACTTAGTTTAGGCTTTACTAAGATAGCCCCGTTCTCTTCACTGTTCATTTAGCTCTTGAATCAATGAACTTTCAGATTGAACAAAATATTTCTGGTACACTATCCTTGAGGGCTCAAGATTATTTTGTTAGATTGAAGCCATCTCACATTTATTTCTACTTCTAGAAGTTGATGATATAACTTGCTGCATCATGGATGTTCACTAATTGTTACTTTTCTTGTTTATAAAAGGTACTAACACTTTATTTTGCAATCTGTTACAGGAGTCACTTGAAAGCAAAAATGCTGCCTGTAAGAATTTCCTTGATCAATTAAATGAGTCATTGGCGGTTTGGGCGGGCAAATTATCTCTAGAAGCTAGGTATTTCTGTTTGTCGATTCTGTCCTTCTACAGTAAATTTCGATTGGTCTATGTTAATGCAAAGTAGTATTTATAAGCTTTTCTGGATTACTTTTAACTTCTGGTAAACATTCATTCTTTGGCTGCAACTTGTGAACCGTTCCCAACTTCACTAAATCTAGTAATTATTATTCTATGCAGGTATTATTTTAGGTATACCTTTGCATGCAGAAAATGCTATGGCAAAAGTTGCCTATCAAAAACTAATACTATATTGAAATTCTTTTTATATATGATCGGACCCAGTAATTCTCGCAGAGTCGAGTGCTATTAGATAAAAAGCTTACTTTGATAGGGAACGTTGTTGAAAAGGTCTACGTGGAAAATTTGTCGTGTCCTTAAAGACTTCTGTTGTCGTAACATTGCAGAGTTGCATACTCGAAGATGGCCGAGGAGATCTGTAGTCTGCTTTTATCAGACATATCCGAGGATCCGACAAGGGATCTTCAGTTAAGCTGCTTTAAAAATGTATGCAGCGCTCCGATTCCTGAAGATCTTCGGGCAAGTCATTTGCAAGATGCAGTGGCCCTATACACTTGTTATCTGTCAGAGTTGGCTTCTTGACGCTGTTCTCTCGTTCTGGGTAGATTTTTCAGCTCAGCTGAGTGTTGTACATGTAAGCAGGTCTTTGGCTTTTAGCTATCTTCCAGTGTAAAAATATTAGGAGAGAATCAGAGCGAATTGGGAAGCGACGTGTTTTTTCTTTGTCGAGTGCGTGTTGCGGCAGCAACTTTAGAGTTGTCATTGGATTTGATTGCTGATGGATCGATCTCATTTGTACGAAAGAATAGACTTTTCCTTGGTTGACTTACATGGCATTGGCATTTGGCGCCTCCGATCATGTAGAAGAAACACGACATGCAAGGAACTATGCAATTCCCATGCAACATCCATCCTACGGTGCATTTGACAGGAGCAAGCTATCTTCAGTTTCATCATGTATGTGCTTCAGTTGTACCGGTGACATCGAGAAATCGTTTCGCGCCTGGTTCCACGATTTGGGGAGCCAGATCGGTGCTGAAGCATCCTTGTGCTTGTGAACAAACCAAATCCGGCCATGATTGCCGATTGGCCATATGGTTTGCACAAGAACCAAGCAAATATATGATCGCCGCCTTCATGGTAAAATTGAATCATGTGTAGAATCGTACAGATCTCGTGTTCGATTGATCTTCAATTTACTATTATTTTTATTTTTATCACAATGAGTAACAATAAACTAAATTCCCTGTAGAAAATTCAATACACGCCTTATCGAAATGGAGTTGATTCATTATCATTGTTTAGATAATATTAACAATAGTTCGTTACTATTCCAGTCTTATCAGTTGGATATCATGTCATTGCTTTATAAGGCGAAATCAAAATTAGTACTATTATTTTGCATATAAAAAATGGAAAAGAATTTATAGTCGATTTGTCGTATGGTCATTTTATTATTTGCAAAATACATATTGATACAAAATAAGAAGGCAATTCAATTTAAAATAAAAGCTTATTTCACAGCAAGATGTAAACCGAGTCACTGAGTTGCCAGTAATAAACCCGACCCGAACCGGCCCGGCTCGGCCCGGCCCACAGTTAGTGCCACCACCTGACCACACCGTCGTCATCAACCAGCCATCTCCTTCCTTCTCCATCTTCAAGCAACATCGAAGGTTTTTCTCTCTCTAACTTTTTTTCCCGGGGCTTCGAAGCGAAGGATGCGTCGCTCTTCAACGAAGAAAACGGGTCAACCCGCGTCAACCGCATCCCTGAATTCTTCGGCGTCCGATCTCTTTCGCTCCGGTACGCGATCGCTCCATTCACGACGTTTTGTGGCTTTGATTTCCTTGAGCCGTGTCCCGTTTGGAACGGCCGCCACGCGACAGCTCTTTGAACCTGTTCGTGTGCGACGGCGGAGCCGATCGAAATCCCGACGTGTTTTTGGATCGATGGAGTCTTCTAGGCGTGATTTTGGTCATTCGGCCATTTCTATTGGGGAATCATCGTCCCGGGTGTCGTAGGAGTGCTTGTGATTTGAATTTCGGTGATCGGAATTAAAATTTGAGACCTTATTCTCCGTAATGATGCTACGTAGCTACCGGCTATCGTGAAGAAAGTGTGCGCGCGGGTTGAATTTAATGTTGAATCTTTGGTTTAAGCTCGCGGTGGATACTGATGTTGAATTGGTGATGCAATTGATTAGTGGCAGTAAGTATGTGAAATCTGATGTTTTCAGCCTCAAGTAAAGCGACTTCGAAAGAGCTGGAGCGGATCGATCAGCTGTTCTACACGTACGCTGATGGCTCCTCTGGTTTGATCGAGTAAGTGGCTTTAGTTCCTATATTCTTTCGATCTTGGAAAGAAAGTTAATAATCAGAGTTAGTGGATATTACGCTTCAAATGGGTATTGATAATATCGGATTTGAACTGAATGATGGAGAGATTGTATAGATTGATCTAGTGTGAAGGTTGCATATTTCATTATGTTGCAGCACTCATGCTCATCATGCAAGTTGCAACTTTATAGACATCGTGATGCGATCTTCTAAGTACTTTGTGGCTTTTGATACTGGAGCAGTTTCCTTATCATTGATAGCCTTTTACATTTACATTTTCGTTTTTTGGCATAGATGGAGTGCTTAAGGTTGTTTTAGGTTCATCTGGAGGGCGGTGTAACAAATGTGATACCTTTGTGTAATCTCCTTTCTCTAGTTTTTTCAACTTCAATTTGCCTGCCGCTCTTGTCTTTATGGTTGCAATTCTGCTGCTTCTTTACTTTGTTTCTGCCTTGGGATTCATAAAGTCATAGTACATAGAATTTCCTTCGATTCATCGTGCAAGTTATCTTGCTGCTTGAAATTGTAATTTTGTATTTTTAAGTTGTGTATGCTTTGTCAACTTGGCACTACAATCATGTGCCAGTCACGTACAAGAATCAGTATGATGTTTGTGAATAAGTTATTTTGTGGACTTGTAGTGGTGGTAGCGTGTATAATCAAAACCTATACACTGGTTTTCGAAGTACAGTTTTGGTAATGTGGCAGCTGTATTGGGTATGCCTAAGTGGCTGCATTGTAATTGAGTTTTAATAATCAGTAACCGACTGTATCTATTTTTCAAAAATCAAGAGGCCCTTTTTCTTAGTTTTAATAGTTTCTTCTTGATACCAGAGATTGGATTGATGGTATGATCATTATCAATTGTTTTTTTTTTCTCATGACTGTCTCCCTTTTGTTGCTTCGAATTTTAGTGTGTTCCATCTGAACATCATTTTCTCATGTTGATGTCACATTTCTAAAGTACTGGGCTACCTTTTAACAGCCCAGAAGGAATTGAGGCTCTTTGCTTGGACATGGAAGTGGATCACACTGATGTTAGAATTTTGATGCTTGCTTGGTAAGCTATTTCCCATGATGCTTATTAACTTCTGTTTCAGCCTTTTGTTTCGAAACTGATAAAGCATTTATATTAGGAAAATGCGAGCTGAAAGACAGGGTTACTTCACCTTGGTAAGAAGCATATTCTGACACCATGTCATCCTTTTTTTAATTGTCGAGGCTTCCTTCTATGTCTAGGAGGACCAACTTCTGAGTTCTGCTTTGTAATTTCTAGTCTCCTTGGAAGGAGGGGAAGGAAGTTTATTTTTACGCTTTTTGAGGATATTGTCTAGTTGATAATAGGAAGATTCCATATTTAAATGAGTATAAATGTTTTTTCAATTGCTTAGAATGCTTTGTTTGATTGGGTAAATCATATTACACATGCTTAGTTGCGGCTTAGAAGGGAACCTGTTTTAGGCTTAGATTTCTTCTTTTAGTCCAGTTGTGCAGATAATTGATGATTCAGACACTAATAACAGATGCACTTTACATAGTCAAATATTCGACCGACATGGAATCCGACGTGGCAGACTAAATAGGTGATGGGGATTGTTAATGCACACCCCTATCAGTGTTCCCTCACTTGGACTAGAAGATGGTAATTTAAGCTATCGAACTTTTGCTAACATTCTTGTGAAGGCGTTTATGACTGACCAGAGGTGCATAGTGATCTTGGAAATGTAAGGGATGTCTTTTGAATTTAGGCAGATCCAAGGTGGAACACTGATGTACCTATTTAGTTTGGTATTTTTTGTATGAATTAGATGATGCTGGAGCTTGCCATTTTGTTTATGATACCTTGGTTGATACGTTGGAAAACTGTCTCTTTGTGCTTTTTAATGGCATGAGATCTGGTGACACTTCTCCTGACTTTCTTGCATGAATACTTAATGGAGGAGGTTTGTTTGACAAATTTCATTTTGCAGGATGAGTGGCGTAGAGGGCTGAAATCATTGAGGGCTGATAATGTTATTAAGTTGAAAAAGGCACTTCCGGAGTTAGAGAAAGAGGTGAGCTTGTTAGAGCAGTCTTTTTATGACTTCAATGTGGGCACTGAGTGGTTATATATTGTAACGTGCACTGGACTGATGGTTTGTGGTTTTGTTTGATTCTAATTGGAAAAGGTGAGAAGGCCATCAAACTTTGTGGATTTCCATGCCTATGCATTTCGCTATTGCCTGACAGGTATGTCAATTTTTTTTTTTGTGTGGTTATATTTGAAGAATTATAGGTCCATTCACATTTTCAAAAATTTTCAGAGGAGAAACAGAAGAGTATTGACATAGAGAGTATATGTGAGTTACTCGATCTAGTCCTTGGATCCCAATATCGTGCCCAAGTGGATTACTTCATTGAGTATCTAAAGGTACAGTGTTGTTGATCATATCTTCAATTGCTGCTTTTAAAGTTTTACTGAAGCTTGGATTGTCTTTGGACGTACTATACTATCCCATGGAGAGGACATAAATTATTATATATCCCCCCCCCCCAAAAAAAAAAAAAAAGCATGGTGTAGGATCAAATCGTAGACTGCCGAAGTAAAGCTAAGTTAGAGATAGGAACTTATTTTCCCTCACGAGGCTGCACATACAATCTGTTTACTCAATTTGTCTGTGTCTGTTTTATTAGTGCATGCCTTTGGTCCTTTCAGATTTTTTTTTTTTTTCCGCACTAATACTGATGAGATAACTTAAGGATTCGTTTTTGAGGCCAGGCGCAAAAACTTCTTAATGCCCCTTCTTTTCCTTCCAGAATTTGAAAATGAAAAAGAAATTGATTAGTCTTGGAAAACTATGAAATGATGAGATATGATTCTACATTTCGACAAGAGCCACCAGATTTTTAGGATGTAAAAAGTCGAAGTCAACCCAAGGTTTTTAGTACTTCAGGAATTTTTGCTGGCTTTTTGCATGCAAAAGTGTGCACCATATGTTGCCGTGGTTTCTTTGTCATTTTGATAAGTGACAATGGAAACACGAACATTTAAATGAGAGAGAATCAAACAAATTGATATCTGAGATTATTTACCGGGGTTCTTGCTGTTGATGCAGACTCAGACTGACTACAAGGTCATAAACATGGATCAGTGGATGGGTTTTCTTCGCTTTTGCAATGAGGTACTCCTCTTGTGAAGTTTCCTTCTGTTTTTTATGTTACTCTTCTCACGTTCTTTTCGTATGATGGTCATTGTCATGAAAATTGGTGTGAAAATAACCAACAACAGAATGTAGGCCGTAAAAAGTTCAAGTGCAACAATTGGTTTAAGTCCTTTACTTTGATATAAGGGTTCGACCTTTCCATTGTGACTATTATATCTGCTTGACAGGTTTAGCTTCTATGATGTTTTCTCTTTTGACAGATAAGCTTCCCTGATTTTGGCAATTATAATCCTGAACTTGCTTGGCCATTGATTCTAGACAATTTTGTTGAATGGATGAGAGAAAAGCAGAACTGAAGCAAAACATGTTATCTGTTACCTGCTGTAGACGACATTCATTACTGAAATGGGTATGCTTCAATTATCATCAACATAATGTTTTACGAATACCATTTACACTGTGGCTATCATTTAATTGGGAATGTGTTTGATTATATGCAGGATTCACACATTGAATTGCTTTTGCAGTCTCTCTTTTCCTTTGCTCTTTGGTCTACCTTTTACCTGTATCTGGCAACTTCCTCATTCTTCAGAATTCTGCTTTGTAGAATGTGACAGTATCTCCTTTTTCATTTTGTCATCAATTGGATGAATTGCTATTACCAGCTAATAGAGTGCATTCACCGGACTTAAACTGAGGTTATGATTGTTGTCCAATCTGGTGTGATGATGAAGAATTACTCTGAAACTGAAATTAGCTTATATGAAAGATGTCACTTCTGCCCTCATCACTGGAGAGGATCTGAGTGATCTTTTTTCACCCATGTAATTAGTTTTGACAGGGTAGAGGAATGAGAATGGTAATATTTGCAAGTGAAGTGACTCACATCGAGCTTGTTTTACCTTTATGCATGTGTCTTACAGGAATCGATTCTGCAAATGGACCATGTTACTTCTCTTGCTAACAGATGGACGACTAGTACGCAGGGAATTTCTTTGTTTGGTTATTCATTTTGCTTCAATTTTTTTCCCAGAGTACCATGATCAGTGGAATAATTGAACCGGAAACTCTAAAATAATGGTTTGGTTGCGCGGGTCTCTTTTTGGTTTGAAATGCTACCTCTAATCCACTTTCAAGAATGCTGTGAACTTGCACATTTTCAGGATTCATTCATTCGAATGATGAGAGAAGAACTTATGCTGCATACTGTAGTGTTAGTAGTCTTTTGTGCCTGCATATGTTAAAAATTGCGCACGTGGTCTGTAGACAGTTTAAAGGTGTTCCACAGTTATGATGTTCTTTAATTTTCATTTAGGGAAAGTCGTGGCTTGGTCAAAATTTGGGGAGAAAACGACAATTAAAATACACTACGCAATTTAACTGGGTAATTTTCGAAGCCCCTCATGTGTCTTCTGTCTCTCTTCTTTAGCTGCACATGATGATGTTCTTGATTTTGTATTGTGGGACACTTCCTTTGGTTTTACTCTGCGTAAAACTTGGATTTTGTGTCTTTTTACTAGGGGTGTGCATGGTCCATGGCGGTCCGGTTCCGCCCCGGAACCTGGAACCGGACCGATGAGACCAGTCCTCAATTTTTAAGATCGGAGACCAGACTGACTAATCCTATGACCTGACCGACCGGTCCGGTTCCTGGGCGGTCCAATGGGATCGGAAAAAATTCAAAAAGAAGTCTAAATTAAAATGAAAATTGGTTACATGTTTTTTAGAATTCTTCACTGTTGATGCATGTTTTCTCACATTAAAACAGAACAACAAGATAAGCCCAAAAGGAAGCGATTTTAAGTAGAAATCGTGGTGACGAGTACTTTAGTAAACAAAAATTCAACATTGTAAACTCCATTTCTAAAATAAGATCATTTATTGATGGCAAAATATGCATTTCAATACCATGAAATGGTCGACTAAAGTGGCAAGAATTACTCACACAAAAAGCAGTGACTATCCCTGCAAAATCTCCAGCAACCCTTAATGCATTTGACAGCGTTTACAGAGTAGTCGCCTCTATGTCGAGGGACTATAGTTCACTCTAAAAGTAAATGCACTTTACTCTCCGCTTAAAGCACACTTTTACAATGATTATCTCAACAGTTTCTCCAATATACACTTATATTTCATCCAAATCGCAATGTGGACGTCACAAGTGCAAAATCAAATAAAATTAATCATCGATGAACTCAGCAAAGCTCATTCAAGCTTAAGCTACATACCGCTAAGATCACATAATATAAGCAAATCTAGTGATAATAATCTCTAGTTCATGCATGCAGCTCATGGCATTCTGCAACATATCCCATAATCAAAAAGAAAATCGCCACCCTTATTCAAGAATCAGCTTCAGCTCCATTTTGTAAACCGTCTCTCTCTTACTCATTACAATATGCATTACCGGTCCTAGTGGTCCGGTCCGAATGGTCTGGTCCGGTCCCGCTTTACCAAGAACCGGCAATCGGACCACCCGGGAACCGGTTCCATTTTTAGAAACTGTGGACCGGACCGAAACCCCGAAAAACCGGACCAACCCGGCCAGTCCAGTCCGGGCGGTTCCCAGGTTGGGCGGTGCGTTATGCTTACCCCTCCTTTTTACTCCTCTCTTCTAAAAAAAAATAAGCTAAGAAAAGGTTCTGAAGCGCTGCTTGGTTTTATAGCTCGGTCTCTTTTTGGGGATCATAATTTAGTCTCAGAGTTTGCATTTGCAGCTTATTTCCTAATTTCGATACCATAGTTAGAGGTGAGCATGGTTTCAGGGTAGGCTCGAGAATTTTAGGCCTTAAATTTTGAGGAATCTATTCCAATAGGTAGGTATCGGAAACTTGGACACTGTAACCTAAAAAAAGTATGTGTTTTGCTTGATCTATGTTTTTGCGCAATCTGTGGTATTTCAAGCTATCCAGTGATGAATAATAATTTAAAATCACTAGTGTGTGATTCCATTGCCAACAATGTATGTCATTGAAGCGCTTTCTTTTGGGTTGTTAATGTTGTAAATTATTTTGTGTTTAAATACAAGTTGTGATCGGTGGATTGTATTAGTATAAAGTGGTCATTGGAGGTGACGATTTGCTACAATTGGTCAATTAAGAATATAGATGGAATCTATTAGTCTCTGAAATCGATATTTGCAACTTGTGATATGGTAGATTTTAGTTTTTAGGGTATGTAGGGGTATATTCTAAATTCCAAAAGATGGAGAACTTGTTCAAATAGATGGATTTCATATTGCAAATGGAAAAATACAGAATCGCTCATCCCCAACCACTGTCACTAGCGATGTGTTTTTAGGTGCACTGGGTTGAGTGTTGGAGCGCCTACGCTTCCTGCTCTCAGATCAAATGATTCTTTCCGTCGGCTGGCCAAATCCAATGATAATGATATGCCTCTCGGCGACCCACTCCTCCTTGGTGAGCGGGTGGCCTTGAGCCACTCTCCCTCAACTGTCATGGCCCATGGGGGATGGCAATGGAGCACGTTACCTTCACCTCTAAGGAGCACCACCTTACCAATTCCAGGAAAACCAGGTGCATCTTTTGCTTAAACGGCGTGGCTTCCAGTGTCAATCCGCGAGAAGTTAGGGCACATGGCCATGTGATGGTGGCCCCTTTTTCCCTCCGAGGAGCAATGAGCAATTTGGTCAAATCCTTATTTCCATCACAAGTTTGAATTATCAAGCCAGTTGGGCCCTACTGTTTCCTAACCCAAGCTCCTATCTTGACAAATAGGTAATTTGTACCCGGCTGATGGCACTGATTGACTCTCAAAGTCTCATTCTTGAATTAAGCAGATTGCGTCTTTGGATTTCTAACTAATGCTTTTCTAGTTGAAAAACTGATCAACCTTTCCACAAAGCAGGGTCATAATCTTGTCAAGGCTTCATTACTTCCCGCTATGTAAAATTGGATTGAAAAAAAAAAAAAAACAACAGAGGCAGCCAAAATGAATCCAAATGAATGCGAATGGCAGCAACAGACAATCATCAGTTGATAATTCAGGCATGTACGGCTATGAGCTGCCTGCTCTTACAAAAAGTTGTTAGCGTGGTATGGTATGACATGGAAAGAATTTGACAAAGGAAAAACCATTGAGATGGACTGCCCTGGCGTGGTACTCAGCAAGTTCACTGATGCGGGCGGTCGCTTGTGTTTTGGCATCTCGAGGAAGACATTAACGAATCACTTTTTATGAGGGGGAACGAATGATCAACGGGGACGATGGAGGTTGGGTCCTTCTGCTTCTGCTTCTGCCACGGGTCGCGCTGCTAGGGGAGGAGGATGAAGAGTTAGATGAAGAGTTGGACGAACAAATCTTGCTGGAACCATTCCTCAGTTTCATCTTCTCTCCGTCATGATTTTTGTCTTCCACTTTGTGATGCCGAACCTTGGTTGTATTCAGACTTGCTGGAAGAACACAGTTACAAAGAAACCCTACAGGAAAGAAGCATGAATAAGCAAAGAACCATTGAGATTGCCCCACGAACTACTATAGCTCATCACTGTAGCCCCATAATTTCCATCACCAGTACTGAACAGCAAAAAGTCTTCCAATGCGAGTTAGGTTAGTGCAGTTTAAAAAGAAAAAAGAAAAAGCAAAGCAATGCATCAGCTTTCACTTTTTCTTTGTAACCCCTCTGCAGAATCTTGACTAGTGCAGGTGACCTAGTCTGAAAATAAAGAAAAGTAAGTGAAACAGAGTTCTCACCAATTCTAGCTAGACGATTGACCCAATTAGGTATAGGATTTCCAGCGAGCCTTACGCAAGCATCATTGCAGAAATGGTTGCAATTCTTGGTGATGAGATTATATGCATTTCCTCTGTAATCCTGTGCTAGATCCTCCATCACTGCCCTCACTTCTGCAGGACCCATGTCTGTCTTCCCAATCAGTATCGTCTTCCTAAACGTGAACCCTTCACACTGTTTCGGCTCGCCTTCAAAGATCCCAGTCGATGGGTACTCATGAGCTCCAAATGCATACTCAACCCCATGAACTGCAGGCTCAAAGTTGCCAGAAATTTGAGCGAGATTGGCACTTTCCGATCCCAACAAGAGAAAATTTGAAAACCCATTTGAAAGCAAATGCAAAAGAGCTTTGACGGATGAAGTTCAATGACTTTGAAAGGATGATGACTGATGGAAATCACGAACCACTGGGCCCTTGTATTTCCATGGCTATCACACACGTAGCGGACAGTCATTTGCATTGATTTTTCAATTGGGTGTCCAAATCTAGCCTTTTCTTGAAAACACAGTTACAGAAACCGATGGAAATAATCTCATGTGATTCCAACAAGCTGGCATTTTTGGATCAACTTGTAGTCATCTAGAATGGAGACTCAACACACACCGCAAACTCCACGGCAGATATTTAAAGAGTTTTTATCCACAAAGACCAAGTGATCCAAATTCCAAGCAGACCAGCTTAGATCTAAGTTTCAATAAAGAGAAAGCACCCTGAAGGAGAGAGAGAGAGAGAGAGAGAGCTTTGCAGGAACTGACCTTGTACACCGGAATGATAAACTCCAAGGCCGAGCCAGTAGGCGTAGCCATTGTAGGGCGTCAGATCATAAACGTTGAGGTAGACTGGGACAGATCCTGAAACACACTCGCTACTCGAACTTCCTCTGCACAACATCTTCTGACTTCACCCACCATTCAAGAATTCAAATAGCACGCTCATGGCGACCCGTCCGACATTTTCTTCAGATACGAAGTCCAACGACCGTCACTCTCTCAGTGAAGCAGCGACCGACCCTCCTTCTGAAGCGACACCCAGATCATCCGATGCACCAATAATGTTCCTTGACATGAATCATTAGCTTTTTGATTTGTTCTCTCATCTGGGCTATTTTTCAAATCTCAGAAGAGAATGAGAATCTTCTTTCCATGGGGTTCCACCGGCGGCAAGTAGTGCCGCACCGGACTTTCTTTTTTGGACTTTGGCTCGTATATAAATCTGGATTCATAAATAATTGATCTTGTCATGGATGAACATTAACTGGAATGACTTAATGATTTTTATATTACTGTCTACATTCTTAGCTGTGTGGGATCCACACACACGCTATATTATATATTATACAATCAAATCTTGAGATTCGTGATAAAAAGCAAAGTAAGGTACACTCATCATGGTATGCAGTGGGGTGGTGCCATGAAAACTATTATTGCCATGATCTGTGGACATTTCTAAGTCTAAAAAAGAAGTGGAAGAAGAAGAGGATTTGCAGAGTGAGGTTAGGTCCACACTGAAAAGAAAAAGGACCGCTCTGATTTTGACTCATATTTTTTTCTATGTACATCGTGGAGGAGGCAATTCCTGTCATATTATTGAAGCATTACAGGCTTTTACAAGAAAATTTTGGGGCCAGTGCCAGAGAGAATGGGCTCAGATCAAGCTCAAACTGTACCAGCAAGGCATCCCCTTCCAAAAGCAATGGTCGTCGGTTACTGTTAATAGCGTGGTTAAGATTGAGTGAGAAGGAGCAAAAGGCTGCACTTTAGGGTACATGCAAGCTTTGGTAGTTCTTGACCCATTTTCTTTCTTCATTTGATATCTCACTGTATGGGGATTCTCAGTCGGACAAAGGTCCTTAATTTGTGTAGCAAAAGACAAGTGAGCTCCTTTACATTGCTCCTGTTGCATTTCGGTGTTCAAATCATGGGATCGGATGCACGCAAAGTATCTTCATGCATCGAGGTGAATCCCATTTGGCTATTTCCTGAGTTTCAGGGAGGATAATTGGAACTTATCACGATACTAATCATGCGGGCTTCACTCCATGTTGGCAGGATGGATACGAACCTAACTACCATACCAAATAATGCAGAACAATATTTATGCAGGAAAACGAAATGCCGAGATCTGTAGTGAAGAAAACATAACAAAAGATGGATGTTGAGAGAGAGAGGGGGGCAACAAAAATCGACTTAACCAATAGTTCGATTTTCAATTATGACGAGAAAGTTACAACTTCCAAGCATAAATTTCCTACTATTCATGACCTATATAGGCGAATTTTTCTAGTGAAATAAGTTAGAAAAAAAAAAGGCAGCCTAATCATGACCATGTTATGGTAAAAGATGAGCAACATCATCCTAAGAAGACATCACAAATTTATACGACCCCGCTTGCAATCAAACCCAATTCCCATTTTTCAGTGACTTGACTGGCCCTGGGATCTGGGTCGTGCTTCACATGGCCTCTCACTTTTAAGAGAGAAATCAAAGCCCAGAGAGAAATCAAGCCCAATCTAATTGAAACTGCTCAGTACTACAGAAAAGCCCATTTCACCACCTTCGGGTTTCAAAGGGATCATCAAAACATGACAGCTTTTACCCTGACTTTTCTATTCGTTTCCTTCTGAAAACATGAGATTTTGGCATGCTTGTAATTATCTGTAAACAGACGTTTTTTCACGTCCGTAATTAGCCGACTATCTAGAGCGGAATTACCACAACACATTGTTGCCGGAACCTGCTTAAATACTGCGAGCCAAATTCAAAAAAAGAAAAGAAAATACTAACTTTAGATCTAATGACAATTCTGGCCCGAACAATATTTTTGTCTTATTAATAAGCATCGACTTAGGGATGAGTAATAGTTCTAGCCCCGATATTTTTTTTTTGTCTCTAAAAAATCACTATTTTTCACTTAACTCCCAAATTTAGTCATCCTTGACTTAGAACTATAGATTGTCCAACTTGTCTATGTCACTTTAGTAATAAATTCACATGGCTTATTGGTTGGATTTAGGCACTATCATTATTTTCTTCTTTGAGCCACAGCTTGAAAAATAACGGCGAACATGTTCATTGTCTCTTAAGTTTTTCCATCTAGTCTAAACAATATCCAGATTAAATCTCTTTGAGTAGATTTTGCCATTTTCTTATTTTCTGAAATTGTACACCACCACCCATCGAGAGATGCTATGGACTAGATCCATCAAACTCACAACTAGAACTTATGACTTCAGATAAGAAGTCAACATGAGGGCTAGATTTGGGATAATGGTAAAAGCTTGTGATTCTTTTAGACAAAGAACAAAGTTGAGATTCGAATTGTTACCGAATCTTTTTTTTTTTTAATTAGCCCCTTAAATATGAATTCCCTAAGCCAACAATCAAATCTACACTTATCGGTTTCTAAGTCAAGGTTATGTCCTCATATGTAAATCCCAGTTTGTGAAAGTATTAAAATACTATGATCACACAAATATGTACATTAATGGCATGATTTGAATTTCGTAACGCTATCGCATTTAATGATATGAACACTATTTCAATTGCATCTGCATAATTTTTTTTGTCCCGTAAAAGAGTGAATTCTTAAAATAACACGATTGATTATACCGGCCTAATCATTAACACGTGGCTTGTCAAAGAAGAAACACACACGTGTCAAACAGATGCTGTGGGTTACGTTACAAAGAATGTACAAAGACCTGAAAATCAAATGACTCACATGTTGGTGGACACCCAACTGGGCCATCCCCCAAAATAAGTCACCACCATCATCACACGAGAGAGAGAGAGAGAGAGAGAGAGAGAGAGAGAGAGGAGCATGTACATGTGATATATCCCTGTTGAGTCATAATTACATCTCACCAAACCTTAAACTGCAATTGGAAGGGGACATACATGCAGTCCATCTTAAATTAAAGTTTTATGAAGATTTTGCATCATGGTTTCAATGGAATGAGGACAAACTATTTGCTATAGTAATCATAGGATGTACTTTTTTTTGTGTTTCCTGCTTTAATTTCTGTCACACTAATCTCAGCAAGATGATATAGCTCCATTTTCTGAGCAACATGTCCTTCTCCAAAGTATGGTTTTCGGCGTTTCTTGATGCTGGGGCAAGATCAAACCTTTCTATTGTTTTTCTATTAGAAGAAGTGAGAGGAGACTAAGGCAGTCCAACACAAAACAATAGACAGCTCAACTTGAAAAGGGTTTCTTTGGTGAATACTCACCACTCTTTCTTTCTTTTGTAATCTCTTCCATATCCTCAGACTTGTGCCTCACTCCACCCCTATTGAAGTCCTTATCAAGGTGAGATTTTTCCGGTGTAATTAACTGTAATGATCAGAGGATTTCCACTTCATTCTGTCTTGATTCTATCAAACCTTATCGCATTATGACTAATCTGGTACATAGTTTGTGCACATCAGGTGGATTTGGCCCCACTATGAAGAGGGCCATGCTTGAAGATTTTCCTGGGTAACCAATCATAATGATCAAGATTTCCATTCAACAGTTTCAGAGCTATTATACCATCCACAGGCTGTGATATCCAAATTCTACCGCCTGTTGAATAAGTGTGGAAATTCAAACTAAAAGATTAAATGTGCACCAGATGAATCTTTTTCGTGGCCAACGTTCATGAACATGGATGAGATTTTCTCTTGGTATTCCAAAGATAAATGACTCTCCTGACCCATTGGTTTTAGTTTTTATGTTTATAATGAGCATCCTTTAAAGAAGATCTTCTCTTTATATTGTAAGTTGTGGCAATATAAATAATTTACAATTGCTCCGCCAAGTTTAGGAAACTCCTAGTCCTCAAGTCAATTATTTAAGAATTTACACATTTGTAGATACGATGACTGTTCGAATGCATTGAAAAAACTTTTGACACTTCGACTGTTATTTTATAAGACGCTGATACGTCACATTAGGGAGAAAGAATAACATCTAAATATGTAGAAGCAGATGCTCATACTGTCATTACATAGAGCTATTTAACCGATACTAATATGGTGGTTAATTTCATCATTTTCCTTTTCAGAAAAAGAGAGAAAGCGTTGAAATTCACTAAAGAACCAGTAATTTGGCTATTCCGAGAGCAAAGACAGATGAAAAGAGAGTTATTTTCGAAGGAAAGTGAATCTGATTTCTTTTGGCAACTTAATCAAGTAGATGAACTAGCCAAACATATTCCATCAACTGTACCATAACTCATGTTTTATATTGCAGAATGATGTGATGGCATAGCTGAGTACCATTATGTAACCTTTCATTCACATGGCTACTGCACCTAACTCATTGATCCAAAAAGGGGTTCCTATCAGCTCCTTCAACCGCAAGTGGGTCAAACATCATGACGTTTAAGACAATCACTGCCATCGAGTTTTCTTCATTTCTTTTTAATGACGGTATAGTTTAGTGCCGCGTAAGAACATCATATCACTTCACCAAGTGTGCAAGAGTCCAAGTTCTGCTTGCCGCAAGTTATGTAATTGAACGTGTCTTCTGCGTTCATACTTTCCTCTTCTTTGCCCCACTTCCCATATTGAGACTGTTTATGGTTATTCAAATTCAAAATTTTGAATTAGCATAAAGGAGTAACTTCAGGACCAGGCAATAGATGAATTTAACTTGAGCGTCCTTTCGAAAGTCAATTGAACATCAACACATTCACAAAGAGACAATGTGGATTTGGAAGAAGTTTGTGACTTTTATTTCTGAGAGCTAAAGTTGAGAAGATAAAGCCAGCCAGCTCAAACAAGTTCATGTTCCACCCTTACCTATTGGATTTGGCAACCTTCTTCCCTCAAATGAGAAAATGAAAGTGGAGAGTCACTCAGGGGGTTTTGCAGAGAAAAAGGAATATACAAAAGGATTCATCAAGAACTGATGAGAAATATTAACTAGAGAACTGGAAATTTAAAAAGAAACAAAAATCCAAATTGAATATAATAGAAGCAAAAGGCAATGCTAGCTTGCTTATAGCTTGAGGGACAAGTCAATCTGCTTCATCTCTTCTGGCTTGCTCTTCAGATAGCCAACGTTACTCCATAGTTCATCAATTCCCTTGGTGGCAGAAGAAAACTTCTGAATGCCATCCAGTCTAGCAGAATCAGAGGATGATCCTAATGCGGCTCCTCCACGTGGATTAGTCCGTGCTAGCCACCCGCCCGCTGGTTTCTGATCAATGGCTTGTCCGAACCAGCCATTGTGACCAAAAACATGCGAGGACCCATTGTTCGATGAGAGAAAAGGTGATTTTCGGATCATTGAGCGAACCTGAATGCCAAGTGATCTACTGAAGTATGATCCGTGCAGAGGTAGGGAAGCCATACTGGAATGATGGTTCAAGTGCGAATAAGGATAGCCGAAATTAGTGGCGGTGGCAGAACCAATCCGATGTCCTCGTTTCGCAAGTGTGCGTTCACGCTTGTGCGCATTCTGGTGTCCTCCAAGTGCCTGAGAGCTGTAGAATTTCCTCTGGCAGTAGTTGCAAGAGAACACTCGAGCCTCGTTTTCGTTGTCTTGTGGGCCATCATTGGGAGGCGAATGCGGTTCAAAACAACAGATGGAGGTTACTTCTGCCTTTGGCGCATGATCTGAAGCCTTGTTGGAGAGGCTAAGATCCAGCATGAGATCAGGATTCGTGAGCGGTTCGTCGGGATTCCTGTGATCAGCTTGGGATTGATTCCCCCCCTTTTGGAACTCCATTTGAGTTGTTCACGCCGAGTGGAATAGCAGAAAGCAGGGAAGTGACAATATGATGATGCTTCACCGATCAGAGAGACAGCCTCAGCATTATGAGGGAGCGAAGTGGGAATGGAGGAGTGGATTTAAATACAGCAAGAGAGACAAAACGCTTGATTGCTGAGAGATGAATGCTCTGGGGCTTTATATGGAAGGATGTGCCCCTGCATTGCAGTTACGACGTCTTAATATGCAAAGAGCAGGATTCGGGAATTTCGAAACATGATTGTGGGTGGCGAAGAGAGGAAAGACAAACTTTCTCCCGTCCTAAGCTTTTCTAGTTGAACTTGGTAGTAGAATCTTGCGCATCTCTCTCTCGCGCGCGCGCTCGCACGCCTACCATACGGACTCAATGTTATACTACTTGTACCTTGTCGTTTTTCTCTCTTTAACATTACTTGCTTTGGAGGCTGACACCTTAATATCTTGATTGGTCTATTCACGCCTCATGGTCACTTCTATATTTCGACGCATGAATATTATACAAGGTGTAGATAGCTTTCTGGATCCTTGCCTCATGTGGATTTTGGACTTATCTGTGGGAAAGTCGTGGCTCTTGTAGTAAAGTGTTGCACTCAAAGAAGGCTAGTACAAAATCTTCACATTAACTCTCCTGTCCTTGTCACGGGCAAATAGTATATTCATTTAGGAACGACGCCTGGTCTATCTATACCTGCATTCTCAAGCAACTAATGCTATGGGATTAACCACCGAATCTACTCCTTGTTCTTGCATTATCAGACTGTTGAATAGTTTATACCTCGTAATTCATGTTTTCAGTACTAAGGCTTGCTTTCTTAGTTTAAATTAGTTTGACATAAGAGGTAGGATATGAACAATCTGTTCCCTCTGCTATCAATTTAATGGGCCTTCACAGTTAGCACAATCGCTACGCAAGTAAACCATTTTTCTACTAAAGGGGGTATTCTAATGGGCCTGAGAGGTTGAAACTTGCCTTCTTATGTAAGATTCTTGGCTGATGATGGATTGTTAGAGACGAGAGCAGACCATTTTTGCTGCGGAAAGTAAGGCTTTTCCAAATCGCACCTGATGTGGACATGGTAACGGTGGCATCACGAGATTATCATCCGTTTTAAAGTTAATCATGCAAGCTTTGGCTTGTTCCCGCACTGCCCCCCATTTACTTTTGGCCGGCATCTGGGGCTTCCCATTGAATAATGAGTTTGATAGTGTGATCGAATCACTTTACTCGATTAAGGCCGGAACATCCTCCTCCTCCTGCTCCTCTTAAGTAGGGAAACCACCATCATTATCTCCTTATGCAGTTCTTCGCACTAATTCGCAAACAACGAACTCGGACGACCTTAGCAAAGCAAGGTACAGCCGATGGATGGGGTCAGCTATTTACCAACAGTCATCCCTCTTTTACGGACAAACATATGGCTTACTAACCTAAGCTGCATGTTCTTGGGTCCTCACTCTAAGCTATGATCCTAATGTTTACGGACATGATTAGGTGACATAGTGAAAAGAATTACTACGTGTTGAGTTTAGATCCAAATAGAGAAGAGCAGCTCTTTTAAGTCAAGGGAATGTTTCTTCCAGCAGCAATCGCATCCTCTGTGAATGGATGTCTGATCAACCGAAAGGACCATCAGAGATGACAGTTTCAGTACCCATCATCATGTCGCCTTTCAAATTTGGATGGAGAAGTAAGAACTGTCTATTGCTGGTCCTAAATCTCTGGTGGGTCACTATTCACTTTTTGATGACAAGAAAAGGGCAACTCGAGTCGGCATAAGATCTGGAAACTCTCACTGAAGAAGCACGATCAAAAAGCATAGATAGGTCGGGACCAACTTAGCCTTTTGTGTCCTGCATGCAGTGGATGTGAAACTAGCCAAGTGGATGGTGCACGTTCAGAGATTTAGTGGCAAAAATCGCATACTTAAACCAATGATTCAAATCAATTGAAGTAGATTCTTCTTCTCGATCAATCAAAACCTCTTCACTCGGTTGCAGGGGCACAATCATTATGTCGTAGAGATGGCCGAGTGGTGGTGCATGACCATTGCCAGCTCGTGCCATAAGGCGTCGGGTTAAGTCCACTCATTTCTCAATTGAATGGAAGTTAAAAGAGTTGAATATGATTCCAACTAAAGAAGGGTCACAAATGGATTCATTCGCCCCAATTATTTCTTTCTTCTTTTCGGAAAGAAAAAACAGTTGCAAAGCATTCAAAAATCATTCTTGGTGAGGTACCGTGGGCATTTTATGCACCATATTAAGTCCATCCCTAGTCCGATCAAGAGCAGGTGAGAATGCAGGGGTCAGGGGATTAATAAGAATCTACTTTGTTGGCTTGACCCTAAACGATGGGGCCAAGTAAGAATTTCACGCTAATTGAGACGGAAGATCCGGATAGCTTTACAACTCAATCATCCATTGAATCCTTTGATCAAATTTGGTTTAGCAATACCAAAATCAAAGACTCCATCTCTGATGTGCTATCTATCAGCTTGGGGCTTCATTCGCACGCTTTGCTCAACATGTCTGTCCCCCATTTTGACCCCAAGCTGTCTATGAGGAAATCGACAATCATGCATTACAACAGGCCAAGCTCATTCTAATAGTGAAGAACCCCATTATTTCAATCCTATATCTGTCCTATATTTGTTTGTCAACTTAGCAAAAATCACGATTTAACCGTCGAGATCAATGCAAATTAATATCGCAAGTCTTGTACGTTCCACTTGAGATTTTGAGTTCATTGTAAGGGAAAAAAGAAAATCTTTCGTCAAAATTTCTCGAAGAATGTCATCGCACTCTTCCTCTCCCCTTTTTAGGCATTCGAAAGACATAAAAAAATCTCACCCATGAATCTTTCTCCATCAATATCTGAATTGAAACTCTTCGTTTCTTACTTGCCCCGTCGCGCGTCTTCCATTTATTACCCATGTATCATTGTCGACCGAGAACAGAAGCTTAATAATTACTGGAATCCCCCAGCAATAGTCAAGGAGGTAACCCCAAGTTGATGACATTACTAAAGGTGCAGGAGATAAATCTAAACATACCATCATCAACCAAATGCATTTAACAGCACAAGAGATATTTGGAGTGTATAAATATCGACCTGCAGTGCCTCCATGAACTTCATCGCGATACCCACTCCCTCTGACCATTCATCGCACTACAGAAACCTAAAAAAAAACCCTAAGTAGCCATGAAGCAAGCCTCCAAGTTGATGCTGGCCTTCCTCTTGTTGACTCTTGTCTGTAATATTCTCCACTCCTCTCTCTCTCTCTCTCTCTAGCTCTCTCGATCGTGGAAACCCTAATGCATGAATTCCTCATACACTTGGCTTTTTGCTCCCCCTCACTCTCTGTTTTATTTTTGAAGGTGAGCCATGGATGGTGACGAGAGTCGAAGCATGCCAGCGAGACGTGGACTGCGTGTTCCAATGTCCTCCGCGCAAGTTGGCGCTCTGCGACACGAGGACTCACCAGTGCACGTGCGTCGGACCCGGGTCGACCCGCTCCTCCTCCGATGTTAACGTGGAAATCCCCAATTAGTCGGCGCGCGCGGGAGAATCGAGCCCCTCGTCGATGCCTCTCCACAATCGAATCATCAATAAAAAAAAATTCTGATCATAGGAGCTTGTGTAGCTCATTTATCTTGTTTTCTTTGATTTCCCGACCTCCCCGTATAATTTTAGATAATAACATATCGTTTTCTATAATTCGAGATGTATTTATAACTTCGTGTTTAGATCATGCCTAAATAAAAAATCGAACGGAGAATGTCGAATGATGCATAAATTGCTGCTTGACTTGAATTTTACTTGGAAAAAAATAAAGTGGGACGAGAATGTCCCAATGCTATTGCCATAATTTGGTCCTAAGGGATGACCACATCATGCGTAGAGTCAATCATTTGAATTTTCTTAAGTGATATTTCCTCATTCTCCTTCTTCTTTTTTTATCTTTTGATTTGAGCACCTTTGACTTAGTACTTTAGTTTGTTGTATTCATCTCCAAGTGAAGTCAAATCTCATCGAATAATCAAAGCATCGGAATTTTGAAAAGGAGAACAAAAATTAACAAATAAAGAGAAATTCAAATAGTATATACTTCTCGTCACAATCTCACAAATTTTTCAATAATATACTAATGTAATTGACACTGGGTAATGATACAGTCCAATTGAAAATTACTTATGATAGATCCCATGTCAAGCGAGTAATGTGATTAATTGCATCTCGGGCCGAGACCGAATATGAGATTTACACGATCCCATTTGGTTAAAAAGGCGATTAAACTAAAATAATTAACTAATTATTGTAAAATATTGCGTTGCAAGCATATAATAATAAAAAAAAAAAGACATGGAGATGAACAGTCTAGGTAGATGAACAGACTTGTTAGATAACCATAATTGGTCTACTGAATATGATGAATATTCACATATTTCGTAACACTCGCTCCTAATCATTTTCTTCTTTTTATTTTAAAATTTGACCAATATCGAAAAAGAAATAAATTTACGAACTTGAAACACGAACCGTCAAAGAACTGCAAATAGATGAAAGAAGAAGAAGAAGAAGAATCAAACCCGTAGTAAAAACCCTAGGGCCAGAGGAATTAGCGCGACCCACTTCCTCCTTGCCCTTTCGTTGATCGCTCCATCGCTTTCGTTCTGGGTTCGGAGTCAGCTGTTTCTCTGGGCTTGTGTAGCGGAATCTCCCGAACCCACGGGGGGAAGTTTCTCCGGTTCGAGCAGCCCAGGAGGAAGAGGGTACGATTCTTGTAAGAGATACTTCTCTCTGTGTGAAATGCGAGAAATGGGTTTGGAAATTCTTGCTCGTGGGGTTGCGTTTCGGCTGAATGTGGGCTTGCATGCACGATATTGATGAGTAACATCACAGTCTCTCTCTCGCCACGCGAGCTGATTCTGCATTATCTAAGATAGAGCGGCCTGGTGAGGGGGAAGACGAGTGAAGAGAGGCTGCGCTGTTTGCATGTGAATTCTTGCGAATCGCTTTAGTTATATGTGGCTGTGGAATGTACTGATTAAAGGGTAGCCAACTTGCTGAGGATGATTCAGTTTTTTGTTGGCTGATGACAGAAAAGCTGGGACGCGCCTTAGTTGCCTTGCAGGATGAATCGGATTTTTTGTGCTTGAAATATGCCCTGTAGTTTCTGTTTGGTCCGGATGTTAAGTTTATTCGTCGTGGGGTGTATGTGTGAAGTACTAGTGGGAATTGCTCCTATATTTCTGGTTATCAAATGACTCTGCTTTCTCATCTCGAAAAAGGGATCGAGAAAATTATGTGGTCCAGTGTAATTTTAATCTGAATGAAAGTAGCAGATTTCTCTTTGTTTCCTTTCCTGATTTTGTTGGGTATATGTCCGGCGGATCCTCATATTGTTTCCTGCTGTGAAGCAGATCAACTACCGAAATTGAGTTCGCCTGAAATAGCAGTGGCATGAAAAAACTGTTAAGTATTTGACTACGTTTTGTTCTCAGCGAGTTTTAAATTGCTTATTCTTCTTTGGCCTTCTGGTTGCTATTGCTTTGCTCCTCTTATTCCTCACCTATTGTCAATTCATAGCTTTCAAAATAATTTTTTTTTCCAAAATGCAGTAAAAGAATTTAGGACAGTCTCGTTTAAAGATCCATCGATTAGAATCCATCCTTTTTATCTAACTTATGGTCTTTTGCACTCTTTGATGGCTATTCATAAATGCCTCTATGCATTGGTCTTCCTCCATAACTGTCAATCCTTGTTGAATGAATATATTAAGTTAGTGCTACCTTATTCAGATGGTTCACAGTAAGCACGACACATGAGCTGTGTGTTTTCCATTATTTCTTCTGCTGCTACAATTTAGGCCAGCAATCCTCCTTTCGTTTTATATTGGCCAGTTTCATGCTCTATTTTTTCTGCATAAGTGTTGTGACCATTTCTTGACTTTCTTGCCTGAAAGCTGCTGCTTTTGCAATTTTCTTTTCCACTTCTTTAGGTGTGAAACAAAAGGGAGATGGACTATAGCTCCGAAGAAGATTCAGATATTAGTGATTCTGAGATATTGGACCACATAGACAGACCTTATGAGGAGTTGAAATCTGGCAAGTACAGAGTAAAGGGCCCAAATGGAAGCTTAAGATGCCCTTTCTGTACGGGCAAGAAAAAGCAGGACTACAGGTACAAAGAACTATATCAACATGCGGCAGGGGTGGGTAAAGGTTCTGCAAATAGAAGTGGCAAACAAAAGGCAAACCATCTTGCCTTGGCAAAGTACCTGGAGACAGACCTAGCCAGTGAGGCAGACCAAGCTCCTCAACCAGTTGTGGTGCTACCTGCTGCGCAAGCGCCTCAGCAAGATGAGGTTTTTGTCTGGCCTTGGACTGGAGTCATAACCAACATTCTCGTTGACACAAGCAGTGGGAAAGAACTTGCAGATAGTGCATATTGGCTGAGCAAATTTGCCAAATACAAACCTCTGGAAGTCCACATGTTTTTGAATGAAGATGGTCACTCAGCAAAAGCTGTAGTGAGGTTTAATGATGATTGGCATGGATTTATTAATGCGACGGAGTTTGAGAAAGAGTTTGAAACTGAGAATCACGGAAAAAAGGGCTGGAATGCACAGAAGACAGAGCCTGAATTGAGTCCATATGGCTGGTGCGCACGGTCAGATGACTTTCATGCGGATGGGCCAGTCGGAGATTACCTTCGCCAGACTGGGAAGTTGCGGACAATCTCCGACATTGTTCAGGAAGCAGCTCAAAGTAGACACAAAATTGTCGCACATCTAGCTAACAAGATCGATTTGACAAATGAAACTTTGGAGGAATTACAGTCCAAGTACAATGAGAAGACTTTGTCACTGAGTAGGATGCTTGAAGAAAAAGACAAGCTTCACTCTGCTTTTGTGGAAGGTTCTGTTTCTCTCTCACATGCTTGTCTGCATCCGTCCATGTAAATGGACATTCTTGTCTTTATCAGATTGTACATCATAAGATCTATGTAGTTCATAGTTGCTCTGGTGCAAGTTTTATCTGCACTTCATCAATTATTAAAAGTTGTGTCGTGAAAGCTGCATGCTAAAAGATGTTATGTCAAGGGCACTTTCCACATGCCGACTTTTTCCTAAAGCCTGAAGACTGTTACTGGCACCATAACTTGAAGTCCTATTAAGTTATATATGTGACTGCTACATGCTCTCATACTAAAGAATGTGACTTACATTTTCTTGTATTTTATTGTTTTTCCAGAAACAAGGAGGATGCAACGCCTTCAACGTGACAAAATACAAAGGATATTGTTAGAACAAGAGAAACTTAGCAATGAGTTGGAAAAGAAGAAAAGAAAGATTGATTGTTGGAGCAAAGAATTGAACAAACGTGAAGTCCTAACTGAGCGTGAGAGACAAAAGCTGGATGAGGACAAGAAAAAGGTTACACGAAGTGAACATATTATTTGCCAAGACTATTTACTTCTTACTTTGGCCTTTTAGCTACCTAACTATATCAATGTGTTTTAGGAGCCTTTGTCAATATGCTTTATGTGCCTTTCTTTTTTAAGGGTGGTCTTTGATTGATCTCTGCCTCATCACCAAGTTATAGAAATACAGGCAAATCTGGCAGTTTAGTCAATTGATGCAATTTCGTCATCAGACAAGTCACATGGAGGCATCTTTACTGCATGCATTTTAGAGAATAGTACACAAGAAGGAAATTATAGATTTCTCTTTATTGTTCAAACAATAAGAGCCTGATAGAAAAGGACGATAGAATGTTTGAATAATAAGAGTGCCTACTTTTGTGTACTTTCTTTTTTAAACTTAGCAGTTGGCAGCTTCTGGTAGTCCGCTGAAAGATGTATGCTGATTTCTTAATTTGTCATTCTAGAATGATGTCAAAAACAGTTCTCTCCAATTGGCGTCAATGGAGCAGAAAAGAGCTGATGAAAATGTTCTCAGGCTGGTGGAAGAACAAAAGGTGTGAATGCAGTGACGAAAACTTCCATTTGATTACCTTTGCATATTCTACTTTATACATGACTGACACTGCTAGGATTTCTAGAGGGAGAAAGAGGAGGCCCTGAGTAAGATCCTTGAATTGGAGAGGCAGCTTGACGCGAAACAGAAATTGGAAATGGAAATTGAAGAGTTGAAAGGGAAAGTAGAAGTTATGAAGCACCTTGAAGATCAAGATGATGAAGCTGTTCAAAAAAAGATGAAGGAGATGATTGATGAACTGAAAGAGAAGGAGGATGAGTTGTCCAACTCGGAGGATCTAAATAGTGCCCTCCTTAGTAAAGAGCGCCAGAGCAATGATGAACTGCAAGAAGCTCGTAAGGAATTGATCCAGGTACCATCTCTATTTTCTGTGCTTAGCCACACACTAGGGTAATAACTATGTTGACTGAATATTGCACCTTTTCTCCAATCTGCGAAAAGGTTTTGTTCATAATATTCACAGATGAGAGTGGTAGCAGAAGATTCCTTTATTTACTTGACTAATTGAACATGAAGTGGATTGCAATATGAATACGATGGACTTAATTTTTTCATGTTACCTAAAGGAATCCCCTCTTATAGGGTGATACTTAATAGGTTCCAGTTATCTAAGTTGCCGTCAGGTAGCCCTATCCTTTGGTAATAGGAGTCAAAACTGAAATAGATATCGACTTATTTTATTTTATTTTGTTTCTGGAAAGGGTCTGAGTGATCTGCTGGGTGTGCGCACAAATACAAATATTGGGATCAAGAGAATGGGGGAGCTTGATGATAAGCCGTTTCTTACTGCTTGCGAGAAAAGATTTACAGGTCTGGAAGCACAACTACAGGCCAGTACGTTATGCTCTTTGTGGCAGTCACAGGTGAATTCGCAGTGGTATCCATTCAAGACCATTGAGATTGATGGGAAAACCCAGGTATAAGATGTTGCTTTTTTTCTTTTTCTTTTCCAAATTTCTGGTGGTTGCATATTGTGTAGTTTGATCTTAATTTTCCAAGTCTGATTGGTCATCGCTCAGGACTTCAATATCTGTTATGATTTGGAGCTCTGGGTTGGCCAGGTTGATTGAGGTAGGTTTAAGTCTCCTCCTATGTATTGTATTGGGGTGGTGGGTTGGGGCGGGGGGGGGGGGGGAGGGGAACAGACTGTGACTTGTATTGCTCAACATGCAATCCCTATTTATTCGACTAGGTAGGTTACTTCTCCTTCTGATTTGGTACTGCCCATTAGTCCCAGGCTTCCTGCATAAGAAGCTGTCTTGTACCTAATGGAGTCTTGGTTAAACAACCTTTTCTATGCCTCTCTGCTCCTTTAGTAACATGTAATGGTAATAATCTTGTGCAGTTAATGCTTGTTGAAGAAGATGAAAAACTACAAAAGCTTAAGGAGGAGTGGGGTGAGGAGGTCTACTCAGCAGTGGTCACAGCTTTGGAAGAGCTGAACGAATATAATCCAAGCGGAAGGTATATTGTACCTGAGCTTTGGAACTCCAAAGAAGGAAGAAAAGCCACTTTGAAAGAGGTCATTGCTTATATTGCAAAGAACATTAAATTACCCAAGCGCAAGAGAACATGAGTCTGAGGTTTGTCCTAATTGCAAATTCAGTTCTACATTCTTCATTTGCTTGATGGGTTTTCTATATAACTTGGGAATATGAGCACAGTCAGTTGACCAGTTTCAGTTCTCTGAAAGCTTCATCATCTGTTATCACAAGAAGAAGATCGTGTCCATCCTCTGCATTATGTTGTGTTTTGATCCTGTAAATAGTTTGTGCATATTTTAAAATTGTTTAGAGGTTAAATTAGTCATACAAAGAATTTGGATGGTTGTTTAAGTGCCCCATGCTATTTTTATTTAACTCATACAGATTCCTCCCTTGACTAAAAGAGGATCTGATTAAATTCGATTGCTTTATCCATGCCCCCATCTTTTAATTGACTGAGGCCTTTAGTAATTCGATTGACTGGCCAATTGATTGAAGCCTACTGAATAAGGTGGAGCCTCTTTATAGATACCGAGTTGAGATTTCATAATTTTTTGACAGAGTTGCGGGTTTTGCAGGGAGGGTTCTGTCTGAAGGAGGTCTATCGGAGTTGATCTTTAGAACTTTTCTTATAGCACTGCTGTCGTTGATATCGATACTCTGGCTAGGTTTATCATTCACTTGATGATAGAATGCTTTGAACTTAAATTAGCTGATCAGACATTAGGATGTTCGTCTGTGTATTGGAGCATGGTTTCTCTTAAACCCTGGAATTCCTGGAATTTGCTTCTTTACCTGCGATGTAATATCAAATGGCAGGTGGGGGTTTGTGTTAATTTGCTGCAATCTTCTGAAGCCAAGTTATTAGTAGTCCTTAAAAAGCTTTCTTGGGTTAGTCTTACCACGCTTCCCGGATGGCTTGGTGATTGCAGAGTAGAAAAATTCATACTCTCGGTTGAGCATATAGATGCTCAACAAAACGATGCTGGTCACTCGTGCTGGATTTGAATGAAGCAGATTAAGTCATGCAGGAGAGTTCCTTCAGATAGGTAGAATGGAAGAAAGCATCCGATAAGTAGAGAGATCCAGGTACTAGAGAGATAAGGGTGCCTGAGAGATTTGAATTTCTTCTGTTTAGATGATAAACAAAAAACAGACGAACACGTTTGATCCATTCTAAGTTGGACCAGCCAAAAAGAAAAAAACGAGAATGTTTCGTTTAACCCAATTGCTAGATAGCTAATTGTCGATTTGATTTGGCTTGCGTTTTTTGGTTTCACCCTGCCTGTGTAGTATTTACATATTTGTGTTTAGACATTTGACGTGGTAGATTTTAGCCATATCAACAGATGATGGGGGACTTGTCATGAAAGGGTAAGCGGAGGAAGGAGACAAACACCGAGATTTCGAACTTATTTGTGTCATACTAGGACCTGGGGCGACGTCCCCTGTCGACGAAATAATAACAGGAAAACTCGTAAGTTTTCGATGGGTTTGTTGTCGTACCACAACCAAGTGACATCAAATCAGAGAAAAACATCATGCTCATGGATGTCACGAAGACCCCTGCCCAGCACAACATTCCTAGGACAACGGCGTTCTCAAATTAGCTTCTACAAGAAATAACCATTTCCTACAAATTTGTACAAGGGCTGGAGAGCATCTACTGCAGATACCACGAAGTCGCAAGCTACTAGTCATCATCACTAGACTGCAATAATGTGAAAATCCAGAAGCATATGGTAAGTGACCTCAGTGACGGAGATGTTATCGTGTAATTCTACTTAGACGACGACATTTTTGAGTCATAGCAAGACATGGATGTCTTGCATGGAAGGAGCCAATTGAGCAGAATCAGCACGCCGAAAAATCCAATCCTGGCACATCTCAGATTAATGCTACAGCGCACTATGCTCGACTCAGGTCCGGGCTTCCAAATTAAGCACCCCCTTGAATGAACTGTAGTAATGCGATTAATCGAGTCGTCAAGATATATTCTAGTCCCCAGATGATTTACAGGCAATATACCCGACGATGCAAACTTGTAGATAGATCTCAAAGAACGATGATTTGATAAGTCATGAGTAAACTATTTAGCATGTAACTTGCCATCAGGATTACATGGAGTTGCGGCACAACCATACAGTTCTATAAAAACTTTTCATTAATTTTTCACCTCCTTTTTTCCCACCCCTTCTGTTACACGTTTTACAAATTTCAAATTCACTCCCTACATTCACTGAGTAAACAGTCCATTCTCGACACATAAACCATACAACACACCAGAATACTTCTCCAGCGATCCACTGAAGAAGTTTTCTTTCAATTTCCTGAAAGTACAAGACGTCAGCAGACTATCCGAACCTGCCTGGTGACATATACCGACTCTCTCAACTTCCAGCAACTCCGCCAGCTTGTTGAGACCTCCGTGCAGACTATTGCAGAACTTCATAAGATGTTTGATATCATACAATGTCGGGAAATACATGTTGATCATATTAAAGAACCCCGCTTGAGTGTCCGGCAGGGTTTGGCAAGTCAACAACTTGAGCAAATACCCGAAATCGTATCCACTGTGGAAGGTTACCCAATGAACATTATCGTTCAGCACAATCCCAGATGACATCAGCAACTCCCCAAATCGCATAGCATCGATGCCCCTTTCGCTATTCTTCTTAAAATCGATCCCGCTCTGTTTCAAAAGCTCGATCGAATCGTTCGCGAAGAAATCCTCGTTCGCATTGAACTCGCGGAAATTGAACTGCCAAATGCAGTGCTTATCCGATCCGCAAGTTGGCAAGTTCCCTCTCTCATCAGAAAAAGTGAGGCCCAATTGAATCAACTTTAATATATCCACGTTTTCCTTCAGAGTCTGGTAGTGATACTCACTTGAGTTCTTGAAGTTGCCCACAGGGCGCACGACAATACCCGGAAACTCTGTATCCATCGCGACATACGGATAATCATCGACGATCTCGCGGATCCGTGCAAATTCCTCCTCGAGATTATCCTCCCACACGTCGCAAATTTGAATAGACTCGCTCTCGGCCAACAACGACATCGCTCGGGAGTTCAAAAAATGAGACAACAGGACCGAATCGACAGAGACCCACGTCCCAAAACAAAGCCTTTCGCGCCCGAGTAACACGAGCGACTGATGGATCTATGCGGGGACAACCCTCTGTTCACCCAGATCTGCAACAGGACCACGGCAAAGCTTCGACCTTTTTAGCTGGAAATGAGATTCGACGGAACCCAAATGAGCTTCACGACCCCGTACGACGACAAATCTCAACAGCAAGCACAGAAAGAGAGAAATCTTGCAGAAACTTAAAGCTTACCTCACGAGAGGGATGGCGGAAGCATCAGAGGAAAGATCTAGGGTTGGACCATGAAACGAGAGGGAGAGAGGGGGCACGAATTGGAAACTGAGAGCGTCTCAATCTCTCTCTAGGGTTCGACCATAACGGGTCGGGTCCACTAAAAGTCGGCTTAAGGCGAAGGGAGAGAGATATTCTCGTCGAATTACGGAATTTCTGGATAATCTTTTTGGGGACATTTATTTCCCGCCTCCAATCTTGATTTTCCGATTGAGGGGAAAAAAGGAGCAAAGATAGTTTTATATGCTGCAGCAACTGGTGATGCGAGACAACTGGAGGGAGAGTGGGGATGGCTTGTCTCCAGACGTTTTAAATGAAATTTACAAAGGAACAAAAACCTTTCCTCCCTCGAAAAGCCAAAAGGGGAAACGACAGGAGTCGTGGTCCCAGCAATGGAATTCCCTGCTCCAGACAAATCTGCAGAAGAAACGAGGAGTGGTTGACAGAGAGACAGAGAGAGAGGGACAGGCGAATATGCGGGGATGGATCTGATTCTAACATTTCTCCTTCGTTGGGAGGTCTTCCCCAGCCTTCAGCTTGAAGAACAGAAGAGGAATGGAAAGACCAGACACGGTAAAGATTGACAAAAACACTGCGACAAAGAAAGTCTGTCCGATTCGGACATGGGAATGGCGACGCTGATGATCCACGAGGCGAGACCGAAGTCGGTTTTCTTTCGAACTTAGAGGACAGTCAAAGATCATTCTAAAGTCAAATTCTAGAGTCCTAATTCTAAAACGGGATTACGCCAATTGTCCAAGTGATGTTCTGCTCATGCACGGGGTGACGGCTGAGCACAATATAACACATTATGCAATATCTAAATATATATTTATATATCTGTATATAGAACTAATCTAATAAATAACATGGGTCTGACAAATCTTTGGAAGAACTAATTAATCGAATGAGAATAAAGATAAAGTCCCTCTCTACATGTCAATAGTGACAATAACGAAATCTATAGCAAGAGGAAAATCAATCGACTTTAAAAATCGTGAGGGTCCAAGTCCGACTACTCTAAAAAAATGAACCATTTGGCTAATTAATTTAACGATATATCCTTTTTTCTTTCAATTATATATAGCCAAATGGACAAAATGAAAGTTCGAAAACTAAAGTATGATTAAGGGTTCGTTTATTTGAAAAAGGTAATTGTTATTGGAATTCTTTTCGACTTTCTAATATTTATATGACAGAAAATTAATATATTAACGGAATTATTTTTTATTGACCAATAATAAAAAAATCATATTGGGGAAAACAACTTCCCATTTTGACAAAAAGATCAATTTTCCTCAACTACCAAATAAATGAAAACAACTACTTTTCAAAAGATGATTTTTATGAACTTTTTTTCCTTTATCATGAAATTTTCGGAGAATAAACGTATTTTGAAGTACAACGAGTAAGTAAAATTCGATACAAGTTAGGTAATGAATAGACACGATCTTTATTACACTTTGGGACATAACCCATGTGAGCGGTGTATAAAATAAATGCACAAGTCCAAACTAAATACTAAATTACATCGGCGAGAGCGATCTCAATTTTCTCAAACTCGAAAGACAGTCGGCGATTCTTCCAAAATCAAAATCCTTTTCAAATCTCACATCGATTATACTTAGCCATCAACAAGGTACTTAGAAGGGGTTTGAGTGCTTTCTTTTTCGTACATTTGTGAAGTCCACATTGATTATCAAATATGGGGTCGATAATCATATCTTGAATATATATTTATGTGAAGTACGATTCATCTTGCATGACAAGATTGATTATGGTAACAATGATGTGAAACTTGCTCCACATTCGTCTACTGAAGGGGGGCGGTAACGTGTTAAGCATCAAGTTGTTCTAAATCTTGCACCGTTTGGAGTTTAAGCTATGGGCATAGTGGGTTCATACATAACTTCAAAAAAAAAAAATCACACTATACTTATTAGGCCATAATATAGTGTAGATATTTCAATTAATACCTTCCCAGTAGAAAATAGACGAGCCTCATATTCTAACTCTACGCTTTCTAAGAACGAAATTATCTTACTACAGTTTTCAGCATCTCACCAAATATTGACAGTGAAAAATGTCGTACAAATAAGCTGGTTAAAAAGATCATTCATTAGGAAAATGGGACCAAAAACTCTAAATGATACCCACCGAGCACCAATACAGGACATGAACATATATATTGTTGCTTCCCACTTGATAGAAAGTAGTTTGTTTCTTATGCTTAATACAAAAGTACGGTCTTTTCTCATTTCACCGAAATTCCTGTATACATTACCGATCAATGTTGGCTTTGTTTGCTACCGGTTGTCCATGTAAACTAGGGCATAAGATTTTCAATGATTTACTTGGACGGAATTGTAATGAAAGGTATATTTGTCGTACTCGTACAAATTTCAAGAAATTTCCTTGGTAAAATGAAGTAGATCGCTCGAAATGACCATGGATTTTACAAATTTGAATTGGGTTTTGTCATGGACTACTCCAAAACTATTCAGATAATGGTCATAGTTGTTCTTTGTAAAAAGGAAATGGATGTAGATCAATCTCTATTTCTACGTAAGCTGTACTTTCCTTGATAGAATGAAATATTAAATCGCTAGGAATGACCCAATAATTTTTCAAATTTGAATTAAATTTTGTTATAGGCTACATCCGAAACTATCCATATGTAATGGTCGTAGTTAATCTCCATCCATCATCAACACAGTAATAATGAGGGCTTCGTGCATTGACTATGCGTAGAAGAATTTCAAATTAGACCCATTTAAAGTCAATAGTAATTGATAAATCATCTATTCGTAGACATTTTCGTTCTTACGTATTGTTACATTGCAAGGTCTGTCTGGTGCACTAGTCCAGTCCTGCTAAAATTTAATTCTCTTCCCAGCGTTCGAAGTTGTGCATACGATCAGGTGAAAGATTATCTCTATCAGTTCTCTGTCTGTCTTTTTCTTTATTATAGCAACTCGTATAATTTCATTATGATAGGATTAGTTGAATCTTTACCTATCGTAGGTGAAGTCCATGAAGCTAGCCCATAATCTTAGTATGTAAGAATCGCTAGCCAACTTCGCCCCGGCACAAGTTCGTCCTGCCAGCATCCACCAAATTTCTCCTCTTTACACTTACTGGAAAGACGCGATTATTAATGTATAATCCAGCATGCCGCTCGACAACTTACTGGGTGTTTCCAGTCGAATGATGTCTGTCACTGGCGCCGGCGGCTTCATTTGCTTCTTGGGCTGTAAAACTGCTTTTGGAAAATGTATACAATGTCAAGGATACTGTGAGGAACCCAGGTCGGTTCGGTTTGTTTTTCGCTCACGTCTGTTTAATTTGAGACATTGCAATTATTTCAAATGCTTTGTAGACACTAGTGCGTTGATGTTCTTTTCCTGCAGGTGATCCCAAGAATGCCCATCTAAGAGAGCTTGATGGAGCTAAAGAGAGATTGACTCTGTGCCAGGCTGATCTGCTTGATTTAGAGAATATAAGGGAAGCCATCAGTGGTTGCTATGGCGTCTTTCACGCTGCCTCTCCGGTTACTGATGATCCGGTGAGCGTAATTTCATCCGCATCTCTGCTCTGTGGCGACTGATGCTTATGTTTTTTTGGTTATGAAGTATGCCAGAAAACCAACCTCACGTTTTGGCATCTATCAATTGATTTTAAGTTCTCAACGGCACTACTTGCTGTAAATAACTACGACGCTGACTCCACTTCATGTTTATCTATCTGATGAATTAGACGAGTGAGAATCACCGTAAAATTGCAGTATAGGTGCGGCTAAGGGAAGGTTGTTGCAGAGCGGGCGTCGTGGAAAGTGACGAAGGAGAAAGGAGTGGAACTGGTGGCGATGCTTCCTGCCCTGGCTATTGGGCCGTTGCTCCAGGCGACGGTCAATGCCAGCACCGTTTGCATTCTCAAATACTTATCCGGCTCTGTCGAGACATATGCCAACTCAGTTCAGGCCTATGTACATATTGTTGGCCGCGACCGAGACGGCCACGGCTCACCCTAGGATCGACGTAGCTCAGCAATAGAACAATTCAGCCAATGAAAGTTGAGTTACATACTTGTTTTGGAATCCATCGTCGTTTCGGGGCCATTGTCGACGATCCACGAGCTCTCGGTCTTCCCTTCTATGACCCACCGGATCACTGGCTCAATGAGGCTGCCTCTCGCGGTCCGTTTACCGAATGGACGCCTTATGCGAGTTCAGAGAGAATTTTGTGCGTCTGGGCTAGAGGAGGGACTCTGAGTGATATTTATAGAGTTTTGAGCCGGGCCTTCTCATTACGGGCCGGGCCGAACTCGGCCCACACAAGCCAGTCCCATATTAGACTTAATTGAGAATCTTGATATCCGACTTTATTAGACCAAGCCCGTTAATCGGTTTTACAATCTCAATTAATACAAGTCCACAATTAGGAATAACATTACATTCTCCCACTTGGATTGTATTAATTGAAACTATACTTTATGTGCGCACCTTTATGTTGGTCTAGGGATTTATTCTCAATTGTCAATCCGATCCCATAGAGTCTTAAACACCGGATCATGGCGGTAACTGCATTGACGCAACGCCGAGCCTTCCATGGTCACAAATGCTCTTAACTCTACTGATATGGATTCAATATGGTTGTGTGGCAAATAGATAACACCTCACATAGAGTAATACTTTATGTGTCATCTATTTTGTTAGTCACAATTCTCTCTCCTTATGCGTCACAGAACCTTATGTGCCACAAGAGAATAACTTTATGGTTCCAACGAAGCTGTATATATATCTCACTTTATAGTTAACTTGTCTTTATGTGTAACAAGACATATCTTTAAGGTTAATAACTGAAGACCCCTAGCCTTTACTCAAGGTTCACACATACCTCAAGATTTTGCCATATATATGTATTCAATAACACATTCAGAAAAATACTTCATTGAATGCAAAATTGATACATATCAAAATGTTACAAAGTGTAACAACACAGAGTAAACTTTATTAGAGTATAAACCGAAAAGCAACTCCTACTAAACAACAGCATCCCATGATGCTCTTAAGCCCATGCTAACGACATGCCGTTCAAAAACACAAGGACTAAGACCTTTTAGTTAGTGGATCTGCAACCATATCATCTGTGTAAATATGCTCTACTTTAACGTCACCCTTCTCAACTATCTCTTTTATGGTCAAATACTTGACCTCCATGTGTTTGCACCCCTTTAGACCTTTATTGTTGTTGCTAAACGATACCGCAGAATCGTTGTCACAATACAACTGAATAGGTGCATCCACAAAGTCAAATACAACCAAATCCCTAATGAGGTTTTGGAGCCAAACTGCTTGAGAAGCTGCCCAATAGCATCCTACTATCTCTGACTGCATGGTAGAGGATGTCATGTTCTGATGCTTCTGACTCTTCCATGATACTGCACCTCCTGCTAACTTGAAGATGTATCCGTATGTCGACTTCGATTCGTCCTTACAGCTAGCAAAGTCTGAATCCGCATACCCTACTAGCTGCAGGTCCTGAACATGTCTATAAATCAGCATATAATCTCTTGTCCTCTTTAGGTACCTTAGAACTTTCTTGGCAGCAACCCAGTGATCGTGTCCTGGATTTGACTGATATCTGCCTAGAAGTCCAGTTACATAAGCAATGTCTGGTCTAGTGCAAACTTGAGCATACATAATGCTTCCAAGTGCACTAGCATAAGGTACATTCTTCATTTGGACTTTCTCAACAACTGTATGAGGGCACTGTAACTGACTCAGTTTGTCACCTTTACATACAGGAGCAAGTCCTGGCTTGCAATCCTGCATACCGAATCTTTCTAGAATACGATCTATATATGCCCTCTGAGACAAGCCCAATACTCGGCTAGAACGATCTCTAAGGATCTCAATGCCTAGGACAAAAGATGCCTCACCAAGGTCCCTCATGTCGAAATTACTTGATAACATCTATTTTGTCTCGTGTAGTAATGCAAGATCACTACTCGCCAACAGGATGTCGTCGACATAAAGTATGAGAAAAATAAATTTTCTCCCACTGACCTTGCAGTATATACACTGATCCAGTCTGTTCTCAACAAATCCGAATGAAGTGACAATACTATGAAACTTCAGGTACCATTGTCTGGAAGCCTGCTTAAGACCATAAATAGACTTTTTCAATCTACATACAAGCTCACCTGAATCACCTGCTGCAAAACCTTCGGGTTGTACCATATAGACCTCCTCATCAAGGTTTCCATTAAGAAAGGCAGTTTTGACATCCATCTGGTGTAACTCCATATCCAAATGAGCTATTAATGCCATGATCACTTTGAAAGAGTCCTTAGAAGAGACTGGAGAAAATGTTTCTTCATAGTCTATTCCCTCTCTCTGAGTGAACCCCTTGGCTACCAGTCTGGCTTTAAACTTCTCAATCTTTCCTTTGGAATCCCTTTTGGTCTTATATACCCATTTGCAGCCGATGGGCTTGTATCTTTCAGGCAATCCAACAAGTTCCCATACTCCATTATGTTTCATAGACTACATCTCGTCTTTCATCGCATCCAACCAAAATTCTGATTGACGACAAGAGACTGCATCCGCATAAGTCACTGGATCTACATCACAGCCGATATCGTAATCTTGCTCTCCGAGATAGACTAAATAGTCCGGTGGAATAGCTGATCGTCTCTCCCTACTAGATTTCCTGAGTGGGGCCACCACAGCTTCATCTTGAGTCTGAGAGGTTTGAGGAACTTCATCAGGAATTGTTTCGGCAACAGGATCCTGAACCTCAACAGGCTCAACTTGTGGTAAAGGAGGCTCCATAATTGTCTGTGCAGGTAGAGAAAACAACACAACTGTCCCTATCGGACTGATTTCCTCAGTAGTCTGTGAGCTACTACCTTTTTCGGCTACGTCAAGTTCCAGAAACTTTGCCGTCTACGATTCTACAATTCTTGTACCTCCACTGGGATTGTAGAATCGATATCCTTTAGAATGATCTGGATAGGATACAAAATAACACCGAGTGGTTCTAGGGTCCAACTTGCTCAATGTTGGATTGTACAACCTTACTTCTGCAGGACAACCCCAGACTTTCAGATGGTTTAGGCTAGGTTTTCTTTCAGTCCACAGCTCGAAAGGAGTCAATGAACTGCTTTGGTAGGAACTCGGTTCAATATGTAGAGGGCTGTTTTCAAAGCTTCACCCCATAGGAAATCCGGTAAATTGGTCCTACTAGTCATACTCCTCACCATTTCCATTAGGGTGCGATTGCGCCTTTCGGCTACACCATTCTGTTAAGGACTTCCAGGCATAGTAAACTGAGTTACTATCCCAGAATCCTCTAAGTACTTGGCAAATGGCCCTTTAAGCTGTCCAGCATCGCCATGCTTGCCATAATACTCACCACCTCGGTCTGATCTCACAACCTTTATGACTTTTCCCAGCTGTTTCTCGACTTCAGTCCGAAAAATCTTGAACTTGTCAAGAGACTCAGACTTTTCTTTAATCAAGTACAGATAACCATATCGGGATTTGTCATCGATAAATGTGATGAAATAAAAATTTTTACACACGGTTGCTGTATAGGGTCCGCTAATATCTGTATGAATCACTTCTAATAGATCATTACTATGGACTGCAGTTTTCTTCTTTATTTTGGTTATCTTACCCCTACAGCAGTCTACGCAAGTCTCTAGGTCACTTTTAAGAGAAGGTAGGATGCCAACCTTTATCAGCCTGTCCACTCTTTCCTTAGAGATGTGACCCAAACGTTTATGCCACAATGCGTAAGACTGTTCTTTAGACAGAGGTCTTTTGGAAACAACTTTTTCAGCTGTATAAGCGACGTATATATCCGTAGGAGTCAAACATAATCTATACAATCCATTGGACATATTGCAGCACCCAACCTTATTTGAATTAAAAAACATAGTAATAACACTATTCTTTAATTCAAAAGAGTAGCCACACTTGTCCAACATGATGCGGAAACTAAGTTCCGCCTGAAGGAAGGTACATAAAATGTATTCCTTAATATCAATCTAAAACTAGAGTCTAGATTCAAAATGACGTCTCCCACGAATACGACGTCGACTTGGTTATTGTTTCCAACTGTGAGCTTCGATTCATCCTGATTTGGCTTCCTCTGGTTTATGAATCCCTGTATGGTGAACGCAACATGATTAGTTGCCCCATTATCGAGCCACCACGAACTGGATGGGGCTTCAGATAGGTTGGATTCAAAAACCAAAGCCAAAGAATCGTTACCAGTTTGCTCACGCTTAGACAACCAAGCTTTATATTTGTTGCAGTCCTTCTTTATGTGACCTTTCTTCTTGCAAAAGAAGCAGAGTCCACTATTCTTAGAAGATGATGATTTATTGGGACCCAGACTTTCGGTCTGACCAGTGGCAGAATGACTAGTCGTTGGTTGAGTTCCTTTACGAGTACAACCTTTAAACTTTTTCCCCTTCTTCTGGCTAGAACCAGAGGTAAGCAGGGCCAGATGCCCTTTCTCCTTCCTCAGCTACAGCCCTAGCAATTAGGTCATTAACTGACCAGGTTTCATCTTGAGAGTTGTAGTTGGTTTTGATCATGCCAAAATCAGGTGGGAGAGTGTTTAGTGCCTGATGCACTATGCAGGTATCAGGAATGCTGACATTTAGTACTGTGAGTTTGGACTGTAGGTCTACCATCCTAAGGATATAATCCCTAACCCCTCCAGAACCATCATATTTCATATTGTAAAGTACTTGCAAATATGTCCCTATCTCAGCATTAGGCGACACACGGTTTCTAGCTTCTAAGGCCTCCATCAACTCTTTAGCAGTGTAATCAGCAGACAGGCCACTTTTCAAATGTTCCTGAATGGTTCGCCTCATAGACAACAGACAAATCCTATTGCTTTTCTCCCAGGCTAAGAAGTATGCCTTCTGCGGTTCAGTACTATCAGCAGTCAGATCTGCTGGCCTATCCCCACTAAGGGCAGTATGAACATCAGCCAGCTCCATCCCAAACATGAAATCCTCTTTCCATTTCTTAAAATTTGACCCCGTAAGAACCTCAATGGTAACGGAATTACCATTTACAGAGAAGGTGACTGAATAACAAGCAATAAAAAATAATCAGCACAATGTGAGTAATGTGTAACTTGGAACCATATAAGTACACATTCTTAGAGCTACAAACATCATCATGCAAACACCTTTGGGCAGAATACAAGACATGCAGTTGTACACTCTACACATGTCAGCGATTACGAGAATATATTCCAAATCTTCGCAAATTCATCACCTCTGGGTGTCTGAATCACTAGGACCAGTCAAAACTCAACCTTATGCTGCGCATGCAACCCTCCATGAACAAATATGAAATCACCTTCTTTGGAAGTATGACGACACATTAGAACAGGAGACATCCTTAAACAGTACAAGACTGATATTTCTCAAATCTAACCAGGTGTGCCACTTTGGCGGTCACTCCCTAATGAAACTCTTGAAACTCTCTCATACCAGGGATATTATACTTTAGACTCACATTCACCTTATACATAGATTTTAGACTTGATGACAGGGGCAATGTCACTAAAATCACGTGTCATGCCAATTACATTGCTCAATTTATTGATACATGTTGAACCGTATACATGCAATCAATAAATTAATGTCTATTGATCATGTGCGATAATACACATGTGAGCTAATATAAGTACTTCAAGAAAACATAAAGAAATACTTGAGAAAATGCAACAAAACATTGAAACATGCATCCACATAGGGTTTTATATGCATTTTCACATTTATAAAAGCATCAAACATGCAAAATAAATTCATCACATGAAAATAGACATTCATACGGACACAACAGCTCAAACCACGCTCAAAACGGAGTTCGGATGAGCCCAAACGAGCTCCCGGAAGTTTAGGTTCGCATGCAGTTTCTTGAACCGGTCCAAGGACCGGTCAGACCGCCCGGTTTGACCCGGTCGGACCGGTCAACGATCCAGTCAACGGACCGGACGAATCAACGGGTCGATCCGGTCAACGGATCGAGTTGACGGGGTTGACGGGTCGGGCTTTCGGGTCAACGGACTGGGTCGACGGGTCAGGAGTCCCGGGTCGGGTCTCCGGTTGGGTCGGGTCTCGGAGGGGGCGGGTCGGGTCAGAAGGCGGGTCAGTCGGGTCGGCTGACCCGGTCGGGTCGGGTCAACCGCCCGCTGACCGGGGTGACATCAGCTGGGGTAACGTCAGCTGACGTCAGGCTGGCGTGCACGGCACAGCCCTCAGCTGAGGGCTGTGCGCTTGACAGCTGGCGCGGCATTAAAATGCTGCGCCCAGCAGGCGCACGTGCAGCGCCACAGCTGGCGCTGACGTCAGCCCAGCTGTGGGCTGACTTGCGCCCCAAGTGCGCACGTGCGCGCGCGCGTGCGTGCGCGCGTGCTGGCGCGCGTGAGCCATGCCGGCGGCGTGTGGCCTCGCCGTCCAGCGCGCATGCGGCGCGTGCCGCCTCCTCCGGCCACCCACGGTGGCCCGCGACCACTCGAAACGCTCAGAATCGCGAGCCCGACGCAGTCATCCAATAAAAATCAACTTTCATCCGTCACAAATTGTGGAAAAAAGACTGAGAACCCTTAGATTCTAAAACCGAGCTACGGCGGCTCTGATACCACTTGTTGGCCGCGACCGAGACGGCCACGGCTCGCCCTAGGATCGACGTAGCTCAGCAATAGAACAATTCAGCCAATGAAAGTTGAGTTACATACTTGTTTTGGAATCCATCGTTGTTTCGGGGCCGTTGTCGACGATCCACGAGCTCTCGGTCTTCCCCTCTATGACCCACTGGATCACTGGCTCAATGAGGCTGCCTCTCGCGGTCCGTTTACCGAATGGACGCCTTATGCGAGTTCAGAGAGAATTTTGTGCGTCTGGGCTAGAGGAGGGACTCTGAGCGCTATTTATAGAGTTTTGAGCCGGGCCCTCTCATTACGGGCCGGGCCGAACTCGGCCCACACAAGCCAGTCTCATATTAGACTTAATTGAGAATCTTGATATCCGACTTTATTAGACCAAGCCCGTTAATCGGTTTTACAATCTCAATTAATACAAGTCCACAATTAGGAATAACATTACACATATGTTCAGCATGCCGCCACCGCTGTGCAGAGAGCATGCTCCTCCGTGGTGAGGTGACGGATATCCTCGCCCAGTTCTTCCCCGAGTACCCTATCCCCACTAAATAAGTCACTAATGTCTACTCGGTTCCATAATATCGACATTTTAGTTGCATGGTATCTCATTTCTCAATAAGATGGCTGCATCATTCTCATCAACGAGACTGCTATCTTAGTCGAGCTATAAGATGGCTGCATCTTCCTCCATGTTTTTATGCAGTCGTGGCGAATTTTAAAGTGGCCAACTGCACCTCCTATATTTCTAGAGTTGAAGATATGTCTTTCCTAAAAAAAGTCTATTCTTTATATTTTTATTGTTCTAATTCCATCGCAAATAATTATATACATTTTACTGCATACAATATGATGGGAAGCTATGAAGTAGTTTGTTCTGTCTCCGGCTAGTACATGGAAGAACTCTCGGTTCTAGGAGATTCCTCGTCGATGGGACAATTCAAAAGTGTTCTTACTCTCAAGCATCACTGCGAAGGTGACGTTGATGATTAAATTAAGAATAGCTGATTTGGAGGCAAGGAAAATGGCCATCATCAAGAAGTCACAGAGAGGAAAGAGACCGAAAAACGTGATAAAATAGAAAGTAAACGCAAAGTTTGTCAGACTCGGGCTAAAATTTCCCCCGTGAGAAGGACTTTGATGCTTTTTAATTGTTCATTTATTTGTGGCAGCGGTACTCTGAACTCGTTTGTTATCACCCTATCAATTTCATTCAAGTGATGATTAGATGGAAGAAACTCATTTCAACAGCACGCGAGAATACGTGGCCATATTATAGTGAATCGACTCATCAATTCCACACGCACTCGCAGGTGTTCTGATGAAGTGAATCCAAGAGCAAAACCACACAAGTTCTCGACCCGAAAGCTCAGAGACTTGGGAATGGAGTCACACGCCGGTGAAGCGGTGCCTGTACGACGCCGTCACTAGCTTGCAGGAGAAGGGTGACCTGCCTCTTCCGACACGGCCGGATGATTCCGTTCAGATTCGGGCCTAAAATGTAACCTGAGAACGAAAGCACATCTGGGCACCATCATATGTTCGAACAACAAAGGTTGTGGAGAATGTTTTCTACTTACATGCCCGGGGTTTTGTATATCCTGATTCCAAAGCATCTCTCGCTTTGAGGAACACTGGAGACATAGTCCCACCCACTACAATATCTCTCGTCTTGGTACAGAATGTGGTGTCTCTTTGAAGACGGCAGATCGTGGTCACCTTGACGTTGGAAATTTTAGTAAATATGCAGTAAAAGTTATGAAGTCTGACAGACTTAGAGATTGGGCCTTAGTAGAAATACTTGGTAAGTACCATTGTCTGAGCTACAAAAATGGCGCACACATCTGAAATGATTGACCAATCTAGGGTGGACAAGGTTGCGGATGATTGCCGACTCAAGAAAGCAGAAAAGGATTGTTGAATTACCAGCAAGATTGGAATTCTGCGAGCATAAAAAATTTCCAGACATCTCCACCACACAGAACATAAAAATCTTTCATCATTCAGCCTTTTCCTTGAGAAATTTAGTTGGGTTTGCAGAATCAAACATCCAGAATACCGAAACTAGAACAGTTCCGTGGGAATTTTGTTGCATATTTCTGTAATTTTGAAATATTTTATAGAATTTATGACTGCCATAAAAATGATAATTTTTATAACGGTTTTGCAACGGGTTTATAATTATGATTTATTTATTCATAAAGCCCCCATTAGTTTGTAATGGCTATATAAGCGGTCTATTTTAGTTACTAATTAATTCTAAACGATTCTTTACCAATAACTATTTCCCTTAAATATAAAATTAAAAACGACAATTCTTCTAGACTCTCCGAATTGAAGAAGAGAATATTTTCTCCATTATTTCTTTTTGTTCTTAGCTAGGTTATACACATAAAGTTATTCATATTCCTTCTAATATTCAGCTGTGAAGTATTAAAAAAAAAAAGGTCCATTGTATCTTGAGAGAATAGCCGCCAGAGCTTTTGAAATCAAATTTCGTACTGTGAGGAGTTGAATCGTTCTTAAGGACGGTGCTTGCACGACTCAAACAATTTTTTTCCTCGTGTTTTTCAATAGCTTTCCATCAATTATTATATTTTCATGTTATCTAAACATGAGATACGCATCGTTGCTCTAGATTGCTTCAAAAGTTCACCATCGAGCACTGACTGAACGTGTAATTAAAGATTTTATATCGAATCAGATAAGATACGAGTTCATTACGTTAATCACAGCGTCACACCTCACTAGACAGCAACTAATGCAAGAATGGCTCGTGCCCTTTTATCCATGCCGTGCTTCAGGCGCAGTCGCACCGTGAAACACACCACATGCTTTCCTAGAAGTATGAGCCGCCACAACAACAGTGGCGGTATATCGACGACCGAACTGGTGTTCAAAAACTTTGAGGATTCCAATTGCTCAGGCAAAAGATCAGTTCAGGTTGATGATCCATGATAAGAAGCATAAAAGGCCCGAGTAAAAATCGCGTGCCGAATAGACATCCTTGCAGATGAGGAACCCCTACGCATCGAAACATAAGTGCATCGACCGAGTCCGGCAACTGGAGACCGAGATTGTACTTATCAGTATGATGACCCAGCGAAGAGGGATAAACTGATGAATGCCGAACACTGGGAACCCGATCGCTTTGCCCTGCACGGGCTCCGTTTTGCTACTGAAGATAAGAAGATGCGATAACCTGCGTGTTCATATGTGCATTGATCAGAGGAAACTGTTTCTATAGTCGAAAGCAGATATGTTGCAGACATAGTTCGAGCATAAAGTTTCGTTAGCTCCTTAGCCTCTAAAACTGACAGAATCTTCCATGTAATATTGCTCGAGAGATGATTTAACAGTCCAGTCATTGGAAAAAGCTTTTTCGTTTGCGGTGGATTTGTAGTTTTACTCCCAAATTTCCATCTCGTCAAGAGAGAGAACTCGCACGTTGGATGAGCTGATATAAATTATCAACACTGTTGAAAATCTACTGACAAGTTCAATGCGATAGTAAATTGTTAACTCCTTTGCAATTTAATTAGTGTTGAAGTAAAATTATCAACATCATTTTCAATTTACAAACATATCAATAAAGTAATGAATGATCAACTTCTTAGAAATTTTACTGCTAGGTAAGTAATTTATGAATATTATCGCGCGACCTCATCCTTTCTTGGCCCCGCCCAAGGCCAAAGTCAGTCTTAGCTTGGTTAACGGGGCCCCTGTCACGTGTCACGTAGGGTTGCGTGACTTTAGCAATGTAACACTTGTGATCTCCTATTGAGATTGCGAGACCTTAGTTAGTAAGCCGGATCTAACCTAAGTTACGCGACCATGACCGTCAACCTAGTTTGTGCAACCTTAGCCACGTATTACTTGAGATCACACGACCGCTGTCGTTGCTTGGCCAAGATCCCACAACCCTAGCAATGCAACCCCAACCTCCTTGGTAATGCAGCCCCCCAAACTTCACTTGGTTGTGACGGTTGGGGTATCACTTATTGCACAATCCCAATCATGATTTCGCTCACTCATAAGCTATCCATCATACGACGCTTTCCTTGAAAAATTTGATTGAGTTTGCTGTAGAATCGAACACCTAAAATGCCGAAATACAGGCAGCTCGATGCGAAAAAGACTATGTATTTTCTGTTGGAGTTGTCTTAGTGCTGCATGAAGTATTCTGTTTTTAGGTGTTATTTGTCTATGTATTAAGCATGTTGGTTGTATTAAGCAGTTGTTGTTTTAGTGGCTATTTTCTAGGAAGTAGAACTAGGCAGTTAGCACATGTTGTAAACAGTTCCATAATGTTTTAATCTCTTGTACATTAATTTTTTTTTTGTATGAATGAAGTTGATGTTCTCTCATTCGTCATCTACAGCTTCTCTGCCTCAAAATGTATTAATCCTATATTGCTTGATAAAGTTCTTTGATCAAGTCTAGTGCTTGACAGTTTTGATTATTAAGTAGACTCGCTTTTAACATTTTCAAATTTTTTCAAGAGAAACTGAATACATCTAAACCCAAACTTTCTGTCTTATGAACTTTGTTAGAAGATGTAACATTTTGATACTCTGCCGTAACGCATTGATTTAAACTCGCTCAATTCCGCTTTGGTCCATCCAAAGCACTTCCTCAAGTCCGTTCATTCACCACAGATGATTGAAACCGGGTGAAGTAACCCCTGCTAAAATTTCAAACCAGTTACAAGCTTACAACTCAAGTGGCGGATTCCATCTTCTGCATGTTATCTTCTTTGATGAACTGCCATGTGTGATAAAAGCAAAATCCTCACTTGCTCACATTTCAGTCCACAGACAGAGAGAAAAAGGGTTGTTATCCTCGTCGTCGTTGTCGTTATCATCATCTACAGTTTTGGTTAAACTGGGATGAAACACGACATGGGAATCGCCATCCTCGATCGCTCGAGAAGGCTCGCCATCTGCGCACCAACTAAACGTGCGCCCAGAAAGTTTCACACTCGCTCCCAAAAGCGCACCAAGTTAAATGAGGTCAGTGACAGCGTCACGCCTCACTAGACTGCCGACTAGAGCCAAAAAGCACCGGCACGTGCCCTTTATCCAGATAACTCTCCCGGGAAAACGCACGTGGAGCTACGAAGACGAATGACTAGGAAAACAGGAGGAGAAAAGCGCACGTGGGCTTTCGCACCACCGCCAGCCATGTCGACTCCCACGAGCATACCTCGCGTCTTGTCTGGTTCCCAGGCACTGTTCCGATTCCGGCCGCCATTAAAAACGGACCGAGACGTCAAGTCCAACTCGAATGCCCCCCCTCCTCCCATTTGACCAGACTCGGTTTGGATTTCGTGCGCAGAGACGTTTCTCTCAAGCAAAAAAGGAAAAGCCACCCCCGAATTGAATAATAACAGTGACAGCTCGCGGGGCGACCCACCAAGAAAGGCGGCAGGTGGTGCGAGCAGAGGTGGGGGGCCGGCCGCAATAAGAGCTGCTTGACTTGGCGGGCTTGAACTTGGAATTCGAGGAGAAGGGTGAGGGGCGGAATTGAATTCCAACAGGACCCACCCACCAGACCGAGAAGTCCTAATTAAGGAAGTTAATCAGGTTTGATTAGGAGTAATTATTACTTCCGATGCCCGTGTATTACGAAGAGAGGAAAAGGAGATCATTTCCTTCACGGAAATGGAGTCAATGGACGAGTTGAGTGACCAACTTGTACGACGGTGATGTCGATGGGGTGGTTGTGGGATACACGCATGCATCTGCCGAAATGTCATTTGAGTTTCCTTCCTTCCTTTCCTCCTTGCTGCTGATATCATGCATGGCGTCGTGCGGTCCTCTGGATTTTCCTTGCCTGGCCCCACCTCTACCTATGTGCTAACCACTAATTCCGGGTTGTCGTGTGGTTCTGTGGTCGACCCGAAGGCGGGTTTGCAACTCAGTTGCAATTTCATTTCGTGAAGTCTTGAAGAAAATTATGACATCCACGTCCTACATCATTTTGGGCTAATATATATATAATTTTCCGCTCTTGAACTGTCGACAACGCATTTTTTTGGGTTGCAATAGTGTACTCAAGGAAAATCAAAGTCGTGAGGACTAGTGAGATCCCAGAATGGATAAAAATAGTTTTGATCCGCACGATTCGACAGCTGCTGATGTGGCGTGTTCTGATAGTGTGACGTCTGTCGATGACTGTGACATTTTTTTATGGCTGTTAATCCATCGATCTATGACCTGGGTTCGTTGGTCAAAGTGTTAAATCAGGCTTTTAAAGGTTTTCGGAGCGGATTTCTCACAAATTGCATGCGGATTTCTTTAAGTTAGGATCACTAGTACGTTCACGAGTCTAGATTAAATCCATTTTATGAGGCTTGCAAAGGCGTTGCCACGAGTACCATATGTTTTGTGGTTGATTGTGCACAAAAACTCACATAAATAATTGGCATATCTCGAACGTGGAACACCAGAGGAGTTAGGGAGGGATCCCAAATGATTTAACTAATGAGACGTATCCCTTTCAATGTCCGGATAATGGACAATCCGTGTCAAAGTTTTGCTCCACTTTTTTCATGCACCTTTCCCCACGATTCAACTCGTTCAGATGCCCTCGTCCTTTTTGACTTTCGAAAGACTACCATTCGGAAAAGAAAATTTATTCTCCAAAAGGAATCATAACCGACGAAGAAACCCACATTTTCTTTATTTTATTCTATGAATTCGCAACATGTCAAACGCGTCTACACCGCAAAGCGAGCCGAACCCTAATACCACTCTCAAATCACAAAGCTTCAACGCGAGAAATTGATAGACCCTTGACGAGTGTCGACCTACATAATTATCACGTATCTTTTGAATAATGAAAAATTAAATTCGACAGAACTGAAAGTGCCCACAAATTCCATCCTACAATTTCGACATGGACATGATGAAGATGGAATAAACTAAGATTCTTGAGGTTGCGTGCACGATGGCGCTTTTGCGGATCTTCTTCTTCTTCTTCCTGCGTTTACATTTACAGATATAATAAATGATAAGAAGCAAGGACCGTTCTTGAAATGCGGCGTGCGCTTATTCGTGTCTAATAAGCGACAAGAGAGAGTAGAACGCCAGCCTTTTGGTTCCGGACGAGTTCAAAGTTCATTGGGCCGACAAAAGGCGACGACAAGGGGGGAAAAAACAAAGGCTTCGTCGGTCGTCGCGAAGTCAGAACCTCGTGTTCTTGCTTTCGGTACGCTTTTGTTGTTGTCGCTGCTTAATTTTCCAAAGGCGACGATCTTCCTTTTCCCTAATCCTCACGTTGCCTCCGTTTCTTTTAACCTAGCGAGGGGGTCCTACCCTGCGGCTTTTTTCCAGCTCTGCACAGGATCGTCCCGTTTTTCCTTCCTTCTTTCTCTCTTTCTTTCTTCCGAGAATCGGTCCAAATTGTTTAATCAACAAGGTGGACCGAGAGGACACGAGAATTTCCAGACGTGGGGACTTTTCATTCGGGTCGGGTATTCATTTCCGCCGTCCCCAATGGTCAAGTGATTAAGTGGACATGGACGTAAAAAGAGGAGAGGAGAGGAGACGAGAACCCGTTCATGAATGAGAACGTGATGGACGAATCTTGCAGGTTCAGTGGACTGACCGTCGGTTTTACCAGTAAATATAAAATTTGGTCTTTGGTCCAGCGGTTGGGTCTTCGTCCCTCGGGGTTAGGTGCTGACTTTCGTTCTTATAGATTTTGGTTTTAATCATCCTATTAAAACACATGGAAGTGACCCATTACTCCCCGACCCTATTGGGTTATCCTTGCTTGCCTAAAGTTTCTTACTTTGTTCACACGCAACCCAATTTCGAATGCGGCGAATCCTTGATTACTCGAATACGCTCGCGAGCCGCTCTAAAAGAGTAGCTTTGAGCTTAGCCTTATGCTCGGCTAGAGATGGTGTGCTTGAGCTACTCGAAGTCGAGTGAGTTAGTTATCCTGTTTAAGTTGCCTTGCTTGCGACGTGATGGTAATAGATTCCGCAAATGACATGGTGGACAAAATCAATCGCAGTAGCCACTTGCACAAAAGCCGTCTTCTTTATCGGGTTCGACGTGCTTTCATATTGTACGTCGTCGGATCAACGTATCCGAGTTCAAACGAAACTTCTCTTCTCCTAGGTCTCGGTCTTTGATGCATCGCATGTGTTTTGCGAACGCGAGAGACTCAGTTCAGTTAATGTGCTGAGGGAAGCTCGAACCCTAAGTTTTAAACGTGTAAAATTCGTTTTCTCACCACGACTAAGCTTGGGTTTTCCGGAATGTTCATCTCCCGCGGTCGCGCAAGGGGAAAAAAAGGGGAAGTCCTCCAAAGATCAATGGAATGAATTAATGACGGGAATCTCTTAAAGGGCTGGGTAAGATACCTAGAATTGACTAAAAAGGAAATGTCGTATGTAAAATTCTATGGGGTAATGCATGACGGTATGTTCTAATTTATACATGAATAAACATAAATTCAAGGTAGAATCAGAAATCTGGATATCTGTATTGGTGAGAACCAGTTAGGTTTCAGGTTCCAAATATATATTAGGTAGATTTCAAGTTCTAATATTTGAGGTATCTGTTATGACGGGTAGCTTTAAACTTGGAACTTGAAATCTAAAATAAGTCATTATATTTTTCTTTATATATGTTTTCACACAATCTTGCGACATTATATGCTATTCAATGATGAGAGAGAATCTAGAATCATTGATTTGAACTTTCTTTGCCCGTGACCAAAACTTTTAATTATTAATGTTTCGCATTGTTCATGTGTGCAAATCGTGGTCAATATATTGTAACAACAAATGACGATCATTAGAAACAAGAATTCACTACAATAATTCAATTAAGAATACATGCGGAATCTGTTAGACCCCGGAGCTGACACCGAAACCCCTGACGGGTTAGGTTCAAAGGTATGTATGGAAGATTTCGGGTTCCAAAAAAGGGATAATCAATTCCGATGTGCGGATTCCAAATTCTAGATGGAACCCGTAAAGAACTTAGAACATTCACCTTTAAAACCACACACAAGTTAGGAGATCATGATAAAGTGATGTCCCCCCACTATTATTATTTTTATCATTATTCATCTATCTATGTGAAGCACATGATGGAATATCTTATGGTCTGTCATTTCCCAGCACTCAACTATACTAATTATACATTAAGCAATGCAGGGGTTTATTGGAACGTGGAAAAGGTGCTGCAAAACGTGAGCAATAGATGCAGAGGCAGAGATAGCAACCCCCATCAACCCAGCAGAACGTTTCTTCGCATGGAGACCATACAATACAAAGAGAGAAAAAGGACAATGTCTCGACCGACCAAAAGAAGAAACGATAAATGAAATCCACCTCGATCATCATCTGGCGGAGGTACTTTGATTGACCGACAGTTAAGGGTTGCTCGATTAGAAGAGACAGTGAGCTACGGAATCGATGGAATAAATAATACGTGAGACGATGAGTACAAGTCCTTTTGCAGTTTACGGCATCACTTGAACAGTTGGATTTGTGTAGCCCCATGTTTGGTACCATTAAATAGTTAACGAGGGAGTGGTTAGAATTCGCAGATATAAAATTAAACTTTGTTTAGCATTTCTCTTTCTCTCTCTCTCACCGCAAGCCGCCGTCCCCGTCTCCTCCCTCGATTGTTGCTATTATTAATGCTGGGATAGTTGTCAAAAGCCGACGATAATTTAATTTTAAATATTTTAATTATTTTAATTTAGTTATAAATAATATAATCATTTCATTAAATTTTTATGGGAAATTACTGACGTGGATGTTGGGAACTAGTGACTTGGATGATTTTGTTAATTTTGTTAATTTTATGATTTCTTTTTTTATACCTTTATAATCCCTTTCCTTTATTTTTCTTTCCTTTCCTTTTCGTTTTTTTTTCCTTTTTTTTCCTTTTCTAGTTGGCCACAAGCATTTAAGGAGGGTGACCCTTGCCTTCGGCCGGCAAGTGCAGCCCTTACCATGATCGCCGCTGCTGACCACGGGAAAAAAGGAAAAATAAATAAATAAATAAAGCAAAAAATTGCAAAAACTGTCAACTTCAACATCGGCTACACTGTTGAAGATAATTGACATCCACATTAGAGATTTTCAACCAAAATTAGTTTGAAAGATTATATTGATAAATTTTTGAAAAAGTTTGAGAGTGAATTATGACAATTAGAAGGTTTTCACATTGAATTCAATCACTATATAATAGATTTTAAGCCTTTTCAGATAATTTTTTTCATTAATAAGGACGAGGTCATGGGCATGACCAATCCATGTTTGATGGTCAGGTCGAACATGAGCCTTAGATTTATGACGTGGCACTATATTTGGGGTGATCCAGATAGATCTCGGCCATATCTTGGTTCTTCAACGTCGATGGCCACCTTGACCCGACTTGGGTTGTTGTAGTAACGGGGAAGGGAGGAGGGAGGAGTTAAAGGCGGATGGCGGCCAAGGGAGAAGGATCAATCTAAATGGCCACCATTGCGCTTGGAGGTGGTCTTGCAGAGATGCTAGAGATCACGAGTGAGATAGGCAATAGCGACGACGACGACAAAGGTGCAGCAGCTCAAGCGCAAGGCGGAGCAGAAGAGAGAGGAGCGGTGAACGGAAGGAGAGAGAGAGAACGTTTATTCTTGATGGGTGTAGGATTGTCAATTGATGCGAACATCCAAGAATGGATAATGTGGAGTTAGGAGATGGCATGTTGTTTTATAGCGATATCCACTTCCATCTTAGATAGCGGTTCTTTCTAATAACACGGAGTATTCGACAATTTTGATCGACTAATCTGCATGGATGAACGTAGTGCACTGCGTGAAGCTCCACGAACTTTTATGTTTCCTGTGGCGCAGCCTCCCGGATCAACATGATTCAGAGAAGCATGATCTCAACACGGGATTCGTCACTTTCTCAGTCAACCAAAATAGCTTCCGGGCCAGTACATATCTTGATGCCTTATGCCACAATCGCGCCTAATAAAAATTTGTCACCGTGGAGAAGAAGGATTCGTCTTCGAGAAAAAGGGTAAGGCCAAGGAGCACCGGGTCAACATGGAAGTTCGGATAGACCCTCGAATGGACGAATGGACAAAGAGGAGGAGTTAGGGGGGAGAAAGGGTACAGCGTGACCCCATTTCTAACTCAGAGAGCCTGCCTCGTGGGTGCTCTGTCTTGACTTTGAAATTCTTCCTTTGCCTTTCAACTCTCGACCGACCTCCCTCTCTCTCTCTCTCTCTCTCTCTCTCTCTCTCTAGCTCGCGAGATGGGTGTCCTTTTTGTCGTCATTATGTGACTATCGTTCCCCCTTCCACGCTCTCTACGCAGATTATATATGGCTGTCACCCGTTCACAGCTTAGCATATCCTCATGACAGCTCTCCTCTGACGTTCTCATCGCCTTCTTATCTCTTTCTTCCTCTCCCCACCGAAATATCGGGCTGCTTCCTCCCTCTTTCCTTCTCTTGTACTCTATTTATTGCCGTTCACTCCAGTCATTTTGACACAATTCGGGGTATCGAATCTTTGTTTGCTTTTGGGTCGATCCGAGGAAAGCCGACTCCTGCTAGCTGGTCAAGAAAGGGGAAGAAACAGGAAAAAGATTTACCTTTTCGAGCTAAGTTTGGTTGAAGTCAGTCCTTGCAATCGCCTAACGCTATGGATTATACTTCCTGCATTAATACTTCATTGGATCTCAATATTAGGCCACTCAGGGTTCTTGATGAAGCTCCGGTATGTGGAAAGTTCCCCTCTTTTTAGCCTTTCTGACTCAAAGTTGAATTTCAGCTGTCAGTTTCTTGATTTGGTTTGATTGAGATTTATTTGTGTTTTGCTTCCAGAAGAGAGAGCCGCAAGAGAGCAACTTTATGGATTTGGGTTTGAATACCTCTGTCAAAGAAGAGGCTAGGGTGAGTTCATGAACTTCTCTTGTAATGAATGAACACAGACTTGACTTGTGCGTTGCGTCATATTCAGTCATAAATTACTACAGGAGATTGATTATGGCTTGTTGTTTTCTTTTGTTGCCTTTTGTTCAGACTGGTGCTTTGGTTGAGGAACTGAATAGGGTCAGTGCTGAAAACAAGAAGCTCACGCAGATGCTGACTGTCATGTGTGAGAACTACAATACATTGAGAAGCCGAGTGATGGATTACATGAGCAAGGATGCTGAGAAGGAGCTCAGCCCCTCGAAGAAAAGGAAATGTGACAGCAGCAACAACATTGGCGACAACAATGCTAACATTCTTACAAACGGTGCTTCCGAGAGCAGCTCAACAGATGAAGACTCGTCCAAGAAACCGAGGGAGGAAAAGATCACAGCTAAAGTCTCAAGGCGTTATGTGAGGACCGAAGCATCTGACACTAGCCTGGTAAGCCCTTGAGTTCACTTCAGTCATGGCTAATTTAAAACTGCAAATCATCGATGGCTGGTTCACGAACTAATAGATGCCTGCGTATGCCTTTTGCAGATAGTGAAAGATGGGTATCAGTGGAGGAAATATGGTCAAAAGGTGACCAGAGACAACCCATGTCCTAGGGCTTACTTCAAGTGCTCTTTTGCTCCAAGCTGCCCAGTCAAGAAGAAGGTAGGCCCAAACAGTTCTAATTCCTTATAGATGTGTAATTTGTTAGTAATTGGGACATTGAAAGAGTGGCTCATGTTTATGCTTATATCTATTGGTATTATACGTCGGGCGAAATATGATGGTTTCTTTCTCAAATTTGGCTCTTCAGGTGCAAAGGAGTGTTGAGGACCAATCTGTTCTGGTAGCTACATATGAAGGTGAACACAACCATCCAACCCAGATGGAGGAAACATCAGGCTCAACCAGGTGCATGGCCATTGGATCAGTGCCCTGCTCAACCTCACTCAACTCATCTGGACCCACCATCACTCTTGACCTCACCAAATCAAAGTCCCCCATCGATTCCCAAAACAAGAAGGATGGCAGCAGCAATAACAGCAACAGCAGCAACAACAAAACCACCTCAAAACCCAAGACAGAGTCGCCTGAAATCCAAAGGTTTCTGGTGGAGCAGATGGCCTCATCCCTCACCAAAGACCCCAGCTTCACTGCTGCCCTGGCTGCAGCGATCTCAGGGAGGTTCTTCCACCAGAATCCTCCCGGGAAATGGTGAAAAAATGAGCAGTGGTCCTTAGGTGTTGATTTTGCTCTGTAAATGGACTGAAAGTCAAAGGTTCAAAAAAAAAAGTAGGGAAATTTTGTTCTGCTAGGTTGAAAGATGTCATCCGAGATTTTGGAAGCAAGTTGCTCAAATTGGACGGTCTAGTCCAAGCAGTCCAACTCAAGTGGTGGGCTGTTTGGGTCGGTCATCTTCCAAAACTTGTTGAAAGAGCAAGTCTTTTGATTTTTTCCTTCGTCACGTGTAGCTCGCTTTTCTTGACTTCCTTGGGGGCAACTTGAGAAGGGAGGCGCGTTCTGACCCGCTCCCGTGCAATAAGATTCGGAAAGCGACCTTCGTGGAAAATGGATGCAACTTCCAGCTCGGCAGGGACTGCGAGTCTTGGTCTCTCTCTTTGCCAAAGAGTGAAGAGAAGTGGTGGGAACGATCTTGATATTCATGTTCGCAGTTTAGATTAGGACAAGCACACGGAGAGAAGCTCCTGTAATAGGAAAATAAGCGGATAGCTTGTAGGCAATTTTATGGATTAGCTCATACTTTGTTGTTGGATATAGAAACCGCTCCATAAGCTCGAGCAATTGCTCAGCGGATAAACAGATTCTAAGTATGGTTTTCGATGATCTTCTTTCTGATTTTACCCTTTAAGGAGACGTGTTGGATTTTTGCCTTCAAAGGAGACCTTTTGAACACGAGAAGGAAAACACAAATTTAGGACTGCACGACAAAATTGAGAATGAAAGCTGCTAAGCAATGCAAATATTCCCCAAACGTCTATTCGACTTGCATTCTTTTCTTCGGATGAAGACAAGTCCGCAATTAGTATAGGGACATCTACATACCTCCACAGTCTAACATGTTGAATAGTTGCTAAATGTGAGTCTGTCTCAATTAAAATTGCGGTACTAAGTCGTACCAATTAAGAGCACAAGCGAGTGACGCAACAACTAGTGGTCCCTAATGACAATGATTTTACACAATCTCAAACAAAATTACAGTGGCCGGAAATCCATCTTAATTACTTGAAAGGGGAAGAAGATTCGTCCTTCACTCTTGGAAGTATCAGACCGCTAGTTTCATTGAATCTTTGTTCGTCCTTGGCATTTCTGTGTCTTTTTCCCAAGCTTCTGCCAAAGCAATGCACTCATGAAATCTGAAGCAACTAACGAGATGGTCGTTAGTTAATCCGGCAACCTGCATGAATGTATAGACAACCGTGGGGCTGACGCTGCGGAACCCTCTCTTGATCAAATCTTTGCTCATGAACTCCGCCTTTGAAGTTTTCGCAGGCACCTGACGGGAATACTTGAAGTGGCTGACAAGTGGGTTGTCGTTTACAAAGTTCCATATATACTTGTCAAAAGATCCAAACTCTTCAATTACCTGTATTGATGATAAAAAACCGAAAAATCAAATAGAAAAAAAAGGTTCTGCAGTTAAGCTTGAAATATTCAAAGCATATTCATATAATTCTTATGAATCCTTCTCATGCTTGGGGTACTAATTTGTCATTTAAAGTTTCATAATAGAACTTTCAACGCCAAAGAAAGGTTGTATGATGGGAAGAGCCTTTCTCACGAGAGGCCACAAAGTCAAGAACGTGTCTCCCCGTTACTAGAGAGTTGAACGTTGCAGAGAAAAACCCTCAGTGTGCTATTTGCAATAAACGACAAGGATGGAAATGACAACAGAACAAGGTTTAAAGGTCACTACCTTGCACATCTGACGTGCATTTTCAATGATAGCTCGCAGCTTTGGCTCCGATAATAACGAAATGGCGGGGCTTCCTGGTGCAGTTACCTTTTTCTCATTTAGTTTTGATACAGAGACTGGATCAAAGTCCAAGAAGACTTCCCTGATCACAAGCATATGAATCGTGAAGTCAGCCAATGCTAATAGTTTTCTCGACACCCTGAATTTCTCATCTTGTAAAAAGCTAAAGCAGTGCAAACTTGACAACTCCTCATCGATAATGAAACCACCAGGCACAACAGATGTTACATTAAATTGGCTTTTACCTAAAAATATGCCTTTTGGCAAGAATGGCTGGCCATGAAAGTTCAGCTAAAGCACCTGATAAGCTGAGCAATTCAAATAATCTCCTGCACAATGTCAGGAATGGTCAGCAACAATGGGAGAGAAATCACAGATTCAATTTTCAAAGTAACAGAATAGGTTCATAGTTGGTTTAGACACCTGTCATCATGAACTGGGAACCCCCATTCTTCATCATGAAAAGCAGCATAATTAGGATCTACTCAACGCATGAAAAAAAGCAGATATGGTCAGAATTCCAGATATGTAAAATACAGAAATAAGGGTACATTGAAACAACATCAACGACGTATAGCAGTCTGTACACAATTTATAAGAAAAACTGCCTCTTATATGTATGTATACTCCATAATTGCATAAGCACATGCATCTAAATTCTAGCACGAGTTCATGGTCAAAAAGTGAAAAGTCATGGTCCAAGAACGTGGTGTGAAAGAATCTCCCACTGATTGGAATGGTCAAGCCCTAAGTATCATATACTCTAGCACTTCATTATCAATCTTATCTTAAGATGTGCGCTGAACACTTTCACTTGCCCACCCAGTCAACCAATGCAACATCCATCTTTATCCCATCCATAATCAGCTGACTGTAAAAAGCAATATTCTATTAAGTCAGCCCTCTAATAATACATTTAACACGCCAGCGCCCACAGTAAGCACGTAGTAAATAGCTTGCAACTACAAGCCACCATAAAATTCCATCAACCAAGCTAACACAGCTGGGGAAAGGGATTTGAAAACAGGGATTGATTTTGAAATTAGGCCTAGAGAATAGTAGAATTCCTACTCAGGCCCATGCATGTGAGTGTTTCTCTTTAATTGGTTTCAAAAGTGGTCTTTTCCAAAACCACTTTTGTTTGGCTCCTTTCTCAGCAGCAGAGCATTAATAGAAAGGATTGGAATTCCCAGGACAGAATCTTCAAGAATTTAAAGGAGTAGAAAAATACTAGGATCATAATGGCTCTTTCAAATGGGAGAAAATTAATTAAAACATTAAATTTTGCTTATGCGATAGAGTGATCAAATAATCAATAGCAAATTACAAAGTGCACAAATAACACAAAAATATCTGTTGAAGAAATCCTATCAGCAATTTGTTGGTTATAAAGTCGTAAGTGTTTAATAAGTTGTTCAAACAAAAATAAAGATCAAATTTGCTAAAGAAAAACAACAGAAGCAAAAATAGGGCATTTGCACAAGTCCTACCAATATAAATAAGTCATACCTGTGCCATGAACAAACAGTCAACATAGCAGAAATTTCAGGTGCAATATATCGCCAAATGCATGCCAAACTATGTGCTGGACCAGCCAAATGTGCTAGTAAAAGGACAAGGCATAAGAACAGTGAAATTTCAGAAGATGATGAACAATTGCCTTGTATAGATTGGTTTTGTGGAATCCGATTTTGGAAGACCCGGCATGTAAAAACAGTCTTGATGCAAGATCATCACTACTTAGATTTGGTGGCGAATGTTGTTCAAGTAGACAGACTAATAGACAACCAATGTTGGCTGGGAAATTCCCTTAAATAAGTGATTTTGTCCAAACAGTTTCCTTGTATAGATTTGTTTTGTGGAATTCGATTTTGGAAAATTTGGCTCATGAATACGATCTTGATTCAAGATCATCACCACTTATATTTGGTGGCAAATTTTGTTCAAATTGATAGACTAACAGACAATCAATATCGGCTGGCAAATTACCTTACATAAGTTATTCAGTTTAAACTGGTGATTTAGGTTAACTGCACTTGGTCTAAAGACCAGAATGTGCAGGATTTCCAGGGGAACTTGTATGGATCCAATGTTCTAATGATTCCAATTTCATCTTTCAGTTTTGGAGCTTTATATATCTATATATATATAGATACCTTCATTGCTTCTTTAAACTTTTAAATTTGTGAATCCTTACTGTTGAGTGTTGTTTTTGAGTTTATTATGTCTGTTTGTCCATTTGTGAACAAACGGACACGTGAGCGTGTGCATATGGAGAGAGAGAGAGAGAGAGAGAGAGAGAGAGAGAGAGAGAGAGAGATCCAAATTTGAGGAGAATTTGTTTATGGGAACATGAACAGAAGAAAGAGTATTATGGGTATCTGCAGAAGGAAAGCTGTTACCCAAGCTAAATCCAAAGGCAGTCTGTACAGTCTATTAAATAGTGGAATGCAGCCAACTTGGACTGATATAACTGTCTGTTCTCTTAATTGAATTGCAACTAAACTCGGCCCAATATATTACTAAAAGCTTGCAGAAAGAGCGCAGCAGACCTCTATTGACATTGATTCAAGCTTCTCTAGACCTATATTCTGTATCTGTTCTGCCATAGTTGCTAATTTCTCTCAATTAAAGAACAATAGTTTCTGAAAAACTCTTTTAAGTTTTGCTTCAAGCAAGTTACCTTATCTTGGTTGCAAAGATTACAAATTCTCAGGCCAAGCGCCCTCAAGTTCGTCCAAGTGTCAATTGACCTTGAATCGTGGTTGCCCTTAAAAACAATTGGTTGTGGCTGCTCTTGAAGATGAATATGGGCGTCCAAAAGACAAAGGACTTGGAACCAAATGGTGGTAATCTCAGTGTAAGAGTAGAAAAGGGTTCTTTTTTTTTTACTAGACTAACAACAATATGAAAGATAAAGCTAGGGTTTGGCTCTGATACCATGTAAATTTCAATGGCTACATTCTTACTCAATAACTTGATGAAAGAATATATAAGATGGCTCTATGTTTAGAGCATGAGAAGTACTAACAAAACCCTAGTTTCCTTATTTATGACCACCTACCAACACTTCAACAGATTCTATATCCCCATATTACTGCTCTGTTATGACCCTCCATCCACCTCTTCATACGTACACCAGAACAAGTGACAAATAGCTTGCAATTTAATCAGAAAAGGACACTATGTACCAGAATGTTCAACTTAAGTAGTGATCCAATCCACCCTCATCTGTTAGTTGAAAATGTAGAGTTCTGGTAGAGCCAATGATGCCTGATTCATGGAGTAGGTTGACAAAATCTTATCATAGCAAGCGATCATCTAAGATTCACAGTACGTTGTGTTGTTTATATTCTGTTGGAAATACAATAAAAACTATTGTTATCTTCTACTTGTTATAGCCTTGAAAGTTGGACATACTCCCTGTCCTTGCCATATAAGAACATCTTAAGTGGACGTACAGGGCCAATAATTTTTAAGGACAATTCATTTTGTACTTTACCCTGTCTGTTCATCATACAAGGGAGCTGCCTTCCACAATAGCATAAACATGAGACTGGCTGAACTCCTCCCGCTACATCATCACACAGAACCAGTGCAATCATAACTCCTTTCACAGTACTAGCGAAAAAAGAGCAAAAGAAAAATCAATTGAACTGACTCCTAATGCTGCTCACCAACCAATTTACAGAATTTATCCAGCTGACCTTTCATTCACTTATATCCCTATCATTGCCCATATTTGACAATGCATGCAAGTATAATTCAGTCAAAGCCCTGATGAAGGTGATCACTTCAGGCTCCAAACAAGCAACTTCACTCAAAGTAAGCAGCTGAGCCTGGTGATTAAGGGTGATAATATCCTGCTTTTCTTAGTTACCACTACAATTCTGAAGCATAAAAGTTATTAGCACTTGGACGGTTCTCTAAAGTTGAGCCAAAAATTTTATCACAGAAATGGCGCCAACAATTTCTTCATATGTAATGCTGTATTTTTCTATGTAGATACTATATTAAGTGTTTCCTCCTCCAGACTTTAATTTTAGCTCTATTCTGGTAAACGATTATCTAAAAGATGCCTGTAATCTGCTAATCTTTTGTCCCAGCGACAATCTATTTTTCTGAAAATCCTCCTATGCATAAATTGTAACATGAGCTTCATTAGAGAATAAGTGGCTCTGTTTCCTGGTTAAGCTGGTCTACACTTTGAATCATAACAATGGTGAGACGTGGAAGAATTAATTGAGGGTCCAACACATAGTTTGCCATTAGACTCCGTAGAGTTGTTACTTGAAGTTAACACTTAAATCTTTAGATCAATGTCATCCCTCATCCTGCAATGAAATGCTAACAATGAACTATTTGTAATTGAAGACACACAGGAAATTGAACACTCCAATTTAGCATAACTTTGCTTGGACATGCACCCACAGATCATACCAGAAAGGAAGATAACTCCCCTAGTTGTGTACAATGAAGGTTCAAATTCCATTATGTTATCTTAGTATTACAGGTATGCTATGGTGATATTAATCACATATAGCAATTAAACAATGCAAAGCTGGTTCCACCTTGAGATCAACTAAGCATAAAAAGACCATGCATATGGGTAAAAGTTATCAATTACAATGAAACACAATTAGTTCTCAGTATATTGTCAAACATACCTGTATTTGGCGTGACCCAACTACATCTTTTCTTCACCTCTAGACCATCTAGGGATTCAACTAAGCCACCATCATCACCAGCCTTTTCAACTGTGTCTACCTCTGCACTACCAGTTCGGTCTGCCTTCACGCTACACTTCTTCTTCCTCACCATGACACTTGTTCTCCTGGCCGTAACCATCCTGTCGCTTGATGTCCGACTCTGTGATGAATCAGACGATGAAGCATCAGACGAACACGAAGCAGTCAATGCCAACTTCGGCCCCATCATCATCTCTTGGTGCTGCAGAAGTGCTTTAGCAGCGGTCGACTTCTGGGAGACTGGGGAAGTGGAAAGTGCCTTCTTGTCCTTAGGCTCGAATTTCTGGGGCGGCTTATCGGGTTTCTTGCTGGTCTTTGAGGCAGGTTTCAAAGTGTTGGCATTGGCCATTGGAGCATTGTTTGCAGCAGGTCTCAGCACTGGTCGAATCTCTGGCTCTAAGACGTTCGTTGAACGCACACGTGGAGGGCCTGACATTGCAAAACTCTCTCTGTCTCTCTCTCCCTACAGTTACTATCCAGAAGATACTCAATTCAATTTCAAGCACAATTTTCCAAGTCGATGCTCGACGCTCGAGTCAACACCCAATTGAGTACTTACCATCAATGACTGATACCCCCCAAATTTGCCCCACCGGGTTACCGCTGTACGGACAGTGAAGCAGCGACCTTAGGGCAGGGACGAGGCCAATTGCTCCAAACCAAGGCAGACAAGACGAATGTCGACGAAAACAAACGCTCGAAGCTCCGTCCCCCGAAAGCCGAAAGGAAGACAATTCAGGGCCCGGCGTTCGAACGAAAAGAGGCAAAATCCAGTTGCATTCGGAGTAAGAATGTCGCTGGAGCTGAGCTGTCGTCGCAGGTGGTGGAGGTTCTGCGAAATGCACCGGAGACGGTGGAAATCACGTGCTTCGCTTTCTCACTAGTTGGGGTGGCGATTGGAGAGGGAAAGTGTGGGAAAGTGAGGGAAAATGGAGAGAAAAAATCGTGGGAAGTCAGAGTGAGAGAAGAAGAGGAGCGAGACTTTCTTCGTGAATGTGAGCTCGAGTGGACATTTGCGCAAGAAAGCAACGTATCATCAGTGAGAGAGAGACAGAGAGACAGAGCCAATATCGGAGCGCCACGTGACAAGCATTCCAAGGGCTATAGTTTGAACCTCAAAATGGAAAATGGCTATTAAATTTTGACTTAATAATTTAATTCGATTCCAAATTTAGATTTATTTAATATGCTCTTTTCAATTTTAGTTCAATATTTAATACAGTTCCTAAATTTTCTTATACATGTTAGATGTGATTCCTTAATTATATGAAAATGTTAAATATATTTTCTGAATATTGAAGAAATTAAAAATTTTATATATTATATTAGAGGATATTTATGTCATTTGGTCCGAGCCGATCTGACTCCGGTCCAGAGGAAAGCCGGTTGCCAAACAAACTCCGGGCCCCACTTATCCGACCATCTTCCACTCGTTGAAATCCCAACGTCTCCTCTGGCGAACCCAAACTGCAGGGAACAGCAGAGTTCTGATAAAACTTCAAAGCTCGATCATGGCTGCCGCAACTCCCCTGCTCCCGAAGTCTCTCTCACCGTTCTCAACAAACCCAAGCTCGACCTCGCCATCGCCTCACCTCGCCAAGCCCTCCTTCCCCACCCACTTCGAGCAGCCTCTGTTGCGCGCGAGAAAGCAGAGTGCCACGCGACCGACTCGCGCCAAGAAAACGAACCCGTGGCTCGACCCTTTCGACGACGGCCCCGACCCGGACATGGAGTACGGGTCTCTGTTCGCGGACGGCAAGCAGGAAGAGGACCCTAGGCCGCCTGATAACCCGGACAGCCCTTACGGATTCCTTAAGTTCCCGATGGGATACAGCGTGGAGATTGCGGGCCTGGCGCTGAAGGTGAGGGGGGATGTGAGGAGGTGCTGCTGCGTGGTCTCCGGCGGCGTGTATGAGAACCTGCTCTTCTTTCCGGCGATACAGTTGATTAAGGATAGGTACCCGGGGGTCCAGGTGGATGTGCTTGCGTCGGAGAGGGGGAAGCAAACTTATGAGCTGAACAAGAATGTGAGGTGGGCGGATGCGTATGACCTCGACGACGACTACCCCGATCCTTCGGACTACATGGACATGATCGGATTACTTAAGGTTAAGATCATAAAACTCCATTTGCCTCTTTTAACCCTCACCCAACAAAAAGATAACGAACAGATGTTCGGAATGTGATGCATTGCTGATCGTAATTGACGAGTTTAGTACTTCAATTCAATTCTGTTCGGCAGTTCAAAGAGCAGCTGCAACTAATCTCATTAACTTTGTTTGTACTCTTCTCCCGAGCTGGTGTCTCCAGATATGTCGACTGATAAAATCACCAATTGCGATACGATGAGCACGGCATGGTTTGTAGAAAAAAAACTCAAGGCACGACAGTAATAAATGGAACCTGTTTACATGTAATACGCAAGTTTCTTAGCTGCAATTGTCCTATGAGGACTGAATGCTCATAGACTGTTATTATGTTTCCCTCCGTACTTGCAGAGTAGGTATTACGACATGGTTTTGTCGACTAAACTGGCTGGGCTCGGGCACGCGGCATTCTTGTTCATGACGTCTGCCCGCGATCGAGTCAGCTACGTTTATCCCAACGTGAATGCTGCGGGAGCGGGACTAATGCTCTCCGAGACTTTCACTGCAGAGAAAGCCAATCTTGCAGAGGGTGGATACAACATGTGAGACTCTCAACTAAGCTTCTCTCTTTAATTATTATTATTTTCCTTCGCGTTCATATTGTTATAAGGTGGAATGACCCCATGAAAAAGAACGAGTGATGAGGCATTTTGTAAATTTAGGTATCAACGAATGGTTGATTGGTTAGGAAAACCCTTTCGCAATGTGCCGAGGCATCCTGTTCCACCGCTAAAAGTTTCTATCTCGAAGAAGGTGAAGGAGTTTGTAGAAGGAAAGGTCAAGAATGCCGGAGCAGAGAAGGGGAAGTATGTCGTGATTCATGGGATAGAATCAGATTCAAAGGCTTCAATGCAGTCCAGAGGGGACACCGATAGCTTGCTGCCGCTTGCAGTTTGGGCTGAAATCGCTGAGGGTATAAGGTAATCTTTTAGCTTTTCTTTCGATACTTAAATGTATGAATTATGATGCTTTCTAGGACTAGAACTAAAGTATCATCCAGAAGATAGTTTTACCTGAAGCCGCAGGATCAGATTCAGTTCTGCTGGCTATCCCTGTTAACCAAAATGTGACATCTATACTTGAAGATGATATGAAAAAGAGAAATTGCTCGACATGATTGTTTTCTTGTAAAATTGAAACAGAGGGGTGAGGCCGATATTTGTCATTCCACATGAAAAGGAAAGGGAAAATGTGGAGGAGATCATCGGAGAAGATGCCAGCATTGTCTTCATAACTACACCGGGTCAGGTACGCACTTTCTGATTTTGTTCTGTTGTGAAACAGGTTAAATGCTTAAGTATCAGCTAGAATAAAAGGAGCTCTCAGTTTTAATCTCCATTAAATTTTCCTCGCACGATATCCTGAGATATTTTCTGCTTCCTTGTGCTTGCTTGCTGCAACAATTGACAATAAAACATCTAGTTCACTAGTTCGTATTGGTACCTCTTTTATCTCCTCCGTCATACATCCCGCAAACAGAAAGTTAATGTGTCAACAGAATGGCTGCAAAATAGCATCTTCGTGTAAAGAATGAAACTTTACTTTCGTTCTTTAATTCTTTCTCCTTCAGCTGGCTGCGCTAATCAATGACTCAGTGGGGGTAATAGCAACAAATACGGCTGCTATCCAGCTAGCCAATGCGCGTGAAAAACCAAGGTAAATTTATATGCGAATGGATAATCACTTCTTGAGTCTAATTAACAGTAAATCACTTACTATGAGTCGCGGTAGATCTCACGATTGCTCATTTGCAGCATTGCCCTGTTCTCATCTGACGAGAAGGCGAAACTATTCATTCCAAACCCAGAAGAGAAAAAATGTACTGTTGTTTCCTCCAAAACTGGAAAGCTTGTTGATATTGATGTTGAAGCTGTAAAAAAGTCAACCCAGATTTTTTATGTCTCCCTTGCTCTAGCCTAGAAGTGATGATCCTCGTTTTTGGGTCCTCAATATTCTTAACATTTCAATTTTGTATATCTGTGTAATTGATTGAAATGATATAAGCTCCATTGTTGTATCAAGTGGCCTCATCTGAATAAGTAGGACACCAGCAGCTTTTACACAGACTATCGCTTGCCCCTCTATGCCAGTTGCATTCGGGTTATTATGGATGAGCATTCCCAACAAGGGAATTGGTTATGCACTTAATTTCAGATGAGGAACATGTGTAGAGGAATAAAAATGACACTATGGTAAACTAATCACTTTGCACCTGAAGATGGTAAACATTGCATTACCAGGATAAAATGAACAGACTATACTCCAGGAAAAGTGCAAGACAAGGTGTAAAATTCCCAGCCGCTAGTGTAATGCTCATGTAACTATCTTGATTACATACTGTGTCACGAGCAGCATTAACCAATGCATGCTCAAGGCCTTTGTGGCGTTCATACTTGTCTTTAGAAGCTAAACAGCCGAAGCATTTCAACCATGAAGCTAAATATCCTGTTGTCAGCATGGTTAAAGAATTTTTCAGTCTTCCATAAAAGGGAAAATGACATGCTGTCCAACTCCAGAAAGAGAAGAAAGAATGAATCTGAATGAAACTATCACTGAACTATGGAGAAAGAACTAAGAAGTGTCCCGAAGCATCCATTGCAGTTATGCAGAACTACTCCAAGTTTGCTGATTAAAATCAAAATCATGAATGATTATCAGATTGGCTTGGCGCGAGTAGCTGGATCTTCCGTTGACTCTAGATTTATCATAAATACATAGCCTAGCAACCACAAGGCAATGTATTGGAAAGGTACCCAAGCTAAACATGCAACGAGGCTCATAATGCTTCCGACATACTGAGGATCTTTTATGTATCCGAAAGGAAATTCAGTCACCCATGGAATGTTCTTCCCAAATCGCACGCCATAGTAGGTCCCAGATTCACCAAGCAACTGATAAACTCTGCAGAACATTTGTTTTTAGAACAAAAAAAAGTTATATTCTTGTAGAGCATGCAGCTTTATTACTAAAAGGTAGTCAAGGGCATGCAGAATCCTTTTTGGCAGAAGAAGGTAACAACCCAGCAAAAACTCACAGCCACATTCTCCCACTAAAAATAAAACATATGCTTGCTCCCCTCTCCTCAGACATACACTCTTACTCTAATTCTGATTGGACTTTGATCATAATATTTCAACTTTTTCTCCTGTTCCATATCTTTTATCTCAGAAGCCAACAGAAACTCAGAACATCATACACGGGTACTTCTTTTTTCAAGAAATAGGCTTTGCAAACTTAGAAGGCTCTTGGCATTCTATAAGCATCCTTCCATATAGAGTCATGCCAATTCAGCATACCAAAGAAAAAAGTCATCTTTGTAGATTATTACACTAGCTTCAAGAATGCACATGCTCCTGATTTCACAAAAAAGTTGAAAAATCTCCAAATGGACAATCCAATGACACATTTACAAGCTAACCGTTAAATAGAGTGAGAACAGCATCTCTGCGCTCCATGGATGGAGAAAGGAGAACAATTTTGAACTTATTACCATTCAAAACTTTTTTCAGTTAACAAACCGTATCTGCTAGTGGCTTCATCACCAAATATAAAGTTGCCAAAAGAAAAAAAGAAAAGAAACAGAATGAAGAAACGAAAAAAAGAGGTGTGCAACAGCATAACAGCTTGACAGGTCTCTTCAGCCTACTTATCGATGCAATCATTTACATATCCTTCCATATTCCACCTTACTCATTAAATGAAGACAACCCAAATGAACAACAGACAAAAACAATTGCCAACGAAGTAATATAACTCCTCAAGCTCACAAATAAATAGCAATCCACAAAACCCAAAAGCTATATGCCAAATCTGACAAATTCCCTTTTAGCCTCCCCAGAATACAGAACAATAGACAGACAAACAGACACATACCCCGTAACACTGCAACGCCCGTAACCACCAAACACAAGTAATACAACTACATCATACAGAAGGGCAAATCTTTTTTGTTTTCTTGGCGGTTTGGGGTTACCTGAAGTTGAGGAACTGGCCAAAAAGGAAGAGGGGCCAGAAGTAGAAGGGGGGAGGCCAAGACAAGGAAGAGACAGAAAAGAGAGAGAGGATCTGAATCAGCTTCAAGCAGTGAGAGACCAGAGCCATCACTTTGCTTGGGTCACGCCCTCTCCCACACAGATTCACCCATGCTTGTGGCCTCCTCCATAACCAGTAGTAAAATGGGAATGGCACCATCACACCTATCCCCGCCACTATCCCCATCCCTCCTCTCTCTCTCTCTCTCTCTGTGCTAATCTTCAGTGTTCCTTGTGTCTGCTCTGGTGTGGAGTTGAATACTGAAGGGTCCAGACATTGGTGTTGGCCCAAAATCCTACAGAACAGGCCCATACAAGTCTTAGCCCACACAGTCTGCTTTTCGTGTTGTAGATACGTGGGAATTCATCAACCATGGACAAACTTCGTGGATCGAACAAAGCTAGACCCTTACTCGGGACATCATTTCTGCATTCATTCCTCTGGTCCTGCCAATTCTTAAGCGAAAACAGAGGATGACTGAAGACCTTTTCATCATGAAGATATAGCCGTCGGACCTTGGAGTCCGGTGGAGATCAAGAACGAAGATAGGTGGTCAACACCCAATTGGGATTCTCTGGTCCCCGAAATTGAATTGCCACCCAATATCTCAAAATCTCTTTAAAAAGGTGTTTTGAGCGTGGTTCGAGCATCACAATGTCTTCATATCAATCAATCATTCATGGCATTTGTGATGGACCACACTGGACGTACATCTGATAACTAAGTATGTTGCATGTATTCTATAAATTAGTCAAAATTCCAGCTGAAATGATCAATTTTCTAATTTATTACACGAAAATAATAACAACCCGAAAAATGATAATCCATGCCATATCTATACGAAACTTCAGACAATTTGACAATCTCTAGGGGCCCAAAAATTGATTATTCTTGGGGTGAACTCCAAATAACCAATTAAATAAGTGAGAGGTTATTGTGAATTTAAAAAAAAAGTTTTTACCAATCAATTCTCCATTCAGCTCTTGTCCACCGTAGTGCATAGAACAAGAAGAAGAAGAGGAGGAAATGCAATGCTTAATGTAACTTAAGAACTAAAGTGCAATGGAGCATCTGTTGATTTGTTCTTTGAAGTGCACTCGGCTACTTATTTGTGGATCCCATGTGTTGTAAAATAAAAACTCTTGATCGTACAGTTGATGTCTATCCACATATTATTGAGCTTTAGTTCCGGAAATGGGCATGCACGTATAAATGTTTCACTTTTACGTCGTCCCTACTTTCTTCTCCCCTTTTTCCTTGTGTTTCTCGTTATCGTTTGATGGACAGTGTTTTTCTTTCATCCTTGATTGAAGCCTTTCATATTATTGATTCGCGAGTTGTAAATATGAACATTGTCTATATTAAATTTCGGAAACGAATACATTGAAGGTCTTAAAACTTATCATAAAGGGACAATTGAATTCCGAATCTTTCAATTAGTGCGATCAAGTCTCTAAATTATCGTGAAAATACAATTGAGTTTTAAAAATTTTCACAAAAGTGCAATAAAATGAAATGCTTTATTGGGGCCTACTCCTTCGATGCCGTTTGTGCACGGGGGGCCGTTGCGAAGTAATCGGTTACAAAAAAAGAAAAAGAAATGCTTTATTAGACAAGTTTGATTAGTTTTATGATTTGATTACACTTTTTGAAAATTTTAGGATTTCAAATGCACTGTTTTTTACACTTATTTTTATAATTTGATTAGGTTTTTTACGTGAGCGATATCTATAACCTGTATAACTTATCAATTAGAGAGGCGTGGTTTCATCTGATCAGAGATGGAGGAGAAGTATCGCCCTTTTATAATTAGGTGATCTTGTGGATGGTGGAATCATCGACTTTTAAGATACTAAATCGGCATCCCACTAAAAGGGGAGAAGAAGAAGTGAAGACACATGGAGGTGCACCAAGTCCATATATATATAATACTAAGGGTGTCAAGCAGGCTCTTGAGCAATGCCTAACACTTGTCACCTATGGTGGATCATGTTGGTTCACATTTAGAAGAAACCCCTCATGGCTATCATGTCACCTGGAGATGTGGGCAAACAGAAGGCAAAAAGAAACTGTCACTTGCATCTATCCACTTGTGAGATGTGTCTTGAAGTGTAAACCTTGGGAAGAATGTCCTTGTCAACATGCAAAGGATCGAATCCGCCATTGATGCACGGTTTCCACCCACTGGAAGTGAACTTGGGGGCTTGCCCGTTTTGGTCTTTGTCATTAAGCCAGAAGTTAGCCATTGACTTTTTTCCATACAATGTACTGCTGAAAATCCTTCTCTAAGATTAAAAATTGTATTATTGTTCTAGTTTTTCCAATATCTATTGCATTTTAGAAAGGTTCCCCGATTAACTCTCGATAAATAAAAGTCGAATCGCAAATTGCTCGTCGCTCTATTAGAAGTGTTGAACGCACAAGCGATCATTCGTACCGCATTTTGCCATAATCTCTCTTTATGATTGTATCTGCGTGATATAAAGTTCAGGAGAGGGATCAATACAATAAGCTAAAAAGACTTTTTATCTTATGAGGCAATAATTGTGACCATATCCTTTGGTCAATCATTACCGAAGAAAGCACCACGCATGCCACATGCATTAGGCGGCTACGGGCACAGCGCTCGAGCTCAGAGAAATCTCCAATTAAATCGCTGAACTATTGAAATTGCACTCATTTCGACATTTCTTCGTAGAATAATGACGCGTGAAGCATAGAGAAATTGTATCCACAAGTCCCACTTGGATCGCAAATCTCGAAGGCCAACATCCATTGGATCCTCTTTCTTTATACTAGGCTACTTGCATGCCTCCCATCTTGCCACTTGACCTAGTATACTTGGTCGACAGCTAGGTCAACACACACATAACTTTTACAGGATTATCTGTTGACTAAGGAAGTACATATGAGGAGGAAGCTTTTGGTATATCAAGCTAATCATAGATTAATGAGTAGACACTAGTATATAATGGGCAAAATTAATCTATCGCGTCGATTATAAAATGAATCTATTCGATATTCTCTCTCTTTATCTTTTATTTATCAATATCGAGATCCTTCTTCTATGTCGTGAATGCATCATTTGGGCCAAATTTCAATCGCTATAATAGATCATTTGACGTCTAATATGATGGGCGTGGGAAACTTCAGGACAAGGGCATGGAACCATGTCAAGAACAACGCGTTTACATTTGCTTGCCGGGACCCTTCGGCATCAACATTCTCGAAGTCTCACGAGATGACATTGAGTTTGCCAGAACTCATTGATAGCACCAAAATCTAGAAAAGCATAATTTAGCCATCACTTACTCGAATTAATTATATCTTCAATCACATTGGCTAACGAAATGCTTACTCATGTGATGAAGTATGCTACTCATGTTACTCTAGCTTTGTGTGATCACATGCTATCAATATCTCCGAGGCGCCTCATATATTCTCACCGAGAGAACTTTAAAGCTAACTATTATTTTTATGTGTTCTTTGAACTTCAACACGCCTGCGAGATTGAGTTACACGACACGCCTATACGTAGGCTCTACTCGACGATTTACATTTGATGGTCACTTTGTCAAATCTCTAATTCTTTAAGCACATATAAGTTAATTATATACATATCAATTCTATTTTGCGCTTTAGAAAATATGTAATTATTGTACATATACTGTTTATGTTTAAGCATATATTGTTATTTCGTATGTCAATTCTATTTTCCCCTCAACTCTCTTCTTCTTAAGTACATTGTTTTTATGTGAGATTCGATTCTATTTTGCACTTTAGCAAACCAGTTCTCAAGATCACTTTCGCTTGTCTCCATCGACTTTCAAGATCATTTCAGCATATCTCTAACCTACTATTTGTCGATTAGCTATCGTGGGATCACCACTTGAAACTCCACTAAATATTCACTATGAATACCTTTGTTTCTCATTCATTTAGAATGACGATACCAACATACTCTATGATTAATTTTACAAGTACACACCAAACTTTTATATGCATTGTTCAACTCAATCAGTCATAGAATAATATGATGAGTTTAGTACGAGTATTGACTAAACTATACCGTGTATTTATTGATGAACGCATTCACTACATAACAAGCTTTTCATACGAATTGTTCAACTCAATTGGCTATATAATATATAATGCGATGAGTTTAGTACGAATGTCGACTAAACTATAGCATGCATTTATTGATGAGCGCATGCGCCCAACAAATACATTGCATCATTCAATTTGGTGGAGCCCATCGGATTTATTTAGAAGGTGGCAACAATGAACTCATGATAGAAGCACTCAGAAAAATCCATCTCCTAGTCTCTTCTTGAAAGCTCGCCCTTTCTTTCCCATACGTGGTCCCACTCCTCGCGCGACACGTGGCTCAAGAGACAATACTTAGGCTCTCCTCTTGGAGCTATTACCACGTCATCAGGCCCCCTCTTCGTTATGGGTATAAATAGAGCGAAGCGGGCGATCCTAAGGATTAGAGTACATGCACTTTGCCCATGCACTAAACGAAGACGATATAATTAGCTAGAGCCTTTTTTGCATATCATCACCACCATCATCAGCATCAGCATCATCATCATCATCATCATCATCATCAATACGAGCTAGCTAGGGTAAGGGAGAGATGTCCCAGAAGATAGCAGCTGAGGATTGTCCGAAGGGATGGTTGGGTCCGACCGCTGAGGATCCCCCGGTGGCGGTGGTGGTGAGGGAGTACGAGGAAGAGAGAGACAGGGCGGGCGTGGAGAGAATGGAGATGCGATGTGAAGTCACGGGACAGAGATCAGGACCAGATAACAAGAAGAAGACGAAGAAGAAGAAGGAGGAGGCATGTCTGGTGACTGACCTCTTGGGCGACCCCATCTGTCGCGTCCGCAGCTTCCCATTGCATGTCATGCTGGTATCTCGTTCTCCCTCCCTCACTCTCGTACGCCATCTTTCAGTCTATTTTTATATTTATAACCAATGTAGATGTAGAAGTCGTACGGATACGATATCAAATGAGACAGGGTTATGATACTTAAAGACGGGCTTATCTTCGTGAAACCGTGCAGGTTGCGGAGTGGGGAGAGGGTGGAGAAATAGTTGGGGTGATCAGAGGGTGTATCAAAAGGGTGACAATTAGAGGGAACGACAATAATCCATCGTCATCATCAGATTTTGTGAAGGCTGCTAATGTTCTGGGGCTCAGGGTCTCTCCTTCTCACAGGTTTTCTCCTTCTCCTTCTTCTTCGATCGTCGTGATGATGCTTGGTTTTGGGGCATTCACGGGTGTTGCTTCGTTGGGTGCTAAATTCGCGTCGCATGTCAAGGCGTCCGCTTCTTTGTTGCTGGAATCGTGAGTCGAGCGCAAAATGAGGGTCTCTCAGTGCGCTCATGGCTTCTGTGGTTCAGCTGCCTGGCTACTTGATGTCCCTCAGTTCCTTTGATGTCTTTGCAAAGAAAAATTCCATAGTTCAGTTGCCACACGTCATCTTTCATAGCGATTGCAATGCCCGTCAAGTCAACATGGGAATAAGAGAGACTGTTCCTTATTCCCAACTAAAGATTAGATTCAGCTGTAAAGAGGAACCAGTGTGCATACCGTACGAAACATATGAAGAACTTGAGCTGTCATTTACTATAAAGTAACGATATGTCGCTTTGGCGTTTGCTATTTTGAAGGAGGCACGGCATTGCCACAAGACTAGTCCAAGAAATAGAGACCTGGTGCAAGCGGCACGGTGCGGATTACGCCTACATGGCCACGGACGCCACCAATTCACCCTCCCTCAAACTCTTCACCACCAAATGTGGCTTCATCAAGTTCCGTACGCCGACCCTGCTGATGCGACCCGTCCACGCTCACCGCAAGCCGCAGGGCCTGGACGTCTCGATTGTCCGGATCACCCCGAGGCTCGCCGAGTCAATGTATCGGCGGGTCCTCGCCGGCTCCGACTTCTTCCCCGAGGACATGGGCGAGATCGTCGCACACGCCCTCAATTTGGGCACGTTCGCGGCGGTCCCCCGGGAGTCCGCCCGAGCGTGGGACCCGGAATCAGGGACGTTGCCGCCATCGAGTTTCGCCCTCATGAGCGTGTGGAACACCAAGGGAGTGTATAACCTTCGAGTGAAGGGCGCTTCGGGATTCATGCACGCGTGTTGCGCCGGGAGCAGAATGCTGGATTCGTGCATGCCGTGGTTGAGGATACCCTCGTTCCCGGACGTGTTCAAGCGATTCGGGTTCTACTTTCTGTATGGCTTGCACATGACGGGAGAGCACGGGCCGAGCCTAATGAAGTCGCTCTGCGATCTCGCGCACAACATGGCTAGAGACGACCCCGGGTGCGGCGCGGTGGTTGCCGAGGTTGGGCCGGAGGACCCGGTCAAGGTGGCGATCCCTCATTGGAAGAGATTTTCGTGGTCGGAAGACGTGTGGTGCATCAAGCTCCTTCAAGAGGAACCCGTCCAAAAATGTGGGGACTTGGATTGGGTTCACATGTCCCAGGGTCGGCCCTCAGTACTCTTCGTTGACCCTCGAGACGTTTGACCCTCAGTCTCTCTCTCTCTCTCTCTCTCTCTCTCTCAATCCGAATTATCTTTCCACAGCAAAACCTCTAGTACCTCCTGTACATCCGTCGCTAATGCGGTGAACGAAGCCAATCGCAGTTTTAAGTGTAATATCATGTAAGATTATCTATGAATAGTATGTTCTCAAGTAATGTCATCGATTTAGTATGCCTGATCTTTTCATATGCGGTTTTAATGCAGTGAGAAAGAAGTGTTCGTTTTGCGAATTCAGGATAAAAGGACTTGCATGCAAGTTCTAAACACTTATCATTAAGATGTGGTCGGTTAACTCAAAGATATATGGAAAAGAGAAACGATGAGAAGAAAATTATACAAACAAAGTGGATAATTGTTCAACCGGTCTTAAATCTATTGCCCGGAACCCTATTCAAAACTGAACTTTTCAATTTTGTCAGTTTAGTCATCAATATTAACTCAAAATCTTAATGTAGTTCTTCGTGCAGATTTTTGCTAGATATTGATAACATGGTGGTGCACCACATAGGACGGCCGACTATAATTAGATTACCACGTCAGTAATTTCCGACATATATCGATGATAATGATTATATTAGAATTTCGGGTAAAAATTCAGGAATAGATTGAGAAATTTGAAAAATTGATGATTGAATCAACGTTCGTTCATTGAATTCGAGATCAATTTTCCCCGAATGAAACCGAACTTGATGGACACTCTTTCACTTTCCTCCCGTGTTCTCTTGTCCCTACACGATCCTACGTTAATCTCAACGAGAAGACGTTCCCAAGTTACATCACCTCATTGTTTGGACTTTCTCTCCAGTGGATAACATCATTTTCCTCGGAACAATCAATAAGGGACATCATGACTTGTTGGCTAGACAAGTGACACGTTCACATCGGCACGTTGGCATCGAGCACAGAAGCTACAGTGGCGCATTCTTTAGAACACCAGACATGTGCCTTCTGATTTAGGAAACTGCAAAATCGGAGTCTCACCACCAATCACGTAACGCATTGTTCCTTCGGATTGTGCGCACGATCCATTTGATACGGCGGTGTACCTTACGGAAATCCATCGCGTTTTCTATCGGAAGTGGGCACAGCGTTCGTGACATAGCGTGTGAAGACAAACTCTTTCTCAAAGACGGGCGTCGATGCGAGACAACTCTTCTGTTCTGCTTTAGACAAAGCCGCAAAGAGACGGCGAAAAGTAAATCGTTTTTTTTTTTAAATAGGAAGATTTGTCTATTGATAAATATAAAGAAATTTTTCGTTCAAAAGCCTGTCCGTACGAGCATGTTTATATCCATACGTATATTTTAAGAAAAGAGCTTCCATGATATTCTCAACTTATTAAAGTGTTGTCCAAAGATATGCAGTTCCGAAACCAATCAATCCGCTTTCGAGGTCTCTGTGGAGACTTTCAATCACTTTGGAGTTAGAAAATACCCAAAAGAATGTCCCATGTGGGAAAGGAACATACGCTAATGAAAGTGAGGATGCCTTATTCAAATCAAAGGGCATGGTGCGCCAAATCATGCTGGATCCTTTCGTGGTTCGGTCCATAGCCATCCTATTTATAGAAAGCTGAGCACAACAGTATTATAGGAATCACATTCTCATGGGGTTGGGTCGATTCTCAAACCCCACAAGGGAGCAAGTATTTTCCGAAATGACCATTTATATTGCTTACAAAAGATGAATGAACGAATGGAAGACAAATCATTGTTGACGATGAGAATATGTTCCATTGAGTAATTTCCTTAAGCATTACAAATGACCGTTGTTAGAGCTATTTTTTTCCACATCGTTGATTTTTCAAAGAACGAATAGAGATTTAGATTCACAAAGACTAAGGGGGTGAAAGACAAATAGCACGTGTGAGCAACTTGGGATGGTAACCATCCAGCATAATATGCTCTAACAGTGACTCCACTGAATAAAGCTGCGCAATTCACATGTCACCTAAGTTATATGCCGCCAATAACTTTGAGTCCTGCAAAAAGACGAAGTCCTTTAGAAAACCCTAGCATTGGGTGTCCAAAGAATAATAGAGCTTGGTCCAAATTCCCCTCCCACATAGATTAATCTACAAAGGGAAGGAAAAAGGGTCGTGCCCTTTCGGCCAAAGAACTCAATTAAGCCAATTAAACTGGGAAACGGGATTAGAGAAAAAAAGAAAAAGAAAAAAGGACTGGGGTTTCCACCAAACGAGAGTCTCTCAAGAATAGAGCCAGGTGGCAACTTTATGTGCTTTTGAAGTAACAGGTGTCGAAATGCCAAAGCTCTATCTCTCATGGATTCTTAGGACCACAAGAGCACTGTGAGGCCGGCCTGAAAGATTTTGCTCCAATCAAAATTGAATCAGGCCGAAGACACCATCGTTTTCTTGGGGGGGCTGCACATGCACACTCCCGCAAAATCATTGGCCAGTCACCTGCTTTTGTACAGGTAGGAACCTCCATGCACCCTCCAGTAAAACCATTGGCCCGGGTACCCGCTTTTGTACGGGTAGGAACCTCCATGCACCCGCCAGTAAAACCATTGGCCTGTTACCTGCTTCTTTTATAGGGAGGAACCACCTGTGTCATCGACTGAATATGTTCTCTAGTCTCATTTGATGAACATATCTTTCTTGACTGAATCTGATTTTCTCTTTCTTTTTGTTTGATCTTCACCTGCTGGGTAGCGAACAAGTTCCCTCCCTGGAAATGCAATACATCCTGTCCTGGTGCAAGAGTAACTCCAGCACACTCCGGTGATGGAAGGTCATTGTGAATTTGCAACACCATATTGAGTTTTCAAAAGTTCAGTTCCTTCTTCTGTTGCACTAATAATAGCTGTACCAGCAGCCTTACATAGATGGGGATAGACATCTGGTTCAATTGATAGGCAAAATCAGTCCATGCAAGCGATATGGAGAACTCGCTTATATTCCCATGTGTGAATCTTATTTGGGTGCCAACATGTTCCTTTCGTCACGTTAGTTCTTAGACTGATGTACTTTGCATCTTTGGGTAAGCCAATCCTGTTAATGTGGCATTATTGGACTCTGACCCGTTAATGCTGGAGGTATATTTTGACACTTTTCGTGATGCTCTTAAACGCAAGACCAAAGCTCTCTGACCACAGCCACAACCTTCCTAAATTTACTGAAAAAGGCTAGCATGATATGGCCATCGAATATAATGAAAAACCAAACCAAGAGGATGATGGGAGGCCTCTGGCTTTATCAAAACCACCCTAGCCTTCAGTTCAAAGCTTTTATTCCAATCCACGGGATAAATCTCCAGTCTTGATACGTCCGAACCATTCCAGATCTGAAAATTTAATTACCATATTCTCTTTGTGGTCACAACGAACGCAACAGTTGATACTCAAAAACTCTACGCGTCTATGCATGCATCTAATAACTCTATGCAATTTTTTGCGATACACCAGATGCTTTACTAACAAAATAACCAAGGCACCGAAACAATCATTCACTTTGATTCTGTACCATTCTCCAGGTCCATAGCATGTCTTAGACTGAATCAGTAGGTTTGATGGCAGACGAATGATCCGTCATTGCCAATTATGACACGTGTCACACCATTGCTGATCACAGAACATAACAGAGACCCAGAAAAGAACTAATCTAGCTGAATTACTTTAAATTGGTCCTAGTAACGTCAAAAAGTTAGAAATTTGTTTCAGAATATTGATTATATGAATAGAGATTAGTTGACATATTGACATTATGTTTGTCAATCACAGATAGTTGTGTCTTGAATAGACAGTGAGGGCTTTTGCTCGAGGAAGGTTTGCCTGTAATTGACTCCTCCCTTTCCAGATCAACAGATAGACCTTTGCTAAGTGGGTCCATGCTGCCAGAGTTGCTAAAGTGGATAAAGAAAATCTGTTGCCAGGTTTTGTTGACAATGATGAATGAATAAGGGAACTCTGGACTTGCCCAATATAGCATCTTTGTTAATCGTATCGACCTAATCAGAGCACCGAGAAGTCTTCCAAAGTCTTGCTCAAAATTATGGAATAAGAACAAAAATGCACTCGAGGTTGATCTTTCATGATGGAAACTGGAAGTTGTACCCCTGTGTACATGATGGTGTCCAGCTGCTGAGTTTGTAAAGTAGAAATCATATTTCACATCGTAGAAGCTTTTGCAAAACTTGAGAATCTTGAGGACATGTCTTCCAGAAGAACATGAGGGTTTCCTTGTTCAACCTAAATTGGACAATGAGGTACAGAAATTAGGCCAAATAAAAAGCCAGAGGACTTAGACAACTACTAATGCCGTTCTGAAATAATTACTTTTAAATACTCTTATCGGTAAGAAATTGTCAAACAATAGTAATTGAGTTTCTCCTAAAATCATCTACAAGAATAAGTAGATCTAAAGAATGTCTGTGTGAGGATATGGGGAGAAAGAAGAACCATACCAGTGTCCCATGGTCGAGAACAAGGATGTTGTCCATATCTAGCACTGTTGAAATACGGTGGGCAATGGTGATCACAGTCATGCCTCGGCATTCATTAGATATTGTGTTCTGCAGTATCGAAGCTGTTTGGGCATCTACACTTGCTGTACACTCATCCAAACAGAGCACCTGAAAAGTTTTGAGCTTCAGCATGCTTGCACCAACAAGAAGAAAAATAGAAAAAGAGAGGAAATGTTCAGTGTTAAGAACCTTTGAAGACTTCAGAAGCACGCGTGCAAGACAAAGAAGTTGCCTTTGCCCAATAGAAAATGTTACCCCAGACTCCTTCACATGAATATCAAGTCCACCTGCTGCTTCCACTCCCTCTTTCATATGGCACTTCTCTAGCGCATTCCATATTTTCTGGTCATCAGTAGCCCGGTAGGGATCCATATTATCCCTACAAATATCACAAAAAAGGAGCAAGCATTAGTTATCAAAAGTGAAGGGCCTCAATGTGAGTAATTGAGTTTTAAGGAAGCAGGAATAGAGCTGTTGGTTTCGGCAAATAGAATAAAAAGCAGGATCAACAACATAGCAAAACCCATTTTTAAGCAACACCTCAAAGATCCTTCGAATAAGAATGGATTCTGAGGGACAATGGCGAAGCGGGACCGAAGATCTCTAGCAAGAATCTGGTCTATATCAATGCGATCCACCAAAATACGGCCACCACAGAGGCCATTGAGGCGGAAGAGGGCATTCAAGATGCTGGATTTTCCCGCACCAGTTCTTCCAACAATTCCAACCTGAATGAAAGTACAGGGATTAGGCACATCTTACAAGACACTGTCAATCATCACATGTATTGAGAAGATTTTAGTAATCTTTAGGCAAAACCAGATAACATATAGAGTATGACTCCAACCTGCATGCCCCCAGGAATGGTAAATGTGACACCATTCAGTGCAGCTGGCAAGGAAGGCATGTATCTCATAGTGACATGCTGAAATTGTATCAGTCCTTGAGAAGGCCAATCTAAATTCGGTGGTGGGTGTCCGCCAAGTTGTTCTCGAGGGACGTCCATATACTACAGAAATTTGTATAATGTAAGTAGGGTACAGAAAGATATAAACAACAATATATCTTCCACTCGGATTCATACATGAAGAGTTCTCTCAATCGCAACCATCTCCTTTTCCGTTTCCGTGAAGCTTGTCAAAAAACTACCAAGCAGAGACACCATTGGGGCTGCATAGGAGAGGGCCAACCCCACCTGTGGAAGAATGTCACTTGAGATTCTTAGTACATACTCTTTTGAGCTTCAATTGTATAACCAGTCTCAAGTTGAAGGAGAAAAGAGAAACATAGTTGCCAAGTTCACAAGAGGCAGAAATAAGTTGGACAAAAGGGCCAAACACGTACTAGGCCAGGAGTACCAAAGTTGATAGGTAAGAAGCCACGGGATCCAACAACAGACATGACTGCAACGAATGAGATTAAAAATGCTGCCAACAACTGATAGAGAAACATCAGTCAGTAAATGTAGACAGATGCAAGTATCTCTTACTTATTGTTGAAGTACCATAGAGAGTTGAAAATTACTGATGCATCATACTTTACCAAGTTTAACATTTCTTGAAGTTGAAACACGAAGAAAATAAGTCCCATTGACATAAGATGTGTATTGACTTAGGGTGTACCTGTAGGCGCAGGGAAAGCCATAAGCTTGCTGTTAACTCAGAGAGAGAAGTCCGCTGATATAACACTATTTGCTCCATGAATTTGGTGAAAAAGAAATTCTGTCCAACAACCAGAATGATGCCCATATTAGTACAAAGACTTAAATAGCACAAGCAAAAAAACCACACAAATCAGGAGTCAAGGACACTTTCTCATGGACGATGAAGTCCTAGTCACATTAATTACGTTAATTTAGCATCAAGTTATCAAACTTATACTACCGAAGAACAGTCAAATCAAGGTCTGCAATTAGTAATATCCTTTAAGCAGCAACACTGTAATAAATCATGCCTGTCATCTGAAGATAGAAACATTCTGCTATAAAAAGGATATGATGAGAACATCCAACGTCTACCTGAGACTTAAATGCACGTATGGTTGATGATCCATCGAGAGTCTCGGTGAAAGATGCATAGATAGGAGAACGAGTAACGCTGTCTAGCCTTCTCAACTCCCTGGAAGTTGATCTGTAAAAGAGCTGTGGAACTTTTAAGTTACAAGAGAGCTACAAGTTCATATGTCAGGGTAATTCTCTTTTTTGTTTGTTTTCATAAACATCCTTGCTCTGGAAACTATATAAAGCAGTATCCGTAAAGATCTACACTTGTGTGTTATACATTTCCCATGAGGGTTATGGGTAGGTAATGGAGACCTTCCCGTAATTCACAGGTAACCATGTCAGAGAAAAAATCAACTTCTTAAATACCTCCCACCCCCAAAAAAGAAAAAAGAGACAGAATTAAACTTACAAATGAAAGGCCAACAAAATAGGAATGCTAATGGTTGCTTCAAGGTATCATCCAATGTAATTGGTGCTGTTGCCTTTATCAGTGTGTTCCAGCAAACTCCCTTTCCTATATTTTAAGATTGATTTGGCTTTTCTTGACATGACATAGAAAAAGTTTCTTTAATCCCCCCCCCTGGCTGTCATAACTAAACTTTTTTGACTATATGACAATTTTCATGTATACTAAACACAAGGTTTGAAAGAGCTTCTCATAGAGAGCTATGCAAATGTAACTAAACTATGCATTCATCTGTCATCTCTGTTGAAGAGTAATAATAACATTAGTTATCCTTGGTGTTCTGGATATCATTGTTAGATAAGATAGTTAGGGATTTGGGTGGGTGTTAAATTTGTTTTTTTTTTGGTAATGGTGGGTGTTAAATTTGTTCGTCTCTCTTTGTGCTAATTAAACATCTCTCTGTGGAAAATATCTTTTTCTCATTGAGTGTAACTCATCTGGAATATTCCAAAATCTCTCATTATTAGCCAGCTGGAATATGATCCAAACCATTAATCACAATGAGGTATGAACATGCAAGGGTGCAGATTTCTTCACATGCTGAACCAATTCAATGTCCTATTTATGGACTATTTTAAAAAGATATATACAGTGAAATCTCTCGTGTTCTTCACATGCACCAATGATCCAATTCTGAGAATCATCAGCAATCTAATTCCTTCCAAACAATTCAAACACTGCTCGCAGAAGAACCCACATTTATTAGTAGCGAATACCTGTAGCTTGCTGTACATGTACCAGAAGGGCAATAACATGAACAAGAAGAAGATCTGCATAAATGCATTAACACCGAAATATATCTCAGAAGGGAAAGTGGGAAAAAGCAAGAAATATTTTAAACTTTAAGGTCTCAAAAACTACCTGGACATACGACAAAATGACTGCAATCCCCAGAAGACCAACAAAATTTGCTAGAAGGATATTGAGGATAAATGGAAGAGAGTCATCAATTGTATAGAGGTCCGAAGAAAATCTACACCAGAAGATGTCATCACAAAATAAGAAAAACAACAGAACTGGGAGAATCAGGGGAAGGTACCCTGACCTATTAAGTATTCTTCCACTGGGTGTCTGGTTGAAGAACTTTACAGGTGCGTCAATTATTCTTTGAAGAAGAATTTCATGCACCGTTACCGCAGCTCTCAACCCGCCATATGCAAATGAGAAAGCTCGTACTAGTGTGAGAAACGAATTTACAATACAAAAGATGCAGAGGACAACCTGCCCCAATCCCATAAAAGAAGGAAAAGGAAAATGAAATTCTGTCAGTAACATGCTATGCCTTTTGGGGAGGAGTTATTACATGGTAGTGATGCACTTCAACACCATGTGATTTCTGTTACCGGATTAAGATACCCATGTAATTTGCAGTAATAAAACTTTCTACAAAGAGAAATTACTTTTTGGGAGATAATGAACATTTTACTGTAATTCCTAACATGGTAGGTCCTCTTCGGAGGACAATGATGATGGTTGTAATGAGGATTTTACCCAAAATATGGAGAGTAAAAGTCCTTCAATTAATCTTTTTGCTGGATCACTTTGAGTAGAGAATTTCAAACCAATTTCTGTGATAAAGTCTGAAAATAAATGTCTGAAATTGGCAACAAGGCAAACAGAATAACTCTAACCAGGTAAAAGGATGTAGAGAATGCTGACTCAGTGGCTTCTTTTGTTGTATCAACCCAATAGGAGAGCCATAGATCATTTCCATTGCGTGAAGCTTGCATTGAAATTGCTGAAAAGAATATGATTACTGCAACAAGCCAACCTGAAAATGCGGCATATTTTCTGCCACAATGGCAACAATGTAAGCGTAATTAAAAATCACATAAGTTTTGAAAAATATATTGTAGAATATGCTTAAGTTAAAAAAAAAAAAAAAGCATCTCCCTGGAGTAAAATGTCAAACAACAACAAATACCTGTATACTGCAAATTCAACTTTGCCTTCCTTTCTTTCCTCTTCTTCGATAATCTCTTGCACCTCCCCAGCATTTAATTGAGAACTATTATCTTGTTGAAGGTCCTTGTTGGCTCTCACAGAGGAAATCTTATGTTCTTGGTCATGGCTTTGCATTGTATTTGGTGTCATTGTGGAAAAGAAAGCTGAATATTGTGAAATCATCAAATCAGCTGGACTTCCGACCCACCTTACAGACCCTTTGTCCATCACAACTACCATGTCAGCAAGAGATATTGCCTGTCAAGCAAAGAAATTAGAAGGAGCAGCAAGGAGGTGTGTCTATGTGGGCCTCATGCTTATCTACTGTTAAATTCACAAAAGTAAGAGGAACAGATAATGTGGAGTAAAAACAGCCCGACATCTAAACAATCACGAGTCGAAATATGGTAAAATCTGAAAATGTTACGAAATTTAGATTAACCGCATTGAGGATAAGTTCAAGACACATAAGGGCCCTAACCATATTTCGACTCGGGAATTGAACCCGCGCATGGTGGATTCATGATCGAAAAGTATCCGTTAATCATAGTCGAAAAAGAACTGTCTTTTCTGTATACTTTCCCCAGTTCCTTTGCTACCGCAGGCTTTACACAATCGATCGGATCATAACCATTTGCCCAAATTAGTTATGACAAAAGAGCCCTCAGAAAAATATGTGGCAGAAAATAAAAATCGGTTTGACAGTGGAGCTTAAGTGGATAAGGCGCTCAGGACAGTAATCAACTGAGAATTGGACAGGGTTCTAAAATCTGATAACGGTCAGTTCATGTGGCACAGCTGTAAAGCAAACTAGGACCTTACTCTCCTTTAGTTTTCATGGCAAAGTAAGTGTACTTGGCATTGGCAACCCAAAAAACTAACAGTATATATTGGTGATTGAATATAAGCATAACTATATTATGACACCCTAAGACTGAATAGACTTATGACCCTCAAAAGCACCAAATAGATTAAAAGAATTGCTTTGCTTCACTGTGAATGAAAGACCTTAGCATGAACAGATTGAAAACTCAAAAACTTTTGGGAAGTGAAGAAAGCCCACCTAGTTTTAACAAAACTAGAAATTTATAATTGTTAAGCTTACTAATTGAACCACCTTGACTGGATTTAGCATGTCCCCCTGAGAAAATCCCTATACATTCACAAAATGCTTCCTAAACACGCCTTCCCTCCTCCTGCCAGTGGCATGTTTGAAGGCCATTACCCCCATCTTAGTTCTCGATTAGAAATAGGTTCTCAATAAATTATGTCAAATTAAAGCAAATAAACCCTTTTTGTCATATGTCAGTATCATTGATATGCTGTATGTCTTATGTTAAAATGCAGGAAAGCAATCTGTTAATGGTACTATTGATGAGATCATTTCCCAATCTGTTTGAATGCAAGGAGATAAGATGGTGCTCAAGAAAAGATATAATTGTAACAGAAGAAGCAAAGAACAATGTGTGTACTGTAGCTTACTTGGTGCTCTAATTTTCAAAAGGAATATTTGTACTGTAGCTTGTTTATGGCTCTAATTTTCATTCAGCAACCACCAGTTGCTGGGCATCTAAAGGCAGCCATCTTATCCTGAGCTATATATTTTTAGGCAAGCTTACATTTATATCATCTCAATGGTTATGAATTTTCTTGTAATATTTTTCTTTTTCCCAAAAAATTCAAGCAGAACCAAAGTTTGAACTTAATGCAATATTCATATAACGTACTCCATAAAATCAACCTGAGCATTGTGCGTACAAAGAACACGAGTACTTTTCTCTGTAAGAGGTCCCAGAATCGCATGATTTAAAATCCATTGAGCAACTTGAGAATCAACTGCACTCAGGACATCATCAAGCATCAGGATGTCGGAGCTGCGATATATAGCCCTGTCATATATATTATATCATGAGACAATATTTCCAAAATGGATCATCCCATGAAAGAATAATAACAGTAGCATGCAGGACCTAGCCAAGGCAAGACGTGCTCTCTGTCCACCAGATAAGTTGACTCCTTTTTCTCCAATATAAGCCATGTCACCTCCAGCCATCAGAGAGATATCAACCTCCAGTGCACAAGCTTGGAGAGTATCAGAGTATCTGCCAGAGAAAAAAAAAAAGCTGAAAAATCTGGGAAAATGATATGCAAAGGAAGAATAATGAAGAATTATAAAGCAAGGAAAAGTTCAACTTTTTGTCCCTGGATTTTCTTGCCTTTTCTAACTAAGTCTCAATACTTTTAATTTATCTATCAAGTCCCTCACAGACTTTCTAATTAAAAGCCCCTCGACACTAAACCTAGTCAGATTCAGCAAACGTGGCCGTCAAATGATGCCAAAGTTAATGTGAATGACATATGCAGATGCCTACGGAAAAACTTAGCCAACATAGACAGCGTCAGAGTGCCACATTTACAAATTTAGCAAATGCAAATGCCCACATAGTCGTCCACATTGAATGAATTTTATCCACGTCATACAATAGTGTCGCCTAATAGCCAGACCAGCTGGATTTGGCCAGATCTGGGTTGGAGGGTTTTGATTAAAGAATTTGTGAAGTAGGACTTGACTAGGCAGCTTAAAAGTACAGGGACTATTAAAAAAAGCATGAAAAAACAGAGATGAAAAGTAGAATTTTTCCCATTACAAACTGAATTGATGAAAGAGGAGAGTTAATTTCTACTCATTTGCAGAACCCAACCTCTTCGAATCATATTCTTTCCCAAACAGTACATTCTCGCACAATGTTCCTGACATGATCCATGGAACCTGTACTTACACCACTGCCAATGTCAGGATAACATGTACTGAAGAGTTTAGACAAGGATACTCATACCAACAAGAAAATACAAACCTGTGGTACATATGCCACAGAACCAATTGAACTAATTGATCCATGAATGAGTCGCATCTCTCCCAATATTGCATTTAACAGGGATGATTTACCCGAACCAACCTGAAAGCGGTCAGATCTCAAATGGAGGATAGACTAGATGTACACAAAAAGTTGAGGTTTCCCAGATGTATAATTAATGAAGGATATATAAAGTACGTGCAAAGTCAGTCATAAATGTTTGACATCTTCATATGTTATATTATCTAATTTCTATGATTCTTTGTACGAACCAATTAAAATGATTCTATCTACACAACCTTGAGTAGTCTGCTCGTGCAAAATCCAGACCAAGAGCCAAAGATCTCATTCACTGTAACAAATAAGCGAGAGCAGACATAGCAGAAGTAGTCTTCCAATTTTCATCTTTTCTGCAACATGTCCTTATTTTCGAATAATAAAATTGTTCAGTTCCTATATATCTTCCTCCGATCTCATCACCAAATATTAAAGTATTGTCTAACATCGTTTGACAACGGCCCTAAAGGCTTTTTATATTCATGCATTCTCCTTCTACTTAATAGCTTAAACTTTTGAATTGGACTTTCTAACATGGTATTAGAACCAACACCATCGCTTTTGCAAATGTGCCAGGTCAAAATGCCATATGCCGCTCATTATCCAACTTGCACATGAGAGGTGCTGAAATATTATCTCACGTCACCTAACAAGGGGTCCTAAATACTTCTTATATCCATATGTTCTCCCTCCACCTATCAGCTTAAGCTTTTGGATTGGACTTCTTAGTACCAAGTTAACAATTCTACCTATTTTAGATTATTTCAATACCATCAATTGGTTCATCAAAGTATATCCACCGCATGTCAATTAAATAAAAAAATAAAAAAATTGCGACTCATCAACATAAAAATTCTAATGAAGGACCATTATGTCATTAAAAAATCTCACCTCTCCAATTACAGCAACAAGTGAACCCTTTGGAATGGCCAGGGTGATATGATCTATGACCGGACTCAGCTGTTGCATATTACTGCTTGACCAATTACAACATGCATCATACATTACAACTGCCACACTGTCAGAGCTATACTGAGAATTAGTGCTCCCAGAAACCAATGAGGAAGAACCCATTGCACATTGTTCATATTGGTGCTCACGACAGCGAAGGAACCTACTCAACCGATGGATGGATATGAAGGCCTACAACAAATTTTGAGAGAAAGTACACCAATAAGATATCTTTAATTACAGTGGAGGAGTTATCGCCAAAAAGATAAGCCCATGAAAAGCTCACATCAATGAGTCCATTAATGGTCCAAGGGAATGAGTTGAGAGGAGAGATCAATGTATTAAACAGAGCAAGACAAGTGAACACCTGCAACAAAGGTTCAAAGATATAACCTCTTCAACAGTAAATGAAGAGCCTAAATGCATAGATGACAATAAGCCAGGTATAGCACATACTTATAAATATATCCATATCAAGATGTCTTTGAAACTGTTGGTTTTACATTGATGGTTACTTTACCGTTGCAGCATCAAGTTGATGTCCCATTAATGTGTAAAGACCAAAAGTGAATAAAGAGAAAAGAGTTGGTGTAGTCGCCCAAAAGAACACACACCACGCATCCAAGTACTTCCGTGTCTGGAAAAAAGCATCACCAGCACTACACTGTGTCAAAAACTAAGAAACAAATGCAATTAACTTAATTAGTAACAGGGAACCAGCAAATTAAAGCAGTCTGATACCTTTAAATGCCTAACTTCTGAGGATCTCGTCTCCAACAACCAATTTGAGAAAATAAGCTCCCATCCATACATTTTCAGAGTGCGAATATGAGACAAAAGTTCACCTGTTCTCCTAATCCTGTCAAATCTCAGAAGGCAGGCCTATTAGAAATCTTGTGAGCTTAAGACCAAAAATCATGGGATCCAACAGTTGGTTGACTATCTAAAGTCATCAATATCCCACTGTTTCTCAATATGAACATGGGTGCAGAACATAGATTGATATACCTGGGCTGTCATGTGAAATAAGAGAGTTTGAGACTTCAAAAATCAAGTTAAATGTCATCAGTTTTTTACGAGTTTGCAAAGAGCACTATCTGACTACTATCTGACGTTCAAATATGGTTGAATCTTGGCTCCATCCAGTGGAGTAACATAGCTTCTTAATAATCTTATTAGACAATTTATAATTAGTATGATGCAACATAATTGGTGTAGAATGAATAGTGATCAAGGGCATACTCCTTTCTTGTTTTCAAACAGAAAGTCATCAGCCGAAGTACCCACAAAAGTCAACAGGATTGCTATAACCACAATCCAAGTGAATTGATCCAACTTTCAGTATTCCCACATAGCTGACCAATAAAACTGGTGGACTGCTTGGCCAACCGACATTCTCATTTGATTTAAACATATCATAGGCTAAACATTTACATCTCATTTGATTTAAACATATCATAGGCTAAACATTTACATCACTTGATTTAGGTTTATGGAATCATAGAAAGCACCTTAAATAACTGACTCTTTGCGTAATTTTATTAAGTTTAACTAGTGTTTTTATTGATGTATCAAAACATAGCCTTTTTAAAGAACCATTATTTCGAATAATAATTGTGAATCACCCACAAAACAAATGCTTCCAAGCCTCTTGCAGTTCAAATAAGCGACCTGACAAAACATGCCCCTTACGAACTGCTTTTCAACAGATGTATCCTATTCCAATACCTATAACTCAAAACAAGCAAACCACAATCTAAGTAATGAATGACTAATTATGTTAAGGCCTAATGAAAAAGATCAAGCCACTTCTTGCATAATAAAAAGCTGCATTTTTCAACTAATCCTGGTAGAATATAAGTAGTATAAATTTTTTATACTCACTTTCTGTAAACAAGACAAGCAAGAAAAATTCGTTGCATGACAAGACTGCAGCTCTTCAGACCAAAATTTCAGAGATGATTGTAAAATACACCTACCTTTCGTCCTTTTCTTTCATCATCTTCTGTGTAGCAGCGGCAATCAAAGTTGAAATCCATTTATTCACTGTAAAAGAAGATTCAGGGATGAGAGGAATTAACAAGAGAAAATATTACATTTTGTGTTACAAGATGTAATAGATGACCCTCAGATACCACAGTCATTGCCTTAAGTCATACCTGGTATTAACAGCACAGTTATTGCCACTCCAGCAGCAAAAGCAAATTTGACTTGCATATATAATAAATACAAAGCCAATCCTATTTGCAAGGGCAAGCTGGAATATACAGAGAACTAGCATTATTTAGAGATTACAATGACAAATGATGAAGATCCAATACAATGCTATCTTATGCATTACACATTCCACTATCCGCTTTATAGAAATTGCTGACTACCAAATTTTTCCTCGAGTACCTTAAACAGATAGAATAAGTCATCTTAAAGACATCATCAAAATTAATTAGAAGAGGAGCACATCTTTCACAATAAAAACCAAATGCCATAATACTAAGTAGAACAATAGTTCACTTTACACTTCATAGTGATCCACATGCCCTAACATATGCATTTGGTTAATTAGGTCATCAAAGTCAATCCACCATAATACTTTCAAAATATGTCTCCATGAATAGAAACATTAACCTTTACCCAAAAAAAAAAAAAAAACATTAACGAAATTCAACCTATCAACTGCTTTAAATTCAATCACCATCAGCTGCAAACTTTTCCGTGAATTAGAAATCTTGATGTTGAAAAACATATGATACAACTCGCCAGAAAATTACTAGAGAAGAAACATAAACCATGAAAGTTTCTATATTTTGACAATATTTGTCTAAGGAATGTACTTCATGACTAAAGAATGAGATATTACCTCCAAAGATCATGGAAACTGTTACACAAGTTGACAGTTCGATCAGCATCTATGGACATAAACGTCTGAATTTCTCCACTAGAAAATTGTGCTTGCTCTGCCAGGCTAACGGACAGACACTGAAGTATAAATTAAAAGGTTGGATACTCATACTAACAGCATATCAAGACTAAAAGGGTTAATCACGCATAACATCATCTGTATCTTTTTGTTCTCATAATTTTTCCAGAAGACGCATGAAATATGAAAATAAATACTTATTAAAATTACAACAGATAAATGGGTAGAGCTCAAAAAAACAATGCTAGAACATAGACCAAAGGCCACTTGAAGAACTAGAGCACCCTATGAAAGTTAGACATGGACACAAGTATGTAAAATAGATAACCCACTAAGAGCTCATTTCTTAAGAGATTGGAGTGACACACCTAAATGCAGGATGCCAAGCCCAATGATTTGAGGTTTGACAAAATGCGACTCACAAGCAAGAAATCTATAGAGGGGGAACACTTACCTTTCTATAAATGACAGTCATGATACTGGATCGTAGCTTCAGCTTCAGCTTTGCAAGATGATAGGTATATTGTGTGTCAAGAAAGGACCTGCAACATCAAAGGCAAACATTTACCCAATCAGATAACTTGATACTACATCCAGAACGTGTATAGAATTTTGCACTGCATCAGGCATACAATTATTGACATCCTTTGTAAAAAGTGGCTAAAGAAAGTTGCAATCGTGAAACTATATTATTAGATTAATAAATAGAGGATGTGGTATAGTCATAAGCAGATAGCACTACTATCGCTTGTAGAAAGTGATCTTCAAAACAATAAGAGTCATTGCAATATTGTCAGAGGGTGATTAAAATCTTGCAAGTTTCCTGACAAAATGAAAAATCATTTTGTTTCTTAGAAAATAGTGAAAAGATATTATGGTGACTTTTAAAAGTTGTGTTAGTATCTACATGTCTATGATCTAAGGTAGTCAATGTGCTTGTGTGTTAATATTGAAAAAATAAGTAAGTGTTGATAACTTTAAGTGCTGAAAATGGAGACAAAAATGTTGTCTGGTATTTGCATGAAACTAAATGTTGAATATGATAAGTTTTTACTGAACATGGAAATGAAACTTGGTGTACTTCAATTAAATCAATTAACTTAATCCCTTCCATAATTAAAACATTAAATAGTTTTTTACTGAGTAATGTAAATAGTTTTTTGCTCAAACTAATTAATGCTACCAAACATATTTAGCCTCGTTATTGCTCAATGGTTTAATTTTCAGTACTAAGTAATGTAATCGAACAGGACCAAAACAGTAGTTGGATTTCAATCTCTAAAAAGGAAAAAAAAACTTAAATCTAAAGGCTATACCAACATCAAACACTCTGGACTTTCAGCACTCCAAAATTTATATAGTTAAGAGCTTTCACGTTCAACATCATTGTGTCAAATCTTGTTTCTTTCTTCCTCATGCTTCAACTGAAAACTAATTGTGGTTTTGCCACATGACTGGATTGGAAATTTTGTTATTTGCCGGACAAATTTTATCTTAGTTTGAATCCACAAAAATAGCCTCTGCAAGGGAAGAGGAAAGCTCAGGACTGTGCAATACAGGAGATAACTTGATTAGATAACTTTCTTTCATGGTGAGACTTCAGAATCTGTTGCCATAAGATACTTAAAAGCTCCCTGAAATGGAAGTTTGTTTTCCTCCTGCCTTAGAACCAATGCTTGTAAGCGCTTCAGGAGGTGGATTTTTATGAAGTTTTTTATTTAATCATCATTTATAACAGTGGCATGGAAAAATCAATCGAAAGGTAGGACTCAGATGCTTATAATTTTAGAGCTTATGCATATAACAAAAAGCTTAAGAAATAACTTATCATCAAACTCAAAAGGGGGAAAAATACTTGACAATAGATGTGAAGCCTATAAATATAGCAAAGAAATAGCCATCTGCATTCCGAGAACCTGGAAGAGAAACAAAAGCAAATAAATGTGGTCAAACTAGTATTGATATGTTATTCTATTGAAAATAATCAGTCTAAAGAAAGGTTAATCTCTACTTGACATGCTATGAACTACGAAGTCCAAATTCCTTCAGCCCAACAACAGTAAAGAGGCAAACCAGACCACTTGGGAAGAAGAGCTATGCTGGAGGATTTTTTTTCATATGGCTCGATAGGACTATGCATAACAAGAACTATATGAGGAGGCAACAACCGATACCTAAAAAGATAATAAACAGGGACAGGAATCATAGACATTCAACGCCATGTTGTATATGCACAGTGCATACTTCACTGCATTCAAAACCAAACTACAATGGCCGTTTATTTCTTTCTATACCAAGGGGAAATTTGATCCCCTTATAAGCTGCATTATTTTTTTTTTTCAGTCTACGTATGAACAGCTAAATCTCCAGTATTAGCACCTGCCAGAGCTTAAAAACCATTAGCTGCATTCATTCGCAATATCTCATCAGCACCATCAATTGATAGTATTTCAGCATCCTTTTGTATAAATCGAGCAATTAGTAAGGGAAATTCATTTTAGAGAAAAGGATTATCAAGGCATAACCTCTTTGAAGGGATCGAATCAACTTGTTGAGAAGCAAGGGTCCAGCAAACCCAAGCAAATCATTGACCACCTGGAGCACGTTCTAAGTTTTTCAGAGTGAACAAACAGAGAAAAGGCAAGCGAATGACAAAGCAGTTGACTACAACTTACGCATTTGCAAATAATGATGCGTAACGATAAAGGCAGACAGTATGTATCCTCATCCACTCTAAAGGATAATAGAATCAATAGAAAACCTAATATACTGAGAAATCAAGAGCGGACCAAATTTCAATCTCTAAAAGCCCAAATCCTGGGTTTTAGTCTCTCAACAGTCAAATTACTTTTCATATCAGTTTTTAATAGAACAAGAGAAAGGCTCAACAAGTGGACCAAACACAATGACAAGAATAATTGTGAGATTGTTCACACTGGGAGACTCAGGGATTGTCTGGAGTCAACAAACCGTCAACAACTGAACATTCAAATAGTTATGACCCTTGTGACTTGTCAAAAATAGTTGAACAGAAAAGGCAGTCTGCAAAGGTTTCTGAACCATTCAGTTATCCTATTACTGATAGTGGATTACACAACACGACGGCTCTAATCTAATAGCAGGCCACCTTTTCCAAATGTCTTGAATTCTTATTTTGGAGATCAATTTGCTTGTCTGGTTTTGTTATGAGTGGTCATGGAATATGGAGACTCCATAGGTCATGGGTTCTTCAATGAGGTTCTGTAAGTCAGATCTTGATAGATGCCTCAACTAAACAAACTATATGTGACCCCAAAAAAAAAAAAAAACTAAACAGAGTAGTTGGGGAGACCAGAAAAGGAAGCATCAATCTTAATGAATGACAAGGTCACTATTACTATACAAACTTTTGTAGCAAAATGAAGGAACTAAGATGTATTACCTTCAACAGACCTAAACGAAGGTAAGACCAACCATAGACACAGCAAAGTGCTTTGAACAAAGATGGCTCATTTAAGTCACGGTTTTGCTGATCTTGCCAACAGCTGAACAATGCATCATGACAGGAAGAAGGATCCATATCGGAAGGTAGTGAAAGCAAATCTTCAAAGTCAAGTTGCTTTATTACACCCCGCTTCATCACTTTAACAATAGATTTGAACGTCACAAGATCCCAGCAACTCTCTGCAGTTCCCTTTCACAAGCAAATAAAACAAAAATTGGGCAGAAGAAAAAGGTTACATTTGCACCTTTCTAAATCTTCTAAAGATAGAAACAGAAGTAATTAAAGCAAATTGTCTTCATACAGACGTCATTGCCATACATTAGGAGTAGGAAAATGACTGAGTAGACAGTTAACAATCCACAATCTAGGAAAATTTGGCTCCTAAACAACGGAAACAATATTGTAAAATCTGAACAAACTACTAAAACAGGGCCTCTTGATTTTATTTTATTTTTGCATATATTGAGAAACTCAAATACTGGTATATGTCATGCGATGACAAAAGAGGACTCTACTTCAAGCATACTTGTCAATCTGCAGTAGCCTCTGTTCTGATATAAATTAGTGGTTTCAGAATAGATTTATTGCAACGTAATCCTATGAAGCTCATACTCGTATCTATAGTTTCAACTACCAATCACTCAAGTAGCAAATTTGACATGGTTTTGAAACTTCAGATTGGTTTTACTTTTTGTCAAGATAGAAATATTGCAGGTTAAAAAAAATTCGAGAAAAGAAGTAATCAGGATAATATGCCCACAACCCAAACTAAAATTAGGACCTTCAGCAGGTATAGTCATTTTGAATTGTTGATACATGATGCAAAACCCAGTCATCCTGCCCTAGCTTATCCTCCTCTAAGAGTATCCCAGTAATAGTTCTTATAACAAATGGTTGATTATTCTGCAATACAAAGCCACAGATTCTACTGTGCATATAATAAATATAACATCACCACCAAGTGCCTGTGTATAAGTCTCTCAGTTATCCTTCAGTTCAAATCAGCAAAGGCAGTTTCGCAATCAAATCCTCTTTTTACAAACATAACTCTTAACAGACTGACGGTACCAAGGGTACTCGTTTCAACAGAATGATCAGTTACCTTCCAACAAAGCTTCTTTTTTCTCACTTTAATAATAAGATAACAAGCCAAAACACATTTATTGTTCCATGTGTATTTATTTTGGAGGGAAGTCATCGTTTCAGTAATGACCCTGGTGCATAGCTACAGCTTCTCCAGTGCTTACCATGTAAAGAATGTGAGAATAGATGTATTCTTAATTATCCTTCAGTTTAAATTAGCAAAGGTAACTTTAGCTTCTAATCTGTTAACTATAATCACAAATCTGATCGCTGATGGTCCTTAAATAACTTCACCGATGTACCGACAACGACTTGGATTCTGATATTGTCTCATGCCTAGTAGGCATTTTTGTCAACAATTTCACATACGAGGTCTTGCTACAACATAAATTAGAAAACATGCCACCAGCCTTTAGATGTTCAAAGTGAAAGCAGATTGACATTAGAAAATTTGTGAACTACAAAAATCACTTCCCAGATCCCCAGAATAGGATATTCAGAATTTTTGCTATGTAGAACATTGAACGGAACACATATCTGGCAGATAGGGATCACTGGACAACTTACCGAGTTGATATGAGAAATTGCCTCAGCATCCTCATTTAAGGAAAGAAATGATTCTTCCAACGGCCTACAATTTATACCATCACATAAAGTCATTACTGACTCCCAATACTAGGAGAGAGAGATACTAATATTAGCAGCTCAAACTAGAATAATCAAAACACATGCTAAGTATCTCATTGCAGGTATACAATGACAAAGTCAAGAGAATTTAAAATTGAAGATTTTCTCACATTATCAGAGTTATTGAAACATTAAACCATGTATTCCCAAGTTATGATTTTATTATTAGCCACATTTATATGTCAATTGCTAGTCAAACAATAATTGCAAATGCATTGAGTGGAGAAACACTCTCCTTGACTTGTAATCAGACCCGTACATCAGTAGTATCACTGTGCACCCCCGCATTTTCACTGCCATAACAATTTGACCAAAAATTTTGACAAACCATGCTCTATGGATGAGAGATCAGCAGTTCCATGTGAAGCAAATAATCTCTTGCTGTTCCAGTACATATTTACTCCATGGAAGAAAATAACTGGGAAGTTAAGAAGATCCAGATAATACCTGCTTTTAGAAGGCGCTCTTTTCACCCTGATAATGTTCAGAGAAATCCCAAGCATAGCATCCAACAAAAACATGCAGCTCTCATTTAGACACACTAGTACCTGTTCAAAATTCAACTATTTAACACATAATGCACCATCTTAATCTTGTAACATACACATGAAGTGATGTCAGTACCATACAAAGATGGACCTGTTAAGGTAAATTTATAAATTATGTAACAAAATTAGCCATCCCGTAATTTAGGATCTAGGAAATTTTATGCCTCAGATTGCCAAATAAAAACAAATCAGACACTTGTCGCATTTGACCAGGCACATTGCAAGTGGCAACCACAACATGAACCAAAATAATATGCTGCTGAAGCAGCAAATAGATATATCAATACAGAATGATAAGAAGAATTTTCACGAGGAGCAATGTCACCTCCAACGAGCCAAAAGTCGCCTGCAGATTGGGGATCATGAACAGTGGCTTTATTGCCCACCAGAAACACAAAACCCTGTTACATAATATGGAGGAACCACAGGGGCACTTCAAGGCCATTATTATTAGTGCCTGCAAAGTGGAAACAAGAGAGCTATAGAAGATATATCCAGGAAATGCTGCCATATTCGATGAGGTAAAACCCACATATAAAGCTAAGAAACTCACCCAGACTGCAAACCTAGAACATCTGAAAAGCCATGAATGATATGTAACCAAGCCTCCATAATAAGCAGTTTTCAGAAGGAAAGCCACATCCAGAAATGAGAGACTTGCTCCAAGGATTGGAAGCACATAAAAAACTGCTTTTTCGAAAATGTTCATCTGAGTACAATTCACAACACATGAACATGTATATTAGACAATGGACACTGATGACTTGAGACTAGAATAGAAAAGAGAATTAAAGAATTGAATTGTGTTGATTGTTCGATTTATACGCATCAGGAATAATAGTCAGCTGTGAATTGAAGAATATTGAGTGCAAATAGGAAAAGACAAAAGTTGGTGTGGCACATCAACAGGAGAGACAACCCTGGAGTTGAATTAAACAGAGATATTTGAGAAAGCCACTTATCAATGGGAGTAGGTTGCGGGTTAGAGTCAGAGAGTGATGGAACATCAGATGTACTTTCTTGTGGCAGTTTATTCTGGTATTTTCTGCATCATTGTGCAAGAGTGATAAATTCTACAAACAGGAAAGATCTTTGGGACTGCTAGCGTATCTATAAAGTGGGGGGAAGCGGAGAAGTAGTAAACTAGATGAATTTTAAGATGATAAACTTGCAAAGTGAAAAAAAAAAAATTAATGAGAGATCTCACAATCTGTAAATCCCCATGGAAATTGCACTTTCACCATAGAGATCTCACAATCTGTAGATCCCCATGGAGATTGCACTTTCACCATATGATGTAAGTAATTGAAGTCAGGGAAGCCACAGGCACAAAATGTGATGGAGAGAAAAGTTGAATGATTGGCTTAGCTGAACAGAACATGCCTCTATGATTTAGTTCTGATCAAACTGATCAAAACATATTTATAACCTCCACAATGCAATGTTAAGAAGGTTAAGAATTCAGGCACGCACAGGAGTTAGATGTCCAATGCATGCATCTAAACATTTAGTCGACTTGCGAACCTCCCTGTTGTCATGATTCTGATCTGACTAAACATCAGCAGTTGAGCACACTACCTACAAGTAAACAGCATTATATAAAACAAAATCTTGGATTAAGTTATTCATCTAGAACCAGAACCTACCCTCCAAGTTCTCTTTTTGTTCCTGTTTGTAATGCCTAGCATGGCAATCATAAAAATGGTAACTACATTCCCTCCAAACGCTAGAACTGTGGACACCATTAAGGAGAAGAAGCAAATCCAAGAAAGGGAAACTGCCATACTAATCCATTTATATTGGAAAAGACTAGATATCAAATTTAAAGGATATATATCACTGAAGTACTTGGACAACCTATTCCCGTGCCACACCTGAAAAAACCAAAAACAGAGTGTTCAATCAAAATCCACTAATAAAACCAGATGCTCCGTTAACTAACTGATGCATACAATCATCAAATTAGTTACATCCACAAAGAATGGACCAAAAACACCAGAAGAAATAAAAAGTGACCATAATTTCTGTTTAATATTGAGCATCCAAATGAAATATTGCAGCAAGTATCATGATGTTATATCCACTCAAAACAAACATTGAAGGAAAAATGAAAACAAGTTAACGTAGTCTTACTCAAAATTCAAAATTGCAGCAAAACTATCTTTTACACATTTTTTTTAATTTCTTTCCAAGGTTCACCTCTCTCCCTCCATTAGTTACTTTATCGGGAGGCCAATGTGGACCGAAAAATGCTAAATCAGACAAACAGGAACCACAAGTTACTTTCCATTGTCTCCAATTCACAAATGGTGCCAAGAAGCACAACAGCAACAAACAAAATTTAAAATGGCAGAGGTGCCATTGCCCAAGCACCAGGGCTAAAGCCTGAGTGAGCGTCACCAACCTCATCCAACAATGATGAAAATTTTCAAACTCTTATCACAGCAGCCAATTGCCACTGATATTAGACTTCTAAAACTGAAATTGCTCCTATGATTATTTCTAAGAGCCATAATCGCCACCATGGTTAGTGTTGGCGGCAACTTCGGATTTGGAAACCCAAACATGAACAGGGATGCATACGCACAGAGAGAGAGAGAGAGAGAGGCTGAAGAGAAGTGGTAGCTGCAATGCTTCATCTTCATACCTTCTTTCACATTGTCTGGGGACTTCTTCAAATCAAATGAAAAGTACAGAAGCAACGCCATCTTGAACATTTCCTTGAAAAACTAATGGCAAAACAAACATCCTGGTATCCCCTCCTAAATTCGTCACCGGAAACAGTCTGAAGATGAATAGTGTATTCTTATACTAAAGATCAAGGATTGTTTTAAAATAGAAGTTCCGAGCTGATTTTGTATTTTAAGCAACAGCACATGTACTGTACTGGTCTCATTTTCTCTTGACAACTAAATCAACGTACAAACACTCTATAGGTATGAGCTTATAGATTATTTTTCGGAGCAACATAGAGAAACGTAAGATATCAGACAAAACACAGAATTCGGTTTTTTTTTTTTTTTTGTGGTCATGACAAAACACAACATTTGCTCTGTATTTGACGCAGATGCCATGGACAAATCCCGTGGCACACAGCCTCTTTGTTACGTCAGAATCCTCAGCAACCAAAGGAAAATGTAACCACATACAACCAACGATTGGAGCAAAGAGTCTAATTTTTTCCGCTTCAATCACCGAGCCTAAAACTATCGACGGCTTCCCGACTCCGACACGCGACTTGAAAACATAAAAGGAGACCCCCTTGAGGAAAAAGAAAAAAGAAAACCCACAACCAGTGGAAAATGAACAGGCTCACGAATCAAGAACACGAAACAAGCTGCGAGAACTTGATTGTGAGGATGATACACCACGGAGCAAGAATGCATAAGGCGAGAGAAAAAGGAAGTAGGGAATGCGGAAGCGTACGGATGGAGAGCTGGGGCAGATGAGGTGCAGCAACTCCATTTGAGCTCGAGAGGAGGCGGAGCAGGAAGAGGGACGGAGACAACGAAGACTTCGAAGAAGCGCACAGAGAGAGAGCGAGAGGCAGAGGCAGTTACATAAGCCTTGGTTGCAGAAGCAAAGCTGAAGTCGTTCCGAGTCTCTCCGACTGCCATTTTTGCCACCGTGGACTCCTCTAGCATTGCCACGTAATCACTCGGGCCCATCCTCACTCGACGACGAAGGAGGATTGCTTTGCTCGCGTCGTTCCACGAACATATTCGGACCGCTGATCCTTTACCCTCCGAGGTAGGTGGAACTGGAACTCCCGAACATAACCGTTCCGATGATAAGAAGTTCATGCATTATTATTGTTCAATGTAGATGTTTTTCATCACTATTATCATATTATGCCGATATAAAAATTGACAATAAAAACAAAAACAATGATGATATATATGTATTACTCTTCCACAAATTATAATGAAAAAATGACAAAGAATCTTTAATGTGTAAAAATGATCGATTGTAAACCTATCAATAAAGTGTATTTGTCAAATCTGTTTGTATGGAGAACTGATATATAGCAATTATAGAATTAAATAGCAAAGTGTATCCACAAGTTTTATAATTAACTCTAATTATATGGCCTAGTTGGGGAAGGGTCTATTTATATATTTTGGCGGAGTGGAATGGGAATGTCATCACTAAATGTAATTAATATTTTTATTTATTACGATTAAAGTGAGGCAATAACTTGTGGAGATGAATTGCTTGCATGTGCATGGAAAAAGGCTGCACTTTGTCGAATTTAAAAAACTTGTGACTTGAATGGTTTATTTTCCCACTCAAGATAATATAAAAGCATCCGAGCGATCATATTTTAATATATAGTGGGTTGTTTTCAATTTTTACATTAGGATTAGTCACAAGCGATATAAAAGCCCGTTGGATCAAATATAATAAATACTAAGAACTAAACAAATCAGACATTAGATAATCTGATTTGAATAATAAAAGATACATCTCGTGCGGGAGAGCTAGAAGAGTTCAAAATACAATAGTTACAATCAATTTGAGTTGAGTTGTTAAGAAATTTGTGTCTCATATCTCAAAGAACGATAGACACACTTTCAACATCCGATTTCGAATCTTCATATCCAAGGTCACTTCTCACGTGCCGAAACTCAAAAACCAAACTCGATGATAAGAAATTAGATTCTCAGGATCAATGCTCTCTAAAATCTTCAAGGGTAAGCCAAGGTTGCCGAACAAATCAGCAAGAGAAAGGCAGGTGCATATGATCCCGTCAGTCCCTTTTCCTTAGAATGGTTAGCATCAGCTGACAAAGAAGACTGATCTTTTCGGGAATAGGACTAGATAATCTTCAGCAAAAGATGTCCTCGCCGCCAAGTGGCTTTGCTTTAGCACTGAAAGATTCTCGTGGAAATAGTTATGCCCATGAAAGATGCGCTCCACGCCAGACATTTACTAAAACATGCAGCATCTTCATGCGTTGGATGCCACTAAAGAGGAGCAAAGCGAAAAGCTGCGGCATAAAGTGATTGCCGAGCGAGACCGTAGTGCTTTCCGATTCCCGCACACCATGGAACAAGATGCTATATAATAACCAAAGTGTCGATTTGAAGGTGTTCTTCGTTCCCTGTTTTGTTCTTCTGCACACTTCAAGTGATCCTCAAGTGCTGTCAAATGTGAACATGAATATATCCAAGTTCGTTTTGAGAATGCTTTCACCATAGTTGAGAGATTGCCTAAAGAAAATGAAAGGGAGAATTATCAATACAACCCTAAATCTATTGTAGTTGTGCTAATCCAATTTAAATCTTTTATCATTTTTGACAATTGAGTCGTAAATCTTTAACATTTAACATTTGTGTCAATTCAATCTATCCAACCGACTTTGTCCAGAAATCGCCAACATAGATGATGGACTATTTACATTGCCGGCATTAACAATTTTTTAAATGATATTTGAATTTATTTTTAGATTTTCCTTTATTTTTCCTTTGGTTTTTTCCCCATTCCCTTCCTTCTCTAGCTGGTCAGCAATCGATTGAAGCGACGGCCGACAGGATTGACCTTGTTGGCCAATATCGAGGATCAACCTTATCATCGCTAAGTGAGGACCGCCTCACCATGGGATTTGGATCCCCTACCCATAGTCCTTTGCTGGGTAGAGGTGCCTTGGTCTTTTCAAAAATTCAAAATTCAAAAACCAAAATCCCCTATTAACGGGGGCCGTTCGATATCAGATCGGACGGCCCCAAGACTGGATCCGCTGACGCAAGGCAATGGATTCGGATCCCTCACCATGACTAGGCTCACACAACCGTCACTTGTTGTCCGATTCCTCTTCCTCCATTGCATTCCCACGTCAAACAATTTTCCTCGGTTTTCGTGATCTTTGTAGTTTCAATCTCATGTCCCATCTTCGTATAATCCATCCCAAATCATTACAAAGCAGTTGTTTTGAGGCTCGCTAGGGGAGGGCAAGCTTCGCCAGTGGCTGGCATGGTGGAGTCGATTGCCAATCTCGTAATTGGCTAAAGGAAAGAAGGGAAAGAAAAAAAAAAGGGAGAGATAAGGAAAAAGATATAAAAAAATGCAAGAAAAATAAAATTTAAAAGAATGAATAAAAATTGTATAAAAAACTATCCAAAATCAACGTCCGTCATGTCACATAAAACACTCAATCTCCATATTAGTAATTTTTTTCTCAAAATCGACCAAATGGATTGAATGAAATATTTATGACTCAATTTGTAAAAAAAATATTTATAACTAAATTAACACAATTATAATAAACTTAGATTGTTTTCGTAATTACTGCAAAAGTGGAATCATTTAGTTCTCATTCCCATTACCAATAAGGGTGTTGCCATTCATGATGATAAAGGAATCCATCCATCTTGTCGTGATTTTAGATTCCCATCTCGTTGAAAAGAGTAAAATCTTGGATGCACCACATCCATATAAGCAATTGAGGTCGCCCGAAGAGATCGAGGTGCCCGAAATCCATCTGAATACCATTGGATGGCTATACGAAAGCCAAAACAAAGCAACCAATAATTTTCATGAAGTAGCTCGTAATTACTAACACTCGACAAAACTACTAATGTATTGGTTACCAACACCAGATTACACAAAACAGGTTGTATTAACGCAATAGTCCGGGATTTGGGTTCCAACCCCGTCGAGTTTAGGAAAGGGATGATTTGGTGTTGCTGTGGGCAATTGAAGCCAGTCGGAATTTGTAAACCAGATTACTAGCTAGATCACTAAACTATTGCAATGGTCTAAAAGTTACAATAAATATTGGTAGTCACTTTACTTTATATGTAAGTTGTATATATTTATTTATCTGTATATAAATCATAGTTATATAAAAGTTCCAGAACATATTGAGAGTCACTTCACATTATATCATTGCAAGCTATATATATATTTGCTTTCTTATATGAAAACTTACTAATTGTTGGTAACTTGTTGGTAAGAACCGACACTTATATAAAATTACCAACTTCATTTATAGCCTGCAAGTTATTTACCAATGCTTTATTCAAACGACTTATCAATTCTTTGGCGATTAAACTGTTGTTTTGATTATTATGTGGCTATGAAAATCAGCCTGGAGAAAGCTTACGTTAGGCTTAACTGGGAGTTTATCAGAAATACGCTAATTGCCTGTAAGTTCCCGGACATGTGGATAGAAACTGATCATAGAATGCACATCTAGTTCGAGCTAGCACTGCCAGTCTTCTGAATGGAGGTAAACTCGATCATTTTGAGCCTACGCGAGGTATCAAACTGGAAACAGAATCGGACGGGAATAGGGCCCCTGGTCAGAGTGATAAGGGGCCAATGCCGGAGGATGTGCTAGGCAAGAAAGCGGAGTGTTATTTGACACATCCTAAGCACCGTTTATAGGGCGCCCTTAAGGTATCATCCTGAGGATACCAAGATGGTTTGCTGGAATGAGTGGGACTGGGGACTTGCTCGTTAAAGTCGGCTTATGAGATTGCATATACTTGGTAAGAATCAACAGGGACTGAGAGAGGATGGAAACGGATTTGGGAATTAGAAACTGCACTAAAAGTTCAGCATTTAATTTGGGAATGTCTCGATAACGGGATTGCTGCAAAGAGCATTCTTGTCAGCATAGGAATGAGGATGGATGAGTCACACGGTCTATGTCGCACAAGGCTCCAGAATCCATTGCACACATATTGCGCTGTTTCCCTATAGCCGCGGCTGTTTGGCATAGATTGAATGCGCCAATTAGTCTGCAACACTCACTCTTTTCCTAATACATGATGGCATCAGATCCGAGAGGATGCTAGGTTTAAGGAAATTGGTAAGTTGACCAGACTCCGAGAAGAGTCATCTTTCTTCTGCCTTTAGGGGATATGTGGATTAATCATACCGATTGTGTTTTTAATCCCTTCTCGCCCCTTTCTGACATTGCAATCACCGATCTCTATAAAAGTTGCAGAATATGTTGCAGTTAATAGAGTTCTGCGAAGGGTCGCTTCTTCATCTTGTAGGAATAGACCAATCTAAAGGAATAAACTTCCGGAAGATTGGTTTAGCTTAAATATTGACAGGGAAGTAGATCCTTCATCTGGCCTTGCTGGGGCAGGTAGCAGCACCGCACGAGAGGAAAGGGAATGGGTGAAGGGGTTCGCTCATAAACTGGGCTATGCCTCCGTTATCAAATTCGAGATTGTGGTCCTCAAAGAGGGGATGGAACAGGACTTATCTTGCAATGTCTCATAGTTTGAAAATTGAATCAGATGCACTCGACATCGCCAGATTCTCCAGGAATCTGAGTATTGCCAGCCTTTAAACTGATTAATATCCTTGTGAGGTGGCAGGGCATTGATCGCGAATCTTGAAGGATGGAAAATCTGCCACATTCTACAGGAGGCTAACAACCGTGCCGAAGGCCAGGGGGAAGATTGCAAAGTAAGCATGTATCCGCTACCGTCGTGTTGAGGATGTTCCACACATGGGTAAAGCTCCTTTTGAGTATGATCTATACGATGTCGATGCCACCGAATGAACAGCAGGGCGAGTGTGTCTGAGACTCCTTAGGATCTGTATTTAGCTTCTCTGTTGGAATCCTCTCTTCTACCCAAGAAAGAAAACAAGAAAAAGCATGGATTTTTACCATTCTTTTTTACGCGAAACTGTGATAAATGGAGAGTGTGAGTACATTTTCATCAATTATGACCATTCAAATGTGAAAACTATGGTTACCACTAAAATCAAGACTATGTTGTACTTTGGTCTACCATACTTCTTTTGGTGGTGAACCGGGGAAGAAAAGAAGAAGAGAGCTCAGGAATCGGTTGGTTCGGTTAAAAATCCTTTCAAGTTCGTTAACCGTTTATCGTTGTCTCGTCATGTAATCTCATCCACACGCACCATACACCGCTTTGCCTTGTTTTACCACGGCCATGGCTTCCTCTCTCGTTCACTCGACGTGCTGAGCTTCTGGACAGGCCATGACCTCCGTCTTCATGGCTCTCCCGGCCCTCTCTCCCTCTCCCCCGTCTCTCCACCCCCCACCATCCCCCGCCCTCTCTCTCCTCCACCCTCCTTCTCCTCCTTCGCTCTCCTGTCTCTCTGCCTACTCTCACTTCTCTCCGGAGCGACGCGCCCAGAGAAGAGTCCGATGCTCCAACGGCAAAGAACGAGCTCCTCCTGCTGCTGCCACGTCATCGTCGCCACCGCCGCCGCCGACTTCGAGCTCCGACCCCAAGAGGGGTGTCGCCCTCTACAAGCCCAAGTCGTACGAGGTGCTGGTCGCCGATGCGGCCATTTCTCTGGCGTTCGCTCTCGAAGATGGCAAGACCCGATTGGAGATTGATTTCCCGTAAATTTCTTTTTTTTTTCTCCATTGGTCTTTATCATTCATTTCCCAATTGTGGTTATGTCGTTGTTTTGAAGCAATGGGGTTGATGCAATTCTGTTGATTTGGGATGGGATGTTTACATACCACTTCTGTGTTTCTGTCGGCGATTTCAAGCATGTCATACACTGTCATTTCTTTCGGTTGATTGGAAAGAAGTGCCACTTTTAAGTTGATTACAGTTATCTTAGTAGAGAACTACAGTATAAATTCATTCAAGTATGTGTTAGACTGAATCACTAACAGCATGTGATTTGCGGGTAATACCTTCTTGCTGCATTGGTATCTTTGTGCGAGCTAATGATGCCAGTGATTTCACCTCGTCATCCTCTTGAATCACACAAAGAAGAAAGAAATAAAGTTGGAAATCTGAACTACTTGAGAATGGTTGAACTTATGACCGACTATTTTAAGAACAAGCACGGAGGAACATCTCTTAGCAAGCTGGCAAAAGCTCATCCTTATGTATTACTGTTCCTCGACTCCACCCCGCTCTTTGATTAATGTTTGTCTTAGTAGTTTGTTGTTCCGTGGTGATATTTTGATATACTTGGTCCACCGTTGACACTGCTTTCATCAGATTTAGAGAGTCCCAAGGCAAAAGATATCATGGTCTTATAGCATTTCTGAAGTTTTTGCATGCCGTGCTCTAGAAACAAAATCGGGTTTCAGATTGGCCTCTGACTTAGTTCTGCTTTTTCTTTCTCATTTGATGCTTCTGCAGACCTTTGCCAAGTGATATGTCTTCTTTTAAGGTACCTCTTTGCCCTTCTCTACTAAAGAAGGCTTTTAAATTCACCTTGTAGGGTACATTTTACTCTATCAGTCGTAATTGACATTTCTCTCTTTGCTTTTTATGGATTCTTATTGGATTCTAATCTTCTGAAATTTAAGAGAGATTATCTATGAACTGAAGCCCTAAACTAAATGATGACTAGGCACAAGTTATGCAAATATCAATATACAATCAGCAATTCTACTCTAATGTCTAGTTAAGTCTCTGCATTTGATGTAATAAACTACTCATTACTTTCTGTACATAATTGTTTCCAACTTCCTGAATATGTGAAGGGCTCTTCAGATGACTTCATTGAAGCAAATATTCAACTTGCATTGACTGTTGTAAGGAAACTTAAAGAGAAGAGGGAAACCAGAGCTTGCATTGTAAGTATAACCTCTTATGGCAAAATTTCCACCTTTGAGTGGTTAGAAAATGAACCTCATAGAGTTCACATATCTTCAGGTTTTCCCGGACAAGCCAGAGAAACGTAGAGCCACTCAGCTCTTTAAGACAGCTCTCGATTTGGTAATACATAAATGAGTATCTTTTCTTCTTGTGCATTTTCCTCGTTTGCAGCGAATCCAGTGCTTATTTTTATTGTGCCATTGGTTCCTTCTTCTTGAGAAGTGAGGATGCTCTCTTTTTGAGTGGTAGAGAACATGGATGCTTGATCAGTCGGGTAGGACATGGATTGTATGTAAAACATTTCAAATATGAAGAGAGGACCAAAAAGTAACTAGAAGTTGCACTATATCTTGTAAGGTTTAGAGATTCCAACTCATCGAATCTAATTATAATTGGTTGTAGTTTCAATCTATAAGACATCATAAAGTTCGAAGCACAAGTTGAAGGCCATTGTCCAATCAAAGGAAGAATTTTCCATTCCTAGAAAGTTTAGCCCCGATTGGATGCATGCTTGATCTTGTGAGGTTTAGAGCTTCTAAATCATCTTATACTTATAAATATGTGTATTTTGGTTTAAAAAGAGCTTCACAAAATTTGAAGAGCGAGTTGAGAGCTATAGTTGATTATGAAGGAAGAAATCTCACACCGAAGAAAGTTTAGTTTCAATTTGGTCAAGCGTCTGATCTTTTCCAAGTCATCTAATTTACTTACTGCTGTGTTATAGTTTGAATCAATAAAAACTTCACAAATCTTGGGTCATAGTTCATTCTAAAAAAATATTACTAAAAAGTTCAGCTCCAATTGGAAGAAATGTTTGACTTTGTGAGGCATTAGCTTTTTAATCCTTATATTTGTTTACATATGTGTGCAATTCGGGTCGATGAAAACTTCACAAAATTTAAAGCACAACTTGAGGGCCATAATTCACTCTTAAAGAAAAATTTTCAATTCTCAGAAAGTTTAACCCCAATTTGGTCAAATGCTTTCTCTTCTGAGGTATTTTGGTTCATAAACAATTTCAGAGTTTTGAGTATAAGTTAGAGGCCATTGTTCATTCTAAAGACAGAATCCTCGATTGTAGGAAAGGTTAGCTCCAAGAATGGAAAGAAAATAGAAGAAGCAGCTTCATTCAATTATTAGTAACTGAAAATTGAAAGAAAACAATGCCTTATTTCGCAACCAGGCTATTTTTATTCCGGCTATGAAGATGAAGCTGGAGAAGATGGTGAAGGATAAGGCTAGAACTTTTCATCATGTGCTAGACTCTCCTAGAAATAGGAGGCTTCAACGTAGTTGGGGCCTAGATCTTGATATATTTACACATTAGTGGGCTGGTACCTTGTATCTTTGTAGGCCAATTTGGCTCTATTTTATGCTTTTCATTTGAAGATCTTGGTACCCTTCCACTCATATCCATCTTTATGATGTGTGAGTGCAAGCTTTTATGGTGCCAAGCTACCTCATCTTGTATACTTTTGGTAAAAGTCTATACAATTCTTACATTACCAAAAAAAGAAAAAAGAATATTGAATCAATTATCATGAAGAAACTAAAAGTGGTCATTGAATTGCTGAGTTTCATATATGAACATGGATTAGGCAATCATTTACCATGGTCATCAGATGGATGAATTTTTTACATAGCTATGGTTGGTGGACACTTCTCAACTAGAAACATTTGATGTTCAATTCAGCAATCTATTCTGCACACTCAGTTTAATCTATCCTGTCAGATTGATGGCATAACAGTTGGTTCCTTGGATGATGTACCTAGCGGCCCTGTCACTACATTCTTTAAGTCCATGAGGAACACTCTGGATTTCGACTTTGAGGATGAAAATGAAGGTAGAACTTACGGCATGTTATGATTGGTTGCTAGCAAGGGACAAACACTGACCCCTGATAATTCATTTATTTCTCGTGAAAATGCTCCGAGTCTTGTATTCCCTTACGTTTTCTGTATCTACTATGTATAAGGGGTAAATACTAGTTTAAGGCACTCCAAAAGATTTTCTTTGTCTGGTTTGACCTGGATTTTGACCTTAATGACGCCTTCCAACAGTTTTGACAATCTCTGTATCGAATGTTGTAGTTAAAAAATCTCCCCATGCCTTTGAATGCAGGTCGCTGGAAGTCAGACATACCCCCAACACTATATATATTCCTGAATTGCAGCACTCGTGAACTTTCAGTCATAGAAAAATATGTGGTATGAGATCCTATTGAAGTTATGTTATCCATTGTACTTGCTGGCTTGGGCCAATAGCTTCCATGCTTTTATGCGTTAATACCTTTATTTATTAAGATCAGAGTAATCTTTTTGTCTATTTGTCCTTTCTGGAAATTATCTTGTAAATTTTTAAGGATACGTGATTGAAGTCTTAACTGGGTTGTTTTAGTATATTTTACTAGGGATCTCTATTGCTTGGACATTTAACATTACAGTGAAGATAATCCTAGTTGGTATAATCTTCACTGAGTAGCATTTTGATGAAAGAGTTACTTTTGTGTCATTCTGAGTTGCCACTCTTGATTTGATATTGCAGGGCCAATTTGCCAAGTCAACTCCATCACTCTTATTCAATTTGGAACTTGAAACCCTGCGGTAAATCTTACTTTTGAAAGTCTACCTGATTGCACTATGGTACTGCAAATGCTGAACATTCTCTTAACTCCTAAAATATATACTTTTGCAGAGCCGACTTAGGCCTTCTGGGATTTCCAAGCAAAGATTTGCATTACCGATTTCTTTCTCAGTTCACCCCTGTGTTCTTTATTAGAACTAGAGACTACTCGAAGGTACTGCTCTTATGCTGGTGCATCATTTTCTTCTTGAGTCATCTTATATTTTTTCACTGAATGTAAATTTTTGTTTATAACTCAAGACAGTTGCAGTAGCACCTTACATTATCAATTTCAGCGGAGCGCTCTTTCGCCAATATCCTGGTATGCGATAAATTGGCTTTCTTATGACCCATGAAGGATGATTATGATGATTTTGAATAATGCGGATGGATCATATGAAGGCTATGGTACTATTTATCTTCCCTAAACTCTGGGGAAAAAAACAGTTTTTCTAATGTCAAAGTAGTCAAAGTGCTAACATTTGGAACCAAAAAGGAGGTTCTTAGAAGAAGTTTATCATTAATTTTTTTCGTCTTAGACACTCTTGAGTGTACCATGGACTGAAGGAACTCTATATCCCTACTGCTCTCGCATGTTTTCCCTAATTTTAGATGGAAAGACAAACATTGATCAAAATTAACGAGTTTTGTTTCAGCCTCTGCGTTGATGCATACATCTTAATTAAGTTCAACCTTTTCCAGGGCCATGGCAGGTGATGCTTAAGCAAACAGATGGTTCGTATGCATGTGTAGCGGAGAGTGCCACACGCTTTACACTAGGCGAAGTATAAGTTCTTCTCACGCAGCCTGAGTATTATGCTGGTTAATTTATATTTTATTCTTAAAAACTGATAACTTCGCTTTGCTTTAGACCAAGGAAGAACTGCAGAGGGTCTTGGGACTGCAAGAAGAGCAAGGAAGCTCACTAGAATTTCTTCGCAGAGGCTACAAGGTTGTTATTAACATTTGGAGTGTTGCTTGATTGATAGATTAGCAGTTGACCCTGCTCACTGAAAGGAGGCAAAGCACATTTTGTGTCTTTTAGATAAAGTTGGCAGGAATAGTTTACTCAAAGTTATATTTAACTAATTATGTCTCAGATTTGGGTTTTATTGCTGTTAAAGTAATTAAATATTAATCCACGCTTTCATCTAATAGCTTAAATTTTTAGAGTAATTGGCAGTAGTCTTAAATATTTTCACGTTTAGTATTAAGCGAAAATAACAGATTAAGCGTGAGAGGAGTGTTAAAGTAATTAAATATTAACCGACGCCTTAAGCTTTTAGAGCAGTTGGTAGTAGTTCCATAAAATCTCACAATTGCAATATGCTCATTTAGGAGAAATGCATACTATGAAGGGTTCCTAACTTAATACCCACTTCTCCTATAGACTATGTCTTTTTGCATGCCTCCTTTTCATGCAGTGAGATATTGAACGTCTTATCTCTGAAATGAATCTTGCTGACTAATGTGATAGATTTTATAGATAAGTCTCCACCTCATCCTTTTCTCCTCTCCAAGTTAGTTACTGCATCTTTTAAATCAAACCATCAGGTCACAAAGTCTGTCCATAGATTTAGCATTGCACATTAATGTGGATTGTTGGATGACCATTGGAAATTTTATTTTAAATTCACCAGAGTTTTGTCATGTGGCATTGCAGACTGCTACTTGGTGGGAAGAAGACGTAGATTTGGAAGTTTCATCGGCATGGCGTAGTTGAGACCCATCAACAGAAAGCTTGTCTAGTATTATAATGATGAAGGTAAGTATATAGACTCGAACTGGATAAGGCGTGTCCTGTCATGTGATCCTTGCAACTCTCCAATTTGATTTTTTGGCCTTTGCTTGTTTATTTTCTTTGATTCTTCCAAGCAGTTTGTGCCCAATCATTTTTTCGGTGGTTGAAGAACTTTTGGACAATGTGTCCTTCCACATCATTCTGAGATGAAAAGTGTACTTACCGAAACACAAAATGTGAATATAAATCTCTGATTACTGTTTCAAATGAATGGACCAACTCCAAAAGGCCACACTTGTCGTTTGATGCAAGTGATGGACGCGCGAGAAGTCAACAACAGAACTGAAGCCCAGTTCTGATTTGTATCAGGAGATGCCCTGACAAATTATTTCTCCTGTGTTGATACGATTGTCACATATTCCCACAGGAAACACTTCCCCACCGATCTTGAGCTTAATCTCTATGTGACCATAAATGCAATGAGGTGTTTCTCTATTAGGCACTAGCCTAGCTACAAAGTTTACACCTGGGTATAGCGATCAATTTACATGGTAAAATTACCCAAATGAGTGGATCAACTATGATATTTCCATCATCTAGGATACTTGCGACATTAGTCCACATCAGAAACAGTACCATCATCTAGGATACTTGCGACATTATTCCGCATCAGAAACAGTAAAATCAGGTTCTGGAGGCTTCTGTAATTTCGCTACCCCCTTAGAACTTGACAGACTTCGCAGTCTGTGGCCCCGAAGAGCATTAGCTGCAAAGCGAGATGCAAGTATTGTTGCAGCAAAAGTCGATGAATTACCTCCAAACAAACTCGGACCAACTAAAGCCACCTCATAGTCGTTATCCTCCTCACTGTAGTCTTCTTCCTCCTCTTCCTCTTCGAGCCGCCGAAGCTCAGCATTTTTCCTTCTCATATAACGCCTCCATGCAGATTGTATGAAGCAGGCAGCCCACGTCCTCCATTGCTGTGAATAGAAGCGGAATGTGTGTTGAACCTGTCTACTGTGGAGTCGCCTAAACTGACTGGCAACAAACTTCAACTCTTCTGCTTCTAGCGCAAATGCCTCCACCTCTGTCAAAGCCCTCACAGTCCGAGTCGACAAAGGCAAATTGGAACCTGCTTTAGGGTCCAATGCCCAGGTCAGAAGCTCCTCTCCACAAAAGTCACCTTCTTTCAGTAATCCTCTGTTATAAAAACCACTCCTCCCTCCATCGGTGGTCACGCTCTCCAGTCGTCCACGTATAATGAACATCATCTCATCAACTGGGTCTCCCTCCCTCACTATATATGTACTTTCAGTGTACAAACTCGGCTTTAGCCGCTCACAGATTGCATCGAGTAAGCGCTCATCCATGTTGGCAAATAGAGGAACCTACATTCACAGCAGGTTCACTATTTGCTCAAAAACATTTCTCTTTAGAAAAAACGAAGAAGATAGATGATGAATGGTTTACTTACCCTTCTAACCAAATTCAAACAGAGATGCCTCTTGATGTCCCTCCTCAGGTCCTTTGGTAGACTCTGAACCAAGCTCTCTTCATCTACTCCACGTGTTTCTAACCACTTGTATTGATCATAACGCCTAACTCGCTCTCGGATATCCTGTGGAAGCAACCGATGATGCATCCATTGCTCAGAGTCCCGCCTCTTTATCCTCATTTCCTCCAGACGGACAGTCAGAGACTGAAGGTAGGTCTGTTGTAATAATAGTTACTTCAACATCAGAATTACAGTGCCATCGCTGTCTATTCATTGCCCTGAATTAACAGCAGTAAAAGGCATCCTTTCCACTTCTACAGATGGTAGAGCTAATGTTTCTGCTTTCTTACAATCATCATGTAGTGTTCACCCTTCATTGTAATGTCACTGGCTAGTAATTGCCAGATATAGTAAACAATTTCAAGTCAATCAAACAACCATGGTTGTTCATGCAATGCATTTGCAAATACTGACTCTGACCCCTCGTCACATAAAATCCTATATACCTGCATATTTCCAATCAGAAGTGCAAAAAGGATGAGGCCAGAAATTGCCAGCGCAATGGAGAAGAGGACTTCGCCAGGGTATGTGCTTGTTTGGAGCCCCTGCCCGAGTGTACTGTAAAGATAAGATCAGCATGTCAAATTCTTATCTTCAGCTTTAGTGCTTGAAAAGTGAACACTCTTGCTTTGGTGAAGATAAGCTGCAGAAAAAACGTGCATGCTGTAGTAAGGCAACAGTTGAGAGTACAGGTTGTAGCCATCCTGATCAAAAACTAAATTATAATTTAAAGTTGCTTTGTCAGTCTCACCAGTCATCTCCTAAATAAGAAGCTTTTAACTGTGCAGAAGCATCCCGGAACTATAGAGGCAATTTTATCAACTGCAAGAGATGAACTAGAAGGTATATCAAACATTGAACAGAAAGCAAACCTCAAGTTCTGCAGGCCCCACCATAGGCAATAAAAGAATTTCGAGAAGAAGTTCCTCGATGAAACTATGTCAGAAGACATAGCCTGAGTATATATTCCAAAATTGAATGGCAAATTCTCATCTGCAACATTGCATTTTCTTCTGAGAACATCTCCCATGATTGCTCTCCACTCTTCGTATCCAGACATATGCTTATTGCCACAGTACAAAAATTCTGTCATGCATTTGGGTCTTGTTTCAGCACAGGCTCTCTGCCAGCATGTGACCTTACGTTCCACAGCAAGTAAGTACCACAAAGCCCCGAATATCTGCAAAAGTCCATCCAAATGTATGAGAACACAGCATAGATTGGTTAAATTGCCTAATGCTGTTTTCCAGTAAACATATGAACATGGAGAGATAAAATCATCAAGTTCGTAGAAATAGATCTTTAAGAGATGAAATTGTCAGTTCTTGTTTTTGACAACTTTTTGCAGAAGTCCACTAATAAACTATGAGTACGCAATAGGAATGCATGAGAGTTCTTTTAAATGAAAGAAGATAATATACATCAGATTAGAAGTGGAGGCTAAATTTCGCACCAGGAAATACATCTTACATGACTAGCTAGCATGTACCAAAGTAGATAATATGCTGCACCAGCCCAAGCACTTTCAGCGAAAACACCTGCTGTCTTCTTGACTTCCGATGTAAGAGGTATAAAGCGGGCAAACCTTGGAATATATTGAGCGAAGACTAGATTTAACAGGGCATGCTTGGTTTTCAGCACTTCTGAACCTTTTGATCTCTGAAGAAATTTCCACACCACAATCTGAACAGATAGGAAGTGCTACATTAGGAAAGGGAAAACTGCCTTTCTAGTGAATCATAACAAACTTTTAGAAGCAAAGATATCGACATGGGAAGTGACAGATATGGAATAACTCATGACTTCATCTACTGCAATATAAAGACATCAATGAAGTGGAAGCAAGAACCAAAGTTAAAAGAGGTAGGTAGATGGTTAATTTTATACCTGCCCTTTTCCAACTCATGATTTCAGTAACAAAGTCTTTCCAACGAAAGACACCAATTTTCTCTTTTGTTCACAAAGCCATGTCCATGCATTTTGAACAGAAGTACAAACCAAGTAAGAAGATACAAAAATCATGAAATAACACAAGCAAATTTATGAAGGAAATTTAACCATAATTTCGAAAGAGATGAGAAAATTGAATGAAAAATACTAAGGGAAACTAAAGGTGAGAGAAGCTAGAAACTTTATGACAAAAAGAAGTTCGATGAAGTACAAAAACCAGTAACTAGGAATTCGAAGTTTCTCAAACCTGTGGTGCTGGTACAACGGCAAGCAGGTCCACGATGAAATAGCGCTTTAAATAGCGCATAGCTATCTGTGCAGGATCAATCACAAGTTCACCTCGTCCAAAAACTCGCGACGATGGTGCAATGTAAGCAGTACGGAACTGGAAACCCATACGAAAAAGGTAAAAGACATCGAGAATTGTCCTGACCGTTGTAATTAGAGCTGCTAAACCTTTATCTATGCCGAGGCAATTCGATGTGTTGAACACTGGAAGATAGAAAAACAAAGGATCGATGGACACCGCAAGAATACATGATATGACAAAGAGTTTGTTCCAGAACTGAAGGGACTTGTCTTGGGGATCAAATATATTCTTCTGGGATACTTTAAGATCTTCCGGGAAGACCGCACGACCGACCCCGAATCTAATTGATTTACCGAACGCCCTAAGTCCTTCCGAGCCCTTTTTCACTCCAACTCTGAATGACTTCGACGCATTGTTTCTAGCACGACCAGTACGGAGCAGTCCAGCGAAATTGAAGCCGTATCCTTTCATCCCACTGGCGTGAGATGGCATTGATGCTGTAGAATCCAAATCATCCAACCTAGAGGAACCATATTGCTCTGAATCAATATCGTACAATGCCTCAGATATAGCCAAACCGAGTTAATCACTCTTATAATATGATCCATAGCCCCATTATAATGATAATCTGGGCTTGGATCATGCTCAATGGAAATGCAAACTCTAGTGCAGAAGCACTTGAGCTAACTAAGAAAGCTACTCAAATTCCATACCTCACGAACTTCTCTCTTTGGCCTCCAATGTACTGCGACTTGTAACCACAATCAAACATCATATTGAGATTGTTCACATAATAGCAAGTCTTAACTCAAAACTCAGAGAGAAGCTGAGATCCAACTGCCACCTGAGGAAGAAAGTAAAGAATGCTAAATACACTTGTAAGGGTGTAGAACCATTGGGAAAGTTCACCTAAGAACTAACAATTTCAAATGCTCGAGACGCTATTACCTCTGACCTTGTATGTCGAGGAGCTGTTGTATGATTGTAGATGGAAAATTTTGAGGATCAAAACTGTCAAAAAGGAGTGCCCTTTGGTTGGTTAATTTCCTCCCAACTGTCTGGAGAGTTTCAGATTGAATCCCTCAAAAGACACCTCAACCAAAAACTTCTAACAGATGTTTCAGAATCTCTAAACACCTTCACGTATCTGCTCGATTTATTCTACGCGCCTAGATCGCCAGGCCTAGCAACAATTCTAAGGATTAAGAACTCGATGACCTTCTCTCATTGTGACTCATCCCGACAAGCAGAACAATGTAAATTTCACGTTTCTTACTAAGCAAGCAAACACACATAAACAGTGAATTACGCGTGCGACTCAGGCTAAAAAATTAAATACTATGATCCATCTGACAAATCCTTGCAAAATGCCAATCTAAGCCTAGAAATGAGATTCGCTTTTGCACGAAGTTCTCCATATCCCATCAATTGAACTTTTCCCCGAAGCTTGAACAAGCACATGAAATTTGAAACAGAGCAGAAAACGATCACGATAAGAATTGTTCGATAACAAATGATTTGTGAATTCTTAATGAAATGAAGAGAGCTTTAGAGGGACATTAGAGCACCGACCTTGATAAGAAACCATATGTCGATGATCAGACATGAGGTAATCTGACCCGCATTGCTTGGATATCAAGACTTGCTCTTTTGTTCAACTCTGGTTTGAGAGAGAGAGAGAGAGAAAGGTAATTTGGAACAGGAGGGATTTTACAGTTATGGCAGTTATGAAGACGCGGGAGGATCCTCTGGATCGAGCTCCCGTTGCATCACGCGTAACTCGGTTCTCTTGCTGCCACGTGGCAACTCCAGATGTCGACTCTTTTGTCCTCATTTTTGGTCTTCTTAAACAGAAGATGTGTCTTAATCTCAATTACCTTAATCATTTCTATAATTCTAAAAGCATAAATTATTTACCTCAATTTCCTAAATATTAGAGAGAAAGTTTAATTATCTTTGCGCTCCATTTCTTTTTATAGAAAATCAATGATTTAGAAAATACCGTCCTAAAAATAATCGTTTATATTACTTGAAATAATTAGTCGTGAAAAATTTAATGAACATTAATTTATGCCCCTCACCAATTTCGTGCATAACAATAATATTTTTCATTGATTTACTTTTATAAAAAAAAATGCAATCAATTATTTTTAGGCAAAAGTTTTACAAGTTATTTATTTTTTTGTGAAATAAACGCACTCTTGATATGTGTTCTCTTTTCCTAGCTCAGACAAATGAGCTGAAAAGAATCCATTTAATATTGTTTTCCCTCAATGGACAGAAAATTCCATTTGATAGAAAGAGAGGAGATTTGCTAGGTAAATAAAAGAGAGGAGTAACTTAAATATATACGTAAAAATAGGGAAATTTCTGTCTCGCGATGTCTCGGCATGGGTTTTCTCTGCCATAATCTTTAAGTGGGTCACTCGCACAATTCGAGAAATACAGTTGAATACAATTTAGTAAATCAAGACCAGCAAACAGACCTCTGCATCCTCAAGTATAAGATGTTACCACCATAAAAGAGCACCATATATGCTGAACTAAAGCACTAAACTTTGATGAAAGTGACCTAAATGACATGGATACACAAAACGTCTCAAGTTGGAAGTGAGCTTCGTCCAGGAGAACTCCTTTAAAAAAAGATGCTCACAGCTCATCCCAAGAAGCCCACCCACCAACATCTAATGGAGATTATCCACATTATTAATTGGATCTTATCTCCTGGTCAAACCTTTATGGGAAAGCTTTCTTTCTAGGGCTTGGAATTCCCACTCAATAAATGCAACTACGTAGTTCCCCAATCAATTTTTCTTTTTTTTTATTTTCCTTTTGGAACATAATTATGGATATTTTGAAAGCATGATGATTGATTTGCCCTTCTTTTCTTAGTGGAAGAGCCTCTCTCTCTCTCTCTCTCTCTCTCTCTCGCCCATCACATTTTCGGTCAAAAGCACTTCCATAACCCATTCCACATTTTAAGGCATACTCTAAGTTTAGTATATTATATTAATCCAGATATGTCGTGCTCCACTAGGATTTCTTTGAAAAAAAGGTTATCATGGGTCACTCCCTTGCTCGTTTACATTAATATATCTCTTTAATGTACGATTTTCAAGATCAATAGCGACCTAATGGGAGGAAAATACTATTCCCAATATTCCATCCTTCTCTCGTTGACAAATTTGCTTTCCCTTGATTTTTTCTAAATTGTAGTTTACATTGACAGTTTCGATTATCAGGTTCCCATTAGTTTCAATTGTTATTGTCCAGCCTTAAGAATCTCAAAAGGACACAACCCCTCAGACTTTAAAATGAAACTGGAGTGATTCATATAATGATCGAATGATTCGGACAATTTGACATATAATATATCCTTTGGCACGCTTAATGCTTCCTTCTCCAAATAGAAGTTTCCTCCCACATTAATTATACAAAAAATTATTATTACGTTTTATCTTCACGGGTCAAGTTTCTTCTGCATATATGGCAATAGGGAAAATGCATTTTGGATCCAAAGTGGAAAGCCTCTAATGTTCGTTAGATGGGCAAGACATTGCACTGTCCTTCCATCTGCAAGTCAGGCAAATGTTCTGAATGGGAATAGGGTTGCGCACAGGACTTGAAACTGCGAGAGTGACTAATGATTACAACCGAAGTGAAAGCGAACGTGAACAAGCCAGGAAGGTCAAAAAGGCTACTCCCTTTCATCGAGATTGTTGTCCATTAGCTCGGCTTTTTTATCTCTGCTTTTGTTCGCTTGTTAGGTGAGGAAGCACATCATGCTGCTCCAGCTGAAGCATTATCTGAAGAAGTGGGGAAGAATGTCCCCTCACTAAAAAGGCCAAAAAAAAAAGGAAATTTTTTTGTTAAAAATAGCAATTCAATAATACATGTATGAAGGGACAAACTGAACATTCTGAAAATACTACACCAAAACGGGCGTTGTTTTCAAGGGAACACGTATCATGCCAGTGAAAATCACGAAGAAGGGGACAATATCCGTGTAAGCCCTCCTCGAGACAACACTGAGAACTTTGACCAGATATCAACTGGCCTAGAGCAGGTAGATAACTCAGATGATATAAGCAAAGCCTTGAAAAAAACAACAAAACCAATTTGCAGAGGAGGGCACGTTGCGTCTCAAGAAATGCTCAGACATCCAACACACTATACAAGAATGAAGACAACGTACTCTAAGAGAGAGAGAGAGAGAGAGAGAGAGAGAGGGGGGGGGGGGGGGGGGGGACAAATTTGACCATCTTGGTGGACGCGTTCCCACCTCGCCTCTCCCCCACGACCACCACGACCACCACCATCCGCCACCCATGTTCATCCTTCTGTTCTCTACTCGAATCTTGATTTGTGTTTTTTTTCCTCTCAAATCTCTCTAGAATTTATTCACCGTAATGATAGTAATGGTGGTGATGATAAAAGAGAGAAAAAGGCAGGGCGTGTGCATCGGAGACGCTATTATCATAACAGCAACATTGCACTCATAAAGGCCATGACTTTGTGCTTTGTGGTATCTTCTTTTTATGGAACGCAATGGAAACAGCCCCATGCTTGAAGAAAAATAAAAAAAAGAAAACACTCAGCAAAGAACAATGGGCAAAAAGAGTTCTCTAGTTTGACAGGACATCTTTTTCTAGGAGATGATACTCCCCCAGAGTAAGAACAGGCAACAACGGATAGCACTCAATTCCAACACAGGTAACAACGGATTTAGCACTCCATTCCAACATTCTTCTGTTAAAAATTACATGACATTAGCAAAAAGTGATAAAGAAACAAAGGGAAAGGTGCCTTATTCGTAGCTTGTGAATTATGGTGCAAAAAAGTAGAGAGAACTGCAGTCGGAGATTAAACAAACTGGACCAAATTAGAGATTTGCAGATCCAGATAAAGAACAACAAGGACAAAACGAAGAAAGGGACAAAAAAGTGACTCAATGGGATTCCCCTTGCGTGCAGTAATTTTGAAGAGCGTAAATTCCACCCCATGTATGTATGAACTGTCACATTTCTTCACACTGGAAACTTTTCTATTATAACGTGATTAGTAAAATCAATAACTGTACATAATTATATGAAATTCGTACACTATTTTTGTGAGGTTCGATATATGATGCAAGGATATCAATCTAGTGGACTTTCTAGATACGTCGACATGGCATGTGACATGTGTACTCATAGTGAGCATTTCCTTTTCATCAAAAAGAAAAAACCAACACCCCTTCACTGTATTCTATCTTCACTCCATTTCCTCTGCCTTCCACGGACATTATTCCTGCAAAAAACCTTCTTTAGTCAAAAGCACCTAGGGACCCTCCGTTCCACCTTTTTTCTTTTTGTTTTTTGGTTTCTTTCTCTAGCCTTCACTTCACAATCACTAATCCCATAATCTAAATACATGAAAAAATACAGCATAGTGGATCATCCCTCATATGATTATCCAACTGTAAAGCAACCTCCCTTGGATACTCCATGGAGGGCACTAATGTAAGGATGGAATCCTAAAGCCTTCTTCCGCCACCACCACCGCCCTCAACCTTTTCCTTCACCACTTATTTGCAAGAACACAGAAACATCATAAACCCTGAAAAACCCAAGTACAAGAAAAATCAAACTCACCATGCCCTCAAGATCCTTTCCTCCAAGCCCAGGCCTTGCCAGACACAGTTCCTTCACTCGAACCAAAGTCCTGTTCTTAGTCCTCACAATATCATCCTCTGTTGTTATCGTCTTGACTATCCTCTACCTGCTCTACCATTTTTATCATTCCATCGTGAACAGGCCAAGAACAATCCCATTTGACTCGAGTGCTCCTCTCAAGATTGAGAGGTTCTCTTACAGGGAGCTGAAATCTGCCACCTTGGACTTTGATGAGGCTAACATGATTGGGAAAGGCGGGTCTGGTACTGTTTTTAAGGGGGTACTTAAGGATGGAAAATTAGTTGCTGTGAAGAGACTTGATGCCATGTCACTAGAGACAGAGAGGGAGTTCCAGAATGAGTTACAGATTCTCGGTGGGCTTAGATCACCATTCCTGATCACTCTTTTGGGGTACTGCGTGGAGAAAAATAAGAGGATACTTGTGTACGAGTATATGCCGAACCGGAGCTTGCAGGAGCTGCTTTTCGGAGAAGGCTACTCAAGTTCGAGCTTGAGTTGGGAGAGAAGGTTTGCCATTGTGCTTGATGTAGCACGAGCCCTGGAATTCTTGCACCTTGGTTGTGATCCACCCGTGATTCATGGAGATGTTAAGCCCAGTAATGTCCTCCTTGACTCGGAACTCCGGGCCAAGGTTTCGGATTTCGGCTTGTCAAGAATGAAAATTGAGGGCGAGTATGGGGTGGATTTGTTCAGCCAGGACTTAGGCAAGAGTCAGGAATTATGGAAGAGCCAAGAGCTGTCAGGAACTCTGACTGCAGAGACCCCAGCTATTGCTACTCCAGTCGAACGAGTGGAGTGCGTGCCTGAGGTAGACTTTGCTCTTGCTTTGCAAGCTTCTTCTTCGTCAAAGAATAGTAGGACATGTTATACTGTGAAAACTCTGAACTTGAACTCTATTAGTAATGCTAGCATTGGGACTGAGAGTGATCTTAGAGGAGGAAACGGAAAGGGCAAGGAAGTCTCAGTCATCGATGTTGCTTCTGATGAGTGGAACAAGAAGTTTGTTCCTTATGATGATGAGTTCAACAGCTTTCATCATCCTGGAAATGATGTGAGTTTGATTGCTTCTGCGGTTGCTGATGATCTGCCAGGTTCGAAACAGTGGGGTAAGGATTGGTGGTGGAGACAGGACGGAAGTGGTGAATTATGCAGTAAAGACTACGTCATGGAATGGATTGGCAGCCAAATTTGCCCGACTGACCCAGATTGGTATGATGACAGAAAGAACATTCCAGAAAAGACTGACCTAAATAATTTATCGTTGCCATTAGATAAATCAGAAGGTGTGAATGAAACCTGTGCTCAAGAAGTTGTGAATCAACCACATCCTGATCAGGAACCTGAGAAGAAAGATGCAAATGGAGAGCATCGCTGTCAAAAGAAACACAGAAAGATGCAAGACTGGTGGAAAGAGGAGCACGCCGCTGATATTAGGAAGAAGCACAGTAAGTTGAAGCATCTCAGAATGAAGTGGAAGCGAGGCCTTAAATTGCCGCATTTTGGTCTCGGTCAACGTTTTTACTTCCGTCAAAGAAAAAAGTTTGGAGGGGAACAAAACCAGCTCGAAGCTGACGCAAATGGGGAGTTCAGTTTTAGAAGGGGCCTGAGAAAGAAGAATGCTCATTCTAATGGCAGCGATATGTGGAGTGGAGATCTTTTCAGCCGCGAGCTAAGCAGCACGACAAGCATGAGAGGAACTTTATGTTATATTGCTCCAGAGTATGGAGGATGTGGATATTTGATCGAGAAGGCTGATGTGTACAGCCTTGGGGTGTTAATCCTAGTCATCGTGTCCGGTAGAAGACCGTTGCATGTTCTTGCCTCGCCCATGAAGTTGGAGAAAGCAAATTTGGTAAGCTGGTGTCGACAATTAGCTCAGACTGGAGATATTTTAGAGCTTGTGGATGAGAGGTTAAAAGGCGAGTATAACAAGGACCAAGCTAGCTTGTGCATTAACTTGGCGTTAGTTTGCTTACAGAAAATCCCGGAGTTGCGACCGGACATAGGAGAAATAGTTAAGATATTGAAAGGGGAGATGGATCCTCCACCGCTGCCATTTGAGTTCTCTCCATCACCACCGGCGAAATTGATTGGCAGATCAAGGAGGAAACCAAAAACTAATGCAGAGAAAAGGTTTGACCCTGAAGTTTGATATAAAGAGTTGATCAAATCACTTCCAATGTACATAAGCATTGAGTTGAGCCATGTATCTTGGACTCATCAATAGGATTCTAGTTTCTTTTTATATATCAGTGGCTGCAAAGTCTGTGGCCTTTTGTATTGCCACCATCATTCTCGATCTGCATTGTATGCTGGAAGCACATAATTATAGTCTAAATCTCATATTCTGGATAGCAACATTGTTTAGAACTTCAATTGAACATGATGGTCAAAAGATGCAGTTGGTTCAGTTGAATCTATTTCCAGTACAAAAGTTTTCCATACGCTGCTCTTGAAATGTTAAAAATGCTGTCCTTTTTTGGACCATATTAAAAGGCAGTGGAAACTGGTAAGGAGCCCTTCTATGAGTAGATTGAATCTCTAGATCGTCCGTCCTTTTTATTGATCTTCTCGTTTTAGTATGGTTAGGAGACACAAGATCTCAGTTCTCTCTTTGTCAATGGAATTGTTGTAAGTTGGTTATCAGTTGAGCATGCACCTGCACACCATAGTAATGACAGGCATTTAGCAGATGGAGCGTACTTCCGCTAAGCTCATACCCCCTTACCAGTCATAAATTTTAATGTTGCTCAAACGAGACTCTAAGGGGACAATTATGCTGGATCGATGAGGGGCATTGCGGCGCACAAGGCTTCCAGCTACGTGAGGATTGGGGAGGGTGCTCTACAGTACACAAACTTCTCATTTTTGTTTTGTGAAGAAGATACAATGTTAGATGCTAACATCAGACATTTGGACTTGTTAAGAATTGCACGAACGGTTATCATAGAAAGCTATCTATATTAAAAAAATTTATAGGGGAATACAGGAGCTGAACCCAATCATCCTCCAGTCCACATCACTTTGGATTACAGAGTATAAAATTGTTGGTAGCCAAAAGAAAATAAATAAATTCACCTAAATATTCTGCCCAAGTTCTTTTTCCTGAAGGAAGAGAGGAATCAAGCTTTGGGCTTAGAATGCAGGTGTTAGCCCGCATGCAGGATGAATGGCAGTGACACGAGAGTCTAATCTGAAGTGTCAAGTCTCGCGAGCGAGGCTTCTTAGCACTTATCAGAGCTTTTAGGAACGGCAAGTTACGCTCAAAACTGGAGAAAAGTTGATAATTGTCCGTATGCTTACTTTTAAGGATCGGCAATTTTGTCACTGCAACTTGAACACGCTCAAGTTTTTGAGAACAGCATGCTATTTTGAAGAGCGTTTCTTCCTTCGGGGAGTAAATAATAGGAGAAAAAACGCATGTCCCACTCTCTTTTCACTCTGGCAAACATGAACTGTACGTGGTTCACTGCTGCCCTACACTGCTGGTTTCAGTTCACTTATTTTAAATTTGTGGAACTTTTTTCTTGAAGGTTCTTTTCAAGAACAAAAAGAAACTCGTTTCCATCCAAGAACCTCTATCAGATCTCAGCTTACTGAAAAGATTAAGGAAAATAGAGGACAAAAGAACCTCTCTCTTGACCAAAAAAAAAAAAAAGAACCTCTCTCAGATCTGGAGTTCCAAAAAAGATTGTCCTGGATATCGTCCAATAGATTCTCTGTGACATAATCAATCCCCAAGTGCACCCAGAAAAATGAAACTTTGCCGTACCAGTACATAGCCAAGGATTGAAATGCGAAAACCTGAAGTGAAAGTAAGTACAATGCTATGCGAACTGTAATTGTCTCACCGAAGTTTATGCTTCTTGCATATAATTCTGATGACAACAATGTCCATCATGCCGAATAAGAATGACAGAAATTTCAAAAGCTACGCAATTGTGGCGCTTTCAATATGAATACGGTTGAGATCCTGGCAATGCATTAAGGAATGCATAGCTGATATCTACAAATTAATATGGTGGAACTACGAAGTGGCTTATCAGATTGGGCGGGCACGTTGGCACGTGGATGGACCGCAACAAAACGGCCATTGGCCCACTGCCAAGGCCGGCAGCGGAGCTTTTAAAATGTGAGAGGCCAACGAGTGGTTAGCACACCGAACGCGGGACTGCTGCTTCTTCAGACTTTGGATGATGCGGGAGGTGATCTATCAGCATGTGCGGAGAAAGGCAATGCAAGGCCCTCCTTCAGAACGGTAGGGAGCTCGCTTCCTTAATGGAAGGTGGGAAGGTGGTACAAACTGGGAACTGGCAGAACAAAAGGCAATATGAAAGCCTTCTCAATGCAGCATTTTGAAATCTAGGCACTAACTTAAAGATTAGGGATCTCTTATGCACGTTCAGTTTGGCCTTTGATGAGGTGACCCGATGATTTATTACAATCATTCCGAGGTAGCAGTTCAATATTGGTGGCATTCTTTTGTTTCTTTTAGAAGGGGTAAGGTCCACAGGCAAAAGGAAGCAGAACATACTGGAATAGGCAACTGACACTGTGCCTGCGCAGCTCTTACACCTCATTAATGGCAAGTGCCGGGCCTGTAGCGGGCCAAATGGTCCTCTTGTAAAGTTTTCCTCTCTAAATCATCGGGCTTGAGTCTCTTGGGTCCAAGAAGAAGAACAAAATTGAAAGGCACGGTATTAGGTACACTGGATTTATGTGAGCGCTACTGCCATTAACCATTCGATTGTACGGTTCAACATGTTGTAGTGGCCTTGGTGCCACACTGCTCACCAGACTGACTTTGAACTTTCAAAGGAAAGTGGGGGGAAGTAAGGAAAATGGAGGGAATTCAAAAAAAATCGTGAGGACAAGAAAGAGGGAAAATTTAAAATTATTCATTACCACGTCCTCAAAAAAAAAAAAAGACTCGATGAAGACTGCAAAATGGACACATCAAGTTGTGTGGTGCCATTTAAATGAGTTTTTCAAACTATACTAAAAGCACGCCTTAAAAAAAAGCATTCTCGTTACAAACTTATCGATCTATGAGCGTGAAATTGAAAATAAAGAAGAAATATTTGGGACTTTGCAAATTTAGGATTACAAGAAAGCAGTTATGAAATGAGGGAGATAAAGCATTGATTAAGGGTAGAGGTAGTTTTACGTAGTAGAACGAGGGATTACAAGAATAAACCTTACTTGTTCTGCAATGGAATGACTAAAGTTCATCGACAATGGCTAAAGCCTATGTCTAATTCATAGCTTGATGAGTGGGCAAATTAGCAGGCCAAGCTCCAATTCCAGAAATAATAACCCTCGTTTAACTAAAACAAAAATTACACTAAGCAGTCATAAACCTCCCGACATGCATGACAAAACCCAACGGAGAGAGAGTGGGGAACAACTTTTATCCACCTAGAAGAACCAACCAGATCCTATCCCTATCCAGACCGACCCCACGAGAGCAACGAGAACCCGAGAACCCAGGGACCCGTTTCCGAGAACCCTTCGAATGGCGGAAGCGGAGGACGAGTTGCCGGCGGAGACGGAGGCGGAAGGTGGAGAAGGCAGGGGGTGGACGAGGACAGAGACCTTCATGCCGTTGAAGCACTGGCCGTTCCCGCAGATGAAGTAGTACCGCTTGGCCTTGTTGAGCGGGATGAAATCCTTGCCGCTGCTCCAGTTGCCGGTGGCTCCTTCCGTCGTGCAGTTGTCGTAGCCTGTCCGGTTCACTTCGAACACGTTGTACTGGTTCTTCTGGTACCTAAACGCTGTTCAATCGTTTGGAACATCATAAAAAGGAGTGAACTTTTTCAATGAAAGAGAAGGCAAAAGGTTATGAGATTCACGGCATTAATCACTCCGAGTCCTCTAGATGTATCATGGTTCAAAATGGGTGAATTAGTAAGAAGTTTCCACCTGTCTTGTTCTGAATAAGGTCACGACCAGATTCTTTGAAAAAAAAAACGCCAAAAAAATTGCAATTACAGCAGAGAAGGTACTATGCCTTAGAGAAGCTGAAAAAAAGAAGAAGTGGAAATGGGTTTTGGAATACAGATCTAGCTCATTCAAGTGAAGAGCACAAAGGAACGTGTGGGGGAAAGAGAGTACAGATAAGGTCGCCGACGTAGAAGGTCTGGTTGTTGGCCCAGAGGGTGTAGTTGATGCCGGGGTTCCATCCGCGGTTGGCGCCGACAATATGGTCTGTGGCGGCGGCCGGGGACACGACTGCGGCCACCAGAACGAAGAGGAGAAGGAGGAGGATGGGGTGGGATGAAATGGCCATGGACGGACACTTTTGTTGGCTGGTGGGTGATGATGATGAGTCTTGACGATGCACTCTTTCCACTTGAGTCACCGCGAGGGTGGGGGAGCTACCACTTTCATTACGCTCCTTTGACTGAACTGTGAGCAGAGCACAACAGAGCATATCGTTTATATATTGGGTTCAAGAAATCTTGAGGGAGGGAGGAGGGACCAACCCCTTTTCAATTAGACTCCGATTATTGCTGGCATTATGTTTTATGTGGGAATCCATGATGTTCTTTCCGTCGTTTCAAATTAAAGTTTGAGATCAAGAAATGAGAAACTGTATGTTACTTTAACCTCGCTATGTCGAATCGCAGAGAAAACCACCACGAAGCTAATTGACTGCGCGCCGCTCTCCACATTCAATTGTCAGCGTAGGACATGCATTTCTACGGAAAAAAACAGAAACCAACAACCACTAGAAAACCAACACAATTATCGTTGTGGGACCCTTCCCGTCAAGGATACAACCAGAAGAAAAAGAAACAAGAAAACAACATAGGGCCATCTTACACATTTTCAGTGAGGTTTGCAATTGCGCATTGCTTAAGAAACTGTTTATCTGATTGAATTCAACAATGTCGCATCTTTGTGCATGAGTGATAGACCTTTCCCCAATGGGTGTTTCAGGATCAATGACAATTTGATACGAATTGCCCTTATTTGAAATCGAAACATATAAATTTAGCGCGTGCTAAAAGTAATATTTTGAAACAAATTATTGCCCCGAACTAAATGCTCGTACTACATTAAAACGCCAACTTCTGCTTCTCTCCGACATTGACCTAGTTGGCCTAGTTGCTGCATTGAGGACAGCGTGGCGTTTTTATCTTGCATGAGGACGTCCGATCTGTTTACAATTTGGTTTCATTAAATAAATGGCTATTGGGCGGCAAACCAATGAGCCCCCTTGCAAGGGGGGGTATCTATACCTAATCTATTTGAATCGGTTAAAGTATAAAGTATCCTAAGTAGGCGACCGCGAAGTAAAAAGAACAAACAAACAAACAAATAATGCAGACATTGCAGGCAGTAGCTCACACGAAGGTGGGCAACGGTCACCTAACAGGCTCTTCAAAACTCATTCACTAGACCCACAATTCCAGCTTCAAATTATATGCACTGGTTGATTAGGTTGCCGCACCGTTGTCCCATAAAGCCAAATTTGACAGTCTCGCCAAAAGACACCCGTAAAATTTGATTGCCCTTTCAAATCCATGGTTTAACCAAAGAAGCCCAACATTGACAGTGAAGCATCCTGGATTTCTTACCAGCCGAGAGACTGTATGAACTCAAAACTTCAAGGCCACAGCCACATATTGTTAGCCTACTTATTGACATTGCATTTAAGAAAACTACTTTTGTTTATGCACAGCAGAAATAGATAAGGGACTCGGTTAGAATCAAGCAGTTTCGGAATGAGCTCCCGTTGAAAGAACTGACAATAAGAACCCACCTGTTCCTCATTTTACTTCTTCCCTTATGTCATCTACAGGGCTGAAATGCGCGGCTATACAAAAAAAAATAGCAATGACGAATTCAATCCGTCAAAGATCTAGAGATTCCCGACACATTTATAGAGGCATGAGACGTCTGTACCTGTAGAACAACACAAATGCACAGAAAATGACTAAACCACATGCTCCTGTTATGATGAGGACCCACTGAAATGCATCGGCATTGTCGAAGAATGAGATCTCGAAGTTCATCCCAAAAATCCCCGCCACCACGCCAAAGATAGCAACGACGAAAGTCGCAGTCGTCAGCAGCAGCTCAAATTGTATCAGCTGGTTTCGGACATTGTCCTGCAAGCACAAGGTCCGCGATTAGAGCATCTTCAAGCAAGCCAAGAAATATCATAACAAGTTTAAAAGAAAACAAAACAGAAGTGTAGAGAAAAACACAAAAGGTAAGTCCAAATTGCTCTGCTCTATGTTATCCATCCTGTGTGGTTAAGCCTTTTAAACAGCAATAAGCAATATTTTTCTTTCCCGCCAAAATACAAGATAATCACGTATGATTCTGCGTATCAATACATGTATATTGAAAAAGTTTCCAGTGTTTTGGGACGAGAAAGTCAAAATGCACCCATCGCATATTTAAAGATAAATAAAAAAGGGAAATTTCCATACAAATACGACCGTGAGCTTCTAATGTACAGCGGGGTACACAGAACAGCAAATTCTAGTGAGTTAATTAATGTAAATATCCTCACATTAGTAAAAGTCTGCACTTGCATTAGGTTAAACATTATCGAATTCCCACATCTATTTACTCTATGCCTCAGTAGCGATGACGACAAATAAACATGTATATGTTGCAGCTACGCTGTCAAAGACCGAGCTCATGTGGCAGACTCCCACCCAGTTTGCCCATTAACTTTTTTGTTAGAATTCTCAAAATCCAACAGACAATTTCCCCAGAGGACATAATTTATGAATATTATCATTCCACGAGAAGATATTTAATAAAAAAAAGGCAGCATACCAGCTGAATGTTAATGAAATCTTCCGTGTCATCAATGTACTCCTTCAGCTGAAATCATAACAAACAAACAAACAAATTATATTTTTTCTCTATGCTAAGTATAAATGGGAAGACTTTGAGAAAGATAACGAGACCAGTGGATACCGAAGTCAACTTATTTAAAGTGCTATCGATGACAACAAAATAAGCTTCCAACAGCATCTCCAGCTCTTCTATGCTATCTGTAGAGCTCTGTGAACTCCTCACGCTCTCATGCCGGCTCCTTGAGATACTTAGGCTCTTCTCAAGCCTTTGGCCATCACGAGGTGAAGAAATGGGAGAAACAGGAGCAGAAAAGGATTGTGCAACATCATTGGACCTGTAGCCGATCGAAGACTGATCAATATAGTACGATGACTCCACTCTTTGTTTCTTCTCCGTGAGATACATCTCAGCCATGTCTCCGTCATCGTCCATTAGCTGTTCTATCTCATCCCTAACCTAAACCAGCGCAGCCGATAAGTGCAAGCAGAAGTAAAGGTGGTCAGATTAGGAAGGACAAGCACGAAAAATGAACAGAGATTACCTTCTGAACTCTCCTGGTCAATGCCACGAGTCTGCTTTTCAAACGTCGAACACGCTCCAAATTTAATGTACTAATTTTCGAAGTTAGTTCATCCAGCAATGGATAAGCTTCAATTTCTAGTTCTGCTGCCTTCAAAAAATTTCAAACAAATTTCAGTACATAGTCTTTACTTAGAAAAAATTAGAATACGGCAACATAGATGACAACAACTTTAATATGTAAGAAGCATCAATCACTCTAAAATTGTAGTCCATCCACCGATCTTCCTTTTAGTGATCCTGTTACATATCAACAGTACTCCAATTCCCAAGGGGAGGAAACTCTTCTACGTTTTGGCCATGACTTATATTTTAACTACCAATTAGCATCATAGTACAACAATGCTGTCTTCAAAGGTACTCATGAAAGTATACACAAGAACGGCACCGATCTAGGGAAAGACTACACTAGGGACAGCTTTTCACAAAAAGTATCCTTCCATGTGATATGTACCTGAGTTGTCCATGACCACAGTTGAGAGTCTAAGTAAAGTCATAAAAATTATATGCTCAATTATTGCAATGCTTAAGAATTGTAAATCGTAACGATGTACAGTATTCCATTACCTGAATGCATTCATATTACTGAATGAGTAAAATTTTAAAAGATACATACTCCTTTATCTAGATGCACTTACAATATGGAAGGAGATAACATGGCAAGCATTTGACGAGTATGGGACTTTTCGATAAAATCAACGTCCTCACAAATTCCATAAGTTTCATGTCAGCATATTCCACCATACCAGGTACAGCCTAAATCATGAACAAAACCTTAGAAAGTACAATATCTACATATTTTTATCAGGACACTGAGAGTCACGATGTTGCTAACTGCCTGCAAAAGTCTCAGGAGAGTAACAAATGATTAATTGGATGTTTCATTAATGTCTCTTAAGCCAAAAACAAAAGACAGATCTCCACCCTATGTATTACCCGAACTTGTTAAGACTGCATTTATCCCACAAGGCATGCTGTCATCGATAACAAAGCCATGCGACATTTAGAAGCTGTGAATCTGATGAAAGAGTCGGCAAGTATAGGAATCACAAACCTGAGAATCAAGAAAAGTACACGCAGTTTCTAAAGCAACTTCAAGGGCCCGAAACTCGAAAGGCAAATAATCCGGGGAAGTGTTGCCAAATAAATCATCAAAGTTTCTACTTCCTCTCCTTCTCCTCAAATCTGCACCTTCTGGTTGCCAAACCTCACTTGCCCCAGCGGTTGTCAGCCGGCGTTGTAGCTCCACCACATACTGCAACACATAACTATCGAGGGAGTTCAAAAGCAAAACCTCATCTGCCGTGATAATACATCGAATTTGCTCTAAGTTAACAACTATAGCCTTCTCTCTCCCAAGAATCGTAGAGGGATAAACAAATAACGGATCAAGCAGGCGTAAATCACGAGCTGGAAGGTCACAACGGCGCATCACTGTAAACTTGTCAACCTCAATGATCTCAGAATTCCCAGAGGTATCAACACAAATCCACGACCGAAGACCTTGACCTCGTTTCTTAAGACCTATAACATCCATGCTTTGAAAAGGCTGACGTCCAGGCACAAATGAACGATGAGATGCTTCTTTAAGGTTAACAGCTGATGCAGCTCTTGGCGGGAGGAGCCGTTCTTCGAGATCTGCCATGAATAAACTTGAAATGCTGCAGTACACCAAATGATTAAAAGCATAAGATTGCGAATATTGGAACTAGCAGAAATATTTCACATATTAAGAGCATATTTAGGTGCCACATTGTCTGTGTTTGTAGAAACCTTGACATTATCCTTTCAACTCAGAACCTCCTCAAACCACCAAGAAGAACTAATACAGAAATACTTTTTACTGATAATAACACCTAACTTGCGAGGAAAGAGAAAGGTGAAGATGTCAACAAATCTGGAAGCTGTCTTTGGATTGTTTAAGCCCTGCCACATGCATAGAGCCTTTCTACATGCATAAGGAGAAATTGATGCCAGTGACGAACATTAACCACCATGTCATAGCCTGTAGCAAATATCGAGTTTTCCTTTCATTTTAGCTTTTAGGAATTATTTTTTTATTTTTTTTATTTTTTTTGATAACCGAGATGTCCGGGCCAGCTTGCGCGCACCTCGACTATTTCTCGGGGGAGACTAGCATAGCAACCTACCGCCATGGCCCCCCACTTAAATCACAGGCGCTTCCCCGGGAAATCGAACCCAAGACCTCAACGAAGTCCGAGTTCGCCCTAACCAGCTAGGCTACCCATGGGTAGGTAGCTTTTAGGAATTATTTGTCTCTAAAGTTTCAAAAGAGACTGGTGTATTAAATAGCAAAGGAATGCGAAGTGCTAATAGGGATAACTCTGTGTTCGGTGGCTAAATTTTCACAGATGATAAAGTTTAACCACGAAACTAGTGAAGTTCTACACAGTTCTTCCTGTCTTACTTAAGTGCAAAACCTAGCCAACCACAATATTGATAAAGAGTATCAAGTGGAAATCTAATCTCTCCAATAGTATGTATAAAGCCGGTTATGAAATGTAGCTCTAAATGTCTTTGAATTGCATTAAATTCTCTCTTATGTCATGCATGCTCAACTTAATGATGGAGTCTCATCATGTTCACAAGCAGGGGAAAAAACACAGATACGCAAAAGATGAAACCAGTCATTTCCTGCCGGTTTCCCAACTAACCATCGGAGCTCATAATCTTCCACTACCTGGTTTTATCATTTTTACCGCAAGAAGCTCTATCATCTCATTTGAAAGAGCACATAGAAAATCCATCTCACTTTCCACAACCGGGACCAACACAGAATTGCAGAAAAACAGCAGCGACGAAACTGGGTTTGATCTGAACCCAAAAACACGCGAGTGTGAAGATGAGCCATCTTACCTTTAGCGAAGAGAGAACTGGGCTTTTCCTCCGGCGGAGTCGATGAACCCAAATTGATGGTCAGTGACCCATGATTGAGCCGAAACTAATCAATCATCGCAACGCTAAAAAGGGTGCGACTTGAGCTCAAAGGTGGAAGCTTTTCGAAGTGGGCTCTTCTTGATTCGATCCTGGAGTGGGAGGAGAAGGGGGCAAACGTTGGATTACGAAAAGGGTTATCGTTTCTCTCTCTCGAGTGCGATTTTACGTTCTGGAGGGTTCGTTAATCGGTTGGTAGCTTCCACTGAATTCTTCTCCTCTGCGACGGTGGATTGTGATCTTGATATTGAACATCGATTGAATGATTGGTCTTTAATAAGAGCATGAAGCGTGCGCTCGTCCCATGCTCATTCGTTTCCTTAGGGCGAGAGATGATGGCCAGTACTCCCCACCATTTTCCTTTCTGTGGTGAAGTTTCCTCATCATCAGCGTTATGATTTGAAATTTCAAAGACCGAATAAGATCTTCAAGAAAAGGACGATAAGAGGATCCGTCAGGACGGACACAAGGGTGGACCCTATGCTTTCCTCGTGGATCTCGAAGGATTGACCCAAATGTTTATGTGATTAGTGCATCCTTTTGAAGGTTAAAAATAGTATAAGGTCTCATATTTGATTGTAGCCCACCTTTCCCCTTTCTCTTTTTGAGAGTGTTGAAAAGGGCTGGATCAAATTACCAGCAAACTTAATAAATCGAATCGAATACTCTTTATAAATCATCGTCCAGACTAATTTATAATATACAAAATTTTAAAATCTTCTTCAAAAATGGTCAATCCTTGTAGAGGTGGGGAGACCCTAAGCCCACTAGTTTGGCAGCTTGCCAAGCCCATAGTGAAGGAAGTTTAGGTCGTGCAAAGAACACGCTCGGCCTATGTTGTATTGTGAATCTCAAAAAAAAAATTGATATGGATGCTCATCTGATTAGAGTTTCAAGGTCTAAAATAGTGTAAGATGAGAGTATAAAAGAGGTTAGACCTTATTAATGGGGGAATCGATAAACTGAATCGGATACAGTTTCAAAGTCATAGTTCTGGATAAAGGTTTGAAAGACCTCGATCCTCACTCAAACTTTGCATCGAGTTTGGCCACTTGCAAGGCCCATGATCAAGTTTATTAAAGACTAGATCTATCTACTTTTTTATGGAAAAAACTATCTATATCTCATCATTTACGAAATAAATAAATAAAAGAAAACAGTTTTTGGTATAAATACTTTAATCTTGACTAGCATAACTTTATTTTCCAGCGGATTAGGTAAATGATTTTCACTTATTGCGCACGAACTCATCCAAACATATCTCAAGAGCTCCTCTCACTATAAATGTGCTAAGATATCTCGTGACCTCCCTTAAAACTACCCGAATACTTCAATCATCAATAGAGCCTCCCTCAACTTTGGTAGCTTAATGATTAGGTGCTGCATAAGGAACAAAGGCATCTGCAACGATACGTTTGGTCAACAGCCAAAAACTGGTCAGAGAACGCCTCTATAGACAAGGATCCTCTTTCATAATTAAGCCAAAAAGGGTAGCTTGTTTTTAATTCCATATTCCGCACACTAAGACAAATTCCTCGTATCTGACTTTCCAACTGCCAAGTTCTTTCCTCAACTTGTTCTTCAGTGCTGTTAAAAATTGCTCCTCTCACTATAGATACGCTAGAATATCCCGTGCCATTACGGCTGAGAATCCCCCCCCCCCCCCCCCCCCCCCCCCACCCCCACAATATAGGAGGCCGTTCGATTGAAATTGGACAATCCAAGAAAAAAAATTAGAAATCTTAAAAAAAAAAGTTTTTTTCAGTCTTCCAATTCAGATCGAATGGCTGAAAATTGGAGATATCAGTTTGCCATTACGGCATACGATCTGTTTCTCATTATCAAGGCTCTTCTTTTCATATGGAGAAACATATTTGAGGTTAAAACAAAAACATACTACGTCAGGATAAAGTACTTTTTCACCGTGTCTTTTGATCCGGATCACTTGACATAAAGTCATGTGACATGAAATCCCAGCTGTCCAATTGAGATCGGACAATTGGGATTTTGAAAAAAAATATTTCCTAGCCATCCGATTGGCTAAGAACTGAGATATGACCTCCTTGACATATGGGAGGAGATCCATTTCCCTTCCTAATTGTCTCCTCCGGTATTTGCCTGATTCATACCTATCTTTAAAAATCATAAAATTGTTTCCTTTTCCCTTTTTCCCCCAACATCCCTATGGCTGCTAATTTCCTCTCCTTTTTTCTTTGTTTTCCTGCTTTTGCTATTTCCTAAAACAGGTACCAAGTCAGGAGAGGCCCAGGGATGCAGAAAACCTCCGTACTTTGTCCAGAATTGCTCCGTAGACAATTGCTTTGACAGCTGCAAAGCGGTATTTGGTGATAAGGCCAACGGGAAATGTATCGACAAGTATCAGTGTTGCTGCATCTAGAGTTTCTTCCTTTTATTGGGAAAAGAAATAGACAAGTAATACATGAATAAGGAACTTTTTATACTTTACTGTCGCGTCATGTTCTCTTATGTACACCTTGAGGTCACTCTTGGCCAAAGCCATGATCTTTGTTTTGTTATGGTAGAGACATACGGAAAAAGGAATGAGTTAGGCCCCAGTTGCATCTTATATAGCATGCACAAACACAACCCTCGGGTTGAGAGGATCAAATGTAAGGATTGATATGTGATGAGTAGTCACGAATTCCCGCTCCTTCCCATCCCATCCATTCTTCCCACAAGTCGAAATCTGGATCGTCCATCCCTCTCATTGGCTCGTCGATCCCTTGGTCTTCCGACTCGTACATCTGCAGACCATTTGATTCTCCTCTCAAATTGCTCATCACAATCTGCATCAGCGACATTGAGAAAGAACTTTGATCAGCGAAGAGTATCGTGATCCATAAAGCACAGTAGATAATCAGAAGCATAATTCAGAAGCCTCTATTTTATCACATTGTAAATAAAAAAAGAAAGAAAGCAAGAAGTCAAGAAGGCCTTGTTTAGAGATTGTGGGTAGTTCTTATGTCACTTTCAGATGATGACAGTGTTGGTGCTGATAGCAATAATCATCATTATCTCTTTCCCTGTTTCAGCTAACAAAACTGAGAAAAATAACCGGAAGAACCTTAACCGCTTTCGTATGAATCAGGAAGAGTTCTCAACATTCCACCCGAAAGCTCTTGAAAATCATAAATTATCACTTGATTCGTGAAAAATAAGCTCAATGTTCTTTTGCTTACAAAACAGAGTGGACAAGCTTGCTGTTGGATATAACACCAATCATGCATAACCAAGTTAAGCTTGATCTTTGCATGACTCGTGAATTACTTTCTTCTAGGTGGAATCGTTGGCTTACATCATATGCTTCGTTGATTTCGTGAAGCTGCACCTTGCAATTGCTTCCTCTGCAAACGTCTGGATGATACTGAAAAATACAAAAACCCATCAACGATCTTGATCAAAAAGTGGCAGAACCATGAATCTGAACGTTTGAATTAGCGACTTTTAATCAAGTGGAAAACCATTCCCTAAACTAAATCAGTTGATTCATAATGAATTGGCACATGCAGAGGACATGATTGAGACCTGCAAAGCGAGCCGTCTAAAGGCCTTTTTGACCTCAGATTCAGGAGCACCGCGACGAATTCCGAGAGTCGTGTATGGATCCAAAACGGAAGAAGAACAGGAGCAAGAGACCATAATCCCATTTTTACATGCCTTCCCCATCTTCATCGTCGTCCTTTCCTTGTTGTTGAGTTGAATCCACGATGAACCGGTCTTGGCCATCAAACCAACAGCACAAGCCATGCCTCACAGATGATGTTGACTGAACAATACGAAAAGCAACAGATGACACGAGTAAAAAAGATCCCACAATCCTAAGTACCCAGAAAATATCTCTCCTTTATATACGCACAAGCTTGCGAAAATACATACAAAAGACGTTTGCTTGTGGTTGTGGTGTTTGAACTCGGAAGGTGGGTTTTGAAAGGATCACGGGGCAGGACAAATTGGAAACACGCTTTAGTAGGAAGGGACCAGACTTCGGGAGGAGGAGAGGAGACGACCCTTCGCTCGGCTTTATTGGCCTATTGAATCTTGATATGACGCTTTCCTTCAGGGGCAGCTAGACTTCGCTTCTAATGTTAGGTGAGATTTGTTATTTAATTAAGGCACCCCACACATCTCATCATGATTATGCCATTCAACACACACACACACACAGAGAGGAGTAAATGCATATGATGCTAGAGTTATATTGAATTGATACCAAGGTAGAATTTGTAAATCAGCTTTCTGAATGCAATATCTTAATGACGTGACAGAGTCAGAAATTGTTACATAAATGATCGAATTTGATAAAGTCAGAGACACGGAGTTGAATTTGACATTACCCTTTTTAGCTGATCATGAACGAGGACTTCTGCTATGGACTTATTTGAGGGTACATTGTCCGTGTGGTCAGACCAATTCCCAGTGATTCCTATCTGCCATCCTCCCTTTGTGGCTTTCCAAGGTTGAACCTTTTACTATTTTAAGGCGCATGATCATTTAATTTTTTTTATCTTAATTAACTATTTTATTTGTATTAACTCATACCGTTAATCAGCTTAATGATCACCAGACAGTCAAACTCGGCTTCTAATACCACCGAACTTGATTGAATTTTTCCATGCAATCGGGTTCAATTACAAGCATTGATTTGCTTTGTTCTGTTTTGAATCGGCTTTGTGTCTTTTTCAAAAGATATAATCATTTGAACATATTAATTCAGAGCACTATCCTACGATGGACCCAATTTTTCTGTCTTTGAACTAATGAACAAGAGGTGAAAACATGGAATGCAAGCAAAGAGAGTGTGACAGGGGGAATTATTAAAGGAATCAACGAGTTTTCCGTCATACTTGACTATGCCAAACTAGATTTTATCACGAGGAAATTTATGAAAAACTCATTATGAATGGATACAAGATGGAGCCATCACAGATTTCTGAACTTTTTCAGATTTGTGCAATAACGCAATAATGACAAAGGTATCAACACGAATCCTTGGCCTGAAATTCCACGTCTAGGAAAGGCGGACGCCCAGGCACAAATGAACTGTGAGATGCTCCTTTAAGGTTTATAGCTGACGCAGGTCTTGGCGGGCGGAGGCATTCTTTGAGATCTGCCATCGATAAACTTGAAATGCTGCGATACACCAAATTATTATACATTGGAACTAGCAGATGTATTTTACGTTTTAAGAGCATATTCAGGAGCCAGAATGTCTGTGTTCGTATAAACCTTCGCATTGTCCTTTCAAATCAGAACCTCCTCAAACCACCAGGCGAAGATGTCAATGAATCTGGAAGCTCTCACCTTGGATTGTTCAAGCCCTGCCAACATGCTTAGGGCCTTTCTACATGCGTGAGAAATGAGGATAAACTAATGCCAGTAAGAGTAACAGACGTCAACCACAGTGTCATTGCCCGTGGCAAATATGGCCTTTTCCTTTCATTTCAGCTTTAAGGCGTAATTTGCCTCTAATATTCCAAAAAAGACGGTGTACTAAATAGCAAGGGAATGCCAAGAGCTAATAGGGATAACTCTGTGTTTGTTGGCTCCCTCTTCGCAGGTGACGAAGGTTAACCACAAAATCAGTGAAGTTCTGCAGAGTCCTCTTACACTTCTTCCTGTCTAAGTGAAGTGCAAAACGTAGACAATTACAATGTTGACAAAGACTATCAAGTGGAAATCTAATCTCTCAAATAGTATGTATAAAGCTGGTTTCGATATGTAGCTCTAAATGTCTTTGAATTGGATTCATTTCTCTGTCTTTATGTCGTGCATGTTCAGCTAATGGATGGATCGTGGACGTCAGATCAAACCAATGGGTTTGATAAGCTCGTAAACAGAACACAAGTTCTATTCAAGATTTATGAAGTGAAGCATTTCATAATGTTAGGTTTCGAAACATTTGAATTTGTATTTTCCTTTCCATGATGAAGTTTCCTCATCATTAGCGCTATTATTTGAAGACAAGTATTCCTTCAAGAAAAGGAAGAAAGAGGACCCGTCAAAACGGACCCAGGTTGGAGGAGTTTAGGGCGTGCAAGGCACACACTTGGTCTGTGTTGTCTCGTGAATCTCAAAGGATTAATGCAGATGTTTATATGATCAGGGTTTTTCTTTTCAGGGCCTAAAACAGTGTAACATTTCAGGTTTGAGTTTAGCTCACTTGCCTCCTTTGTCTTTGTGAGACTGTTTAAAAAGGTTGGACCTAATAAATGGTGGAACTGATCAACCGATTTTGATGCAGTTTAAAAGTCATTGCCCAGGCTCGAGGTAGGGTTGGGAAGAATTGGGGCCACTCAAAATGTGCGTCGAGTCTCCTTACTTATTAGAGACTCACTTATTAGGCTCATGATCAAGTCTATCAATCTATCTATTTTCTTTATGAAAAAAGCTATCTAAATTAAATACTTTACATGTAAAATGAAAAAAAAAAAAGGAAATAGTCCTTAGATACTTTAATCTTTACTTGGATAATTTGATTTCCTAGCATATTAGATTAATGTTATAGCTGTAGCTATTGTGCCTCTAACCTTGTTTGAAAGTGAGTGACGCTAGCAAACGATGGATTTGAAGCTCGCAGACCCTTCAAAGATTTGGACGATGGACCTAAGAAAGAAGAGATGACGACGAACAACAAACTAAAGTTCGCGAGGTTCTTACTTGAGACTGAATTGGTCGCTTTTATACCCTTATTTGAAACAAAATTTACTTTAGACTCTTATTTAAAAAAGAAAGAAAAAAAAATACCTACTTCAGACCCTTAATTGGAATTTTCCCTCTAGATATTGACACGAGCTTTTTTGCAGGAGCGCTTCGCCCCTAATTCAATGATCTGCATAATAAAGTGGCAACTACTAAAAGCCATCAATACTTCGAAGGTACTTCAATCATCAATACTGCCTGTTCCTCAGTTAGGTAGCTGAACACGTTAGGTGATGCATTAGGATCTAAAAGATCTGCAACAATTTATATGGTCAACAGCCAAAAAATAGTTGGAGAATGCACTGATAGACAAGGATCCTTGAAGACATTCATAACTAGCCAAAAAAGGAGCAAGATTTTAATACATTTCTTTTAATTTTATATCTTACACACTAAGATAAAATCTCGTATTTGGTAAATTTTGAACTTTTCCTTGCCAAGGTCTTATATATGTGTGTGTGCGCGCGCGCGCGCTGAGAGAACTTGTGTCCTGATATTCTTAAGGCTCTTTTCCTTATTGCCAAAACATTTTTAGGTCAAGACAAAGACACACTACGCTTAAAATCTACATTGCTGTCACAGGATGAAGTTCTTTTCCTCTCTGTCTTTTGTTCTGATGCTCTTCCTCATTATCTCATCTTGTATGTTTTCCTGATTAATACTTACTTTAAAAATCATAAGCTCCTTTTCTCCGTCCTTTTCACCTTATTATCTTTATGGCTGCTAACTTCTTCTCTTTTTCTTTCTTTTCCATTTTTTGCTGTTTCCTAAAACAGGTGTCAGGTCAGGAGAGGCCCAACAATGCACAAAACCTCCATTCTTTGCCCGGAATTGCTTTGCAGAGGAATGCATTAACCTTTGCAAATCATTATATGGTGACACCACCAGCGGGAAATGTGTTGACAAGGATTCTTGCTGCTGCATCTAGGGTTTCTTGTGTATTTCGAGAAAAAAATAGACAGTAATACATGAATAAGAAATTTCTATTCTATATTATCATGTCATGTTCTCTTATGAGCACTTTTGAGGTCACTCTGTTTCAACTATATAATGGCCAGAGCCATGATCTTTGTTTTGTTATGGTACAGATACACAGAAAAAGGAATGAGTTAGGCCCCACTTCCATCACATATAATATACAGAAACACGATCGCCGGGGTTGAGATGATCAAATGTAAGGGTTAATATGAGATGAGTAGTCGCGAATTCCTGCTCCTTCCCATCCCATCCATTCTTCCCACAAGCCCCATTCTGGATCGTCCATCGCTCTCGTCGGCTCATCGATCTCTTGGTCTTCCGATTCGTACATCAGGGGACCATTCGATTCTCCTCTCAAAGTGCTCATCACAATCTGCATCAGAAAGAGAAAGAACTTGATTAGCCAAGAGAGTCGTGACCCATAAAGCACAGTAGAATTCAGAAGCATGATTCAGAAGCCTCTCTGACCAAATAATAAAAGAACCAGAAAAAAGGCAAGAAGTCACTAAGCCCTTGTCTAGAGATTGTGGGTAGTTCTAACGTCACTTTCAGATGCTGACTATGCTGGCAGAATGCAGAAATCGGATAAGTTGCTGATACCAGTGATCATCAGCATCCCTTTCACTATTTCAGCTAAGGCAACCGAGAAAAATAACCCAAAGAACCTGACCGCCATTTGTTTAAATCAGGGGAGAGGATTTTCATACATTCTCAACAGTTCTCACTAAAGCTCTTGATATATTATCACTCGATCGGTGAAAAATAAGCTAGAGATTATTTCTTGTTCTTTTGGCAGCAAAACAGAGTGACAAGCTTGCTGTTGGACATAGCACTAATCATTATAACCAAGTAAAGCTTGATCTTTGAATGACTCATGAGTGACTTTCTTCAAGGTGGAATCGTTGGCTTACATCATATGCTTCGTTGATCTGATGAAACTGCACCTTGCAATTGCTGCCTCTGCATACGTCCGGATGATACTGCAAAAAAAAAAAAAAACAAAGCCAAGAACCTATCAACGATCTTGATCAAAAAGGGGCAGACCCGTGAATCTGCAACGTTAAGTTTGCAACTTTTGATTACGTGGAAAACCATTCCCCAAACTAAATCGGTTGACTTATAAGTGGACTATCATATGCAGAGGAAACTTGATTGAGACCTGCAAAGCGAGCCTTCTAAAGGCCTTCTTGACCTCAGATTCAGAAGCACCGCGATGAATTCTGAGAGTCTTGTATGGATCCCCAATGGAAGAAGAATAAGAGCAAGAGACTTTAACCCCATTTTTACATGCCGTCCCCTTCTTCATCAACGTCCTTTCATTGTTCTTGAGTTGAATCCAAGATAACCCGGTCTTACCCATCAAACCAATAGCACAAGCCATGCGTCACAAAATGATATTGACTGAAGAAAATGAAAAGCAGCAGATAACACGAGTATGAAAGATCCCACAATCCAAGCACCCACAATATATCTCTCCCTTTTATATATACACCAATTTGCGAAAGCACATACAGAAGGCTTTTGCTTGTGGTTGTAGTGTTTGAACTCGGAAGGTGGGTTTTAAAAAGATCGATGGGAAGGACAAATTGGAAACACGCTTTTATAGGAAGGGATGACACGTTGAGACTAGGAGAGGAGACGACCCTTGGCTTGGATTTATTGGCCCATTGAATCTTGTGTTAACGCTTCCTTTACGGGGAGCTCCATTATCGTTATTTTAAATTTTTAATGGTGACTTCGCTTTTCATGTTGGGTGAGATTTGCTATTTAAATAAGGCAAGCCGCACATCACATCATGATTAAACCATCAACACAGAGACAAAGAGAGAGAGAGAGAAACGTTGAGTAGCCAGTACAGATGATGCTAGGGCAATATTGAATTGATGTCAGGGTAGAAATTGGCACATTGCTTTGTGAATCAACATCCTGAATGCATTATTTTAAGGAGGCGATGGAGTCGGAAAAGAGTTTAATATAGAGGATGGAATCCGGTAATGTGAGAGATGTGGGATTGAACTTGTCGTTACCCTTTATCTGGTTGTGAATTGGGGACCTTTGCTGTGGACATATTTCGGGGTATATTCTCTACGATTTCGGACTATTTCCGAGCGATCCTTCCCTGTCCCTTCTTCATCTGTGGCATTCCAAGGGTGAAACTTCAGCTATTCGCTTAGTTCGTTTTTTTTATTAACTAACACCGTTAATCAGCTCGATGTTTTACCAACACTGTCAAGCTCGGCTTCTGATACGACCAAACGTGTTTCGACCATTCCTGTGCGAATGGTCCGTGTTCATTCACAAGCGTTCACATGCTTCCTTGTGCTTTGGATTGGCTTGTTACCGTCTCTCGCTCGTTTCAAGTTTCCTTCCTAGAAAGAACAATGTTCATTTGGATAGAACAGTTCCGAGCACTGTTCCTGTGATGGACCCCGATTTGCTCATATGTGAGTTGACGAACAAAGGGGAAAGAGATGGAATATGTAACACCCTGGGCCTCAACTGTATAGATACTACCCCGAGAAAACGCGTCTACACAATTCGAAAGCCCATTGCCTTATAAGCTGGCCCAGGACTCCCCCCTAGACGATGTGGGACAAGGATATCACACTATTCCCCCCTCAACGGCACAACGTCCCCGTTGTGCCCTCATCGACACTAGCGAGCGCCCATTGTGGCCCTACACGCGGTCGGGAGTCGGCTCTGATACCACTTTTAACACCCTGAGCCTCAACTGTATAGATATTGTCCGCTTTGGACACTAAGTTCTCACGGTTTTGTTCTTCTCAGAGGCCCATACTACCCCGAGAAAACGCGTCTACACAATTCGAAAGCCCATTGCCTTATAAGCTGGCCCAGGACTCCCCCCTAGGCGATGTGGGACAAGGATATCACACTATTCCCCCCTCAACGGCACAACGTCTCCGCTGTGCCCTCATCGGCACTAGCGAGCGCTCACTGTGGCCCTACAGGCGGTCGGGAGTCGGCTCTGATACCACTTTTAACTCCCTGGGCCTCAACTGTATAGATATTGTCCGCTTTGGACACTAAGTTCTCACGGTTTTGTTCTTCTCAGAGCAGCCCATACTACCCCGAGAAAACGCGTCTACACAATTCGAAAGCCCATTGCCTTATAAGCTGGCCCAGGACTCCCCCCTAGGCGATGTGGGACAAGGATATCACAGAATACAAGCAGAGAGAGTGGGAGAGAGGGGGAGTCGTCAAAAGGAACGGTCGATTTTCCCCTGATGTTCTCAACAATTCCGAAAAGGAGATTTCATTACGGAAAAATTCCATCTCGCTACAGAAATTATGTTACAAATGAATACAGGATAAAGCCATTAGAGATCTCCGAACTTTTTCTGCTTTTGTGCATTGCAGCAACAATGACAATGCAGTCATCTACATGAACAATCATCCAATTATACTGGCGCCCCACTCGCAGAAACGCAGAAAGACCATTGTTCTTGTGGGAGGACCAAAACAAGCCAAAAGGCCAATCGGGTGTATCCTCATCCAAAAAGTCCATGGCCAAAAATAATCAGAAGGCATTTGGTCTTAAGAATAATCGAATTAAATGCTCTCTAGAACTTTTTTTTTTGGGTAAAGAATGCTCTCTAGAACTTTGTCTCGCAAGAATTCAAATAAGTTCCTATTAAGAAAAAAAATTATCCAAAAACTCATAAATTTATTGCATTTTTACTAATTCGGTTATAAAACTTTTAATTATCAAAATTGATACCTAAATCTTTCCTCTCTTTGCCAATTGTGTCCATTTGGCCAATTAAGTAGGAAACCGCTGACATAAACACCAGCCGTCGAAGGGCTAAATAAGGGGGAAAAAAAAGAAGAGAAGAGAAAAGGGAAAAAAAGGAAAAAGAAAAAAAAGTAAAGATGGAAAAGACAAGAAAACGAAAAAAAAGTAATTCAAAAACTTAATTAAAAAAACTTAAGAATATTACAATATTATTAAAAATTGTCTATGTCACCGCTAGTAATTGTTGTGCTACATAAGACAATTGGTATCTACATCAGTAATTTTCATTTAAACTTAGTTGAATGGACTCAATTGGTAAGATGTAAAAAAAAATATATGACTCAATTGACACAATTAAAGATTTAGTACTGAATTGGCAAATGTACAATAAGTTTCATATTTTTCAAACAATTTACCCTATCAAATTGAGATAAACGGTCTCAATGAAGATATCCAAATAACCGATAATGCAAACTGTGTAGCACCACATTCCTATCCATATAGAGATACTTGGAGAATTATAAAGGCCAATTTGTCTAGTTGACGGCTTTCCACATTCATCATTTTAAATTCCATTCTTCCCAATAAGTCTAAATTTTTTTTCTTATGTACAACACAAGATAATTTAAATCTTTTGACCCTACTAATCTCTATAAACGTACATAAAACCGCCATGTACGCATATGTTGAGCAAGGCTCTACTTATCAATTGGCCGATATGAACACCCGGGGTAAAGAAATGTTATGATTTGAACGTGAGATTCGCCTGCACTTGTATCAAACGATTGTGAACCCCCTCAACCTAATCGTTGCGGGTAAAGACCAGTGGTCGTTACTGAACTATATGCAATTTTCAAGTTCTTGCTTTCCTGCTTCCTCAAGGTATATCCTAATGGGGTTGTTGATACTTATGAACTAAACTTCTATATCGAAACCCTTGAATCCGAAAAATTAAGCTGTTAAAAGAACGGCGTGTTTTAATATCAAATCGATCCTCTAGCCATTGACCTAATCTCTCCCTCCGAGCCTGAGATTTCACCTGTCGACCTATGCTTTTCATCTTGCGCTGTAGAAACATTCAAGTTTGATTTCTTTCACAAGCCAAGAAGGGATGATGAGGGCCACCAACTCCTATTAAGTGCTTAAATACAATCGAACTTAATTAATTATCCGATCGCGATGTGTCGTTTCCCTTCTTAAACTCATATTATAAAATCAACCTTTAATATACATAAGCCCCAAGTTGCAATAGTCATACTAAAGAACAGACGATGAAAGAGAGACGAAAGATCATCTAATCAGATGCAAATTTGAAAATATTTATGATATGGCCTTAACAATGTGTGACTATATAGGACCGGCGCTAAGATCAAGGGGTAAAATAGAATAAGGGAAAAAGTTCGTTGAAGATTAATCAGTTTTATCTTAAATGACTTGCTTTCTTCAAACTGGAGGCGTCGAGCTCAGCGATGGTTTCAGAAGATGGAAAGAGTTGAAAGCGGAGAAGGTTGTTCATAATCGTCTGTGCCTCCATCGCTTCGGACGGACGGAGAAAGAGGAAGACGAACGGTTATTAGAAAAGAAGAAGAAGGAAAGAATAACAAAAGAACGAAAGAGAAGAAAAAGAGAGGAGAGAAAAAGTCAGAAAACTCATATAATTGCTCAAAACTATGTGGCTTTGATCTGGTTTATCCACATCAAAATACCGGCACGCCGCGTAGGATGATGAGCACTGATTGGATCACTATATGTTGGAACTGTTTGACTTTGTTTAAATCAAAAAGTGACTAGGTCGTCGATATGAGTATAGACACGTCACGTGACTCGTCATCGATGATCAGAATCAATGTGTCGATATTGATACATGTCAGTGATTGGTACAAATCGGTTCTCAACAAAAGATGTCGATATTGATCTGGTTTAAAGGAACAATTGTTTGAGGACAAGATCATGTATAAGTAGGGGGGACAGATTTTTGGAAATGAAGGAGTGATGCTATCACCGAAAGTCTGCTCAAAGGGCACAATCACTATAAATACCATCCATCGGCTACTGAAGAGCTCTACACGAGTCAAACATGTTCACTATCTTTCAATTGTCTTTATCTTCATGCATTATACTTGTAATTCCTAAACTCGATTCATCGATTGAATTTCGACATATATCTCTATCATGGGTGTTTCGTCGTCGGTTATAACCATGTGTAATATTTTTGCTTTTTTAAGTTTTGTCGTCAATTAAATTTCAGTATAGTTTATTTGTGTTCGATTATATTGTACAATATGTATTTTTCAAGCTTCGTCATCTTGGCTTGTGAAATAAATTAAAGCTGTTGATTTCCTCAATTATCTATTATATTTCTTATTCGGAATTACCTTAGAACTTGTGTTCTTTTTGTCTTTTTTTGGCCTTTTCCCATTTGTCACTCCGGCGAAGGTTTAGACACAACAACGACTAACGTTATACCAGATGGAAACACGAATGGGAAGGCGACGTGGCGTCCATGCATTGGGCAGGAGTCATTAGCGCGGGGTTGGTGAGACGACTGTCATTCTTACACGCCTTTCTCGCCAACTGTAGACTTTGTTTATCGGAGTTGGAACTCTTCCAACGCGCTGTCACCAAATAAGATACCACCACCACCTCTCTCTCTCTCTCTCTCTCTCTCTCCATCCTCCTCCTCGTGGGCTTCTTCTGCCTCTGCTGCAGCACGGACACCGACGTTGTTTGCCTCCATTGAAGCACCCAGGTGATTCTTGGGTAAGTTCACGGGGGACCCTTTGTCCTCATTTCGTTTGGACGTGTCATTAGGTGGCCTGCCGTCATTGCTTAGGCAGACCGCGTCGAGAGATCACCGCTGCTTGACGAGTTGTGTTTTTTCATCAAGAGTGTTTTGGTGAGCGGAGCAACAAAATTTGTGGAACTAGCTGCTAGAATTTTTCTTCGTGTTCTTTTGAGTGGAGTTGACGTGTTCAATGAACTCCCAATGCGGTCTCCCGGATTCCAGCTAATTCTTTAGTAGAGATATTGTGAATTTTGATTGGTGGAAGGGGTCTCGCAACGTCTTGGTCAACTCGTGGTGAGTAACTCGTCTTAAGAAACACACGTCGATGGAGAAAGCTAAGCTAACCGCTTGGTTTCACCAACTTTCTGATGGAGACTGCGGTATGGGAGTTCAATAAAGACCTGATTTCTTTGCCGTTCTTGTTTCTCTAATGTGTGTTGCAGTCTAGCATCCTTCGGTTCAATACGCCACATCAGCATAAGTGCGATCAAATAACAAGAATGATGATTAGTGTCAAAGAGTCGACTATGGTACGGCCGGCTGAGGACGTGCCGAGATGTACCCTGTGGAATGCCAACGTGGACTTGGTTGTCCCGAGCATGCACACGCCGAGCGTGTACTTCTACCGGCCGACCGGATCGTCTGACTTCTTCGATTCCCGGGTGCTGAAAGAGGCGCTGAGCAGAGCGTTGATGCTGTTTTACCCGATGGCCGGGCGATTGAAGAGGGATGAAGATGGCCGGATCGAGATCGATTGCAATGCTGAGGGCGTGCTGTTTGTTGAGGCCGAGACTAGCTCGTTGGTCAATGATTTCGGGGATTTTGCGCCGACTTTGGAGCTCCGCAAGCTTATTCCCGCTGTGGATTACTCTGGTGGGATATCCTCGTACCCGATTTTGGTGCTCCAGGTGCGTTTCCACTTTTTGATTCTGTTCCTAGAATTTGCTTCTTGGTTCATTCTTAAGCTAACGTTGAGTTAATGCGGTGAGGATCGATTCCCATGAACTCTTCATGATACTCATGGTGATTCAAGGTCAGTAGGATTTTCAGCTAGAGATAGCTGAAACGATGGCTTGGGGTCCTACAACCGCCATTGAAGTATAAACTAAAAATGATCAGTTAAAAACTAATGATGGAAAATTTCTTACCAAGGGGAGTCACTGTGTCAAGCAGCAAAGGCGAGAGTATTTAGCATAAACATGATTGGTTTTCAAGAACCATATGTTCTTGGATGTCCTGGTATCCTTTGTCCAGAGGGTACTTTTGAAACCTCCGAGTAGAAGTTGAACCTTGATTTTGACAGTTATGATCGATGCTCAGAAATAAAGTCTCTCCCTTTCTAGAAGTACAAGCGAGGGAACCCAAGAGGTCACCTTCGACGACCTTTTTGGTTTCTTTTAGCTATGGTTTTATTAAACATCACAACTTGAAGACATTGAAGAAGACCTTTATCTTTGACTCAGAACAGAGATAGTGCATGCCAGCAACAACTAAGTTCTCACATTAGCGCCTATTTTTGTGTCGAGGTTAAGAGACCTCGTTGAGCTTTTCTGATCCTAGGAATTCATGCATAAAAACCAAAACAGAATTTGACCGTACTATAAACAGATTGATATTTTAAGAGTAAGTTACTTGGAAGCTAATGTTTTCTAGCAGTTACCAGTTCATCGAGTAGTATGTTCAAATTAGATTTCGGTGTTAGTAATTTTGATTGTTTCCTTTGTATAGGTTACATACTTCAAGTGCGGGGGAGTTTCACTTGGTGTTGGTATGCAGCACCATGTGGCCGATGGATATTCTGGTCTACACTTTGTGAACACATGGTCCGATCTGGCTCGTGGACTTGACATCAAGCTTCCCCCATTTATTGACCGGACCCTTCTGCGTGCCCGCAGCCCACCACGTCCTCAATTTCCTCATATCGAATACCAGTCTCCACCTGCACTGCGAGTTTCTCCTGAAACTACTAATTCAGCTCCATATAGCACTACTGTTTCTATTTTCAAAGTTACTCGGGAACAGTTGGATACCCTTAAGACAGAGGCAGAATTAGAAAATGGAAACACGGCTGGTTATAGCTCCTATGAAATATTGGCAGGTCATGTCTGGAGATGTGCCTGCAGAGCACGTGGACTTGCTGATGATCAAGACAGTAAGTTGTACATCGCAACGGATGGACGGATGAGATTGGCTCCACCACTTCCGCAGGGTTATTTTGGCAATGTGATCTTTACAGCCACGCCAGTTGCTGTTGCGGGTGATCTCCAATCAAAACCAGTGTCATATGTTGCACGGAAGATTCATGAGTCATTGGTGAGAATGGACGATGATTACCTAAGATCTGCCCTTGATTACTTGGAGCTCCAGCCTGATCTCTCAGCACTGGTTCGCGGAGCGCATACTTTTAGGTGTCCAAATCTGGGCATCACTAGTTGGGTCAGGTTGCCGATCCATGATGCAGACTTTGGTTGGGGCCGCCCTATCTTCATGGGGCCTGGCGGGATTGCATATGAGGGATTGTCGTTCGTATTGCCTAGCCCAACCAGTGACGGGAGCTTGTCTGTTGCTATCTCATTGCAAACAGAGCACATGAAACTGTTTGAGAAATTCTTGTACAACTTCCGAGGTGAGTCACCACGAAAAAGGTGCAAGCTTGACAACTGAGTGGTCGGTTTCTAATACCGACCAAAAAGAACGTTCTTCTTTCCTTTTATCTAGTTTCCTCAAAGATATCTTTTGCGCATGTTATTCATTCGCGACGCATAACTGCACCAATGCGGCTGTATGCTGCGAAGGGATCGCTGCATGCATCGCACAGGACTCAAAGAATTTGTGCTATATTATGAAGTTCAATTTATAATCTAAATCTAGATATGCTTTTCTTCTTTTGATTACTTAAATCTGTTGTCGTGGATGAGGTGTTAAACTAGGACTCGATGAACAACTCAACCACAGATCTACTTCTGATATGGAGGTCCTAACCGACTCCATAAGTACTACCAGTTCTGTGAGCTATGTCCACTTTCACCTGCTGAAATACAAATGCGGCGTTGAAGTTCGAAGTTCTGGAATTTGAACATGTTGCTTTGAATTCTTGTCTATGACTGCATTTATACCGTATGGTAAGCTGAGCTTTTCCTGTGGTGGCTCAAGAAGCAGTAGGAGACTTGGCCTTAACAGTCAGTGGGGCCGGCAGGTCCAACAAAAAGAGAACAAGAGAGGGAAATCTGGTTTGAAGAATTAAATTATCAAGGTTAAGAGTTAAGAATTGATAGATTTGTATCACAGCATGTTCTTCTCATAACACGACCAACTGGCATTACTTCACAGTAGACTAAAACAACAATCAAACTACCAAGGAAGGCTATATTGACAAGCACGAACTCGACACTGAGAACACATATGGTCCCAAATTAAGATTTATGATATGCATAGTGAGCCCCTTAAAAGTGTCGAGGACAAAACAAACTGAAAGTGGCCAACATCACCAAGAATACCAAGAAAGAAGGTGCAGCAGAGGACGATGCTGCATTTTTAGAACGCGGTGGTCGATGGACTATATTTGCACCACCATAAGCTCCCTTCCCTTTTGAACCTTTTCTCGTGACGGAAATCATAAGCCTCCCATCAGTATTTTTCGAAAATCCACCGGTCTTGTTCAAACCTGCATAACTTGCTGCAGCATTTTCCACTGGAGTCATGGTGGCTTATGACAATTTATAGGACACTAATGAGTGGCAATGAAAGATGAAGAGGAAAGATATCCCTACCTCGAACTTTCTGTCCTTGTGTGTTGTGGGTTGAGATGGATGGCTCGGAGAAGTGTTCAACTGCCAAAATCAGAATGGTTTGAGCAGACACTATGAAAAACAACCATGTAAGAAGCTTCATTTTCATTGTACTCTCTCTCTCTCTCTCTCTCTCTCTCTCTCTCTCTCTCTCTCTCTCTGCGTGCTGGTGTGTATGTCTGCAGTGTTGAGCTAGATAAGAGGGAGTGAGTCGGTGATTTGCGGGGGAGAGAGAGAGGAAGCCTGCTTCCAAATACCAGAAGGCATCAGATACAGATGTGCGGTTTCTTTTTCCTGAATAAGAAAGATTGTGCTGTCGGTTCCTTGAGGATAATATTTCTGATGGATGTAAATCAGAGAGAATAAACAAGTATACAGGGTGAGGAAAGATCAACAAAGGTATGGAGGAGATGGCCCGGAAGTATGCTGTTCGAGGGAATTAAAAGAGAAATGTCCCATGTTAGTTCTCTATTATTCCAGAAAGATTGCAGCCGAATTAAATTAAACCATTGCGTGAAACTGGAGCCACTTTCTTTATAGCTGTGACCAACCAAAATCCACGTCATCTTATACTTGCATATCACGGCGGGATCTGCCAGACTCGGTAATTTGATGGATCCAGAACATTGGCTTTTTTCCCGGAAAGATGGAAACTCCAGATTGTTGGAACAAAGTGTAGTGAACGACATCGACTACGCTTATCGCAGCGGGCGATGCGAATCAATCTGAATCAGATGCTATGGAGGTCACTAGATGTCCTGATCATGCTGTGTTCAGATGTAGAAGGGAACAATACATTTCTTAACGCTTTGAATTAAAACCTATGCACTTGACTATCCTTTTAACTATCAATTTGTGGCGGACAGAAATCTTACAGTGGGAGTAAAAGCGGCAACAAATGAAATTCAATGGCGATAAGGCGCTTATTTCCAAAGCTCCATCTACTATGTACGACATCCACGTTAGCGCATGGAGATGAGACAGCTCCAATTTCGAAACAGCGACGTTCTTGAGTCGTTAGCCGAAGCTTGTGTCGCCGACATGCGGTTGTCAATTGGTCTGTAGAGAGGAAGGTGAAATCCCACAGAATGTTCGACCAAGGATGCGGTTTACGCTCGCGAGAAGCATAACTTTTGGCAAATGGTCACGTGGCTTTAACTCAAAAGGAGGGTCATTATCTTCTTTAGTAGCATTCGCAAGTCATTAGTGGATTCTAAGTGAGCATCAAGAGGGTCATTCGTGATGCTTAGCTTTTGGAAAAGAGAGAACAGCGGGGCAGAATTGATTCCTACTTCCTAGTTTATACACGAAGAAAGGAACTGCTGCTCAATTACGGGTAGTGCGAGCATCTCAAAACTCGACAGCTCGAGAGTATAAAGCAAGAAATACACGAGAACAAGCTCAAGAGCCATTCAAATTCGTCACATGGTATAAACTTTTATGGATTTGAAACAGGGGCGCTCAGATTCTGTTTGTAGTGCTTTTTATGTAGCCCGGGAACTTCCACCAACGGAAGAAGAGATGACAGTCTTGAGAGGGATATATCGTTATTTTACCGGCAAATCCGGCGTTTCTTTCTCTCTAATTTTGCCAGTCCCTGATCTGTAGTATTGAACTCATATGGAAGGGAAAAATTTGACGGCCAATCTGCATCACAGAGAGAGAGAGAGAGAGAGAGAGAGGACCGGCTTGCAGGAAATTCAATTGTTAAAACAAACTGAAGCTTCTCTAGAGCGACTTACTGGTGGATTCCTAAAAAGCACACTCCTGAATAGACTCAGAGGCAGGAAGAAATGCAGATTATTAGAGTCACCCGAAGTTATGACAATGCCACGGCCCACAATGTAGCTCGGATGTCGAGATACGATTGCGAATCACAGAAAGGTATATCGTCCAACATTCAACAGGACTTCATCACCCGACTAACCAATGAAAAATGGATCGCACTTTCATTGTCGATCTGCTGGAAGCCTCCTTGACAACTGGAGATTAGACATGACGCCAAGAATAATTTTTTTTTGGAAGCGACGAGGGATTCTGGGAGTGCATAAATTCAACTTGGGAATAGATTCACAATAAATGGAGATTTGTGGAACTGCAGCTCTACAAGACGGAACTGTCCACGGCCATTTCGCAGCATTTGATGTTGACCATTTATACCGCAACCAACTCGTTGTCCAACCCAATAGACAAGTCACGTCACGTAAATACAACAGATTAACTTGAGCAACTTAGCTTTACCTTCTAGTCATTGACATGGCTAAAGAATTAAGGAAAACATGCTGCCATCCTTCAAAACACACATAATTTTCTACACGAGAAAGCTCAGTATGCTTCTCAGTTCCATGTTATTCACCAATCCTACATCATGGTTTAGAGGGAACAATCATGTATAGAGCCGAATGAGAAACATGGAACTCTAGGTGCAGCATAATGCTCACTTAGCTGCCGGTGTAAATCACAACAACAGCATCAAGACAATATTTAACTTTAGTTGCCGCAGCACAATGCTCAACCTAGCTGGAGGTGTGAGTCAAGAACAGAATCAAACATCAGGATGCATGCATCATTGAAGTCGCTGCAGCTCAAAGAAAACACCTGTACGGCAAAGATCAACATGACGCCTAACTTGCAAAACGATAGTAGAATAGCAATGCCATGTTTGGAAGGATCTTCATTTTAAATGAGAAGATAATGGAGGAAAGTTTTTGCTTTTCCCTCGACTTTCTTCTCAAAAAAATTTCAAATTCTACCACATTTTCACACTCACCTCTCGTTTTCTTCCCCTCTGCAACTTCCCAAACAAATCCCTAGTAAGAAAAAAATCACAGCATGCATGAAGAGGCGGGGGAAGAAGAATAATAATCAGCCTATTTCAGCCATCATATCAGCAAATTCATAATAACTAGAAGCTCCAGCTGTAGCTTTGTCTCGTGGTCACAACCAATATCATCACTATTCACTATCCCCAATATTGCCACTGTCCCTAATATCAATATCATCAATAAGAAAACCTTCAGGCCTGTTATCCAGGAAAACAACACTATGGAGGAATTTAACAACACCAAAATCACCACAGGAAAAGCCAAGACATAGAGAAAACTCAGCATACTAAATCCCAGTATAAGTAAGTCACAATGAAAATTTACACAAGAAAATTCACAATGAACGAGAAATCTTTTCAATTCCTCTTCCTCTAAAGATTCCACATAGAAGCAGCATTGCATTAAAAAACTAACATTCATCCGACCTCGTCGCTGTAAATGATGTCAAAGGCTATGCTTCTGAAAAGGACAATCTTAAAAATCTTCTGATTCTGGTCTTCCTGCTGGGGAACATAATAGATTGCATTCCTGGTCATTGGAGTAGTGAAAGGCCAAACAAAAATAACAATACTGATCAATGATTTACTAGCAACCATCACATAGCAGCAGAGAATTTACTAAGCCTCACAGGCAGAATCTCCTAACCCCGGCAACTCCATCACAAGCCAGAATTAATGAGGCAGTCAACAAAAACAGCAACCAGGAAGCTCTCTCTCACATGCTTTTATGTGAACATCAAACTTATCCTCTTCCAGCTTCCCCCCTTAATATGAGTAATTTACATTCAGACACCAACAATTTCCAACTGAATGTGTGGAACTCTTAAATCCTCACATGACCATGGAATAGAAGATATGCCATTTGCTTATTTGATAGGTAGCGATCACCTCTCAGAGTTCTTAGAACCATCCTTACCACATCAAAAACACCAACACGCCGAAAACGATCTAGGGTTACAAAGTACCGTTCAAAGTGTGGCTGGCAAGAGTCCTTCAAATGTGCCAACTTGCCAAGCACAAAATATACTTAGATAGAACTCAAAGGACCCAATTATTATCTCCAGGAAGAGAGGCATAAGCTTTTGACAAGATATTCCAAAACATCCTCAACTACTTTAATCATCAAAACCAGAACGTCCTTGAGGATTATCACTAAAACAAGCTTAATGTGTTGTTCAACTCAGAAAGTTCGACAGGAAGCAACAGATAACGGGAAGAGAAGATGCCAGTCAAACCAGGAATGTTATTGAATTCATTATACCTCAGCGAAGGTGTTTTACAAATTACCTTCTGCAAAAAGTTAGCTACAAACATTTACACGATAAAGCAAAATCGAGGACTACTCAGACAGAAATGCAAATCATACATGTCAAGCACGCCTTTTGCTGAGACGCCATGAATTGGGTTCATGGTATCTGTCATATAGAGGTTCAATACGCTCTTGACGCTTCCGCTTGCTCATCTTGGTGGAATCTGCAACTTTGAAAAATCTTGGCGCCAATTCCACAAGCCACTTAGGATCAATAACAGTTACCTCACGCATGTACTCCTTTGTGGTCATGACAAGCTCATGGTAAATAACCCAGTCAGGCTGTCTCTGGAAGAGAGCACTACTTGGATGTATATAGACTGGTTGATTCTCAACCAAGGTTCTGTAACCTTCTTGTGGGTCTTTTCGCGCCCCATGGAAGAAAAATCCTGCTGTTATTGCTTTCCTTATCTTTGTGAAGTTCTTTCCAGCACTGACAACATCCAATTTATACCTGAAATGCATTGTCAAAAACCAAATTAACCTGGATGCTCCTTAAGGCACACAAGTCAGGTGCGATGCCTATAAGTTTACAGAACTCCACACACTACTCATTCTGTAGCTCAAAGCAAGTCATACTTACAGAAGAAGTAGGAGAAAAAGGAGTGAATTAAAAATTATTTAATGAAATTCTGCACAGTTTACCTTTTGTTACCTTTTCTTAAGGATGGAAACAATTAGTATAACAGACAAACACAAATCCAGTCAACATGAGCAGCATTAATGTAAAGTTCATATTTGAGAACAATTAACTACAGCATGGCACAAAAGGAGAGGGGCAGCTTATAAAAATTTATGCCGTAGAATGGGTACTCGACAGAACTAAAAAAGAAGTAGCTAGTAAAGCCTAAATCAACAATAAGTCATATTAGCATGTCGCATAAATATGGTTGGGCTGCTGAAAATTTGGATCAAGTAAAAACAAGCTTCTGCATCGGCAGCAACAAATTATGATGCAATTTGGAAGCAGAACAAAGATTTTAAAAGACAAAGAAGTCATCATACTTGTCCATGATGGTGAGGAGCTGCTTCCTGACATCCTGAGCCCTCCTCAGGGATCGAGACTGAACAAAGTTCTCAAAGCACCATGGTCCAGAAAAATTCTTTGCTTTCCAAGCCTCATAAACCGCAAGAAGAGTCAAATGGTCTCCTTCTGGCTGAAAGAACTTGGCCCTCTTCTGATCTGCTTGGGCTTGCTTCTCTCTAGGCCTGTAGAAAATGTTTCCTGTCTGAATCATAGCAATGATGGTCAAAATCTCATCACTGCATCCCAAATCTACACTAGCAAGAAGCATTTTTGACAAGGGCGGCTCCAGAGGAAATTCTGCCATTTTTCTTCCCAGTTTTGTTAGAAGCCCTTCCTCATCCAAGGCTCCTAGACTAAAGAGCTGCTCCATGGCAGAAATCAAAGCCTGGGGCGATGGTGGATCCATGAAATCAAAGGATAACAGATCATTTATACCCATTGCCTTCAACGTAAGAGTAGTGAGACCAAGATTAATCCTTTGGATTTCAGGGACGGAGGTAGGGGACATTTCATTGCGGTATGCACTCTCTGTATAGAGGCGATAACATTTACCAGGCCCCGTACGCCCAGCACGTCCAGCTCGTTGCTTCGCGGATGCTTGTGAAATAGGAGTAATGACAAGTGAATCCAAACCTTGCTTTGGATTGTAGACATTCTGCTTTGCGAACCCTGGATCAACAACGTAATAAATGCCATCAATTGTGAGAGATGCTTCAGCTATGTTAGTGGCAACAACCACTTTTCTCTTCCCCGGAGGTGCAGGATCAAATATCCTTGACTGCATTTCACTGGGCAAGGCACTATAAACAGGTAAGATGATCAGCTCTGGAACATTCTTGCCTAATCCTTTCATCCTCTCATAAAGAGATTGGCAAGCAAAATCAATCTCCTCCTGACCAGTCAGGAAAAGCAGGACATCACCTTCTGGTTCTGTCAAATGAATCTGCAAGACAGTAATAAGAGATGCATCCAAATAATCACTTTCTGGTTGTTTGGTGTAAAGAATCTCCACTGGAAATGTTCTACCAGGGATGGTGAAGATATTGCAGTTGAAGAAATAACCGGAAAACTTCTCTGCATCCAATGTGGCAGATGTCACTATCAGCCGAAGATCAGGTCTCCTTTTAATGAGCTGCTTAAGCAGTCCAAAAAGGACATCAGTGTGTATAGTCCTCTCATGTGCTTCATCAAGCATGATTACTGAGTACTGGGACAGGTTCTCATCAATGAGAATCTCCCTAAGAAGCATACCATCAGTCATATACTTAATAACAGTGTCTGGTCCTGTGCAATCCTCAAATCGAATTGCATATCCAACCTCCTCCCCTAAACGACAGCCAAATTCTTCAGCAACCCTCTTGGCAACAGACATTGCAGCCACCCTACGAGGCTGAGTGCATCCAATTTTACCCCTGGTGGTGTAACCTGCTTCAGCCAGATACTGAGTAACCTGAGTAGTTTTTCCAGAACCAGTTTCACCAATAACAACAAGAACTTGATTTTCATGAACAGCCTGGACAAGTTCCTTTTTCAACTTGTAAATGGGCAAACTCTGCCTCTGTTCCTGGATGGAGAGCTTTGACCTCTGCCCGAAAGTCAATGCTTTGCCAAAGGCATCCTTCTTCCACTCTGGCATATCATAAGCAGACAAGCCAACACCTCTGAGCTCCTGAGCGAGATGCCTCTCACCTGTCTCTGGCATGGGATCTTCCCAAGGACGATTAAGATCCTTTGGAATAGAATCAAGCATCGTTCTCTGTTGCTGCTCCCGTACTTCTCTCCGCTCCTTTATAAGAGCAGACTGTAGTGCAGCAGCACGACTCAAGGATCCCTCGGGATTCTTGAAAATCTTCACCGGTGACATATCCACAGAATATCTGGTCTGTCCTTGCAAAAACGCAGGTTCATCCTCATTTAGCTCAATTTCAAGCTCTTCCTCAGCACCCTCCTCCTGATACAGCATTCCATCCACTTCCTCATCATACATTGGGTATTCATTTACCTTCAACACGCCTGAAGCCACCAATTGCTTTGCCTCCCACCTCTCCGGTGAGCTCATCCTCTTCAAGGGTCGCCTTGATGGAGCCACATCATCTTCCTCCACAATTCTGATACCAGAGAGACCTGTTCTGGCAACAGGTCCATCCCTTGACCCCGAAGTTGGATTAGTACGATAAGCATCATCATTGTCACTCTTCTTCAGAGGAAGCAAATCTTTTCCAGTGTCCTGATCCACGTCCCTCATGGAAAGACTCAATTTCTGACCGGAGATGGAAATCACCTTCACATAAACCTCCTGATCCCGCTTCACTACATCCTTAGCATTGGCAACCCTCCTGCTTGCCATCTGGGAAACATGCACCAAACCCTCCTTACCTCTAATGTCGGTGAACTGAACAAAGCACCCCGTATCCATCACTCTAGAAACTCTCCCTCTATAAACCTTATATAGCTCTGGTTCATCGGAATTATACCTCCCATTCCTCCTATCTCCAGTGTCTTCTCTATCATCCTCATGTTCTTCATAGCCATCCCTTCGACTTCTCTCGTGCCGATCCCTATGCCTCCCCCTTCTATCATCCTCGTCATGATCCCTGCCTCTCTCTCTCTCTCTATCTCTATCTCTATCTCTATCTCTGTCTCTGTCTCTTTCTCTTTCCTTATCCCTATGCCCTCCCTCACTTCTCCTATCATATCTATCCCGGTGTCTCTCTCTCCTCTCCCTGTCCCTATCCCTATCTCTCTCTTCCTTCTCATACTCTCCGCTCTCTCTCCTCCGCTGTTGCGCCTCCAACTCTAGCTCCCTCTCCAGGTCTTTCACCCTGTCTTTACTGTCAGCAATCCCCAAAGCCTTGAACTGACCCTTGGAATCACCATCACCATCGCCACCTTTCTTTCCCTGCTGCCTATCGGCCCTATCACTCGGAGGCAAAATCGCGTGAATGATTGTAAGAAGAGTACGTACGAAGTAGTCGGGCATCTCGGCTCCGTTCTCCTTGAGCTTGGCATCGAATTCGTCGACCGTCTCGCAATTCCGGCCCAGCTCAGTGATGAATTCGGCGAGCACCTTGTCGCCGAAGCCTAAGTGAGTCTCGAGCTCGGAGCACACCTTGGAGACCAAAGATAGGTACTCCAACTTCTTCAAGCCGCCGTCGCCATCGGCGGCCGGGGCGGCGGGCATGTTTGGCCGCGAGCGCAAAGAGCTCCGTTAGGGTTTTGAAACAAGACGGGGATATTTTAGCTAAGGAGGAGGCTCGGCCGATCAGGTGAATACCAGATCCTTCGAGATGCAAGGGGGAGAGGAAACCCTAGAAAACGAGATTGGAATGTTGGCTTTGGATTGACAGAAGGAAGAGGAAGAAGATGGAAACCGAAGTTCCCATTCGGGGGCTTTGCTGCCGGATGCGCCAAAAAACGACGTCGGCGCTTCCTCTCGACCGTTCTTCGCCGTTGACGGTTTTTGCCTTTTTGATCCCGAATTTATAGAATGCTTTCAATTGTGCCCTCCACCGTTGACGTGGCATTTGTGCATCCGATAGAAAATAGGAATAATTCCTCATGAGATGAGAAGAAAAAATGTTTGCAGTGTGCATCTAAACTAATTTCGGAACAGCCTCTAATTTTTACTAGAATGGCAAGTTAATCATTGTTTCATCAAATAATTTCTCTGGTGGTATTTGTTTGAGTGAAAACATTTTTCGCGAATGAATTTTCTGGACTTTCACATATTTAGTTTGCTGAAAACGATTGAAGAAAATATGTAGTTTTTATGTTAAAAAATGAATTTCCTAATCTAAAAAAGGGAAACAATTGCATGCGTTTGCCTTGCTAAAAATGATCAGTCAACGGAGAAATATTTATAGGCAGAGAAAAGTATTCATGTTTAAAGTTAGAAAATGAATCTCCTAATTTAAGAATAGGAAGATATTTCCCAAAAAAATGAATTTCTAAAAAAGCATTTTCTTTCATTAGGAAAAATTCCTTGAAGCGAACATCACTCGATATTCTTGGATACCGTATAAAATGCATTATTTTCTAAGGCAGTTAATTAGTAGATGTCGAATCGAGTTTCAAAGCAAAGGCATGTTCAAATAGAAAGAGAGTCCAATCCTTGAACGAGTCAGTAAATTGAAGTCGAGAGAAATCATAATTCACGATAAAGACACATTTCTTTCACTACTATATAGATCAAGTGCTTAAAAGAACCGTTGAATTGTTTATATAATGTTTTTGGCGTTCCACATTCATCAGAGTAGGATAAAATTACTAATCACAAATATATTAAGAATTAATAAAAAGGTTGCTCCTATAAATAATCTTTACTTTTTTTTCCCAAATTAGACTAAGACCAATACCCTTCCCTATTTTGAGGGGACAATGTCATCTCTATTGATCTGATTACGGAATGCAACCTCCTTCTCGAACATCGTTACAGACACTTAAATTACCAGCGTAGGGAATGTGCAATAGACTTTATTAAGCAACACGCCATTTCCTGCATTTTTACAACCACCTTGGCCCAAGAACAAGCACAAAACAGGACAACAACCCAAGAAGAAAAGGAAGAAAACAAAAGATGAACATCAAGAAGCACAATATAGACATCCAGCAACCGGAAAGATCTCTCCTAAGCTATTTCTCATCCTCATCATCAGTCAACCTCTTCAATCTTAGGCCCTGCTTCGCCACCGAACCCGCCGCCGCTGCCTCTCGGCGCATCCCCTCCGGGCATCGGCCCGTCACTGCCGCCCTGATACATCTTCGATATGATCGGACCGCACAGCGCCTCCAACTCCTTCAGCTTGTCCTCGAACTCGTCCACCTCGGCGAGCTGGTTCCTATCAAGCCACTCGATCTCCTCGTTCACCGCCTTCTCGATTTTCTCCTTGTCCTCTGGATTCAACTTCCCGGCAATCTTGTCGTCCCGGATGGTGTTTCGCATGTTGTAAGCGTAGTTCTCTAATGAGTTCTTCGCTTCAACCTTGCGCTTCACCTCCTCGTCCTCGGTCTTGTACCGCTCCGCCTCCTTCACCATCCGCTCTATGTCGTCCTTGCTCAGCCGGCCCTTCTCGTTAGTGATGGTGATCTGGTTCCTCGTTCCAGCCGTCTTGTCCTCCGCTGACACGTTCAGGATCCCATTCGCGTCGATGTCAAAGGCCACGTTGATCTGCGGCACTCCCCTTGGAGCCGGTGGGATCCCCTTGAGCTCAAAGGTGCCTAGAAGGTTGTTGTCCTTGGTCCGCGCCCGCTCGCCCTCGTAAACCTGGATCAGCACTCCAGGCTGGTTGTCCGAGTAGGTTGAGAAGACCTGCTCCTTCTTGGCGGGGATGGTGGTGTTCCTGGGGATGAGAACGGTCATGACCCCACCAGCAGTCTCGAGGCCGAGGCTGAGCGGCGTGACATCGAGCAAGAGCAAGTCCTGGACTTTCTCGCTGCCCTCGCCGGTCAGGATCGCAGCCTGGACCGCGGCCCCATAAGCGACCGCCTCATCAGGGTTGATGCTCTTGCACAGCTCTTTCCCGTTGAAGAAGTCCTGCAGGAGTTGCTGGATTTTCGGGATCCTCGTTGAGCCTCCGACAAGGACGATCTCGTTAACTTGGCCCTTATCAATCTTTGCATCTCTCAGGCACTTCTCAACAGGCTCCATGCACTTCAGGAACAAGTCCATGTTCAATTCTTCGAGACGGGCCCGAGTGATAGTGGTATAGAAGTCTACGCCTTCGAATAGCGAGTCAACCTCTATAGTGGTCTGTGTGGTCGAGGATAGCGCACGCTTAGCTCGCTCGCACGCAGTCCTCAGCCGGCGGAGCGACCGTGCGTTGCCACTGATGTCCTTCTTTTGCTTCCGTCGGAACTCCTGGACACAGTGGTTGACAAGGCGGTTGTCGAAGTCCTCGCCGCCAAGGTGGGTGTCGCCAGCAGTGGCCTTGACCTCGAAGATTCCCTCCTCAATGGTGAGGAGGGAGACGTCAAACGTGCCGCCACCAAGGTCGAAGATGAGGACGTTTTTCTCGCCAGTGCGGGAGGCCTTCTTGTCAAGGCCATAGGCGATGGCAGCGGCAGTGGGCTCATTGATCATGCGCAGGACGTTGAGGCCAGCGATGGCACCGGCATCCTTGGTGGCCTGGCGCTGGGAGTCGTTGAAGTAGGCAGGGACGGTGACGACGGCGTTGTTGACCGGGTGGCCGAGGAAGGCCTCGGCGATCTCACGCATCTTGGTGAGCACCATCGACGAGATCTCCTCAGGGGAGAACTGCTTCTGCTCGCCCTTGTAGGAGACGACGATCATGGGCTTCTCGCCGGGGCCGGGAACAACCTTGAAGGGCCAGTGCTTCATGTCGGACTGGACGGAAGGGTCGGAGAAGCGGCGGCCGATGAGGCGCTTGGCATCAAAGACGGTGTTGTGGGGGTTCATGGCGACCTGGTTCTTGGCCGCGTCGCCAATGAGGCGCTCGGTGTCGGTGAACGCCACGTAGGATGGGGTGGTGCGGTTGCCCTGGTCGTTGGGGACAATCTCGACGCGGTCGTGCTGCCAAACGCCGACGCAGCTGTAGGTGGTGCCGAGGTCGATGCCGATGGCCTTGCCTTCCGCAGGTTTCGCCGCCATTATACTCCGGTGTCGTTCTTCTTCTTACTTTCGAGTGTGGACTAAGAGGGTGAGATCGATCGAGGATTCTTGGTTGGCTTCATTAAGACTGACGACCGAGAGAGAAAGCGGTCCGTGAATCTTTATCAGAGGGCGAGCGGAGAAGAAGACGGTCGCATGCAGGGTGCGGCTTCCCGGTGGACGAAGCGAGAGGGTGACAGGTGGGAGATGAGTCAATACAGCAGTGAAAGCAGAGTTCGGTTCGGCGGGAGAGTTCTGGAACGGCGGTCCACGTAGGCTCCGAACTTTTTCTAACTTCGACGGAAGCACCGACTGGTTCTGGGGTTTTAATCGGAAAGATAGGTCTAACTGCACACTTGTTAAATGTATGGAGACGGTTTTTTTTTTTTTAACCGACGATTCTACCACCAGTCCCTTATGCCTGGACGGCATTAAAGGCCCGGCCTCCTACTTAAAACACTAGGGACTGTGGATTTTAAACCTGTAACCTCGATAATGAGGGATCGATTTTTAACCAACACAACTACCCACTGTTGGGAAAACCACTTCTTTTATCTCTAATTATTTTTAAATTTTTATCAACTTTATAAGTTTCGTACGCTGGTTATTAGACTATGTCTATGCTTAGTTTCATTTGGCATTGTTATTTTCATGTAATCTTATAATCCTAATTCTAGTTATTACAGTCCAGTGTAAATCATTTTCTTTAATGTCTTGCATTCCATTTAATTAAATTTCCAATTCCTTCACGCTATTCGTCGCTGTAATTTTTATAAATGCACTACCAAGCACCTACTTTTTCTTATTCTTCACCATGGATCAATACAAGAACTAAATTTTTATGCAATGTCGAAAACCGATTCTTTAGTATCTTATAACCGAAATAGCAATCTTATCCAAATAATATATACACACGAAAATTATTAAGTGAATTGATACAAATTTTATTATGTTAAATTAAATACGAACTAAATTTAGTAATTGGACCGGATTGGGTATGGATCGGACGTGGATTGGATTAGGTATGAGTCATTAAATTTATATTACATATAAACAATCGACTTGGATCGGACCATTTTAGGCCTAGTCCAAATTGACCCAATCCATCCATTTGATCGTTCTAAGTGAGATTAAGGTATGAAGCTATTGCAATTTGTCTTGCTGTCATAGCTGCAAGTCTCGACGGAACGATGCAAATGCTCTTAAGGCAGCAAGTATACGTAATTTGTTTTTATTTAAATAATATTTATCTGAATTCATGTTATACTTAAAATTCAATAAACATTGAATAAGATATATAAAATCATATCCTATCTTTCTCCTATTCGACAAAAATGTTTGTATTATCAAACATAGTCGCAAGATTTTATAATAAGAAATCCGTCTCGATTCGATTTTGAAATGCTGGATAGAAAAGTGACGTAAATAAATCGTCACTAAAAATAAGGAGATTAAAAAGCGTAATTTGTTTAGACTGATCAATTTTCGGTAAATTTGAAGAGCAGGACTGTTCGCTGGCGGAGGAAAATACATGGACTGAAATTGCAATTAAGCCGAAATTATGTGTCAAAAATGAGGTCCCCTCAAAATCACGAGGACCGATAGCGTCACTCGACCCGAGACACGGCCTCCCGGGTCGGGTCGCACGCTCCCACCCGCCTCGCCTTCTCCCTGTCTCTAGAACTCTCGGGGCCATGGCGGAAGCCGCGGAGCGCGTCCTCCTTCTTCTCCACTTGCTTTCTCTCTTCGTCATGTCTTTCTTCCTCTAGCCTCTTCCAGTCATCTCTCGAACTTTCTCTCTCTTTCCCGCCATGGCCTTTATATGCTCTTCCCTCCCCCTGCGACCTCTCCAACTCAGACCATTAACAGCAACAAGCAATCGTAAGCTGATCGCACGCTACTACTGCAACTGCGCGTTCAGAAACCGATCACATTCACGTCCGATTCTTTCCCCGAAGCACATTACGATCAATCCGCAGTCGTCATGGCTCCGAAAACCGAAGGCAAGGCCATCGGCATCGACCTCGGCACCACCTACAGCTGCGTCGGCGTCTGGCAGAACGACCGCGTCGAGATCATAGCCAACGACCAGGGCAACCGGACCACCCCGTCCTACGTCGCCTTCACCGACACCGAGCGCCTCATCGGGGATGCCGCCAAGAACCAGGTCGCCATGAACCCCCAGAACACCGTCTTCGACGCGAAGCGCCTCATCGGCCGCCGCTTCTCCGACCCTACTGTGCAGGCCGACATGAAGCATTGGCCGTTCAAGGTCGTCGCTGGCCCCGGCGACAAGCCGATGATCGTCGTCAGTTATAAGGGCGAGGAGAAGCAGTTCGCCCCCGAGGAGATCTCCTCGATGGTGCTGACGAAGATGAAGGAGATCGCTGAGGCCTACTTGGGACAGTCGGTGAAGAACGCGGTGATCACTGTTCCCGCGTACTTCAACGACTCGCAGCGGCAGGCGACAAAGGATGCCGGCGCGATCGCCGGGCTCAACGTGATGAGGATCATCAACGAGCCAACTGCAGCGGCGATCGCGTACGGGCTTGACAAGAAGGCGTCGAGGGCCGGCGAGAAGAATGTGCTCATATTTGATCTGGGTGGCGGGACTTTCGATGTCTCGCTGCTGACGATCGAGGAGGGCATCTTCGAAGTGAAGGCGACGGCCGGTGACACCCATCTAGGAGGCGAGGATTTCGACAACAGGCTCGTGAATCATTTTGTGCAGGAGTTCAAGAGGAAGCACAAGAAGGACATTAGCGGCAATGCGAGGGCTCTTAGAAGGTTGAGGACTGCTTGCGAGAGGGCGAAGAGGACTCTGTCTTCGACGACCCAGACCACGATCGAGATCGACTCGCTTTATGAAGGTATTGATTTCTACGCTACAATCACTAGGGCGAGATTCGAGGAGTTGAACATGGATTTGTTTAGAAAATGTATGGAGCCCGTAGAAAAATGTTTAAGGGACTCGAAGATCGATAAGAGTCAGGTTCATGATATTGTTCTTGTTGGCGGGTCTACGAGGATCCCGAAAGTTCAGCAACTCTTGCAGGACTTCTTTAACGGAAAGGAGTTGTGCAAGAGCATTAACCCTGATGAGGCCGTTGCTTATGGGGCTGCAGTCCAAGCTGCAATCTTGAGTGGTGAAGGGAATGAGAAAGTGCAGGACTTGCTCTTGCTAGACGTCACGCCTCTGAGCCTCGGTATTGAGACTGCAGGTGGTGTGATGACTGTTCTCATCCCGAGGAACACGACGATCCCGACGAAGAAAGAGCAGGTGTTCTCAACATACTCTGATAATCAGCCAGGTGTGCTTATTCAGGTGTATGAAGGCGAAAGGGCGAGGACGAAGGACAATAATCTTCTGGGCAAATTCGAGCTCGCGGGCATTCCTCCGGCCCCAAGAGGTGTTCCTCAAATCAATGTTTGCTTCGATATCGATGCCAACGGAATTCTTAATGTGTCGGCAGAGGATAAGACTGCTGGTGTCAAGAACAAGATTACGATTACGAATGATAAGGGGAGACTGAGCAAGGATGAGATAGAGAGGATGGTGAAGGAAGCAGAGCAGTACAAGGCGGAAGACGAGGAGGTGAAGAAGAAGGTGGAAGCGAAGAACTCACTCGAGAACTACGCATACAACATGAGAAATACAGTGAGAGACGAGAAATTTGCCAGTAAACTAAATCCGGCTGATAAGCAGAAGATCGAGAAGGCAATTGATGAGGCGATCGAGTGGCTCGACAGGAACCAATTGGCTGAAGTGGATGAATTTGAGGACAAATTGAAGGAACTGGAAGGCCTGTGCAACCCTGTTATTGCCAAAATGTACCAGGGTGCTGGTGGAGATGTGCCTATGGGCGGCGGTGCTGACATGCCCAACGGTTATGGACCTTACGGAGATAAGGCTAGCTCTGGTGGCGCTGGTACTGGGCCTAAGATTGAAGAGGTGGATTAAGGGAATTGAGGTGTTGTGTAGAAGCCTAAGAGTTGTCCTGTTTTGGGCTTTATGGTCTCCGTGTTGTGAGTGAGTTCTGTTTGAGAGATAGAGGGATCGAGAGAATGATGTATACTCATAATCAAAGGTGCATGTAATAATCTCAGAGTGCACATTTTCCTTTTTAGATCATGTGAATGTGATTAATACTTTCCTTTCAATCCAGTGGTCTTTCTCAAATCTCCCTGCTATATTGAAACTTATCTTTTCCTGCGAGAAAGAGGTTTGCTCGGGTACGAATTGATTGTTTAAACATAGTTCAGAATTCGGGTACGAATTGATCTTGGATCGCCGAACTTTGCTCTGGAGACGTTGTTTTGCCAATGAGCTTTTGGATTCGGATCTGGGTCCTCCTAAATCGTCTAACGAGCTACGGGCATGCATGGAAAAGCGTGGTAATTTGTTAAACGGTAAGCTATCTGAAGATATACAGAGTGTCATGAGTTCCCTGCATATGCTAAGTTCCAAGTATGAATCTCGGAACTCGCGTGAGCCAAACCAGACGAAAGAGGTACTTCTCCCTGTGCTTCCTTACTTCTATGTTATGAGTGAAGTCTTAAGTATTAGTTGTTGAGATCTAATTGAAATTCCACATGCCCTTAAGGTTGATGAGAGGGAAAAAAGTTCTCCATGCCTTTAGCTGCTACGGATCCATTTCTCAACCGATCTTTATCACGATGTATTTGTTCCTATGCTTGGCCACATCTTATAAACACTTTCTTGGCGAAGCTGACCTCATTTATGTGAGTAGGACTTTAATGGAATAACAAAAGGGAAAAGGAGTTATTGACAGTTTCCTACTCTGGATCATGCCTTTTGCCTCTCGAGTGTTGCCATATTGACAAACTGACCAAGCGCAGTGTGGCAATACAAAACTCAACTGTACATGTCCCATGTCACAGAAAGCCGTAAATAAAATCCCCCCTAGAGATTCCAGTTCGAGGATCAAGCTGTAGCTAGTGCTAGATTGCCTGCCAAATTTATGTATATTCGCTTGCAAGCGGTTGGTTATAAGATTGTAGAAGGACAATGCAACCATGCGTGTTTCAGGATATTGTGAAAAGTTTGGTGACTGAGAGTTGGATGATGATGCTTGGAATTGACTAGCAATTGTTGACCCGACATCAAATAGCTTCTCTGGCATCGAGTGCAATAATTGCAAGCTTCACCATCGTCGCTGCGAAATCCAAATCTAATGCAAAACGGCAGATGTTACCGTCACAGCACAACGAGAATCACATCTGTGGAAAGTGGATGGTGATCCATAAGGGTACGTCACTGGAAAAAATCGGGCTTTCCAATCAGTGAAGGGCGGCCCTTAAGAATGCTCGTGCCGTCAATAGAAAAAAAGAATTGGAGGCTGCGTCACAGACCATTACCTGGTCTGGAAAGAGAGAGCCACTTTAGGAGTAGCTTTTGGTTTGAGACCTGATTTTATCTCTCTGCCTTCCTCCTGTCCAGTAAACTAATCGCATATTTTCATGCCTACTTGTTGGTAAGATGCTTGATGATCGGGCTAACAAAGCCATTGTGGACCACATCAGGGATTTCATGATTCTGCTCGTGCCCAAGCATGCTCCGCCACCCACTACCGTTTCGGCCATAGTGGACGGCGCTGTACAGGCATGTCCTCACTAGTCATAGCAGAGGCACTACTTTTGGCAAGAAGAACGGTTTTATTTGCTGCCGCTTGTCGCTTTCGTGGACTCACTAGTCTTTACCTCCTGCATAGCAAGTCTAATGATGGCGCTACCATCATAAAAAGTCGCCCCAGTGGTTTCCTTTGGGTATCTCATAGAGCAGATTCTCGATTTCGTTGGAGTGGTAGAGGCATAATTTGGTCTGTCGTGAAACTTATGTCGCCAAAGTCATTGCATATATGAATTAGCTTGAGAATGGGAGTACTTTCTCATGTATTGATAATGCCATAGATATCTCTTGCGAGATATATGACAATTTTATTTGCATGGATTGAAACTTTAAACTTGTCATCCTGTTTTTGCCCCAAAAAAGGAAAAAAAAAATCACTGATGTGTTTACTCAGCAATGAGGTGAATGGGATTATAATTTAACTGTACAATGGATAAGAAATTTAATCATCAGTGCCAAAAGTGGATGAAGAAATTCCAAGTGAAGATGCAAAAGTTGCTGTAGTGTCTCCACTGAGGTATCTCTTGAGTCGATCCAAGTCATCAGCGGCATCAAGCATTGTAGGCCTCATCGAAGGCGATTCCTGCGTGCAAAGGATGCCCAACTCTATGAGCTCCACAATGGCGACCTCCCACATCTTCTGCACTTCAGGAGATTGGTCTCTCAAAGCTCTTAACAATGAGGAGTCTATAATCGTTTCAGCCCTCCCGTGGTAATGGCCCTTGACCCATTTGTGCAAGTTCAGTCCCCCAAGGAACATATCATCGGTCGGTCTCCTTCTAGTCACCATCTCGAGGACCAGAATGCCAAAGCTGTAAACGTCACCCTTGGTAGATGTGTTCAACCCAAATCCATACTCTGCAATAAAAGTTTAGATGATGTTGGGTAGTTTTTAACAGTTGGCAGCAATTTCCATCAACGTGCACGTAAATTTAAAAGACTGACATCTTTATTTGGAAAAACAATCAAGGTACTGAATGTCTCTAGCATTGATCAGATCTCCAGTGCACAAATCTTTAGGATCTATGAATTTTATACAGGAGATCTTTACCTGGGGCAATGTATCCGATTGATCCTCGTAGCATATTTGCTGTGGAATTTCCCATGTTCTCGACAAGAGTTGCATTTCCACCTCCAGCCGACATAATCAGCCTCGCTATTCCAAAATCAGAAACCAATGCAGTCATGTCATCATTGAGAAGAACATTGCTTGGTTTCAGGTCACAGTGTACGACACGAACTGGAGAATGGTGATGCAAATAAGCCATTCCTTCGGCCACGTCACTACAGATATTTACCCTCTGGATGAGGGTCAAATCAGAAGATCTGGAGCTCAAGCCCGTTCCTGAATGAAGATAGAGATGGCTATCGAGGCTCCCATTTGCCATATAAGGAAGGACGATAGCCTTAAAATCCGGGAGGCTGCAAGCAGTTATTATCCTTATCAAGTTCCGGTGCCGGATCCTCTTTAGAACTTGGCATTCCCTGTTAAAACTCTTGGTGGAATTTCCCGATTGAACATGCAACACCTTCACTGCTATTGCCGTTCCATCGGGAAGAACTCCCTTGTGTACACGGCCATAACTACCCGATCCGACCAGACTCTGATCATCAAATCCACCAGTGGCATCCGCCAATTCCTTGTACGTAATTCTTGGAAAATTGAATGCTGGATCTGGGGGCGTTGGCACGTTTACTGGTTCAGTGTTCCCAGAAGAAGTTATGGTCTTGAAGCGCCGGTATCCAATCATGCAGCAAATAGTCAACAGGCATGCTAATGCAAATATGACAATGATGAATATGATCAAGAAAGTGCGTGACCGGAACCAAGTTTTCTTTCGAGAGCAAACTCGTACGCCTGCAATCTTGCCGCACAGATGTTCATTCCCCAAGAACGACAGAGAAGTAACAGAGCTAAAAATGCCTCCTGATGGGATCCTGCCCTGGAAGTTGTTGTGTGAAAGATCTAGAAATGTCAGATTCTCGATTTTGTTCAGGCTCTCAGGTATGGGTCCAGAGAGTCGGTTCCAAGAGACATCCAAGGACTGGAGGTTCTTCAGATCGCCCAAGGAATCCGGAAGGCGCCCTTCGAGCAAGTTGTGAGAGAAATTGATCACTGTCAGTCCAGTGCAGCTCAATATCTGAAAGAAGATACTTCCGGTGAGGTTATTCGAGGAGAGGTCTATGGCTTGTATCTTTTCCAATTTGCTGAGCTCAATTGGTAGGGAGCCTTCAAGATTGTTGTGAGACAAACCTAAATATATTCTAATCTCACTGATGCCCAGTAATAGCTCTCGTGGAATCCTTCCCGATAGCTGATTATGCGACAAATCTAGCTCGTTCACTTGGGACAATTTTCCCAGTGATGGCGGTACATTTCCTGAGAGGAGATTGTTGTTAAGAAAAAGTGACCTCATTTCAACCATGTTTCCGAGACTTGCCGGGATTTCCCCAGAGAATTGGTTATGTGACAGATCAAGAAGACCCAAATGCGGAAGCTGGCTCAATACGGTCGGAATTTTTCCCGTGAACAAGTTGCGAGATAAGAAGAGCCGTTCTAGACTAGACAATCTCTTAATCTCCTCTGGGATCGGTCCATTAAGGAGATTAAACGATAAGTTCAACAAAGAAAGATTGGAAAATCTGCCCAGGGCTGGGGGAATGGATCCAAAAATTCGATTCTCTTCAAGTAACAATGTTTCTAAATGGACACTAAGCTGGCCAATGGAATTCGGCAAGCTCCCTCCTAGGTCCATGCCTTCTGCCTCAAGTTCAAGCAGATGAGTGCAGTTTGCTAAGGATGTGAAGAAAATGTCAAGATTGGTGTTGCCTTCATGACTTTGCATTTTGTTGTATGAAAGATGAAGAAACTTGAGTAAAGGAAGCCTCTCCACAATATCTGAAGGGAGTGGACCTTCAAGATTGTTATATTCCACATCGATGCTGATCATTTGCGAAGCATTTCTTAGAGAGAGAGGTAAATGGCCCGTGAATTGATTGTTGTACAGATTAAGGTTGTAGAGATTAAGACAATTTCCAATCTCTGGTGGGATCTCTCCTTTGAGGGAGTTTGTTGAGAGGTCTATATTTTCCAATTTGGTGCAGTTAGCAAAAAGAGAGACTGGAAGTGTACCTGTCAACTTGTTTTCCCATAGAAAAAGCATAAGAAGATTGGTTAAAAGAGCAAACGAATGCGGTATAGGACCATCTAGATTGTTTCCATGAAGCAAGAGAATGCGAAGGCGTCGAAGGGACGAAAGCTCAGGAGGAATTGTCCCGAAAAAGTGATTGTTTGCAAGGCTCAATTTCCGAAGGCCCGTAAGATTCGATAGAAAAGGTGAGAGCCGCCCCGCTAGGCCTTGGTCTTCTAAGGTGAGACTCACCACTCGCATATGCTGGGCATTGCAGAAGACTCCAGTGAAGCTACAGACATCGACTGTTTCGTTCCAGTTACCAAGCACTGAATTTGGGTCATATCTGATCGCCTTCTTGAATTCTAGAAGAGCGGCCCTGTCTCCAAGCAGGGAGTGGTGGGGGTGGAGAGGATGAGAGTGATTCAGAGGACTTGGAGCAGCTTGAGCTCGGCTGGCAACAATAACCCAGAGCTGCGCTAGTGCCAGAAAAATGCAGCTAATAAGTAACATTTTTTGGTTCCTTTTAGTTGGCAAATCACATCTTGCTACAGCAAGAATGATTCAGCAGAAGCGGAATAAATCGGCAAAATGAGAAAATCTGTACTGGCACGTGGGGCGGGGTTACAGTTGCGTGGATGAGCAGAGAAGAATAAGTAAATAGGAGAGCGGATGCTAGCGAAAACATGAGAGGGATGGATGGAGGGGAGGTGGAAGTAGATCTTTCTATGAAGAAGTTTCAATAGCGAAATCGATAGCCTGGAAGGACTAAAAAGGCAACCTCTCCCTACTCCGAGTGATGACTAGATTCTCAACTCAACTCCACAACTGTATTCAGACTTCGCAATGACAACATAGAAAATTGGCTGGTCGTTGGTGGATGTTACTGTTCCACCGTGGAAGAAACCTCTATTCTGATGTCGTGATGTTTTAATCACCCACACGTCCGCCCAAAAGGAGATATGCAGCTTTGACATTTTTATCATTGTCAATAGCTGCAAAATTCGTCTCCATGTTCCCTGGATCGAGTTGATTGATCTGCTGGGGAAGTGGGATCAGTCAGATATTAAGACAAGCTCCATGAATCTCTTATTGACGGTGTTCTTAATGCGCTTCTGATCATTTTGCCATCTGCAGATGGTGCTTTAGTGGGATTGCGGCCTGCTGACTCGGCATCTCTGCTCAGAATATCAACTGAAACTTTTATCTGACAACAAGTGTTCCAGAATCTTGAATACGTTATCAATCCAAGTATCTCGGCATTAGTCTTAAAGAGGTCCCTGAATTTTTGAGGTTCCACACAAGCTACTGCTGACTCGGCATCTCTGCTCAGAATATCAACTGAAACTTTTATCTGACAACAAGTGTTCCAGAATCTTGAATACGTTATCAATCCAAGTATCTCGGCATTAGTCTTAAAGAGGTCCCTGAATTTTTTAGGTTCCACACAAGCTATCAGTTTCATTAAAGTATCCTATGCAGACTTGATTTGTCTATCCAATCGCCTGGAATTTCTTGAAGACCGTTTTTTGCGGGATAGTAGATGCTTCGTCTCATGGAAACCACATGCCTTGGTAGCTAAGAATCAGTTAATGCATTTGGATTGCAGGCGAAGTCTGACATGGCAAATTGGCATTGTCCATGCTTTCATAATTCATATCGAAGTAGGCTCTGCCATTCTCCAAAGAGCTAGAAAGAGAGCGATGAATTATAATTCAAGATATCCTAGCAACCTTTTCAGCTGCCCGGTGAGATGGGTATGAAATAGACCTTTAGTCTCGACCTATTTTAACCATGTCGCCCGTAAGTAGATGTCAAATAACCCTATTCAGCTGCTATACTGATTATTGCTTGAAAATATCTAGAAGAGCCACAGCGACATCAACAGTTTCGTCACAGGCAGAGAGAAGAAACCATTTCATGAGGGTGTTCCTGGCCAGTGATCGCCAGTTCACCACTTACCAAGAGACAAGCTGTCCTCCCGAGGCAAAGAAACCAGGTCCAAACTACACCAGCATTGTTCCACAATATGTAAGGCTGCTTCCCTGAGGGATCCGGTGTAGATGATTCCAAATTGGAGCGCCTTCCCCTCATACACTTGGCACGACGGTGCATCAAAATGCTCCTCAGCATAGTCGTCACAGCAGCATTGCACTGCACTGAATGGGGCCATCACCATCTAGAAGGATTCCGACCCTCCGCAGCACAACTCTACTTAATTATTAGTGCTGTCTATTCACTTGGCTAATCTCCCAAAACTTGTGCTGGTCGATTTTTGGTTCGGCACCATTCAAGATACGGCGGCGGTGAGCACTCGCACAAGAACATATGATCCAGAGCGCAGGCCAGAATCTTTAATCTTTTCACGCCAGAGCTTAGCCATGCTGTTCCTGGATCTACTTGACTTGGCTCTTCATTAATGCCAATTCTTGTTTCCCTATGTTCTTCTCATTGAGGATAGAGCAGAGCAACATAAGTGCTGAATTTGGTACAGTCTTATATTACAGTGGTGGCTTTGGGACCAGCAAAATTGCAGATTCTGGGTGTGCTCAACAAAGCATGTGAAATTATTGGCCTTGCGGGATCCTCCACTCGGTCACATCCACTTCGGGAACACCACCTTAACACTCCTCTCATTCATATCCTATGTGAGATTCTCTTGCTGTCTTATTCTCGTAGTAAAGTCCCAAAAAATTAAGAAGAAAAATACAGATTGTGACCATGCAAGAGTTCACTGGAGTCAAGAAGAGAATAGCTCTTTGTTCCAAATGCCAGGAAGTGAACCGGAAATGACCAAATCAGATCAACAGTCCTTGGGGAAATCTTTTGACTGAGTAGAGAAAGTGTCGGCCAAGTTAAAAGAGGGAAAATAGTGATAACAAATGATAAAGTTTTCTTAAATGATAAAGTTTTCTTATCAGTCGACCCGACCCGAGGGCAGTATTCGACCCGGCTACTCTGTTTCAGCCCAGCCCGTTTTTTCTTTTCAAACGACGAGCCCCACGAGGGTACCATCATCGGGAGACAGGCGAATTCGTCGATCATGGAGGAGACGAAGAAGAAGAGGAAGCCGAAGACCTCCGGCGAAGCTTCCGCGGCCGGAGAACTCGCCTCGCTCTACGCTTTCTCGCTCCACTCGGCGTGCGGACTGGGCTTAGCGGCGGCGCTGTGGATCGCTCGCGCCGTCGGATCCGCCGATCTCATCTCCGATCCTTCTCGAACTCTCCGTCTCGTTTGGGTAACTTACTTTCATGGCCTCCGTCTCGCCGTCTTTTAGCTAATGCAGCCATTGTCGTCGAGATCTCTCGGCTGATTTTTTGTGAGGTTTTGTGGTTAAAGGCGATCGAGTGTCCGATCGTGATCCTTCTCTACGGTCTTGTCAGAGAGAGGCCTGCACAAAACTCGGTAGCGTTTGTTTCTTCCCTCTTTCATTGCTGATAACTTCGAGTTTACTTCATTTGAGTTCGTAGCTGAGCCATTTTTCCTTCAATCTTCCGCAGTACATAAGAGCTGTTGTTCGTGGTGCGCTTGCATTGCCAGCCGGTCTGTTTTCTTTCTGTAGCATACGTTTCTTTCCCTGTTTTGATTTTCTAATTTACGCGGCATTTGAAGATTCCTTTTTGGTAGTTTTGATGTATAAAAATTTGCAGGGGCTCTTGTTAATGCTTTGGGAGCTATTGCATTGGGCGCGCCTGTTGGGATACAGTGAGTAGTTCTTCGATATTATGTTTTGGCTTATTCGTTCTTGCAAGAATCTATATAGATTCGTTTAGTGGAGTGGAGATTAAAACAATGAGATGAGCTTACCCACTCATTTTGGAACGTAACTGGGTATTCACCTGAACTGTTGATTTCGTGCTGAATGTTTTGACGACAGTTCTTGTTCTACTCTTCCACAGGTACTTATTGAAGACCGTTAACTGGTCCCTCATGATGTCAACCTTGACTGTAAGTTTCGTTATCCCTTTTGATTCCTTTGGAAATATGCCTATACGTTTCTTCTTGCAGGTGTCCCTTTTTGGCGTGTTTTATATTAAATCTGTTCATTAGTGGGCCTCGGTTGTTATTTTTTGACCTATTTGGCTGTTAATAGCTAACCCAAGAGTATTACTGGGTATTGAGAAAAGTTTCATTAACAACAGGCTAAATCAATTCACTTGGATCAGTTGCCTTTTAGTCTGAAAACCATGTAATTGGAATCTTGCTATTTGCACATGCGGCATTAGTTTGCTTAGCAGCTAGAGGCTAGTGTAGTCTTTCTAAAAACTAACTCTTCATCCTTTGGCAGTTTGTGCCAGCCGCTTGTGTTTTTGGTGCCTCATGGAACAGTTGGCAACGTATCTTCGCATTTACAAAGTAATTTGCTCCCTAGTATTTTGTTTTCTAAAATCATGTTACATCCGTGGCACAGCACTTTTCATGTTTTAACTGTTAAAGGATCTTTTATGAGAGCCTTTACTCTTTACTATTGGGACTAACTTTTGTTTGAATGTATAGGCCAATCAGTTCTATAGATTTCATGATTTGTCTGCCTGCTCATGGTGCAATTATTGGAGCTTGGTTTGGTGCATGGCCTATGCCACTTGATTGGGAAAGGCCATGGCAGGTACTTTCTCCTTACTACAAGCTTGTCATTGCTTGATGCGGAGGGTGTGTAGCTAAATCTGGAAAATTTTCGGTTACTCCAGTTGTTTCTGCCTATGACAATTCACTACCCAGATATTGCTCTCTTGGGCCTTTGCAATAACCTTGATTTGAGGGTTTTTCTTAGTTGGAATGGTTTCTTCCTTGGAGGGGATGTGACTTTCTTGACTCTGGATTGCGCTCTTACATGAAGGAATTGATGCAATGCTACTGATAATTTGTTTGGAATTTTAGAATGTCATGTAGGACCACTGATTTATGATTACTCTACATATGTTTCCTCTCCAACACTCTGTGTGACTTTTCCTTTTTGAGCTGAGGAAACGAGTTAATGGTTATAGTTTGTTATTTGATGTTTAGTTTTATTCCAAGCTGAAAGGTTTTCTGCTGGTTTGTAGATCTTGGATGTCTGGTTCTGGAGACCTATTAGCAAGATGATTAAAATAAGTGAAAAAAGAAACGAAATAAGTGTAGTAGTCATGACTCTTTTCTTTTGAATTGAAATAATATTTCACTTCTTATAAGGAGGAGGATTCTGAGTTCATCTGATCTAGCTTCTATATAGTCATACCAAGAACTGCATCTTTTGAAAGTCGGCATGAAAATTCACCCGGTTTTTTTATACAAAAGTTGCTTTTAAAATAGCTGTTTCTCTGTTTAATTTCTTCAGTGGAGCATATTGCATCTCTTTATATTCCCCACATCAAGTAGCTATAATACGCTATCCATGTCCTCTTTAACAGGAGTGGCCAATCTGTGTGAGTTATGGAGCTATAATAGGGTACCTTGTTGGAATGGTGGCATCTCTGGGCTTTATTCTCTTTCGACGTGGACATCATCATGTGAAAGTACACTAGAGGACTGACTCGGGGAATATCATTGGCAATTATACTGCAGGAGCTGCTTTAGAGATGACTACAGCACCCTTCACAAATTAAACAAATCCTGTTAACAGCAGATATGATTGTCCTTCCTAGTTTCATATGCTTTCCGGAGGAATCTACCTCAACATTTGTCATCTACTTATGCTTCACGGGTGTGGGTTTTCAGGGTGCACACCTGCACTGCTAACTGATGTTGATGTCAATAGATCCATTATTTTTCAGCACTGAAAACAGGGGAAACTCGAGGCACCGGAAGTCTGCTTTATTCAATGATGACAGCAGTCCTATTAACATTTTGGTAGGTAATTATTTAGCTTCCTGAAAACACATCGACTCCAAGGCGGTGAAAAATCTTTCAGTGCAAAGAAGCAAAATTTTGATAGGAAAAGTTTGATCATTTTTTGTTGTACATACTAATGTAGAAGTGCACTCAGCAGACGCAGAACAGATTGTACTAACATAGTTTCATAAGTGTATGTTTGCTGTCAAATTTCTTTTGGTTGTAGTTAAAGTATCTTTGTATGCGTCGTTGTTTCTTCCATGGTTCATGGCTTATAGCTGGGAGCACTGTTGAAAACCAAACGGAGTGCCTGGTATGAGAGAGGAGAACTTTTGTGTCTTGATTATACAGTTGGAGGAAGAATGAGAGTAACCTACATTGGAAATTGCGGCCAAGGCGGTGCCTCCTGCTGCAACACGCCCTAATTTATGTTCTGTGTTTGCTGATTTGATGGATCATCTGGCCGGCGTTTTTCTATTTACCTCTTGGCATAACTGTGTAGTTAATGACTCGTGACCATTTCATGTTGGTATCTGAAACGACAAACAGTAGGCGGGGAAAAAAATAAAGAAGAAAAAGCAATTATGAGAAACCAACGCAAGGAAAATATGTTAGAAACATCTTGAATAGAATTCGAATTCGTGTTTATGAAATCGCGGAATTTGCAGAGTAAAAAGATTATTGCGAGAATTGGATTGGCAAATTTCTGCATTTGCTTTCGAAAGCCGTCAAGCATATGTCTTCTACTCCAGAGAGAATCAACAGACCCAAGGAGGGAAAGATTCACGACCCCTTTGGGTCTTCTCCCGAAGATTGATCGATGGCGCCTTTTGTCGTTCCTCTGGAGATTCATCTCCCTCCTTATGACAACATATTATAGTTCATTTTCATCAAAATTCCAAAACAATGTGCGATGCGACGCATTATACAAGATTTACCAAGATTTACTCCAAAACAGATGAAGAAACAACATATTGGGTATTTTTTTCCTAGGCTCGAGCTTGACAACCCTTTCTCGTCCACACAAAAATTTGACTAAGCATCGGAAATGGATCAGCTGCCTTTAAGGAAACTAACTTGATGGGGGGCCAGCCATCCGATCTGAATCGGATAGTTGGTCTTTTTTCAAAAAATAAAATACAAAATACAAAAAAAAGACCCCTAATAAATGGGGGCCGTTCGAACTGAAATCAGACGGCCCTTGAGACCACGTAATCTGTGATTACTGGAGGTGATCCGGGTCCCTAAGCATCCATTAATGTTCAAGGATTTTGGCTGAGCCTTGCGCAGGGTCGTGATCTCGAGTGGCTTGAGACTTCTTGACATCGAAAGAAGAAAAGTGAGCGAGCACGAAAGTCCGCAGCAACTGAAACCCAGACCGAGAAAACTCGGCCGGCTGACGTGGAAAACTTTTTCCACGATAGAGGAGAGGACGAGGACGAGGACGAGGACGAGGACGGAAGAGCCCATAATGGAGGCGAGGGGGTGACACGTGGACCGAAATGCGAAAATGGGCCCCGCGCCGAACCCTTTAAAAACTTCCCCTTTGCTGATCTTCTCATAAGCGCCAAACGCAACGCCATCTTCTCTTTCCCCTCACTACTCAGTAAGCGTCGTCCTTTCGAGTTTCGCTTACCTGCTTTATTGCACTCGTCCCCTTCTTCTCCTTCTTCTTCTTCTTCTTCTTCGCTTCTTTCCTTTGAGGTTCTCGGTTTCTCCCCACCCGTTGATTCTCTTCGGCTTCGTGTAGAGTGGCTTGGCCGTCCTCGTTACGCTCGGGGCGAAGCGGTTCTCGAAGAGCTGTTTCCCGACTCGGCGGTCTCCCTTTGGCGGGTCTTCCGCTGTTCTTATGCTCAAACGTCGAGTGCGATTCTTTCTCGATCTTTCTACGTTTCACGCGCGGTTTTCCTGGAGTGGTCCGATCACTTCCGAGGAACGGAAGTTCCTACTTGGTCTTCCGTTTCGCAGGGGGTTTTGATTGATCGTATACGGCTCTCTGTTCTCGTGAGCGATTCTAAAGCGGGGAAAAAAACCTTGTCTTGGTGGATTATGTTTTTCAGTTCTGCTTGCTAGGTCCTCTGGTGTTGTCTGTATCGTTTGTTATGACTGGGGTTTTGCGATTTTTGCCTTGTTCTTTGTTTATAAGCTAGTTTTGCTTCTTTATCTTGTGGAGTGATGGCTCTCCGTGAAATGAGGCTCTTCCGTTGTGGAGTTATTGGGTGATTTTGTTGAGAGTGGCATTGTGTAGATTGTGAGAAGAAGGATTCTTTCTGTACAAATGGATTTATTTATCATTCTTCTCACTGTCACTTGTTACTAACCATGTTAGAGGATATATGAAGAGCTTAGTTGAGCATCCTCTCTGCTTGTTATATTTGTTGTTATTTGATGCGCGAGATTTCGGAAGAGTAATGTTAGGCAAACAGATTGGTTCTGAAGTGTGTGTACTAAATAATGTGGGCGATGCTCATTGTGGAATCCTAAGAATGAGGAGATAATGGTGATACTGGTTCCCATTTGGTGAAAATTTGTTCTTCCCGACCACTTAAAACAGTAAAACTTCCTCTTATTGTGCACTCATCTAGCTTAACTTATCAGTACAGGTGCTTTCATGTGTGTGCATTCATCAATCCCTTCATTTCAGTTTACTCTGACCATGCGACACGAGTCTGTCAACTTAATTTAACTTTCTTGCAACTGTCACTTTCCTTCTGTAGGATGATTTTCTTGAAGTGAGTTTTCGAGATTTCTGGACATAGGTACATGGGGAGTGGATTCAAGCCATCAACCCCCACTTCTCTTGAACAAGTGAATGAAGACCTTACATTCCCTATGCTGAAGAATGGATTTGATGGCTCTACTGGGATGGTTGGTCAATTGAGCAATGGCGAAAGCAACAATCTTCCCGCACTTTTTACATCGTCAACAACACCTGTTCCGGATGGGAACCCACAGGGAGCAGCTTATTCAGACAACAGGGACTTCCCATCAGTGAATACTAGCCTTACAGTTGGTGACTTCCAGTTCAGTAATATGACAAGTTCCGGTTATGCTAGTGGAAATAGCAACTCCCCTATCCTGCGAGATCAAGGTTTGCATACTCCAGGCATAACTTGGAACTCCCTCGGGGCGCCTCAGAGTAGCTCTTATGGTAATTCAGTCACATTGCACAATTTGATGAATAGCAGACCCTATGTCCGGGGTCCTTTGACTTCAAGAGATTATGCTGATTTTAGAGGCCATGTAAACGCAGGACTTTGGACAGTTCGCAATAGATTGGCAACAAATGTTCCGACAGGTCATGATTCTGTGGTTGTTGGTAGTGTAGCTAACAGTGCCACCAATCTTCAGAATTCTCCCATAAACTTGGGAATGATGCTGGCAAATTCAAGCAGAGGCTCACAATGCTTGTTACGAGGACAATCAAGCAATAAGAACATTCCTAATCACCAATTACCAGGGAATCTCAGGGACCAAATTGCACCTAACCAAGGATCTGATAGTGGTCAAGTGGGAGAGGACCGTGGTGACATGTTGAACATGCTGCAGTTTAAATCTCCTGATGAACTTGATGGAAGGCTTTTGATGCTTTCAACAGGAACTCACACAGAGATGAGCTCAAAACCTATTGTCTCTAGCAGCTGTAGTACTCAAGAAACTGGTGGGGGCAATTATCATGGTCAAAGAGGTAATCTGTTGCATCCTGACAACAGCGCATCTGGAGGTTCTGCTCTATTGCAGAATGTAGATCTTAACTTTGTAAGCGACAAAAATGCCACTTCGTGCGGTAGACACCAAGAAATCAGGTCAAGCCAGGGTGGCAATTTACACTTGCAGCATTGCAATGGTAGATGTGTCTATCCTGGATCAGACGATGGTAACCTACATCTTCGAGGAAGCATGGATATGAAATCGGCAAATCTAGGTCAAAGTCATCAACTGTCATCTTCAAAATCACCTGTCAGTGACCACTCTGTACCGCGTGGTTTGGCACAGCATGGGTTAACTGGATTTTCATCTTCATCTTCTCCATTTTGTCAGAATAATGCTCAAACAGCTTCTCATGCATTGGGGAATTCATGTATGCAAGCTGACAGGAATGTTTTGAGAGTGCCCTCTATTACAACCTCCCCGAGAAATAGCATCTTCTCTGCTCGGCATGGTCAATCAGGTAATTTATGCATAGGTCTTCAGTCAACCACTCCATTTTTTTGCATGTGTCTTTGAATACTAGCTTATCTGGACATTCATGCTCTAATGTAGTTTGATTGGCATTTTTTAAGTATGCACTTTTTAGTCACGGATGCTTTTGTCTGCATCGTCAGGGTTTCACATCTGATGCAGCTCTAATCATGAGCTCTTAGTAACCTTGTACAATAAGATACTACTCTGCATCTGGAAACTGGCCATGTAGACATTCTGAGGTCAATGGGGTGATATGTCAGACAAACGGAGTTCAATGTCGTCCTCCTATTCATGCATTTTATACATAAACCCCTTGACTGTTTCATGTAGAGTAATTAGGTTGAAGAGAGTGCTGGACTGGATATCAAAAGTCAAGTTGAATTCAATATACAGGCTGTAGCTGGACGGGGCATCAACCGCCAAGTTCCCTATCATGCAGATATTAGTTGATGTCTGACAGAAGAGTTAGAAGAAGAATCAACTAGAAATGTGTCCGTGTCTTAATATAATGAGATCTCTTTACACTGTTTCTCTTAGTATATCCTACCAGTGAAATGCAGTCCAATACATATGCCTTTATTTGAATAAAACATTGTTTGGCAGGCTGTCAACAAGTCATTCATCGGGGTTCAGTAAAATCTTTGGCTACTCGATTGCAGGTGATCTAGGGCAAAGTTGGGCAAATCATGTGGTGAAGCCAGTTCCAAATCTTCTTAGCTGCAGTTCTGCTGGTATTTACCGGTTAATGTTTGCTCACACGTAAGTGGAGTTTTACATGTTAGGCCTCATTGGTAATTATTTTTAATAAAATGCAGGTGCATCACCAAGCGCTGTTAAGCAACCTGAGCTTCAACAAATTTCTAATATGCCCATTGGACCATCTCGTAAGAGGGAGGCACCACAACTTCCGTTGGCTACTTATAACGTGGTTCGCAGGAAGACCCAACCAATTACTTCATCATCAATTTCTTCTTCAACACAGACAGTAAAACCTTCACAATCTATCGCTCATTCATCAGTTCCTAGTTCAAGACAAACTGCAATGACTTTACAACCGACCGCTACTGCACGCATCCCATCTTCAAGGCCAACTTTGGCGTCATTCCAACCTATCACGTCTTCTTATATACCTACGCCTTCACAACCAATAGGCCGCGTCACTTTGCCTCTGCCCCTTTTGGCCGAGCAGCGTCTATCCATTGAAAATATCATCCCAACACCACAAATTGTGCCAGGATTTCCTTACCTAGCCCAGCCAATGCAGTCTGTCCCCATCCAAGGTCAGGGTGCTTTAGCTCAGCCATGTATTCCGGGACCAAACCATGTTGCTCCATATCTCCCTCATCGAGCTCAATCTGTAAGACCTCTTTCAAATCAACGTCGAAATTCTCCACCTTCTAGGATCCCTGTGCGTCCATATAATGCACCTCTACCTCAGTATTCTCTGGCAGCTCGCATTGGGCTGACTTTGGGGCAGATTGCTCGACCTACGGCACCTGTATCACCTGCTATTCTCCCAAGAATTGTACCGCGGGCTGCTCGTCCCCTGCCGGGAAAAGCAAATCCTTCTGCACTTTCTGCGCATATAAGATTGGAAGGTATCCTTTCAGTCCCGTATTTTCTTTTCTGCTTTGGTACCTACCTTTGGGAAAAGCATTCTGCGCCTTTGCAAGTAGGCCAGTGGATCCTCTCAAGCCATGGCAGTATCATTCATTATGATTAGAGCTTCATCATGCAGTGATTACTTATGGCCCTTGTCATGTTGTAATACCATCATCAATTGTGACTGGATGCTGTGACAATGTCGAAATCTACACAATACTGTAATTCTTTTTACCGTGAAAGAACTGAAGTAGTAATTCTGATATGCAGTCGAAGATGAAGCTTCCCAGCTCATTGGATATAAATGTCTCCTGTGCAACAGAGATCTTCGATATGAACCAGGATCAGGTCCTATCTCAATTCCATCCCGTCCACCCACCATTTCTGTTCTTCCCTGTGGTCACACATTTCATGAATCTTGTTTGGACTGGATCACTCCTGAAGACCAAGCTAAGGATCCTCCATGCGTCACCTGTATTTTTGGGGAGGACTGAGTCGCGTGCTGCTCAACATAAACATCAATTTTTGCTGATTGTGGACTTTTAACCTCTGCATTTTGGAGGCATTGTCCAAAGTATAGCGATAGATGTTAATGAAGTTTTATGAGAAGAGTCCAATATCGGCTAAATGCATGTAATTGTTCATATACAATAAAAACTGGCATATAGGTTCTTATGCTTGTCGTGTGCTGAACATATGGGTGTCTTCAAAACAGAAGCATATGCTACTATGTGGCCCATGTGAGAAACTGAGCAAGTTATGCTAAGGCCATTGTAGAACATGTTCAAACAAAGTTTGCACCTCTTTATGGAGAAGAGGCCCTCTACTTTTGGGGGATCTACCGGCGTTTCCAGTGGTCCAAATCACTACAGTATTTTATCATCTCACTGTAGTTTTTTAAGTTTCCGCACTCTGCCTCGCTCTCATTATTTCAGCTCTACTTTCCACACGGCTAAGAAGCTGCCGCACCCCAATTCAGTCGGAATTGTACGAGTGCCCAGTGTAGTAGCATCATAGACTGATGATTAAGTTTTGCTGGGGGCAGAAAGATGGGAATTTCATTGCAGTAGGTTATAATTCCATGGTAGGAAAACTTCATCGCATGCTAATTTGCCAAGTGCAAAAGGAAGTATTAGTCTAAACAAGGGGCAATTTTGGACCTTCCCTTGGAAAGAAATGAAGTGATTACTTCTCTTTCGTCCATTGAGGATTTGGGCTTGCCGTCGAATCAAGTGGGGAGCACTAGGATTGATGGTGTTTTGAAGCTGACAGTGGCTAGCAGTTGCAATAGGCCATCTGATCCGAAGACCTGAAAGAACATTTGGTTACGCCCGGCTTGATACGACGATCCTCTTGTCGAACAGATGGTTCTTTTCTTTTCTTTTTGTCGTGAAGATGATCGTCGCACATCATTGTCCATAATGTTGGCCAGCTTGAGTAACAGCCACGTCAAGAAGGTCAAAACAATGAGATGCGAAGATTGAATTGAGCGGGGGACGATGTGCTGAAATTCGATTTAACGTAGTTATGCAGATCACGTATGACAGCAATGAAGTAAGAGCTGATCTTATAGCCCAAATCCTAATCCCCAAGGCCTTTATTGTACTTTGTTGCTGGCTCGCGTGATGCTCAGGCAATGTGGGCGGAAGGGCACTAATGTCACATGTTCATGCGGTCTAAAACGTGGGTCATGGCTCATCAGATACCTGTAATTGTCAGGAGGGACATTCATAGGTTAGACAATTTTTGGCACTTGCCCTTGTAAATTATGCAGTTGGGCAGTTTTGAAGCCAATGATGGGTTCAACGCTAACATAAATGTGACGTGAGAGAAGGGCCATCGAAAAGGCTTGAGTTGACCTCATTGGGATCACTCTTTAAGTGTAGTTACTTAAGACACATGCGTAAATGAACACATCCATTTTAAAATTCCGTTACTTGATCAGTTTAAAGAAGGAACATCCACCCTTTGATTACTTAGTCCTTTTGCCACGTCAGTGAATTCTGTTGAAAATTGATCAGAATAATGGATGCGCATACATGTTGAATATACGACATGAAAATTTTGGATAGAAAGTATCTTTATTAACGTACACACTGTTAGATTAAACCCTAAATACAAGTTAACAAGGCCCAAATTAGAAGTAAGATGAACATAGGAGAGGAAACAAGTACATCCACCGACTGAGGATTCCGGTTCAAAAATCTTGGATGCATGGTGTTACATTTGTATTAATTCCGTCATTATCTAATCAAGACCGATCCATATGGTAATGACAGATAAGGTCTTTAACCCGCTTACATGTTATTCAATATCCTCCAACCTATCCGTCCTAAATGAATCATTCAATGACGAGATTTTCAGATAAAAATAAGACCGCGCGACATTGAAATCGGTCATTTATATTGCTAAACAATTGAATATTTTGAATTAGCCGTAATCGGTGTCTGAACGGAAACATATGCAAAGAAATTCAATTCAATACAAAAAGGGACGGATCGTAATTTAGTTTGATAAGTGAACATTGATTGAGGATAATCTATCTAATTCCTGAACATGTGAAAGTAGATAAATAGATGCTGCGCGTGGGCATATTCGTTTCGTGGGACTTTTCGACACGGCGGACAAGACACAGGGTAAGGATAGAAATATAAAGGAAAAAAGAAAACGTGACACGGAGGTGACGTCATAAATGGTCGCGTGGAGCCAACCTTGGGCATAGGATCTGACACCCCCCGCGGTGAATCAGGACCGTCGAAACCCCCAACTCCTCCCAGGTGTGGGTCCCCGTCCCTCATTCTTGACGACTTCTAAAGGGAAGCAAACGATTTTCTATCCTCTGGCTCTCTCTGCTCTGCTCTTTCTTGGTAATACCAGACAACAACAACAAGAATTGAGACCCAGAAGGGAGAAGACCAGGACCCAGGAAGAACCAGCGTTAAAAGCTCTGACTTTGAGAAGTCTCTCTCTCTCTCTCTCTCGGTCGGTGGGTGTTGTTGGGTCTTGAGCTCGAAGCCTCGGCTTCCGAGAGCTGTGGAAGTTCTTGAAAATGGTGCAAGAAGAGAAACCGGACGGTAACGGCGCTACAGTCGATGGAAATCTGCCGGGTTTCTCTCCGGCGGCTTCGAGTCCTCGGATTTTCTGGAAATCTCGCAAGAGATCAGGTAAGAAGACTCGATCCCTCTTCCGTGTCGGAGGTCGTCTGGCGACACGTGTGTGCATGATTTGGACTGATGTATTGTTTTTAGTCTGTCGTATGCTTCGTAAGTAGAAGAAAGTGCGAATCTTTTAGGGGTCACTGCATAAGCCTAAAGATTTCCTCGTGGGTTCGTGTTTGATGTGGGGGGTGCTTCATACGCGCGTTCTGCAGAATTACCTTCATTTCTCTGCCCAATTGCTTATTAATTCACAGAGAGAGAGAGAGAGAGAGAGAGAGAGAGAGATACTTGTTGCAGCTAAGTCTTTGCTGGTACGTTACTTAACTGGGTTTGGTTGGCTGGCTCACCAGTCTTTTTCTCTAATTATTTCAAATATCTATTTTCTTATTCAATTAATTTTTCTTGCCCCTGTTGCTCCATTGAAGATGGTTGTCTCCAAAAGTGCCTCTGCTTAATTTATTGTTTTTTCCCCCTTCAACTACATCATATGTTCCCGATATATTTTGCTTTGAGATGCGTGGTCTTTCCATATTTGCTTAATGTTTCAGAGGTCGTATTTTATATGGGGTGCGTGGAAATGGTCCATCTTTTCAAACTCCGCTCGCTCTTTCTCATGATTGGATCCAATTAATTGACTTTAGACAACTGGGAGTTTTAATTTGAATTCTCGACTAAAGTCCATCTTTTTATGTTTCTGTACCCTCTAAGACAAGAATCATTTGTTCAGAAAGTTGTTGGTCCTTGGTTCACGCTTTTCACAGTGCCCAATTGCGATTTGTGAACAATTAACTGCCCTTTGATTGGGTGAGTATGTCATCCTTGTCTAACTACTCGGTATTTATTTTTTTTCGTTGGAGTAGCCATAACTACATAGTACTTTTTTGAGCCATTGTGTTTAAGCAAGCACAGTATCTTTGGAATGGGACAATGCCTTTTAAAATTTTCTCGCTTGGCACGTGAGAAAAATCAAAGAGAGTCCTTCGGTTTATGTTTTAATCAATGGAGTTCTTGATGACAAAGCCTCGCTCCCCCCTCGGCAATTTAGGGCTGCATATTTATTGCTAGTGAGCATAGATGAAATACTTGTCATCAATTGTGCATCATTGGCATCCTTAGCTGCATTATGTAAGATCATGATGAAGCAAAAATATGTGGTTGCTGTGTGATTCATGGGATTTAATCTGTTCCTCGATCTTATAGATGAACCAGTCTCGGGTTTGCTACTAGCTTTCGGTTTGAAAAACAATTGGTGTGTTGAGTTACTGTATTTCTCTCAAGAAAATGGAAAACAATGCCTTCCATTCCTCCCTTGTTGGTGTCTCCAGTACTCCCTTGAAGCCTCTGCTTTGATCTTCTTCTCTTTATGATCTTGATTATAGGGGGAATTGGGTGAGCGAAAACCAGATTAAAGGACTTGAGTAGAAACCTAAATTTGAAAGGTGCGCACCTGTGCTGTGTGTCGTTTTTTACTAGGATATGTGAGCTGATTTTGCTCATAAATTCTCTTTAATAGTCTCACATCTTGGATAGGATACTAGTTTGGTTGCTTTCCTGAGGGTGTTATCTCGGCAGCCACCATATGATCTTCTTTCTTGGCACAAAGATGTGAATATGAGGCTAGACCTCACTTGGGCACACTTACAGCTTTACGATGACCTATCTCAATGTATCAGCTTGAAGATTGTGCTCATTAATATCAGTAGTGCTCGTACTTTTGATTGAGTTGTTCTTGATTCATAGTTCACTCCTTTCTCGTTTTGAAGTAAAAAGAACCCATTAAAAAAAAAAAAAAGGTATGCTCTCACTTATTTGCAGCACTGATTCTGGAATACTTGGTACTAGAATGTTTTCTTTTCCAAATTTCCGACAGTTAGTGGAAAGTTGTTGAACGAGGTAGCAGATGCTGCTGATAAACTCCCAGACAAGCAGGAAGATGCGATGACAGATGAGAACATGCAAGACTCGTTGCAGACACCTCCACTATCCGACCGTCGAAAGGCTCTGTTTGAGCCATTGGAGCCCGTGGGTAGTGCCAAGGGCCGACGGCCATCGAATGAGTCTTTGCTGCCACCACCCGACTTCGATACTGCGAGCTACCCTCGAGGCTGGCTGATTGGGAAGAGGCGAAAGCTTGTGAACGTCGACGTGGTTGAAAGCATGAGAAGGATTGCCGTTCAAGAGATGAACAGAAAGGTGCTTATTGGCAAAATTACCTACCCTCAACAAATACTACCCTAATGCCACTTGCTTTTTGCCCTCTAGTGAAATCTTAGAACCAAACCATGATCCGTGCAGGACAGGGAAATTGATGGCCTGAATGAGCAGTTGGAGGAGGACGCGCGGTGTCTCGAGCATCTGCAAGTGCAGCTACTCAATGAGAAGAGCAAGCGCTCTGAGGTCGAGAGAGAGAATAAGATGCTGCAAGACCAAATATCGATGCTGGTGAACATGATGGACGAAAATGAAACCCTGGAAGACGTCCCCAACGAGCCTTAGACATCTAAATGTTGGTAAAAAGCTGTTCTTTCAAATTCTATTTCATTTTTAAAGAGTCGATAAAAATATAAAGTATGAAAACAGATGGCATAGCCGGACGTTAAGAATATGCATGTTCTTTGATATGTTACTTTCCTCGCAAAATTCCTTTTAGAGTTTTAGAGACTCCTTGTTATCAAGGTAGCCGTGAGTGTCATCATCTATCTTGTAAAAGACCAAAGAAAAAAAAAAGTCAAGGAAATTAGCTAATACCGTGTAAGTGCAGGTTCCTGTTTGTAATTGAAACTGAACTCGGGTCTGTAATACGAAAGTCTGTTGATATAAACTGTATCCTTCTCCCCTTCTGCTGTATACTCTGCTGTCCGTTCCTCTCGCGGAGGATCCTAGGACCGGCAAAGTGGGAATTTGACCCCATTGCTGACCTACTCCCAGAATCTCGCTTGGACTATTATGTGCTTTCGATTTGTTGCCTTCGTCTCAAGTTTTGTGGCGTAATGATTTGGCTTCTCTTCTGATAGGTAATCTCTTGTAAACCTTACCACCATACCAATATTAAAGTGTTGGAACCTATGTTTGCTATATTTTCGCAAATTCCTTCAAAAATTTTGCAATTTCCTTGAATATGTGTAGTGTGTGTGTGTGTGTGTGTGTGTATATTTCGAAGGGAAAGTGGAAAAGTTAACTTCTTGACTTGGGGACAAACAAAGTGAAGCAAGCCCCAGCGAGGTCCAACAATGATGCGACAATTTTAGCATAAAACGTGAGGCAATTGAGCTCTAAGGACTGCGAGATAAAGAGAGTTCAATCTAGTTTCTCTTTAGCCCGGTCGGTCAATCTCTTCCCAAAATTCATCACTAAACGCATTGGCAAATTAGAGAGTTCTTGACGGCATCTAGAGCCCAAGACATCTTGTTTTGAAGTACGAATCCTTGGAAAATAGCGAAGTGTCAAAAAGTCACGTCCACTAATTCTGTTGATGCACTTCGCGAAGCACATTCCCTCTTTGATCGAATGACAAAGGGTCGCACCGCGCTGTATCTAGGCAACTTGTCCCAGAGTCAACACTCGTCCAAGACAAAAGGCATGAAGTCTCGAACGCAAAACGCCCAGCATGCGCCTCCTCGAAAAACCACCTGTGGACCTAAAACCTTTATATATACGTCATCCAATGTATTTATCTGTTTCAAACTCTAGCAATACTACGACTCCATTTTAGTGAAAACTCATCCAATCAAACTTCAAATGGAAAACTTTCAGGCACTAGCAACCATACACAAACAAGCAATCACGTTCAGAGGCCGAAAAGTTGGACCCAAATAAAAAAAATTAAACTAAAGCCTAGGCTCTCTTATCTCTGGACATGAAGACGAAGATGCGGATTCTTCATCAATTCTAAATCTCAGAATCCTGGAAACTGGAGATCATGCCTGCCAGCCCTCATCTACTTTGATTTTGAGTCCTCCAACAGAATGTGAGGTAGAGAGGCTATTCTTGGAAGATTAAGCAGCAGTTCACCGACAGATTCGTTTCTTAGCATTGTCCGTCTCTTAGGACATGTCGACTCATTCTCCAGCGCAGCCCCCGTTCCACATTGTTCCTCAGTAATTGCAACCTCACGTGCAGGAGCAGTGCTTTGCACATCCATGTCGTTCTCTTTTTTTGTGGTTTGCACATATCCTGCGGTTGTATCATCTTTCTGGAGAAGACTGCCAAGCGAATTGACCCTCGACAAGAAAGCCCGTTCATCTGAGGCCGAAACTTGTGAGTCACTAAATAAGTATCTGGTTATATCCTCCATAATATCCATGCTCTGTAGTTCCTCAGCAGAAAAGAGTGGATCCCCAGCTGCCCTGCGTTCTGTAATGCAATGCCCAATGTGACTGACCAAGTCACTCACCGACATTGAGCAGTGGATACCAGGTACTTTTATCTGGCTACAGAGTTTCTGTGCCTCGCCGATTTCTTCAACAGCATGGCTATCGACCACTGCACAAATCAGTAAATTGAATTATTGAATCCATATTTTAAGAAAAAATTAGTCACGTCTTTTAACATGAGAAGTGATAATTAAGGAGCTACTTAACAGCGCCTCTTGATTACATATGCATCCAATGTGGACATCCAGAGAAAGGCTAAGGTCAGGAAAGTGGCTTATTTCTACATACAGCTCAATTTTAGAAAATGCCCAAAATATCGACTGCAGATAAAAGCAAAAAAGAAAGTGCCATTTCCATCCAGATTAACATTGAATACTTTCTCAGATCGCACACAAAAGAGAACTGATTTCACAGGACTCATACAAAAAGTATTGTGCAAAAGGCCAGCCAGAGGTATGAGCTGATAAGGTTATTGGTTGACATCACTAGCCACAATTGCCAGAAAATCTGTCACCAAAGAAAAGGGTAGAGACAATTCTAATTAGTTCCGAATTGCACTAGTTAAACACGGATAGATCCAGCTGCCTATCTCACATAGATAAAAGCATTCTTATTTTCATAAAAATTCAAGAGATCGTGCAAATTATATCATGACATTTGTTCCAATTCAAAACAACAAAAACATGGAGCAATATTGTAAGCATTCATCAACATTCACTGAACAATATTGGACGGATATTTTTACCAGAGCTGGGGGAAGAAGTGGTCCACAAGAAACTATCAAGAGCTTTACCAACAAAATCCTGCTGTTCTCTCTTTGCTGGAGACAATTGGCTTGCAGTTGGCGAAGTAACATGGGCCATAGCAAACAAGGAAGATGCTTCCACACTTAGCCCCTGGATGTTTGGCTCATTCTCATTCAACAAAGAAATTCTGGTATCAAAATATGGGGAATCCACCACTATCTCTGGTTGTTGACTAAGAAAATGGAGACGTGGATCGCACTGAATGAGCTTTTCAAAGTGCCTCCCAAGTAGTCCTTGCGGGCACTGCAGAAAATGGCACCTACACGATAAATAAGAAGCCTGCTATCATTAGCAGTACATTCCCATTTCTGTCATATAGAGTAATGCTCATTTTCAATGCAGTCAAACCATTGAGAGATGTGTAATATACTGTGATTGAACAGCTAATGAGAGTGACCCAGAAAAGAAAAGTATCATCTTACCTGTTTATGCTTGCTTGTCCATTGGTAAAATCCGATGTCGGCTGCCACAATGTATGCTTCCGAGGTTGTGGATTTGTCTCCCTAAAGAAAAGAGGCTGTCTTGCCAGCTAAATACGAAAAGTAACGCATCATTTATATAGAATCCATAAATGGAATTAAAATATGAAGCAACCATTGGAACAATGATTACCACTACGTCCAGGTTATCATTTCCTTCGAGAGAATAATTTGCCTTGATGGCCACAATGTCTGACCACTGAATCTCAATCTTATTCTTAAGAGCACCATCAAGAACTTCCCAAACGAGCTTATGCTTCGCAAAGTAACATTTCGCCACCAAGTCACCCTCATATCTTGACCTATACTGCAATTTAATGACAGCACCAAATAATATGCGTCATTTAAGTTGGCGAATATTAATTACACAAGACGACCAAGCAAATCTACCTCCCATGTGCCAATTTTGAGAACTGAAGCAGGGAAATTGGCGGCCTTGAGCTTATCGGTAGCAATTCCTTTGTGAGTTTTATTGCCTGAAGCGGATGACTTTGGAGTGCGTTTTTGAGAGAGCTTCAATTGAACCAACTCCACGAAGGATTCACTTTTCTTAAGCTGCAGACCCAGTGGGCTAGGTTCATTCAGCGGATTGTACACTTCTGGAGGGATTCCGCATATTCCACCACTAACTAAACCACTCTGCCACGCAAAAACATACTCACATCAATACCAGAGAACGGAGGCAACCCTCCTATGGCTTATGATACAAAGTAATAGATCCCCTGCTTACAGACAGTTCAGGGACAACAATCAAACAATCACCGAATACAAACATTAATTTAGGAACGAACCCATGCCTTGTTAGGATTTGAATCCCGATTTAACGAAGAACAGTAACAATATCCATATTGCGAACCGACAAGGGACGGAAAGCAATAGCTCGTCTGTGAAACTCACAAGTCTTAAACACACATGACAGAACCGGTCCACGGGGATTGAAGAAGATTCAACTCACTGAACAGAAAGCGGCCCCCTCCTGACTGACATAATCTACTGATCCTAAACTATGTCCATCAGCAAATCAAGCACAAAATCCACGGACCCTTTCATCTTCAGTAGAAAATCAAGCACAAAGTCAGTTCAAATCAACTGCAAAACAACCAAGGACTGATTTTGATAATCTGTCCTCAAAAAGACCCTATTTTTATCTGATAGTTTGCTATGAAAACAAAATTCATTCAGTTTTAGATTTCTATTTTTGTAATCCGTTCTTTTTTTTTTTTTTTTGCGGGCTGACGGCGCTTGCTTCTTATCGAAATTATCCCACAACAACTCGCTTCTCGCATTCTCAAGCACGACACATCTCCTCTCCTCTCTCCACAACCCCTCCCCCTTCCCTCCCCCACGCACGCGCTGACGCAAAAGGAAAAGGAAAAGGCAAAGGCAAAGACGAAGCAGAAAAGTGATGAACCTGATGAGAGAAGTCGAGCCTCGGTCGCTTTTCGGAGGGGGCGAGCTGGTCCTGATCGACCAGGTCGTCGACCTCGAACTTAACTTTCCCCTTCCGACACGAATCCGCCATCCCGGGGAGATGAACCATCGCAGACCAACGCAGGGAAGGACGAGACGAATCCGACACGTCGATTCAAATCCAAAAACCACGGCTTCCGAATCTCAACTGGTTTCGCACTACGCAATGGAGAACCGCCGACCCGAAGAATCTCCAATCTTTTGTTTCTCTCTCTCTCTCTCTCTCGCTCTCTCGCTAGGGTGATGAACAGGAAACAGAGGAAGAAGAAGAAGAAGAGTTTGTTTTTTGTTGCTCTCTCTCTCTCTCTCTCTGAGGAAGACGAGCCAGCGGAGCGACGCGCGTCCACAGGATCGCCACGTGTCGCGGGCGTGACAGCTAGGAAATTGCCTGGGGCCCTCGTCGTTGCGAAATTACCCAACTGCGCCTGACCTCCCCACCTGGCCAAGGGGGCACCGACGTCTTTTCGGCTGGCACACTTGGACCCTTGCACCCTGCCGACGTCGGGCAGTCTTGTTTTCTTGTGCCAGGTTATAAGGATCACGTGCGAGCACGTGCGATTCTTTGGATGGAAAAGCGCGGGTCCGAGGTCGGGAAGCTTCCTCGTGGTGACGGTGGAGGACGATCCCGCTCTAGGCCGCGATTGGTCGCCGGGGGGAGGGGCGGGGACACGTGTCCCGCCAGCTGGCCCCTCGACGCCTCCACGACGTCGCCGGCGTGATCTGACACGTAAGATCGGGGGGGATGGGAGCGGGCCCCACGCGGGGAGGGTGGTTTCGGATAAGATCTCCACGTTGGACTGCGCGCCCTTCTGCTTTGCTTTTTGCTCGAAAGGGGGAAAAAGTTAAAGGGGGAGGATGGATGGAGAAAAGAGGGAAAGAGATCATCGGACGAATCGGAGCGATCCTCCTTTACTGGAGCACGAATTGTATTCCAATTAAGAACGTTGGTTAAATCGCACGCGCTTATTTAACCCCCCACCCCCATCGGATAATTACGGGGCTGCCCCAAGTGCATACGTACAGGATTGATGGGATGGGCTTACCAATAAAGCATTCGGCACGATGTTGGGGGAGGGGACGCAACTCGTGCACTTTAAAGTTTTCCCCTATAATATATGAAGCAAATACCATATAAATAAACTATCGGATTTATGCCTATCTTGATAACAAATCCCATCTATGTTTTTAGTGATACAAATACCATCTATATATGTTGTATCGCTAAAAACGGTAAACTCGATCGTTATGAGAAATAAAATGTAAATTAATACATATGAGACATAAAATACTATCTATTATAGTTTTACATAGTAGATATTCTTAATTTTTTTTGTGATGTATGTAAAAATAATATAATTTAAAATTTTTGGTGGTATTAACCTATAAAAATGAGAAAATACCACTGAAAACTAAAACGCTACCCTATGTGACACATTTATCTCATAGGTTTTTTGTGTTATCAAGAACCTTGAACTTATACTCACGTGACACATTTATTCCAAACTTTTTTATGACATATAAACTTGTATCATTAGTGACATATTTATATCAATTTTTTTTCTTTTTTTCCTCAACCACTTTGGCTGGCGAGCTGCCATCAACATTGGTAAGTATTGTTGAACCTCATCAACCATTGGGAGAGGGCCGTGAGTCCTCATCGGGAGCCGACGAAGGCTTGCAACCCTTGTTTGGCCTCATCCAAAACTACGCAAAAGCCCTTCTTGGTAGTGCTCAAGGCTGCCATCGCGACTCTGGGCAAGGGTGGCCTTGCCAGCCACGGGCAAGGTGAGGCTACCTTCGCTTGCGATCAAGGTGAGGTTGCCTTTGCCCATGGCTGCAAAGGGCCTCAACCAATGACCAACGAAAGCTTTGCAGCCCTTGCCCAGTGGCCGACAAACTCAACGAGGGCTTTGTGACCCTCACCTAGTGGTTGACAAGCTCTAATGAATCTCCCTAGCGCCAGCCACAACTCACGCGGTCAAAGTGGGCAGGAATAAAAAGAAAAGAAGAAGAAAAAATTATAGAGTAAATGTGTCATACGAGCACAAGTTCAAGATTTTTTGTGTCACAAAAAAATTTAAGTTAAATGTGTCACATGAGCACAAGTTTATAATTTTTAGTGGTAAAAAAAAACGTAGGATAAATGTGTCATGGTTGGTAGAGTTTAAAAAAGTGACATTTTCCTTAAATGAAAAAAAAAAGGTTAACGAGAAAAGAAGCTGGGGATGCATGTTCAATCCCACCATTTCCAAGCAAGTAGGCCAAAGGCCCAAAGCAACACCAAAGAGCACACAAGGCCCACGGTACTCTTAAACAGGAACAAACGCCATAGGAAGTAGGCCGCACATAAATGGGCACACAAGGCCCAAAAGGCCCATTAAGCTAACATTTGTACGTGCGCGCTTGTACCGAAGAAAAGCTAATTTCTCAGTCTCCACATCATCTCCTGACAATACCCGGCGCTTCAAATTTGTTAGAGATATTCAAGATTCTTTTCAGGATATTTCTCCAAATCAGAGACGATAAAAATATATTTTTTCGATACTCCGTATCTCTTGAGATTATGCATATATCTCCCTTTCGATTCTACGTATCTTGACAACTATGTTAATTTAAAAAGTCATCTAACAAATGATAGGCTCATGTCTAGTCCCGACGACACACAGCGCGCACGAGACAATAAAATAAATATCGGTGATGGCGATCACGCGCCGCGCCCGTGGAGGCTGAGGCCCAATAAGTGGGAGCAGTTTTAATGGAGATTTGCTCGTTGCCGTGAACAAAAGTTGTCGGGTTGGACCATCACATGCGCCGGGACCAAAGTGCACGGATGTCTCTTTTGCTTATGGCGTCAGAGGGGGAACAAGAGAGTGCGTCGGGAAAGAGGAGGATGACACCCTCCGAGATCTCCTGCAAAGGGGCAATCACCGCACAAGACGCAACCAGAAGATGAAAGAGTCGAGGGGGTGCTCGATGAAGACAGGGAAGCTTCTGCTCCTGCGATCGATCTCTCGTGCACAGAACCGATTGATTCTGATCATTCCGAATGGACGTAGCTCCTGTTGCGTGGACGAGTTAGAGATTCGAGCAGCTAAAGCAGCTAAAGTGGTGACAAAACCCGCCAATGTAGTACTAACTCGCCAATGTATACTCATAGACGAAAAGATCCTGCAAAGAAATTGTGTTCCTTAGATTGTTGCTCATTTAAAGAAAGAAAGGAAGGAAGGAATGGAAAGAGTGAGACAGTGACCCTTTAACATGGTACTTTAAGAGTTCCATACTCATGATGAAAGTCTGAATTGCTCATTTTGAACGGGACTCATCACCACAGTCCCACCATGGTACTAGTCGGAGAAAAGTCAGGGGTTATCCTGCTCTATGACACGGATGAAACTGATGCCACGGACCTACCAAAACCTTCCCGAGGCTAAAGAACCACTCAGCTGTTCCGACTTGTAACTAGGGGGGCGCCACAAACCACTCAAGTGTAAGCCCTACAACATTAGGTAAAACCACAAGGACGGGTTCAATTCACTGTCTTTCGGTTTTTCTTTACAGATTATTCATTTCATTATTCACTAAAAAGGTATCCCAAAGGTACTCGTTAACGAACATGGCATATTTCTCGAGCTATAAAATTAATGCCTTTGAAAATAGAAACATTCCCTACTAAGTATGCTCAACAAATATCATGAAAGTATCCGTAAGTAAGATCTGACTCATGTAAATGCAAAGAGAACCGACGCTCCGTAGATCGTTTCTCTCTTTGTGTGTCTGCGTGTTGGTGTGGGTACATGGCCAAGTCATGAACAGGGAACATGACATGATTTGCCTTAGAGAAATGAGCGACATTAAGTTGGTGGAACGGGCGATCCTATTTATTGAGCCACCCCCAGCAACCATGAAGAATAACGAGAAGACATTTCAGTCAGGCCCCACAGAGGAATAAATTAAGGCAAAAGGGAAGAGTCAAAAGAAAAGAAAAGAAAAATCGGCGGATTTGGTGCAACCAAAGAAATGATTTGGATTCAATACAACTACTGAAATTAGAAAAAAAAATACCAATATAATTTTGGAAATACCAAAATCAAATGCACGTATCATCTTTTCTGCCAACATATATATCTTCAATAATTGAGACGAAATTAGTGAAATACTTGAACCTAATTAATGTAATTAAGGCTCAATTTAAATCAATCGGCTTGGTTGAGATATGTGATCGTGTCTCATCAAACTCTTAGGAACTTGACAGAAATTCAAGGTGAATCTTTAAGAAAAATTTTCTAAATTGTCATAAAAGACCGTTTTATCTTGATAATTGATTTATAGACATTTTCAATTTTTACTAATTGAGTTCATCAATGATTGCCAACATGTATGCTAGGCATTTTACGTGACAGGGCTAATGATAATATGGAGAATTTTCAATAATATTATAATACTTATTGATATTATATCAAACTTTCTTTTTTATTTTTTCCCTCTGTCTTCTTTACTTTTTTTCCTTTGCCAGCATCAGCAGAGGGAAAAAGGGAAAATTTAGAAAAAAGAAAGAGATAAGGGAAACAAGAATAAAAAGCAAAAGTAAAGAAGGAAAAGAAAAGAAAAGAAAGACAACAACATAAATAATATAAATTCGAAAAAAAAAGTATTTTTAAAAATTGGCTATGTCATTGCCAATCATGTCATGTATAAGCAGCCCTACATTCTCTGCCAATCCATTGATTAGGTCAGAGCATGTGAAGTGGAAGTGTGTTGGGGGAATCAGCCGAGTGGAGTTGGCAGATGGGAGGTGTTCTTTAAATGCGAGAGAGCCACGGACCCGCTCCCTCATCATAAATTCCACCTACAAAACTCGGCCCGGGGAACAGAAGACACTGGTCGGAAGAAGAGAGGAATTTGACCACTCAGAACGAGAAATCAAGTGGGACGGAGGGAGGGAGGGAGGGAGTTGGATGTTTGGAGCAAATTCGATTTCTTCGAGAGTGATGAGAGGGATCGAAGCCAAAGGTCCAAACAACTTTACACCCACATTTGATTTTTCGTTTAACTTCATAACACTTTCAAACGACGTATTTATCGGGCGCTTGAAACGGCCCATCAATGTACAGGGTCATTCATTGTTCGCCCACATCATTTGATGAATCGATTTGATACGGATCTTGATATTTCATTAATCTTTCGTTAACACGTCAGAAGGTGTCATTGCCAGCAATCCTCTGCGGACTACTGAAGTACGATGAAGATGATATACTGGACAATGGGTTGTGAAAAGGCGATTGCTCTCGCACCTCCCGAGTCTGAGCACGAACGACCCACCTTTCGACCAGAATGAGGAAAGGGGATCGGACCGATTCGTGGAAAATGGCCTTAGGCACCACCGAACCGGGCGGCGCACGCGCGGGGCCAAAAGCACGTACGTTCGAAGCGAAGCGAACGAGTGAGGACAACGAGGAAAGGAATTTCAAGACGGTCATAGCATTAACCCTAACCCTCCTCCTCCTCCTCCTCCTCTCTCAAGCCGGCTTCTTATTGACGCTCTCTCTCTCTCCTTTCTTTCCTATTTAAACATTGCTCAAGAAAACACTGTGTAATCATATATAACCCCCCTCTGATAAGCCCTTTTTCATTGGACGACTCTCTCTCTCTCTCTCTCATTGGAGCCCTTCTCCTTTATAACACTACGGTATATAGCCCAAGCCGAGTTTCATTTCCTTTGGAGGCTTTGATGGCGAAAACCTCACGGCCACGGCAAAACCAGAAGGGAGGTTCGGACTCTAAGAAGGATGGCGACCGGAACGCGGTCACGAAGCCGCAGCCGAAGCGCACCCGCAAGAGCGTCCCCCGGGACGCGCCGCAGCAGCGTAGCTCCGCGTACCGCGGCGTCACCAGGTTCGATACGCTTCCGCGCCACGCGTGCCCCCCCGTCTCTTCATACCGGGATGAAAGATTCTCTTTTTATTTCCAGTCTTCTCCTTCGGGATGATCTCTCCTTCTCCTCCTCCTTCTCCTTCTTCGGTTAGTTGCATGTGCGCTGCTGTCTGATCATACATTTGCAGGCATCGATGGACGGGTCGGTACGAAGCTCATCTGTGGGACAAGAACTGCTGGAACGAGTCGCAGAACAAGAAGGGGAGGCAAGGTAAATCAACTCAAGAGCGAATTCCTTAATTTCCTTCACGTGATCAATCCCTTGCCGCTTGTATTTTCCGTACATCTTCTTCTTGGTTTCAGCCGAATAAGTCCATTCTTTTATTCAAACGAGTTATTATTGACTGTCTCCGTCCGTCTGTTGATTCGCCGACGATCGTGGCGACGGAATCTCATCGGAACGCAGTGTATCTAGGTGAGTTCGTTACCTACATCAGCAGCTCCCGCCGCTTCTCATTCATTCATTTATCTATCCATCTTAAGTTCTTTGGCTTTTGATGTTTCATTTTCAAGAATATCTTACAAAGTACATGGTGATTTTCCAGGGGCTTATGACGATGAAGAAGCCGCAGCACATGCATATGACTTGGCTGCATTGAAGTACTGGGGACCAGAGACCGTCCTCAATTTTCCTGTAAATGAAGGCCTTGTTCTTATTCATTCTTTAGGTCGATATGTGTATATACAGGGGTTAAATATTCTCATCGAATCATAATTAGTCACATGTTTATCTTATCGTGGCTCCAGTTGTCTGCATATGAAGAAGAGCTGAAGGAAATGGAAGGCCAATCGAAGGAAGAGTACATTGGATCCTTGAGAAGGCATGTTTAGATTGACTTTCACATCTTCATTTTTTGGCCCGAGATTGTTAAAGATCTTTTCATCCTCGCGAATCCTAATTTATGTTTGATTTCTTCCAGAAAAAGCAGCGGATTTTCCCGTGGAGTCTCGAAGTACCGAGGAGTCGCGAGGTAAATCATGAGAGGCCGCCGGCGCCTCGCTCGATTAGAACACGGTGTGACGGTCGGCACCCTACATTTCACTGAACAATTGCGGGTTGACGTAGAGTTTCCCCCACGTTTTAGATCTTACATTAAGAATACATCGGCCATATGTTGCACTCTAGAGAGAGATAGGATCTTTCCCAGCCACATGACTAAATGCTTGAAATTATGTCGCGCCCCAGCAAAGCAATACCAATTGAAATCCAAATGAAAGAAAAACAGAATTGCTGTGCAATTTCCTTGCTAACCACATATCACTGTGACTCATGTCCCTCCCAGCATAAGTCAACAGCTACATTCTTTTAATACCAGCTTGACTTTCTGACCTCCACAAGTTTCATGGGTGAAAAAGTTAATGAATCTAGTTGACAGTTGTACATCATGTTGGAGGGAACAGTGGGGAGTCCGACAATGTGGTTGGATATCGACGGCCTACATTGCACGATGCAAAAAGTTTACTTTGTTTTTTGGCAGAATGATTGACATCTGTTTTGCTGAATTTGCGTATGTCTACGCAGGCACCATCACAATGGTAGATGGGAGGCTCGAATTGGGAGAGTGTTTGGCAACAAGTATCTGTATCTTGGGACTTATGGTAAGTTTCCTTGCTCATTTTTAACTTGCCTAAATCCATCTTTTATCTTTTCCCCAGTGTTTAGAGATTGATTTGCATGAGTTTACTCTGTGCCTTTTTGTTTTAACAATAGAAGCTCGATAGGAAAAGTTATCCCCTCAGCTCTAAGTGAACACCAATTCATTTTTAAACCTTTTAAAGGCAAGATTCCAATGTAGTCCTCTTGCCCAGTCTTCGACTGAAATGGCTGGTGTGGCAGTCCGGTTATTATCGTCGTCCTTTCTATGCAGTGTATTGTCAAGTTAGCAATTTTTGAAAAAACAAAATTAGGTGAAAAGACTATATCGAAATTTCAGGTAAAATAATTAGGATTGAATTAACGAAATTATAGATTTATGACGAATTGACATCTACATAATATGTTTATTATGACCGATTGGAGTTGTCAAAGATAATTCCATTTATCAAAAGAGCATTTTGGGGTCGAATCATGATAAACATTCATGATTTCATACCCCACCTAAGTAATGTAAAGAATTCTAGAGGTTTTTACATGGCAATGGAGTTGGTCCATCGTAGGTCTTTGTATTATGCCCTAATACCCACTAACCCTAGAGGTTGCCTTTTTACCCTTTAGTTAGACATAAAGCTTCTCAACTCTTGAATGAATCTATTTCCTTTCCTTTCCTTTCCTTTCCTTTTCACTCTAGATGCTAGTGGACGAATAAAAGCCGAATTGAAGCTTTTGTTACTTTTTTCTCGCATGGGTCCTGAAAATTGTCAACCCAATAGGAGAGTGGCCTTAATAAATTATAGAGGGAAGTTACGTCAACCCTGCTTCGATGGCAACATTAATAGAAGAAATGCCGTGTGCCCGAGTCACGCAACTCCCCTTTTTCAACACATCCCACGGTCCTCGCCGGCAGATATGCATCGCTCGACGATTCCATTCAAGCTGAGTACATACGATATTCGAACGCTGTTTTCTCTAGCCATGAGGCCGGTGTCTAGGCGGTACGATTACGGATCCAAAGGCGTCGTCTGATTTGTCGTCGTTCGACGGATGACTTTGGGGCTCGGTCGACATGGGGGTTGAGGGTGGATGCGAGAGTCTCGGAACGGCAATCAATCGTGTTGGTTGAGATGCAGATCACCAAACCACCACCACCCCTCCCTCTCCCAACCGCTTCTTACGCTATTTACTCCCCAATTTTTTTTCAAACGCCGCGCCGAAAAGATATGACCACGATTTCATTCGACTTCCCCCTACCAACATCTTCATGCGAATTAAAGTTCTTCCACCATTTATGACGTTTGTCCAATCTTGTGTTTGTCGATACCCGCGTTGAAACACCCACGATCTCACGAACACGTCCCTTTCGTCCGACTTTTCATTGCATTAACTTGTCTGTTGATTGTAGCTACCCAAGAAGAAGCGGCCACGGCATACGACATGGCTGCCATAGAGTACCGGGGGCTCAACGCCGTCACCAACTTTGACCTCAGCCGTTACATCAAGTGGCTCAGGCCCAGCGCCCCGACCGACCCCGACACCAACCCCAACTGTCCCCAACAGAGCCCCGACGCTGGCGGAGCGGGCCACGGGGCCGTGGCGGGGCCAGACCTCCGCCCGCAGGGAGACGGCCCTTCGGCCTCCTCGGCGCTGGGGCTCCTGCTGCAGTCGTCGAAGTTCAAGGAGATGCTCGAGCAGACGAGCTCGGCGGACGACCGTGGGTCGACCACGTCCTCGGAGTCCGAGCCGCCCCGCCGGTGCTTCCCGGACGACATACAGACCTACTTCGAGTGCCACGACATGGGCGGGTTCGGCGACGACGGCATCTTCGGCGACCTGAACTCCTTCGTCTCCCCTATTTTCCATTGCGAGCTCGATGTCTAGCTAAGGCAGCACTTCCAAGGCCAGACTGATTAGGGACAAGGAAGCTTTGGAGCAAACATCATCCCGAGAAACGATGAGCTCAGCCTTGCAAGCATGCACACGAACGTGCCATATGTGAATATGGAGGGTGAGGATAGCGACGGGAAGGAGGAAGATGACGACGAGAATCAGTAAGATTAAAGAGACAATCAGAGATTCTTTCTTCTTAAACTATCGCTATTATTGCTAATTTTCTCTGATTACATGTAAATGATGGGGAAATTCTTTTGCTAAGGAATTATTCACGTTATTCTATCTACTTGGGTCGTCCCGAATAAGACAAGCTCGGCATGTAATCGACCTTACTATAACTAGACTTCATTTCCTCTTCTTTTTGGATCCAATCTCACGTCCTTTCGTCCGACTATAGACAAAGAAATGATGGGGGGACTTGTCAATCCGGGGTCACGTGGCACGTAATTTTCTGGTTATACTATATGGTTTATTACAAGACACGGTCTAAGGACAACGACATGTTTCATTTATAAGAAAAATGAATCACCAGCCGTGGCAGAAGACATCATGTGATGCGTCAAAAGAGCACGTCCTTTTCAAGAGAGGCGAATCTGCTTGCGTGATTTCACAAGGGAAAAAGAAAGGGGGTCGCATTCTTGAAATGCAATTCCAAATGAGTAATCCCAATTGAACGTGGGATGTGGCTTATCATGTATAAAATGTAGCAATGGAGGTGGGACATGGAAGTCAATGCATATTGGATAGTAGGGATTCATCATGATTTCTTTCTGGGTCTTCTCTTTGGAAGGATTATATAACGTTTGGAGATTAGGCACAAGCCTTTGTTTTTCCCTTTTGCTTTGTGTGTGGGAATTGGGAGCGCTAGGAGAAGATAGTTTGGGAGAAAATTCCCTAAATTCAATAATTTCCCATCTAAGTCCTCCTCGCTTACTTGAATTGGTATTGGGGCACCCCTCGTCCCTGCTTGATTTAGAAGAGAAATTGTTGAGCAGCACGTAAGCGCGACCGGCTCTCATATCGTTGCCGCTTGAAAGCTCTTTTAGAGACTTAGCTTGCATATGACGAGATCGGCTGATGTGAGTAGCATCGAAGTGATGCGTTTAGTTCGATTCGGGGGATTTTATCGTATTCCAATGAGAACATGAAGTTGCTTTTCAAAATGGATCTTACAAAAATAAAAAGACGAACAACAGTAGATTTTCGCATTCTGCTGCAAAGAGAAGAAGAAAATAAAGGAGGAGGAGAAAATAGTCGGGGAAAGTATGTTGAGAGAACCTTCTTTGTGCCCCGATAATCTATGGCAAGTGAGTGCAAAGTCCAGGATTGTGAAGTCGGTTGATCTCCGATCAGGCTTACTTGGTGTAGTGCTGAATATTATAACGAGTCACGATGGCAACTCCAATTGTAATCATTGGAGTGCCTGTGGAATATCATTGGCCGCAGAAATAAGCACCATCCACGGACGATGACGAGTTAAGAAAGTCGAAGATAAAAGCTGATAAGATGTTCTGCGTGCATTCGGTGACCGTAATTATAAAGAAGGCGTGGGAAAACTGGGCAACGCTGTTCAAGATGATAAATGACGCCAAGCTGCAGCATTGGAGAACGAACTATACTTTCAGTCGCACAAGGAGACACGACAATAAGTCAATAATTCTGCAAAATTAATTCTCTTTGTGAAGTTTCAAAGTTAAATTTTCAAATTGTCATGTTTGAGGCATGGATAATAAGCCTCATCATTCACGGGTTATGTTTAAAGTAAGACGGTATTGTTATCGCCACCTGGTGGATGGCGAAAGATTCAACTCTTACAAGTTAGAACATATACTGGCTGACCAATAAGCTTTAGATAGACATTTGTCTAAAGGCCTCAACCAATGATGTCAAGAATAATGGAAGAACACTCTTCAGTACTAAAGGATGGTCAAAGAGTAAGAGGAGAAACAGACTGGGCACAATTGATGTGAAATAGAGGAAAGGTCATGGAGACCGGTAAAGATGACTAGAAAAGGTAGGGGCTCGACTAGGGAGATGTTGAAATTGAGAGAAAATAACAAAAACGAAGATAGAATCAATCGGAGTCGTGACGGTCGCTGCTACATCTGTGACAGAAAATGTCATTTTGTTAGGGACTTTCGATTCAAATGAGTAGAAGGAAATGTTGCAACATCAGACACTAAGGAGAATGACCGCGAAGGCCAGTGGGATTCCCAAGAGTCCATTGCAGTACAGATACTAGAAGGGCTCACAACCTCCTCTACCACAAGTTTGATGATGCGACAGCCTTAGTCCCAATAGCTAGTCAATTATCCATTTATAATGATGATTGGACACTTGATTCAAGGTGCTCAAACCATATAATGAAAGATCGACACAAGCTATCAAGCATATCCGAGTATATCGGTTGACAAGTAGCTGTCACTGCAAACAACTCAAGGCTATCAATCACCAACATTGGCTAAACGGTGATTGCACTTCCAATTCAATATGCATTTCGAATTGAATTGCAAAATATGTATCGCGTACTAGAAATGGAAAAAACGTATTGCCGGTATTACAACTTATTTTACTCAAGGAGAGTCACATGGTGGTTGGCCAGAACAATGTTAAGGTGTGTCGTGGGACCTGTACATTGGTCATGTGGGGCGTTGGATTAGAGTCTATTCACGTTATGCTAACACATACGATATACATGGACAAAACTCGAAGAGCAAGACAACTGATTTATGGCATGCTCGACTTAGACCCTTACCTTATCATAAGCCATACGTGATGATGAAGAAGGCTATGCTATAGGGTCTCCCAGGTTAGATGCTCTTAAAGACGTAGTGTGTTTTGAGGGTTGATATAGGAAGACACATTTACTTCCATATGACATTCAAAATACTGAGCCAAGACATCTCTTCAGATCATCCACTTAGATCTATTTGAACCGACAGAGCAATTATTAGTCAAAGGTTCAAAGTATATGATAAAATTTAATGATGACTTCTTTGGGTATGTCTGGGTTGATTTTATGAAAGAAAAGTTGAAGGCATTGAATAAATTTAAGGATTTTAAAGAAAAGAAAAGAAGAAGAAGAAGAAGAAGAAGAAGTTAAGGAAAACTATTTCTTCGTATTAACACCTAGGTTAACGTATATCACATGAGTTTATAAAGTATCTGCAGAAGTGTCATATTCACCGACGATTTACCTGTCCAAGTACGCCGTACAAAATGGATTTGCTGAGAGTGAGAACCTACATCTGGTAGATACCTATGGAGCATGTTGTATGCTAGCAACGTTGCACCAAGACGGCCACACAATTAATAGGCTACCCTAGCTGAGCTTGGTTTCACGTCACCATATGAGAAGCTGTGGAATCCCAAACCCATGACGAGTCACTTTATTGTACTCGGATGTGCATCTCATGCATTTGTACCCGATCATCGACAAAACAAATTTTAATAAGAACGATGAGTTCGCTGCATATTTGTGCGCTATGATGAACAAGGCAAAGGATGAAGGTGCTGCGATCACGCAATGGGGTGGCGTTACGCGTCGAGGAACATGATGGTGGATGAAGCATCATCACTATAGTTGTCACAAGGAATCTTTTGCTATTAGGTTCAAAATGACTGCAGAGGCACGGGAAAGAACTAAGTATAGAACGTGAACCTGGAGAATGAGTCGGAGCACAACCGCCGTAATAATGGAAGAGTTCATGGCAAACAGGAGTACATCGGAAAATTACGGAAGAGCTTCTTCTAAGTTCGATGGAGGAGGAATCTGAAGAACGAGCACACCTAAGCTAAGGAGGTCAAGAAGGCAAAGGAAAGCAAATCCTGAATATGCAAAATCCAGCTCTAACTGAACATGCTAGAGGAATAGAGCCATCTAGGCACGAGGCCCCATGAAGGATGGGATGGGGGATGGCTATAGATGAAGAGATTCAAGCTCGAACAAAATGAGATGCGGGATATGGTGCCGGGGCCTAAATGGGTATTGCCCTTTATCTTATAAGTGGGTTTACAAACTTAAAACTCAACTAAATTTATCGATAGAAAGATACAAAGGGTGCGTTTGGTTCGGCTTTTGGGGAAAGCCATTGGGAAAATGCAAACGCCTTTAGTTTAAAGGGGTTTGGTAAAATGCAAATACGGTTTGGTAAATTATAACTGAAAACTGCCTTAAGATGCAACTTTGAAGAAATGCTGTTTGGTAAACATATATTTGGAAAGTGCTTTATTATAACTAATTTTAATTTTTTTTAAACTTTAATTTGTTTGGAATTGAAGAGAAAATATTGTTTTCACATTTAGAATAATGTAAAAGAGGCATACTAACAATTTTATAAATAAAAAATTCACATTAAATGATACCTTTTTAATTAAAGAAAAAAGTCATTTCATTATAATAAACATGAGTCCTTCAATTTTATTTCCATGCAGTCACCTTCTATATATGATCATTTTTTAGTATTTTTGGAGAATTTTTATTAAAGGAAAGTATTAAAAATTTCCTTCATTTTCTTTTTATTCATTTTCCCTCTTCTTTGCGCGTGGGCTTGGCTCGGCCCATCTCCCTCCAGCCATGTGAGCAGCCCAGCCCGCCTCCATCATCTTCTTCCTCCTTCCTCCTGTACGCGCGAGACTTGCAAACCCTAACCCCCCGCTAGTCAATGCAAGATAGAGGCGAGAGAGAGGCGGAGCAGGGGACGACCGAGAGGGAGAGAGAGAGGGAGGCGAAGCAGCCGAGAGGGAGAGGGAGGGACGACCGAGGGAGGCGGAGCAAGAGGTCGAGCAGCCGAGAGAGAGGGAGAGGGAGGCGGAGCAGGAGCGCGGAGGAGGAGAACGCGGACGGAAGTGCAAAGAAGAGAATAGGAATAGAGAATTGCAGGTTTAGGGTTTCTTAAGGGCAAAAATGGAATATTAGAAATAAATGAGGGTAAAATGGGAACTCCGCAGTAATTTTCATTAAACAGGCAAGTTGCATCCCGATAATGCTAATTCCAAATGCACCTTTGGAACTCCTTTGGCCCAAAGGCCTTTGGCTTGCATTGGAGATGCAATTGCATCTCCACAAAGCCCTCTAAATGCTTAACCAAACAGCGTCAAATGGGCTTTCAAGGCCAAATGGGCATTGTGAAAGCCGAACCAAACGGGGCCAAAGCATGTTTAGTTGCTTGAGAGTTCTTTCAGAAGTATGGGCTAGATTATGACAAACATTTAAATCTTACTAACACAAGCAACAAAAAGGTTATGGAAGTTATGGCGGGTGGGTGTGAAGAATTCATTCCCCCATGGAGAGTTTCAACGAGATATAGAGCAGCTCATGAGTTTAAGAGTAAGATTAATCCAATTTATATCTACAAACTAAAGAAATCTTTATATAGTTTAAAACAAGTCCAAAAAGCATGGTATGGGAAGATTGCATGATTTATATCATAAAGTAGCTTCTCAATAGCATTAGCAATTCAAGCCTGTTTATGAAAGAAAATGGCAGAACTCTTTTAATAATACTAATCTATATGGATGATCTTATCATCGTTGGAGACGATGAAAACAAAATATATCGAAATAAAACGAATCTCCGTATGAGTCGTTTGAAGAAGTAAAACACTTCCTTGAACTTGAGTTTGACGAAATCAAGGAAGGGTTAATTCTATGTCAATAAAGTATGACACGAGATGTCCTAGAGAAAAAATTCAAGGGATAAAATGTGATAAAAATGGGGGAAAAAAAAATGAGTGGGAGATGATGCTAAAAGAAAACGAGTGGCTAACGACACTCCCCCCTTTGGCTCTGCGTGATCCCCAACTTCTTCTTCTCGAGCGCTCAGCCCGAATCCAGTCCACCATGAAACCAACCATCGCTGTGATCCCCTCTCTCTCTCGCCTTCCTCTCAGTCTCGTCCATGGCCAGCGCGCTCGCACCCACGCTCGCACCCACTTCTAGTTGGACGCGTCTCTCCAGAGCCGCCTCCGCCGCGGGCTCGAAGCTCCGGGCGGCGTCCCCGTCCGTCGCCGCCATGTCCGCCGCCGCCACGAAGGTGGTCCCTGCCGTGATCGTCGGCGGGGGCCGCGTGGGCAGGGCGCTGCAGGAGATGGGCAGCGGGGGCGACGTGCTGGTGAGGCGAGGGGAGCCCGTGCCGTCCGATTTCGAGGGCCCGATTCTGGTGTGCACCCGGAACGACGACCTCGAGGCCGTCCTCGACGCCACCCCGTCGTCTCGCTGGAGAGGTACGCTTTGGATTTCTTAATGAGGCTTTCTAAATGGGCGTATGCGGCACTGTCTCGATTGAGCATCTGTTCGTGTCATTTCTCTGGATTGGAATTTCGGGGGCTTAACGGATGTGACGAATAAATCGGTTGTCATTGGAAATTTGCTACTTGGAGATGAATTCATAGAAAAGGTCCCCAAAATAGCTGATAAATGGATGTGACATCGTGACTTCTTAATCGTTAGGCTTTGGTGCTTCGTTTTGGTCCCATTTAGGTGATATATGTTCATTGAGCTTGTTCACACTAGGTGGTCATCATATACTTCCGAAAGATGTATCGTTTCATTCGCTGACCGACTTAATTAGCTTAACCGGATTGCGTGGTTACTGATGCAGTGGGCTATGGAGTAGAATTTGATACATAGTGATAGGGTTGTTTGCAGTTTTGCTCGGTATTCTTTTTGCAAGTCCAATTTGCGGGCAAGATTTTACTGCTTTTCTTTGGGTGACTCACAGAAATTCTATGAGTCTGTATTAATCGAGTTGCTACTGGCAATGTGCATTCTGCTTAGGAAGTGTCCTTCTTTACTGCTGCAACAATCATCAGAAACCTTAATGTTTTCCGTCTGCATGGAGATAAAGATGTCAACTTTTTGTATTACCTAAACTTGTATTGTTGCTTTCAGAGTTCTTCTGAAGAGGCTTTTGGTCATGAGATTGTGTATTCTGACAGTCTAGCAGATTTGGTGTTTTTCCAGAATGGGATGCTGGAGCCGTGGCTTGAAAGCAAAGGTTTAAGTGATGCTGACCAAGTATTGGCGTACTTCGCGGTGTCAAAGTTAGGAGAACCGCCTATTGATGGAAAGACAGATACTAATCCTGAAGGACTGACCGCTGCATACGGGAAGTGGGCTTCAGCAGTCGCTGGAAGATTACAAGCTGGAGGTCTGTCTTGCAAGGTATGCGCAGATTAACCTTTTTATTTCATTTTATCGCTCTTGGAAACTTGGAAATCCAGTTTTATTTCAATTAAATAATTTCTATTGGCATTTTTATGAAATTACACACTGTCATGTCAACTACATGAGGAACCCTCCATTTTAGTCTATTCTGCTTTTCCACACATTGAGATCCTGACGCTATTAGTCTTTTATGACGGAGGTTTTTTTGGTTGGCGATTCAGGTCCTGGACAAAGCAGCATTTCAAAAGCAGATGTTAGAGAAGCTTATCTGGATTTCAGCATTCATGCTTGTTGGAGCTCGCCATCCTGGTGCAACCGTAGGTGTTGTGGAGAGGGAATTTCGGTCTGAAGTAAGGCTGCTTTCAAGTTATCCTCTCGGAACTTTATTCTTTACATCTTACCAAAAAAAAAAAATTTATTCTTTACAATTTTTTTGCATTTCTCATGGATATCAGAAGGGGAGAAATGCCGTGCCTCCTCCTCCCATTTGTTCTGGGATTTGGACTATGAGAAATCTTTATGATGTATAGATTTCATCTGTAATTCTTATGTTAACTTCTTTTGCTAACTAACTTTTAAAATACTGTACACTAGTAAATGTTAGAATCACCGCAGTTTCTATATGTGTTTGAAACTCTTGAATGCTCTCTGTCTTCTAAGTCTGCGCTCTACATTCTTTTGGTACCTGTTCCTTTCTGTTTATGAGTGTATCTCCGACACATACAGATGTGAGTCATCAGCACGATTAGTGCCTTTTGCTGTCATTGATTTTAGAGATATTCGGTTTCATGACAATATAATGCTCACCCTGCCGAGTTTCCTGGAGAAAGAGAATAAATTGAATCTCCAGTTCTTCTGGCATATGTGAGTTTGTCACTTCCAAAACAGTCGGTTTGTGCAGAATCAATCGCAAGCGTGTTGACTAGTTTGAATTTGCCTCGTTATTCAGGTGGAGAGCCTGATCAAAGAACTTGCGTCAGCTGCCGCAGCTGAAAAGGGCATAGCGTTTGATGAAGGCATGGAGGACAGATTATGTGCGTACTCAAGAGCCGTGGCGCACTTTCCCACAGCAGTGAAAGAGGTAAAATAGCAAGAACTGAGTTGAAAGAGTGTACATGAATTAATTCATGCGCCATGTCTAACTGCTCATTTGTTCCGTGCTAACAGTTCAAATGGCGGAACGGTTGGTTCTACACTCTGTCTGAGAAGGCAATTGCAGAAGGGAAACCTGATCCCTGCCCCCTGCATACTGCTTGGCTTAAAGAAATAAAAGTAATCTAGACATCAATGAACTTATTGTCAGATTTCATGGAAATGGCTATCATATGCATGACTAGAAGAGACCATTGGGGCAATGACAATCCGGTTTTTGGTCCTCATCTTCGACTAGAAAATAACGACACATGCTTTACAAGTCAAATCTTCCTTTCCCATATATGGTGGTGAAGCTCCTTGGTATCTGGACAGGTTTTTTTTTAGAGCAACAACTACAAGAAAACGTAGTCTACGCACTGCATATCGGTGCTTAACTATTTCGTGTAGGCTCCTCAGGAATGCAAGCGTTAATGGCTTACTGCTCTTGATTAAATTTCTGTCTGACTGAGTTTTCCACATCAACCTCAAGCTATGAAAGCAAAATTATTTGCTGAATGTATTGTGGTCAATGAAAACGTAGTGGGATCGTTAAATTCGAGAGGATTTACACGTGACTTGCTTGGGAACAATCGTATCTCTTGGTAGGTATGTAATTCTCGTATGTGCAATTCTCTTACTAAATACTTCCTCGCTACGTAAATTAAGGGGACATAATAAAGCTGAGGACTCCCCTCATGACTCTGCGCGGAGAAACGCCCAGTCGAACAAAATAAGGAAGTTACAAGAATGACAACGGAACGCTTGAATAAAGCTCTAATGTTGACATTACAAAGAAGAGGAAGAGCATCTTCTTGTCAACGACGGGAAAAGGATAAGTACGTACGATATTGAATACCGTGCAGGTCTTAACAGTTGGCCAATGTTGACTGTCAAAGATTTCACGACCATCAACAAAGATCATTCATATGTAATCAAAACAGTCAAGAGTACAGACCTGAAACCAAATCAACTTGCAGAATGTGGGCAAGCCGAGACCACGGGAAAGAAGGCAAATAATCACTCTACTCATCAAAAGAAAGTTCACAGACAACTCTCAAGATGAAGACAATCTGAACTATTTGTTAGAATGCTTACATTTGCAAAACTATATCCCTTCCAATGTAAAATATCCTCGACTGACATCGAGAAGAAATATGAAATCAAATAGACACTAGCATAAGATAAATCTAAATTTATAACCCATTGGGAGTCGCAGATACACCACAGGCAGGAGGTAGAATAATTGAGTCATATCCTGCTGGGAAGGTCAGAGGAACTTTAGCTTTCCCTTGGATACAGAAGCCTTCGCCTGACACAGTGCCTTCTCAGTCCCTGTCAGGCCAGAGCATGACCCAGCAGCTGCTGCGCCCAAGGTGATAGCGAAATAGAGGTAGATCGTGCAAAGGAACCCAAGAAGTGCAAGAGCCGTCAAAAGGAAGCGGTGCCTCTGTACAAGGGTTGACCAGCTTCCCAACTCTTCCCGTCCAAATTGCTTCCTAAATGACGGTGACCTCCGGTGAGGAGATGACAGTACGGTGTCGAGAACCATGGCTTGCGGTCGACTTATCGATCCAACTGGACTTCCTGCTTTCCTATTCGTGTCAATTGATGCAAACAGTTAGAATTTGTTGATAGTTAAACAGATCTGAGAGGATCAACACAGCTTTCAGATGAAAGATGCATTAGCTAGCCAAAAAAGAGTAAAACTTTAACCAAATACAAGGCACCGGAGTAGGCAAATTCGCATGTCTTTTTAAGGGGCAATAAATGGAGAAGTAGATTCTCGAAGTGCTGGCAAAACAATCATAAAGGAAAATGCTTTCTCACAGAAAATACTGGAGAAACCAAACATCTAATGGATCCACGACAGGTCCTGGAACAGAACCCGTTCTTTATATGATATTGAAACTTAAGTAACCTATGTTCTCTTGGCAAGAACCTCTTTCTGCCAAGCAGGTCCTTGGCACAGAGTATATATATGCATTTCCAGAAACTGGTCTGCTATGAGATGATGGCAGTGATGTACACAAAACAGAACTTCCTCACTCTCTCTCCCTCTCTCTCACAACCGCACGGGTGCGGAGATTTCATCACAGATTAAACAAGTGCTGCAGCACCGGAACCAGATGATCAACATATAAGTTGAGATCTCAAGCTCCGTCTATAATTGAGACCAGCTTCCGCCCCCTAAAGCACACTGCTAGCTTGTCGATAAAAAGCACATCATGCTACTTCGGTGACAAACTCTTTCTATTCGAAGCACCATAATCAAATGGAAAGACGCAACAGGAGTTAAAAGAAAAAACGAAATACGAGCAAAAATTAAAGTCAAATCTTTACGTATGCTCCACTGAAACATTGACATGGAATTAGTTAATAGATACTAAGGGCCACAACTTATTAAACGGAGATAATTCATCATTAATATCCACCATTCAATGACGTGAGAAAGACAGGACCACACTGGGATGCGTCGGATGAACGAGAATAGCAGCATAGAACCCGTATACTACCGAAAGGATCGCAAAAAGCTGAACTCGATCATGTCAACCCAAAGGCAGAACAAACACACGCCTAGGATCTAATGAACTCCCGCAATCAATCGGACGATTCGGCCATCGCCAACCCAGAAAGCAGCATTTCCTCAGACCCTTCAGAAGGAATCCGACGACACGTCTAATTAACCCCGAGCATCAGGAGGACATGGTCGGATCTGACTTCTACGAAGATCGAGAAGCGTTTCGAAAGAGGGGGAGACGGAAAGGCCCAGATGGGCAGAGGCCCGAGACTTACAGGGAAGGAAAACACAAAAGCAGAGGATCCCAGATCAAGGAGGTGGGGATTGGATTCGACCCCTCGTTGCGCCCTTCTCTTCGGATAAGGGTGGCGGCGTTGACGAACAATCGAAAAGCTCGAGCCTTTCCTTCCTTCCTTCCTTCCTTCCCCTGTCCGCTGTGAATTGCGGGCGTGGGGATGGGCTTTCTGGGTCGACGAAGGAGAAGAAGGGGAAGGGGTCGCGCTTTCTCTCTCCTCCGCGTGTCTCGGCGAGATAGAAAGAGAGATGGCGAATTAGCACAAGGTCCTCCACATCCCTCCTCGCCACACACAGTTTAGCTCCAAAAAAGTGGATCTGAAGAGAGAGAGAGAGAGAGAGAGTGTGTGTGTGTGTGTACGTTTCGCGTGGACTGTACAGAAGAGGAAAGGAAATGCGTAGATGCCGAGGGGAATAAACAAATTCATCAATCCAGCTTTTGACGTTCCGATGCCATCGAGAGAGAGAGAGAGAGAGAGAGAGAGAGAGGCCGTCTTCGCCAATCAGACCACAGCCCCACGCGCTTCTCCTGTCTTCCCCTGGTTGTTGACTTCCCCCCCTCTTTGCTGACAAGGCAAGCCCCGAGGGTCGTCGGGCTATGCCTCCCGTTTGCCTCTCCCATTCTTTCATATAAGTTCAGACCTACTCTCAACTTTCGACGATCCATTAGACCCGTCAAGCGAGTCAAAGGAGCCTTTTTGGAGCCATTCAATTCGCCTTTGACCCATTATTCATGCAATGCAAATCCAGACTCAATAATGTCCGATTCGGCCCATATTAATAAAACACTTCATGTTCGACCCAATTTATAAAAACCCTATACCAAACCGAGGCGAGAGTGGGAAGCAAGCAAGCTTAGATTCGAGTAAGGGCCGAAGAAATTGAGAAAAGAGTCGTAAAGGTGTCTATAGGTGTAAAAAATTTGTAGACCTATTTACGACCTCATTTAATGCTTATATTATATATAAACTCATTTATAACTCATTTATTGAATATGCTCATGATATGAGTTAATAAAAGTCATTACGACTCGTTTTGACAGAACTAAGATTTACATGCATCCTCGATAGCCCACACAAATTTTAACTAGTCGATCCTTAACGTTGTTGGGATGAATTACCGTATTGGACTGGACAAAAATTCTAGAGAAGTTGACATGGACCACACCCAATCGTGATCATGTGTCAATTGGGAGGTCCGTTCCGAGACTTAGCGTGCTTGCAAAGTGGAACTCAAAGTCTTTTCGAGTCATTCCTTCCCGAAAACTCAAGGAGTAATCCATAAGAACACCCCTTACGCTTGGAGTAACCTCGTCATACTTGGTTCTTGTGTTCAGCCAGTGCATTGCTAGGGCCACCTCTCTAAAACTCCATCGGAGATCACCATGAACTTTGATGATTTTCTAATTTAGTCTTGAACATTTTAGTTGCGTTGCTTTTACCCTAAAATATTTGAAGATTTGCTAATTTATTTTTGATTTATTAAAATAAAATTATCTACATATAGGTTTAGAACTAAAAAGAAAAGAAAAGAAGAAGTAAACTCACCTAAATGTCAACAATAGTCCAACTCCGCTCGACATTAGTCAACAGTCGGCACAAAAAAAGGTTGACGGGCCTCACGGGCCGCTGGGCATGAAAATTGGGTCATGGGCCGGCCCATACCCGGTGAAATTCTATATCCGCTTTACAATCCGACCGAATCTCGAACGACCCGGTAGGAGAGAAGACAAAGTCGAGAATATCAACCTCTCTCTCGATCGTCGTCTTCGTTATCACCGCGAAATTGAAGTCCTCGCTCTGGGAAAATCCGCGATCGAAAGTTTCGTGCTCCGTCTGAACCATTCCGGTACGAAATCGCGATCTTCGACGGAGTTGTTTTGCTTCTTCGATCGGTTCGTCCGAGGCTGATTGTTACTTAGGCCTGATCGGTGTTTACATCGTCGAATCTCCATTGGTTTTTCTGCTTATTTCCGTGCAATCGGCACTATTGAACCTTAAGAACTTTGACCTGCTGGCGGCTTTTGTACCTTTTGGTTTTGCGTAGTTCAGAATTTACCTAGCTGCGATCGGCTCCGGCGAGGTCGCTCGCTCGCTCGATTTTTCTATGATTTCCATGACCTAGGGATGTGAATTTATGGCTATTTTCAGTCCTCGAGTGCTGTTCTGGAGTTGTGACATCTTTGGTGGTTGTTTGGTCTTTGGTCAGGGTTTGTTTGGCTGGTGATAGGACGAGATGTGGGCAGCATCTTGCCTTGCGTCCTGCTGTGCTGCTTGCGCCTGCGATGCCTGTAGAACGGTGGTGTCAGGAATTAGCCGGAAGTCAGCTCGTATTGCTTACTGTGGCCTCTTTGCGCTTTCTCTGATCGTCTCATGGATTCTCCGCGAAGTTGCGGCTCCTCTCATGGAGAAGCTCCCTTGTAAGATTGTTGTTGTTGAATTCAGTTTCTTTTTCACGCACAGATACTTGTTTCGAACTTTTCAATGCTTCTTGGCAGCTTTGTCATTGGGATGCCTGAGTTTATCTTGGAGGAAGATTGTTCTGTGGAAATACATGCTAATGATTGGAAAACATTGTGTAGATGTCATCCCCTAAGCAGTTCTGATGTAGTTGGAGTAACCCTTAAGTCGTCATGACATAGAGACGCTGTTTATTTTGCAGGGATCAATAATTTTCACAGCACTCCGGACAGGGAGTGGTTTGAAACTGATGCTGTCTTGAGGGTGAGCCTGGGGAATTTTCTCTTTTTCACAATTCTGGCTATTATGATGATTGGGGTGAAGAATCAAAGGGACCCTCGTGATGGTATTCACCATGGCGGATGGATGATGAAAATCATTTGCTGGTGCCTGATGGTAATCTTCATGTTTTTCCTCCCAAACGAGATCATTAGCTTTTACGGTGAGATTCACAATGTGCTTCATATGGAGTTTCTTTATTATCTTTTCCCATGTCGAATTTGCTACAATCTGAACGTAATTGCATCATGATAGTGTTAAGTGCCTTAGTAGGGGGAAAAGGTATCTTTATAGCATTACTTTGAGAGTTTCATGGTTAGAAAAGGTAGTTCCTGCATACGACCGTGAAGTTTGAAGCAACCGGATATGTCTCATTGAATTGTTCAGTTACTTGCCCTCCAGAAAACCACATTTTCATCGCTCGGATTGAGTACTTATTGAACTTTTCTGCTGCAGAGTCCATTTCAAAATTTGGCTCAGGATTCTTTCTTCTCATTCAAGTTGTCCTTTTGCTGGATTTTGTTCACGGATGGAATGACAAATGGGTTGGATATGACGAGCAATTCTGGTTCGTTCGTTTGTTCTTTTTCTTTCCTTGGAAACAATGTCTTCTTTGGTGTTAATCTGGTCATCAGGGCTTTCCTTATATTTATTCATTTTCTCAGTTCCATTTTCTCTAGCTATATTTTGATTATTCGATTTGATTTGCATATGGATCCTGCTTGTTTGCAATTTCATTTATCGACATCACTGATTGAGTCCATGACTTTCTTCATGTGTAGGTATATTGCTTTGTTTGTGGTTTCCCTTGTCTGTTATGTGGCCACCTTCGCCTTCTCTGGGGTCCTCTTTCATTTTTTCACGCCATCCGGACACGACTGTGGGCTAAATACCTTCTTCATCGTCATTACTTTAATTGCCGCGTTTCTTTTTGCTGTGGTTGCCCTGCACCCTGCTGTAAGTTCCTAACTTCTCATGTATCATACCCTGTTCTCTTGTGTGCTTTTCACAATTTCCGTGCTATTACATCGATTATGCTGTGACCAATTGACCTCAGGTAAATCAATACTTGAATGTCCAGCAGGTGGTAATTACAATGCTTGGACAATTGTCAGTGTGATTCTCAGAGCTTGGTGATTTGGCATTCCGCTTCTATACATAGTTACTTGATTTGATGCTCTCTGTGCTTTCTTTATAGAGAGGTTGGAGCAGCAGCGAACTAGTTTCTTTAGGTTACAGAAATTCTTTAGTAATTCCCTTCATTGTGCCAAATCTTTCATTAGACTCTTGAAGACGAAAGTTTTAACTTGTAAGGGTGGCTACTAGCAGATTCCTGCCCCTTGTTTCAGTATCATTGGATTTCCTGCTTTCTCCAGAATAAAAGAATTTGTCCATTCTTTCATGCCCTTGGATTTAAATTCTCCCGAAGCGATAAGTTAGTGGGACGTTTGTGCTTTATATGATGCTGTCAGAATATTTGGCTGGTTGCTATGGTACCGTGGACATATCTGGTGGATAACTTTTCGTTGTGATGCTCTTTCCATCTATTTGAGTGGCTGTGCAGTATCAAAGAACGATTTTGCAATCTTATTATTGTTCTATTTCTCCGTGAAATCAGGTAAATGGAAGCATCTTGCCAGCTGCAGTTATATCTTTGTACTGCATGTACCTCTGTTACAGTGGGCTTTCCAGTGAACCGAGGGACTATGAGTGCAATGGTCTTCACGGGCACTCTAAAGCTGTTTCCACAGGGACCCTTACTCTAGGTCTAGTCACTACTGTTCTTTCAGTGGTCTATTCTGCTGTCAGAGCTGGATCTTCTACAACTCTTCTCTCCCCACCTAGTTCACCTCGTGCAGGTAAATTTAGCGAGACTGACATTTGTGTTTCTGATGTAGATCTTTTCTTGTTTATTGTGTGTTTCTGTATTTTCTGCTTGGAAATCTCTCTTGAGATTTGTTGTTTGAATAAGGTTTTTGTTTAGTTCTCTTTTATACGTGTATCTATGATAATCTGAGTCTTTCAGTTGAATCGGAGAGTATGAGGTCCTTTTTTCTCAACTGTATTCAAACTGTGCTCCAATAAATCGTAGCTGCAATTCAGAGTGTCAACCTCAACCTTTTCCTCGTGAGCAAGGTTCAAATATTTATTTTAGATTCTGAGGTTCTTTAGCATAAAGATCAAATGAATATGTCAGTGAGCGGTGGCATTAAGCACATCTAGAAAGTCAGAAGGAGAGTTGTCAATTTTTTAAAGTAGTATGTATTTTTAAGGTTAAGTGGGACGACTGTGAGTGACATTCCAACCAAATGTGCTCTTATAAGTGATTTCTTTACCAACTTTCCTGTTTGATTTGTTGCTTGTTTTGTCTAAACATAAATTTACTTGAAAAAGAAACTGCATCGCATGATTTACTCTGTCACTGTAAATAACGGAAGTTGTCACCTTGTTAGATAGAAGATCATATTGATCTCATATTCTGTGTCTGAGATGTAAGCACTATGCATTATTTGACATGCTTGCATTTCCAAGGTGCAGGTAAGCCATTACTGCCCCTGGACAACAAGGTGGAAGAGCAGGAAGAGAAAGAGAAGTCTAAGCCGGTCTCGTACTCGTACTGTTTCTTCCATATCATTTTCTCTCTCGCGAGTATGTATTCTGCTATGCTTTTGACTGGGTGGTCGACATCAGTTGGAGAAAGTGGAAGGTTGGTGGATGTTGGTTGGCCATCTGTCTGGGTTCGAATTATTACCAGCTGGGCCACTGCAGCCCTCTTCCTTTGGTCTTTGGTTGCTCCTATCTTGTTCCCGGAGAGGGAATTCTAAGCCAACTGTGATCATTGGAAAGCCTGGAAGTGCTTATGAATCATATATTCTACAGCGGATGATATCGTCTCTTTTAGTTTGTGTGCTGTGAGCAGGATTTGCTCGACTTGCCCTCGCCCCCCTGCTGTGTAAAAAGTTGGTTGTTTATGACTTATGACTTCACGTGTTAGCTGTAAAGTGTGACCAAAGATATGATATTCCGCATATTTTATGCTCTTAAGCATGCTATATATTGCTGTCTGCAGTGACAGTGTAAGGATCTTTTTCTCATTGTGGAATACCCCTCGTTATATCCGTTTTTTGCTCGTGATTACTTCCATAAATTTTTGGAACCATGTAGAGCATTCGGTGGCTTAATAGCTTTTTCATCTCAGCACCTTCTCCTACTTAACAGTTGAGGACTTTTCAACTTTTGCAATGCGCCTTCTGAAGTCTCGAAACCAGTTGCATTGTCTCCCTAATACTGGCTTTCGCCATTTTTCAGTTGGAGCTTCGCTCATCTGTTAAGGGATTGACTAGCTCCTTTTACAGATGGTAGATTTGTTCAACGATAGAAATGAATTGCATTTTGCCTTCCAAGTAATTGGAACTTTTTCTAAGTTCCCCCCTGACTTCCAAATTTTTGCAATGTGCCTTCTGAAGTCTCGAAATCGGTCGCATCGTCTCCCTAACATTGGCTTTGGCCATTTTTCAATTGGAGCTGAGGTCGTGTGTTTTGTTGAGGGATTGATTAGCTCCTATTATAGATAGCAAACTCGTCCAACGATAGACATGAATTGCAATTTCACCTTCAAAGTTTTGGAACTCGTTATAAGTTGCCAACTAACTTTTTATGTCTTTGGAATTTCTCCCAAGTTTTGATGTCCTCCGTAGTGGTAACTTCGGCCAATTTTTGAAAATGGCTTACACTTTAGATAATTTTCCAAATCCAGGCCATTCTTGGAAAAAAAGATCTGTGAACTAACCAAAAACTTCGTAGTTCGTTTCACTCGTTGCCTCCAAACTTCGTCCAAACCTTCAATCTTATCATGTAATCAATCAAAATTTGTATATCAATTTGCCAGAACTACCTCTTGGGACTTGCAGCATAAGGTAAGACATGAAGCAAATTAAGAAATGCAGAGGAAAGTTTCAGTATTACAAGATACTATACAATATGCACATCTTATTTGTGAGTGTAGACTAATATGTTAACTCAGAGAATGAATTATTTTTCCGATTAATAAAAAAATGCCTTATTTTTAAGCTAACAGCACATTGTGAGAAACACGATACGAGTATCAAATATGGATACTATATGACCATGCGCTAAGTTTTATTGGCACAAGTACCAAATCATTAAAAGTATGATAAATTTTAGGAGTTTTTGTGTAATCAAAATATGAATAAATCAAAATGAAATATATTATAATTCCTACTACTAAAAAAAATGGAAAAGATATATATATAGAGAGAGAAGCCATTTAACAGATGGTGGCTGCGTCACCATAGCCGCATGTATATACCAGGCGAGAGCAAGGCAACCCTCGTTCAGGTAGCCTGAGTTGATCTACAGGGGACGATCGATGGATATAAAACGGGAAAAAAAAAGGTCAAGATCAATGTCAGGCTAGCTTTAAAACTCATTTCAACACATTAGGAGGAACATTGACAAACTCAAGATTCAGGGGGTTAATTGCTCACAGCTTGCCAAAACCTGAGGGGAGAAATACAATTCCCCACGTGTATTATCAGATAGATTTTGCCAACGAAGCAAATTAGCCACGGGACGAGCACACGGCCAGAGCTCAAATTGGAAAACGATCGGAACTCGATCGAGCGAAGAGCAGATCGGCCGCGAAAGAGAGGGGTCAGAGGTCAATCGAATTGGCTCCCGAGTCGAGTCCGAAACGCACCGCGTTCCGTTCATATCCGCCCTCAGGCATTGCGCGAAATCTGCAGCGTCTCAGGCATTGCGCGAAATCTGCAGCGTTTGCGACGGGAATTCCAGGGCCAGCACTCTCGGACTACGTCGTTTTGGGACCCCCCCACCACAAGATCAGCATCAACGGAGGAAAGTTTCGACCGAAGAGCTGCTCATGAACAGAAGGATATCATCAGAGTCGGTCGACGTTATCTCGTCGACCCCTTTAATAAGGAGATAACGTCGACCCCTTTAATAAGGAATTTGCCATGACCTTCTAAAGAAGTTTCCAAATCACGAAAAGTTCCTCTTCTTTTTATATCTTTTTTTATTTCCAAATCTTCTTTATCAGGAAACTAATGGCCGTTAGGATATGTCCAAATCAGGTTTACAGAGCGACGCGTCGAATTCATGTTGGGGATGTTACTAATAAATTCGACACATCAGTTACCTATTTAATTTTCCTGACGCGATCGCCGTAATCCTAAAAGGGAGGAAGATTTCGATGGCTGACTCTGAAACCCAAATTGACTTAAAAAAACGGCAGCATAACGTATTTTATATTGTCAAAAGGAACAAAATAAGAGGAAGAAAATCTCCATTTTTGTAATCATTCATGACACGTGGCAAATCCTACGTGTGCATGCAAATTGTTTTTTATCTTTCTTTTGGGGGTATTTATGCGGAGCACGCATGTACGAGGAAAAAGGAAACAGAGGAGGAAGGGAAGCAGACACAAGTGGCGGGATTCTTGCATGCAATCGCTTCCTCCCCACCCCCAGCTCTAGCGGCGATCCGATAGCCTCGCTCTCTCTCTCTCTCTCTCTCTCTCTCGTCACGAGAAGCCTTCGTCCTTCATTAATGCCTTCCCTCGCCTTCCCTTCCTTTTCCTCTCCTCTCTCTCCCTGAACCTCTCTCCGAACCCGACTCCAACCTCACCTTCGTCCTCCGTCTCCGTCTCCGTCTTCGCATCCTCATCCTCCTCCCTCCGCTCCCGCGCGCATGGGCACGCGTCCTCTTCCTCATCATTCTCCTTCCGTGCCGGCATCCGCGCGGGACTGTTGACTCTGCGGATTTGAAAAAGGGTCTTCCCCCAACCCGACCTGGCGCCGTGGGCGTTTGCGTTCCGAGATCGCTGAGCGCCGGGGAGAACGCGCGGAGACGGAAGTGGGGGGGCGCCGGACAATGGAGTACGAGAAGAGGAAGTACCCGATAGGACCGGAGCACTACACGCTGTACGAGGAGATCGGGCAGGGCGTCAGCGCCTCCGTCCACCGCGCCCTCTGCATCCCTTTCGACGAGGTCGTCGCCATCAAGATTCTCGATTTCGAGCGCGACAACTGCGACTTGGTAGGTGCCTGGAATTCTCCCGATCACGCGCCGGTTTTTTTGTGTTGGTGTTTTGAATGTGGACACGTTCGATCCAGGCAGTGTTTTCTCGAGCTGGATATTAAGGTCCCCCACTTTTTTTTTTTTTTCTGTTCCCTTTCTTTCTTTAGGTCTTGATGGAGCAAATTCTGAAATTTGTGGGAGAACCGGAAAAAAATAATACTTTGCTAACGTTTTGGCGACTAGATATGGTGATACTATCTTGAATTGCGAAAATGTAGGGGGTTTTGGTGGATCGGACTCCGGACTCTAGGAACGTTTCTTAGACTGATGGCTGAAGCGCAGGACTAGGTCTTAATGAATAATGTCGCTTCTAGCATTGAGATGTATTTGATTTTCGCCTGGTCTCCTTGGTTTTTACTGCTCCATTGTTTCTTTCTTTTTGTCATAGTTCGGTAACCTCGTTTATTGAGGCTCTAAAAACCTGCATATCTAATGCTTTTCTGAGCGTTAACAAGCACTGTCTACTTCAACGGGCCATTTACTTTCTTCAGTGGTTGTTCAAGGCTTTACCATGCTCTCTCTGAAAGGATTGCTGTCAAATTTCCTGCTTCTAATTTGCCAGAAAATGCAACTAATGGGAAAAAGGAACAGAAGGCTAAATGCCAGCTTTCTTAACACATCAGTTTGAAGTTATCTCTATGCTTTTGGTGCAATGTGCAAGAATCTTAGTGGTTTCCGTCTCTCTCGGGTGTAAAATTTTTCAAGGTTCAAGCAGTTGGTATTGCTAATTCTTGTCCCTCTACTTAGCATCGCGGTGGTCGTACTAAGTCGCTTAAATGTACTTTGAACAGAACAACGTATCTCGAGAAGCACAAACCATGGTCTTGGTTGACCATCCAAATGTGCTCAGATCGCACTGTTCGTTTGTCAGTGATCACAATTTGTGGGTTGTCATGCCTTACATGGCTGGTGGGTCTTGTCTCCACATATTGAAGGCTGCACATACTGACGGATTTGAGGAGGTTGTTATTGCCACCGTCCTACGTGAAGTATTGAAGGGTCTGGAGTATCTTCATCATCATGGCCACATACATCGAGATGTAAAAGTAAGCAATTCATTTTGGGCGCTTTATAGTATTGTAGGCATGGCACATATTGTTGTCTTCTAGTGAGTCAAAAAGTTCCTTGGACAGAAGAACTCTGAATAGTGAGTCACCTGTTTGTAAATATTCAGCATGAAGCCATCTATTTAGTTACTCTAGCATAGAGTTAGGTGTTTTCCAACTTACAAGGTTGATCTCTTGTGCTGGGCCAACATGTAGACATTACCATGATTCCTTTTTCTTCAACCAATGTCGTAATTCGCATGCAACACTTTCTTTTGGGGTTTTTCTATTTCAATCATTCAAGGTTTCTCAGCCTGTTTCCACTTCTACAGTACCAGGAAGTATGTTGGAGTTACAAATTATAGTATCAAATTATAGTATGCATTATATGCTATATGAAACACGTAGAGAATGGTTTCTTTTCATCTTGAACAAAATCTATGGTAGTTTGAAGAACGTATATTTGGTTTACTCTCTACTTTGGAACATATTGATAATTCTTTGGGGAGAAACGTAGACCTTTCTGATCATGATCTTAATTTCCATGAGATATTGGGATTGGGACTTGTCAAGTTCAGCAACTAGACAGAGTTATGGTATGGGTTCAGCTGGTGCTACAGGGTCTGTAGGAAATAAGCCGCGAGAAAGATATGGTGAAAGATATAGTTTGCGAAGAACAATATATATAATATGAAATTATAGAATACGTGCAGTATTAGATGTTCTTATATTAGTTGCATGGTGGACTTTGGACAACATGATGACCCGCAAGTGTAAGGAAACAGCTGACTTTGTAACAAGAGGAGAAAGCATGACATTCTGAAGTAACTATGTCAAAGTATAGTTGATGACATGAGATTTGAGAAAGTCGGTCACAAGTAATTACTCATCATAGTGCATGTCTGTGAGTGTTAAGGTGTGAAAATCTAACACTTCAAGTCATGATAATTTTTCATCAGATGGAAAGTGACTATTAACACTGCCTATTCAGATGAATTTTCAATCATCTCAGCTGTGTTACAGTCGTTTAACGTTCTATATCCGCCATGCATTTACATTTATGTCATACCATCTTGTAGGCTGGAAATATTCTTATTGATGCACGCGGAGCCATAAAGCTAGGAGATTTTGGTGTTTCTGCCTGTCTTTTTGACTCTGGCGATAGGCAACGTGTGAGGAATACATTTGTGGGAACACCTTGTTGGTACATCCTTTTACCATGTAGAAATAATTTATTCCGGTTATTTTCTTTTTCCAGGAAAGACAGAATTTAAGCATGTTGTTGGGATTCTTCCTGCAATAACTACATTATGTAGTTTTGAGGATACCCAAAATAATTGTGGTATAAATATCACCTGTGTGGGATACAAATGAATTGAACTTTCTGTCTGTTCTTTCTGTAGGATGGCACCTGAAGTTATGGAACAACTACATGGCTATGATTTCAAGTAGGCTATTTTTTCCCTCTTGGAACCTGTAAGAGTCGTGCAGTGCTATTCTTAGATGGTGGCATCCCATTGATGTGCCTTTGACAAATTTTCACGCAGAGTGGATATCTGGTCTTTTGGTATAACTGCATTGGAGCTAGCCCATGGCCATGCTCCATTCTCAAAGTATCCTCCGATGAAGGTGCACATGTCTGTCTTGACGAGTTTCGTTCCTTTCTGTGGCATCAGGTGCATATTGCCTTAACTCTGATCAAATCTTAACTGGAGTTATCTGGCCAGGTACTGCTCATGACTTTGCAGAGTGCGCCTCCTGGCCTTGATTATGAAAGAGATAGAAAGTTTTCGAAGGTATCTTTTGTGAGGACAAGTATGATAGAACTCCAGTTCAATAATCTTTCACCTTATGTTTTTGCAACTCTTTTGCAGTCTTTCAAGCAAATGATTGCGAGTTGCTTGGTTAAGGATCCCTCCAAAAGGCCTTCTGCTAAGAAACTCCTGAAGCATTCTTTTTTCAAGCAAGCAAGGTCTAATGATTATATAGCACGAACCCTTCTGGATGGTCTCCCTGCCCTTGGTGATCGTATGCAGGCATTGAAGGTCAGCATCTGTTGAAAGACGATGTCAACTTGATCTCCTTATTATTTTTCTTTGGCATTTATTAATTCAATCAGAGATCAAATGAACTTCTTACTGGAATCTTATCCACTACAGAGAAAGGAACAAGATATGCTAGCACAAAAGAAAATGCCAGATGGGCAGAAGGAGGAAATATCACAGGTTTGGCTACTTTAAATAGCTCATGAGTTTATCTTCACAGTTCCCCTAGTGCATTCTGTTTGGATTAAACGGCACACGGCTTTATGATTTTTACATTAAAATCCCATGGATGGGGTGAGGGAAAGAACTTACAAATTTATTTTTGGAAACCAAAGTAAGTTATACTCTGCTAAAAGGAACTTGCCACCTTTCCACTCTGTCAAAGGGAACAGCTTGCTATTTCTTTAAAGGAGAATGGCTGAGTTGTTAGACTGGAAAGGAATAGTTGTTAGGGAAAGATTAGAGCCACAAGAAAATGTGTATGCTGATTAGTCCGCCGTCCCCCCCTACCAACACATCAGTGTACTTAGCATCTTGGTTGTTTCTTTGCCTGTTCTGGTGAGTTTAAAGTCATTTTAGTCAATGAAGATGTCCATACATTTTGCCTAAAACTCTCTAGAATCGTGGGACTCTCCACCCTTAATGTTATCTTCTTCACAGTCATCGCAAATCTTTGTCACTTTTGGTGTGTCCATGTGCCTCTAATTCTATGCGGTGACTGGAGCCTAAACAGATTCTAGTGGATGATATCTTCTGGAAATTAAATGCAGAATGAATATAAAAGAGGAATCAGCGGTTGGAACTTTAATCTTGATGACGTGAAGGCTCAGGCGTCTTTGGTATGGCAAAGCCTTATCTGTTCCCCTTTAATATGATGTGGTATTTTATAAAGTCGGTTTTGATAGGCACAGAAATTTTTTGTTGTATCAGATCCAGGATGTTGAGGAGTCTACATCAGATAATAACCAGGAAGGAAGTACAACTTCTTTGTCTGCACTAGAAGGACAAGATAAATTATCTCAAGCACCAGATTTTCCCATGGGGCAGCTTCCAGAGCTTGCTGAGATGGTATTTAAATAGGTTTTACAAGGCTAGTGTTCTTTTCGCCTTAGAAAATGCTCATCCTGTTCTAAGTGTTTACTATACCTTGCAGGAGGATTTGCTACAGAATCAATCCGCTCCTACTTTTTTTTTACAGCCTTCTTCGACTTCTATCACGTATATTTTTTAATATTCCACTCTACTATGTTTGATACTAATATATCTTCAATTCATCTGATTGTAACATCTTTTACTCGGCAGAGTTAGATGTGAAAGATCTGATGATGACTCAAGCATTGCTAGTTCAAATCGTGAACATGTTTATGAGAAGAGTTCTTCCCCTTTTCATGAGGAGAGAACCCAACTTAATGAAAAGGTCGATATGGGGATCACCGGAAAGAATGTGGAGGGTAGCCCTTCTTGCTCACAACATAGAAGAGGAGGCTCTTTTAATGTCAACAATTTAACAGAAAAAAATATTCCTTTTAACAGAGTGGAAAGGTCTGGAAACTCCTAGATGATTATCTTTGGCTTCCTAGAACTTTTTTCTTGTGATTATTAGAATAGGCGACAGATGCTGTTGATTGAAGATCCAGTTTTCTTTATTTTCATTAGAGGTTCTTGTGAAATTTCCAGCGAGAAATTCCAAAATCAACCGATAATATCAAATGGCAATGGCGTAATTACTTCCATGGGAGATGATGTGCTTTCTGAACTTCCCCCTAAAGTCACCAGATCTTCAAGTATGTGCTTAAATATTTTGGTCTCAGCCTCTTTTTCCTTCATAAACCCTGGATAAGAGATGATGTATGAAGCCCTTCCTGTTCTGACTAGGTTTTGTATTGTTGCAGCAGCAAATATTGATGATCTTGATGAAAAAGCAAAAGTGCCAGTTGTACAGCAAAAGGGACGTTTTAAAGTTACATCTGAAAATGTTGAATCAGAAAAGGTGAACAGGAACTCTAATATTGATGCTTCTTCATAATCAGAATAGGAAAATTTTTTATGCTTAACTTGGATTTTTACTCAGGTTGCTCCATCTCCCGTACTGCAGAAAAGTCATAGTATGCAGGTTGGTAGTTGTCATCTGTGTATGGATCTATTGGTCATTCTCTTCTGGTTTTATGGTAAAGTACTCAAATATTGAGGAATATTATTAAACTGGATTGGGAATTTTATCATTGTGCTGCCGTGTTTGCTAATGCTATAAAATATAATAGTCGTTAAGGACTCAGAGTATTTCTTATGAGCTATTGCTGCAATAAACTGCTCTTCATTAGAACTAGCTAAATTCTATTTAGTTAGACGGCCAAAAGTGAAAATTTAAGGAACTCGTAATTTCTTGTTTCATGGCCCATGATCATAGACAATTATGCTATGACATTTCTTTAGAATGGTGAAATTCATGTGGTGGTTGCTGTTTTTCTGATTTATTCTGTTCTGCCCAAATGGGACGATTGTTTGTAAGAAGACTTCATTCGAATATCTTTGGTAGTTTGACCCGAGTTTCCCCTCATGTTGCTCATTGCACGTGATTGCTGACAGTGCCATGTGAAGGGTATTAATATCTTTTACATTTTACTTTTACTAATCATGTTAGTCTTATTTATAATGTTGCTATTATGCTCCAGAATATGATGGGAGCTCCTCTTTAAGCATCCCTCCCCACACGGTCTAGCTATTGTGATTTTGAATATTGTCCTTTAATACTTAGATAGTCCTGTTGATTCTACAGCCAATGGACAATGATTGACTTTATTGGGAGAAAGAAATTCCTTACCTGCTCTTTTTATTTTGAGTCAATTATTACTGGGCATGCAGGTCTTCACCCAACACCCTGCAATGCCTGCCTCAGCTCTGCCATCACCACCTGATGCTACATCACCAAGCCCCTCTGGCCATTCTCTTTATCTAGCATTGCACTCACTTCTGCAGGCAAATATTGCTCAGAGGGTATAGATTAGCCATGTGATGTGTTTGTCTTGTATTAAATAACAATGAAATTTCTGATCAGTTTTATCGATGTCGTCAGGATTGCATTTTAAGTTTAATGAAGCAAATTACTTCCACGGAATCCACAGGTGCAAGCATTGGGATTTGTGCATATTGAATGATGGTCGTTGGTCAAAACTAATGTATGTACTTTTCATCGTCATCACAGCGAATCGTGCCATTGATTCGGAAGGCTTGCAGGCACTTACTTCAATGACTGATAAATCTCTGGTACGTCACATGGTTTCGTTGAGGCAGTTTTGTGGTGGGGGGGGGGTGGGAAATAATCTCTCTGCATTTCTTCATGGTGGCTTCTAAGTTGTCAGCTATAGTAAATTCGATAAAGCAGTTATATTAGGCATCACTGAGAAAGCACCACTCTTATGGGCCTTTAGATCCTCCTTTGTGGGCTGACAGCCGTTTTTGGCATTGATCCAAGATTAGTAATGTGCTTCTCAAGGAGGAGATATCATGCCTTCCGAGGCCATCACTTCACTTACTATATGACGGTTTAGATCTGAAGTTTTTATATCTGCACGTGCATTCTCTTAGGAAAGTTAATAGCCTGAATGTCAAACTGTCTGTGTATATACTTGCTTCTTGCAATAATTCAGCTAAACGATCAGTTCTGCAGCATCAAACTTTAGAGGCCAATTCTTTTTGCTTCTTTATGATGGTCAAAAAACTTGAGTGGATGTGGACAATGTATGGTCCTTCAGTTCTCAAATGTTGTTTTTCTCCTGAAAGCATAGCGATTTTAACTTAGTTCTAATTGATTGAATTCAAGTTGCCAAGACGAACCCTGTTGTGGCTATTTCTTCGTGACCTATAGGAGTCTTTCCTTACTGTGGATTGTGAAAATTCTGCAATTGGTTTCAGCTTGAAGCAGCTAATGACAGAGAGAAGGATTTAGTTCACGAAGTAATGGAGTTGCGTTGGAGGTATACCCTTAGCATTTTCAAGGAATAAATCTATGGTGCTTGCTAATGCCGTAATATATTGATTCTTGTCTCATTACACAGGCTTGTGTGCATTCAAGATGAACTTCACAAAGTCAAAACAGAAAATACTCAAAATCCTCAGGTACTTTTTATTAGTTTTAGTGCATCATCTGCCCCACGAAATGGCAGGTCTGACTCTTTTTTTCATTTCTTCCGCAGCAATGACTCCAGTTTGCCGAAGATGATGGGATGTATGTATGTAGGGATGTAGAAGTATGACTAATTGATGCTAAGATAATCTATTTCAGAAGATAGGTTTACTCTGATCAGTAAAATCATTGGATTACTAACTATCAAGTGCTTTTCTTTGTAAACAAAACTTTACTATCTCCTCATTGACTGGCAGAACCTGTAAATACAGCTATAGCTTTCGGCCCTTGGCCCAAGTAATTAGCATAATGAGTAAGGGCTTTCGAGGCACCTTTTGGCTGTGTAGGATTAAGGTGATTAAATGTCTCTTCTTCCTGAGCAACACTGGCGATGGTGTCAAAGACTCGACCCTCCCTATCCTCATTTCTTTCCTCCCGATGTCATGTTTCGGTCAGAGGCGTGCCGAATTCGTCGGACTTAGTTGATATGCCGGCAGTCGGGATATCGGCCTTGCTGCGTATCTCTCCTTTTGTTAACTTCTTCGAAACCCTTTTGCCTCGAACACTAGACCGGGCTTATCTTGTTAAACATCGTTCATCCAATAGAACGCACTCGGAACCTTTTCCCTTACCTTGCCTTTCGCTTCCCAGCAAGGAGACTATGCAACTCTCTGGGTTCACTGCACCGTGAGGAGAGGAAGTTGCTTATGAACTTATGGGAACATCTCCCCAGATTCGCCTTAGGCGGCACTTTTGAGAGCTTCATCCTGCCCAATCCTTAGGGATTTGAATCTATAATGAAACAGTGAAGCGACGAAAAGGGAAACCAGGTGAACCCCCCATCAAATCCAGCTGCGTTGACCTTGGACAAACCGTCGGGAGTATTGCAAAGGATCATGAAAATCCCCACAGCATTTTGGCCCCACAGCTCGGGAGGGATACGGCGCATCTTGGTTGACAAAATCAGCAAAACCATGGCATGGACTCGAGGCTCGCTTAAATGCGCGCGCGAGAGGGTCATATGACTCTGGGTGATGAATGAGTCGGATGGCCCCCGTCATGCGATAAACGTATCGAGATCAAACGAGAAGTTTAATGCAATGCCAGGGTGTATTAAAATCGTTGTTGGGCTGCGTTTGGTTTGATTTTGACAATGATTTTGGAAAAATGCTGAAAACTAGCTAGTGGAACTTGTTTTCAGCTTTGATGTTCTTAATGTTGATTTTTCGTCTTCAAAATTCATTGAGAAAATTGAACCAAACACACATTTTGGTTTTGGATGATGGGGACTCTCATTCATGGTCTCGGTGGGGGGAAAATACTAGGGGTGAGCATTATAAATTGCCCGTCTGAGAACCGCTCGGACCAGCCGGATCTGGGCAGTTCTAGGCGGTTCCCATGTGGAATGGTCTGGTTCTCGATTCCATTTTTTGGTCCGATTCTCGATTCCGGGATTGGACCAGACCGAAATTATTTTTTTAATTAAAAAAAAAGCATAAAAAATCGTATATCATATTTGGGGCTTTCTTTACGCGGCGGCCTTTGCGTCCTCCTTGTTCTCGCTATGCTCAGTCTCATCCTCCAAGATTGTCTCAATCTCGCTTGCCATCAAAATCGTTCTCTCTCTCGCTCTGTCTTCCCATGGAAGGAAGCCATTGTTGCCCTCTTGTCGTCCTTCCCCAACCTGCGCCTTCCGTTATGAGGAGTATGTATGCTCCTCGTAGATCCAATAATTATCCATCCGCGAATTGGATCGGACCGGGCAAGAGTCGGACTGGACCGCCTAGTCCAGTTTGATCTGGTTCCCGATTCTAAATAATAGAGAATCGGTTCCACCTGTCCAGTTCTCGATTCTTAGAGAATCAGAAATAGTCCGGGAGCTGATAATATCTAGAAAATACCAGAAAGGAAATGGAAACGAGAAAAGACTAAAAAACAAAAGGAGGGGGCCAAAAAAAAAACCCTTAAAAAACACGATCATCCTCCCCAAAAAAGAAGAAGAAAAAGCCCGAAAAAGAGAAAAAGCGAAGGCTTTCGTCTCGAACTTTTTGGACAACAAATATATAGTCACGCACTCTCTCTCTCTCTCTCTCTGTGTCGACATCCGCACGGACACGCGCGCTCGCCCGCGAAGGCGATCCCGGAGATTGACAAATCTTGCGCCCAGCGAGCGAGATGGAGAGAGAGAGAGGGAGAGAGATGTCCAGGGCGGAGAAGGAGCTCGTGTACGTCGAGCACTGCAAGGGCGTCAATGGCCTCGACAAGGTCGTCCTCAGAGAAGTCCGAGGATGTTCCGCTGAGGTAATCGCGTCGATCCCCCCCCCTCTCCCTCCCTCCCTCCCTCCCCCCATCGATCGCGTCTCGGCCCTCATTGTTTGTGCGGCTGCCGGGCCGTCCGCCCCGTCGGGTTTTCGCGTTTCGGAGCGGTTTCGGTCGCACCCCTCCCTTTTTTTTCTTTTTTTTTTGGCTCGTTTCTATCGGAATCGTTTGTGTTTCTGGAGTGCCGGAGCGGGGTGGCGCTTGGGAAGGGGGGTTTAGATCGAGTGCAATGAGCGTCGGATTCGGAGGCTGTGATGTGGGTTGGTTGGTTGAAACGGGGTGATTTTGAGAGGTCTCCGTCCTGATTCGCGCGTCTGTCTCCATTCCTGCAGATTGGCGTGTGTTCGCATCGCAATTCTGCATGTTCATTTGTTTTCGATGATCCTCTGCCGTTGTGCTATGTGATTGATTTCCCACGCCTTTGAGGCTATTCCCCTTTTTTTTTAGTAATTCAGCTTCTATCGGCCTTTACTGTTTTCGCTTTGAGGCATCGATATTGATTGGAATGTCGGTGTTTGAAACAGGTGTACCTTTATGGTGGCCATGTAACATCTTGGAAAAATGAACATGGGGAAGAATTGCTTTTCCTCAGTAGCAAGGTGCCTTGCTTCATCGCATCTTTTTCTGTGCAGTGTCGAACCTTATATATATCCTTTTAAACGTTCTCTCTAATATAGCCATGACTTATCCTTGGAATCAACCCAGCAGTTGGTTCGATCTTATAGGTCTTGCTGAAGAGTACACTTCTGGTTGCATCATTTACTCTGGTGGAATTGGAAAAAGAGGGGCATGGAGAGAAGAGAGTAGTAGACTAGGGTACCAAAATCTGTCATGTGATCTGCTCATTGAGATATTTCATATTTCTTTTATGCATAAAGATGTTTGTGCATTCTCTTCATGTCACTGAAAAAACTCTTACATAATGCTCTTGTCTTTTGCACTTTTTCAACTAAAAGACTAAGCTGTTCTTGACCTTTCCCTCCCACCAACTCCTCGTGTCTCCCCTTTCTTTTCTCGGCCTTACAGTGGTATTTAAGCTCTGCTCGTCTGTTATATAACACTAACATTTTGCCAGGATTAAAAACTGTGCTTTAGATATGCTTTAGTAATGTCAGAACAATCAGTCTGTCATGAAGGCAATCTGCTTACAAGAATAGGTTGTGCTTATCTGGGAGTTCAATTGATTTTCTTAACCTTTCCTTGAATTGTTGTCCGGAAGCTGCTATGCCTTTCTATTGCCGGTTTATGAAATTGATTTTGCTTACTGAATTGTATGTATGGTGGGCTTAATATTTGTATGATCATCCCACTGAACTTACATTGAATTCTTGGTGGAAGTAGACAGGCTGGAGGAAATATTCTTTTGCTTTCAATGACATTCCCCACAATTCTCTCCTCCTCTTCCTTCTTGCCTTTGTTTGCATCTCTTAGAAATTGTACACATCTTGTTGCTTTTTTTTTAGGTGAATTACACAAAACCCTGGTCAACTTTCAGGATGCTGTACACTCAGCCCTGAACTTTTGGCCGGCACACAAAATCCCCCTCAACTTCCACTTTGTTATAACTGTTGACTCTCTGTCTATTGTCCTCTTTGCACATGCCTAACATGTGATTTTTGAAGGGCAAAATTTGAGTCTTCTTGATTTCTTTAGTCGAATCATTCTTTTTGCCTCCAAGTGCATAGCAAATCTAAATTCATAAAATAAATACAAATAATAAGGAAAAAAATGTAATGACCATTAAAAAATATGAGAACTTAACAACATCGACAACAATAACAATAATAATATGGTTTAACTTCATATAAAGAAAATTTTAAATTTATCTCGAACTTTTAGCACTATTATCGAAACGTGTCAATATGGTACTTTTTCTTTTGATATATCCTTCATTAATTAGCCATTTAAAAAGACATGGCCGTCGGCATTGCATAGTTTTGTGCTCTTCTAAGTTTCTGCATGATAACATACATTATGGAAATGAAATAACTTTGGAGAAATGACTAAGTGAAGAAATGCATAAAGTACTGGAGAAAGGTAAGGAGAATCAAACCGAGTCATATCTCAGTTATAGAGAATTGATAGACATAAAGAAGATGAATGGGACCATTGTGGTGACTAAGGTGAGAAATGTCACCTTTTTTTTTTTTTGGGGTGGTCTTTCTTAAACAAGATATGTAATGTTAAAATAAAAAAATAAGAAATTATTATTGTTATTATTAACTCTTCTGCTAATTTATTTGTAAATTGTAGTTTTTTAAACAATTAGGAGTAAAAGACTGATTGACTAGATAATCAAGAAAAATACCAATTTTATGTACAAAAGGAAAAACAGATGAAAGGTTGACAGCTGTAACCAATAAAAGTCTTTTTTTTTTTTTTTGGGGGGGGGGGGAGGTGTTTGGGCTGTGTGACAGTTCGTGATTCTTTTCTTCCTGACTTAGCACAAAGTATGTATGCATTTCATAGCTATTCACCACTCATGTCTAACTCCTCAATTATCTTTTGAGATGGAAAGCAGGAATTAGCAAAATGTACCTCTTCAAATATCAGTTTGACTCAACTATGGCTGTATGTCCTGTGTACAGGCTAATTTTAGTCCCCCAAAGGCAATCCGTGGAGGTATTCCTATCTGTTTTCCTCAAGTATGTATTCTTCCTCTTTGAATGACGTTTGCTTGACTCATCCGAATTGCATAATCTCTAAGAAATGGCCCTAAATATTCAGTTCTCAAATCTCGGTCCTCTCGAATCACACGGATTTTCAAGGAATAGGTTTTGGAGCATTGATAGCGACCCCCCACCTTTCCCTACAAATAGCTCCAACAGGGCGTTCATTGATCTTATACTAAAGCCCTCAGAAGAAGATGTCAAGATCTGGCCTCACAGGTGCGTAATCAGATTTCTTGAAGTGTGTGCATCGGAAAGAAGTACAATTAAGGAGTTCAACATATATTATCTTGACTCGTGACTCCATCAGTCCTATGTAAAAGTTGAATAAATAGAATGTGGTGAAACAACTCGGGCATACAGTTACCGTGAAAAATAATTTGGTTGCTTAGATAAATGCTGTTCTCTAGTTGGATTTATGCATTGATTCATCTCTATGTTGTTTGTAGGTACGAGTATCGTCTGAGAATAACTCTGGGACCTGGAGGAGATCTGATGTTAACTTCTCGCATACGAAATATGAACACTGATGGAAAGCCATTCTCGTTCACATTTGCGTACCACACTTATTTTGCTGTTACTGACATCAGGTTTTGCAATCTCTCTAGTTTAAATCTGTTAAATTGTGGAATTCTTTTGGAAAGCTTCCGACATTGACAATGTTTCACATGAAAAAGAGTCATTGTGGTCGTTGTAAAGCTTCTCTAATCATGCATGAAATATGTGACTCCTAAGTTCCCAATTTGTCCTTCCAAGGATTCAAATTCAAAGATTTAGAAAAAAATTATCAACTATAGCTAAGATTCTTTTTGTGGGTTAACGGTTGGCAGCATTTGCAAAGACCATGATTTGACTAGTCATTTAAGAGAGTTAATATCATGAAGTGGTCAGATAAAACCAACATTTTTTGGGACAAAAACTTTACTGGTTGTTGGGAGTTGTGAAGTATATTGCAAATTATATTTCATGAAGTAAGCTCTCCAACATTTTTTCTTTGCTTTGCTAAAAATATTCACTGGCCTCATCACCAGAGTATTTAACTGCTACTGTGCTTTTTAGGTAGGTCTGGAGTCTCCAGACTGCTTTATGATCCGAAATCATTCTTAGGCTGTTTATGATTGTGAACCATTATCTTAGTTAACCATTTGGTCATACAATAAGATCTGCAGTAATTGGAGAGTTTGTATGTTGTTTAATTTTTTTTTTCTCAACATTGCCATGAAAGATAATAATGTTGCTCGTGTTAGTTCTCACTATTTTCATATGTCACACTGTTTGATTACTTTGTCCCAGGATGTTTCCTTCGGTCATTTGAATATTGCTTGCTCCCTGTTTCTCTTCTGTTGTATACGTCTTAATGGACTAATCTCTATGGATTAGTGAAGTGCGTGTTGAGGGACTAGAAACTTTGGACTATTTAGATAACCTGAAGAACAGGAAGCGATTCACGGAACAAGGGGATGCAATAACATTTGAATCAGAAGTAAGTGTTAGTTCTTTGTATATTTTGTTGAACTTAGAGTTGCCGTTCCTTGTTTTATACATGATACATGCATTCTCTTGCTTCCTTATCCAGTTTGTAATCCTATAGGTTGACAGGGTGTATCTAAGTACACCAACAAAAATTGCTATTTTGGACCATGAACGAAAGAGAACATTTGTCTTGCGGAAAGATGGACTTCCAGATGCCGGTAAGTCTAGCCACTTCCATGCATCTAAGTGTGCAAGGTCTGGAGTACCAATGTTGCTTGCATATATGCTCCAGAATTTGGTATCTACTTCTGAGCATTTCCTGCAGACATTTTACAGCATAGAAGCCTGTGCAAATCAGTTTCTCTTGCTAATCCTAGATTATGAGTACAACTTAGTTTACAAGCTACTTCAATTTTACTTAAGTAACAGTTCTTGCCTTTTTTTTTTTTTTTTTTGGGGGGGGGGGCCTATAGTTGCTTAAGAGGTTGTTTACATACGTTCAAATGTAGTTTAGGATTGTTTGCAAATTTAATTGCAACAAAGGGTGGCTGGTTTTGAGCTGGTGTTACTGCTCAGTTCAATTGTTTGCCAAAATTGGCATTAGCCTTTAAATTTTAAGTACTAAAGGACATGAATGATTTTGGTGGCCATATGGCCAAGTAAATTCAATTGGTGATTTACACTTATACTGATCACAGTTTATGTAAAGGGAATCAACATCGTCTGATTTGAGTAGCAGTTAGGGGAATTATGTGCAAAAGCGCAAGGACTTTCTGCCCAGCAATTTATTGAAATCTATATTTGGGATCAAATAAGAATTCTATTTATTATTTTTTTTTGGGTGGGGCGGTGGAGGAGGTTTTCTTTCTTGATGTGGTAATAGGTATATGTTTTCTGGAAAATCTCTAGGCAAGAAACCTTTTAAAATTGACCTTTTTCCCCTTCAACTGGCAAATCTCAGCCAGATAATTTTCCTAGAATAGAAAAGTCGCAAAAAAACATAGCTGCTTCTTGCAGTGAAAAGAGCGACTACCTATATTGGCACACTAAGTGAATGAACTTCTATTATTGCTCTTTGCTCACCAGTAACAATTCGTGGCAGTGCAATTAATGCAATTTTTTTCCAATAAGCACAACTTTTACAGGTAAATCCTGGAAAATTTCATCTCACGAGAGTTTTTTGCCTTAAGTATATATCCTACTGCGACTTAAGGTGGATGTTTTCCCTGTTTCTTGGTTGGAGAGTCTTAATGTGACCCTGTTCCTCTAGAAGCTCATTATAGAATACATGTATAGCGTTCTGTGAGGGCAATCTCTCACACTCGAGGTGTTTCTGTGGATTTATGGGAATCAAAGTTCAATGTGCTCGAGAATATGTCTGACTGGGTTGCAAATGTTTTCTGATGAATGATGCATGCTGTAGAAAATTTAATCCAATCTCAAAGTAGTTTTTTCTGCAATGAGGCCGATTGATCAGAGCAGATGCAGAATAGTAGCTGTTTAACTATTTCAAATTTGTGGGCTGCAAATTTTTGGTAATTAACCATTTAAGTTATATGGTATTTGGCTTTTACTTTATGTAGTCCAAAGATGCATTTCAAACCAGTATTTACATGCATAACATTCTTTGCAGTGGTATGGAACCCCTGGGATAAGAAGGCAAAAGCCATGCCTGATTTTGGGGATGATGAGTACAAGCATATGTTGTGTGTTGAGGCCGCTTGTATTGAGAAGCCCATTACATTGAAACCTGGCGAGGAGTGGAAAGGAAGACAGGAACTTTCCGCTGTACCCTCCAGTTATTGTAGCGGCCAACTTGATCCACAAAGAGCACTGCAATCTGGTTAAAAGGCTGACCACTGTGTCATGTCTATTGTACAGGTATCTCTTGGAAAAGACTAATAGAAATCAGATTCATAGTGCTTTTGCTTGAATTTTTTCGGCTGAACTAATCCCCATTTGAAAACACTAAGCTAAGAAAGGCTTCTTGTAGCTTCTCTGCCCCAGCAAGTAGTGTGGCATTCGGTTGTGTAGAAATTTTTAGTTATGTGAGTTCACAATAAGATTAATTGCAAACGTGTGCACATGCAGTCACTTCATGATATCATGCATTTTCTAGCTTGACAACTTTTAATTGGATTGTTGCAGGCACTCTCTACACTCTGAATTGGTGCTTTTGGCGAATTAATGCCAGTGTTTTTCTGAGGGCAAGTCATTGTTCAAACTGTTCATATTCTATTGAAGCACCTTTTCTTTGATTCCGAAAGAATGGAAGAGGCAGCATTACTGGGCTTGGTTTAATTACGTGAATTTCTGGGTCTTCTTTCTGGAGGGAAAAATGATACGACGAAGTCCTGGCTGCTACTTTTTAGCTCCCTATTTTCCTTTTTCCTTACCAAAGATGATTGTAATCTTCCTTTTGCAAGTCTTTTCTCCGTTCACAAGGAACTCCTTTCTGTTCTTTGGCATTCTGCAAGCAAACTCTAGCAGTTTTATTGTTCCTTCGCCTGATTTATTATAATGTTATGGTCTCTTTCATGAACAATTTTCATTTGTTGGTGTTAGCATAACATTTGTGGCTTGACGAAGCCCTTTTATAATGTCATTAAAGTCTTTTACCAAAGGGGGGCAAGAAACCCCGAAGGACGGGTTAATTATAGACAGCCATGGACAACCTCAACTACGATATTTAAGATTAAACTCGACGGCTTAGCGAAGTTACGACTGCAAGGTGCAGCGTAGCTTTGAGACCGTCATTGCTCTCTTCAGTGGGAAGCTTTCTGCTCGAACGAGAATTAACCCCCGCTAATAGGTAGTGGGAAGGAATAGGCATCTCTTCAACCTAGTAAACGAGGACTGTCCATCGTCCATCCGCGAAGGGTACAGTCCACGTCATGAGAGAGATCCTGCTGGCCAGCTCCCCTCCGCCGCAGCCTGTCTCCGGCGACGCTTGCGTCCAAATCCGGCTTTCGACGGTGGTGGGTAATTCTGTTAAGGCCTGCTGAGACAGAAGAAGCTCTTCCACTTTCCCCCAAGAGCTTCTCGTGTCTGAAACGACGGGGGGTCATTTTCCTGATACTTTCACTCACTCAGACACACCCCAAGAAAAAAAAAAACTGTCTTTTTAAACTTTTTGCCCAAAAAGAGGATAAATATTTTCAGACGGGGACGGCCACGCCCCGCCACGCGCTGTCTTTCTCGCGTGCGAACCCGAAAGCTGCTCCTCCTTCCGCCTCCGGCTAGTTTGCGCACGTGAGCACGAGCGCGTGAGGCGACTCGCCGTCTTCCTAAGGAATTAGAAGTTTCCAAAACCCCAAAACTTAAAATTGAAAAGAAAAGCTAAAAATCAGGCCCCCACCATTTTCCCTGTACAGACTCGAGCCGAGAGAGAGAGAGAGAGATCGAAGGGGTTTCGTACGAAGTGGTGAGCCCGGCGCGGTGAGCGATGATCCGAAGGTCAAAGCTGGCGAGCTCGCAGGGGAACGCGTCCACAAGCGAAGGAAATGCACCTTGACGGAGGGAGAAGGGGAGCTCGATGCCGGGATTCTCTGCCTCTGTGGATTCCCTCTCCTCCGTCGCGCGACGCTCCGAGCAGGTCAGAATCCCAATTCTTCCACCTCCCGTGTGTGGCGCTGACGGAGGTCAAATTTCCCTCCCGCCGAGGCGCTGCGATCTCCGCCTCTTTTGTTTTTAGCCCGGGAGCTTGAGCCGTGACTCGGTCGAGCTTTGCTCGAACTTTTCCCCCGAAGTGAGCGTCTTCTCGATTCTCCGCGAGGACAGTGTGACGATCATCTTGGCCAGCTGGAGTTTGATGGTACTGAGCCTTTGCAAGAGTCACGTCGGGTGTTTTAGTAGCTTGAGCTTGCTAAAATTGACAAAAAGCTGCTTGCTGGTTAGCGAGTGTGATTGGTGATGAGATGTCAATCTTAGGTGGAGTTCGAATTTGATGGAGCTGAGATTTGGAGGGAGACTTTGTATGCCGGGATCATATTCTTGCTTAAAGATGCGTAAGAGTTCGCGTTTCAAATCCTTGTTGTAGTTGACAGATGGTTTGCTCTCTGGCGCTTGCAAAATGTGATTTTGCACATGCTGAGTCAAAACCCTAGCTTGGTTTGGGTTTCTTTGTATTCTGGGGGGAGTTAAGGTTGATTACTTGAGCGCTTCTGATGCCTGGTTTGCTTTACTGAAAATGCAACCCCCGAGTCGGCCCTCGCGTATAAACCTAACTGAGTTGAAAGCACAGATGGTGAAGAGAATTGGGCCCGAAAGGTCGGACCAGTATTTGCGCTATTTGCATAGATTCTTGAGTTTTAAGCTGAGCAAGGCTGAGTTTGATAAGCTTTGTTGGAAGCTTCTTGGGAAAGATAATGTTAGTCTCCATAATCAGCTCATACATGCTGTCTTGAAAAATGCTCATGGAAAGGTCCCTCCACCATTGCTAAATAACGATAGAGATCTCTTGGGTACTAATGATGGACCCATCCCCCTGCAGAATGAGGATTTTCTTCCTTTTCCACCGCAAAGACCGCTAAAGGTTATCTCTGAGGGACTAAATGGGAAAGTAAATTTCACCCCTTGTCTTCCAACGACTGAGGATTGTAAAGACAGTTTGGAAGATCAGAATCCTAATTGCCTGGCTTTACTGAAGCCGGTGCAGCATCATCAAGAAGCAGAGGAAGACATTAGACTGCCAATTGCAAGTATAGTGAGGAGTGGTTTAGTCTGTGCAATAACTAAGGAACAAAGTAACCTAACAGTTTCTGAATATGTAAAAGAAGTTTCCAACAGACGTCAAGTCCAAGCTCCTTTGGGAATCTCACTTTGCGCTGCTAGGGCAGGTAGTGCCCGGAGAGCCTTAGCATTAGCGACTAATATTAGGTGTTCAAGCTTTCATGGTGAAGGTGGACTGCTAGATACCAAGACATTGAGAGATCGCATGCAGCAGGTTGCTACAGCTCAGGGGCTTGAAGGGGTGTCAGTGGACTGTGCAAATCTACTGAATAATGGATTGGATGCATACTTAAAGGGGCTCGTCATGTCTTGCATTGAGATGATGAAAACAAGATGTGGGGGTCGGTTGGGAAAAAGGAGTCTCCACATAAACAGCTTTTCGAAAGATAAAGTGGTCTTGCCGAGTGATCGGTTTTGGCTACAAAATGGTGGTAGGCCTCTAGAATTTAGTGAGGAAGTGAAACCCCCATTTGTCATATCGATGTTGGACTTCAAGGTTTCTATGGAGCTCAAGCCTCGCCAGCCAGGAGAAGACTGGCCATTGCTGCTAGAGAAAATATGCACGCGTGCATTAGAGGGCTAAAGTATCTGAATTTAACTCAACCATCACCGCTTCTGGCTTTTCAAAATTGTCAGAAAGACTCCAGTAAATTTGACAGCCAGCTCAAATAATATCTATGCGGTGAATTAGTTTGTGTAATCTCTTTGCCCTAAGGATAGATCTCTGCTTTGACGTCGGAAAGAGGATATGGGTTTGAGATTGAGAGATTTCCTTCAATTCCTATTCTTACTTCCAAGAGCCAACCAACTGTTTGGAAGATGAAGAAGAAATAGGACTATTTATCTCCGGTTGCCCTCTTGTATCCTTAGAATTAATTTGCAGGTTTGATTTGTAACTCACAGCTTAGAAGAAGTTTTAAGCAGTTTTGTACAAGTAGCTTGTTTTGTTTTATAGGAAGATAAAATCCTGTGATGCTGAAGTTCATATTCACTGGTGTATTTACAACTCCGAAACTCTTCTAATTGTAACAGAGGTTAATTTGTGATGTTAATATGCCAGTTGTGGATCATCAAAATAATTGGCAGTTAGGATTTCATATTTTAAAAGAGACTTGAGCTCCTTTAGGGCTAAACCAGCTTGCATTTCGGGTAGGTGACTTCTTTCCCTGTCCAAACACCACAACAAGGAATGGAAGTAAAATCAGCACTCCACATAAAAATGGAAATTGGCACATCTACGAGAGAGCAATTTAAAGTGTCATATGAACTCTGTTCCTAAAGATCACTCCAATGTAAGGAAATTCACTGGATTTAAGAGGGCCTTCTATTTTCCTGTATTTCTGTTTTTTACATTTGTTGAATTTACAATCATTCCCTTACCAAAAAAAAAAAAAAAAAGAATTTACAATCATTCAACTTGTATCAGATCTTGGATGTGCAGACCTTCATCCTGTTGATGCGCTATCAAGACATTTGAGAGTCGTAATATGGATCATGAGCTATCTATCTGGCTATGTTGTGCATGGTCCTCTTTGGCCGTCCTGTAGTTCAGGTGTGAAAGTGAAACTGCATTCCAAATGAGGAGCATTATAATCTGCGCTTAACAAGGAACACGCCTTCTGTTTTTATGTACTATGATTGCCTTGTCTCAAGGCGCATGTTCTGATAAGACGAGAGACAAGCAGCTTTCGCGGCTAATTAAGCTCATTAAAGTTACTAAACTATTTCAGTTTTGCTTGTGTTTCTGGTCCAATCATGTTCTTCTTGTAATTGAATCTTGCTTATGTGTCACTTTTCTGGACAAGAAAATGGAATGGGAAAATGTGGTAATGGCCATGAGCTTCATTTACTCGTTATTTCCCTTGGTTGTCTCTGGTTCTGCTTATATATGGACATCAATGACGGGGAAAAGAGTGCTGAGATAATTAGACCTGGGTAATGTCTTTATTTGATTGAGACTTACATGGTGATTGTTACCAGAATAAGGATTTATGATCTAGTTTTTGGCAAATAGCCTACTCTTTTAACCTGTATTTGGCATATGCTTGTCTCTGGAGATGAAATGGCAAGAGGGTGATCAGAAGTTCAGAACAATGATTACTACAGATTCACTCCATCGTAACAAATTATTGCGTCACTTCTCGGGTTTTTTTCCCTATGCAGATGAACTGTGCAGTCTTTTCTTTTTGACTATCTACTCTTTATCTGCTAAGAAGGCTTAGCAGAGTGCTTGAAGAGCGAATGACTGGTCATGCGTGAACCATTTCTAGGCCAGAATTTGTGGAAACCACATGCGAAGCGAAGGTCAGGATTAACTCTCTCTCTCTCTCTCTCTCTGTTTGCGTAGAATATTAATATAATTTTTAAAATCATTTAACCATTAACTATGTTTCATACATCTACAACGCGGTCTCAGGTTGCTCATTAGCCTTGTCATTCAAGGAGCTTTTGATGCTCTAGCTAGGTCGTCACTTCAGTGAACGTTTAGCCAACTTATCTGGTTTGTTTGTTCTTGTATTTGTCACTACTTATAATAATCTTGAACTACATCTTTCTCTCTCTCCCCTTCTACAATGGACAGACCAACAAGTAATCTTCAACGGAGGAAGTTGATAGCGTAGCAGAACGTGAATTTCCTGTGTTTGAAAGACAATCCAGAGTCTATCCCCTGTTGTCCGTGGAATATAGTCATGTCGAGTCGTAGAAAGTATATTTAACCTTTTGCTGAAAAGACCCCTTGTTCTGGATATCATATCAGGAACAGTAAGTCCTTCTAATTGATTTTCCCAACCTAACAAGAACTGTACCATTGTGTCTTTTTGGGCCTGCACGAGATTTGGAGCCTGCTTCTTCGGCCGATAGACCAGCAGTTAAAATGATTGGGCCTAACGGGCGATTGATGGTCTTCTTATGCATAAAGCATTGATAATCTTTTTTCAAAAATTGAGTTCGCTTTTCTTTCCCACTTTTATGAGCAGTCACGCCATCTTTTCTTCTTCACCTATAGTCCGACATTTAGCCCATCTAACATCAGTTGCTTCTCGTGCAGTGCAGTGTGAGACTTTTGGCAGCAGATAGCTATTATAAGGCAGGACTTTCAAAACCTTTAAGGTGGGAAGTCGCATCTTCTACGATGGATATGTGACAATAGCAAAAAGGTATTTACATGACTTCGTCTCACTATTTTTACGCAACAGTAAGAGAACTGTATTCGATAACATCGTCTGTAGTTCACTCAGTGCGCGTTCTTGACACACTTGCAGTAGCCCTCTATACCATGCTACTGCAATGGTCACCCAATTTTATGCAGCGATTTTTTTTTTTTTGCTATTAAGGGCAAGATAGTATTACTAGGTAGTCACTGAATCCCAGCTAGGCATGCCCATTTGGAGTTCTCTTATCAAGCATGGTCGGTGGCTAGGGATGCGGGCGCATTGTGGTTCGACCACACGAGAACCCTCCAAAAAGGCCGGTGCACATTGCGCTTGGGACGGTTGGCCATCAGCTCCGTTTCCGACCTCTTCAGCATCTCCCACATCACCTGCACGTCCTGGTATTCACAAGTCTGTACATCATCCTCTAGCTTCATATGTTCAGCACCTGCACAGCCAAAAGAGTTACATTCTTGTCCTACGGCCTCAAACCGTCAAATTCATATTCCTAGAGTCTGGCTGAATAGGGTTAATAATCAAAACCAAGTTGCACTGCAAGTAGAAAGAAAGGTGGTCCTAACGTGAAAAAGTAAGGCTAAGGACAAGGAGGACCCGTGTTTGAAGTTTTTATAATTGTGAAGTTCGGTGGATGCTTGGTGCTTTTATCATGGTCATGAGAGTTGCCGGTGAAGTTAATGTGAGTGTTAAAAGGTGTGGCAAAAAATCAAGTCACTGCTGATCCTAATCGCTGCTCTTTCGGTTCAGGAACAGGCGCCATCAGTGGTCGCAAATTACCCCCCACCAACATGGAAAAATCCCGAGAATTCTTCAGTGATGAGAACTATAATCTTTCCACCAAAGTGAACAAGTACGAGTACATAACTTGATCCTCACTTGAAGCGAAGGGGCTTGGTTCTTTGCTTCCTCGGTTGCACTTGACTATAGTTCTCAGAGTTGGTCTAGAAAGCACGAGAATCGAGCAATTGTTACCCAAAAGAAAAGAAAAGGGAATTCTTTGGGAAAGAGGGTGTTTGAGTAAAGAACGAAAGAAAGAGGACAGAGCACGAAAGGTGAGATAAGAGGGAATATGGTGATGGGTGGCCTCAGGCATATTCCGGATTGAAAAGAAATGTGCGTCGGTCGGTCGGTCGGTCGGTGGAAATTACGGTTTTTCTGATGATGACACCCAAAATTCCAATCGACCAGATAATTAGAAAACTCGAGATGGGCTCCTTTTCCTTCCGTCAAGAAGCTGAGAATCTAAAAGGGGTTCTCCATTTCATCCCATCCTTGATCTAATGATTTCCAATGGCCCGTTTCACATCATATGTACGTAGGTAGGTCGTACGTATGGATGTATATATGTACGTATGTAGCACTTAGAAGGCAGGAGTGGATATCAGCATCCTCCTCACCCAGGACTCGGACTAGGAGGATTGAGAACTTCGACTCTGCAGATTCTTATCACACGCTAACTATATGGCAATCTGATGGTTAAGGTATGCCATAGATTAAGACACATTGAAGAAAGAGCTGAATTAGAAGAGGTAGATGAAGTTTTTCTCAGGCATGGATAGTTCTTGGGGGTTGCTTTTTAACTTTTTCTGGTAAGCACGCGGACACACAGTAAAAAAATACACGCAGGAGGGAGAGAGAGAGAGAGAGAGGGGAAGTGAGACGGACCGTGGTTGCGAGCTTTGAGGCGAGCAGAGACGGAGAACCAAACTCGTCGGACGGGGAAGATCATCTTGCGCCACCACTCCATCAACTTGTCCCCAACTTTCCTCACCTTCTTCTTCGCCGATCTCCTGATCTTCTTCCTCCTCCACCTCCCTCCTCCGCCTCCACCTCCTCCACCGCCGCCGGCGATTCTCACCGCTATCGTCTTTAACCCGGCCAGACCTCCTCCTCCTTCTTCTCTCTCTCTCTCTCTCTTTCTCTCTCCCCCCAACTCCCCCTCCCAAGATCAGCAAGATTTGAAAAGAACCCACAAAAAAAAACTCCTCTTTCTTCTTCTGTATCTTACGTTTCCGCTGCTCCACAGAGAGAGAGAGAGAGAGAGAGAGAGAGTAAAAATGTGTGGGTGTGTCGTTGAGACCGGCTTTTGAGACTTTGAGGTCGCGCAACCTTATAACAGCTGCTTTCGCTGTCTCTCTCTCTCTCTCTCTCTCTCTCTCTGTTACAACATCATTTTCTGCACCGACACGTCACTTCTCCCCCCCTCTCTCTCTCTCACCCCACGTTCAGTACTCTCACTCTTTTGTATTAAGAGTTGATTCTCAATCCCATCACGACGGCTCGTCCCATTAAAATCCCTTCATTCGCATACGTACAAATACAGTTGCAACCAGAAATACGTGTCGGTCTTTGACTTGGCTCTCGAGCTACTCGCGTGAAATTTCGTTACCCTTTTTTCACTTCTTCTGGGGAGGGGGTACCCTTTCTCTTTCGGGTTCTTTCTTATTTTCACTGCTGGTTAAAAGTCCCCAAACGTCTCGGCAAAGCTTCCCCCGACGTGGTCTCGGGGAAAGAGGGCGGTCTCGTCTCGTCTGGACCCTCCTCAAATCGACTCTCTGTCGGAGTTCAAATTCGCATCTCCTTTCAAATTAAAGCTCCCTGGGATAAAAAAAGTCGTCGCCTTTTGCTCCTATTCTTCTTCTTCTTTTTCTAAGAATGACCCCTCGAAAGGAATGAAGTGTCGGCAAGCTTCCTCATCCATGTGGTCCAATGGACCATCCAAACGTCGGATGGTCCTCTTGTCCCTGCGTTCTTTGTCTCTGGAGGATTTGAGGCCAATTGCTCCTCGACATGTCGGTCAACCTCTGTCCTCGGATGCTTCTCTCCTTTTCCAATTCTCTTCTCGACCTCTTTAACCCCCCCACCCTTCATTTTGCAGCCAGATATTCACAGAGTCACGGCGTCACTGTAGATAAATTTTCTTGCGGAAATGATTGTGAGCGACCATCATGAATTGTAAGACGGAGGGGGATGGTTCGGTACGAGCGGACACGTGTTTCGCACATTCAATGGAACTAGAGTGTTCCCAATTGCTCGTATTATGCGATGTCGTTGGACAGGCATCTTTCGGAAGAAGGAAAAGGGCAAAAAAGTGGGAATGAAAGAGAGAATTCTCTGGTCACCAGCCGACTGCTAAAGTCAAATAAAACCAGCTGGTAAGATAGATGAATAGGTGGTAACTCTGTTTTTCACGAGATCAAGAGTTTAATTGACATGAGAGTGATCCTTTGAACAACTCGTGCAGATGAAGAGACTTCCTAAATATCAGCATCTCCGTAGGGCTATGGTGTCAGGTCGGCATATCTCAGGCTTTAGGATTTTGAGTATTACAAAGTAGGCACGGCTCATATCGGATATTCTATGACGGGTATAGAACATGATGTCCAAAGAGTCACTAGGCCGACCGTCTTTCCCCATAGTCTTTATCCCACAAAGTAATTCAAATGAAACAGGAGGAGAGAGTGGTTGGCAAAGCCCCACGGGAAGCATCGAGTCATCGAAGGAAGGAGTGTGGATGAATGACTGGAATTGATAAATTAAAAGGTAAAAGACAATAAGCACGATGGGAGGCGCACAGTCGATGAGCTTTTTCGTGTGCGTGTTCCATGGAACTTCAACTGAACAAACGTGGTCGGATTGGACTCACAAGATAGCACCCGTAGGCTCTCTACACGCCAGACAATGTTGATTCCCCCAAATTAGAGGCCCTACTTTTGTTCTTTTTCCATATAGTTATTGCAGATTGCGGCGTTTGATGTCAATCGGATGTTGTAAAACAAATCAAATGAATTGAAATTTTCTTTCGATTTTTTTAGTAGACTAATTCGATGAGAAAGTATATGGTATCTAAAGTATCAATTACAAGCATCACGAGAGGAGGTTGTACGAAAATCATTATGACGAACCCTATTGAATACCGGAATTTGAATATCAAGATGTAGTAGGTGAATAACGTTTGCCCACTTCACACAACGAAAAGTATATTGAAATTTCTGAATTCTCGCCTCCTTTTGAACACGTTGAGACCCAAAAAGTGGCACCACCAACCAATGGTTGAATATGAAATTGAGGAGTTTAAAAAACAGGGGATGCAACCTGCCCAATCAGCTGAGAAATATTTATTGTGGTGGGATCATCAATCTCTTTCCCTTTGTTTTTTTTTTCCTCTTTTTTTCTTTTGAAATTTCCTTTTTGGCCTTCTTCAATTTCCTCATTGCTCGTGGAAGCTGTGGTTCCTGGCCAATGAATGTTCTCCTTAGGGCATCGTGACAATTTAGATATATGTATTCGGAGTGCTATTCCATTGTCCTCTTCTTGTTTGCAATGATTAAGAAACTCTTTCAGTGTTTTTATATGTATATAATTAAGGGATCAACTTGGTAATAATTTCCCCCGCCCCCACATAAGAACATTCAAAGGCAACTCCCCATTTCGACATTCCCAACGTCACAGACATCGTCATTTCTCCCGTCATTTTCTTGCCCTAGAAGATTGATATAGCCTATGAAGCTTTTCCTTCGAATTTTGGTGGCATCCTTCATTTTTATTTATGTTAAACATCTAGAACTTTTCAATATATACAGACATCAACGTACAACGCCCGCTTAGTGAATTTTCTTTTTCCCATTGTATTACAAAACTCGAAATATTTCTTTGATTTTCAACACAGGTGCTCACAAATTCACATGAGAACCTGGCTAATTTGTATATACATAAATTGTAGTTAAAACTTGTACAATCCAAGTCTCATATCTTAAAATATTGGAGTTAGAATTGTAAGTTAAATGGCTTTTAGACTATTTATTAAGTAGGATCGCCCTTCCAAATTTCCCCTATAGTCATATTAACACTTTCTAGTCGAATCTAAGGACATTTTCTACTAACCCTGCACAGTTAATGCTCTCGACTCAATTATAGGAATAGATGTACACCCATTAATGAGTGCCTTTCCTATTTCTAAATATCAATTACGTAAAGTGGGAAAAGAATGTAAGGAGACAGTTATAAGATTTCTTTATGTGGTAGCTTAACAAGTATTTCGAAGACACGGGTGAATCGATTCACTAATCAAAACACTGCGGGACACCTAAAAACGGCAAGTGGGGAAAGCTGACTGTATTACAACTTGTTGTGAGCCACCGTGAACTAATCAGACTTTGGGAAAAAAAAGAGAGAATTCTCCTTTTCACAAGCAGCGCCTTTCCTTGTCAAGATCCACTTCTACCCTTTAATCCACAACCAAATAGGACAAGATAAGAACCACCGCTAGTGCTTGTCTTCCTCATTTCAAATGGGGATAACGACTTAAATAATAGTCCATGAATTTTGTTCTAATGTGTCATGTGATTTCTAAAATTTTCCTCAACATTCTCAATATGCAATATAGTCTATGAACTTTCAATTTGCTCAGTATAATCCCTGAACTTTTCATACATGTTTAAACTAGTTTCTGAATTTCATGAAAATATATAATATTGTCGTTTCATTAATTTAAGTTCATGGACCATGTTAAATATTTTTAAATAATCTAGTGATATACAAAAAAAAAAAAATCAAGAACCACATTGAATTTTTTGAAAGTTCATGAATTGCATTGTATTGGGTTCAAGTTCTGGAGTTATGTTGAATAAATTAAAAATTCATGGAGTACATTATATATTTGCTCAAAGTTCAAAGACTATTTGTGCCTTTTTTTCTTTTTCGAATAGTTGCAAACTCTTCTTTTATGTCTTTCCATTCACAATTACAATGCGAGCCACCGATTTTGATCATGACACGGCAGGATTGCATACTCCTTGTTAGTCCGAGGATTGGAAGGAGCAACGGTTCTCTTTCTTCCCCTATCTTGCAACTTTCTGTTTGCAACAGTTAAGCAATGGACTCCAGGAGAGGAGATACGTCTCACTGATGACAAGGGAAAATTTGGCTCTGATCTTTGTCTGTTCAGAGACGAATGATCACTGGGGTGTTTGTATTTCACAAGGGTTACTGCAAAAGTCACAAAACTAATGTTTTGCAATTTCACATATAACAAGGAAAATCCCATTTCCGCAGAAGTACTGGCTATTTTGTTGAGTGCTGCAATTGGATCCTTGGTTGTTTGCATGACTTAAAGAAAATGAGAACGAAGCAATCGACACGATCTGACAAAACCTCTCTTCGCCCTTCTTTAGGAAAATGACATAAATGATCCCTCAACTTTGGTCAAATGTATAATGTGGTCTCTAAACTTTTAATTTGTTCAAATGTGGTCCTCGACCTTTTTGTATATATTCAATGTAATCCTAGGACTATATGAAAATATCCAATGCGGTCCATCAACTTCAATTAATGGAAGCACAATATTTGATACTTTCATAAAATCCAAGTACTAGTTTAAACTTGTACTAAAAGTTTATGGACCACATTGAACTAATCGAAAATTCATAGACTACATTATACATCGAGCTAAAGTTCGGGAATCATATTGAATAAATTGAAAGTTCATAAACTACATTATACATCGAACTAAAGTTCGGGAACCATATTGAACAAATTGAAAGTTCATTAATGACATTGCACATTGGACTAAAGTTCATGGACCATTTGTATCATTGTCCCCCCCTTCTTTTGTGTGATCAGCGTAAGAAAACATATTCTGTGCGTGCACTGACGAAGTAGCATTACCATGCGTGGGCCTAGTAGGAGAAGTCCAGTGCACATCTTGGTCCTCTGTGGTTGAAGATTGATGCGTGAGTACCGTAGTAGCCCATTTCGCCAAAATACAGACCCAATGCGAAACAAGCACCAGTTATATCATAAAACAAATTGCAGCAAGAAGAATAGCGACGAGAGATGCTTGGATGATGGGACTTTACACAGGCATTTCATCGATCATACCAACCTAGTTAGAATCGAAGCGAGCAGCTTACACCGCATATTCAGTGAATAATTGGTCGCTAGGCATCATCCAGTTTAAGTGCTCAAGAGAAGGAGGAAGGCAATTTGAGAAGAAGGAAAAGCTAGTTCAGCAATCTTTCTATAAAAGATGTCAGCTACTTCACTTGATTGACGCCATAGACACGGATGAACAATCTGGCGCTGATGATGAAGTCTCCAAAGCAAACCAATGCTCAGCTCTTCCATTCTGAAACATCCTTCGAGGTCACGTTCACTACGCGGCAGAATCAGCACCAGAGAAAGATATGGACTCATGGGCGTAACGCGTGACACTGCCAGTTTGCCTCTTTGATTTGCTTTTTCCGGTAGGGTTTGAAACATCGGACAATTTAAGAGAGATTCCAAGCTAGTTAGTGAGTTTTTTTCACTGTCCTTCTGCATTTCGGTTGCTTCAGCAGCTGTTATGGAAAAGGCAACGGGGAAAATTTCCAGCCTTGCTGCTTATCCCACAGCAATTGTCACGAAAGATGAACTGGCATCTTTCTTCAGCTCGGGGGTACCTCGTGCGACAAGGCTCACGCAGATTCCTCGGCACAGTAAGCAAATCCAGGTATTACGATCCATAGATTGATCTTGTTCAGTCGACTAAGTTCTGAAAAATGTGAACTTAAGAGTATAACAAATAGACAGACATGGAGTTGTTCATGCACGAGCAGATTCCATGTCTATACACGAGAAGAGCCAGAAACTCTACTATTTCACTTAAAACGGCATTTCATAGCATAGCAGTGAATGTTGAATTGTCAACTGTATTTCATTTGTTTTCGTGGTGAAATCCCGCCTTCTTCTTTGAACAGCTGACAGACATGAAAACCCAGAAGTTCCGCTAAGATCAGAATCACATTCCGACGTTCTTTTTCTGCCTAAAGTAAATAGTCTAATCAAGTCACCCAGTTAAGGCGAATTATTAGCCGTGAAAAACAATTATTTCCATGAGGATTGACTTGAGAAGATCTTTATGAGCCTGAAAAGGCTGGGTCTGAACACAACTACAACAGTCCTGGGGAATCAATGCTAAACCCTAAAAAAAAAGTCAAGTCAAGAGCATCGTCCGGCTACTGAACAACTAGCTGTCCAATTCACCCAATGCATCATCCGTCCTTTCATACGATGCGACTGAAAAACATCCCTCAAACCTCTGATGGTGCCCCCAAGATTCCACCCAAGTTCAAGTACTTAGCTCACTGTCATTGCTCCCATGCCACGTCTTCCACGGGGCATTCGAATCAAGCTGCTAGAGAGCAAGCAAGATATCTCTTGTTCAGACGCAGAGGGTCAAGACTTTCCACTCCAACATTCTATTGAAATTTTCGGCCTCCTGGTGTACATACGGATGGTGCCACGGAAAACATCAAAGCAAAAGAATAAGAAAAAGTAAGGATCGAGAAGACACTCGCTGCAGTACCCACACAGGCACAGAATGGAACCAATTTATGGATCGAAAGAGAATCTCGGATGCTTCCCCCTTTCTTCCCATTTAAGCCTTGCGTGATGTGTCCATGACCATGATAGGGCACACACAACCTCTCACAGGAAAGAAAGAACCAAAGAACGTGCATTTATAGTCTCCAAAGACAAATCTAATCTTTTTCCCACTCCTAAAAATGTCCCATAAGCTGAAAATAGCCAAAATTATGCAAAGTCCAGTTCTTGCATAAACATATCTCACAACAGAACTTAACCAAGAATGGCAAGAAAACCGGTGAACCCCACCTAGAAGAAAGAAAGAAACCCCATGCCTTGTTAACTTAATTAACATCCAGTTACGCAGCATTGAATGGAAAGAAGCGAACTTTTTACTATTTCTTTCCCTTCGCGCTGAGCACAATTGAGGCTCGGCACTTGGCAGCGACAGGAAAAGGCGAAGCATATCAAACAGATTTTCCTTTACTGGTAAGCATTGCTGCATTGCATTTCATTATGAAAGGTGGACGTCGAGATCAAGGAGAGACATTGATACTGTAAGCTTCTGAAGCATTTCTTGACACCAGACCCACCTACTAAGCCCAACCTTCTTCTCTCCCCCTTGGGAACACCATACCCCAATGATCATATCAAAATCAGAAACTACAAAACGAAAAGACCCATGAACCAATAATTAGCAACTAAGGCAATAGAAAAGGTAACGAAGAAAAAGAAGGAAAAAGAACCGGCAACTAAGAAGATGAGAATGGAGGTGGAGGTGGAGGTGGAGGAAGAACTTGGTGACACAGCCCCTGATTGTGGGTCACAATGAAAGGGTGCCTCAGCAGCCGGTTGGCGGTCCACCGCCGGGCCGGGTCGCGCTGCAGGCAGCACCCGATGAAGTTTCGGAACTCTCGGGAAGCAGAGGAGGGGGCCTCGGGGGGTTCGGACATGCAGATGGCGCACATGAGGCTGGCCCAGTCGCCCTGGCGGCTGACGGCGAAGGGGAAGCGCCCGAGGTAGAACTCGAGGATGCTGACGCCGAAGCTCCAGATGTCGCCAGCGTAGCCGTCGTATTGGCCGTGGTTGAGGTCGGTGTTGATTCGCTCGGGGCTCATGTAGGCGATGGTGCCGACGGAGGAGTTGCAGGGGTCCATGGTCTGGGAGAGGATGCGGCTGACGCCGAAGTCGGCGATCTTGACCTGCTTGCGCGAGTTCACCAGGAGGTTCGACGGCTTGATATCGCGGTGGACGATTTTGCGGCGGTGGAGGTAGGCGAGGCCGCTCAGGATCTGGTGCGTCAGGTGGCTGAGGTGGCTCTCGTTGCCGACGTGGATGCCCTCCAGCGAACCACCGTCCATGAACTCCAGCAGCACCTGGATCTCGCCACCGTGGTCGTACATGTCGTGGCACTTCACCACGTTTGGGTTGTCCACGTCCCGGAGGATCTCGATCTCTCGGCAGATCTGGCGGCGCACCGCCTCGTCGTGGTTGCCGTAGATGACCTTGAGAGCGTAGGGCCGCCCCGTCGGCCGGTGGACCACCTTGTACACCGTCCCGCCGCTCCCGCTCCCGATCCGATTCACCCGATCCAGCTCCGAGAACTGAATCTGGTCACGCCGCCCCGCCGCCGCCGACGGCGGAGGGAAGACGTTGTTGAGGTGGTTGCCGACGGAGTTCGCGTTGCCGTTGTTACCGTTGTGGTGGCTGCTCGTGGACGGCGCCGAGTTGGAGGGCGGCAGGGGGAGGGGGACGGCGACGACCGGGCCGCGCTGAGGGAGCGGCAAGGTGAGCTCGGGAAGCCGCCGAGGGCGGTTGCCCCTGGAGGAGGAGCCCGAGGAGGAGGAATTGGTGTTGGCGCCCAGCTGTGGTGGCTGAATCGGCTTCATGACTCACTCTGCAAATGTCTCTCTCTCTCTCTCTTCTTCCTCTCTCAAAACGGGGGAGGGATTCTTGATGTTGGGTATCTTCGTCTGCCGTAGCACGCTGAGGCTTAACAAGCCGCAAGCCGTTCTCCTTCCTCTTCTTCTCTAGTCGGGTCTGTGGAGGTCATGAGTATTATTGGGTGGGCGGGGTTCTGAGTAGTGGAGTCATCCATGGACGGGGGATCAAACAAAGACAGAAGACGAAGATGAAGAAAGAAAGCAGATGGAGAGCACAAGAGGGATTGATTGGAATCCTCTTAATATCTCTCGCCCGGTTCTTGAAAAAGGGCTTTCCTTTCTCTTGTGTATAGAGAGAGAGAGAGAGAGAGGTGTGTTCTTTATATAAATATATATTGTTTGTAAATAAATTATAAATGTCGATTTAATTTAAGTAAAAATAATATTTGAGTGAAGAAATGGAGATGCAAATGCAATAGCGACGGCCAAGCAGCCAGCCATCGATCATTTGACGTGGGGAGGGGGCGATGGGGATCACGCGCAGGATTGTGCGCGTGGGCCAAAAGACCGGCTCATCTGGGTGGGGCCCGCCGGGACGAATGGCGAACGACGAATGTGAATTCATGGGGCGCGTGGCCTGGACGCTCGTAGGGTTCGGTTCCGGATTTTATAATGGCTCGGGGAATTAGCCCGAAATTCATTCATTTCTTTCCTTTAGAAAAGAGAAAATTTTCAATTACGTCCTCGTAATCCCCGGCCCTCGTTTTATGTCCGTTTCAATTTCAGGTAGAATTGAAAGAAATCATCTAACTCTCGTTATTATCATTATTATCGTTATTTGCAGAAAAGGACAGCCTCCTCTTTCTCTTTTTTTCCCGGGATCTGCTGCACGTTTCTCAGACAGCGCACCTTTCCATGTCCATCACCACCCCCTCTTCGAGTTAAATTCTGATTGGAAAAGATGTTGATGCAAGAGAACTAATCACGCGTGATCTTCTTCTTCTTCTTCTTCTTCTTCTTCTTTGCTGATGTGCTTTGGCGTCTGGTTATGAATGCGTCAAAGGTTATCCTCGGCGGCAGCCCTATTTCATTAGGACACAACAACGTTATTTTAGGAACACAGATGCGTTCTTTAAGGTCTGAGGATACGTTTGCCCCCCCACCCTCCACCCAGATTTCCTTTGTCTTGCCATGTCCTCGGAACCTGATGTGGTGACGGAGATGCTGATCTCATTGAGTTGGTTGGACGGAAGAACCAATTTCGATCGTCCCAGGCTTTTGTTCTTATCCTATCGATGGACCCAAGAAAACAAAAAATAGGATCGGAATGATTTTAATGATCTGTTCTTATTTCTTGTCGAACCATTTCATGGCGTGGATAAACAAACCAATCCCTTTGACTCTAAAATAGCATCGATATTCACATTTACTCGAGTTGATTAGTGTTTCCCAATTACTTGTTGACAAAACTCTTAACATTATCTAGATGTGATATTCTTTTTTTATGAAAAAAGAAAGAAAAATAACTTTCACATGATGATATCAAAAAGACGCGCTAATGGGGTAACATTAGTGAAGGAACCGAATTCTCTCGTCCGATTTGATTTTTTAAGGTGATTTACAAATAGAGAGGTGCGCAACATGATTTTACCATATTACATCCTGTCGTGCAACTTTCTTTCTTCATCGGTCTTTATTCTGTGCTGCGACACCCCTAAAATGATGGAAAGCTCCAGGGATGATGGGATAGGTTACGAGATGCGATTCCCTTAGAATTGTATATGAACTGAACATATTTGATGGATATATCAAAAGGCGACCTTGTGCGGAGGCTCATAGCTCCGGCAAAGGAAACCGTGAGTCGGCGTTAGCCGCAGGACACTGGTTCTCTTCTACTGAGTTGGGGTTCAAACTGAATCGGAAGACTTGGCTTTACAAGTGACTGGGAGATGCATGATCGTTGAACGCAGCAAAACCCAATTGAAAGAGGAAAGAGAGGAGTCCACCACTGTCCATCTCAAAGCAAAACTCCAGTGTCAATCAATCACACGCCACGTAACAAGAGTGTTCCACTTCAACTTGGAGCCTGCCGAAAAGGGCGTTGGTTCGTCCCTCACAGCACAGGCATCTGACACTCGTCAAATCGACACTTCCACTATCTCTGTCTCCCACTCTTTTTCTTTTACCGGTATATGTTGCCATGGTCGGTTCATAATATAAGATAAATTTCGCGTAGATGATAAGAGTGGACTACTACCAAGTCGTAGGATTACTGCTGCTGCTCCAGATTCTCTTTAGGGTTTTAGCAGTATTTCAACCGTTGAATTTGAATGCTTCTGGTTCTTGGGTTTACCGAGTCCACCCAGTTCGTGGAAGCTTCTCACCCTTTTGGTGGTGCGTCTGCGTTATTAAATTTCCGGGCATCTTCGTGCCCCGAGACTCGTGAGGGGCGAGAACAAAGACACCTGTCGAGCAAAGCACCTCGAATCCTCATCTCATCTCATGTTCTTTTTATATTCTTGTGTTGTTGTCATCTAAAGTTGATTAATATACGCTCCAACAACGAGTTATTAAAACGTGTTCAGTTTTTTTTTCTCCGAGTCCACGCAGTCCAATTTCTTCCAACTTCTTGGCCAAACCTTGTGGTTCACTGTTGACTCAGGGAATCACGAGAGCTTAAAGATTGAATGAACTCGTTTCTCTGCTCATCATTGCTGGATAAGCTATGGCTGAAAATTGATAATTTCTGGTCAAAACTTGCATGCTCTTGACTACCGTATGAGTAGAACCCCGGACTTTGGAAAAGTCCATGTTTCCTTTGCTGAATATTGTACGCGGGGTCTTACGTTTCGGCCTTCTCTCAGAATACAATATCTTAGTTCAATCTTTTTCTATACTGCTAATTAGGTCTGACTTCATTGAAAATTGATCGCGTCTCTTTCGCGCATCACCATATGACACCTTCAAAGTCCTCTCAACATCTGATAGCTGCTCTGGCACTTGACTTTTGCATTAGTGTATTCACTTCATCGGAGAATGTCACTTTCTCTTTCCGTGGGAGAATCTATCTGAGATGCGGCCGTGATTACACCGCACGAATATTTTCCCATGCCACAGTCTGTCTCTGAGAATCTGTCAAGCACGTAACGTCAACAAGCAAGATTACCGTCTAATAAGCAAGGATCTTACATTGGCTTGGCAGAAGTTTCATGCAACTACAAGCCACTGTTATCATGATACAGCGTAGTTGACAAGTCGTGCAGAGAGTAGCACTGATTCTATTGCGGAGAAGTGAATTCTCTTTCTCAGGCGCCAACATGAGTTCCGCAGCAAGAGATAGGCGGACCATAGGAATATCTTGCTTTTACTGTTATCGAGTGCATAAAATTTACATGATTGCTCGATGTTGCAATTGCGTTGTGCTTTCTGGGTCCACAAGCTTTACATGATATTGGAAGATGCTGCAAGAAAAATGGTATCATAAGGACAGACAAAAATAGAGAGGTAGCTAGACAGGCCGAAAGACTTGAAGAAACCTTTTTCCCCCCTTTTGTTTTGTGTGATAAGCACGAGAAAACGCATTTCGTGTATGCCCTGCCAAAATAGCATTACTGTGCGTGGGCTTAGTGTAAGAAGTCCAGTACACATCTCACTCCCTGTGGTTTAGGAGACGCTTGAATACCATAGTGGCCCATTTCACCAAAATACAGACCCAATGTGAAACAAGGACCGATTATATCATGCACAAACTGTAGCAAGAAAATCATAACGAAAGATGCTTGGAAGATATGGACTTTCAGAGACATCTCATCCATGTAGATGGCAATTTGAGCAGCAAAAGTTAGTGCAGCAATCCTTCTAGCAAAATGTCAGTTACTTCACTCGAGTGTCGCCACATACACGGTGAATCAACAAATTGGGCGCGATAATGAAGTCTGGACAGCAAGCGAATTTGGCTCAGTTCTTCTATTCTCAAACATTCATTTAGGTCATGGTCACCACAGAACGGAATCTGCAAGAAAGTGAGACGGACTCATAGGCCTGACACGCGGCACTATTGATTTGCCTCTTTAATTTGCTTTCCCATGAGAAAGTTTGAAATGTTGGGCATTTTAAGAGAAATCCCAAGCTAGTTGGTGAAATTTGCTGCTGTTATTCCGCGTTTCAATTGCATCAGCAGGATGATAAATAAAGGCAACGGGGACATTTTCTAGCCCAGTTGCTCATCGCACAGATCATCATGAAAGATGAACCAGCATATTTTTTCAGCTTGGGTGTATCTCGTGTGACAAAAATCACGCACGCTTCTGGGCATGATAAGCAAATGCAAGTATACCAATCCATCATTTGATCTTGTTTCCTCAACTAAGTTACGAATAATATGAAATTCGAGTGGAACAAAGGGACATGCAGTCGTCCACCCACAAGCATTCACTATGTCTACACAGAAGAAGAGCCAGACTCCAAAATTTCACTTAAAAAGGCATTTCAAAGCATAGCGTTGCTGGTCGAATTGTTACCTGCTTTTCATTTGCTTTAGTGGTTAAATCGTGCCTTTTTCTTCGAACAGTGCCAGATATGAAAACCCAGATGTTCTGCTTGAGATCAGAATCACCTAATCGTGCCTAAAGCATACAATTGAATAGAGTCACCCAGTAAGGCTAATTCTCAGCTGCCAAAGAAAATCATTTCTGAGAATCACCCGCTCATAATCCGATTCCCCCGCTTCTACTCCAAGAAGTGCATCTGCTGCTGCTGCTGCGCCACCGCTGCCAGAGGGGAGACATTGCCGATGCAGTTGCAGGTTCTGTTGTTGCCGCTGCGGTGGTGTCTTGTGGATGGTGCCAAATTGGGGGCCCAAAGGGGATGGTGAGGGCAGGGTCACGCTGAGTGACGCAGTTCTTGAACGCGTCATTGACCATTGAGTTTGAATGCTTCTTGGAATTTGCTGAGTCCATCAAGTTCTCGGTAGCTTCTCGCCCTATTGATGGTGTATCTCTGTGACAAAATGTCCCGGCGCCTTCATGCCCTGAGCTGAGCCTTGATAGTGAGAACAACACACCCATCAAGCAAAGCAGCTTCATCCCTCATCAAGTCATCACATGTTTCTTTCCACATTTTTCATTTGTCATTTCAAAAATTGATGATTATACTCTCAAAGAACAAGTTATCAAAACGTGTTTCAGTTTTTTCCAAGTTCACGCAGTCCAATTTCTTCAACTTCTTGACCAAATCTGGTGGTTCACCGTTGACTCGGTGAACCATGAGTGCCCGAAATTGAATGAACTTGGTTCACTGGAAAAGCTATGTCTGAAAGTTAATAATTTCTGGTCAAAACTCACATGCTGTTACCGTATGAGGAAAACATCGGACTCTGGCGAAGTCCAGTGTTTCCCATGCTCAAGATCGTCTGCCAGATCTTATGTTTTGACCTTCTACAAGGCCAATCTTTCTGATTCTATACCGCTAGATTAGGTATCACTTGGCTGAAAACACAGCCCTGCATCACCATTTGATGCCTTCAAAGTTCTCTCCACATCTAAAAACTGCTCAAGCATTTGAACTTCTTTGCATTAGCATAATTCTCTTGAACTTCTTTGCATTAGCATAATTCTTTCTTCAGAGAACGGAACTTTCTATTATTATGGGAAAATCTATCTGAGATAGAGCAGTTGATTACGTTCTGCAAAAATTTGCCTGTGCCACAATCTATCTTTAAGTATCTGTCAAGCACGATATGGGAAACAACCAAAAGTAGCGATCAATAAGCAAGGATTATTAGTTGGCATATCATAAGTTTCATGTAATTACAAACCGCTGTTATTGTCATGCAGAGCAGTTGCAGTACAAGTCAGAGACGTCTCTTCTCAGGTACCAACATAAGGTCCGCGGCTAGAGGCAGGTGGACCATATGAATATCTCCACTCTCCACAAGCTAGGCATCTATCTTGCTTAACGTTGTTATCAAGCGTACAAAATTTACATGACCAAACATTCGACTTTGCAATTGCAATGTGCTTTTGGGATCCACAAGCTTCGCATGATAATGCCAGAGGCTGCAAGAGAAATGGTACCATAAGGATAGAGAAGAGTAGAAAGGTAGCACAGCAGGCTGAAAGACTTGCAATGAACTAAGCCAAGTACAAAAATAGTTCCATTGCTCTCACACACAACAGCCTGCTTAAAGATGAGCTCATCATGTGTTGATGACCTATCAGACAACTAATCCAGGATCCACAAATGCAATTACAGAAATCAAAATAAAATTGTAAAGAAATAATAAGGGGGTTAAGCTAGACTCTCCTCCGGATTCCGTGACACTTAGGACAAACGACCATTTTCTAAAGTGCATCATTTAAGTACAACAAAAATTCAACTTAGAGCCTCTTAGACCAAGACAAAAATAACAATCTTGAGGAAGTGAAATGACTTATATATTGCAAAGACACTCTCCATCATCCAAAAACATGAGAGCGAATGAGTTATGCCATGGTTTTCATGAGTGACAAGGCAGTTTATCAAACTAATATGCCTGAGACGAGAGTCAAAGGGACTAACTTTGAAATGATGGCACTTCAGACTTTCTAAGCCTGCATGGTATCGTGATGTATGATAGCAAATACAGTAAGGGAGAACAAATCACCTGATTTAATAAAGTGCAAGTATTGCACTGCCACTTCGCTTCATCATCAGCTGCTTCCAGAATGGAAGTGGAATTGACACGTGAAGTCATCGCCAAGATGCCAGCAAATGATGTGGATCCTTTTGACTTCTCAGGAAGTTCCAAGGAAGGTCCTACTCTTCCTTGGAATCCATCCTGTCCCTCTGCAGATCTGGATCCACACCATAGTTCATCGTGAAATCTCCTTTCTGCTGCCATGGCAGCAGCTTGTATGGGGCTAAGAGAATTCCTAATATCACTATCACCCCCTACACGCCTAGGTCCTGATGACAGTAGAGCTCCACGTCTCACTCTGTTTTCTGCAGCAGCCACAGCAGTTTGGCGTAATGATGATGGTGGAGGCTGTCGGGAGAACCCACCTAAACGTCTCCCTGGAAGATCAAATCCTTGACCAGTTCCTGTAATTCCTTTAGCCATCAGCTCCTCACACTCCTGCAAAAGAAAATCAGCAGTCAGGGAATGACAGGACAAACATCATGTCAAAATATTCAGATCAATCTAACAACAAAGTAACCATACAGCTATCAGATCTATCTCTTGTGGAGATAATCACAAGATCGTATGTGAGGACTGTGCGATGCATCTCAAAAGTGGTAAGATAGAGAGAGGTTGACTGACAAATGAACACTTGACAAGGCCTTGGTATCAACTTTTTTTCCTCTTGGTTTATGTTCTTCTTGTATTGATATGTTATTCTCATAAAGGAACGCTGGTTGTCCTGGCAAGAAACAACCAGGGCCACCTTATCAAACTCTTGATCAAGAAGGCCAAAAGCTTAGTATCTGTCCAGGCAGAGGCCAAAAGTTACTGCTTGCACTAGGATTGGCCGAAATGCCCGTCCTAGGGTGATATAATAGACGGTGACTGCAAGTTGGCGCATTTTGACACATGTACATGAATCAAGGGTCTGCTTCACCAAATTTCCAAATTCCTGACTGCTGGAACAAGTGGATGCCTAGAGGAGTAAATGGGGCAGCTTATCCCATAAAATCTTGGCCTTCTAGAGTCGCCAAATATTTTGTAACCTTTTTTAGTTGCCAATATGCCTTCTGAGGGCTCGAAATGCTTACTCTTCGATTTCATATGCAGGCATTCAAGCTCCACAACGCAGAACTCCGTTTTGGATGGTTGAATGCAGTTACATTTGCTAACAAAAGAGAAACGAGAATGGGGTTCTGGCCATTGCTAAATCATACACCGTGCAGATCCATCAAACTCGAACGAATTGCAGCATAGACCGTGCTAATTCCCCGGTCTACAATAACTGAGTGGTCATAGCTTGCTAGTAATCACACTACCACCATTCATCCTATAAAATTTTGGATAACGTAACAATTACCTTTCTGATTTCATCCAAAAGATTGTAGAAGTCAGTATTATGTGGACCATATTCGATATGACAGAGCTCGTGCAGCATTGTATCAAGAATCTGCTCATAAGGGAAGAAATCCCACTCATTGTTTGGTCTTCTTAGCCGGAGTTTAATCTCTGCTCCTCCACCTATGTTCAGCCCCAGAAGAGATGGATTGGAAGGACTAAAAATTCAGAGTTTACCAAGAGGATCAAGAATAATTTAATCAGAAATCAATTTTACACAAATGACAAAAATATATATAAATTAGAGAAATAGAATACAAGGAGACAATGAAAAACCATCATACCAAAATTCAGATAGAATCTTCACTTTCCATTTACGTTTTCGCATTATTGGCTGAACTTGCTTAGCAACTTGCTCAAGAACTTTTCTAGCATCTTCTTCTCCAATCTTCTTCAGGGGCTTGATTTCCCAGACCTTGTTAAGATCATTAAGATCCATAATGGAGCAAAATCTGTCTTCACAAAGTAAACGGAAAGATTATGCACTGCAAAAAGTGACAGGAGAGTTCTCAATTTCATTCCTACCATAAGCAGTAGACCAAGAAGAAAACGGCATCTACCAATAGCAAGTACAATAGGCAAATTCAAGCAGATTACAGTACAAATACAGCCAGAAATCTCTTTAATTCTACTGCCACTAGATTTAAGTCCATCTTTCTTTTCTGTGATGCTGGTACATCAATAATATTAACACATGTTGTGGTGAAATATAAGAACTAGCTTTTTTAAGCAAAACAATTGAAGCAGGAAATGGAAAGCAAATAGAATGTACATTGCAAACCTTTCGAGCCACAACAAATTATGAAGATTTATGATATCGGTGCTATATATTTATATATATTCGATCCCACATCACAAGGGCTAAATTCTCTGAGAGCCAAAAGTGCCATGCATAAGCTGTAAGAGTTCTTTTAACCATGCCATCATAAATGTGCTTATAGAGAAGACTGACAGCCAATCACCTAAACTGGGCACATCAACGGTGCCTTTATGCACAGCATGAAGACGTTTTATACACCCATTAACAGTGGTAACCACGTCCTTTGTGTTGATGAATCAAGGTGAAAGGTGCTGACTTATGATCAGCACAAAGAACATGTTTACTGCATTTTTAGTGGGTGTACCACCAGGGATATGGTGCAGAGTGCCGTGCAATAACCGCACCTATAACTCATATTATTGATAAAGACATGTTAATTATCAAATTGTTCACGGCCTTATACGATCACATTTGCATTGGCGCACGCACAAACACACACCCGCAAACACCCATTTGACATTTATCCACCGCATCTTCTCCCGTCACTGTTATCAGCAAATTCAAAAGCTTTCCCAGCTTTAATCAAGCTCCTAAGCACCGAGCTTTTCCTCGGTGGATTGCAGCACTATGACACCACGACCACATCAACAACGAATTATCCTCCGCAACAGCCCCACCAGAGCTCCGATGTCACTACTCCAAGAGTCTCTCGCCTCCTCCGGCTCACCTCGATACTGAGCCACCTCCGCTGGCGGGAGTTTTACGTACCATTTCATGAAAAAATATCCCAAAGCACGCAGTGTCGATTTACCGACACCATGCTAAAGGAGAGGGCTTTCCGAGGAGGGTATCCATCCAAATCGCAAACGATAAATGAAAAACCCAAAATCGATGAACCCCATGTATCTTTTGAATACATCAACGGCCTCCATAAGAAAACCAGCAGCTGCTCGTTGACTGGCACTGTTAAGTATCGACAAAAAGTCCCGCCATTCGCATGCGCGCACAGAGAGAGAGAGAGAGAGAGAGAGAGAGAGAGAGAGAGGTACCTCCACCGAGTGCTGATGGGCTTGGCGAGAGGGAAATGAAGCCAGCAGGACAACGATTTTTGATCGTCCACTGTTTCGATTTTTGTGGTTCTTTTTCTGTATCTTCTTCGTGAAGAAACCCGATTTTTGTATGCTTCTGTGCAGATTGCTGAACTCTTCCATAAACCGACTTCTTCTTATTCTTTCTGATTGGACGGTAGCATATTTCCCAATTGAAAAAGAAAAAAGATGATGATAATCATAATTATTATTCCAATGAAAGATAAAAGTCACAAAAAAAAATTATAACTGCAAACAATACCCGACTTCAAATTTATATCGTGTTACATATTTATCCATCGTCGAAGTTTTATCAACAAGCACTATTGAAAATCCGCTTACACGAACGCTTGAAAGCAAAAGCATTAGTACGATATCCAAATGTCAAGGTCAAATATGTCATGGCAGGTATAATTTGGGATCTTTAGCATCACAAATCCCCAAAAAAATTGCCATTAATTTATCATGATGAGTATCATTTGGAGGCTGTCCTAGTTTTTCTCTAATTTCAATGTCGGGATCTATAATTAACCTAGTGATTATCTTGGATATCTTATCTTGGTTGTGCCTCTTCAGTTCTTCAACGTCATATGAGAGCATTTGAATCTCCATCTCATATCAACTTCTGAAAGCTAATCCAGCACGTCATTTTAGTGCCCGTTAAAGAACCTCTCGGTGATCCCGACATTAAGCGGAACGTTAAGCTTTCTGACATTTCCTTACCCCGGATACTTGCATGTGGCCTTTGATCATTCTTTTAGATTGATTATGCGAGGCAACGGCACGCTTTATGTGGGAAAGCCCAATCGCAGAGTTTTAGTCATCTGACGTTTGACAACCTCCGATGATCCGCTTGTTACTATGATGTTACATTCTTGGTTGTCGTTCTGATATAAAGTCTGTAGTCGGTAACCATTCGGTCCGTAACACCGTCAAATCCCCCTGCATTCCCTCTAGGGTTAATTGAAAAACAGCATATTCAGCCATTCGTAAGGCTTGCATCGCATGGGTACTAAAAATGTGCATCAGTCCCAATCCAATTGAGAGCCAGACCAGACTGATCGATTCTGGGTGGTTTTCATGGGAATCGGTTTGCTTCATGATTCTGGCCATCCTTTTAAGTGCCTCCTCCGAAAATTATTCATAAGGGAGACCACACAGTAAGTGAATTCATAGCATCTGGGTGGAGTCTTTGTTTTGCATTGCTTGAGAAGCAGCAAACGATTAGCAAAAGATAATGGCCAGTACTAAGCACTCTTGTTCTTTTTTCTATTTCAGTTCTAAATGCATAGGCGAATGTCCCAGGATCTACTTGAGTGAAAATGACAGCATTATTCCGCCATCGTCTCTTCATTGTATTCTGAAATGCTTGAAAGGTTAATGCTAGGATTGGAGTACAGCCGCCCAAAGAGTGGGAGGCGACGTTCAGTTTTTGTCACTGGCCTCCATCGGCAAGTTCCAGACCAGAGTAATGCACGGCGACTGTTTTATGTAACGGAGGAAGAGAAAAGCACCCCAAAGATTAAGACCTAAGATGGGTGGTCAAAGCTTGTGGTGGGTTGATGATGGAGATGGAAACAAAGAATGGGGCACACTCTGCAACCTGCTGGGATAGTGAATATAAGGGATGAGAAAGTGACTACAAAGGTTTAGTAATGGAGATGGTGGTCTGACGACTACAAAGGTTTGAAGAAGAGTAATGAAGACAAAATCAGATGGATGGTCTGACGATTAAGAGGAAGGTGAAAATGGGGATTACGATTAACCTGTTGTTCATCTGGGTTTACCTTATTTTCGTTGTGCCTCTTCATCTTTATATGAGAGAATTGATTTCCATTTCATGTCAACTCCCATACGCTTTCCAGTGCATCTTTCCAACGCACACCAAACAATCTTCTTGGCTATGCCAGCATTCGTGGCTATCCTGATGTAAACTGTAAAGTGTAATAGACAGCATCGTCCGAAAAGAGTCATATCTCCCCAGACTCGTTACCATTTCTTTCAGAAACTTTTTTTTCACTACGAAATTTCCAAAAGGGTAATTTTATTTTTTATTTTTTGGGGGGCCGTAAGATGCAAAGCATAAATTTAAAATCTGAAAGGTGAAGCCCTCGTGACTCTTGAGGGCTACAATCTAGACATGGTGTGTGTCACTCCGTCCAAATTCGGTGATTTTCCAGCCCACGAGAAGTAGGAAGCTTGATGATTCTTTTGAAAACAATGAAGATCATTACATTCTCAAATAATCCTTCAAATATCATCAAATTAATACTTTAGGGACATCTTGAGATCATGCTTCTGCTGTACATGGAGAGTTGACTCAATAAAAATGACGCCAGGGTTAGAGATGAACCTGCATTTTTCCAGTACAGCAAAACAGTGCCATTTGTACTTTGTAGCACATCGAGCGCTCAAAATTATCCTCGGTTTCCTCATAAAGCAAAAAAGCAAGGGAACATAATAATGTATAACAAGGTTCAAGACTCTTGGACAAACAAAGGAATCAAAATTGGAATCAAGATAACCTATGGAACTGTATAAAAGCAACAGCATAAACATCTGTTCCTGCCAAGGACCTTTTGAACCACATCAAGACATTGATCTGCAACTCGTGATGCAGAAACCTGACACGCCGGCAGGAGTGATAAACCAACTGACAACTGAAGCTGAGCAAGAAAATGAGAACCTCCCTGAAAGGCAAATATCACATATAGGTCAGCATCCACATCCACATTGCAAAACTTGAACAAAGTAAACTGCCGAGGAACATTAGCCACCAATCTACAAAGAGGAAGGCTAGATATACTGAGTCTTCGTACTATTTTTGTTTACTAAACGACTTTGAAAAACATGTTGGTGCTTAAACACGGGAATGCCAAAACAAGTCAATTCGCTTATTTAATCATCAGATCTGAGATACTTGGTACAGTTAAATCTCTACAGGAAACCGACTATCTACTTCTTCACTACATGAAAACAATGGTAATGACATCTAGAAAGAGAGTGATAATCCTCCAAAATGCATTCCAAAACTTAATTCTAGCTGAGACCTACTCTCTGAACAAAATGCAAATTATATAGTGTACCTGAGATTTATCGCCTTTGGGTTTTTCCAATTGAGCGCTTGCCAGAGAATAAGTGTTTTGGTTTGAGGGTAGGGATAACCCTGTCTGCCTCTCCCCGACGAGCATTCTTGTTTCTCTTTTTGACAGATTTCTTTGCAATTTTTATAGCTTTGACCTTTTGATCAGAATCCTTGAAGCCCGCTCCAGGAACAAATTCAGCAGGCCCTCTGGACACTGACCTAGACCGGGATGTAGACCTTGTTCGCAACTTCTTACTGGACCGATCCATATCCACATCCATAGCATCACCACCACCATTATCACCCCTGTCAGGTGATCTCTCCCTCTTCCGGCCCCGTGATCTACTGCGGGCCCGTTCAATTGCCAAAGAGGGGTCCAGTCCCAAAGATGATAGCTGCCTACCCATCCTTTTGGACGTGAATTCACGGCTTTTGTCAAACTTTCTTGGTACAGTTGGCCTACTCTCTGCTGTACTTTTCTTGACCCTGTGCTGCTGTATAAGCACGCTTTTCTTCTTTCTGATCTCAGCCAATGCTTCTTGCTCTTCTGGTGTCAAGTCTTTCTCATCCATCTCAAAATCATCATCATCCTCAGCCTGGCGCATTCCTTCCTCTCTTTCCAGCTCTTCAAGCCTAATTAGAATATCAGGATCTATAAAGTCAGCCACATTATGCCCATCAAGAATTTCTGGCAGTATGTCTTCTTTCCACTCTTCGTTAGCTAAGATGTAGTTCTTCTTCAAACTAGCAGAGTATACACCTGCACCGCCGTTCTCATCCTCCAAATCCCTTTCAGTTTTCCTCTTCTCCTTTTCTGCTTGCTGAGCTCTCGCCTCCAATACTGCCTGAGGTATGCAAGGTGGTCTTTCTTTTTGGTCGCGTGGCTTTGGTATCGCAACATGAAACCTGTTCAAACAGTCATTAATCTTCTTTGATTTCATCTTAATTTCCACTCTCTGATTCAATAACCTCTCACAAGCGGCATTCTTTACAGCAATTACTCCATCCTCTGTCAAAGTGCTCATAGTCAGCAACACTCCCTCATCATTTGTGGCCTCACCTCCTTGACCTATCACCGTTTTCATAGCTTCAGATTTCATCTCCATAACCAACTTCATGTCCTCAGCTGAAAGACCCTCAAGTGGTTGCAGATCAGTCTTGTTGCAGACTATCATCAAGGGCTTGTTCATGAACAGAGATTTGATGCTATGAAAGAGAGCTGCTTGCTGGGCAATGCTGTAACCACAAGACCCCGATATGTCCAAGAAAAACAAGACAGCGGAACGCAGATGGGCCAAAGCAGTTATGCTGCACATTTCAATTATATTACGATCTTCAAAGGGACGGTCCAGAATCCCAGGAGTATCAATGACTTGATATCTGAGATATTTATAGTCGGTATGACCGACAAAGAGTGACTTTGTCGTGAAAGCATATGGTTGCACATCAACATCAGCCCTTGTGATTTTATTTATGAAGGAGCTCTTGCCAACGTTAGGGTACCCACAAATCAAGATTGTCCGGGTATTCGGGTCTATTGAAGGTAGCCTGGCCATGTGTTGCCTAATCTGTTCCAAGTAAGCCAAACTGCCACTAAGCTTTTTAACCAGGGTACACATTCGTCCAAGAGCAGCAACCTTCAGAGATTTGCACCGATAGAGAGAGTCTCCATACTTCAACAGCTTCACATAGTCTTTAGCAACCTTTCCAATTTGATTCCTTGCCGTATTGACTGCTCCCAAAGCGAGCTTGTAATGATCCTTGTTGTATAGCACGTGAAGAAGATCGCCATAGAAAGGATGGATGTCATCCAGCCGAGGGAACTCCTCGATGATGGTCGAGAGCTTGTCATGAAAATTCTGTTGAGTGTACTTCACCTTACGCATGTAAAATTGGCGGAGCCGCGATATGGCATACCCCTTGTGGACAACAGTAGGTGTTTGCCGCTGGGTGCGAGAAAGGATGATATCAACAAAATTATTCGCATTAGGCACCACCGTAATCTTCTTGAAATTGTATTGAACCATCTTTTATAGCTTCTGCAGCAAATCAAATAGGGCGATATCAGATATGTCATCCGTGCATGTCACAGATGAGAAAAGGTGAACACGACTCCCACCGACCAACCCAACTCGGATCCTCTAAAATCCAAAAAAAGTAGCAGCTCGAGCGAGCTCCTATATGGCATCCCAAGCACCAGCAGATCATAGCTTTCCCTACTGAATATCTTCCACTATACAGATTAACTAACGAACAAGCTAAGCCATCGAACTCAGCCAACAACAAACACAACACCTACTTGGCAATCATTACAGTACGAAGAGCAATCGAATTCTCGTTTCTATAAAACCTCTCAATTACAGCCTCCACCTCCTCTTCTTTAGATGAGGAGGTGATGAGCATGACATGCGCACAAAACCGAGGCAGTTAAACAACACTGTTAATGCAAATTCCAGCAGCACTCAAATCCTTCAGCTAAAGGAGTACGCAATAATCCCAACAGGCGCGAGACAAAGGGGCGACGCAGACGAGTTCAGCTCACCTAGAAGAAATTCGCCGCCTCCAGAACCCGCCGGATTTCACTTTAGTTTCTAACGCCGCCCTTGCCCTCCGGGCGCGAGAAGATTGCTTCGTCGTCGGCTACCGCCGCAGACGCCTTACGCTCGGCAGGAGAGAAATGAAAGAGACGGTGCTCCAGAAGTGGGGGATCAGAGGGGTTTTAGTTAGGGTTTGGAGATTTGTCTGCTGGAGGCTAGAGAGTTTGTGGGCCTCTGTCTAGCCCAGCCCAACATGAGAGAAGTCCGACATCCTTTCTTTTTAAATGACGGCGCTATTTCCTCCTATAACATGAGTCTGTGGGCCTCTGTCTGGCCCAGCCCAACAAGAGAGAAGTCCGACATCCTTTCTTTTTAAATGACGGCGCCATTTCCTCCTATAATATATATGTATAACCATGTATATGATTAAATTCACCCACTTTTATTTAAAAAAAATTTATCCTCATTCATTCAAATGAAATTGAAATTGGTGGTTCCAAATTTATTTACTTTTATTTTATTTTTTATCATTACTATTTAGTATCTAGTCATCGTGATTAAGTATTTTTGTTGTCAAAATTATTAAGTATTTCATGTGTTTTATTTTTTTATTATTATGGGTATTCCATTTATATTAGGGGAATTATTTTTCCCTTTCAAATTTTCAATTTCACTTCCTTATAAATAATTTTGGTCGAAAGTGGAAATTTCCAATAAATCTAGAATATGTTGATTTATTGTCGAGTAAAATCTTAAAAAAAAATTAACATGGAATTATTTTAACCAAATCACATGCTTATAAAATTTTACTTTTTTTGTTTATAACATCATTAAACCCTTTCTTATCTTGATTTTTTATGATAACTATATGGATGATATTATTTTTTTATTCAATAGATAAGATTTAAGCGGTCTTAAAAAAATTTTATTATGCGCAATTTTTTCACTAAATCTCATCTTTTGGAGTTGCACATTGGAGAATGTAACTCGTGGTTTTGTTTTCGAAAACACAACTAAGTTATTGTGTTAAAAGAAAACTATTTGTGTAAGGAAATTTTAGATTTTGCTTGACAATTTATTCATGAATTTGTTTGATGATGTAAAAAGAATTGTGTTTCATGGATTTTTCTTTCTTTCAACAAAACTAATTTCTAAGAAAGTGTAATCTAACAATAAAAAGAAACCATAGCACCCTTAATACATGGTATATTGCCTATAAACAACAACAAAACACATGATATTATTAAGTATGGTAATTAGATCCTACTTAATTAAGAAATAAAATAGTAAATAGAAAAGGCAAATAAATTTAGGGCCACCACTTTAAATTGCATTTGAATGATAAGAGTCTTTTTCATCAATCACATAAAAGATGAAAATCACGCTGCTCTTTTCAAATCTTTGCTAAAATTGTATTTTCTGAATAACAACAATAAAACATGGCTACAAAGGAGTTGGCAAGTGCGAGGGATTCCATGGTAGAACCTCATATTCTTACATACACAAAGGGAAGAAAGTCACGGCAACAATTGCTTTATTGCATCCACGGAGACAAACGACATTCGACCTCTGCAAACTTTTTTAAAAGTTTAAATTGTTTGATAAATGTGTAGCTTATTATTTAATTATTTTAATATTTTTGGGCAAGGAATTTAGAGGGAGAATACAATATAAAACCATGTCTAACCAAGAGAAAATTCCCAATATAAAACAAGTTGCAACAACCGGCGAATCTATCCCGTTATGTGTTTCATTAGCATCATCTGAAGAATCAACCATAAATACACAGAAACTAGCAATGAAGGAAAAAATAATGATCACAAACTCTCTCGCGAGCGACATTGATTCAATCTCTTTACCTCAAATCAACTCCTACTTAAAAAAAAAAAATCATTGCGTGGGAACAGACACGTCTTCTCGTACCAATAGAAGTAAAGTATATATTACTTATTACCGACCGACAACGAAAGGTGAATCCACGTCAGACCTCGTGGACACCTTATCTGTAAACGATCAAACATCTAATTAATTCATCACGATAATTGCATGAGCAACGAAAGTTGCCCGATGAATGCAATAATATAAGGGCAGAAGAAGTATCGTAGGAAGTGGGCAATGTCTCTTTCCCGACGGTCCAAAACGTCATTGGACCGCCGGAAGGTAGAAAGAGATGGAGCGTGGGGGGTCCAATGACCTGTCAATTCCACGTGGAATTTTATCGAGCAAGGACAATTAAAAGGTGCCACTTGCCTTTCTTCGGGCCACGAAGGAATTAAAGTGCACCAGACTTATTAGGAGTGGAGTAGTGCGCCGTGATCATGAAATCTCGCTATTATCACTATCGTTAATTTTGTGTAATCCTTTTTTCTCGTGCGTGGAAAAGAGAGGTCGACTCCATGAATTTCAAAGATCAAATCTGGATGATTGACGCAAGACTCCTTCTCAAAAGTGTATTACATCATTCGAAAGACAGAAAAAAAAAACTCGACATCGATTCTATCACGCTTCGAGAAAAATAAAGAGATAAGTATGCGACAAGTCCTAAAATCCGTTGGCTTCTTACATTAAGTCCTTAAACTTCAATTTATTCATTTAAAGTCCGAGAACTCGTTAGATTAGAAGTTGCTGCATTCTCATGACTCAGATGCACAAAATGAAAGTTATCGAACTTAAGTGCGCGGACTTGACATGTTTTGAGATCAATTCATCCCATGGAGGCACTGAAGAGAGTTTTCTGGCGAATGAGAAATGGTAGGTAAGCAGCACAAAGCCAAGAAGGGCACGAATATTCGCAGGGATCCACGAGCAACACGGTTGGTCGGATCACAAATTGAATCGACCCGTCATAGTCTGTTAATTAGACGAAAGGGAAAAAGAAAAAAAGAAAGAAAGGGACGACCTGGACAGACCCCATCTTAGCCTCAATGAGATTTTTTGATATATAATAGTTTTGATCTAGCGATCTAGTTAATGGGATTAAGAAGGCGGGTACGAAGTTTCTGTCTCGCTGCGATCCGAGTGGTCGGCTCGTGCTCGACCGGCGACCGAGCGATTACGACGCGTCTTCCTTTGTTGCGACGCGAGAATTGCGCTTTGTCATTGGGTTAGATGAATCACGCCGTCGCTAGCTAGTTCAATTGCGTACTCTCGTAATTCATCTCCATCCGAAGTCCAAAGGCGTGTCGTGAAATTCGACGAACTTGCGCCGGGTTGTCTTTTGGATGGGGACGAGGTTGACACTTCTTTGGATCCATCTGACTTAGTAGAATTCGATTTGGCTAAGGGTTTGCATCTAGTTGTGTTCTGTTTATTATTATTATTATTATTATTATTATTATTGGGTGGCGGCTCCAACGTGGAACTTTCGTTGATGTCAATTGTCCAAAAGAATTGTATACGTCACGCAGAAAATTAAAGAGAATTCTGTGCATGAAGTCAATTATTGTGAATTTTAAGAGATTCAATAGTTTAGACTCGGACTTGAACTTTGTTCTTTTAATAGGAAAAAGGGATAGAGCCAAATATAAAAACCAACTTTGAGAATCTATTGTTTATTAGAGGTGTCAATGGTATGATTCGGTTCGGATTTTCGAATCAAATACGAACAGTTAAGTTCAGTTTTCTTAATTTTTTTTTTCTTGTAAGAGTAAAAAGAGGTCTAGTGAAAAGGGGGAGAAGCAACGTAAGTTGTAATAATAGAAAAAAAATATATTATTTTCGATTTGGTTTGGTTAACTATTCGAACAAAAAAAAAAGCAATTATTTTTTCGTTGTTTGAATGGAAAATTGAAAAATGAGCCGAAAATGCATGAAATTTCGATCAGATTCGATTTCGGTTTCGGTTCAATTTTTGGCATCCTTGTGTTTCATCACCTAGCAGAATATGAAATACCTCTCTAGGAAATAGTGAAAGGAACCTAATGTGTCCAAATGCTTATCGAATTAGCATGGTAAATGTGACGACCTTCGTTGCTTCTCTCCGGCGGAGGTTGCTCACCTTGCACGACGCAAGTATCATGGTAGTGTGAGATTGGCAGATCTCTCTATCTCAATTTCTCTTGCCCATGGCTATTGAGTTCAGAGTATCCGTGGCCTTGGAGGTCGTCGATCATCCAAGTCGCAATGTGTAGCATCGAGCGAAAAAAGGAGAAAAGAAAAAGGAAAAAAAATGAAAGAGTAAGGAAAAAAAAGTTAAAAAGTTCAGAAATATCAAAAGAAGAGTGCCATCTTCTCATTACATCAAGTTGTTGTTATTATATAGATAAAGAGACTAATAATTGATCTTGATCGGGTACCATTGGTTTTCATCTTATTCAAAATCCAAAGATGTCACATGAAGTTGGACGGGACTTAGGTCGATTGTCCAAGTGATGGAATGAGGTTGAAATCTTTGTATTCATCCGAGTAAGAAAAATCCGATTTGGCTTAGAGATTTCAAATCTACCTCTGTTCTGATTAGGGTTTCTATCGTTGCTCCAACCCTCCAACGTGGAAATTTCCTTGATGTTAACTCTCCCAAAGACGCAAACGTCGCCCAGATATTGGAGAGTCTTGCTTACACGAAGTCAACCCTCGTGATCTTCCGGCGTTTCAATGGTATGGACTCAGTCATGTTTTTTTCTAGGGTATGGAAAAAGGGGTTAGAGCCGAATGCAAAAATCAACGTCGAGAGTCTACTGTCTCATCTCTATTTATTGTGAAAGTACTTAAATATTAATCAATGCTCTTCACCTAACGGCTAAAATTTTTAGGACAGTTGGCAGTGGTTTTACAAAATTTCACATTGTATCATAGCAGGAGGTCCTGAGTTTAAATATTCCCAGACCCATATTCTGCCTCCCCAAAAAAATATTTCCGCGCTTAGTACTGGCAAAAGACTATACTAAGCGTGAGGGTGAGTGTGAAAGTACTTAAATATTAATCCAGGCATTCACCTAACGGCTTAAGCTTGTCCTATGAGATACATTAGAGACCATTTGGACCCATGAGGTTGCAACCTTGGTTGCTTCTTTCCGGTTTGAGGTGGCAAAATAGGTATGGAATTCATATTAATCTATATTTGACGATGTCGGTCATATATGTGTTGTTTTGAGTTTTAAAAGCATGTTTAAGTTGGTCATAAATAAGTTGCCCAGTGCTCATTTCTAACCCATATGAAGAATAGAGAACAAATCCATTTCTGGCCAACAAGGGCTTTGCAGCCCTCACCTGGTTTGGGTAATGGGTTGTGACCCTTGCTCGCGGCTAGTTAGGGCCTGGAACCCCTCACTTGATGGAGGCGGGTGTCGGCTAGCCCTTGTTGGACTGAGAAACAAAAAAAAAGAAACAAATAAATCAATACATTTTAAGTTATATGACTTGTTGACTAGATTTGGATCGCGTGAAATTGTTTTAGCTTTTTCTTAAAATTAATAAGAAACAAGTTTTCCTATATTGAGTTGAATATGTAAGTGTTATAGTAATATAAGTCAAGTATGGACAGTAGACTTGTATCACACGACCCAGATCTATGATCATGTAAGATCAATAGCCTCCGTGGCTATGTTTTTTAGAAAGATTTATGAGTCTCTCGGTTCTCTCACATGCAACCACGGAGTTCGAGGTTGATGTTCATGGCCATGGAAGTTACTGGAGGTCCAACTGGCAGCGGGCAATGAGATACAAGTGCTAAAATTAGAAGACCGCTAGAATTTGATTGTACTTTGTTTATTAAGACTTGGTTACATCGGTTCAATAAAAAAAGATTTGATTTCCATACGATAGATTTTGAATGGGTTGTGCAATTTCCCTTTAAGTAATGTTGTTTACCAAGCCAGAAAGATAAAGAGACTTACAAAATTGTCTTTGCACTTTACATTACTCTCGTGATCTTAGCTAGAGTGACACCTCCAACCAATGTTTCCTTACAGAAATTTGGAGAACAAACAATTTATCCTTTGCATTTTTCATATCATCCACTAATGACCCAGTTTCAAATAATCACGTTGGCACGTTCTCTTATTAAGTTCGCCCTGAGAGCATTGATGTGGGTGTTGAGCATTCGAGCTATTCGCTCGCGAAATGATCCATTAGCGAGAGACGAAGAGATCATCGCATATGAACGGTGAGTAGTCCAATTGTCGACTGGTATTAGATATCCAAGAATTTTCAAAATCTAATATTTCTTTTCACGTATAGTTGCAAAAAAGTAAAAACAAAATAAAAACAAAAATAAGAAGAGAAATTACCATTAGCCGAAACCTTAAATCTAGATTAACCCACAGCCTCTCATGGTCGTTTATCCATAACCGCAATGAGGAAGTTTGACCCCCAAAACTTTGCCACTTTCTTTGACCTCCCCCTATAAATACCCGACCAGATCTCACGACTTTCACGCTTCAACAAAATCATAAGATCTGAAACAAACACAGTCATCAACCAAAGCAAAAAGAAAAGAAAAAAAAGAAAAGAAAAGCAGCAAATCATCAACCGAAGTAAGAAAAGAAAAAAAAAAAAAAAAACAGAGAAGCACTCTCTGTCTCTCCAATGGCCGCTGCTTCTTCCTCCCCCGCCAAATCCATCTTCCCAACTCCCATCTCTTCGTCGTCGCCTTCTTCTTCGCATCAACCGAAACCGAAGCTCCTCTCGTTACTCTTCCCCGCCGCCGCCGCAGCATCGCCAATCTCCCTTAAGCTCTCCCGCCCTGGCCTTGGCTACGGCCATGCGGCCCGCCGCTTTCTGGTCGTCAGCAATGCTCTCAAATCAGCCGAGTCGACCGAGAGGTTGGCGTCCGAATCCAGGAGCGCCGAGCCCCGCGGCGCCGATTCGGCGGACGTGCCGACGATCCTCGTCTCCGAGAAGCTCGGAGAGGCGGGGCTGGAGGTCCTGCGCGGCTACGGGCGCGTGGAGTGCCTGTACGACCTCTCCCCCGAGGAGCTGTGCGCGAAGATCTCGGGCGTCGACGCGCTGATCGTCCGGAGCGGGACGAAGGTGACGAGGCAGGTGTTCGAGGCGGCCAAGGGGCGGCTGAAGGTGGTGGGCCGGGCCGGGGTCGGGATCGACAATGTGGACCTTCAGGCGGCCACCGAGTACGGGTGCCTGGTCGTCAACGCCCCCACTGCGAACACCGTCGCCGCCGCCGAGCACGGCATCGCCCTCCTCGCGGCCATGGCTCGCAATGTGGCTCAGGCCGATGCCTCCATCAAAGCGGGTACGCCCCTGAAAAAAAAAAAAACAGTAAAGGCTCTCGCGATTGGTTGTCACTATTCTTTTGTCCTTTTTAGAAATTTACTTTCAGCGTTTCTTTTTTATTTTTGTATTATTATAACTTTTTACTTTCAACGTTTTAAATTTCATATTTTTAGCATTTTTCTATGCCAAATCTTGAGAAATTTAGATATAGACACTCGGAAAAAAAATTTAAGATGATGAGATTTCTTTACTTTCTTGTTGGAATGAGTAATGAGAACTTTGCCTAATTCTAAGCAATTTGGAAGGAAAATCAAGTCCCCATCCTTAATGAATACTGTGTAGTCCATATGTAAAAATCTCACTATAGAGCTGGAAAAAGGTCCACTTTTGTATTGAGTAATTCAATTTATAAAAAGCACGCACCAATTTATCAATATATAGATTGAAAAGTCCTGATTTAGATCAATTCCGTCTAAGCGACGCTTGTAGAATTGAATGTCAATGCAATAAATCTCAAGTTTAAAATTCGTGATATCCTCGTCGGATTTGTTAGGATATTTCGCATAGATAAAAAATTTTAATAATTTGAAATTTAGGTGAATGATACCTTTTAAGGTTGGTGAACGATATTAAGCTCGAGCCTACTCAGGCACGAGTATTCATGATCCATGTTAGTAAAATTGTTCCTTCTTTCTTACTCTTCAAAATTGATGGAGAAAATAATGCCTGAAAAATCATTGATATCTCGGAACCTTTTTTAACCGGTCGTGCGTGCAGTCGGGCACTTTGCCCAGCTCCCAGCTTTTGCAGCATTGAATCTCCATCGTCATCATTGCGTTGGATGGACTTGTCTATGATTTCGTCCACTTTCATTCATTCCCACCACCTGAAAAGAAAAGTAAAAAGAAAAGAAAAGAAAAAGAAAAAAAGCATCTTCTTTCTTGATGGTTGGTGGTGGTGGGGATTGCTGCTTTGAATTTGATGTCTGTACAGAAGATCTGACACATCATGAATGCAGAAATTTCCTTGGACGCTAGTTGGTCTTCAAATGACAGGAGTAATGAATTATTAAATGCTTTTCCTGCACCGTCACATTCTTAGGGGCCTCCACCTGCCCCGCATGTGCCTAAACTGTGCACAATTGATAAACTCATGTGCACCCTACATGTATCATAGATTCATTAATCACGCAAGATTAGAGACTGTATAAATTATTGTAGATGCTGTCCCTAGCCTAGACTGTGGAGATTCAGCTCTAGTGCATTTCAGAATTAAGTGGCTATTCCAGATCAGTTGAATATGGGTCTGGATCTCACTTGTGCTACCTACCGCCAACCCAGAGATCTCTAGGGCTGCAAGTAGTTGAATCTATGAAAGTGACGGCATCATCTAATTAAGTACTATCCTTTTGTTTTCAAAGTTGGGAAAAAATGTGATTATTGCTTTGGTTAGGTTTGCTTGTGAGTTCTAGAATGGGCCATGTGGCTATAATGATGCAGAGCACGAAAGCCACCTCAATTCATAACGCTCGACCATGTTAAGGTTGACAGAGTTCTTCTTACCTTTGAAAGGAGAGGGTAGGGACTCAGATCGGGTTTCCGCGAATATGGAACAGCAAGTGAACACTCAGTTACTGCTTTTGGCGAAGGCCAACTTTGAAGTGGAAAGAAGTTTTGTCATAGCTTGAGGAAAGGCAACTTTGAAGGAGGAGAAATCAATTTAGTTCACGCAAGTTCCTTTACAATTAGTATTATCACTCGTTTTTTATAGGTAGCACTTCGTTAGCTTGATCCTTCTTGGTTAAATGAGTTGGGTTTAATTTTTATATAATTTAAGCTAACCTCTACTTTTCATAATAGACCTAATTACAAGTGTAGTTTAGTTTTTTTCTTTCGTTTTGACTTTTTGAGAGCTTAATGAGGGATGAGACGGTTTCTCAATTTAGATTTCACTACTTCAAACCTCATAACTGAACCATGGCCGGATGATTCTGTCCCAAACTAATTGTTTCGGGGAGTTAGAGCCTCAAGATGAAGAACGTCTCTCTTTCTTTTAGCTTATACAAGACACAGACAGACCCAAAGTTTCACATTTTCGGTGGTTGGGTGTTGATTCATCAGTTATCAACCTGCACCATCGTTCATATTTGGCTGGACTTGTGAAGATAGAGAAAGCAGCTATCAGATACTGGTGTGCTCCTTGCGAAGAACTTGGATACTTGAGTATCTATCGTTCATCCAATTACTCATAATGCTAGCTTTTTCTGGACTTATGACGATGCGAATGACTTGAGTCAGATGTTCTTGCCTCCCTTGATGTTTTGATCTATTTCCTTAATAGTGCATGGTGAACTCGACTGCTACTTCCATGTTGCTAATCTATTTTTGTGATCTCCTCCAGGAAAATGGGAGAGAAGCAAGTATGTTGGTGTCTCTCTAGTTGGAAAGACGTTAGCTGTCATGGGATTCGGCAAAGTGGGATCAGAAGTTGCGAGACGCGCCAAGGGTCTAGGAATGACCGTCATTGCGCACGATCCGTATGCGCCAGCTGACAGAGCCCGAGCCATGGGTGTGGAATTGGTATCATTTGACCAAGCCGTTGCTACTGCAGACTTCGTTTCTCTCCACATGCCTCTCACGCCTACTACTTCCAAGATTTTCAACGACAACACGTTCTCGAAGATGAAGAAGGGAGTTCGAATTGTAAATGTTGCCAGGGGAGGAGTTATTGATGAGGACGCACTAGTCAAGGCTCTCGATAGCGGAGTAGTCGCTCAGGTGCATGCACACTTCTTTTCTCTCTTAGTCAAGTTGCTCTTGCTTACGATAGTCTTGATCTGGTCATGTGGGATGATTTCTGCTTTATATCTTTACATACGAGGGTGCAAAAACTCAAAGGAGATTTGCTTGTTTCTTATACTGTTAGGCCCCAATCCCAATTGATGGTTAGATGCTTTCTTTTGCTGGCACAAGTGAGGAAGAAGATACGCGACATATTCCAATCGTTGATTTGTTTCCTCAATTGAAAGGCTATCTCGCTGTTTTCAAATTTGTTTCTGCAGACGCAGTGAAGATTGTTTCTTCTTGTTGTTCTTGTAACAGGCAGCACTTGATGTCTTCACAAAGGAACCCCCACCAACAGACAGCAAGTTGGTGCAACATCCTAATGTTACCGTCACACCTCATCTAGGAGCCAGCACAAAGGAAGCACAGGTAACTTTACACTGAAAACTTAAACAATGCAAAAAAGAAATTTCGCTGGCTAGATAGCTGCTTCAGCTAAGCCATTACCCTATTGCACAGGAAGGTGTTGCTATCGAGATTGCGGAGGCCGTTGTTGGAGCATTGAATGGAGAACTTGCTGCGACTGCGGTCAATGCTCCCATGGTTCCCCCAGATGTAAGATATTCTACTACTTGCCCCCGCTTCCAGTAACATACTGTTCATCAGCTAACCTCTTGGTCCTGTTCACAGGTTCTATCAGAACTGGCTCCTTATGTGGTGTTAGCTGAAAAGTTGGGTCGGTTGGCCGTGCAGCTAGTGGCAGGAGGGAGAGGAATTCAATCTGTTAGGGTCATCTATACGACAGCTCGTGACACGGATGATCTCGACACGAGACTCCTTCGAGCAATGATCACAAAGGGCATCATCGAGCCGATATCAGCCTCGTACATCAATCTGGTGAATGCAGACTATACGGCCAAGCAAAAGGGCATCCGAATAGTTGAGGAGCGGGTGAGCGTGGATGCCTCACCGGAGTCTCCCGTCGACTCAATTCAAGTGAAGATATCCAATGTGGAATCTAAATTCGCCAGTGCAGTCACTGAGAATGGAGAGATCAGCATCGAGGGGAAAGTGAAGGATGGGATCCCTCGGCTTACTTGTGTGGGCTCATTTGGGGTCGATGTGAGCTTGGAAGGGAACCTTATCCTGTGCAGGCAAGTCGACCAGCCGGGCATGATCGGCCGTGTAGGGAACATACTCGGTGAGCAGAACGTCAACGTGAGCTTCATGAGCGTGGGGCGGACCGTGCATAGGAAACATGCTATTATGGCAATTGGTGTGGACGAGGAACCAGATAAGGTGACCCTCAAGAAAATCGGAGAAGTCCCTTTTATTGAAGAGTTCGTCTTCCTGAATCTATAACTCAAATGATGCTCTCATGGCGTTGCGGCCATTTCTCTGGTGAATAAAGATACCGGCCGAAGACTTCTGGCAATAAGCTCTGTGCCTATATCGTTGCTGAAGCGGTGGTAGCAGTCGTGTTACCGTGACTCCTAGGGTTCATCTTCTAGTTTTTAGCATTACGTTTTTGAGAGTGTGCCATGGTTGTTTGGTGTGCCTTTTCTGTGTAATATCCTGTCGGACTGTATTCATCTTCTCGACTTCCTTCCTCAGATATGAATCGATTGACTTCTCGTTTTGGAAGGAGAAATACATTACAAAGTCAAGATCTCATGTCGATCCGACAACTAGTCTTCCAGGGAAGCTGAAGCAATGCCGATCTCTTCAAAAGTTCCAACACTTGCTTGAGCAAGTTGCTCGCAATGGAGGCCAGGCTACTTAGCATTTTATCATTTTGAAACAGACAAGGAACAGGCACTGAAATTAAGCCTTGGTGAGACAAAAAGGGGATCTGCCACAGGCTTGAAACCTGCTGAATTAGAAAAACATTTCACGGTTTAAATCTGTTTTCACAGCTAAGATAACTATCATATCAATGTCTAGTAATGGAAGAAATCATCATATCTAACAGCTAGATGAGCATTCTTGTAAGTCTTGAAAAGCCAATGTTCATCTAAGTAAATCTGATTTAATAGAAACGCAATTAAAATTTTTGGGGAGTTATACATTTGTGTATTAATAAGACTATTCGCTATTTCTTCAACGGGTCCAATGCTGCCAAATTGTCCATGCATATTTCTTCAATGTAGCATTAGAGAGAGGCCTGTTTTTGTATTTCAATTTACATGTGGAAGGAAACACAAGTTTCGAAGTTACACGACTACTCAAGATTACAAAAAAGAAAGTATATCAAGTGTAAAATCCTGTGGACAAAAAGAATTACTATGGCCGTCTTTTATAAGAGGAAGAAGTGGATGATGGGTTTTCTTTATACTGAATTGCCGTATTATAATGCAAATATTTTGAATTTTGTCATAATATCCGTAACTCTTGAAACGATAAAAAAAAATACATTTTAAGATTTAAATTTTTTTTATTTTATTTTTTAAGGGTAAGGGGACATAAAACCATTTTGCTTACAATTCCCCAAGCAAACATGCCCTACGTGGAAAAAGGCTTCTCATTCCTCGGAGGCCCAGACCGGACCGGTCCGGTTCGCCAGGGTCAATACGGGGAAAAAGGTTTTGAGCAAAAGGGAGTGAGGGGGGTGGTGGTGGCGCATCCTACGCGCAGATTCGCCCTCCAATTTCACGGTTTTTTGGAGTCCAATCCGATTCGAAAGCATCGATCTTGCAGGCAAGTCGGAGGAGGAATTTGGGGGTGATAGCGATATATGGCAGGTGCCGGAATGCACCCATACCACCAGCAGTGGGCCCCCGCCTCCGCCGCAGCTCCGCCTCCCGCTCCGGCGCCCGTCACCGCGGCTCCTCCCCCGCCGCCTCACGCCCACCCCTCTCCCATCGCCGCTCACGACGAGGTCTCTCTCTTCTTGCAATTTCGCGGTTTTTCACGGTTTCCTGCTGTGTGCTCTAGCTTTTTGACCACGCGTCTATTGAGGTGCTCGAGATTGAGTGGAAACTGTTGAACCCTAATTTAAAGTCCGAATCTTTTTGTCTTGTTTTGGGTTTGCCGACGTTAGCAGCTATGAAGCATTATGATCTCGTGCTTTGGTGTGATCTCAGTGAAATCTGAAACCTCGATATGTCGCGTTAGAGCATTGACCTCTTTCCATCTGTTGACGGCCTTTAATCTACGAGCTCTACTTCTTCTTTGCTGCAAGAGCCGGTGAAGTAATTGGTTGTACGTGCGTGCTATCTGTTTAGGTCCGGACCGTCTTCATAACCGGCCTGCCAGATGATGTCAAGGAGAGGGAGCTCCAGAATCTGCTCAGGTGGTTGCCTGGCTATGAGGCGTCGCAAGTGAACTTCAAAGGTGAAAAGCCCATGGGATTCGCACTGTTCTCGACGGCTCAACTCGCTCTTGCTGCTAAAGACACGCTGCAGGTTGGAAGTGGAATTGTGCTGCGTTGTACTTATTGATTATAATTTGCTGTGTCTCCTCTTTGGGTGTGTTATTTAGCATTCTTTTCTTTATGGTGCGGCGACTGACTTTGTCCATGGTGTGTTAGGATATGGTTTTCGATGCGGAGACAAAATCTGTCTTACACACTGAGATGGCCAAGAAGAATCTGTTTGTCAAGAGAGGTGAGCTCTAGCATGCCATATTGTGATTACTATATCAATCTGATAAATGCCATCTCAGATTGCTGCTTGAGATGGTGAAAAGAAAATTTGAGACTGCCTTACTTAATGATTACTTGGCAATTTCCCTGGCGTTACTATTATTATTATTATTATATATTTTTTAATATCGAGCTTTCTCACTCAGACATTAAATTTTATATCCAGTTTTTGCAAAAGCAAAACCTATAGGGAGCAAGTAATGCTTAGAAATTTTATAAGTAAGTTGATAACTCCTTCAACAACCTAGTCAGAGGGACATTCATTAGTTGAACTTGAAGGGAAAGATGTTTGCTGTTATGTTTGGGTTCTGTGCGAGATAACTTCCTTGGACTGATAACAGCCTGGCTTTAGTTGACCTGATTATGCTTTCGATGGAGCTGAAGGATATGAAACATCCAAAGGGGGGCCATTCACTAGTTATTAACACTTCATTGTTCTCTTGTGTTTTCCAACCTGTCTGTTTTACTTTACTCTAGATGGAGATTAATCCAAGTCAATATTTGGAAAACCTCAGTTGTTGGTAGCTGAAAAGAATTAATTAATTGATTCTCTTTGCAGTTTTTTGACTGTTAACACCAAGCATGATTATCTATGCCAACAAGCTCGTTTTCTACTTAAAGTACTGAATTTATGGTATAGTCGATTCAAAGGCTGTAGTTAAGCCTATTTAAGGTTAAATGAATGATAAAAAAAATTAGAAGGTTCAGACTTTTGGCCCTCTATATAATATACCTTACTTAATTCACCTCTCTGCTGATTATTGTTGTGCGACCCACAACTGTAACTGAAATTCTGGATTCTAATATTTATTTATATGCAGGAATTGTGGCAGATTCTGGAGTTTACGATCAAAGTAAACGGATGCGAACTGGTGGTGACTATACCCATGCTGGCTATGCCAGTCCCTCTCCATTTCATCCCCCTCCAGCACCTGTTTGGGGACCACATGGGTAACAGATACTTTATCCTAGTGCTCATCTTTTATAATAGGAAAAAATTGCCTGGATGGAAAAAGAGTTAACTGAATGAATGGTTATAAGAGGCTTGTGCTGCTGTCTACGACGAAGCATCTTCTGCAGCAGTGTTCTCATCAGATTCTGTTTATGTATCTTAGGTATATGGCTCCCCCACCTCCTCCACCTTATGATCCTTATGCAGCTTACCCTGTATCTGCGGTGCCAATGCCTGCTCCTGCTCCTGTTCCAGCACCTACCAACTATGTGCCTGTACAGGTAGAGCTGAATTACTCCACTTCAGTTGTGACATTTGTTATTATATGCTATGGCAAATCTTTCATTTAGATGTCAAACTTGATTTTTCTCCTCAAATTTGACTTTGATGAGAACTTGATCAATCTTGCTTGCTTCACACTGTTCTCAACATAATTGAAGTGGATTTTCTGAATTACAAAGTTGAAGTGGTTCCCTCTTTCCTGTACTGTTGAAGTTGATCCAATCATGAAATTGAATAGTTGCTTTCTATATGTCGTTATCGAATTATTTTCTTTGCACCCGTATAAGTTAATGACGCTGCACGATGTCAACTTGCTGGATACTTTTTCTTGTTTAATAGTATCTTGCTGATGCTTCTTGTACCAGATATGTTTTTTATCATAAATATAGAGCATGCATTATTTTAGCATACAGACTGTCCTGTTGACGTGATATGAGGATCTTCTTCTTGCAAACTTTGTCAACATCTTTTTGATTCTCTACTCACATCAATCTGTTGTAAGGATATTGAGCTAGAGGAACACTTGTCGACCTTTTGAAAAATATTATAAGGTCTGCCATATTGACAAGTCATGCACAGATAATCCTTGCTTATGTCCCCTTGCCATTTGGTCATAGCAATTGTTACTCGCTTTCCCTGTGAAGCTTGGGAAAGTACTATTATTCCGGTTAATTTTCCTCATCCTTTCCCTCAACCAACGAGTCTTCTCTCTCTATCTCAACTGTCAACAATAGATTTGGGCAGGGGCATCTCCGTATTCCTTATGATGAATTATCTGTCTTTTGCTAGAAATAAAATTATGGGAAAAGAAAAAAATTCAAGTAGGAAAAAAATATATGTGCTTCAGTATTATTGTACTCATGTTTTTTTGTTGTTTTGTTTTTGTCTTTTGTTCTTTCGACAACCAATCTAAGGTGTGGCTTCTCATGTTTGGTAAATTTTTGGAAAACCTACATATTCCTTATGATGGTTTGGCAGAACATGAAAGACAATCCTCCATGCAATACCTTGTTTATTGGGAATCTTGGGGAGAATGTTAACGAGGAAGAACTCAGGGGTCTTTTCTCCGTGTAAGAAGTTTTAGCTTTTCATGCTTCCCATTGCCTATTTTGGACATGGCTGCTGGAGGAACTTCATTTTTCACCTCTTTAGAATCTGGTTACACAGGCAACCTGGTTTTAAGCAGATGAAGATCCTTAGGCAGGAAAGACATACGGTTTGCTTCATTGAGTTTGAAGTAAGAATACTGCTACTATTCTAGTTTCACTTCCTTTGATGCTAAGAACATTAATTTAGCATGTCTCACATAACAAATTCATTTATTTGTTTGGACAGGATGTCAATAGTGCCACAAATGTACATCATAGTTTGCAGGGTGCTGTTATCTCTAGCTCTGGTTCTGTTGGCATGCGAATTCAATATCCTTTTGCCATCTTATCCCTATTGTGAATGGGTTGTTTATTTTTGCAATCCTCTCTTTTTTCATCTTCCTTGCACTTGTCTAACTTCTTAGCTTAATTTACTCTGAGGATCTCTAGAAAGATGCTGATGCAGAAGAACTAACTCTGAGGAAGTGTCTTTAGAATTGGTTGTTATCTCTAAAGGTTGCAGCATAAGGATTTGACAATTATATTAAGCTTTTAAGTCTACACTCTAGAGCGGAGGAGTTTTGTTTGTGTGGCTGTTACTGTCATTGTTAATTCGACTGTTTTAAGCAGTTGGCAGGTGTATCCATCAGTATACCTTAACTGACATCTTGATTTCCTATGTAGCTGTGAATTTAGCAGTTACCAAGATCGTGATTTTTGCACTTCCATTATATGTGCTCTTTTACTGATAAACGCATAATGTCAGTTGTTTTGCATTAATTCTTTATATTATCGTGGCTTTTTGTGACTTGTTTTGTCATTTCTTTGACGTACGATTACATACTCAAAGAACCCATTTGGGAAAAGAAAGGATGCCGGCCAGCTTGTTGCAGCTCCAGGTGCCAATGGAGCTCCACAGACGATGAGTTATCAGTAGCTTGAAGGGGATGTACTCTGTTTCTCATGCTCAACAAAATCGAACTACCTCATCATAGGATACATCTTGCAGCTGTTCCATGCATCCATTCACCATCAAGTCATGAACATTGGCATCTCTCTCTAAATGTGGATGAGATCACCTAGATAGTTGTATCATTAACATGTCATCTGGCCATGTTATAGTTATGAAGTCATGCATTTGTTAATCAGGACATACTTTTGCCTGGATTAGTTTATAGAGTTGACATATTTATTTGTACGTTTGCCTGGTGCATCAGTCTGCACTATATTTTGTTTATATGCTTAAGCACCTCAGTGGCCATTCGGTTCATTAACATGAGCAATCACAAAGTCCATTAGTAGATGACATGTCATGCAGATGTAGTGGGCTATTGAAAGCAATCACAAATTAACATGAGCAATCACGAAGTCCATTAGTAGATGACATGTCATGCAGATGTAGTGGGCTATTGAAAGCCTAGACATAACATGTCATGCAGACGTAGGGGGCTATTGAAAGCCTAGACATATCATGGACTCAATGATATAACGATATTTGGACATTGGAAAAACACCCTCTATCATCTTTGACTGTCTCATAGCATTACTCTTGCCATGACAACAACATCGATCATAGACATATAGCGAGTTGAATATCCTTGTGTCCCAGGCGAGGAAGTCATTACAGCAGAATTATTCAGAGAATCGAGATTACCAGATGCTGTGACTTTGGTACAGGCTTGGTAATTAACAAATGAGAAAGCGCCGTACTTTTGAGGAGGTCCAAGCGCCGCAGCTGCTTTTTCTAGCAGGTGATTTTGCTTTAGGCAGGAGTGCTCTTAGATTAACGTCCCTCACTAAGTCGACGATCCACAGGACTGATCTTATCTTGAGTTAGAACTCTACAGAGAGTTCTTTCGAGGCTTATCTTCAGCAGATTCATTTTCGGGTAATCGTAGAAATAAGAGCTTTCTGATGTATGAACTTGAAATTTCAAAGTCAGTTCCTGACGTGATGCGCTCACTCAATCCTCCAATTTCTTTAATTTTTCTGTTGCCAATTCTGTAACATGGGATGTGGCTGATACAAGATATGGGAGCTTTCTCTCTAAGCACTAGATCAGTTGTTATCGTTTTTCAGTTAAAGAGATCATTGCAGCAATGGGACGGTAAGAAATGATCATATCTGATAAAATAAAAGTTGCTTGGGTTTCGACATTGAGGTTGGATATTTGATGAAATAATGCGGCTTTGGAACTAAATGGGCGCGTTTGCTACAGAACTTTGTAATTCGATCATCATTTTGAGTTTCGGTAGTTTGACCTTCGAGATCTAAAATCATTGTCGCATTTGCATCGTGACAGAAAAGCTGGATTGAATGCACAATATTCCTCTGTGAATGCGTGCATGTCTCACATATTTATATAGAACCTGAGATTAGATTAATGAGCGCTTCTTGTGTGCATGATTGTCTTTACGCAAAGCTGATTCAAGTACGTATCCTAGTTTCTTCAGTATAACCTCGATTGGTTGTGGAAATTGGTGTACTTTGTATGAGTTTGATGCACCAGTTGCGTCTCGTATGCGGGCTTGTTTCATATTAACACTCACGAGAAGCGGAACTTTAGACTTAAAAGCTTGATCTAAGAGGATCGTGTATGCGCTTGTTTCAATTTGCTTCTCACAGCCGCCAATGCTTTTGCGGAGGCTAGTGCAGATCTAAGAGAATGCCGATGCTTTTTCTCAGGCCATCGTTAATGAAGGAAGTTGTTATGCTCATGCCAGTGCAAATGCTCGAAGGAGACACTCAGAATTTCCCAACGAGTAATACCTCAAATCCCCATACATTATTGTGTCGGTCATTTGATTTACAGGTACAATGCCTTTTCGGTTTGAGACGGCTACCTCTCAAAAGGTAAAGTTCCAAGAACAATCACAGTCAAAGAACATAATAGCAGGGACGTTTGTTTACACGCACCCTTCAAATTCTGAATGGGAAGTGATGTTTTTAACATTCTGTAGTTGCGCTTCACTGTTTCTTTTGAGCCAAAAAAATGTATTCATTGTTCTGTAGTCCGGAACAACTGGTGCAAGATTGTTGTTGAGGGTGTCAAACTAAGGAGTAGTTTCGACAGCTTCAGGGGCAAATGGTGCCATCTCAGCGACAACCACTATCAAATCTGAACCCTCAGGCTGGGGAGCATGGAGCAACTTAGTCGACGTTAACGACTCTATTCGAAGCCAAGGATTAAGGGCTTTTGGTGCAAACCGGTCCACTCTTTGTTCATTATATGTTGATGCAGCTTCATTTGTCGATTGGTTGATTGACGTTCCTTAAAATTTGATGTTTATTCAACGTCATCTGCTGATTTGATCAAGGAAGAACCGGACGTCACATGTTCAATATCGAATCATGGAAGTCTTATTGATCCGACCTATACAAGGCTTGCCTACACCCACGACAAAACATATCTAATTCACTTACACCTTCAAAATTTATCTTAACTTTAGTTGCAATGTGTATCACCCAAACAGAGGACCACGTCACACTTTAACATATAATTAACGTAACGGCACAACACCTGTGCAAAACGAATGAGAACAGATATATTACATTTTCTTTCTTTACTTGCGGGAGCTCCTCCTTTAAACATCAATTATTTGCCGTTGGAGCCTTGATTTTAGCCAATAGTGAGCTCATGTCGACTCGGTCGCCCCACAACTGGCTTAGTTTGCACAATGCTTGATTCCTTTCATCGCAGCCTTTGCCTTTGTCGGGATAATAGGTGATTGAAGACCATATAAGCAGGTTAGCTCCGAGTCGATTTCAGCAAGAGTTGCTCCACTTGATTTAGAGATCAATGCATTTTGGCATTAGTGCAGGTGACACTGAAATTCGGGATTGCAATACAATTTGAAGCTCGGAATTTACGTAGTTGATGCAGTTATGATTATTTAAGGGGGGAGGAAACGGCATTAATTCACATTGGAAGTCCTTTCTAAGTAAACAGGTCACTTTGGAGAGAGAGATAAAAAAAAATTGATGCCACGGTATAATATTCCATCCATAGATTTGGACGGAGTTAATAGAAAGATTTAATTGCACTGATATTATAAATTTCGAGGCTTGATTACATTATTAGAGAGTAGCGAGACTTAAAATGCATATTCGCCATTAGTTGATGCATTTGTCAAAAGTGCAAAAATATGGGAAACGGAAATAAAAATACTTTTAAAAGTAAGGATAGCTGAGGCTTGAATGAATTTGATATAATTGACATAGTTTGGAATTGAGTGCTTTGGTGGTGGTATCATCCCATTATAAGGTTTATTTTTTAAATAAGTATGCTAAAAATGTCAAAACTTATTATGAAAGTATAATTGATTTCTTCAAATTATAAGAAGTGCAATGAAATCTTAAACCTTGTCAAATCGGTGCAACTGAATTCTTTTGTTCATTTCATCAACTCAACTGATGAAAATTGCTCACTCGTGTTTTTATACTCTCTCTCCTATGTAATGATGAAGTGGTTAAAACATGAAACATAAAAACTAAAACGACATTGTTTCGGTCAACATCTGATTTGTTCAAACAAAGTTTATTCAAATCAAATTAGCAAAGAGAGAGGGGCTTATGATTAAGGTGGCGTGCTATTAAAAAATCAAATTTGGAGAAAATGATGTTATTCTAGCTACGAAACCCCTCGTAAGATAAAGAAATAACCACATCAGCATTTTTCATCAGAAAAATTAGACGGAATTAATTAGAATAATTCAATTTCATCAATTACATAAATTTTAGAAGTTAATTAACTCTTTTTTAGACTTAAATTTTCAAGTTCAATTGCATTTTCTCTTGCAAGACATTCATTTATTAGTTCACTTATTTCCATAATTTTTCCTCCACTCTTTTTTTTTTTTAGTTCATGTTTATGCGTTCTGACAAGAAGGTCTCTCTCTAGTCTCTACTAGGGTTTAAGGGATGCAAAACGCAGAACCTCCCTCCTCCTCCTCCCATGTCGCGCGTTCCCCGGCGCCGAGCTTTGTGATATGAATTCGGCGAGCAATGTTATGGCGATACCGATGGACATCGCCTCGCCGTGCTCCAATCCACACCCTTCGGAGACTTCGCCGCTTCTTGTCTCCGGCTGATCTCCCCCTTTCATCGCCAGCTCAATCCTCCATTCGCGGAGCTCACACCTCTTCTTCCCGAGGAATTTCCCACCGAATCCGCCAATTTTCCGAGAAAAACCGGCCCCTTCTGACGCCCGACGTCGTGTGCTCCGCTTTGTCGAGCTGCCCCTCCGACTTGATCGCTCTGAGATTCTTTCTGTGGTGTGCTGAGCAACCTAATTACTTTCACGATCGGCGCTCGTTTGATCGCATGGTTGATGTGGTGGTGCGCCTTGGGGATCGCCACGGGTCCGTGAGCTGCGTTGTTGGGGAGCTAAAGAATATTGGGTGCGTGATAAAGGCGCAGACTTTCCTTCTTCTGTTGAGGATTTACTGGCATGGAGGATTGCATGAGTTGGTCCTCGAGACTTTCGAGCAAATGGGGAAATTCGGTTTCACTCCCAACACGTTCGCACGCAACATATTGATGGACGTGCTGTTCAAGATTGGACGAGTTGACGTTGCTCTTGAGGTCTTGAAGCAGACTGAGGTTCCGAACTTTTTGTCTTTTAATATAGCATTGTGTAATTTGTGTAAAGTAGACGAGCCCGGTAAATTAAGGGATCTCGTCAGAAGTATGTTGAAGAACGGCTTTTATCCTAATATTGCGACGCTTGAGATGGTTTTGAATGCTTTTGTAAAGAAGTGTAGGTTAGTAGAGGCATCTCAAGTGTTGACACTCATGATAACTATGGGTGCTGCAGTCTCTGTAAATGCGTGGAGCATGTTAATAAATGGGTTTTGTCGGCTGCAGCGATTTGATAAAGCAGGATATTTGTTGGAGAAGATGGGTGAAAGTGGCTGCACTGCTAATGTTGTTACTTACACTTCTCTAATAAAGGGATTCATGGAATCCCAGATGGTTAATCGTGCATTGAAGATATTAAGTGTCATGGAGTCAAAAGGGAATGCTCCTGACTTGGTTCTTTGTAATGTACTCATAGATTGTTTTTGTAAGAATGGGCGGTTTGATGACGCACTCCGTATTTTCTTTTGTTTGTCCAAACAAAATCTGGTACCTGATTCTTACACCATCTGCTCATTGTTGACAACCCTTTGTCGTTCAAGGAGGTTCTCTCTTATGCCCAAGTTAGTGATTGGACTTGACATTGAGGCAGACCTAGTGCTTTATAACTCTCTTTTAAGTTACTTTTGCAAGGCTGGTTTACCATCTCTGGCTGTAGATTTCTATGATGATATGATCGACAGTGGCTTCGCACCAGACAAGTACAGTTTTGTTGGATTGTTGAGTGGACTTTGTGGAGCAAGAAGAATTGGTGAAGCAATAAATGTGTATAATGGTATTCTAAGGAGTGGTTTTGATCTTGATGCTCATGTACATACGACCATCATCAATGGTCTAATTAAAGTTGGTAAATGCCATCAAGCGATTAGATTTTTCAGGAAAGCCATAGAGGGTAAATATGAGGTGGATGTTGTATCCTACACAGTAGCCATCCGTGGACTTTTTAGGGGCGGTAGAGGTCATGAAGTTACTGCCTTGTATGATGAGATGAAGGGGGTTGGCATTACTCCTGATGCGCAAGTGTATAATATGATGGTCTCTGGGTTTTGCAAAGATAAAGATGCCAAAATGGCGACCCAGATACTGCGCGAAATGGTCGATGCGAGGATAGCATTAAGCTGTAATAATTTTAATCGGATATGTAGTTTTCTTTCCAGATCACGCGGTTCACATTTGGCTTTTGGTCTATTAATTGAGATGAGAGATTTGGGATTGTTTCCTGCTGAGGAAATTGTATTATGTAGTCATGGACTTTCCCAGGAGGCATGTATAGGAGGAGATATTGATCCTTTGGTTCCCTCAAGCCTGTCAGGGAGTAATTTTTCTTTAGACACATCTTGCTCTGAGGACATGTCAGACATGGCTGTTTCTGTGGGTTGAGGAATGATTAGTGGACAACATACAGAGCTCAAGCAACAGGAACCTGTGTTTATTGATACTGAGGAAAATCTGCTTTTCAATGGTATACATCTTGGGGGATGATAATGAGGTACGTTTCTTCTTTGTTGTTTTTCACTAGTCCAGGATCGTGTTGGACTCTCCTGTTTTCTACCTGTTCTGGGGATGAATTAGAAAACTTAATTAACGTTGTTTAGTTATATGTTTGGCATTTCTGGAGCTGATAAAAGCATCTACAATGTGATGGTGCTATCTCAGAAGGGAGATTTAACAAGGTTGTGTACATTAGAGTGCTCGAAATGGTTTCTTGATCAATTGACAGAAAATTTCCCAACATAAATTTGGGTGAATGGGTTGAAAGGAGTAATCTGCATCATAAAAGATTAGTCATAAAAATTATAAAGATTTTCTTTTTTTGGGTAATTTTCATTGATTAAAAGTTAGTGTAAATCTTGGACTGGCATGTGTTTGTGCAACTTGTTGACTGAAGCGTGACAAGCTAGTTGTTGCCATTTTCCAGAGCAGTTGTAATTTCCTCCCTGGCTCCAGGTCCTTGAGTTTCTGTTGAAAAGGTCAGTTCGAGTCACGTGACAGTAATATTTGCAATCCACTCCCGATTCGACTTCATTCAAGCCTTTATCTGAGCGGCTGATACTCATAGGAGGACACTTAAGAAAGAATCTACTCATTTTGTGCTGGCGTGATGTGGTGGTGAGATCTGAAGTATTTTTCTCTTCATTTGAAATTGCTTCTGCTGGACTGGAATTTGCTGCAGATGTTATACGCAGAAAATCCTGATATTAACAAAACTTGCAATTTGCTCCATGCAGAGCAACCCCAATGCTGCCCATGTTCCAATATTGGAGGTCTCCATTACCTATTTTTGTTGATATCGTTTCCTTATTTGTTTTCTTGGCCAATCAGAGATGGAGGGGTAATACTTGGAAGAGGTGCGAGGGTCTTGTTCATGACATATTAGGAAAAGTTGGTTAGCTTTTCTGCCACGGTCTAGGTTTACTTCACCGAATATTGAAGTAATTTCTCTTGGTGTTTCAATAGGAAAGTTGATTACTCCACGCCGTCGCAAAGAACCCCAAGAGTTCCTTCATGTGATGTCTCGATAATTAATGTCTTCTAAGGTAATTTCTTATTCTTTCGCAAAACTCTTCCTTTGTAGCATGGTGACTTTATGCTGAGGTAGGGCACATGAAAACTAGAACCGGATGGACTTCCATAGAGTATCTGCTATGGTTATGCATTTATGAGCTTAGCTACTAGGTCGCATTCCTTAGAGTAATTAATCTGAAGTTCTCATCTGTTTTGCTTACGACTCTCTTCCTACATGCCAGGAGGGTCTTCCTTTTACACTCACTGTACAGAATGCAGGGTGGTTTTCTCTATTATATGCAGACACGCTGCCTGATTGCTGGTGGTTGCGGTTGACACTCCCATTCCTTGCTGCTGGGGATCTCACCCTCATCTGTATAATAACAGCTGGTCCTGTAATTTGTCTTGCGATGAAAAAAAGTGGAGTCTTTGAAGCTAGTGATGCCTTGACCTTTCTGATGAATAGAGCCGAGTGTGCTGCTCGCGTTGGTATGGCAAACTCTTTTTCTTTTTTTTTGGGTAAAGATGGTATGGCAAACTTTGTTTCCCGGTATTGTGAATTTTGTATTGTTCAAAAATGAAGAAGGAAAAAAGAAGAAAACAGAGGCTAGTCAAGTTTACACCTCTACTTCGTAGATGTGTTGGATGAATATTAGGGGGAGTCCTTTAGTTTATTATTGTCGTCTTTATGTGTCAATAATTCGGTGCCAACAAAGCAAGCAAATTTTTTTATTAGAATAATGACTTAAACAACTCATGAATTTTGATCATTGTAACGTGGTTTATGAACTTTTAATTTGTTCTATATTTTCTTTAATTTTGGCTCAATGTGCAATTGGTTCTTGAACATTTAATTTATTCAAATTGATTTTTGGGGTATATGAAAATGTTCATTAATTTAAGTTTAGAGATCATATTAAATATTTAGATATAGTCCAAGGACTAATATGAGTAGATGTACAAAATTTTTAGAAATTATATTGAATAAATTGAATTGTTCAGGAATCGCATTATGTATTGGGTTAAAGTTCATGAGTTATGTTGAATAAATTAAAAGTTAATGAATTATATTACATATTTATTAAAGTTCAAAGACTCATTGTATCGATTTTCTTAATTTTATCGTTGGTATGTACCGTCTTACTTGGACATATTATACAATAAAGCCTACAAACAAAAAGGTACAAAGCTATGGAATTACGCAATTTCAGACCATTAAGAGCTTATGCTGCAATTCGAAAAAGAGCTGCCTCGTTTATTTTCCTCATTTTATTGGAAGTTCCCACTTGACTTGGTAAACTAAACTACCTTGTTTATCCTAACTTTTCTTTGGTACTTGTAATTATCATAGCTAATGATAGTTTTCCGGTTAAATAATTTAGTAAAATACCTATACGGTACCTTGGTGTTCTCGTTTATCCTCACTAATGGTCAATTACCCATTAAATATCCATTTCCTAAATTTTCATAGGACGTCATAACTTCGCTTTCATAGTCTCAAATTCTTTGGCTCTTACACTTCGCAATTTTCGACAAAAATATAAATATATACGAGAAAACATTAAGATCGATCTTCTCCTATTGGTAGTAAAAATACCAATCGAGCATCATTTGTCTTCATAATTCGATAATTCCTTATTATTTGGGTCGACCTTTGTTAATTTAATTAATTCGTTCAACCCTGGAGTCGATAACTTCCCTCACTCGATTGTAATTCTCCCTAATCAATTTGCGAAAACCAGCTGCGGGACAAATAGAATTTCCGCCACCAAAAACGACGTCAGCAAATCTCCTCCGTCCTTGTCCTTTTTGTGAGGAGGTGTGAAGATTAGAGTGTGAACGTACACGCACGCGCGCTGACCAAAATGGCCCGTCGTGTGAACGATCAAAATTCCTATGATGCATGGATTGCGTTGTCTAGGGGCGAGTTAGCCGTTTGATTAGTTAGTGCAAAGCTGACCCCTTTGTCACTTTGTTAGTCAGACCAAAGTGTGGGACATTTCAATTGATCCTTTTTCCTTAACAACCCTTTCCTTGTTGTTACATCCGGAGAATAAAAATATTAACCCCCTCGATTTTCACTTTTCGACATGGCGCCAAGTTCCCAAAAGAAAAAAAAAAAGAGACAATAATAATAGAGTCGTGCTGGACTTTAGTATGTCATGCCAACAAATTCGATCGTCCGTTTGTATGACCAGATTGTGCCCGATTAATAAAAAAAACGGGCGTTAAAGTTGACGGAGTAATTTTTTAAGTATCTAAATTTTGATAGGCAATGCATCGCTTAAATTGATCAAAGATGGTCCGTGCAAATTTCTGTCGTGTTTGCTTGGACATCATCCTCGGCATCAGCCCACGGTAATTACGATGACTTGTGCAGTGGATTCCGACATTCCATAGATTCCTTGAGGTATGTTAGGGTCACTGGATTTTGCACTCGTGCTGGTATACTCAGCTACTCCAAAAGTGCCGCGTGGTCATTGTCGGGGTATAAAAATACTGTGAACTTAGACCTGCCGATTTCATCGATGACTTTTTATTGGTAGATTCCTATTGCTGCTGTTAAGTCCTATCGGATTATCTTTTTATATATAAATATATGTGGGAACTTCTTTTTATATGCACTTATTCTTAAAGTATGATTGTTATTTTGTTAAAGAGAAATGACACTAACAGTCCCTAAATTTTTGTTCAATGTAAAGTTTGATATTCAAATTTTAAATTATTTAATACAATCCATAATCAATTTGTACATGTTCAATTTTAATCTCTAAAGTTTCAATTCGTTCAATCTAGTTCACCGGCTTCCACATGAATAAATAAATTCTTTGGTAATATCCATAAAGTTTCATATTTATGTTATTTCCCAGATTTAAAAATGTCTTTTCCATATCATTCTTTTCCCTAATTTCAAAAAGATATTATATCCTTTAATTACTCTTTTTTTTACCTTTTTTATTTTGATAAATGTCACGATAGTTCTATTTATTTAAGTATATTTTAACTTTATAATCTCTATAATAAAAATTAGAATCTCATTTAGCGTTGTGCCAAGTTGATATTCTTTTAGTTTAAGAATATATATTCCCAAAAGGAAATCTGAAAACGATATTAATTTACCCATATATATTCGTAATCATTTTAATCTAAATCTTCTTGCTAATTTTCTAGAGAGATACAATTTTCAAGCTTTGGGTTTTCATGTTTCCTTAATTAAATTTAGTTAAATCCATGAATTAATCAAATATTCAATAAGATAAAATTTCTAAATAACATCTTACTCACTATAAACTGAAATATACTCAAATAAACTATCATAACATTTATGAAGATAAAAAAAAGGTGAGAAAGTAATAAAAACAAAATTTATCATCAGCATAGTTTTTATATATATGAAAACCATTGAAATAAAATAATTTTATGCAATTCACACAACAATATAATTATATAAATATGCGAGTAGAAACAAAAAACCGATTTGATTTTATCGTAGAAGTCGAGGGATGAGATTAATTCCTAAACTTTAAAAATACTTTAAAAAACACATCAAACAAATTAAAAATATAAGAACGGCATTAGATATGAAGTCAAAATTTATTAACCATTAGCATTATTTCCCCAATTAGTAACTTAACTATTTATTAATATTATTCAATTTAATTTTTTACAAATCATATGCGTGCTTAAAGCCGGTTCCGTCCATTTCTTGGAATTTGGCTCGAAAAAGAGATTAATAAAAGAAAGGAAGAAAGAAAGGTACGAACAGGAGAACCGCAAAAACCAATAAATATAAGAAGGTGAAAAGTCGGCGGTTTCCTTCCACAACGTAGCCCGTACTGTGTCGGGAAATCGTGGCCACGTGGCGCAACAGATAGGCAGTGTCCGAGAGTTGGGTGTCCACGCGAGTGGAGTTAGCAGTCCTCCTCCCTATCCTCCTGGTCAGTGTGAAACCTTTGACAATGGTCAAACGTCGAGTAATTCTGTCGTGGACGAACTGCGGGAGCTGCACGCTTGGGAAACGTCAAAAGGTTGAGGTGAAAGCCATGTCCAAAAAGCAGACAGTTCGAGGAAAAAGGCGGTGAAATCCGACAGGGACTTTCCCAGAACCGCCATTGACGGGGCGAAGAGAGAGAGAGAGAGAGAGAGAGAGAGAGAACTTATAATATTTCCAATGGCAGAAACGCGAGAGAGAGAGAGAGAGAGCTTATAATATTTCCAATGGCAGAAACGCGGACCTCACCTAATTATCGCTTTTGGCTTTTGATTTTTCGGGCACTATTGTTCTACGACGGGGTGCCAGATGTTCAAACCTTGTCTCTGTGCATAAAACAAAGACGCAAAGAAATTTCTTGATTGGCCTTTTTCGGCAGAAATGAACGTTGAACTGAAAGCGCGCAAGAACGAGGAGGTCTTTATCGAACAAATTCAATATGATATGTCGCTGCATTGACGTGTTGAAAGCTAAGCGTTATTTCGTTGAAGTGCTGAGTTAACTACCTTCGAATGAGGATGAATAACAAAATTCAATTTTTAAGTAGTGCAGATGCGGAAACTGATAGACATGGGACCTGCGGCGACTTCTCTGCCTCGTCGCTACTAGCATTAAAATCCAAACTTTGCAGTTGTTTCTCCTGTATCTATTGCCTCCCACCGAAAACTCTCTCTCTCTCTCTCTCTCTCTCTAATCCTAGCATTACTAGAAACTCTGTAAGTAGGAGGAGGAGGACAGGGTAAAGATGTTCCAAGCGAGAATTCATAAGCTGGGTGTTCTCGGGAAACTGCAACTAGCATCGGGTTAGGTGAGTTCCTCAAGTTCCTCAACAACACTCGCCAACTTTTCTCGCATGATGGAGCTCGTTTTCGCCCATTTCTTGATTTTGCTTTGCTTCTCTGTGCCGACCCTCACTGTCTCTTCTTTGAGCCCCGATGGCCTCGTTCCACTACTCTCACTCATGGCTCACTGGACTAACGTGCCCTTCGCCATAAGCTCTGGCTGGAACTCCTCTCATCCCACCCCCTGTAAGTGGGTCGGTGTAGGGTGTGACTCTGCTCACAATGTGGTCTCTCTGATCCTCTCGGGCTATGGGCTCTCGGGTCGTGTAGGACCCGAAATCGGGTTCTTAAACCACTTGCGGGTCCTTGATTTTAGCTCCAACAATTTCACTGGTGAAATTCCTTCACAGTTGGGAAATTGTTCCCATCTTGAGTACTTAAACATGTCTCAGAATGGGTTCACTGGGTTAATTAAGGACGACTTGAGCAAGCTTCGGAATTTGAGCATCTTGAGCTTGTTCTCGAACTCGCTGGCTGGCGAGATACCTGAGTCGTTGTTTCGAATTCCGAGTCTAGAGTATGTGTACTTGCACTCAAACAACTTGAGCGGTTCCATTCCTGAGACTGTTGGGGATATGAAAGAGGTCTCAGTTCTGTATTTGCAATATAATCATTTATCAGGCGCCATTCCTGATTCCATTGGAAATTGTAGTAAATTACAACAGCTCATCTTGACTCAGAATGAGCTGGTAGGAGTTTTGCCACGATCTCTTGGTGCTCTTGAGAACCTCCTTTATCTAGATGTTAGTGAGAATAACTTTGAAGGGAAGATCCCTTTTGGTTCAGGACGTTGCGAGAATTTGGACACTCTGATCTTGTCATTCAACAATTTCAATTGGGGTCTTCCACTGGAATTAGGCAATTGTAGCAATCTAACTACTTTAGCTGCCGTAAGAGCCAACTTGACTGGAAACATACCGTCTACGCTAGGCCAGCTTGAGAGACTCTCTTTTCTCTATCTCTCTGAGAATCAATTGTCCGGAGAATTGCCTCCAGAACTTGGCAACTGCAAATCCTTGAAAAGCTTGCAAGCGTACTCAAACCAACTTGAAGGGGAAATCCCTCAGGAAATCGGCGACATCAGCGAGCTAGAAGATCTTTGGTTGTTTCAGAATCGCTTCAGTGGTGAGATTCCACTTAGCATCTGGAAGATTCCATCCCTGGAGTACCTTTTGGTCTATAACAATTCCCTCTCGGGAGAGCTACCTCTGGAGATAACTGAGCTCAAGAACTTGAAGAACGTTTCTTTGTTCAACAACCATTTCTCTGGAGTCATTCCTCAGAGTTTGGGTATTAATAGTAGTTTACTGCAGTTGGATTTCATTAATAACAAGTTCACTGGCCTGATACCGCCCCATCTGTGCTGGGGAAAGAAATTGGAAGTGATGAATCTCGGTGTGAATCAACTTCAAGGTAGCATACCCTCTGATGTAGGAAGCTGTTCCAGTCTGAGGAGGTTGATCCTTAAAGAAAACAACTTTACCGGGTTCTTGACAGAATTTTCTAGGATACCTAACCTATTGCTGATGGATATCAGCAAAAACAGCATCAGTGGGAGCATCCCCGCTAGCTTGGCTAACTGTAGCAATCTTACCACTATCAACTTGTCCACGAACAAACTCACAGGATATCTACCCCCAGAGCTAGGGTACCTTTCAAACCTTGTCATGCTAAATCTTTCTCACAACAATCTAGAAGGTCCTTTGCCATCCGAGCTCTCTCGCTGTAAAAGATTGGAAACTTTTGACGTTGGGTTTAATCTATTGAATGGTTCACTTCCATCAAGTTTGAGGAATTGGACAAGTTTGTCGACACTCGTTTTAACGAAGAACCGTTTCAGTGGAGGCATTCCACTTTTCTTGATGGACCTCGGAAAGTTATTAGAGCTACAAATGGGTGGGAATTTATTAGGAGGTGAAATTCCCTCTTCAATCGGATCACTGGAGAGCCTAACTTATGCTTTGGATCTAAGCAATAACAGATTAATGGGGAAACTTCCTTCAGAAATTGGGAATTTGATCCTGCTCCAGAGGCTGGATATATCAAACAACAATCTTTCTGGAAGTTTAGTAGTCCTCGAAGAACTTGATTCCTTAATTGAGCTAAATGTCTCACATAATCTCTTCACAGGTCCGATACCAAACCTAATCCATTTGAACTCGACTCGGTCTTCTTTTTTGGGGAATTCTGGTCTATGCGTCAGATGTCGTCCATCCGGTTCAGTTACTTGCTCTGGGAGTGATGGTCTCAGTCCTTGTGACAGTCCCAGAGACCGAAAAGGCCTAACAAGAGCTGCAACTGTCTTGATAGCTCTGGCTTCTTCTCTATTTTCTGTTTTTGTGATAGTTGGATTAGTTTTCCTGGTTACTTCGTGCAGAAGGAGACACCAGGAAAATGAGATCTCTGTTCAAGATGGCCCGACTTCTCTGCTAAATAAAGTGATGGAAGCCACTGAAAACCTCGACCAGAGGTATATTATTGGCAGAGGAGCCCATGGAGTCGTTTTCAAAGCTTCTTTAAGTCCAGACAAAGTTTACGCACTGAAGAAGCTTGCATTTGGAGCATATAAAGGAGGAAAATCAAGCATAATTAGAGAAATCCAAACGATGAGAACCGTGAGGCACAGGAACTTGGTCAAATTGGAAGATTTTTGGCTGCGAAAGGAACATAGCTTCCTTTTATATCGCTATATGGAGAACGGAAGCCTGCATGACGTTTTACATGAGAAATGCCCACGACCGTCCCTGAAATGGAATGTCCGGTACAGGATAGCAGTTGGAACTGCTCATGGGTTGGCATATCTCCACTTCGATTGTGATCCTGCGGTGATTCATCGGGACATCAAACCAGAAAACATACTCCTTGATTCAGATATGGAGCCCCACATATCAGATTTCGGTATTGCTAAGCTTCTCGATCATTCTGCTTCTGCTACACCTTCCATGGCCGTTGCAGGAACGGTCGGGTATATGGCACCCGGTATCTTCTGTTTCTTTCTTTCTTCCGGTCTATATTGTTATTGCTTTGTTTATGATGCACTAATTTTGGATGTCTCTATCTTTTGTGTTAGAAAACGCGTTCATGACGAAAATGAGCAGGGAATCAGATGTGTACAGTTATGGGGTGGTTCTGCTCGAGCTGCTAACAAGGCAAAAGGCGGTGAATACCTCATATACCGACTTAGGCATCGCAGGTTGGGCGAGGTCGGTTTGGCATAGCACACAAGATATCAATCACATCGTGGATCCGAGCCTCGCAGAAGAATTTCTGGACACCACTATCATGGAACAAGCTGCGAATGTGCTTTTAGTTGCTTTGAGGTGTACCGAGAAGGAGCCGAGCAGAAGGCCTAACATGATAGATGTGGTCAATCAACTTTTGAAAGCGAATGTACCCCAGAGAAACAAAGGTAGCTTAGTTTAATGTGGTAGATTTTGGTTCTCGGATTCTTGTAACACTGCGTTTTGATAGAAGCCGCTATGATGATGCAACAAAAGGATAGACGTCGAAACATTGTCAAGGAAATAAAATCTAGAAAAGCAGATTCGCATCGACCTCCCCTTTTTTTCCACATCTGTCAGTCTCTCTCACAAGAAATTTAAGGCGACATCTAAAAAAGATGATCAAGAAGTGGAACCTGTGGGTAAGGGATACCCTTATTTTGTCAATCGGACGATATTAAATTCATAAAATCAATTTAACATTTTAATGTCATTAGAATCAAGAAGCATGAAGGGGTGTAAGTCACCCTGCTGCTTCTCTTTTAAATTATTATCGACTTTTGCCTTAAAAATCAAAATATAAAATCAGTTTGGACATATTGAAGAACTATGCATACGTTGGCATCTCTATAGGTCCAAGGTATTCAGTAGATAAGTTCAAGATTGAAAGAGTTGCTCCCAATGCCAAACAGTTGACTATTATAGTCAACAAAAAGTCATATAAGGTCACGCCCTGCAAAGGTTGATAGAGTGTGGGTATCTTGGGACTTTGATAATTAGCAGATGAGTTGGAGGCTCCCGCTAGAGTCTCGATCTAGATGCACAAATCAAGCTTACTATTAACAGGAAGAGTCGCTTCATTCGATAACAAACACACAGGGTTCCAAGGATTGCTTAATCAACCGATGAGCTCCAGTATTCAAAGAATAATAAAATTGTGATAAGAATGCAAATAAACATTTACAATGTCAGTTTCTCACTCACCCAGACGAAAGAATCCCTAACCATAGTATCAAACATCATGGTCTACGACTAAAGAGAACGCTACTGCAACGAAATCAAAAGAAAAATGGTGACACAAAAATTTGTTGACTATTGATACAAGAATTGCATCACACAACCTAATTTTCCCTTTCCTTTCTAATATACAGATCTGAGACAAGTGCATTCAGGAACTTCCATGAGATCTAACTGATGAGATTGACTGTGCTGAAACAGAGGCCGTTGGGCTGTTAAGTTCTCGGTCTCCATTGATTGCTCTAGGTTTTCCACTCAGTCTATCGATTGCATCTTGACAGATGTCATTGAACCACTCATCTTCAGGTAGCACACTGCAAACAGAACATTTCAGCCTCAGGAATTAAGGCTTGCATCTCTCAACTCTATGGCATTTGCATTACAAAATTTGGCATCTACCGAAAAGTAACGATTTTAACAAAAGACTATCAGTGTCTACTGTAAGCATGGCAAATTTATAGATTTTCTAAAATTTCAGCTTGTAAAGGAGACGGTTCAACAAACACAACGATCCTTCCCTCCTCTTCTAAGTCGATAGGTCACATAGAACTATATGAACAAGCAATCGAAAACTAACCCAAACAAAGAACAATCAATGTTGTACCTGTATGGATCCATTCCCGTAGCAGAAAATGCAGCAATGGCTTTTGAAATGATCTCATTGACAACTCTAAGCAAATTCCTTGACAAATATCGTCCTTGGGAGGCAAAGCACAGGACAAATTTCATATCCAATAAGAACTGCATTTTGTGGAAATTAAAAGGAGAAAGTCAAACCAATTATTTTGCCCATTAAAGGAGAATTAGTTGCAAAAAAACTACACTCAAATACCTGCTGCAGACCAACAGGACCTAAAGGTCTTGGCCCTTCTTCAATATCGTCCCAAAAGCTCTGGTCTTCAGAGAGCCATATGATGACAGTTTCTGTTAGTCTCATCAACAACAGTGTGGCAAACCGTTCCCTGCCAACGAACATATCTGCAGCCATACTGGCCATCCTCGTCAATTTTGCAAACAGCTCCTGTATTTCAGCAATTGCATATCATAAGCGATGGAGTACATCAATAATTAAAGAAACACCCCCCCTCAAAAAAAAAAAAAAAACAGATGATGCGGGAAATTTGGTATTTGACTGAATATTTTATTACCAGAAATCCCATCTCCTCATACGAGAAACAAGCCCAATAAATAAATAAATAAATTAGTGAAATATGGTCTTTGATTGTTTAAAAATCAGGAGCTGCTCAAGCCAGGACCAACCAATCAGTAGAAAGTAATGACTCTTTCAATGGGGTTTTCCCAGTCTTATTGTTTTTCAAACGGCAAAGCAGAGCTGAAAGTGTCCTGCAGGATAAGTGCCCCTTTCCTGCTGTTGGCCTCTTTCATTATAAAATTAAATGGAAAGTTTCCACAAATTTCAAATATGATTCCACATTGAAGGTTACATTTAAACAACTATCATTATACTTTAAGCTCAGAGCCCAGATTTTAAACATGAATCTCAAGAGAAACAAGGGACGGAGATGTCAACGAGTAAAAATACATCAGGCATACATTGTACCAAGAGAGACAAATTTTTTTTAGTGATACCAACACATGCAGCTGTAATACAAACACCATTTATGCACGTGTAGACCAGAGCACCTAGAGTACTTCCCATCAAGTGCATGGCGTGAATGCCCATAAAACAGATTGTTCTTTGTCTCATAGTGAATTTTCATTAAAACAAACCATTGCTCTGAAGTAAACATGCACGCTTGTATTAATTGAGACCCTATCCAAGTAGCATCATCTGGTCACACTCCAAAAGAAGTGATGAATAAGGGTATGCAAACTACAGCAGGTGTAATTCAAAAACCAGCTCAAGTTGCTCGACTCCGTTGAAATTCCAATGAATGATGAGGTTTCATTATTTAAAACTTTCGGGCAAAAAAGAAGTATAATGTCAATTTTAGACACAAGCTAAAAGAGTACAAACATAAATTTTCTAAATTTGACCTGAAGAATGACAAAGAAGGTATCTAATGTTCAAATACCTGGAAAAGTAGAGAAGGGAACCAGTCAATTTCATCTGCATTTCCATCCATATTTATGTACATATCGGCAGTAAGATGGCTGTCACCTTCCTCAGTGAAAATAAGATCCAGAGCATGTTGCTGACAGAAGGTGTCTTTTAGTCTATCAACTGAGCTCACAAGCCGCCTCCTCCATTCTCGTTGCTCAGGATGACGATTTTGTCTATCTGTCGGTCTTCTCTGGAAATCATCCTTATAATGAGGCTGACTTGGTGGAGAAAGCTTCATAGCTGCACGGGGAAGTAGCTCATCTGCCAATAATGATGCATTTGCTAGCAAAGCAATCTGCTGAGCTTCAGTCTCAGCCAACCGCACGATTTTATTCCCAGAACCTTCAAAATTTGCTTCGTCCTCCATTGAACCAGGTAAAGCTTTTATGAGCATGTTCACATAGGAGTTAAATACCTGAAACAGACCTTCCAGTGTTTGACCTCCCAATTGCATACTTAATAATGGCCCTACATCCTCAAAGAAATCCTGTATGAGAGAGAGGAGTCAACCATTGGTAACTGAAGGAAGTCTGATAGAATTCTAAAGTAAAAAAAATGACCACCAGCTAGAAATAACAAAGATCAACAATGAAAAGGAAAAAAGCTCTTGCAGGATGACAATTTTCAGGATAATGTGAGCGGCAGAGATCTCTAGCACCCAGTGATATGTCACTTGGTAAGGAGAAGAAGGAATCACAACATCTGTTTGCGTCAACATATCCACAGTATGCGCTTTTAATTATCAAAGCTATGTGCCAGACTTATAGCAACCAATCTCCTATCCCCTACCACCCCTAAAAACACCTGCATTGACCACCACTGGCACAACAAAAATTGTGCACTAGCATCGCACTTGTCACAACTATTCAGAATCAATTTCAGGAAAGCAATACACTCAGGTAACTACTCTATTTATTTGATAGTTGGCAACAACATTTAAGTTGAAAGGTTACCAACCAATGTATCATTAAGCTAACAGAAAGTTATCAGGACCAATTTGATAAACATTTACAAGATAAGAGTTCATGGGGAAAACCCCTTCACCTGGACCATTAAATTGAACCGATGTGCACTACTGGTGAGTCTATGTTGAAAAGCAGTAGTGTTCCCGACAGAAGCACTCAATAGTCTGCCAGATTGCCGTGTGGCAGTAGGAGGGAAAGTGAGAACCCAATCATCAGCAGCAGCCAGAGCTGCAGTGCTCTCCTCAATCCTTTTCAAGTTAGCCTCTAATGCCTGCTCAACACTAGGCCTGAACAACTTTAAAAGGGTGGGGCAAAGGGCAAGGCCACGAGCTTCCAGCAATGAACAATGTCCTAAAGCAATTTGAACACATTCCGCAGCAGCTCGAAGACCTCCAGCAGCTGCTGATGAAGATAGTGCATGTCTTTTAACAAGAAGAGCAAAAGCTTGTACTTGCTTTGTTGCCCACATCACAAGCTCAGAAGTATAAGCTGGCTCCTTCCCAAAAATAGCTAAGGAATCACTGGCAGCAAGTGCAATAGCAGAAAAAACCAGCTGGGAAAGGGCCGCTGTATATGCCCCTCCATAAGAGGTGCTTGATGGACGAAGGGTTTGCATGTTATACTGATACCTTTGAAAATGTGCGTTAAGAAGCAAAGTGTGAGCTCTAGGTCCATCCCCAAGTTTCTTGAGAGCAGATATTGCAGAGCGAAGTTCGCTACCACGGGTTGAAGGTTGGCAAGCAGCTTCAGCAAGCTGATCTGCTAATTTGTTTCTACGTTCATTTATAGCTGTCTGTAGTGAAGCAAGTAAAGTTGTGCTCAGAGCATTTGTTTTTTTCGATTCACCAACTACATGTTCTCCCTCATCAAGGGCTGCCAGAGCTTCATCGATTCTCCTCTCAGCTAGCAGAACATCAAGAAGATCAGGAAATTCTACCGACCACCTTTCCAAATCTGAAGGCTCTCTATCTTCAAAATCTGAGGGAATATCTTCAGTTGAGTCTTCAGGCACATTTGTAGATGAGGACTCAATATGAACTCCATCAGCTAATCCATGAATTAAGGTAGTTTGAGTCGACAGGAGGTTCCTAATGGACAGAAGCTCCCCCTCTAAATCTGATATCTCTTTGGATGTTCTGCAATAGGAACAATAAACAAAAATCAAATTAGTGAATCTCAAAGGCAATTGACTGCCAATCATCAGATTTCTTTTCCTGACGGTTTTTCTGGTAACATGATAGGCATAAATACAGTAGGCTAACATGCACCACTGGTCACCCTTAATCCAGTGAACGATGAACTCGTGAACTCACTTTATGAATGCTGTATAATTAGCATAAACACTTCTCCGCATTTCCTCAGCAGAAGCTTTCTTGAGGTCCACAAGATAGGAGCATAACTGTCTTATTTCCTGCAATAAAGTGACAAAAACTTGTTTCCAGTTTCTCAATGCTCTAAAACATTCCACCTTCTAAAAAATAAGGGGAAAGATGAGACGATCTTCCCAGAAGCAAAGAAAAAGCATGTGTTGAGGGCCAATATATAGAATAAAAAGCTGCAGAAGTATTTGTGGCACAAACAAATTTTAACATCTTTTCTGAAGAGCTTTTCAATACACCACATAATAAAATGAGTATCTAGTGCATGGCATAGTCAACAGCACTTGCATAGTTCATAACAAATTGAACTATGGAATCATGGTTAAAGTTAAAAATAAGAGAAAAAGAAAAGAGTAGAAGAGCATAAAAATACTGTAGCTTGAAAGAGCTGGTGAATTAGAAAGAGTAAATTTAAAAATAAAAAGGTTTGCACAAAGGACATCAGATGCTCTAAACAACATGGACAACACAGAAGCACATAATTCGATGATTATTCAAGTTATGAACAAGTGCTAAAAGTACACATATAGGAAAGCCATGTGTCTACTTAAAGCCAAAAGAGTTCTTAAGATTTCTAAGATATTTTGATTGAGGAAAGACAAAAACAAAATTAACACTAATCTGATAATTATGGGATGGCAAAAAGGAGTTATATCTTTATCACAACCAACTTATCAAAAGTAGGACAGGTGTCAACAAGAATAGTGGCTCAGGAATTGCAGGCTTGCAGGCCACCCAAAAAAAGAAATGTTGTAAAGAGGCTTAGATGGAGTGGCAACAAATCCAGAAAGAGGAAATTCTCCAGAGTTGCATTGGCTTGGGCAAATAAGAGAAGAGCCTTTGATTAAAATGATGGATTGTCTTTTTAATATTTTAATTCTGTTAAAGAATAGCTGAATTCACGGCTCTTTTGCTTGATCAAAGGAAGAAAAGAAGAAGTCTTACACAACCCAGGTTTTACTTGAAACAAAGCACAAAGTGACTCAAGATGCAGTGTGGTACTGATACATGATTATGCTATCAAAATTTATGTATGTGTGTGAACTTCCATTTTGTAAACGAAGAGGTTTAGTCTAGAAGACTGTTGTTGATAGCTACCATGGATATAGCTACTGCTGCCTACAACCCGAAAAAAAGGGCTTTTCACATGAAGCGGGATTGTTACAAGGATCTCTCATGCATTGCAGAATACAGTTCCATGTGAATCCCACCGTCCACCGTAGTGATACCAGTTGCATCCAAAATATGCATCCAATTAGAGACATTTTTACCAAACAGGCAATTTGAAAGAGAGCTCCAAACATGATTTAGTGAAAGGAATAAGCGTGCTGACTTTTGTGCAATGGCAAACTAACAATCAGCGCCCAAGATGTACCGTTCTCGATTGTCCTCTAAGAGTTTTGGTCGCTCAATCGCAGGCTAACTGGTGCTATTGGTGTGAAATCTCAACAGGATTATCTTGGGTTGGAACCCCATTTCAAGTGCCTGAGAATCGGAGGTCACAAAACTAAGAAAAGCAGGAACTTTCAACTTCTCTACATGTTTTCAAAGATTGAAGAGGAGAACTTGGTGCTCAAACTTCAATTTCCTAAGCAAGCAGAGCCCACTAACGACGAAGTAGAAACCATGAACATCCAGCTAAAGTGGCGCGTGCCGAGAGTCTCCTAGATTCCCTCAAACAGACGCATCCAATCGATAGACAATCAAGCAGACACAATCCAAAAGCACCAACCGAAGCATCCGCAGCCAACGCCAAATCAAACACAACACAGAGGGCTGTAAGAACGGAACCTTCTCGTTGAGAGTGCACTTGGACTGGACGTAAGCGTCGGCGTCGAACTTGTCGGACTTGAAAACAGTGAGCCCTTCCTCCAGCTTCGCGCCGTTCTCCTTCGCCGGCGTCCCCCGCGATCGAGCCGTCTTCGCTGTCGCCATTTCTCGATGGAATCGCGCGGGCAAAGGCTCAGATCAGATCAACCCACGACAACAAAAGGGCTTGCGACTGAAAGAGCAAGAATCGGGTAGATCTAAAGGTACTAGTGATTGACCAGCTGATGGAGAGAGAGAGAGAGAGTTGGTGGGGGAGAACAGAGATGATAGAAGAAGAAAGCGTGTCTGTTCGAGCAGTGAAGGCGAAGAATCGGAGCTGCCCCAAGCCTCGCGGGAGAGAGAATCAGTCCTTTACGTTTCTTTCGCAGTAAAACACACCATCGATCGTGTTTTCCTCTCGAGACGTCTCTCCTCTCCTTTGACCTTCGACCAGTGTCGCTGTTGGCATAAACGTTGTCTATCTTGCTTTTGTTCAGGATAATCACGAGCGTTAATTGTAGTTTGGTAATCACTAACTCCTACTCGCGTTTATCTACTTCGACGTTATTTTCCTTTTTCTTTGCTTGCAGTTCACTAGCTCTCCAATGCAACCAAAAGTTCAATGACTAATTATCTGACGATATCATTGACTTATGTATGCGTAAATGCAATCAGGCAATGGAGTGATAGGAACGACATTCGTTGGGGACAAATCTTTGCTGCTCAGACAACGAATAACAGAGAAAGCAACAGTCTTTTTCATTAATGTAAGGATCCGTAGGGGACCCTCGCTGGACAATCCGAATCGAAATGCGACACGAGCTACGTGACAGCTTCCAGCTTAACAGTGCACGGAGATAGATGGAGCCGGTGAAACTTAGGAGTACTTTGGTCATGCCTTGCTTTGCTTGTGTCAAGCTTTGGTTTGTACTTTCTCCAACCTATATTTGCAGTGGTTGGAACCGCACTTGGCTGTCTCAACCTAAAAGGCGAATGACAGTTTATGCAAAGGAGGGGGATGGGGGCCGACGGGTGATTTGACATATCGGTATATATAAACAAAAATCTTCGCCATATCGTTGCCAGTAAGGGTGAAGCCTAAGCTTCCACTAACACCCCGTGGAAAGCAACAAGCATAACCCAAAAGTAGCTCGACACGAGTTTCATCGCATAAGTTGAGCAGTACATTCTGCAAAGGGCAAGAGCACCATTATTTCGACTCAAACGTCAATGGGTAGATGAGAAATCCAGAATCAGTCTCATAAGGTGTAGTCATCACAGATCAACAACAAAATGCCCACTCGACTGAAAGAACATCAGCTTCAGCAGACATTCACATCCACTTTTCAGCATTTATTGATCCATGGTCATTGCTGTCACTCTTCTGGCATATCCGAACGAATTACTGGCAAAAACAGAAGAAATACATTAGCAGGTCGATTACCAAGAACAACTCATTCTAGATAAATTCTGTCGTATCTTAGCTCAATATTATATAGAAGGGCAACATCTGTCCCATGAAGCATTTCATCAATTACACATCTAAACAAACACAAAAAAGCAGCACCAGAAGTTTAGGTGATAAATTTCTGTTGAATCTGAGCTGTCCAAGAGTAAGCCAAGGAGACCTCCATCATTACCCAGGCATAATTAAGAAAGGTCAACCCAAGCATAATTAGGAAAGGTCAACCCAAGTAAGAAAGACTGAAAACATCATTGCACAGCAGCAATCCCTGATCCCAATGGCAAATGATACATATTACGGAACATAGAGATCAAGCAATGTGAGAATCTGCAAAGAGTCAATAGACACACTTAGATACAGTAAGAAGGTTCAGTCAGCACCACTATATGGCATTACTGCACTTGCATTTCCTCTACAAACATCTCTTCGACATAGCTAGGCTATCAAAAGCCAGTCACCAAAAATAACTCAATAGGCAAAAAGCATGCACTTGAAACTCACTCAATAAGTGGGAACAATAGGTACAGCTTCTCGACTCTAAAGACCACAAAACATATTTATACATCTTCCTTAAGATAAATAGAAAGCAGTTCATAATATCAGTGTTTGTAGAATTAACTAAATTAAAATGTGCAGAGCAGAAGTTATGTACCATACTATGGTTGAAGTTTTCGTGCATAGGAATTGGCATGACAAACAGAAACTAAAAAGTGGTGACCGTGGCACGCAAATCTTCAAGTGACATTAAGGTAGCTTCAAAAGGCTGATGGATTTACCAAAAACTAACGGTTGACAATTTATGGGAAAAAATTTGCCAAACTTCACTGTGGATACAGATGTTCTAATTTCTACCCAGCCTACACCTTTCGACATGATATAAAAAGCAACCAGTCACAAACCAGGTCACAACACAAAGCACGCGAAACACCCAAATCACATGCATGCATTAAAACTGAGAATGAAAATGTATCATCAACTAACAATGCCCTACTTCTTCATGAAGTTATGAGTAAATTATCTTTCAATATTTGCTTATTTAAGAAAAAATGAGTATACTCTTCTTCTACTGTCGACATTTATCTGATATAATGTGTAGCATCATCATTGGGACAACAGAAAATTAGCAGCCCTAGTAATTCGTCCATTCAGCACCTTTTTCATTTTTTATTGATCTGTAGGTTGAAGGAGGGGGTGACTAATAATTATCCTCTGTTCTCTCCGAAAGTCAAGCATAAAGCAGGTGAAGATATTGAGTGGTCAATAACAAGCAAATATGAGTGGAGAGTGGATGTTATTTACATTTCCCACACAACATCATATAAAAACAGAATGACAGCATGAATCATGACGAATGGTCACAGCAATGTAAAGGGCTAGCCGCGGAAAGAAAATAATCTATTAAAAGTTACAGATTTATCAGAAAATATCTGGCATGCAACTTCCCTAGTAAGGCATTTTTGTTTACAATGTTCAAAATCTAAATGCAGACCCGATCCTTCCATGAGGACCCTATGTCAGGGAGCAAGCGCCACACAATGCAGATAACTTTAGGGCCATCGTAAAAAAAAAAAATTACCACTTGGATTATATAACCTAAACCTAAAGAGAGCAAGACTGACCACCTAAGAGACGCAGAATCGACTCCTGGGGCAAGTGGGCAAGAAGGAGGAAATTCACATATTCAGATACTGATGGAAGAACACAAAACTAGGAACAATTAGATATCCCATACATGAAGTAATTCACAAGCTCTTCTCACCAACCACCACTATCTAGAGAGATATAAGAATATTCCAATTCTTTCACAAAAGGATAGCGAAGCTAATGAGAATGAACAGGCAACTATTGCCCTCTAGCACTATTAAACATAAGGAAAGTTCTCAGGACAACTTAAGGGCAGATCACATACAAAGTGAGAGTGTATTGCACACGCATAGGCTCCTACTAATGCTGATTGAAGGGAATCAAAAGCTTATTACTCTATATAGCAAAGCAGACTCTTCCAGCTCTTTGTGAATTTTTTTGCTGCGCTTCAGTAGATGTGAAAGTCGAGGGAATACGTCATTTTCTCATCCAAAGATCTTTTTTTTTAAGATATAATTAAAGGAAATGCACCACAAGGCACCGCAGGTCAGAAAAACAAAATTTAGCTCACCTACAACGCAAAGCATCAAGGATTTCAATTGTTGCGAGTACATCCACAATCACGTCTCCACACCATACCACAAATGCGAGATTTCGTACCAGTTTAAACAATCACAGAAGCGAAGCATTCAAATAATGGACAAACAAGAACTCCACAAGCATCATCCGACGAACTGTAACTAGCAGTCCAAAAATTTCAGCAGCTCAAATTCCAAACAATCCATTTGGACGGGTTACCTCCTCACGCATTACGAGCACGACAGACCACGAGCTCAAGTCGATTGAAACCCTATTCTCGTAAACCGGAATCAACAACAAACGGCGAGCGGCCACAGCAATTCAGAGAAAGACCATAATGACGAGAACAGAGAGAGATCGGATGTAGACACTCAAGAAGAAAGCGTGGAGATACCAGGCTTCTCGGCCTTGCCCTCCTTCCAGGTGGAGAGGGCGAAGTGGACCTTCTCGCGGTTGAAAGCTTCCGACTTGTGGGGCTCCTTGAGGCAGTTCCTCACCAGATTGGCGCAGATGTTCGAGTACGTTATGTAGGTCATCCCGGCTGCCCTCCAGAACGGCATTGGGGCGCTCATCTTGACTCCCTCTCTCTTCTTTCTCTCTCTACCTCGGAGCCTCTGCAGGGGAAGGAGCAAATGGACAGACGAAGAAGTGGAGACGATCGCCTCTCTCTCTCTTCTCTCTCTCTCTCCTCTCACTCTCTCTCTCTCTCTCTGACCTAAGGCCAATAGGACAGGCCTTCTGGTGATTAAAGGTCACTTTTGTGGGCCGAAAAAATGGGCCGAGACTTCCCCATATGGGCCCAAATTCCACATGCATCCATGGGCCGCCAAGAATAATTTTCTTCTTAGGGTAAATTACATTTCTAGTCTATGGCCCAAAAACAATGGTTTTGGTGATCTAAATATTTTCTATCTGTACTGCCGAGTGTGGTAACCGCGCACTCACAGATTCAAGTTGTGACATGAGCGAATCTCTGGCTAATTTATGCCCGGGCATTTGCTAGTCTACTGCTTCATGTAGAAAGCCTCCCCCACACCTAGATAAGGCCCAATTCAAACATTTTGTAGCTAGTCTGAAACTCTTACAATTGACTTAGAAGAGATAGCTTCGAAGGTTGATCCTCCACTTCCTTTTTGCAAATAGAGAAAAAGAAGAAGAAGAAGTGGTATTGCTTGTGAGGTTTGGTCGTCTAGCTATTCTTTCATGTAATGGGAAGCTCTGTGTTTCATATTCGTGTGCTTTTTCTCCACATGTCTAGATTTCGCCGCATCGACATCTTCATGTTGGTGATTTGATACGTTCAATCATGGTTAATTCTAGAAGGATGAGGAAAAATGTGATACATAAGAATCCGCACTTGCCCTCCTTTAGAATTATATATGTCTTCTTTGATACTTAATGCCAATAAATATAAAAGTGAGAGTTCTAAACGAGCGACCGAAAGATTCTTAACAATATGCTCATACAATAGCAAAGCCAAATGGAGCCCATCAAGATCAAACGCGAACATGCAGAACGGAACGATTATCGATGCATATGCCAAGATGCCCGATAAAGATAATTCGCGCCGTCTTTACTTTAAGAAAGCAGAAAGAGTTTTAGAAAGCAAAGATCAAATGCAAATCTCTATTTTCTATGGAGTTGGGTGAGAAAGAGTGGTGGTAGGAAGGAGGGTCGAGGAAGATCAATCTCCATATTTGAAGAAACTAAGAAACGCCAACGGAAGTGATATACAGAGAAACGTACCGGCGTCTTAATCTGAAACTAGCGAGGCAAAGATAGGTGCACCAAATGGATTCCAATTGCGCATGCAGAATCTTTTGAAATAGTTTAATCATAATGATGAGCACCAACTCTTGTGATTATTGCATTTCTAGTATTATCAATATGTCATCCTTCTGTTTTGATGCTGTAGTGTCTTAATCCTCCTATTGACAACTCGTCAATTTAGTATATTTTGATAATTTGTCAAATTAGTAATTAACATTTTAACGATATGTCAATTTAGTCAATTCGATCAATTTTGATCGGAAATTACTAATGCAACTGTTTAATCAACCCCAGACATCCTAGGTAGCATAGCCGATGCTTCGTAGGATGGTTGGTACTAATCACAATAACTTTTACATTATTTTTTAAATTTTATGATCTTTCTCCTTTTATTTTATAACTTATGCCAATTCAGGTCTAAACATTTTTATTTGACCAATTTATTTCTGAATCTTTCTCAATTTTTGCCAACTAAGTCATTTCAGCCTATTTTAATAAAAAAATATTAACGTAGATGTTAGTTATTTTAGATGGCATGGTCAGTGTTAACATAAATAATTTTGATAATTCTTTTGAAAAATCTGATTTCTAAAGTCATTTTTTGAATTTTTCTTCTTCTTTTTATTTGCGCCAGCAAGGGTCGCTGGCAACCCTCATGCAACCCTCATTAGCTACGAAGGCCTCGCACCCGGCGACCCTTGCCGCGTGACTTCAGTAAAATTATCAAAAATGTTTTAAATTTATTCTACTTCATTTAACAGTCGTGAGTGGCTTAATAATTGAAGTGGGCTATACTTTATCAGTTGATCATGCGGCAATTTTTTCCTATCTTTCCATCAGACTGACTTTCGGATGCTCCCCAGCAGGATATTCGTTGTAGATATGGTCATCGACTCATCTCTTTGGACCGTCATCCATGGGGCCAGCAACTTTCTCCCTGCTGGGTGGTCATGGGAGAAACTCACATTAACTGTGACTGGCCCTCTTCCTAAAAGGTGCATTTGGCTATGGAGATCCTCATCCTAAACTCAGATCCACATAAGCAAAAAAAGTAAACCAAAAAGGGTCGAGCTTTAGCGGTCCAAGTAAGATGAGATCCACGAACCAATAGAGCCTAACCTCGCCACATCAAACTTAATCCATCAGTTCGACACTAAGAACACATATGCCCGCATTTGATTGAAGATATTCCATCGTCACGGGGGAATATTCTATGGTCACTTCCACATTCGTGAATGTCACTGGATCATTCTGTACAGTAGGTTTAGATTATTTGTCCCCTTAATGATTATGCCGGTGATGTTTCGTTTGTCTTTTGAATAAAAGTATGAACATTTCTCGCCATTCACCTTTGCAATCGCGGCGCCAATGACTATCACGCGAGTTACCATCAATCTCTCGAATTAAGTCTCGACCCATTACTTGTGATAGTTGATTTGTTCGTTGCATTAAATGCCAAGTAATGAAGACATACACCAAAATATTTTCTCCCCCAACATCAATGGCTTTTAAATTAACTCCTTATCTTTCCGAGCGGATCTGGATCACCTGTCTTAGGGTAAGTGCCGTCCGATTTCAGATCGGATGGTTCCCATTAAATAGAGGGAGCTTTTTTTGTATTTTTTTTTTCGAAAATGTGCTTTTATGCGCTGCAAGTAGGATCCAAATCCTTTGCGAGCTACGTATGCATGCACTTGGCGCATGAAGCCTGCACGTCTCCTCCATCAACTTGCTTAAAGCTTTGAGACTCTTGTGTTTGTCATGCGGACTTCTGCACGATTCACCGACTGTATCGCAAAGCTTGCATACCACCATTATTTAAGGTAAAAGCCATATTCACGCGTAATAATTGATGGGATAATATTTATCATGCCCTTGCACAAATTTAGCCAATCAAAGCAATCCTTCCCTTCGAAGTATACCCGCCAGTAAATTTGACAGGGAACAGACCATTATTCGTGCTTATGAAATCCGCAAGTTGCCAGATTCTCTCTGTGTCTCTGCGCATCCCACATTTTTTTCTGCAGCTGTAAAATGATTTACCTTATTTTTTAAACCCCTCGAGGTTTGTCCCATCTATACTTGTCTACCCAATTATTCATTGGCAATGTGAAGAGAGAGCGCATGCACACAGGATGGTGCTAGTTTGTTCTTTATTCCGAGGCTAGAAATAGTAGTCTGAATCTGACCAGAGGATAGCCATATATACAAACTCGAAGATGCAGAAAAGGTTCCCTATGATGGCTCTTATGTGGGGTAGCTCACTGTACAAAGCCCTTTATTGCTTCTATCAAGAAGTACGCCAATCATTTGCCTTTTTTGGGTTTTGGCCTTGAACTGTGTTAGGTGAGAGTATTGGGAGGTAATGCCATTTTCTTGGATACTGTCATTTGGGTATGTGATCTTTCTGCAATATTGTTTGATTCTTCAGTGCAAGCTGTCGTTTTTTGGTAACTATTACTGGTGAAAAAAGGTTCTGCTGCATCACAATCTCTTTATTGCAAGTTGGGAACGTTTGCATTCGGGTCTTGATGACCATCATCGGTTCACTTACATAAATAGTCAGCAGCCTCCAACAATAGAGAAGGGTGATCATGGAAAAAAACAGCAATTCTAGGTTCATGACAGGTGGTCGTCATCCTGCATTGAAACCGGCCATGAAGGACCGGAACAGAAGTGCGAAGCAGCCTAAATGGGTTTTGCTCCAGGCCATGGGTTCAGTGGCCTTTGTTGGAGATGTTCTTTGCTCGGTGCTGAGTAGTATCAAGAAGAGATTGCTATTTGCTAAGGGAGAGAATGGTGAGATTGTGAAGCTGGAAAAAAGTAAATTCCTCCTCAGACTTGTACTGGCATTCCTGGTGGCTTTGATTGCTCTAGCAATTGAACCGGTTGCCCCCTTCAAAAGGTGGAATGATTTCTTGAGTGCTGGTTTGCGTGCAAATCAATCTCTGGAGATCAGAGCATGGTTTCACAGGATCTATGCTTCGTGGTTGGAGTTACGTGCTGAATCTATAGGGTCCGTAGCTCAAGCTCTGTGTAAATTCTATATAGCACTCTTTTTTATACAGTCGGTGGACCGTACGGTGCTGTATCTTGGTTGCTTATGGATTAAGTACGGGATCAAGCCAAATGTCAGAGGAGATCCATTCGGAGTTCCTGAGTGTGAGTACCCGATGGTTCTTGTTCAAATTCCTATGTGCAACGAAAGAGAGGTAGGCATTGCAAACCAACTGCCTTCTATTTGTATGTTTTTAATTTCTCTCTCTCTCTCTCTCTCTCTCTGTGTTTTGCAATGTGCAAGATCTGGTGGAATTTGATCAGATGAGCGTCTATGACTATTGTAGCACAAAAAGATGAAGGCTGACACACAATCATTCATATGACCAATAAAGCTGTAAATAGTATGCTATATTTTATTATGTGAACATCACTGGATTTTTTTCGTAAAACTTGTTTGTATTCAGCCTTTGACTCATCTTGAGTGATCAATTTCAACAGGATGAGGAACTTAAGGCTCTTTCATAGTGCATCCTTGTACCATACTCATCTTGCTAGTCGATAGTGATGAATTGACGATTTTGGCTGTGGATAATGATACTATCAAGGAGTAGAGAAAAGACTACCGATTTGTGTGGATCTCTGAACTTTACAATGTGGGACTGAACTTAGTCCTTTCAATTTGCAAAAACTTTACCACTGCAAAAGGGTTCATATACCTAGTACTCTCCCTTAATATTGGATGATCTTCACGTCAATCTTAAGATACAAGACAGCAATATGAGATGGTGTTGCTGCATTATACGCAGTATATCTTGTATGACAGACTCTGCCATGAACTTCCTCTAGGTATACCAGCATTCCATCAAAGCAGCCTGCCAACTTAATTGGCCTCAAGATCGGCTGCTTATTCAAGTTCTGGATGACTCTGACGATGAGAGCATACAGAGGCTAATCAAGAGAGAGGTTTCTAAGTGGAGTGACAAAGGTATGAACATAATATATAGGCATAGACAGTTCAGAACTGGTTATAAGGCTGGGAACCTCAAGTCTGCCATGGACTGTGATTATGTGAAAAAGTACGAGTTCGTTGCCATCTTCGATGCTGATTTCACGCCAAAACCAGAATTTCTCAAGCAGACGGTCCCTCATTTTAAGGTTTCTCAAACTTTTAATCTTTTTCTACCTCCTGATCGGTGCTTATCTCAATGACTATATTCATCCTGTATTGCAGGATAATCCTAAGCTAGGGTTGGTCCAAGCAAGGTGGATTTTCATAAATAAGGATGAGAACTTGCTGACGCAAATGCAGAACGTTGATAGGTGCTTCCACTTTGAAGTGGAGCAGCAGGTTAACGGGGCAATCCTTAATTTCTTTGGTTTCAACGGTACTGCTGGTGTTTGGAGGATTGAAACACTTAGAGATTCCGGAGACTGGCTTGAGAGGACAACTGTAGAGGATATGGACATAGCGGTCCGTGCCCATCTCAAAGGTTGGAAGTTCATATTTCTTAACGATGTCAAGGTATATTTAATCTAGATGCCTGATTTCTTCTTTGGTTTCATTCCTTTTTTCTCGCGATTATTCTTTGGCTTCATTTGAAATTCAAGACATCGGCAGTGGCTCTGAAGAAAAAAGACTCGGACAAGAATAAAGTACTACAGGAAAAAGTTAGGCAGAAGTTGCATCCAATGTTTATAATGCCTTCTGCTGAATTTGTTGGTTGATATAATTGAAGTTCAGTAGTGAGAAAAATTTTCTTCCATAATTTTGGATTTGTTCTCACTAAATCAAATTTCAAAGTTTAGGTACTCTGTGAGCTTCCTGCATCTTATGAAGCTTATAGAAAGCAGCAGCACCGATGGCATTCGGGTCCATGCAATCTCTTTCGCTTGTGCCTTCCGTCAATCATAACTTCCCAAGTAATTAGCTCTTGCTCTTTCGCTTTTACTTTATTCTATTTCCGAATCTCAACGAAACCCCGAAAAAGTAAATGACTTTGATTTTATATTGAAGGTCACTCTCTGGAAGAAAGCGAACCTGGTATTCCTATTCTTCCTTCTAAGGAAGATTATAATTCCATTTTATTCGGTCACGTTCTTGTGCGTGATTCTTCCTCTGGCCATGTTCATCCCTGAAGCCGATGTACCTGTGTGGGTAATTTATTATTGGCCCCTCATGATGTTGATATTGAACATTTTCCTCGACCCCAGATCCACCCCTTTTGTAGTCCCTTACATTCTTTTTGAGAACACAATGTCCTTGACCAAATTCAGTGCTGCAATGTCGGGGTTGCTACAGCTAAGTAGTTCGCGTGAGTGGATTGTCACCAAAAAGACCGGCCGGTTGGCAAAGTCTGCTGAAATGAACGAAACCGGTAAAGCCTGCGAAGGAGCATCTCATGAGGAGCTCACTAAGCTCAACAAACAAAAGGAATGTCCAGTCGAACTCTCCAAAACACGGAAGAAAACAAGCAAGATGTACAAGAAAGAGCTTGCAGTGGGTTTCTTACTACTGGCTGCTGCAGTGCAGAGTCTCCTGTTGGCCAGGAAACTGCATTTCTTCTTCCTCTTACTTCAAGGCATCACATTCCTTATTGTCGGTCTCGGTCTAATCGGGGAGCAATGAGCTCCTCTTGGTTGGCAAAACTTAACTAGAATCAGTGTAGGGGGCGGTATCAAACTATGGTTAGCTTCTGTGAAGCCAGCGCAGATTGTCATTTTATTGATTATTTGATGTCATTATTGGAGGCACAAGCGAATCCCTAATCACATGCTATGTTGAAACAGATGTCTTTTCCTCAGCCTCCATTGCATTAATGTCACTGGGAGGCTTTCATCCGTCTTCCAGACCATTTTGGTGCATGTGCTATGCTTGGAGGTTTTGAGCACAGTTTGACAACAAGTTCTCTCATGAAAAATCCGCACCCCGCTCAGTCCAACTAATTAGAGTTACTTCGTGCCCTTATGCAGCGGAGCTGTGATCTTTCTGTGTGGTTTCTTGATACCAAACATAGTTTATCATTGAGAAAACTACAGAAAGTGTCCATCTCTAGCAAAGTTTTGCTTCCGGCGAACCGGAGTATTAGGAAGCTGTGGAACTTGAAATTCCAGACTATTTTCTAGCAGAGCTATCCAGAATGAACCACGAAACGTCTGTATAAGTACTAGCGAAAACATTTTAATCCTGCACACTCAAAAAATTTGCTCCTGATTGATTGGAGAAAATTGCATCGATTCCTAGCCTGTAGAAAACTTCGCGCTAAGCTCGGTACATGCTTGCCATCAATAAGACGAACGAGCCACCGCCCTTCAAGATGTTGACCTGGGTTGATCATTCATTGTCAAGTATCCTGGCAGGGTAATCACCGGCTCCTGAGAACAACTGCTGCTACCTCAAGATTGAACATTGTCTGCTCATTGTTGAAGTGCATAGAGCAAGGGTCGGATTGAATGGTGATGATAGTTTCTCGTAATTCACCAACAAAATTAAGGGGAAAAAACAGAAGAAATAGTGGGCTTAATAAGTCCATGGTAACCTTTTGTTTTTTTTTCTTCTTTATACTTTTGTTGAGCTAAACTAAGGATGATGAAAGAATGAAAATTCTATCAAAAATCTCAAATTATATTTATCGCGACACATTTACCTAAATTATTTTTCATGATATTAAAGTAAAAAATTATATTCTCTATGATGCATTTAACCTAAATATTTTCCTATAAAATTAAAATTCTTAAATTTGTATTCATGTGATTCATTTATCTTTCGTCAATGTTTCATTAAACGATTTTTCAATCAAAATGATGTCATTTTTATTTGATTTAAGATACATGGATATCATGTTAATACTAATTATCTTTTTTCGTCTATCTAGATAAATTTTTAACGGTGTCTATTGACGAAAATTCTATGAAGGGTCGATATATTTTATCAAAATAAGTTTTGAATTTTTGGTACGATAAAGAAAGTTTAGGTAAATACATTACATTCCATATGGTCTGGGTTTTTGGCGGCTCTTTTCTACTAAACAACACTTCCAAAGGACGGCCTTCCAAAACAGAGAAAACCTCAGGCTGAGTAACAATGGAGGCGCTCGGCTGCAGCTGCAGCGACTCCTGGTGCTCTCGTTGGACCTCCCATCACCACCATCCAAAACCATCTCTATTCTTTCCTTCTTCTCTCCAAATTCACCATCCCATCCGACGGTGTCCACGTCTCGCGTCAGGTGGGAGCTCATGACTCTCTCTCTCTCTCTCTCTCTCACACACACACACACACACACACACACACACACACATATTCCAAGACTGCAACTTTCCGCACTCTTGATTCTTTCCGCTCATACTCGCTTTTAAATCACTTGTTTTGTCACGTTTTCAGCAAAATTATGGTGGGTCTTCATCAATTTCCTGACTTTTTAATTTTTCGTGATTACCGGTTATCCATTTCTGTACTTCTCTTGCTCTCTCTCGACTCTGGAAGAACCTGAATTCAGCTCAATGAAGGTTCTTTTTTGTGCATTATTATAATTGGGCGTTTGACTTCATGGTTCAACCTTGTTTCTTAGGTTTGAATTTGTGGAAGTATGGATTGGTGTCATCCTCTGGAGGTACAATAAGGGCTTTGAATGGAAGCGAGACGGAATATTTGTCACCGTGGGACGACAAACCTTATGAAACATTGCCAAATGGTAAAATAGCTTACTTGGATGAGCAAGATGTGGTCGCATTTCTTGACCCTCCCAAGGAGTTGATACCTCTTGACCCCAGTTCTTATAACCCAGCTGCTTATTTATGGTAAAGAAAAATTCCATAAAGCATCATGAATGTATGATCAATATATAACTCTACATTGCATTGCTTCTTTGATTTGAAATTTTATTCCCATTTGGGTGCTTCTTTTACTTTTGGGTTCTGTTGAAGTTTGACAGGAAAGGAAGTCATCTATAGTTTTGGGTCTTGTAAATTTTCAGGAAGAAAATTGAAGACATTCCAGAGGAAAGGCGCCATCGATTACTTCACTTGCTAAACCCAAGGTTTTCTCTCCCTCGAGCATGTTAGTATGTTTGTTTGGTGCTGCTGAGAGGGTTGATTTATTGTCCTTTAAGTTTCCTGAAATATTTTCAGTGATGAATGGTGATATGTAGCATACTTAGTGGTAAATGAGCTGGTGGTTTTGTGTTAAATTTATATTCTGAAAGGCCTGGAAATATGGTGCAGACTTATATCAAGAGCCTGGGAGATAGCTGGCTCGCGCTATGAGGATCCTAAGTTGGCAAAGAAAAAAGCATCCAGTTTGCTCTCTGGTGAAGCTAAAGACACATCGCTTGAGTATTACTATTGTCGAACCAGTGGAGGTAATGCTCTGATGTTTTTGGTAGTAACACCAACAACAGTTCCTTTGGCATTATAGAAAATATTGAAAATGAGTTTATGTAGTTTCAAACTCTCTTGAGGTTGATTTTTACTTTTAAACCCTTGTAAGACAGGTCCTCCCTCTGTTGCTTGGATAAATTTCTTCAAAAAGGTGAAATCTCGACTCCCTGACAATCTGAGTTTATCATGCTTCCCGTTTTTGAGTCTCTTCTTGTGATAGTTATCAGGTGCATTAAACTAATCCCTGTTCCTTACACAGGCTATATTCTGTTCCAAGGATGACAAGAAGTATGGCCGCTTTATTGGTAAACCCTTTTTTCTCTCACATTGCTTGATAGCAGATGTGGTGGCAGGATCATGAATTTGAAACATTCATATGCCATTGAGGTTACTTCATATAAAATAGCACAATTTTGGTGAACTACTCATCCTTATTGCCAAGGCAATGAATTTTGGCCTTTTCTCTTGTTTCTTTTTGATTGCTGATTGCGAGTTGAAAAACTCCAAAGTCAGATATAAGCGTAGTCAGTAAATTTGCTGGATACTGTGGTCTAAACTTTGTCTTTCTCAGGGGAATCGTTGCTAGGTCAATTGGCAAGTTCCTTTTATCCACTATATTTTGCGGTGACACAAGTCAAGGAAGTAATGTCGACAGAACAACCTTGTGATCTAGCATATGAATTCGGTGATGGTTTCCTAGATCTCTGTGACTACCCAGAGAGCTTCCCTAAACCAGGTAGGTTCAGCCATTCCACTAGATGCGAAGAGGCCGATTTGAGTTCTTGTAAATATAATATATACAGGTTTAGTGCAACATCAGGATTTCAGGTTTTGCCCATTGGTCAATAGATTAAGGGTTTATTTTGATCAATTAGAGATTTAAGCTTTTAAAAAAGCCCCAATTAGGTTGTGAGCTCGTGCATGGAATTTAGTCATTGAACATCCGGCATGCCATGTGGAATATTTGGTCATTTGTCATGTGTTATTTTCAGTGTCTAAATTTCATCAACAGTGAACTTAGAGACCTGATTGGGGTTCTTCTAAAATAGTGCATTCTCAATTGACTGAAATAAAACTTTATACCTCAATTGACTAAACCAAAATCTTTTCTCGTGTTTTCGCACTTGTCATGATATATCAAATAACAAAGATACTGAATAGAGGCTCTTAGTTTTGCTGTAGTTCAGTTTAGAACTTAATTCACTTTTATAATCCTCTTCTCTTGCAGGAAAGCACCCTTATCCTTTCAACGATGAAGTTGTCGTGTACCTTCGTCACATTGGGCCTGGAGTCTTGGTAGGACAAGCATGGCAAGAAGGAAAAAATCTGCAGCAAGTGCCTCAAAAGTTGTGCAGCGAAATTCTAATGGTTAAGGATTATGCAGCATGCTGAGGACCTCTTGGGATTGAACTTCTCCCCGCCCTCTGCCCTGCTCTTCTGAAGCCGTTTGTGACCTATGCTTATAGTTCAGTTCAACCAAATGTGCTCTGCTCTTGAGAATCATCTGTAAGCGCCAAATCAGCAACGCAGTCAAGATGAGCTTTTCTTGTTGTTCTGATCATGTGAAGATGCTGTGTGAAGAAGCAAACTAAGAGGAGTTCGATTTGACCGTAAGCATAGTGGCTTTGAAGCCATGTAGGCGCTTGTGCACACATAGAGAAAACGCGGTGAACCCACTGCTATTGAGAGATTCTAGCATGGATTGAGTTCAGAGATTTAAATAGCATCCCGCCTTCTAGAGGTATTGAGTCGCAGTCGTATTATGCTCTCTGTATACCTTTCCACCTCCCTTAGCTGTGAATCTTCTCACCGATTCACTATACTACATTTCTAGCTAATCAAATTTTTTTTTCAAGTTAAATCTACAGTTGAGTCTACATGATATCCAATCTCATGTTGGTAATGATAAATCTAACTTTTTTCTCTTTAGAGCAAAAAAAAATTAATCACAAACAAACAAGTGTTCTGACACATTGCTAAAGACTTAAGAAATGGCCTTGTGTAAATTTATAGCTTAGCGATTATGACACAGTGCAATTGATTCAATTAAATTGATGAAATCTTGTTTACTAAATGAAGATGGATGAATGGATGATCACAAAAAGGATCAAATGGTCTAAATGTTCGTAGTTTCACACTAAATTCTTTGCGATCCATCAATGTAAATCAATGGCCTCGTTTATTATACGAAGGGGATGGGTGGATGATCATCTCACGGCCGTATGGTCTGAATATTCATGGTTCCATCCCAAACTCTTTGAGCGGCGTCGTTCTATAGTTCCTCAGGGACTTCGCGCTGACCACATTATCAATACTGAAGAGAAAGCCTGAACGATTCGTTCCCATCATCCTCTCTATCCGATCTTCGTGATGGTTCCTCTTTTCTTCGATTATCATCAGTCGACTCCTTCCCTGAATTCCTTCCCCTGAATCTTTCAGTGTTAGCTAGCCATCTCTCTCTCTCTCTCTCTCTCTCTCTCTCTCTCTGTGAAAATGCTGCTTCAAGCTCAATCGCTGAGGACCCATTTCACTCCTTCACCGACCCTTTTCAGACCCAATCTCAAGACCCAATTTTTCCCTCGAAAATCATCTTCGTTCCCGAAGTTATTTTGCTTCAAGAACCTGAAATGCTCACTTTCCACCGTTTCCGAAGCCGCTCGGTGGGGATTGTCCTCCAGTACGAAGCCATTTCCGGCCGAAGTTTCGAGGACCATCATGGAGTTGTCCTCCGAGGGAACGCTGTCGACGTTGACCGACGACAGTTGGCCTCTTGGCATCGGCGTTCGATTCGCGGTTGCGCCTGACGGCACTCCAATCTTGTGCTTGAATGAGGCTGACAGGCTGTTCCCTGTTGACAAGAGGTCCAGTCTTCATGTTCAGGTGATTTTTATTTTTGAAATTTGTTCCCACTTCAATTTTATTCTTGTTTACGTGCGCCTGAAAAAATGTATCTGTTGGTCTTTCCTCTTTATATTTGTCATCTGATTGGGAGAAATTTGGTTCTTTGGGGGAGATTATTGAATCAGTTGAAGCAGTGTGGGTCACGGACACCGCAGTGCACAATTCAGGGCAGTCTTGCTAAACCGGGAGATAGAATGTTTTCAAAGGTAATGCCTTCTGTTTTCTGCGGAGTTAATTTTCTTACATGCTCTGGTAAATAGTAGTTGTATCGCACTTTTAAGCTCAGGAGCTGCCTAGAGCTCAGCTGACCTTAACATGTGGTTCATAAGTTGTGCTTTTGAGTGAGGTAGATGTACATTACTGTGATGACGTAGTCATGTTTTTATTATTTTCTATTTTCTCGGATGTAATTTGCTACTCTTGCTACCCTGTTGTTTGCGAAGCCGTACTTGAATGGTAATCCTCATCTTTTGCTTATAATGGCTTCCCTCGTTTTTGGCTTATCTATAGGCTTGCCTGGTCCTTTTTTCCTTTGCAGTCAAACTCCTCAGAAAAATGAGTGAGATAGTTACACAGCTTTTTCAGGATCGGCTTTGTGAATCCTTTGGTTCTCCATAAAATTCTGTTTCAAAAATACAAAGCCTCTCATGTTGGCCCTTGCCTTGCAAACATGAAGCTTACATCTTCTGTTTCTCGGTTATATGTCTTAAAAGATGCAGTGGCAGTTTATGTAGCACCTTCCTCTTTATCATTCCTTTGATCTTTCTTTCCCGTCTAGAGAATGGTGTTTTTGTTTCCTAACTCACCATAAAAATCTTTTTTATAGCGGTCTCATTACAAATCACAGCATAAAGAATGATATCTGAGACAAACCTGCAAAGATCGTGTGTAGGGTGAAGCCTAGCAATCATTCTGGGAAATAAGATACAGATCAAGCTTTTTACAACTCTAGGTTCTTATATGATTCTGTTTATACTCTTCCTTTAAGATCACTCCAACATCCCAAGGCCCATCTATGCTGATCTCAGGAAAAAAAAAATATGGAGATGAAACAGCTATGCTCATCAATAGAGAGATGCATAGATGTTTTCTACACACCAGATACTGTATAGGAGCGTTGGGCAAGTTTTGCCTGTTTATTTTTTCCTAAAGATATTAGCAATGGCTTGGGAGAAACCAATTACTGATACAGGGCAGCGCACAGATAATTTAGCAGTTATTGTCTGAAATCAAATTCCATGTTGAGCATGCTTCATAAGAACCTCATTTTCAAAAAATCGTATCTCTTGACAGATTCTTTTTCTTTTTCATTTCTGAGAACTTTCAAACAAAGATGCTTATAACAGTTCTGAAGTCCAAGACTGAATCATCATCTGTCTTTTCTGTTTGGTGGGCATCATGAGACCACATAAGTCATCCAGTAAAAGTACTATAAGAATATTCATGCATTAGAACTCTCAAAGCCCAGATCTATTTGTATAAGATGTAAGAAGAGCCAATCAAGAGACCTATGACAGCAAGGGTAGCAGAAGTGAGGCTCTTTTGCCAGTTGCTGCTTAATATGCCGATGATCTGGCTATTCACAAATTCCATGCTCATAATCAGTAACTAGAGCTTTGATGGTGGGTGGGATCCAAGTCCATTGAAATATTTAGATGATTTTCCGCCATCCTCTCATTTTAGATGAATTATCTCGTTTGCAAACTAGTTGTTTTTGTGACTTGGATTGTTGAGCTCAAACTGACTCTTGATCGTATTGTGGCAATTAAATCTGCAAGCATTTAGATTACAGAGAAAGGCATGATTAGTGCTTCTAGTCTTCTAATTTTTCCATGGATCCTGGGTAGTCATCGAAATTAAGTTCCATGAGCATTGAGAAGGTACGTATACAGTATAGGTGCTCTCATGGATTTAGTTCCTTGTGTAAATGGGTTGGCACCCCTCTTTGCCTCATTGTGAATTTTTCTTTTCCTATGGTTTGTGAAAGATAAAAAAAAATGAAACATTGTCCTTGGATAGCCTCTCTGTTATCTGGGGAACAGGCATCCTCCACCGATTGGAAGAGTTACAGTTTTCAGTGTGAAGGAGAGTTTTGAAGTGCTTGCAATTGTTTTCTGTAGCTTTTGTAGCCGACATGGATGTTCTTGTAATACTAACATTTGGAGAGTTCTTTGGATTTGAAGATCTGCTTTCATGATCAATAATTGATACTATCACCTGACAATAGGAGCTATAGAGACTCATTTATCGTGTTTAAAGTTAAAATCCTTTTCACTACCTGGGAGCACATGAGTAATAATCTGGGTTTACTACATGCATTCTCATATGGGTGTTGATGAACATTTTCCTTCAGCGTTTTCTTTCGGCGTGGACTAAGAGATTTGGAGTAGAAGCTGAGGAAGACCAGTTGTATTACATAGATGTGGAAAAGGTTCTTCAGATCGAAGACTTTAAGGAGGTATGCTAAATTTGTTTGTCTGCATATTCTGTCCTGGTTTCCTTTATCTTTTTACTTTTTGTCTTCAGTAGGGCAATGGTAACCTTTCTAATATTAAAACTTATTGGGCACTTATCTGATGTGGGATACCGTGTCAGGATGGCATATGGGTCACCTCACCTGATTATAAAAGTGCAATGCCTGATCCACTTCGAGACTTTGCTGAAAAGATTGTCACTGAGATAAACACTCATAACATGGAAGATGTCTATCGCTTTTGCAATGTGTACGTTGATTTGGACTTCCAGGTATGCAGCAACTTCAATAGATTCATAAAACTGAGAAGATTTTGTACATTGAATATTTCAAGTCTTATTCAAAACTAAAGGCTTGTGAAAAGATAAATGGCTCTTTAAGTCCTCTTACTTGGCAGAGGCCTTTGACGAATGATTAATTGTTTGATCTATTTTGAAAAATGATGGCAATCCTGTGTAGCTCAATTGGCCATTTATGGAAATGAATCCCGATTGCTATTAATGACAATCATATGAGGAAGAAGAATAAGGTGGCATTAAGCCCTTTGAATGCGCCTGATGCATTTGGCCACTAATGTCTGCATGACTGAGTGATGCTATGCATTCAGCCAGTTACGATCTTTTTTTAGCGTCATTGCACTACCTTTAACATGCGCATATTTCTTCATGATGTGGTCTCAAGGGATTCGTACATTTTTGCAGGTGTCTGAGGCGAAAATGATATGGGTTGACCGGTTAGGCTTTGATGTGCGCATCCATTCCCCTCCGAGTAGTACATTCGATGTGCGCATTCCTTTTCCAAGGGAAGTTACGGATGAAAAGGGTGCGAAATCATCTTTCAATTGTATGTCTCAAATGGCTTGGGAGGTAGAAAAGAATTTCCATGTCCCCGATTTCAAGAGGGTGGAACAATTAAAGCAGATTGCTTAGATAATAAATGTTTTATATCCTCTCCCCTCCTGACTGAAGGCAATTCTGGGATCCAGGGCTTCTTTTTGTTCATTCCTGGAGCTTTGTCCAATCTCAGAGAAGTTTTGGGTTTGGCAAAAAATAGAGAAGTTTTGGGCGATTATTTGGTGGTTGATTGCACCATGTTGTATATTCATTTTTGAGGGAGATTGTATTGTATCTTAGTTGGTCATAATTGGAAATCTAGGCTGGTCATTTGGATAATTGTGGCAAGCTGTGGTGGTGCTAAAATATTGCGCAAAGTTACAAATTTTTTGGCAGAAATGCCTCGGCCATTCAGATTCATTTGCCCCTTAGAATCATGTAAGTGTTCATGCATATTGTTTTATCCCATAAGCAAATGGCTATAAATATGGTATCTCATTGAGTGTTCTTATAGCAAGTCCGGTGAAATTAAGAGGTGATTTTTTTTATACTTATCTGCAATTAAGAAGAAGCTATACAAACGCCTCATTAGGAATTTATGTTGTGTGGGAGGAGGGCGTGTGCAGTGCAAGACCTCCGCTATGATTTTTTCCCCTTTAGTCCAGATGCTATTGATGAGGTTTCGTTTACCATGCAACGAGACTCCAAGCACGATGGAAATGATCAGCAAAAATGAGCTCCGTTTATTTAAGCATATGCAACAAACGAGCAATGTCTTCGAACGCTCATGATGATTACTTCTGCTAACCAGTAGATACTCGTCGCTCAAACCCATACCGGAATCTTCACTCTGGTCACTCACCGATATGATACATTCTTCTAGTCTCTGAACTGTGGAACTGACATGATACCCGTCACGAACGATGTAGACTACATTAGGAAGCTCAAGAATATTCAGCTGCCCAATGCAGGGCTCTATCAAGGACCAGAAATGTCAATCTGAACATTACAAGGGACTGAATCATACCCATGTCCTAGTTCCACCTCCAATTTCTCCCCTGGCCTCTGACCACAGACATAGTAGAACACGGTGAACACTGCATAGCTGAAGGAGTTCAGCAGGCACAAAAGGATCGTTATGCAGAAGCCAAAACCAGCCTTGACCATCAGGGCGAGGTGATCTTCGTCATCCGTGACCATGACATAGAAAAGCACATAGATGGGGACACTCAACAGAACTAACACCAACATAAGGATGAAACCTTCCGTCTTCTTCCCTCTGATTAGCTCTTCAGCTCGCACTCCCAGTGCCCTTATGCCATGCCAATCATCCTCCACGACAGAAATGACCAGCCCAAGAACCCACTTTGGAGCAAGGTAGAAGTACGGCAGAAGCATTGCAGCCACAGTTGCGACAACACCAATCACCAATGCAAGATTACCATCAAATGCTCGCATAAAGCTGGCGAATTGGATAGAGAAAAAGAGCATAACGACGTATAGTGCGGTCAAAACAGAGACACACAGCCATGTAAAGAAGGGTTTCTTCCAGTGGGACCCGACCCGCGATATCAGATCCTTGAGGCTCATGGGTCTTGTGGTGTGAGGGAAGGTTGACCCATGGATGACCAACATCATCCCGGAGAAAGAAATTAGGGAGAAGGCCAGTACGAAGAATGGTTCAAGAAGCGCAACCGCTCTTACATCTCCGGGATCTAACCTCGACTGTTCATAACCATCCTCGACTTTCTCCAGCAAAGGTCCTGCTAGAGAGTGATGGAGCAACACGAGGAGGAAAGTGGGGCATGAGATGAGAAGCATGACTTGGATCGTGAGCTTCTGGTTCCCCGCTGCTATTCGGGTTGCTTCTCTGAGGACCGAAATCGCGTTGGACAGCGATGAGGCCATGGCGGATGCTTGGAAAGAAATGATCCTTGGTCACAATGAAAAAAGAGTAGATATCTTATTCTCTGGATATTGCTCAAGGGTTAAGGAACTCAAATGGCGCTTCCTGTTATTATATTCATCACCAGCTAACACTGCTATTGGAAGCATTAATCTAAAGCCAAGAAAAGTCGGTGGGCTCTGGTCCTTGGCAATTAGCACATCAAAAATTCGAACTTTCTGCTGTATTGTTCAAGACTAATCTTCAAGTTTGGTGAGTTCCCCTGAACGACCAGACCAGGACACGGGGAGCAGGAGCAGAGGGACGCGTGTGATCTTTTGATGGTACCGATGATTCACTTTTCCCATGTGAGCCGAACCTCCGCACCTCTCAACATGTTCTGTTTTTTGCTTTTGGAAGGTAGCAAGCATCATAAAAGGTACAGATGGATATGCCGGCCGGACTGAGGGAGGCGTCCACTGATGTAGTACTTTACTTTGGAAAAAGCTCTCACAGATTATCATCAAATTAATAAATGAGGTGGTCCCAAGTTGGACAGGAGGTCCAAATGAGGAGATTAACTTATATTTTCCATTGATTACTTACATTCTCGTTGAAGGGTCCCCACTAGAAAAGCCAGTGTTGACGAGGTATTTTAAGTTGAATTTGGCTCATATGAATAAAGAGAATGGTGAATTTTTCGCTTATGTAGAAGACGTCTATTGTAACGTAATAAGTAATTTTCTGATAATCCCAGAATGATATACCTGTGATTGAGGAGATTATGCTAAGGCAAAAGGCAAAACGGGAAACGCTATTGTCAACTAAAGGGAAATTCATTTGCACAAATAAGAAACACTAGTAGTAGTACACTCTTAATAGGTCACAGATCCCGTGTCAAATTGGATGAACTGTCCATATAGAAATGACTATTTACTGGAATTACAGCAAGGTTAATCTTCACCAATTAATGTACCATAGCCACTGCTCTCATGTTCAAAAGCCTTTTGGATTAGCGGACGTAACTCAACCTCCTATTCATAGCATTGGAGCGAACTCTGTGGAGTTTTGTCAGTTCTCGTCCTTGTGGTGCTGATAAAGAATCCCACTCTCTTGAGCCTCGAGATAATCTGTTCTTAACTATAGAGGCAAGGGTTTTTTTTTTTTTTGGGGGGGGGGATAGTAATTGCAATGCTGGCACTATCCTTGAGCTTCCTTCTAATAGATGAGGCTAAACACTATTAAATGCATCTCCCTATTCCATTGCAATTTACGAATCTGATGCATATTTGCGTGCACATTTATCTGTCACGTCATCGTGTTTCCATAATTTTTGCAGAAAATCCAAACTCACATAATAGAAACTCGCAATTTGTTGTTACAAAAGCCAGTAAAATCAGCATAACTATCTATCCACAATTCTTAATTTGAACTGTAGCATCCTTAGGAGATGCTAAAAGAGACCTGTTGACCCCTCCAAATTTTCACAAGAAGAGAGAAAGTACTACATTGATGACCATTTGAAGGAGCAATAAATGCCCTGCGTAAAGTTAGAAAAGGCTTGGTATTCACTTGATGCATGCTTTCCTTCCACCATCTGTACATGGGAAGAGCATATCGAAGCTAAAACTAAGCAGCAGTTAGAGTGAGGTAGAGTTGACTGGTCATTACATTTTTCATGTTGTCAATGGGGTAATTTGTCGCGACACTTTCGCTATTCCCGTGCTTTCTGTGCTTTGGCTGAAAGAGAGAGCCGACCATATTTTCCAAGCTCTGCGCAGAATGCTTAATATAGCGGTTGGCACTGTCGTCGGGAGTGAAAGTAGTTCTGTACTTTTTTATGTAACTCCCGTAAATAGGCAGAATAGACTGCACAACACGCTGGCACATCTTTTCCCTCAAATCTTCATCAGGGATGATCCAGTTATATTGCTTCTCGTACATGTCATCAAAGGCCTCGCTGAATGCCTTCAGCCTCTTCTTGAGAAGGTCTCTATCAATCGGTTCCTCTTCTGCTGTAGGATCAGAAGCGGCTTGCGTAATAGGAGCTAGAAGCTTTCCCCAGCTCTCCTTCAAGTAGAGCGTGGAATAGTAATCCCTGTACTGCTCGTGTGCTCTTAACCAAGACTCGCCCATCATGTCGCCAAGCTTCGTACCTTTGAGATTGCAGAAGTGGTTGTGGTTGTTCATCATGAAGAGGAAGGAGAGCATGCGGTCGTGGTAGGCCTTTGACCATGCATCTAAGTTCAGCCCAATTTCCTTCACGATGTTGTAAATCTGATTGGTGAATAGCCCCTCTTGATACGTTTCATGCTTCCAGCTCTGGTGGATCACCAGGACCTGAATCATGGTGGGCCTGTACTTGTCGCCCAACAGCTCATTGCAGTACTCTGTGACGAAGCTCACGAGTAGAGGAACGCTGCCATCTGATGGTGGAGGGCTCTGTCTTTGCAGTTCCACTTGGAAGGAGAGCTCCCAGAATATCTCCCAAGCACCGTGAACGACTTTTCTGATGAGAGCTCTTGTCAGGGTTTGGATTTCAGCGCACGCCTGCGTACCAAAGAGCTGAGTAAAATCTGATCTTAGATCATCCAGGACTGCAAAGACTTTCAACAGATTTAACAGCTTGTCAGGGCTCTTCTTGCTTTCCGTGAACTTATTCCCAAATTGGAGAAATGCTGCAATTCCAGAACGGGAAGCAATCATTGCGAAGCACCTTGTCCAAATTTCCTGCCCCAGTTTCTCGAAGACCTGCATGCAGAGTCTATACTCATGCTCAAAGACATGCTTCACGGCATATTGCAAATGCTTGCTCCACCTTTCCAGGTCACTCTCTATTAGCTGCCCATCATCAAATTCTGAGGTTGGACTCTCAAGATATTCCAAGTGGAGAGCTTGTAAACTTGCTCTAGCATGCAGGGTCCGGACATCGACATAAGCATTTATGCAGCTTTCGAGCTGGTTGCTCGCATTTAATCTCTCAAGGATGGCTTGCAACTTCTGTGTGGCACATGCTGGAAAAGATGATGAAGGGACACGGGCATCCTTTGTCCCGGACCATTCTGTCAGTGAGTCAAATGCAGAAGGAACACTATTTTCTGTCAGAAGCTGCTTAAACTCACATTCTAGTTTGTCGAATGCAATACTAAGAGCTCCTCCGTCACGACGTGACTTCATTTCACAAAATTGCAAGTCTTGGAGGATGCTCAACGAACTCTTCAAGTTTAAAACATAGCGTCCGTTGGTCATCCCATTGTCTTCCAAAAGTTCGATCATGCCCTGCAACCACTGAATTGCTAGCAAACAGTTGTCAGATAGAAATCTCAGTGCCTGCTCAAGCTTTCTCACGGTCGAAAGATAACAAGATAAGTCAGAGCAAGGGCTTGCCAACAGCGAGTTCTCGAGCTCCCGAACAGACTCAAAGACTTTCAGGACTGCATCTGCCGGTCGTATGGCGCAGTCTATGTGGTCTCCAATTGCGAGGAACGTGCACTTTCTCCTAGAGATGGGTCTAAACGCAGACTCCAGAGTCAGCAATCTCCGGTCCACCGTTTCCAATCTTAGACTCGTTTCATCTAACTCTAGGCCAAGAGCCCTCGACTTGTCGAGAGTAGTCTTCAACAAGTCTCTCGCCGCTACAAGGCTCTCGACGTTCTTTCCCTCAGCCATGACTAAGAACAAGTCCCGGCTCAGAATTTCTAGCGGATAAGACTTCTTATTCGGCCCTTTAAATGATCTCTGCCATTTGCATGTAAAGCAAGAACCCTTCTTGTTAGTTTCCCACACACTGCACATCTACTTTCTCAACAACTCACCAAATGTAAGTGAAAAGAAGACCCCTGAATTCAAACCAAACTTCACTTGCAAAACAAACATATCTATCAGACCCGTAACTTCAACCAACATGCAACCATCTCCTTGCTTGGATTAATTGCACACCCCTCCCTCCTTCAGGGAAAACCTTTGGGGACACATAATTCTCTTGTACTGTGGAAGCGAAAGGTTGTGTGAAAGAATTAAAGTGTCGCAAATCCGAATGAGGTGGTCCCCAAGTCTAGTGTATTACGTGATCTTGACCTGCACTCTACAAGTCATCGTCCCGGTGACTCCAAGTCCTCTCCGATATTCCATGTTGAATCTTGACCATATAAAGTCGACACTTCCAAGAGACGAGGATTTCCAGGGATGGTAAATCAAACTGCAATTTGTCAAAAGTAGGGCGTCAAACGGGTGAATTGAATAAAAAATAGTCCAATACATATTAACCCATCTATGTAACACAAATTTAGTAACTCATAACCAATCCTACCAGCATTTAACTTATACCCGACCCAACCTATTTACTAGGATATTTTCATATTCAATCCAACCTATGAAAATCCATATCCACCTAGTTAACCCGCTTTAAAATCTCAACTTGTATATGTTAGAGGGATAAAATCGCTATTTTGAATATTAGATGCTAAAGAATTGGCTTTCAACATTGTATAATGTTTTTAATTTTAGTATTAATTCACTATTAAAATAGAAGAGAGTTATTTTGATAGTGAATTTATGAAATTACAGTAACAAATAACGTGGAGGAATCGACATAGTACAAGATATTGAAGAAGATGATTTATGCTGATCGTAGATTGCAATGACAAGAACCGAAATTAGATTATCACATTAAAATAACAATGCCAAATGTAGCCAAGGAAAAAAAATTCTTTAATAACTAATTGACAAAACTTACAATATTAATAAAACAGAAAAGAAAACAAAAAAAAAAAGAATAAAAAGAAGAAGCCGTCTCGATATCTTTATAGGTAAAATCAGGCTCATCTTACTAGCCCACCGAAACTTTTCTAAACTTGGAACAATATGAGAAATCCATTATTTTCTCATAAATGATTAATAGGGAGTCATAATAATAAGTTGGATTTGGATAAATTGTGAAACCCGTTTAACACTATATATGCTAAGCTTGTCTAAAACTCATTCACTAAAGGCAACTTACTTATATAATAACTCGGCCCATTAACTTTGTGTTGAAAAATGGGTCTAGATACAACTTTTACTATTCTAATCAAAAGACAAGAATACCATGAAATAATATGGGTTTAAAATGAATTTACAATCCAATTTGAAAGGTCTAGTCAAAAGGCATGAATACTATGAGGTCCGGTATTTAAAGCACCTGCCCGGGTCATGGAGTCGGCATGTTGAATGACATTCACTTTAGTTCTTGTTCTTCATTTGGACCTGTTCTTTATTTTATCAATAAAGTGGGGGGAAAAAAGGCTCGGAGACTTCGCTTGCAAGTTGCAATTGGAAAAGTTGCAAGGTCCTTAAAAAAGACGCGGATCAATTACCTGCGAGCCGCTCCGCTGAAAACTTGATTTTCACTGGAAACAATATGGATGACGCTACAGACGGGCAGAAGGGAGTTACGAAAGAGTGAGTCGATGAGATCTCGAGTGCTGCAATTGGGAGCCAATCAAACCTGAATCCTTTGCCTTGAATAGACCGGAACAATTCCTTAACCACCAACGACATTAATTATCTTAAACGCATAACCAAAAGGAGTAACCAAACGGACACCAACTCGAGAGGAGGCATATTTACTTCTGAGGAGAACTGGGGGTCAGCAACATCTGGCAGAAACTTTCAAGCCTCGGTTCAACCACTCTTAACGCAAGAGACATCCACCTCTCCCTTCCCCTCATCGACCATTATTAAGTGGAGCACCCAAGTTTGGCAAACGCTTCGGTATGCCGATTGGGTTGGTGACCTCGTAATGCACTTCCGAATCAACAACAGTGAACTTGATTTATGAGGCTAAACCGACTTCACTGGCCTGCAGCCAGAACCACCAATGTCGGCAGCCAGAAAATGCAACGAACCTCTGACCAATTAAAACAATCTGCATATTCTCTCTCAGCTCAAACTCATTAGTAGCGGATAATAATTGACTTATTGACATCCTTGCCGATAGTAGTCATCTATAACAACTAAACTATAATCTCCATCAGCGCACAGGTTTGAAAGACTTCAGCAGGACAGGTCATGATACCAATAGCCGAAGGAACGTAAGGAAAAAAAATAAGGAGAAATGATGGGATCAGAAGTCGATCCAGTAAAATATTAGCTCGAGAAATGATCTGTTCATTTGATTACTGGCAGCGCACCAATATTGTATCTGTACCTACTTGCACAAATTCAAGATGCACATTAGAAGGGTGGCGAAAGAAAATTAATTTTAAACCAAAATCTGAGTCCCTCTGAGCAAAACGACAAAGTGATAATCAAGAGAGAAGAATGCTATGCCGACTACAAAAGCACATGCATGAAAATGAATAAGGAATACTATAACTCTCAAATCAACAGTTTTAGTTCCATCAAGCCGCTCCCTTCTGCTTCAGAGTGATCTTATCACCAAGACTCAGAGCAATCCCTTGAGTTTTACTCCGTATCCGGATGTATCCACTAAGCTTTCCATCAACTTGCTTTTCGACACTCACATTCACCAGGGCATCCTCACCGAAAACACTCTTTGCATACAAATTAGCAGCAAGGAAACCACATTCGCCTTCTAGTGCCGACCTATTGCTCAACAAGAGAAATTAATCAGGGTCAGCGAATTAACTTTATCCAAAGAAGGCGGATGTCCAGAAATAAAGACATCAAAGAAAAATATTTGATCGATAAACAAGGATATAAAGATATAAACGAACTATATAGTGCATTAAAATTCGAATCAAGCAAATTCCACAAACTTCATAGTCAGCCTCCACAGATAATCAATACCACAAACTCCAATCGAAACAATTAAATAAGTTGAACTACCAAAGATCCCACAAGTTACTTGCTCTGCAAAAACTGGCATCTTAGTGGAATTATAAGGCAGTAAAGACAGCACTTTTCCATGATTTAACCTGGATGGACTGCTAAATATTAATTTCTGCCACATCATGAATTTACACTTCAACTAATTAAGCTATCAGCTCATTCATCCAAGAACTTTAATTTTTTGCTATCTCTATCTGTCTAAAATAATGTCGCTACCACCTTAACTATAAAAAACATAGAAACAAGAGAAAGCAAATACAAAATCACACAAGGGAAAAAAAAAAAAAACAAATCCATGCACAAGGAACGCTGGTGAACAACAACACGACAAAATAGCGACTTACGGAGGAGTGAGGCACTTCATGTTAGTTGACTTGATGATGTGGTTCAAAAACTCCTTCTCATCCTGGATAACAGTATTGATAGCAACCTACACAAAGTATAAGATGTTAGCAGAATAGAACACATAAAAAGGTAAGTACAAGAAAATGGACACAAATCAGGTGGCACAATATTTTAGCTGAGGAGCAGAAAAATACAGTAAGACCCTCTAAAATATGAAAGGTCGAAGGATCATCCTCTCCTCAAGAATAATTAGTTTAACAATACAACCAACAGAAGGTTCTAGCCAAACTATAACGAGACTGATAAAGCAAAACATCTAGGACATATATACACAGATATACCTTATTTTCCCACTCAAACTCAGCCCACATGGTTCTGAAAGCAGCATCAGCACAAAATGCTGGAGAAATGTAATCCATTATGTCAATATGAATATCATTCAGCACAACTACTGTCCTTTCAAGCACGTTTGATGAAGTCTCATATACTATGTTACCAAAGATTACTCCTGTTTCTGTTGAAGAAACTTTTATATTTGCCTTTATCTGCTTGCTTGACTCTGGAGCAAGTGTGTAATTCTGAGGGCGCTCAACAAGTTTAAGATCACCCATTGTTGCAAGCTCTAAGCATAAATTCTGAAGAGTATCCTTGGTGCGATTAATGACAGTGACATCTAGCACAATGTCATAATGATGAACCGTCACATATGCTTCAGCATATACAGGATCACTGAATCCAGTGAGCTGAAGAATGCGGTTGAGTTTATTTGCATCATCTCCATCCTTTGTGAACTCTCCAGTAGCACGTTTAAGATCATCCTGGACCTCATCTTCCAATTCAAGCTGGCTCATACCCTGGAAGAGCCAAAAACAAAACATACCATAAATATTAATCAAAAGCAAACAGAAGAGAATGGGAGAGGAATGAAAGAAAATTGACTTGACAGATATCGACCAGCTCTGATAAGCTCCTGACACGTTATCATTAATAAACTACTCTGACTCAGTAACCAAAGAGAATGAAATGAGAGGGTGCAACATACGAAAGCGATAATACAAGTACATCCAAACTTCATGATCACCAGATGTGAACAAAGACATAGGAGAAAGATCCAGAAGTAGAATTCTAATGGATTGAAACCAAGGAGCTCTAACGCACGAGGATTGATCACTTAATGTCGACCATTAGTTAGCTCTACAAGCACAAAATTCAACTCAGACCACAGAGACAAGAAAAAAAATGTTGCTCACCTTCCTGCTCTTCAAGTGGTAGAAGTCGATCAGATCATCTGGTTGAGCATGAGATATCTGAGCTTTTGCTTTGATTTCCTCCGTCTCTTGGAGCTGCTTTTCTGCAAGCATCTTCACAAAACTCTCTCTGCAAGATTGCAGCCATATCTTCCTTATTTCATCACCAGTGTTGCACAACAGCCTAATGCAAAGGATGACTCTGTCATGAGAGTCATTGTCAATTGGATGCGGCAGAACTGGCGACTGACCCAGCTGTAGCATAGATACCATGATCAACAAGGCCTGTGTGGTTGCTTTGTTAACTTCCACCCTTGATGGTTGGACCTCCTCCAACCTCAATATAAGCTTTGTCAGCGTACATGCCACAACCGCCCCAAGGAAAAAATCGCCTGAAAGGATCAATGATCTTAAGTTTCCCACAGCTGTCAATGAGCCTTGAACAAGGGTTGGAGGAGACATGGCAGTTTCGAGAGCTGCACTCTGGGTAGCATAAGTTCCATCAGCGAGTATTGCAGGTCTCCTAGAAGATGCAGCCGCCACATTCACTGGCTGAGAACTTTTTGGTGCATCTTGTGCCTCACCCTCATCAGCAGCTGCCATGTAGAATGGGAGGTCACCAAGACACTGTTTAATAGTAGCGATGCCACTCTCAACTTCTGAGAGGGAGAGACAGTATTCCCCTATAATCCAAAGGGCGCAAGTACAAACTTTCGCAGCACGAATCTGGTAGAAAGTGTCCAACAACCTGGTTATGATAGAGACCCGTAATTTGGGATTCGTCTCAATTATTTCACGCACAAAGACTACAACATCCAAAGCTGAAGCCACATTGCTATCACCCAAGAAATCCATTAGGAGATGCACGACTGTGCTTGCCACCTCAGGGAACTTAATTGCGCAAGTATGAATAGCTTGCACAAGCATTTGCCTGTACTCTCCATTCTTCTCAAGTTCCCCGCTTTGAGTCTTCACAACCTCCTTCTTCAACATCAAAACGACCTCGTCCACATTCCTAGGAGTAATCAACTCAAGGGCAATGTCAAGCGTTTTTCTCCGAATATCAAGATTCGGACTTGAAAGCGCTCTAAGTACATCCATCACCAGCTCAACCATAATTTCCCTGTGTGAGCTCTTAAGCTCGTTCAACCTATCAAGCACGATCAGCTTCACATTGTTATCACTCTGCGACAACAGCAGCTGGCAATACGTGCTTGCTGCAGCCCTTATGGCAGTTGGCGCAGAGGACAATGACACGAGTGTGCTGGCACACTCATAAATCACCGCAGTAGATGGGGCATTAAGCAACGATATAATAATCTTAATGTACTTCCCTTTCTCGGCCTTGTTGGATCTACACACTTTCCTAATCAATTCCAAAACAACCATCTGTAGCTGCTCCCCCCAATCGTTAATCCTATCGATGTGCGTAAACAGATAATTCACAGCCCTCTCCTGAGAACAGTTAAACAGCATGAGGAACGCATTGCGCTTACTCGAATGGTCCTGCTCGGTAGAGAGCACCTTCTCGATGATCTCTGGCGCCTGATCCAGCAAGTTCTGCCCTTCGGGAAGCCTATACAAGGACATGACCGCGAGGATCGCATTACGTCGGACGAATGGGTGGCGGTGCTCCAGATTCTCGACAATCGACGGGATCAGCGGCTCGATTATCTCGACCTCGTTAAGGCGGCAGAGGAACCGCAGCGTGACCCCGCGGATGTACTCGTTGGGGTGCTGGAGGTTGTTGCGGAGGTTCTGGCAGATGAGGATCATCTCGGGGAGGACCTTGCCGCGGGCGTCGGTCTTGTCGATGATCTCGAGGTAGAAAAGGAGGAGCTTCTGGATGGTGTGGTCCTCGCTGGGGAGGACGTAGCGGATGATGGTGATGAAGAGCTGGGGGATGGTCTCGCCGTTGAGGAGGAGCATGATGGCCTTCTTGAGGGCGTCGACCTTGAGGGGGACGTCGTTGCCCTCCAGAGCCTCCTTGATCTCGTTCGCGAGCGACGGCGCCCCCTTGTCGAAGTGGACGAGGAGGGTGCACGATTTCTCCATTTGCTTCTGCATCTTCGTCGCCCTCGTCGGACAGATCACGAATCGATCGCCGAAATCCGGAGGCAGTGCCGGTCCGGAAGCGAGATCTGATTGAATTTAGAGATAGAGAGAGAAAGGCCGAGGGTCGTCTTCTTCTTCTTCTTCTTCTTCTTCTTCTTCGTGTTTACTCTCTTCTATACGAGAGAGAGATGGAGAGGAGTGAGTGCTAGATCTGGGATTTGGGCTTGAGGAGGAGATAGTAAAATGTTCGTGGCGAATGGCCACGAGTTTTCCCCCTGAAGAATTGACTTATTGCGATTCGAACCCCGGATGCGTTTATTGTTCTAATTTGGTCCTCCTTTTTCCCCAGATGCTAACGGACGTTGATCGCGCAACCGTGTTACGTAAGAAACGTGCAATCGAGTGCATGATAGCAGTATCCGTCAGGTTAATGAAGCGCATTGACCATGTACGGCCCATCGTTAAGTAAATATAAACTTTTTTCCCGGCATGGACAACCGGAGGAACAATTATTCAATTTTGGGATGATGACACTGTAAGTATCAGAAATTTTTGCCTGATTTACGATCTTGTTCCTAAAATTAGCGTCTCGGCTCTTCGAAAATTGGTTATTGTGATGCCTAACATTAAAACTGCGGATGAAAAAATACTAACGTAGACACTAACATCACTAGATAATTATTGACCGTCTACTTATCGTCTAGTAATAATTCTTAAGATGGTGCCACGTCCAAGTGACATATTGAATGGTTGATCCCGTTAGTCTATACACGCACGCATACTCTCTTCCTCTCTCCTCTCATCATTCAATGCCTAGATAAAGATGGCACGATTTTTGCTGAATAATGAGTCACGTTACTAATCACGATTAACTTATACCAACCGAGCCACCCGCGTCAGCAAAATCATACGACGTGGCCGTTTATCTAGCAGGGCGATCCCGTGAGCCAAATCCGAAAAGTTCATATACTCGACGGTAAAGTATTTAAAAGTTTAAATATCCACATTTTCATTTACCTCTAATTTATTTACTTGTTTTTCTCATAATCACTCCTTCCGATACAGAAGGTTACATGGAGGAGGTAATAATTTTCGGTGAAGGTATAAATTCATTTAGTCTCTACTAAAGTAAGAATTATGATGTGACGTGGGTCAGCAACTTATTCACGTTACTAGTGAATTTCCATTCGACTGTTTTCGCATCTTTAATTACTAACATTTCACGTGAAATGTATTAACCTAAGTCCATACTCTTTAGAGAATTACACTGGAAGGTCAGATCTTCACATAAGCTCATATGTCAAGCCAATATGGAAGTTCCCTCTCATGACATGACCAGTTGCATCCCAATCTGTAACTCAATGCTCTGCTTTCCCAAAGAGTAACTCAAGATTTCAATGACAAATCCTGTGATCTTGCTTCCCGGGAGTCGAAACTTTTCGGAGATGAAGCTTTTTTCCATCTGAAATCCAGGATCAGAGTGTGATGTGGATGGTATGGATGCTTCAGTTCTCTTGGCGCATGACTTGTACAGGAAAAATCGCAGTCCCTGCACGCGCCTTCAACTGGTGAATTGCAGCCTTGGCACTTGAATTCTGGATCGTTTTTGCCATCTTTGGCCAGAGCAGGCTGAAGGTCAGTGACGTTAGATAGTAGAATCAAGGGGTGTTCATGAGTGAAATGCCGAATCTCCATGGTTTTCATCTTCATCTTTGGGTTGTAACTCAGAGCTGTGTCCTGGCAAGAACGGTTTTTGAGCAATCGAAACCTTGGAGCTCAGATTAAAATTTGGTATTCCTTTAACAACCAGAAACATTCTCTATAGCCTAGAATAACCAGCAATTGTACAATTTTCACTAAACAGAAGCCTCAGTGGAGGTAGAGCAAAATGTCAAGGCGACCTCAGGCTTCAGTGATGAGATGTATTTGGCGCGTGTGGCTCTGAAAGACTCCAACTTTGCTGTGATTATCTCTAATTCCTGCTAAGCATATTTCCTCGTCACGAAGCCCCCATATCTTCATGTCTATTCTCTGAAGCAAGGCATCCATCGCAACGTGTTATCTTAGCTTGGCATCCATCGCGTACACTGCAAAATCGACGGCAGCACCTGAAATTCGAGTACCTTTTTTCAAAGAAATGGCTAGGGAATCGGAAGGAATAATTATTCCTTAGAAAAGGAAAGAGGGTCACGCTTGAAGTTAGAAATTTGAGGAATTGATAGGAAAATTTTGTATAAATGTCCAAAATCGACCTGACAAGTTGTATAATCCAATCGGAAAATAACATGAAACAGATTCTGACTACCGCATAATGCAATTGTGAATTAAAGCAAATCAACCAAAAAATCCATATGCAGCAAAGACATACCACGATATTGTACTACTGACTTGAGCAATATAGTCACGCTGCACACACCTATACACGATGTTTCGGATACCTCTGTCTCACGCGCATCACAGTAATGCTCACCCAAATCATCTTGCAGGAACGTTTTGGCAAAAGTGAGCGGGCGGAAGTGGTACTTGCACTTGATCATTTCGGGCCAGAGCAGTGGAATTGAAAGACCGGAAGCACAAAGGGATCACGCAGTGAAACGGATGGGGGTCTGTGCCGATGTCATTGCACATGTCACAGTGGTAAATGGTGTTGAATTCAGTTTATCTGAGGAAATAGAGATGAACCCAGTTCTTCAAATTTCATGGTCAAGTAACGCAATGCACAGCAAACGTCGATGTAGAATTTGCAGACATCGCAGCAGATGCTGTAGTCAAGGATGGTAGAGTGACAGAAAGTGCAGTTGCGTTGCCTCCATGCAAGCTGAAGATAGAGAGTGTGTGAAGGGTAATAAGGGTGTTTCTGCTCAGTAGGGAGTTCAGAACAAGACTTGTGGAGGTAAAAGTTGCGGGCTTTGCAGGCGTAGGTGGTGGAGGTCCAGGTTTGAATGGGGTTATTGCAGCCATAGCAGTTGACTTTCTCATCAACCCCTTGAGGTAGCAGAGGATTAGAGGGTGCTTGTGGCTGCAATGTTCCATCTGATTCTGCTCCTCCTCCCATCTTTTTTGGGTTTTCGTCTTGGGTTTGGCTGCTGATGGATTGATGGGTGCTATAACACACACGTGATCAAATGCGCAGGTCAGATAGTTACTATGCAGAGTGAAATGAAGCGAAGGATCATTCATTTTGACTTTGGTTTTGAGAAATTCAAAGTATACAGCTATGCCAGATCGGTTGAGATATATTAACAAAACTGAAAATTATCCAGATGATGCACGAGATAGACCTATTCCAAGTTGATTCATAGAGGAAGACTGGAGGAAAAATTGTTCTGACATTGGGGAGGAAGTTGCTACATCTATTCAGAAGATTTTAGGCAATTGCGCATCCTCTAATTGATCTTTGTCTTCAAGTTTCTAGTTCCATATCGTGGTACATTTTTCCTGTGGTTTACATAATAAAAGGAGTGATCAGGTGAATTCATTCAATTTACTACGACCCAATCCCACATGCATCAGTCGGTTTAAGCAGCAGACAGAAAATTTATAACTGCAAGTAAACATTGGTTAGACACTGGCGATTAGAATGTACAGGTCATAGCTATCTACACTAGTGCCAGCAAATGCACGGAATCGAGGTCAAAGAAGCTGAGGTGATTGACCAATTCTGAGCTGGAAGCTTGACTAATAACCATCCCTGGAGATTTGTCTGCATCCAGGACTTCACAGTTCGGCTTTGGTTTTTGAAGTATTCGGGTTTGTTTTTCATCCCTTTAGCCACTTCATTCAGGAAGCAAGTCCAATAACCCATGAGACAACGATTCACACCACAGAAGTCTTTATGAGATTTTTCCAGTCTCTTCGATGAAGCGACTTGAAAGATTCTGATAGAGAGAACGTGCCACAACGTGCAAACTTATATTACAGGATGACTACTAGCTTCACCATCTTCTAATCATCCAAGGTAAATGAAAACATCCAGGCTTTTAGCTTAGCATGCCTGATATTCTCTACCATTTACACTAGACATATGTATCCATAGTTTAATATTAGAAGATGATTGCATCAAACTATACTTGGAAGGTGAAATCAGCACATACAACCACTAAGCTTGGGATTCTTTGAAATCGTCCAAGTACTACGAGAACAGTTGCATCTTCCTGCAACCGGCAGACTAGGTATAAATAGTAGGAAGCGTGGATGCAGAGCAGGGTTATATACTTATGCATCACCAGCATTATTTCTCCGTCTTGTGAATGGCTTACGGAGAAACTTGGAGAGAGGAGTCTTAGGAACTGGAATGAGTTTTCCCAGTACTGCAAGAGGCCAGCTGCACGACAAAAATCAAACGCCATGCACAAACCTTGTGAGAAATTAATCAAGCGTGCGTATGATTCATAGTCGCAAACTACACATCCCGTGGAGGGTCGCAACAAGTTGAAATTAAGATCCATATGAAATCATATGAGGCCTTCTATACTCATGGACAACACGTAGCGTCCATTACAAACAGCTATAGATGCAAATTAAGCATTTACTCAAGCTCCGCACATCAGAATCAGGCCTCGGGTGGTACAGGGTGGTACAGTACAAATTTTTTAAAATTACCAAGAAGTTTCAAGCAGCCATTTGCCCTTGCTTAAGCTGCTACGATGGAAAAAGTGCAATAAGCTGTTCCAATTACTTGAAGTCCATAATTAGATTCTTTTTGGATGATATTTGAAGGGAGTTTTATCTTGTGTAGGTTTTGGAGCACATTCATGCCCCATTCATACTAATTAAACTCTCAACACGTAGCAGAGCAAAATTTCATGAAGAGGGGCTATTTTGATTCTGCTATGATAAAGATGTTTCATGTATATTGACTTACAAGCGGAAGACATCTCCAAGATGCCTAATAGGATTACATAAAGAAAAAGGTGAAGTACTGCATTAACCGTATGGGTACCAAAATGGACGAACCTGACAATGCCGATCCCTGCAGCAACAAGCCACAGATTCCAGCTGAGCTTCACAGTCTTGGCAAACTTCCCGAGGAACTCAACAATAAGTATCTGGGGCACAAGCAAGAGGGGCTGCGTGAATATGCAAACACTTATTCGACCATGAAAGTGTGAATATTCCAAAGCACTCACTTGAAGCACAAGAGTAACTCCAATGATAGCAATGAAAAGGTAGTTTCTCGTCACTCCACTGAAAACATTCAGTTCCTCGGGCTTTCGAGCATTGAACTCGTTGAATATCTGTCATTTGAACAATAAATAGAACGACGAGGCTCAGCATTGAAGCTTAGATGGATTATATAAACTAAAGAACCAATTGAGCTTTTATGGAACATTATGTACTTCAGCCTTTCCTTCCATTTTATTTTGAGGAATTGCGGGCAGGGGGATGCAAATTCAGTAGCTCTACTTACTTGACAAAGGACAAACGTATTGAAAATCATTGTATTCTTCACGTTGACAGCATGTGCCCTTGGTTCATTGCTCAACTGAAGAACACTTATGCCACGGTAGTTCAGGACAAGAAGGACGCATACTTGATAAGCAGCCTGCAGAAGAAAGTTATTGACTTAAATAAGTGGCAAATTGACTATGAGGCAATCCCCCAGGTATCCCCAAAAGCAATAAATAGAAAGACCTGTAATGTCAAGTTCCTCCACATGACATTAGTTATTAGAGGTTCCCTGACAGAGCAAACACAAGATCATATTCAATCACCAAATCATCAGGCAAAGAAAGAGAAGGAGAAGCAAATGTAAAGGAGACTTGCATTTTATGTACTCTAAAGGAAGCACTTAAAATTAGGAGATGTCGCGTCATTCTCTCCCAAACACTCTATATGCTAAGAGAACAAAAACGCAGGATAGCTGGGACTGAAGAACTGATGTCCAGTGACCCGTACATCTCTCTCTGAAAGGCAAAGTTTATGCGCTTCTTTTCTTTATTACCATTTCCAATGTCCAGTTACATGCAAACCAAAAACCATTTCTATAATTGTTTTGCCACTGTCCAGACGATTAAAAAACTTTCAGCTCTAGACACTGCCTTTACTATGATGCCAAGCATAATAAGACATGCTGTCATGCAAACCTTCGGCCAACGGGAGTTCTATCCATTAGTTGGTCCGTGGGCGGCTCTGTTGCCAGGGCAAGTGCTCCAAGAGTATCCATGATAAGGTTGACCCACAGAAGCTGCAGAAGAAAGAGAAGTATTTTAGGCAAGAAACTGAACCTTGAGCTATGCTTCAGGGCACTTTATGATCCTCTCAAGGAGAACTAGGGCAACGTACGTACGACTACCCTAGAATAGTGTCATGGTCCTTCAAGCAAGCAAAGTCTCACTAACCTGTACTGCAGTCAGTGGAACATCACCCGAAGATATTGCTGCCAAAACATTGATTACCAGAGCGGCAACATTTACTGTGAGTTGGAACTGGATAAATTTCTGAATATTTGCATACACAGAACGGCCCCACCGAACAACCTATACACCATTTAGAAATGTTGCTGTTACATACTTTTTTTTTTTGGGTAAAGTAAGAGATGTATTAACTTTTGCCCAAATTACAAGGGAGTAACCCGACACCACAAAACTAAAGATACACATGGCGGAGAAGTCACGCCAGGTAGGGGATTGCTGTTACATACTTGACATGCGCATAATGACTAATAAACTTCAAAAAGATAGCAACTCAATCAGTTAAAAGGAAAGTTTGACAACTTCCCAAGGCTTATGTCTCGTGCATTAACATTTGATTAAGTGTCATCGAAGTTTGCTTCAAACCACACTTTACACATGCACAAGTAGGAAGATAACCCATAGGACACTGCTCCGCATTTTTCATACAGCATCCAATGGGGGAGATTGTCATCTGTGAGAGAGAAAAACTTGATGCTTCTCTGGTGTTTGAAGATTGCTTTGGGCTTACCAGAAGAAACCATTAAAAAGCTTGTCTCGTAATATTCCTTCGATGAAATGCTTTCTCAAAACTGCTTTCTAAGCAAGCACTAGTGCTCTAGGTTTGCTCGCATTATTTGCTCTCTGCTAATTGCCGAATTAAGTGCAATGACATTAACCACGAACAAGCTACTAGAAACAAAATTTCATTTCATTTCGGAAACTGCTCTCAAAAGCCAAAATGAAATAGCAAAGATGAGACAACTACTACATCATTAGAGTCTTCTTACTGACCTTAACAACAGAGGCAAAATTGTCATCTAAAATAATGATGTCAGAGCTTTCCTTTGCAACTTCCGTCCCTTGGATGCCCATAGCAAGACCAATATCTGCCTAAATAATCAAATAGTCAAACTGACGTGAATAAATAGGAACAAGGAATTTTAAAGCATAATCCCATGCAACGCTATAACCATAAAAGCAAGGTTCCAACTGCAGAGAGTATCTCACTGATAAAGATGACGCTAGTTGTGTTCGACATGTATCTCCTACTCTTTTCACCAATGCTGTCCATCACATATATGCCATCTCTTGATTGAAGTAAATAATCTTGAGAATTACCTTTGAAATCTTGGACGCCAAATGAGCATCCTATGTACTTACATCTTTATCTAATTCCATGATATTGGATGCACCTTATTGTGCTCTGCTTAAGGAACATATATTCACTTTGTAATTTACTTTCTGGCAGAAAATAAATTAAACGAAATTTCTTTCAAATGTTCAACTCAAGAGAGGGTAAAATTAGGTCCAGAGCAAAGTCTCGTGCTTTTCTCAACATGGATGGGCTCTTTTTGTCTCTGTTTCCAGAATTCACATTGCCTATTGCAACAGGAAGATGACTCCTCCATGTGAAACTAGTTCAAATTGGAAGATAATGATGGGCATTTCATCTATATGGTTTAATAATACGTCACTAGGAGCAAAAGCATATGGACATCCAAGTTTCACATTGACATGCATAAAAAAAAAAGATAGATATGCACATATAAATCAGTGTCAACCTCATGAAGTGCAGGAGCATCATTGGTTCCATCCCCGGTTACAGCAACAACTTCCCCATCTTTGCGTAAGGCTTGCACAAGTAGTAGCTTGTCACTGGGTGAAGACCTTCCCATCACCTGTAAGCCATATCATGTTTAATTTGTTTGTCTACTTTTGGATGTACACGATGCGTAACTTCGATAGTATGCATCATACCGTTATTCTCTTTGCTATCTGTTCTCTTTCTTTGTCAGACATTGCACGGAATACCCTTCCTTCGATAATGTTAGGCTCCGTGGCATCTTCATTTGAATTAAGTATCCCACATTCCAGAGCTATTGCTTTTGCTGTTTGGATATTATCTCCAGTGACCATTCGCACCTGTCAGACCAAGTCACACGGAAGAGATTTCTATTAGTTATTTCCCTCTAGACAGAACAAAGACAGATATCCACCCATCATTCTCCACTTGCTTTACTAGATACTTTTCAAATAGATTGGAAGGTTCCCCTAAATGTTTAAATTCTGAAAGTATAACCAAGATTAATTGATACTTTATCTTAGTTCCACCGAAAACCGATGATGTCTCTCATTTTGACCCTCCGACTCAAAAGAAAATTTTCTATATTCCCCCTTTCTTCCCCTGATGCCATCTTTTCTGGTATCCTTGAAGTGTTAAATCAGTCGAGATATGACACTCAAACAGTACCAAAATGACTTACCTTAACCCCGGCTTCTGTGCATATTCTGACGGCATCTTTGACACCTGGACGACAAGGATCCTGCAGATGAAAGGACTTGTTAGGCGATCAAACACGCTTATAACGAAGTATTAAGCACTCAATTTTTCCTGAGCACAAGGCTGATATCACATCTGTTGCATGACAAAAAAAGAGAAATAGATAGCATACAAGCATTGAGTTGTACAGTAAGATGAAGTTAGTTTCTCCACTGATGGATGAAAGTGGTAATGAGAAACACTAATATATAGAGTCCCAAAAAAAAAGAACATGTGGGAACTCCAAGTTTCAGACAATGGTTATTAAATGCTTAAATGGTGAGCTTTGTTAGATTGATCATTTAATTTATGCCAATTTTCCCAACAAAAGCAGACCAAAAGCAAATTGCAAAGCAAAATTGCTTCTGACAATTAATAAGGTAGGCAAGGGGAAACTTCTCAGATCTTTTTGTGAACTGATAAAGAATAACAAAGAGAATAATTACCGTGCACAAAGTTCTCTACGTACAAGTAAAAACGGGATTTACAACTTACAAGTAGCTTCTGTATAAATCTTTACACCTACATTAACTGCACAACAGTCTTGTGCTTATTGTAACCGATTTCTGCTCCAAGGAAGCAGCTTCGTTTTTTCACTTGAGGAATATTGACAACACACATTGCTGCTATTTCTTTGATATTATACTCACGACTCCATAAGTAGTGCAAGATGGCTCCATGTCTTTTCGGAGTTTATGGTGGAAAATATTTTCCAGAATAGTATGACATAAAATGAATTAGAGCATGATAAGGAAACTAGAGAACTGAGGGGTATACCTTGATGCCAACAACAGCAAGCAAAACAAGATCATCATCGGGCAGCACCCAATTGTCCAGCCCTGCATTATCATCAGGAACCTTATCTGAATCAAAAGGTCTGTACGCGATCGCTACACAGCGGAGACTTCTAGAAGCCATGTCATCGATAGAGAGCTTAACAAAGTCCTACAACAAAAGATCAAAGATTAAGGTGGCATCCAAATTTCCAAGGACTAAGCTATTCTCACAGCTCCTTCAAGGAAATTTCGTCAAAGAAAATTAACATCAACCCATTATGGAACAGAACCAGATAATTATTACTACTCTGAATGATCTCAGAAGAGAAAAGAAAGAAGGGGTGAAGAATTACAAGATTAACCACTAGAAAGCAAATTGCAAGAGTTAACTGGTTTACTGCTTGAACAAACTCACTTAACTAGAGGACTGTAAGTGAGATATGCATCTTCAATTATGTATAATCAGCTTACTCAGAAGTCAATTTTGCAAATAAAGTTGAATAAACAGCTTTGGCAAAGTCGCGTTGCATGAAATAACCTACAGACAATGACACCAATACATGTGCAAAAGAATCCCTTCTATCTCTTAAGTATAGCAAAATCAAAACTTAGGGCCTTCGCAGAATGGGAAAACAAAACTATCAGATAGTCGAGCAATACAATGCAGATAGTCTGCTTAATTACTTAAGTTTACCCATTTCTTTTTGTATATTGGTGGAGAGGTGACTATGCTATTTTACAGCAGCTCTCGCAGAGTATTAATCAAATAAGCTTCTGCAAGTCGTTCTCTAGGCTTCCATTCCCTAACTTTCTGGCGTGACCAAAGATATCTCTGCTACCAGAAATAGCCCCAACCTTTTCTTCATCGATGGATCGCAAGTGACCATCTGAGTCATAGAACTTCGTGCATGAGGACAAAACGATTTCTGCTGCACCCTTCCAATGTACATGAACATCAGAACTGTTCTGTGACCAAAAAAATGGAAGAATGGAACCTCAGTATCTATGGTGAGAAGTTCCCTGCATATTACTTGTAGAGTAACAGACATAGGAAGTTCTAGAAAAAAATAGCTACCGTTTGTAAAGCAACTCCTCCTCGCTTTTTCTCTGAGTTGAATGGAAAAACATGGAGTTCCGTTGACTCTGCTCTTACAGCATCAAACTTCATCCCCAGCTGCCAGAGACACAAAGATGTTCTCAAGAAGTTCCAAATTCATCTGTGTGATATTTCTAGTCTGATTGTTACCAAAATCAATACCTTAACAGCCCATGAAAGAATAGCCTTCTCAGTAGGAGATCCAGTAACTTCAACATCTCCACCATCCTACAAGTGAAAAGCCAAACAAATGGTTGTCCATTTAATTTTGTTTACACTAAAAGAACCAAGAACCAGTGAGCACCTCTCAAGAAGAGTGGTAACGGAATAGCTAATTTTGGAATTGTGGAAAGTTCTTCTAAACATGTTTTATATAAACAGGAAAAACTCACCAAATACCAGCTTTCTTAATGCGATTTGTCTGTAAAACAAATTCGTTCCCTCTTAAACTAATTGATTATTCACAAGGCCAAGCACCTAAACTGAGTAGAGATTATCACGGAGCTGGAGGCTGGAAGAGAGTAGTACCTTTGGCACATAGACGTTGCCCTGGGTATTATGTGCAATGCCTTCAATAAGCAAAGAAGAAATCAGGTGATGCAATTGGGAGGCATCATCTGGTGGATCCATCTTCTTTCGCCCAACATAAGCTTCGACCACAGTCATCTGTAATATCAGTATTATAGATCAAAAAAACCAATACTGTGGCTAAAATGTCCTGATGAATTGTCCCAGAAGTCAGCAAAAAGAGATACTTGCAAATGCTAACAGGGATTTGAGGGTTAATTACCTGATTCAAGGTTAATGTTCCAGTCTTGTCACTGCAAATTGTTGTGGCAGAACCCATAGTTTCACAGGCTGAAAGCCTCCGAACCTGCAGTCATGTTGCTAAAAGGGTATTATAAAACATGGGCTATTACTACATCTTGGACGTAGAGGAAAGAAGCTAAAAAGACTTGCCAAGGCTTTATCTGTCATCATTTTCCGCATCGAGTAGGCTAGACTGTGCCACATTTAGGGGTAAAAAGGAAATGAGAGACGAATTGGATGTGTGATTATCATACTGTTACAGCAATAAAAAGTAGGGGTACTAACGTCAATGTAACAGCCAGAGGAAGCCCTTCAGGCACTGCAACAACCACGATGGTGACCTAAACACACTTCTTAGTCAACTGCCCGGTTTGAAGAGATTAGACAGCAAAGAGGAGCTGTACTTACTGCAATTGTCACAATTTTAACAACCCCGTCTAAGATATCATCGACTTTGGTCTTGCCCTTCACAAACTGGACTGTCCCATCAGAATTTGTTGTATGTCCAGTAAAGTACCTACAAAAAATGGACAGATTGAGGATGAAAGATTGCTCAAACCCAACTGACGGTTCAGGAATAACTACACACGGGAAAGACTTGCCTGGCCAAGAGGACAGTGAGCACAGCAGCAGCTACAGCAAGACCAACAATGCCTATGAATGTGGCCACCCCATTTAAGCGTACCTGTTCAGGATTCAAGAAAATGTGAAGGTATGGTGACGATTCCGAGAAAAAGCCAAATTAGGATCCTTGAGGTTAAACCTGCAAAGGAGTCTCTTCACCGGTATCATCTCCTATACTTGCCATCAGCAATCCCCACTCCGTGTTGATTCCAACACCAGTCACCTGAATGTAAGTCATAATAGCGAGAAGTCAGAAGTCAACAAATTTGGAAAATTTTCTCACGGGAGAAGAGAGAGGAGGTTAAAGTGTTCAATCAATTGTCTCATTGCCCACCCTACTATTGTGGAATATTATACGTCAACATGGTCACTACCCTGCTTTAAAGCAACTAAGCAAAAAAATTTGGATAAAAAGTTGTCCTTTTTCAGTTATAACAAATTCTAGTTCTAGTCCTCGCACTGGAAAGGACAACAGAAGGACAAAAATGGTATCTCCCCTTGACTGGAAATATCATAGGAACAATTTTTCTGTCGGAGAAGAAAGGCACAGCCACTATAGGCGCTTGTCCCGCTATTGTGGATTCCTTTTCCCTTTGTAATTTCTTGTCTTACTTGACATTGTAAATGAATTTAACATTTTTTGGTCAGTTGCACTACACAACGAAAAAGAGCAAATGATCATATTACCAGCATAGCACCAACGCCGTCAGCCACCTTACAGCCGGACATTAGAAAAGGTGATTTAGCATCCTTGTGAACCTGCATGGATGTCATGCTTTAGGAAAAATGGATCACACATTCAAGTAAATCTACCGAGGTATCAGAAAACACACAATCTTGCTTTCTCCTGTCATGCTAGATTCATCAATTGCAAGAGAATGTCCACTGATTAATACTCCATCAGCAGCAACCTGGTATTGGCAGCAGTAGAACTATTAGCTTGCATGGTGATTACCGGTCAAATTGACAATTAACAAACCCCATTTACATTGCTCACCTGATCACCTATTCTGAGGGGTATGACATCACCCACAACAACATCAAATATTGAAACTTTTACCATCCTCCCATCTCTCATCACCTGCAGAGATCTCATCCTTAGTGATTCGTTTGGAAGAAGCTAACTAGCAACATAATCAAATTAAGAACCATTCAAGCGTCGTACCCCGATTTGGATATTCTGTTTTTCCTCATTTAAATTTTGAAACTGCAGAGACTGGCGGTAATCGCTGATGGCTGATTTAAAGTAATCAGCAGATCATGAAGATGGGTAAGGAAGGACATTAAGTTTTATCATGAAAAGCAAAGGCTTATGATCAAATAACATACCCGTTACCATTATGACAAGAAGAACAGCCAAAGCTATGCTCCCCCCATCATACCATCCTTCTTTAATCCCCTGCAGAAAAATGAAAGAATGGAACTGCTCAGAGTATGACGACGCATGAAACTTTATGGAGAGTACTAATCAAGGACAGACTTGCTTGCTAACACGTTCAATGGGAAGCTACTCTAGATATATATTTTGGCGGTTGAACAAAATCATCAGGGTAAGAGAGTAAGCCAAAGCTCACCTCGGTCTTTATTCCTAGGGCCAGTGATACGGCTGCTGCTATAATTAATATAATAAGTGTCAAATCCTGCCACGCCTCCCAAAGGAATGTCTGCAAGGGACGTCAACTCAGTCTGATACTATCGTCATGACAAGATCCTCTCAGAAAATGCCTGATTTCAGAAACTCAAGACAAACAAAAATAGTTGTACCAGAAAAGTCCGTCCTTTTTTCCGAGGATATGTGTTGGACCCAAAGGCGTTCCTTCTCTTTGATAAATCAGCATTATCACCAGCAATTCCTTTCTCCAAATTGGTTTTCAGCAAATCTGATAGACCTTTAACCTGAGGGAGGAAGCATGACAGAAAAGCATGATGTTAGATGACAATATTACTCATACCGTACAAACAAACAAACAAACAAAAATTACATATATTCAACAATGAACTTGCCCCGCTAAATTGCTGAAGACTGGTTGCATTATGCTCCCTATTCATGGAACATAGCTGCTCCAGACCAACAGGATAATCGCCAGTTAAAATTGGAGAATCCACGCTTTTACCTAACACTGATTAAGTTGGGGACATAAGGACAAACAGACTATCATAAACAGAATGCGAAGCACCATATATGTAAATGGATCAGAGTCCTTCACTTGGTCAAGTGGCAAGCCATCAATTTGTTCTTTAGATGATGCGTATTTGTTGTCTAGCAGTTTTAGTGGATACAAGGAGACAAGTGTGCATCTTCGACAATCTCATGCATGGGAATTTTATTTTTCAATGCTCAAATCCAATATAGCACTTACCAATCTGCCGCTCTCCAGCCAATCTGAAAAGCAAAGCTGCCTAATAAAATTAATAAGAAGATTAGAGAGAAAATCTCATAATTGCTTTACTACCAACGTGCTTAAGGAAGAAAGTTACTCGTATCACTTGTGAATGGGCCCTGATCATGCGCAGCCTTTGAATTTTTTCCTCTTGCTTTTTTAAGTCCAGAGTATAACGAAATCGCCGAGTCGCATTGAGTACAAGAGCTGCTTGCTGGAAAGTAAAAAGAATCCTTAAGCTCACATTAAGCGCGGCTCGACTTTATCAAAACTCAACGGTTTAAAAGAATAAACTAGAACTGGAAACACTGGACAGGACACTGCAATAAATAGAGAGACAACCTTGTCCTGAGGAGAAGCATCGAGGTCAGAAAAGCACGAACCAGGTGGAGGACATCAAATGAATGATAAACATTGAAGACAACTGTCTTTAAGTACATGTACTTTTACTTACAATCTCATGCGGTTCATTTGTTGGTGAATTGCAGATTCTTTCTTTCATGCCAATTTATTTCGCGATCATTGTTTTACTCGCAATATGATGCTAGTTAGTTACTTGGTCAATTCTTGACTCTTCCCTTCCATGTCAACTTCATTTTTACGGATTTTAACGAATGTAAATGAAGTTATACAGGATGCATATGAAAATTACAATTTCAATGAGGAAGCAACACCTGCTAAGTAAGATGCCAAAAGCTTTTCTCCAGTAGCTCTTCACATGCCTCAACACTTCCTTTCATTTTTGCCCAGTTACCGTATTTGAGTACAAACTGTTAGATATTTTTTTAATATATAAATACCGCGGCTTCGGTCCTTTTCAATAAAATAAGTCAACAAAGCTCAAATGTCTCTTTCTCCTTCAAGTTTACCTACTACAGTACCGGAGTGAGTATGATCTCCACCGAACATACATAATGCTTTAGCTAGTACTCGAAAGTGTATACCATGATTTTTCTGTCTATCAATAACTACATGCATTGCATGATGAATGTGAAGAAGTAGACTACTATCTCTGCAATAGTCCGAATTATATATTCACATGCAAGCCTATATTGGTGAAAACATCACTATTGAGATATATCTAATACTGTTGAACGTTCCAAACTTGAAGCCTCTTGATATAATACTTCAAGTCACAAACCATTATCTACTTTCTCAAATCTATAACATCCACTTTTTAGAAATTTGGTCGCTAAGACATGGTCTTGTGTGGTGCAACACGCCGAGAGTCCTCAGGATCAATTGACCACCGGATCTTGGTATATATATACTACGCAGTAAACACGTTCATTGTTGGCTTCTTGAGCGAACTCAGATGCAGACACTCACACCTATGGCTCACATTAGCGGACACTTTCCATGAGAAAGAACCCACACATGAGTTGTTGGGACCCGGATCACCTACCATGCGTACGGAACACAACATGTGCCGTGGTGATCCCAGCCATCCGATCTTCCATTCGATTAAGATCGGATGGCTGGGATTTAATAGAAATTTTTTGAAAAAAAATTTCTAACTGTTCTATTTAAATCGGACGGCCGGAAAGCTCCCCACGTCACCCAGGGAATCCATTTCCAGTTGGTCGCACGATTCCATTCATATTACGGACAAAAGTACAGCTTTACAATATTTGCAGAGAGAGAAACTGCATAAGGAAAAAAAGTAGAGCGATTGAATGTGGGAATACCCTCCATCTCCTGAGAGTCTCGAGAGATGCGTTCTTCGTGTCCGAAACATCGAAAGGATCCGACTGGTCAATATTGTCCTCCTCCTCTTTCCCGGGCAACCTCGAACCAGCTTCCACATCGTCGTTCTCGTGGCCGGACATCGTGAAAGAAAATGACGATGGTGGAGATGGACAAAAAAAAATGGAGGAAGAGATCAACAAGACCTACTTATATGACGTACGTCGCCGACTTCCACTTGCCGTCGTCGTCACCCTGCTGGAGATGGCACGACCGTTATGAGGAACAGCCTGCTTGAGCTAAGCTGTCTCCGTGCCACCTCGCAACGGCAATACTACCCACAAAAAGAAAAAAAGAAAGGAGAAGCAGAAAAACGATGGAGAAAGTGTAGGTGCGTCGGTTGAAAGTTGATACCAGTGGGTGCGAGAAAGAAGGGAAAAGTCGTTACCATTTGATGGTATCGGCGAGAATGTCGTAGAATTTTCAGCTTCTTTTTTTGGAAGATTTTTGCTTGACCATGAAAAGGGTTTTCCTGCTGGGCGTTCTGTCTGCGACTCAAGGGTCACGGACAAAACCAGAGAAAGAGAGAGAGGAGAACGAGGGAAGACTCCGCAACATACGGCATGAAAACAGCGAGGAGACAGAGAAAAGAAATGTTTCAAGTGAGAAACAGTTCAGAATTTGTCGTCGTAGGTGGAGAAAAACGATGGAGATGAGAACAAGATCGGGAGGGAAAGAAAAAAGAACATGCTTGTGGAAACGATAAAAAAGCAGTAAGCTTCCCAGAAGTTTCGCGCGGGAAAATGCGGGATGAGTAAGCGCACGCTAGGGAATTTGTTAGTCCACCTGAGCCAATGATTCAATGGGTTGGTCACACCGACGACGGTCTTCAATTGATTACTCTATCCTGGTGGGACGATCATGCACTCGTGCGCTACGCCTCGAGTACACGAAAATTTGCACTCCAAAAACCACTATGACCGGAGCAACCTTCCACTGACACATTTGTTTATCGATTCAGTTCGGAACGGATCGATCAACCGGGTGAGAGCCTTTTATCTGCTGAAGTGACGAGAAGCGTGACTTTGCGTTGACAGAGAGCCATGGCGTGTTGCACGAGGCGGTGACCTGACCTTTGACATGGTCAGCTTTCGGACGTAGCAGAAATTGACGTGGGACAAGGAGCTGGCCATTGCCGGATACCCACGCGATCAATCTCGGACCGGACGTATGGAGCTGGTGCAATTGGTAGAAAATATTAGGTGCAAGAGTGGTGACACCTCATTTATGCAATAGTCCACTCAGTGAACGACAAGTGGCATTGTCGGGCCCACTGTCAGAAAATTGTCAACCTCTCTCTCTCTCTCTCTCTGCCATTCCTTCTTTCTCTGCAACTCCATGGATCACCGATCTCTCGACGCTCACTGCCACCCCGAACACCACCAAAACCGCCGCCACTACGGCCACGAGCAAAATCAACACCGCTGCTTGAAGATCTTCGAGTTTAGCAGTCCTACGCGGAGTCGAGGTGTGAGGCACGGAGAGCGTTCACGTCCTGGACGAACTTGCCTAGCCGGAATGCCTTCTAGCGCAAGTCGATGCTGGACTTGAAGTTCTTGAGGCAGCGATGGAAGGGTAGGGCTTCGGGCAAGAGGGAGGAGGAGAGGATGATCTTCGTGGTGTACCTAGAGATCTCAAGGGCCTTGTCGACGTCGTCTACTTGGCGAGGTAGGCCTCGAGGTGGAGCAGGAAGTCTCAATCTACGGTTTTGCTTGTGGTCATCGCGGTGGGGATTCGGTGTCGTCAGGGAGGAAGCGAGCAGCGGTGGGAGTTCGATAGTTGGGTGATCCCATGGAGTTGCGGAGAAAGAAGCAGAGAAAGAAGGAACGGCACAGAGGGGAGAGAGAGGCGGAAGAGAGAGAGGGGACAGAGGGTTCACAACTTTCTGACAGTGGGCCCCCCAACAGTGCCACTTGTCGTTCACTGAGTGGACTATTGCATAAATGAGGTGTCACCACTCTTGCACCTACTATTTTCTCCCCTCTTGTCTTGGGGGCACGCGGACCAGGTGGGGCCGGCAGGTCTGTACTGATCCAACGCGTGAGCAGTCATACGGCGGCGGTTTACATCTTGGTTTTGGAAGTCTGAGAGTCCGTCGCACCGTGAATCGCCTAAAGGTTGGCAAGTTGCCAAAGCACACAGATCATGTCGACTGATACCGAATGGCAGCGTGGCTCCAAAAGGTAGAGTGTTTTCGGGGTGGTTCAAACCATGAACTCGACTAGATTTTCATCGACAAGAATTGGATGAACTCGGATTAAACAATATTTTTTGAAAATAAGTTGAAAAACCCTTTTAAGGGATGAAGTGATGGGGGTGACATGTCCAAAATGTTCATGCGAGAACCACTATCGACAGGCAATCTTTGTCGTGTTTTACTGCGGTATAATTAGGAGTGTGCATGGTTCAAGAAAGTTCGGTTTCCCCCATAACCAAGAATCGGGTCAATGAGGTCTGGTCCGATTCTCGGCCGATCCGAGCTATTCCTGATTAGGACGGTCCAAGTTACTTACTCCTAAGAACAATCATTGTCACCTCCGATAGTGTTAAAACGATTAAGGATGATTCGAAGAGTTACATATGTCACATGGCTATCACCATCAAAGAACTTAAATTTCCTCATAAGTGTATCACATCATTCGAACTTGTCGACCATAATAGAGGCAAGCATATCCACCCTTGTCACTTGTTGTCCTAGCATTGTCCACCGGTGGATCTCCATCCACCTCCTCTCCACCTTTCACTACCCCCAAATCATCAATGTCAATGTCATGTGCAAACTTGGTATCAGACGGCATCATTAAAACAGAAAACAAAAATTTTGAGATATTTCTTGAGAAAGTTTTTTTTTTTTTTGTCAAATTCAACGGCTCATATAAGAGATGTCACATCTGCCATTATGGCAAACAATCCTTTTCCACCTTACTCCTACTGCCTACTCTACCCTATTGCCCATGCTTGCTACCTCCCTAGTTGCTCCGCCATGCCCTTAGCGACGCGAGGCTCAGCTTTGCCTGTGTAGATCTCCTAGAGGTGGAGATGGCGGTTGATCTACTGAAGTTGGCAACTCGAGTTGTAGAGAGCCTTGGAGCTCAAGAGCAATAGAGATCCTGCACAAGCGCTAGGCGAGTGGGGTTTTAAGAAAAAAACCTCCAATCTAGTTTTAAGTTGCACTGTACATATGATGTGATTTTCTATACTTCTAACAATATTTGAAGTATTTCTAATCCCAATCTACATCCAAATAGCCAAACAATGGAAATATATCACAAGACGTTTACTTAACTTATTCTACTATCTCTCTCATACGTCATTGTACTACTTCTACTGTTCACCTAACCAAATTTTACCATTTCAACAAAATATATATATATATATATAGAAACAAAATGTACATTTTATTACCCAAAATGATTAAAAAAAGTTATGAGTCACTTCGATGTTTTTAATTTTTGTGCTTTAAATTTAACTATTTGCTTAAATTATTGTACCCTAACTTTTTATCAAAATTAAGATTATTGTTTGAAGATTTATCGCAGGAAAAAAATTAATAGATCTATATGTATTGGTATAATAATGATGCGAGACACTGCTGTTTGGATGATGTGGTCTTCTTAGGGTTATGAATATTTGTTTCATGCCTTCTTTTTCAATTTGTAACCTAAATAGTTCATGGTTTCATTTGTTGTAACTGTAATTCACAAGGATTTGTCATGGAGACCTTAGCGACTTAACTAGTGGACTTTCAAATATACTTTTTTCCAGTCATATTAGTTAAAAACAAATTTAGACTTTATCATGATAATAATAACAGTGATAAAGATAATGATTATAGATAAATTAGAGGATGCATCGTGCTAAAATCATGATAAAAAAGTAAATTATTTTCAATTTTTCCATGATAATGATAACTTTATACTATGCTTAAACTGTTCAAACAAAATCCGTGCATTCGTAAGCGTCCTATTGTGGTTAATTGGGTAAAGTGGATCTTAAGGCCCTGGGACCATGGGCCTTCTTTGGTACTGATAAGGACAAAGAAAACGAGTTTCTTTACTGGGCTTTCCAAGTGGGAGGCCCAAGAAACTTGACAAGCGCTTCTACTCGACGGCGAGGATTCTCTATTCGATAGCCGGAGAAATCGAGGCCGTCCATATCCCCAGGCCCCAAGCTTAGTCAGATCACTACAAAACCCTAGTTGTCGCCCTCCCTCTGTCTGTGCGTGCAGAAGAAAAGCCCGATCCTCCTCGGCGCCGCCCAGTTCGCGACCTACCTAAACCGCCAGAGAGACGGTAAATCTGAAACTGACTCCTGTTTTGGGTTGCGTAACCTTGTTCCGGGTCGAGTGAATCTCGTTTCTCTTGATCCGTTGCTACATGAGTGCTCGGTGCAGTGGTGACTTGCATTAGCCTGTATAATTTGTCTCATTAGTGATTAGATACGATTTTTGAGCTCATTTGAGCTGATCTTGATCTGGGTTTATGTCAGTCAAGTTCGTTGTTTTGCCTGCGATTTTTTTGGGTTCGATATATATATTATGTTTTTCGCCAGTCGTGTCTGGTTGAGATCAGGTGCGAGACAAATGTTGGTTCTCTTGGAGCTGGGGTTGGTTAATTCCGGACTCGGCCTTGAAGCTTCACTTTTTTAAAACTTCAGGGTTTTACTTTGTTTGTAGCGTCTCTTTTGAAAGTTCTTTTTTTTTTACCATGAGCTGTAAATTGATAATAGGCTCAAAATGGAATGGGATTACATATGCAAGTTTCTTGATGGATGTGTGTGGTTTATGATGTGCATGAGATACATGTGCCTGTGTGTATGCGCCACAGATCGATGACATGAATCTTTCAATTCCGTTTTTATTCAAGAGAATTGTATAGGGCTATTGTGGAAGCACTGTGTTGACCCTTTACTCTGGTTATGCTATAGAAAGAAATGGCTGAAGTCAAGGCGGTGGTTCCGGAGTCAGTTCTGAAGAAGCGGAAGAGAAATGAGGAGTGGGCTTTGGCCAAAAAGCAAGAGCTTGAGGCTACCAAGAAGAAGAATGCTGAGAACCGCAAGTTGATTTACATCAGAGCAAAGCAATATTCGAAGGAGTACGAGGAGCAGGTACTTAAGTTTATTCTTCTCGACGATTCAGCTGTGGTGTTACCAATCAGTTAATATTCATCTTATCTTAATATTCATCTTATCTTATTCTGATGGCATTTTTTCTCTACTGATTTTAACAGGAGAAGGAGCTGATTTGCTTGAAGCGTGAGGCAAAATTGAAAGGAGGTTTCTATGTTGACCCAGAAGCTAAGCTCCTTTTTATCATCCGGATCCGTGGGTAAGTTATTGTCAGCTGCCAAATAATATTATAACAAATCTTCTCTTTTTCTGATTGTTGATGTTTGTTACCTTCAGTATCAATGCAATGCACCCGAAAACAAGGAAGATCTTGCAGCTGTTGCGTTTGAGACAGGTAAGCAGTTAAGTTTTCGGGTGTGCAAGTGGTGACTGTTAAGCTTTTATGGAGAAGTATTTTGTGTTGATTTTAACTTGTGCAAAAGGATTCGCCTCACATGTCCCTAGCAAAGGCCTCAATATGTAAATTTATTAATAAGTCGGTTGTTGTGCTCAGAAGGAAAAGGTTTATATAATTCAGGATCAACAGATCCAATTACCATCCATTATAGTGTTATTTGTTGAGCTCATCTTTGCCATGGTAGAATGATGAAGTCGAAATTCATGGGTGATGTTAAGAGTCATGGGCAGAAAATTAATAGCCCTGCACATTTGTTTTGAATTGACCTTGCTTATTTGTTCATCGTACCTGCATTCTTCCCTCATTCTTCTTTTGGAGCAGATCTTTAATGGGGTCTTCCTCAAAGTGAACAAAGCAACTGTGAATATGCTGCACAGGGTTGAGCCTTTCGTGACTTTTGGGTATGCTCTCATCTATGCTGTTACCTATCTGGCCCCATCTTTTTGTGATACATCTCTACTGATCCATTTGACGCATGCCTATATAGGTATCCCAACTTGAAGAGTGTGAAAGAACTGATTTACAAGAGGGGATTTGGAAAGTTAAACAAGCAAAGAATTGCTTTAACTGAGAATTCGATCATTGAGCAGGTTCGTTTGCTTCTTGGTTATGCCTGTGGTTCCATTCATATTTGTCCTCTTGCTCTTTGAAGATTTCTCTTGTTAAAATTTCTGAGTACGAGCCTCACTTTATGTACAGGCTTTGGGCAAGTATGGCATCATCTGCACGGAAGACCTCATCCATGAGATCATGACCGTTGGACCTCATTTCAGGGAAGCTAATAACTTCCTGTGGCCATTTAAGCTCAAGGCGCCACTGGGGGGCATGAAGAAGAAGAGGAACCACTATGTCGAAGGAGGAGATGCTGGAAACCGTGAGAATTACATCAATGAGCTCATCAGGAGGATGAATTAAGTTCGTCGCAGTTCTAGTAGTTTTGCTATGTTGAGGCTTTGCATTTTGCAGAAAGACTTTTAGTCTTGGTTCATTTTCAAGCAGGGTAAGGTTTTGCTCTAAAGGCTTATCTCTGGGATGATGTTTGCCTTTTAATTCAATTGTTTACAATCAAATTTCCTATATTTAGCGAACCAAACCAAGAGTGAGTAGATAACTGTGTTGAAATCAAGGTTGCGTTTTTAGTATTAATTGTCATCGCTGAAAAGTTGCCTGGAAAGCGTGAGAGAACGCTCTGCATTCTACTTTGAGTCCTAGATTGGCGGCATTTCGTTGAAGTTTTTGAGAAAAGTTAAGGAGAAAAATGCAAGATCCTTTTTAGTTACAAGGGTTTGATCGACTTATAAATTTAAATGTATGGGGAAGTGATTTTGAGTTGAACATTGTTTGAAGCAGACTATACTTAAAGGACTTTTGATAATTAAAAAAAAAAAAGCTCAATCTTTCTTTTTGGGGAGAAAAAAAAAATCTTAACTTTGACAAAGGGATTAGGTCATCGGCGAGTTAGATTTGGCACTGGCAACTTTTGCTTGAGCTATATCATGTGTTATCAGGGGCATTGGGTGATGCGGATAAATTTCAAGAAAAAAATCTACAACTATTATAGATATATTAATTTGTCGATAGACTTTTGAACTTGATTAATTTAAGTTCGAATCTATTGGCGAACTTCATGTATAGTTTATTTTAATCAATTTTGGCAAAAAATTGCTAGCTAGATATTATCATCTTATATAGCACAATCAAAGTTGACATGAACAAATTGGCCAAATTTTTAAAAGTTTTCTGAATTTTTAATTTTTAAGTTTTTTTTTTCATTGTGTAGATCTAAGTCAATTGTAAATAATTTATATCTGGTCAATCTAATCATAAAACTTTTCAAATTAAATTATTTATAATTAAATTGGATCTACCAGTATAGAACATCTTGGGTGATTGTCCCCGCCGCCATGCAACCTTAGGTAAGATTTGTCGACAATTAGACCCATCAAAATAGGTGATTCTCATTTTTTTAATCCATAGATGAGGAAATAATTATATTTAGTAAATTAATGATAAATAGATTTGGATATATGGATGAGTATAATGGACCACTCGACTCAGGAAATGTCCAGACCGGTTCTTTGGAGTTTAGTCCTCCCCACGGTTCCTAAAAATGGAACTAGTTCCCAGACAGTCTAATTCCCGATTTCTACAAAGGCGGGACTAGACTGAACTACCCGGACCAAATCACTAGGATCGATCCTTTCTCTGAGTTATTTAGTTGTTTAGGGCCGATAGAGAGAAAAGAAAAGTGACACGATACATTTAATTTGAATCCAATATTGATGGCCCTAGTGAATATTTCTCTTCAACGTTTCACACTCAAGACCCCAAGCTCTCCACTCTCATTCTCGTTCATGCGAAGCAAATAATTCAAAGAGTCAAAGTCAAACTCTCTTGTGAGTTTCTCTTTTTTGTCCTGGTCAGATAACTAAGAGATAACAGAGTGCTTTTGAGTTTTTGCGTGATATCTTTATTTCCCTAACTTATGAGGATATCGCAATATTGGGGCGAAATGTTTTTTCTTCTTTGAATTTTTTTCTGGTCCCATTAGACCACTCATGAACCGGATCGGACTAGTCCTAAAATTAGTCAGTCCAGTCCCTGGTTCGGGGGAAATCGAATCACCCTGAACCATGCATACTCATATTTAGATGCAAAAATGGTGTTAATGGATTATAAATAGGTTTATAACTTATTTAGATTCGACCTATTACTATAACTCTTATTGTCTCTTATTTTCATTTCTTGCTCAATCACACCACTCTCACCTCAATTTGGATATAAATTTTCATAAATTGGATTAAATATGAAAGTATTTTAATAATACGGATTGGGTCAAATACGAGTTGAATCAAGTATTGGTCACTCAATTTGAATTGCTTGAAAATGAGTTGAATGAGCTTATTTGGATTAAGTCATTTTCAATCCGACCTGCTTATTTGATAGGCCTACTAATGGTCAGATCTAAGCCACCTACGAAGTCTTGTGAGATGAGAACAATTACGGAATTTTGAAAGTTTGCTAAGGGCAAAATTGGAAGAAAAAATAGATTAGCATTTCGGAAATGCTCAAAGCCTGAAACTCTTGTTTATCAATCCTGGAGCTTTAGAGGGTTTTGAAAATGTAATTGCATTTTCGAGGAACTCTTCAAAAATTTTACCAAGTGCCGTTTGAATTTGCCCCAGACCAAATGCAGTTTGAATTTGCCCAGATCAAATGCAGCTTGCATTAGAGGTGGGCAATTTGGGCGTATTACCCGGACCGGACTGGAAAAGTCTGTCCGGTTTCTGGTTCCCAAAAGTGGAACCTATGTTTGGCAATCCAATTCCCAATTCCTAAGAGGGCTAGATTGCACCGAACAGATAATTTTTTTTATATTTTAGTAAAAATAAAGATGTTAAAATATAAAAGAAACTCATATAAATTTACAAAATTTTAATCTTTATCAAACTTTACCAAAATAAGATTTTTTAAAATAGTAAAGAAACTCGATTTTTTTTTAAGAATTTTTCCGATTCACGACCGATCTCATCAGATTTCCTAGCGATTCGGACAGAGGACAGGTCCCATCGGTCCAGTTCTCGGTTCCAGGGGAGAATTGAACCGCCCATGCACACCCCTAGCCTACACAATGTAGCACTGACACGGACACACTACACGACATGCCGACACGTCATTTTCAAAAAGTAGAGAATTCCGACACTTTCTGACACGTTATTTATTATATTAATATTATATATAAATGTATAAATAACTAAATAATAATAATAATAAGAGTTGAGAATTAATCTATATTAAAAACTTTAATCATACATTTGTTAATATGATCCATTATTTTAATTTGACAAATTTAACTACATTTCATTGTAATAATTCATAAAACTTGAAGGAAATAACAAGTAATCTACATTCTACTATTAAATTTAATATTTAACAAAAATAATAAAAAAAATCAACATTCCATCATCAAATATTACAAAAAGGCATTCATTCAAATGTAGGGTCTCGGAGAGTGTCGGACACGACATGAAGGGTTCCAGAGAGTGCCGGTGCTTCTTAGAGCCTACATCGATGAAACGAATGGGAAATCGCTGAGTGATGCTCACTTGTTTTCAATTCTTGTGAGGACTTGCTATTATACACTCAATTAATCGAAAGACAGTAGTATCATCTTCGGACACACAACAATCAACTTCAAAGCTGCAAACGGACGCCCAACACCTTTCCTTGGAACTGTAAGGACAAAGAATCTAAGAGAAGGAAACCATCGACGGCAATCAAGCAGGGACGAAGCGGGTGGAGCAGATGACGCAGTAGAACTTGGTCTTGACTTTGTGAGAAATGGGAATGAAGCAGAACCGAAGATCGACGGCGTAGGTCGCCACCATCACGGGGCCTCCGCAGAAACAGCAGAGAGAACCGGCTCCCTTGCTCTTCATCACCGTCTCTTTCGCGCTGAACACTTGCGTCGACCCCATCCTTTCAGTACGGTAGATGCCGGGTCTCTTGTTTGTGCAATATGAACGTCGATATGCATATATAGTAGGGGAGCTGGGAATTGTAGGAGCAGCTGGAACGCAAGATTGATGAAAGTTCCATGCGACGCCCGGATGATGCTCTTGCAAAGTTCCTTTGTTCCCACTGGGCGTTTCACACACAGCAGCTTCAGCGACGTTAACTTTGCAACTTTGACCGAGCCAATTCTCTTTTTTGGCACAACGTGTTGAGTCCTACTCAAGAATTCAGCTAACTTTGCGTGTACTCAGGCAGAAATAGTCGAGTCCCAAATTGATTGTGTAGAGGAAGGGAAGCAACCGATCTCGGAAACCAGAAACTTCCCCATTCCTTTCTTTCCTGTGGATTAGAGAACTTCAACTTAGGGATCCAGGCATAATTTGTGTCCTATAATTGGTTCAATTTAGGCGAGGGGCAATGCACAATTGCCCTTTCAACTCAACAAACATGTCGAATCTCCGGTTGATCGACAAGTCAAGTCTTGATCGCAAATCCGAATTACAGTCTAGCTGTCTTCATGACTCTCCTATATACCACTTGCGACAGTCACGCCATTCGTACCAAAACAATTACAGGATCACGCCAGGTGTGATAATCCTGTTGGATAAAAAGTCGGTGGGATCTCAAATAACCTTAACTTAAATGCATCCACCGAGCAAAAGTACAAAATTGTGCTGTCAGATAGCAGAGACATATCAGATAAGCTCAATTCATCCAACTGGTCGAGTAAAAGCTAGAGTCTGGCTGAGTGTATAAGAGGTCCTCGGCTGCAGATAAAACGGTCCATTGAGAGAGATGCGCCAAAATCAGACTGGCAAAAAGAAATTTCAGTATAAAACGAGAGAGAGAGAGATCTTATTGATGATTTCGTAACTCCTATCCAAAACCATTTTCCTACTGTACATCAATAACCATGGACTATAATACAATAAGGCTTCTTATCCTTCCAATTATGTCGACCCCTTGCGATCAAAGTGGAGCCTATACAAGCCCTGGCCCCCAAAAGTTGAGCCTAAATGAGTCCCCAAAATCGATTTTTTTTCAGTGGACAAAAACTGAGCCACATTCATGGGGAAAAATGGTCAGTACTGCTTCAAATCGACCTGAATGATCATGGAGGTTGGTCTATTGGGTTGTGGGCTTCAATATCCACATGCCGAATACCTGGAACAAGTTCTTGTATTTCATTTTCTAACCTATCCACTTCACTCCCCAGAGCTGTAACCACTTCCTCACCTGCATTAAACCAGAAGTGGCTCATCCCACATACGTCATAATATCTCAAAAACATTATCACCAGTGATACTGACGTCAGATAAAAGTCATTTCCCCCAAGACATACCATAGCGTGACATGACCTCCAGCAGTGCGCTATCACCCTTCTCTTTTGCAGCCTCACGAAACTGAGCACGAAAAACTTATCATTAAGTTATGCATCAAAGCCAGGAACATACGTGAGAGAGAGAGAGAGAGAGACTAAACAAATCGGGACAAAACTGAGTATCTGTGGCTGCGCACAGGAAATTTCATTGCATTATCTAGCCTATTACAGCCTCAAACCCCTCCTATCATTCAAACAGTCGAAGGGTAACTCTATCTCTCACCACCTATATTGCTCACTGCCTGTTCCTTTTTCCAAGAAAATTACTTTAGAATAAGAGGGGCAAAACAAGTTTGAAGGAAGTATCCGTGGGCCCTTACAGATGGTATGAGCAACATGATGACAGCAGATAAATCAGGCAGAAATGGAGCCAAGTTTGCAGGCTTCATGTAAGATAAGCTCGCAAGTGTGTAGAAATTATCAGAATTTCCCGTGAAATAGTTTGAAACTCTTAAAAAATAAAAACTTGATGGATTCAACACATATCATTTAGACAAATAACTGATACGATAAATAAAAGTATCCAGAAAAGAAAGAAATTTATGTACCAGTCTTGCCCACTCCTTGCGACCAGTCCTCTCCAGATAATTTTGTACCACCACTACCCCATTAAAATCTGTAGCAGAGAGAAAACTCATGTAACACAAGTCCAAGAGCTTACGTTTCATGAACCAACAATTTCACTTAGGTCCCAACATGTCATTGGTTCTTTTGATTCTCAAGGACTTGTGGGCACAAAGCATCATAGATATCACCAAAGGAAACAAAAAGCCCTTCCTTAAATCCATCAATAATGACACACAAGTAGAAGGATGACTTCAAGAAGATATAGTTCACCTGATTAGAAAAATGTAGTTATGCATGTCAATTTGGATGAATCCTAATGGCTACCAACTCTTATATATGCAAACAGTGGGAAAGAAATTGCTGCAGAAATATACTAAATTTATTGATAAGAACTTGGTCAATGTTGAAATCCCATCCTTACCCAGATTCTCCCTACGCAATGAAACACTGCAAACAGTACATTGGGTTGAAACATCTAGAGACTATGTGAATGTGTCTCAGGCTCTCGGCACTAAGGTCCAGAACTAGGCACTACACCAAACAATGGCGCATGCATCCATCACACTTAAATCTCTTTTGTCTGTATATATTGGTAGGACAAACATATTTAATCTTAAACAGGACACATAAACAATTAGACGACCCCAATAACAACCAGTAGTCATGAATTATATAGGCACCGCCATTCAGTCCACTAGTCTAGCCTGCAGCTATTGACAAGAACTTCAGAACCTATAGGATAACTACAGCTATTGACAAGAACTTTGGAACCTATAGGATAAGCTATGAATCCATACCAAATATGCACATAGAAGGTTAAACTCACAAAAGAGGAGGTACTACAACACTCATCGCATTGATAATACATAAATGTGAAAATCTATTAGTGAGTAAACAACTTTGTGCCAGGCATAATGCATTGTTGAATATGCATGTGAAAATAACTCCATATGAAAAGATAAAATAATAATAGGCCATCTTCTACAATGCTTAAGAAATGTTAATGTAACTATAAAGTGGGAGAAAAGCAGCAGAACAGTCACCTATTTCTGCCTTAAATCTGAAGAAGCCAGGTCCAATCACCTCACTTTTGCAATCATACAGAGCATCAACAGCCTACAACAAGAGCTTTAAATTGTAAAGCCAATATAATTCAACACTGGTGCTAGTTGAGGTACTTTGTTAATGTGCAAAATAACGTGAAGTTTGAAATCAGAACTCTTCAGCATGGTTGTACCGGGTCGTTTTTCAAAAATCGAAGAACCTTTTCCATATCATGTTGGTCCATTGCTCTCCCAATCAAGGCATGTCGATTTCTCTGGATGAGAAATATTGCCACCTGCCAATATAATCAAAGAGATTGTCACTTTCAGAAAGTTTAACCTTGTTTCCTCCTCTTCAACCAAATTTTGAGACTACTACCAGCAACTAATAGAATCCGGGGATTCTAAGCATGAAGAAGAAATTTATATGCAGTTTAAATTCACAATAGATTTCTTTACTCAAAAATATGATTGCACGACAGTACTTTTCTCCTCTTTAGCATGGAGTGTTCATCATTTGACATAATTAACATAATTGGAAAGCACTAATTGCACTTACATTCACTAAAAATTAGATACAGTTAAGCATGAAAAATTAAATGGATGCAATATACCATCCCAAGTAGATTGCCAACTATGATAGATCCGATTGGATCATAGATTGGGTTGCCTGTGGTGTTTACAGCAACCAATGATGCAGCAGCGATAAGAAGTCCTGTCACTGCAGCTCCATCCTGTATATTGAAAACATAATTGGAGCAAGTTAAAGAACAAACTTCAGGCTTTATAAAGATATACTACAGTGAAATATAAATTCATCAGACTATATAGCAACATAAGCATTAAGCTATAGCTACACGACTGAACAGCATGGATATTCCAAAGATAGCAGTAAACCATACACCTAAGGAATTCATCATGCACTTGATGCTAGCACTTGAAAACCAAAACAAGCTTCGGATACGAATCAATTTCAATCAATACAACCAATTTTAAAGCAAATTGACTTTAATCAGCAGAAATTCTTTTATTATACATATTTTCTTCCCAGTGACACAAGGAGCGTCCACAAAGTTAGTCCTTTGCAATGGGAGCGATATATGCACTAACTAATGTGAATATCACTTAGCTACTGCCAGTAAATCGAATCCCTATTGCCTAAGTACATAAAAGAAACCAGCAATTCATTAAGAATACAGATGAAATGCGTAAAAAGAACTAGTTTTATGGCCTTCAGAGGAATAAGATTACGGCAAGAACCTTAAAATTCCTTCCACATTTAGTTCAGATGCCACGCTACACAAAGAAATGATAATAACATCACTTGCACCTTAATTCGCGTTAGAATTATCCATCATGAATGAAACTATATCAAGATTTAATGTGAACTCACACCAAAAGAACAGTTAAACGTTCTATATATCAATTCTCCAGTAACTCAATGGGGGCAAGGATGGCCACCTACTAGATACTCAAAATTAAAGCATAGTATTTCTGGTTGACATACTAGATACTCAAAAACCACTAATTAACAAATGCTTCTTGATCATTAAATCCCACTTCAGAGATTGAGCTCTCTCTCAAACACAACAAAGTAGTTTTCATCAGTGAGTGGAAATCCAACAAAAGCATATATTCCACAAGCCCATTTTTCTTCTCTAAACATAACATATTTGACCCAAGAAAGCTCATGAACTACCAGACCAAACACGATTTACTCAATTATTAAGAAAAAGATCAGTGATTGACAAATAACAAGTATCTTTTATCATCTAAATGAACAAGCTGAGAGCAGAAGGTCAACAATCATTGCATATCTTCTAAAATGAGGTTAAGTAAGCATGGAGTACTCCAAATAAACTGTAATCACAAGAAGAAAGCATAAGGTCAACATCCTTTATCAGCATCACTACAATCTCCAGATTTGATTTATGCAACAATGCCAGGAATGACGCATGGATCCAGACACATCTTTGGCATTTATCACCCTCAATACAATCTTTTGGCATTTATGTCCTTTGTTACATTGACACATCATTTGCTTCTTTTCTTTCCTATTTTTTTTTTTTTTGCCTTTTTTCTTAATCGATCCATCAACCTTTCCTGCTGGGCATTCCGAGTGTCTCCATTCCACAAATTCTTCCTCTAGCAAAAGAATGGTAGCAGAAGAGCAGTTATTACCTCTGTCATAACTGCCACAGATGTGGGATCATGGCCACGCCAGATATAATCCCTCACAGTCATCCCCTCTGCAGCTGCACCTTTCTTGACAGCTTGTATAGCAACAATGAGAGAAGCGCCTGAATAACAGCAACTGTTTTATTATTTAAACGGTCGGCATTGATAAACAGCATTTGATCCATGAAGAACCGACAATTTCATTATAAGTAGCAGCCCAAAACAAATGATAAATGGTAATACCTTCAATCAAGAATGAGCCTCCAATCACTAAAGCTGCATATTGAATGTTTTCTGGAGGCTAGAGAAGACAATGAAATTACATATCAAGAACAAGTTAACCCATTTTATGAACTGGCTAAACCTTGAGAAGAATGGCAAAGGATAAGAATAAAAGAAGATTACGCGTGCGATCCACAAGTTTTGAATTCCATTAACAATTGTAGCACCGGATCCAAGACAAAAAATGCCAACAGCAGATATCAGTGCCCAAACAAATCTTTCTTTGGAATACCCATAACTGCAGAAAATGAGAGAACATAGTGAATACTCAGTAGAAGAATGAATCTCTGCATACGGGTGAAGCACTCAGCAAGTATGATAAGGTCATAACTTACATAGAACTAAAACTTTGCTGCTCTAACCTTTCTATCAAAACTATGCCCCAACTTAACACTATATCATTTCAAAGGAATATCCAACTTGGTTCCTGCTGGATTTAGAGCCCAACAAATAGAATTGGAACTATAAAAACATTTCTTCCAAGTAACAGCCAAGGAAATATAAAGGAAGATGATTTCATAGAAAAAGCACAGATGCAAATCCCAAGTCACAGTGAACTCATAATACCGTAGTTTACTATATCAGAGAAGGATGCAAAAAATACTTCTATTCAGTGAAGGTACTAGTTACATGAATACTTACGGATGCAAAGCATCAGGTGCTCGCCTTGAGCTACTAAGACCATAAGCAAGAAGCACCTACAACATTAGCAAGCATTAGCTTCTCCATGTTCAATGTTAAGAGAAGTGTAAATTGCATGATAACAGTAATTAATAATACATCTTTGCAGGTAATAACGTCACAAGATACCTGATTGGCAAAATCTGCAACTGAATGGACAACTTCAGCCAACATAACATGACTTGAGGTTGCTAACCAGACTCCAAACTTCAGTGAGAAGACGAGGAAGTTACACCATAATGCAGTTGTCACTGCTCGTTGACTGATTAACCAATTAGGCCAGGCAGAGAGAAAACCAGTGTTACTAGGCAAGAGAACTATGCCTACAATTAATCTATTAGTAATTCAGGCATCAATAAATAATAACAAAACTAGGATCATCACAATCAAATGGCTATAATAGTTGTGCTGTAATTCATTAGGCAATGGAATTCCCAGTATACTTAAGATTCACCAGTAATAAAAAAAATCCAGGAGAAGCAACAGGGAGAACCAACCCATTTACTAAAAAATATGAAGTAAGAACAGGAATCAGCAAAATGAGAGGAATGCTCACTGGTGAAATGGGATCCATTAAGAGCAAGTGAATCATATATCACATTTCGAAAAAGGTTAACATTTTCTCGTCTTCCACATGCAGCAAAAAGGACTAGCAATCAACAATGACAACTTTCCTGTCTTCCATGAGAAAATACACAGTTCAGAGTCAATTGTATTTTGGTCACAGAATTGGCAGAGCCAAGTTAATCATGGCAATGAAATGACTGAAAAAAGAAAAATGAAAGGACAACCACATGCCAGACAAATTCTTTCTATTTGGATTACTTATTAACAAATGATTCTCCGGCCTCTTTGCAAGTGAAACATCTTTCAACAAAACTCCTTATTAGATAAGTTGATGATTGTAATAATCACATCCACGGATTCTCCCGCAAGACAAAAGGATTGCAAAAATTCTTAAATTTTGAACAAGGATAACCGAACACCAAGCAATCAAGTTACACTCATAAGCTGCAGCTAGAAGGACTTCATAATAAGCTCCTTTAGTCCCCCTAGAAGCGTCTCTAACATGTCAATCTTCCAACTCAAATCATTGAATTTTCTAATTCAATAGTAATGGCAACTTAAAATAACAGATCCAATGAAAGAACTACAACTGGAACTACCAAAGAAAATTTAACAGCCTGTCAATCCCGAACAAGCACAGGAAATGGATACAGCATATGCTCGAGATACCACATCCTCTATGATTCCAAAAGATAAAAAGTTGCTATTCCCCAATCCAAGGACCACATAATGATGGAATTTTGAAAAACCACTCCTGCTACACTGCACCATAGGCTCTCTCTCTCTCTCTCTCTCTCTCTCTCTCTCCAAAAAAAAAAAGTAGGGGCCATACTAGGCCCAGGCACCAGCTCAGATAACTTTACCATTGTCACAATAAGCAAATCACGCAATGCAGCACCAAACCAACCCAACGCGCGATAATACAATGAGGGACAAAAGGCACCTGTGTTCATCGATAATATTTATCTTCTTCAAATGCTTTTGCTTGGCCCTCGTAAAAAAGCCTACAGATTTAAGCATCGTCACAACATAAGCCAGAAGCAAAACTCAAAGAAGTATAACCAGCTTAAATTAGTAGCATAAAAAGGAAATCATCACGAACAGCTAATCGAGCGGACATACTGCGATAAGACCAGCAAGGGTGGTGATGATAATGATGGCGGCCAGCGCAAGGCGCAAGCGAATCGCTCAAGCCCGGGCGTCCCGACGGGTCAGAGCCGAAGCCGTGATTGAACAGAGGAAGCGAGGATCGCGTCAACGAGTGATTGGGGCACGGGAAGTTCTCAGGAGGCGACGGGAGGGGGGAGGCATTGTCGTCGGGGCTCCGGCCGTCGCCGCCGGCGAAGAGGGAGAGAGAACGGGAAGAAGAGAAGCGAGAGTGGCGTTGACGCAAGCGAGAGAGGAGGAGCAGCCCGAACGGCGTTCTCATCGGAGACACCGCAGCCCGTCCTTGCCACCAGAAAATTTCACTTCATCTTAGAGAGAGAGAGAGAGAGAGAGAGAGAGAGAGCGCCTCCTTCTCACTCTCTGCAATCTGAAGCGCCGCTCCATGCACGGAGGAGGAAGCGGAGCAAATAGTCAAACAGAAGAGGGGACGTCAAAAGCATATGCTCTCTACCTTTCTCACGTTTGTTTCACCAAAAATTTAAATCATTCTAAAAAGAAAAATTTACAAATAATACCCACAAAAATTGGATAAAAAAATCTAAATTGGTTGATTATTTCAAGTCATTGCATAAATCGAAAGATCGGAGAACATTTTCTCGAACAATAATTTACTTTAAACAAATGAAATCTAAAGCTCGATTTAAGATCCAACCAAATCCGAACCCCGCTTAGTATCATTAAAGATCCGACGGTGTCATTTCATGTGTGCAAGGCGACTCTCATTGTCATTTCCACGTGTACATGGTCCGAAAGCCGCAGGAGAAGAACATCCTCACAATCTTCTTCCTGTTCTCCTCTCCCTCCTCATCAGGAGTAATGAAAACATGATAAATGAAGACAAAAGAGAGGATGATTTGACTTGAAAAGCCATAAGAATAAAAGGGGGTGTCTTTCATGATCAAACGGTCCGACATGAACATTGCGCCTTCAGTAAGACCAAAATGCTTGTTTCGATGATCTTTTGATCGAGGTCTTAACCAAAATTAGTGAACCACACAATCTTTTTGAAGAATGCACAACATAGCCTGAGAAACTCTGAAGAATGAACAGCGCCAAACGAGACTTTTGTCTCGACAACCAGCTAGATCGACGGCAAAACATCGACGAAAATCACCTGCTCTTCTCATTTCATATTGGAATCTGTCAAAGCTCAGCATACAAAGGAATTCGCCATCCGATGAGCTAGGAAAAAGGGAGTTAAGGATCAAATCCAGAGTTAAAAATGAGTCTTCTCACCAAAAAGATAAAAGACTTGTATAGCAACTAGGGAGATAACCCTGTACCTCAGAAACAATTGACTGTGGAAATAGCCTATAGCCTATACACTACAATATCCTCGCCCCAAGGCCATATAACTCATCAGTACTACGTCGAATGTTCCCAATGTTCTCTTCTTCTAATGGGGACCCCCAAACCGTAGGGCAACCAAAAATTACAAACCGGCAGACTCTGACAGGTTTGCCTGCTCGGGGCACCTATTTAATGATCTCCTTCCCGTGATCGGCCCGCCTTCCTGTTGCGCAATTTAATCTTTGGCTTCTGTTGCTCGTCTGGTTTCCCAAGGTTTATTGCATCATTCCTCGGTACGATTCTAATGGGGTGCGCTTCTGTGTTGAACACCCATTCATCCAAGGAGATGACCGAAGAGGGGGAGAATAGGAGGTAGAGATATTTAAGTGTCTCCGCGAGAAAGAAGCTTTGCATCATGTTGTCTTTGACTCCACTATTTACCTGGTAAAGCCAGACATTAGATGACAATCTTCAGTGATTTATAAAGAGTGTCTTGGAGGTGAAAGGGTAAAGATTCAAAAGTTTGGTCGAAAAAAAAAAATCTGAAAATAGGGCATCGGAAGAACGAGAGATGAGCTTTGATCAAGAAACCCTTACATCTTTGAGCCCAACGTATCCTGATTCTATGCGAGAGTTCTTTTCAAAGGCTTGGAATATATTCCAACCCCATTCCTTGTAGGTCTTGTTACCAGTCAAGCGCCAGAGGTAAAAGAGCGATTCAACTGTCTCTGGTCTGAGTATGTTCCACGATGTACCCACACTCATGTCCTGCAAGTCACAACATACGTTGAAGAAAGCTCCAGAATTTCCCAGGAAAGCAGTAATTTCACTAAAAACCTAACCACCTGCCCAGCATGAAAGAAGTAGTTTTCGCCCGCTAATTTTGTTGGAGTGGACTGATAGAAGTTATAGCACGTCCATGCGAGCTGCATCAATAGGATTCAATCAGACTCCATAAAGCAACACAATTTATGGATATCAATGATCAAAGCGATATATGCATTAAGTTTTATTTCTGCGTCCCACACAAAAACAAAGTCTTTGATCCCTTCCATAAACAGACCCTAAAGCATTTCATTCACCATAAACTGTGGTCGCAGATAAAGAGTTTCATATAGTTTTGTCACTGATACAAGAATCCTACATACTATGGTTCATCCGTTAGTTCTGTAACAGTTAATGCTTTAGGCCTAAAAGGTTAGCCTCGCGATATCTGGAGTATCATTCAAAGTTTGCGCAAAAACAATTGCAGCATTAACCAGGAAGATATCTACAAAAGAACTGTTTTCATCTACAAAATTAGCGCTACGCCGCTACCTCTTCTGCAAGCGACAGAAACTTCTGCGATTCCTCTGGACCATATCCAAATGATCCTAAAGCCAGCATACCTGGAGCAAAGCATGCTAGTTCATCCATCTGCATCCATTTAGAAAACAAATTACAGAATAGAAAATAATCTTGAGCATGTGACAGTATGCTGATTAATATAATAAGCATCCAATTAAAAGTAAGTGAGCATAAATCAATGCAGCAATGCCGGTATGAGAACCATATATCACCTTGTCAGTTAAAGAGTGCCCATTCTTCTCGCAGATGTAAGTAAAAGATGATGGTGTTGTTCTCCGAATCAAGCTCAAAAAACCTTTCATCGATCTTTCCCACATTTCCCTGCTTCCCATTTTTCCAACAGACTCGATAAGATAAATAGCCAAAGCTATTATAATTCAATGTGTTGTCAAACTTGCTATGCAATCCAACTCAAACTTCAACAAGGCGAAAAAAGAAAAATCATGTCTGAAATATAAACAAAAAGGAAAACAAGCAGAGCACAAGGAAACAAGTTATAGCAAAAGCTTTTTTAGCCAAATCAGAAAAAAAAAAAAAAAACATTTTGATTTTTGATCCATGGTCAAACAGTCGAGACCAAAATTTCTGCATGAGCCAGTCTGATAGTGCGTATCCTCAAACAAAACTACCATATTAGGTGCGCTAAACTATGGCAATACTTTATGACTAGTGCCTACTGTTCCACAGCTTACCAACACATTTACTCCGCAAATTTCAGGAAAACCTTCTGCGGAGAATAAAAAACAGATTTTTAAAATTTTTAATAATTAAAATTAGATTGTATGCATTTAAAGGTTACGTTCGTGAAAGGATGACAAAAAATTATGTCACCATAGTCACTATAGCATCAAAAAGTTAAAGGTGTGGGTAAATAATGCTCAGGGAACATCTTGTCAGTTGGCAATTAGGAAATCTTGTAAGTTGGCAATTAGGAAACCCTCTAAACCATTGACATAACATAAGGATGGCAAGAGATTATATCGCCACAGTTATTGTGAAATCTACCAAGAAAATTTAAAACTGGAGTCAGATGATACTCAAGGAACATCTTATCACATAGGTAATTACTTCTCAAAAAGATTGAGATGAAATTGCTCACAAAGCAAGTTCAACAAATAGAAAGCCAAAATCCTCCACTTTATCAACCAGGTGGTGCATACAATTTCAAGCATTCAGGCAAGAAAAAGTAATACTTCACAAGCAAATTTGGTGGAGTTCACAACATCAATTTAAAAGTGTAAAAATACAAGCCAACATCACAGATGTAAGCGACCATGAAAATAGACAACAAACTATATGAAACAAAAAAAAGTTCTCACCTATAAGGCCTTACAGCTGCAGTTTTATTCCCTTGTATCCAAACTTTGAGCAAATATTCATAAAAGCTGCAGAAAGAATTTCGACCAAGTCAATGACTCACTAGGCAGTAAAATGCCTCTTTCAAATTGTCAGGGTCAAAACATAGCATTCTCCAAATGAGGTACATTAGAAGTTTAAAGTTGATTGTACAGGATCATATTTGTGAAAAGAAATGATAACATGAGCTCATAATCATAATGTTTGTACCTATCCCCCATGGCACCAAAGGTTATTGCTGAATACGAAGATGTCCCACTTTCAGGATTAATGTATATGGGCAGCAAACCATCATCTGGAAAGCTTCGGTTAATTGCAGATATGACATTCTCCGCCTGATGCATCAACACATTATCTATTTGAAAAGTAACCATAGTTTAACCCCAAAAAAAGGAATTAACGAAAGACATTCTCTATCTTTCCCTTTTTAGGTAATCAAGGAGAAGACCGACAAAACCATTCTGAAGAAAGACAAGGTCCCAAGTAAATCAGCCAATAGAAGTTTCTTTCAATCCTCACAAAAGCCAACATATCCACAAAAAGACGCATATAAATGCTTTAGGACAACACAAGGTATAAGATGTTCGAAAAGGAAACTCTTCTTCATCTTGAAGATCCTTATGATGAGCACAGGTAGAAGCTTCAGAAGAAATAACAAGCCATCTACCAGCCAGCATACACACACACCTGGCTCTTTGTAATCTTATATGAGCACATAATGTGGAAGTACTTCACTTATCACCAACATATGTCTTATAAATACCATGCATATACCTTCTGCTGATACTTTGGATCTCCTGTTCTCTGAGAAAGAGCAATGAACTCCACCTGTTCTGTGCCAGAATCAGCCAGGATACTGTTTCCCTGAAAGCATCCAGAATGCAAACCAATCAGATCAACTTCCCATCTCTGGATATCTTAATAATTAAATTCCCAAAGGACACGACAAACATAGGTAACGAATCAAGCCAACCATAATGAATGCATCCCATACAGGTAAAAAGGGGGAAGGCCTAGCTAGTAACTACAGTAAATAACTGAGGCTCCAAATTAATCGTACCTCAATTGACTAAATAGCAAGGATTATTAACTCTCACCAGAAAAAGTACGAACAAAACCAGAGAAAACAAAGAGTGAAAGGAACAGACAGAACAATTCATTAGACAACAATTGGTTTAAGGCATTCTAAAACATAATGGTTCCAAACTTTTTGATTTGGTGAGATGCATATCTACTCACCAATATATCCTTTTCTTCTTCGATATATTAACGCCAAATAGAAGGTACTTAGAAAAATCCTGAAAAAAAGGCTTACCCCCGTCCATCCAGGGTTATGTGCATTCCCACGTGCCAAATTGATAACATTGTATGGAATCCCAGAGGGTGTATTCCATGCAGGCAGAAGCCTATCAGCAATATCTCTAGCCTTCTCTAGAAAAACTTTATCCTCTGAAAGGTCATAAGCACTTAGAAGTCCACCTACAACCCTAAAGGAGCAATGTATCAGCAAAAGCGGTTTTGATATGCCATTTGCCTCCACCGAATAGAAGGATTTGTGTTGTTGAACAAAGATAACTTAAAATAAACACAAAAGAAACCTTCTTAAGTAACCTTATGGTTGTCTCAAAAACACTAGCCTCATAATCCTTGTTAAAATCCAATGTATTTGCAACCCACCTGCAACAAGTGGCGGCTAAATTAAACTACAACAAAGATGTATGAAGGTCGAATCACAAATCTGATATAATGACAAATGACACATCAAACACCAGTCATTAGCTCAACATTCAAAGATAATTACCAAACCAGAATACACGTACTAAATTATGAGCTATATTTCCTATTAAATGGCAGGATTCCTTCCATAACTCATAAACTTTGAAATGAACATCTGCACTGCAATCCCAAGGGTTACCATCAGAAGGCACTTAATTGAAGTTAAAACTTACTCTCTTGCCCTTTGAAACTCCTCTTTCAGTCCCATAATATACAGTGTATCAAGGGAATCAACAAGAGTTGCGCCAAGTCCACCAAAACTATTCACTCCTTGCCTTGTCTGTGGCTGCAAAAGAAGAAAAGCAACAAAAAAAAAATGAAATTAAGTATCCAAGAAAAAAACAATGAAGAAAAGTGTGTGGACAAGTAATTCATGGCAAGTGCTTAATTAAAAAATATGCATAGGCAACAACAAATGTTCCATGAAACATGGAGCAACTTGCTGCCCCGTAGCAAGTTGGTCACTAATAAAAGGATAGTCAGTTCATTCATGTATTTTCTTTTTGACCATCAAAATACACTGCACACCTGAAGCTCATCATTACCCCACGCATATTTCTCATATGAGCTCCATGCGTGGAGCATAGCCTCCTTCACTTTCTCCCTTCGTTCATCATCAATAGGGTCAACTGGAGGAGATAATTTCTTAGACGAATCGCCATCTTTGTGCCTCTCAAATGCATCTCCATATTTAGACCTATAATCTTCCACCTGAATACAGAAACTAGATGTCAAGCAACGCATACCCTACCCTAAATATTTCACAAAGTAATGTCCTTTCAATATTCAAGAATGGGCCACAGAGAGAACATGCAATGTCCCAGGAGATTCAGCCGTAGCTTCTTTCTCTTTTACTTTACTTTTTCTAGGGTTGAGGCCATATTAAAGGGTAAAAGATTTAAATAGAGAAGGAAAGAGAACATCAGGTATAATTAAAAAAAAAATTTAACTCGCAAGCTCCATTTAATAACAGATGACAAGTTTATAGAACTATGACCGCAAACTTTGTGTATCATGCTGCAAATTTAAAAGAATAAAATATACTGGTAAAGACGAAAAAGAACAAGAAAAATGGGATCGAAGTAGATCAACAATAGGAAGCCTCAGCAGTTAAAAATCTTACCAGAATTCGCAACTCTTTTACTTCTTCGCCTAACTTTGAAATTTCTACCTGCAAAGCAGAATTACTATCATTCCACAATAAAATTCTAAAGTGAGTTTCAAGCCACAGCAGGACATGAAGTTGCTGATTCCATTGAGAGGAATCAGCAAATATAAAAATGTTCAATTTCAGGCCCAGTTCTCCATTGTATCATTGTGCTATTGGCCATCTCAAAAAAAACGAAGGTCCAATTACCGATGCATCACACTGTAAAGTGCTATGGAGGTCTCAGAGGTAAAAAAGAACAAAAAGAACAATCAATCTTTCCAATCGAAAGGCAATATGTGTCAAGTAAGAAAAAGTTCTCTACTCTATGTAGATGTAACAAAGGCAATATGTAATAAGCTACTAGGCATCTCTCCAAGCTTTTCTTTTGTTAGTACTTATCCCTCCATTTTAATGGTTTTTAGGTGACATAGACCATGATAAGTCTTTCTTGAAAGAGGCAATTGTCAATTTACTGACTTCCATTATCGGCAACAGAAAGCTGAATACTTTAGAAGCATGGCCACCTCATCCTGTATTAACAGCAATACAGTCATTCTCATGCTATTCTTATTAGTTATCTGTCAGCATGATTGCCTGGAGCTATTCACTCATGTCCAGACCAGGTACCCAATGGCCACCAAGGAACACTTGCCAGTGATTGCGTAGAGGAATAGATACAAAACCACCATACTAGAATCGATTAACTTGGTTTGTTGAAAAAAAAAGCTTCGTGATAATGGGGACATCTCCCAATTTGTAGGAGCTTAGACATCATTCATGTTTCATATACTATGGCAACTACTAGGCCAGTGGGTTCATCATCAGTTGCTCCACTTATTTTTTGCTTATTAAGCACGAAATCTAACACCTAAATAAAACCTCATTTTCGCACCTTAATGTTTTTGTAATTCCCTACATGATTAAAAAGAGCATCCAGTAAAAGGAATACTGACAGATCCGGTAGTTAATTGTACATAGCGTCGATGTGGAAACCCATACCATGAGCCTAAGCACTTGAAGCAGTTAGATTTCCGTTAAGTCAGCTAAAGAGACGATAATTGAGGAGCCAAGTCGTAAGTACCTCGTGTTCCCTGACAAGAGTCTGGCGATCCCACACCACCAAAGTGACACAAACGAAGGCAATGAAGAGCAAAGCCAACCTCTTGGGCCTCTTCAAGTAATAAGAGGGGTTACAGTACCTCCACCTGCTTGACGACGAAATCGACGACGATCTGGCCCTAGCCATTCTAGTAGACAGATCTCGAACTCTGCAAGCACACTCCACTCAACAACCCTCCAAGATTCACGACCCGGTATCACCAAACCATCGAAAAAAGCGGCAAGCTTTAAGGCCAAACCGAAGGAAACAGCTTCTGGGTCGTCGTAATTTCCAGTAAAGGAAGGATATTTGCGGTGCCAAACGAGAAAATCGAAGAGCGAGAATATGAAAGAGACGAAAAGAATAGCAAAGACGAAAGGAAAGCGTATGATCGCTTCAGTATATGACAATCACAGATCGAATGGATCTCTCTGCTTAGATTCGGAGGTAAACGATGGAAACGGGGCCGGAGAAAACAAGCAAGCAGACCGAGAGAGAGAGAGAACATAGAAATTTTGACTGCTTCCAGATCTAGGTGGAAGAGACTTTGGTCCCTGTCCCCCGGAGAGAGAGAGAGAGAGGAACATCGATCGAATCCTCAGAAGAAGAGAATAAAAATATGATCTTGGACTAATAGCGAGAGACTGGAAGGCAATCGTCATCGTTAAACTCATTAATTACCGTCTGTTCTTTGCTATCTAATGATCGTGCGTGTGTGCCTATTGCAACTTGGGACGCGTTGGGGAAGGATTTGTTAAGGATGAAGGTAGACTTCCAACGAAGAGGGTCCCTCCCCTCCCTCCCGATTCTAGTGCAGTGTCACTAATCACCAATTTACCTCCTCCTCTTTTCTTTTTCTTTTTCTATTTCTATTTCTGTTTCTTTTTTTTTTCTTTTTGGTATGAAATGGATATTAGTTCCGGTTCCAATTTTTTTATTTACGGGAGGGACGGCCGATAGGACAATAGAAAGGTGAGAATCATTCTCGACTTCTCCGTCGATTGTATATGCCATTTCTAATACAAGTAAACCTAATGAGCTCGATTTTTTAGGCATTTAAATTTACGTGTTTCGCAAAGTGTCGAAGTGCAATGATCAAATAGAAAGGGAGTTTCTTAATAGTAATGACTATAATTTTCTGGAGAGACCAACGACTTCGACAATGAAATTTCTGCAAAGAACCGAGCTCGAGTCAAGCTCCGACCGATATTTTCCCGACTCTTACTCGGTCAAACACTTACGTGGTTGGGCCGATTCTTCTTGCCGTGCGTTGAACGGCAATCCAACCACTGCCGCATCTCATTTTCAGCGATCGCCTGGGACTTGAGGACAGTGGACTCGGAAGTCCGTGTCCCAGGGGCATGAGCACTCGTTGCGATTGCGATTGCGATTGCCAGTGTCCAATTCGACTAATTCCAGGCCGAGCCTCAGATCTTCTAAGCACTTATGTCGCTTAATTCTGCCAGTTAAATGGAACAAAGAACAGAGCAGGGGGTAAAAAGGGTTTAAACTCCGGAAGGGAGCTGGCTACCAGAAGATAAATGATCTGGACAACCAAATGTCCCGGCCTTCATTTACATTGACGAACAAAGACACCTCTTTCGAATATTTTACCATATGAATAAACTACTGGAAGAAACAGACTAGCCATCTCCATCATGAACAGCAAAGACACTATCGATGACAACAATCCCAAACTAAACAGTATCTACAATTTGCTTGAGATGCAAAATTGCTCCTCTCTAGAGACATTTCCCATGTATTCTCGGCTTTCGCCAATCTCGACCTGAATAGGGTCAGGATGTCTGTCCGCATAAAATGAAAGCATGGACTAGGCTCTGAGCAGCTCGGACTTGGTCAGCTGTTCCAGACACCACTACAACGCCTTCAGAAGCCCCGTACTTTTGATCATGAATGTCCACCATTGCACCTGAAATCTGTGATCACCCAGGGTCGATGAGACTGCGATAAATGTATTCTTATTCCCAAGACTTAAACGTCTGCTTACCTGTCTGATCTGATTCAGATTGCTATCATCCTCTCCATGTACATGCCCTATCAAATTATGTGGGATCACAATCTCGACCGATGTGCTCGTGAACATGGGGCCTGGGTTTCCACTGATTGTACAGATTCATCAACAGAAAGCCAGGAGGATCAGACTAAAACATAAACAGGGAGAACTATCTGAACACAGCAATCCAAACATCACACGGGAACATCAAGTGTCCAAGACGTGCCCCATAACTGCAGTCAAGTTCAAATATACGGGATTTAAGTCCTTGCAGATTTGACTACAGTATTCTACTTTTTATTTTTTCTGCATTTCTTTGATTCATATAACATCTAATTTCACGAACCGAGCAGACGCGTCCAGTTGGTATTTGAGCAAGCAACAGAGAAAAAGAGCATTACCTCCCAAAAGGCCAACTTCCTGGAGCCCTACCAGAGCCAAAATCAGGCATTCCCCTAGGATGACTGCCACTGAAACCCTAATACAACTCCAACCAACGGAAATTGATCATTTAATGGATAAATCTTGTCCATTTACACATTTATTGGAGGCACATAGGCTTTTTAAAAAAATGCAAATAACATACTTGTGGAGTCCACATTCGTGGGGATGGTGGTCTGTCAAATGGAGGACCATAAGCTGGTCTGTCACCCCCATAAGGATGTGGAATATGCTCTCTAGGCAGAATGCTCCGGTCCACTCCATGAGGAAATGGAGGCTGTAAATCAAACGGTGGCGGGGGAGGAATAGGACAGTCCATTCCATGAGGGTGTGGATAACAGCCTGGAGAATGTGGGTAACGGCCTGGAGACTGTGGGTTGTGCCTTGGCCTGGAAAATGGGGGTGGCATTTCATTGAAGGGAGGCAAGTGTGGTGGGGCAGCGAAGTTTGAACGCGGGGATTTCATTGGGAATATTGTCTCGCGAATTCTGCCAGTTACATGAAACAGAGCATCTTGTACAGAATGCAAGTTTCCCATGACCTGCCAAAAACCACCCAGCTTTCAACATCATAAGCTGCATTAATTCGATACCTATGAACAACTCCTCCAGAATATCAACTGATAGATGGAAAGTTGATGATCTTACCTAGCAAAATCAGGCAGATTTACACTATGGATTAGATTCAAGAGCGCGACACTTTAACATATCTGTGATTAAGCGGAAACAAGACTAGCAGACCGGCGCAGTCAAGAATCACACATTACCTGCACAACCTCATGATAGTGCGAATCAAACTTCGGTGAATGTTCTTTCACAAAAATCCGTATACTGGTACCAGTAGCCCTCTTCAAATCATTGATAAAAAAACCACCTTTACCCACCAAGAAGCCTATCTGCTGCGAAGGCACAAGAAGCCTAGCAATAACTGCAACTCCAGGTTCAAATCCAATCTCTGTAATTCTGTGATGCACGCGCATTACAGCATCCTGTGCAGCAGAACGTATTTGCTCTGAGTTCTGAAATGAAGGGTAAGAAAGAAGAGGTAAGTTTTCAACAGACATGGAAATAGATGCAGCTGACATGGTCACAATCCTTCCTCTCTAAAATCCAGATAAAGGCAAGAGTATTGCAGAAAAAGAGTTCAAATCTAGGACTCCCACAATTGCTGGTGTTACACTGGCATACCAGATGAAATCCTTACCAGTCACTATTACAATTCCATGCAGAGCAAAACAATCGGTTAATAAATCTGACCATCTTATTTAGTACTCGAAGAACATGGCTCCACAAGTTCCACACAGTTAGTCAACTATATATCCTTTCCTCAAATCACTAAATATGTTCTCAGAAGGAAGATGCACATTCATTCAAGAGCATTCATGAGAGAAATATTTTAGATCATAAAATATCTAGAAATCTGTGGACCACTAAGTTGTATAAGCTATTGATCGTTGTTTCTGTAGAACATTTAAAAAATTATTACCGAAACAAAAGAAAATCTAATAAAGAGGGCTCACAAGGAATATACAGTAAAGAGATTTCAACTAAAAAATAGGATGAACATGCCTCTCGTGCGGAAATTATAATGACTTTCTCTTCTGAATCTGGCGAACCATCAGCAACTTTGATAAATGCGCCAGTCTCATTTTGCATAGCACGAACTACAGAGCCGCCTTTACCAATCACACTGCCAACTTTTTCTCGCTGACATAACAGCTTAAATATGACCTCCTCTTCCACCACCATCCTACGGTTGGCTCCAATGACCTCCGGCCCAGAAAAAGGAGGGTAACCCATGGATGGATGATCGGCAGCACGTCGTCCAGATAAGTGGCCCTCTTTAGGAAAAGGATCCATATGAGAAGATGTTAAAGAAGGCAAACCTCCGGAAGCTGTAGCAGCTGTGGCACCTGAGTTGGCTGAATCAGCCCTAGGGCTCTCCTGAAGACAACTTGAAACAGATAGGAGTGCTTTCTTCACGGCTGAGAAATTTCCTGTAATCTGTATTGGATTATCATAATCAAGACGCACACACGCAGTAATTACCTTATGAGGACCATTTAATGAGAAGCCATACATTATACAAGAGAAACAGACAGCAGGCAAAAGTGGCCGCATCTCAGCTGCATATGATAAGAGGAAAAGGCCTTTTTGTATTGATAGAATCTACCGCCACATCTCAGACTAATGCCATTAACATATTATACTTTGTTAAGGGTCACGCGACTTGATTTTCATCATGGCATACTTAATTTGCCATGATTCCTTCAACGGACTTACCAAAATACTTTAATATGGAATGCTTTAATTTTCATGCTAATGTTCATCTTTCTTGGCATTTGTTCTCTCATTAATTTTTCTCTAGCTGTAACATATAGTCCGTATCATTGCCAAGAAATTTTTTTTTAACTAATTAATTTTGTGACCATTAAAGGGAGAAAACACATGGAAGAACTCACTAAGTTGAGAGATGGAAACAGGAAAAAATGAAGTTTCATTAATCAACCAACAAGAAATGCAAGATTAAGTGACCATTCCCATTACTTCTGAGGAACATTGACATAATTTTCCCACATCCACATCACATATTTCCAGTGCTTTATTCAAAGTTCCTAACTTTACAGCTGATCCAAGGGAAGATATATCGGAAGACGATTAAAATTGTGCTGCATTGCTTTCTTCTGTTGCTAGCACAACTTTGATATTATCTCCAAGTAGTAGAAGAGGCTAATTACCAATAGTTGTGCAGAATTGCCCATATTTCCAATCATAGAGTAACAAGTCAAAAATTGAGACACTTCTTTCTCAACTGCCTTTCTGCACAACATGCAAATACAAGTATAAGCAACAAAACTGCCAGTTTATTAACTACCGAGATTTTAAATTTCAGAATCCTAATTAAGCTTAAGCCAGTCAATTTTATAGGAAGCTACGGTAGCTTACAAAATTGGCGTGTTAAAGAAGATTAAACTTATAAAATGGTGTTTGTTTTCGGTTCCCAAAACATCTATCCTAACCCTCAGGCACATTTCCAGTCACGATTACATAGTACGAGCAAAATCCAGCAGCTTTTCCCTTACTCCTCATCCACACCCCATCAATACTAAAACCTACCAAATGAGTTAGAAAACAAATTCATTATCAGCCAAATGTCCGCGAGATTTGCCTTACAACAACAGCAAAGGTTTCGGCAAATCTAGATGGTATGTGAGCATAAGGAGCTCTATGGAAACTACATAGTAAGAGCAAAATTGAGCACCTTTTTCTTTACATCTTATCCGCACCCCATCAATACTAAAAACTACCATATGTATTAGAATGCAAATTCATTATCACTCAAATGTCCGCGACATTCGATTTACAACAGCAAAGGGTTCGGCAAATATAGATGATATATGAGCATAAGGAGCTCTAAGAATTTGCAAGCAGCGCAATCAATGTGTACATGCAACCATACAGGCAAGCAATCGTAAGTGGTTAGAACGGAAACAAGCAGCACCTCTATCAATTCGTCTCTTGGAGAGGCAAAGGATTGATGATCCAAGGGCACTACAGTGACGGAAGCCCCACTCTCATGCCTAATGTTCTCGATTCTCTCAAGAACTTGACGATCCACCTGATCATACCGCGCTAACATCCTACACGCCACGAAACCCCTGCCACTTCCACTCTCGTGAGGGCTCGAATTGTGGCTCGAATCACTCTGTGCGCCGTCTTCCACCCTGTTTCGTTCCCCCGAAACTATCTTCTCAAAAACCCTAACCAAAGCTCGCTGAGCTGGGGACAGCTCCTGGCGTTCGCCTACATTCGCGCTCGCGCTGAAACCTCCGCTCGTTTCAAAATATGGAGCCGGATTGCTTCCGCCTTTAGGTTCAGTTCGGTTCGAACTGGCGGTGGCGCATTCAGCGGAGGATATGAATACCACCCGATCGTCGCGCGAGGAAGCCGAAAGAGGCTCTTCGAGGACGCGAACTTTCGCGCCGGCGAGGTCGCGCCAGCCCGAAACGACGCCGCCAGCCTTCGATGCAGGGCAGAGAAGCCTGAATACGACGCCGGCGGGATGAGGGGAAGCGCAGTCGGGCTCCGAAGCGGCGCCGCCAACCGACGGCGGCGGACGTCTGGCGGCGAAGGGGGCGTCCATGAGGAGGCGACCACCGTGCAGTGCTCACGGCCGTTGAGCAAGCATCGAGACTATGACGACTTGTCGTATCGGCTGCAGTCGGGGATAAAGATGCCCGATGTGTCCTCCGCGTTCGCAACTGCTCCTGCACTTTATTTCCGTCCAACGTTCCTCCAACTTACTGAAGAAGTTGCCCATCAAACCGTAACAAGCTTACTTCAATTTCTTTTTTATTTTTCCTTTTTCATTGGTCTGAACTTACTTCAAAACATCGTAAAGTTAAGACAAATACTGTTCATCAATCAGTTTTGGTCCTTAAGCTAAAAGCAGCCAAGTTTTGAAATATTTAATTCATTCGATACTGATGATCCATGTATAAATTTTCTAAGTCGAATTTGCCCAATTCGAGATCTACTGTGTTGGAATTAAAATGCCCATTCTAGTCGACAAGAGTTTCAATAACAAATGTTTGAAATCTCAATTTACGTGATCATATCCTAAATTCAATTGCGAGGTTTTTAGTCCCACCATTTGCAAATAGTCTGAGATGGGAAAAACTTTCTCTAACTCACACTCGTGTCACGGATATAATTTGAGTCCAATTAAGATCCATTTGTTTTTTCACATAACATATATGATTTTGAATAATATTTAAAAATAATCATCATCATTTTTATAGCTTAAAATATTTAATTAATAAAAATATCTTAATTTTCGATAGCGATCTATATCCAAACACTGCATCGATTTCGGATAAAAAATTATTGTAGTGATAAAGTTCGGCACGCTAGTAGCCCGACCGATGATCCGACCGATGATCACCTCTAGCATAATAACTATTGATGAATTTTTTAAGTTACCGCATCCACATAAAATAATCGATTAAACTGAAAACCACCGAATGAAAAAAAAAACACGTGTCTCGCTCCAAGGTCGTGAATAGTAGTGTGCTCGATTTTTTGACACGTCGGATTGCTTATCGTTTTCGGACACGTCAAGGTGGCGAGATATTTCTCTCCACCTAACCACTGCGACGCCGCTCGCTGTTTGGTCAGGGGCCCCACTCCTTCGACGGGGGATCTCCAGCCACACAAGACGCCGGCGTGGCCTCTTGGGTTCAAAAGCAATCGAGCTCGAAAGAGTGGCGATCTCGGCCAGTGGATTTTGAAAAAAGAAGTAAGATGTGTACGAGATGGCTCTCTGCTTTACTTCTGCTTTTTATTTATTTATCTATTTATAATTTATTCGCAAGAACGCCCATCCGAGGTGATATTATTTCGATTTTGACATTTTTTGAACCGTCACCATCGTTATCTAGTTGCGAATGGAGCAATTGGAGAGTTCAGTCAAGAGATACGATGATGATCGAGATATCACACTTCAGATGACATGGATTTTACACTTAACCCGCATTTGTTACGTCTTTCGAGGACCGAGTTACGGTGAGATTAATTATTTGGCACTCCCTCGTTATAGCGCCGATTGTCCATTCGCCCCGATCATGATCAACTGATGATTTAAAATTCTTATTTCGACAAGGGTAAATTGGCGTAGCTAACTTTCTTGGATTACAAAAGGACCCGTCTCATAGCGACCGGTAATTAATTAGTTACCAAGGTAAGAGGCCATTGGGTGTCAACCAAAAAATGCTTTCATTGAAAAATAGCACGTCTTTTCTTATAACTAAATAGAAGCATGTGATTTCATCTTCGAAAAATCAGGATAAAATTAACTACAATTCTACTCATTAATCAATAATAATTGCAAAAAAAATATATCAAGAGCTCTAAATTGGGATAAACATAAAAAAATCCAAAAACTCGTCGTGAAAGTTCATTCAAATTCTAAAATTTTGAAAGAGTGCGATCGAATTACAAAACGTGTTAAATTGATACGATCAAATTACGACTCAAATGTATTTTCATGATGAATTTTGAAATTTAATTGTATTTTTATGATAAGTTACAGAACTCCGTCATTAATTTAAATGGACTCGTACGTGCGAGTCGTAAAATATTCAAATTAAGCAAGAAGTAAAAAAAAAGGCAAATCGAGGAAGGACGGACCAATCGAACCGCGCGCATTGCTCCTATCCAGAAGAGCGGGGGGGCATTATCGGAAGCGCGAAATCGACAAGCTTTTCTTAAATATTCCCCGTGACGTGCTATCCTTTTCCCCTTACCCCCGCTCGGACACAAGTTTCGAATGGCGAGGACGGAGGAGCGGTCAAAGCGGGACACGTGGCGGTCGGCGGAGGGCCTCTTTAAACTCATGGCGGAGAGAGAATGAGGGGGGGCTCGCTCCTGGTTGGAGAAGGGCCACTTTGGGGGGAGGGGACGGTCGGATTGTGGCCGTGGGGCTGCGCGGCCCCACCTCCTCGTCATGGAGGCAGGGAGATATTTTTGCAAGCCCCAACCACTCGTATATATTTTAATAATGATCCCTCCCCCGTCCACCTCTTTTCCCATGAAGTCCCCCTCCCCCACTTTTTTCTCCGCTTTGTAGATAGGTCCCTCGACTCTCCCGATTTCGCACATTAGTCCCCCGTTCTCGAGATTACACCTTTTTGGGATCGCGTCTAGAAACAAGAAAACCCCCCTCTCTCTGTCTCTCTTTTTTCTCGAGACCGATTTGCTTAAAGAAGATCGAATTTTTACATTTAAGTCTGATAATATTCGGTCGTCGATCAATGGATATGATAATGGTATGTTGAAAAATGTATGGATAGAAATTAATTTGAGAGGGTGGTGCACATGACGAGAAAGCGGTACACGTACCATAGTGCACTTATTAGACATTGATTCGCTTGTACTAATTCTCGAGATGTCAGCTCTGGGGGCAGTAATTCTATTTAGAGGCGAGGGAGGGACCAGAGTGCAAAATGTCCAAAAGTCTCATTAGTTCTTTTGTGGGAAACGACGTTTTTGTGGACAAGCGGGAAGGCTATTTCTTTTTTCTGGGGTGAGCTGATCTTTTTGCCCCTCTACGGATTATTAAAAAATAAAAAATATATCAAGGATATATATGAAATTCACATAGTTTGTATGCTTGCTCGCGAACCACTAATGTCATTGAATTGTTATTTGTGAATTTACTATTCTGTCCTCCGACCACCGCCAGTGTCGGCCCACCTTTTCTTTTTTTCTCTCTCTAAATCTCTTTCTCTCATGACATTGTGCCCTCTCAGCCACCATATAATCTCCTGGTCTACCTTCCTTCTCTCTCTCTCTAAAACCCTACTCTCTCTCTCTGCGCGCAGCTTCTGGAAGAAGACGAAGAAGAAGAAGGAGGAGATAGCGGAAAGCTCGAGCTTCGGTTCTTTCGGATCTACAAGCAGCGGTCCACCATGAAACCGGCTCTCTGCGAGCTCTGCAAAGAGGCCGCCTCCGTCTACTGCCCCTCCGACTCCGCTTTCCTGTGCCGCGGCTGCGATGGTCGGGTGCACCAAGCCAACTTCCTCGTCGCCCGTCACGTCCGCCTCCCCCTCTGCTACGGCTGCGGCTCCCTCGCCGACCACCGCTTCTCGGGAGCCAGCGTCGACCCTCGCCGCCCCGCTTTCTGCCTCTCCTGCTCCGATCGCCCCACCGCGGGCGTCGGCTCCCTCTCCGCTTCGTCGTCCTCCTCGGCTTGTGTCTCCAGCACCGAGTCTTCGGCCGCCGCTCCGAAGAAGGAGGGCAGATGCAGGAGCGCGGGCCGGAAGGTCGAGAAGACTGGAATATCGAGCTCCCTGACAGAGGCTTCCGATTCTCCGGCGAGGTTCGACGGCGCGGCCGCATTCTCTGGCGAGGTCAGCTCAGGGAAGAGAAGCGGCGGGACCGACGATCGGAGAGCTAAAACCGCGAGACTCCGAGAGACGACGCGAGTAGACCCCAAGGCGGAGGGCGTTTTCGCGATCTGGTGCAGGAAATTGGGGCTGAGCGGTGAGGAGGCGGTAGCCGTCGCTTCTCGTGCCCTGCGCGTGAGCGATGCGAGGCCGACGGCTTTGCCCCTGAGAGTCGCCACGGCGGCGTCGTTCTGGGTGGCGATGAGGTCGTGCAAGGGCCGGGGGATGTCCACGTGGCAGAACCTGAAGAGGTTGGAGGAGGTGACGGGGGTGCCGGCGAAGCTGATAGTGGCGGGCGAGGCCAAGCTCGTCCGCAAGGCGCGGGCAGAGAAGGCGCGGCGGGAAGAGCGTCTGGAAGAAGGGTGGGCCGAGTGCGCAGCTTGAAGCCTGAGGGCCGCGAGCCGAGCCGTACATTTCCGTGTGTTTCGATTCCCTGTACTTACGACTTACGAGGGTAGATCTCCGTTAGCTTAGGCGGTGGAATTAGTGGGATCCAATTCCCATTCCGAAACAAGACTTTTAAGTTTTTGAGATGATCATTATTTCTGCTTATCTTGCTTACTGACCGACCCAAAGAAAAAAAAAAAAAACAGCAATTCACAATCGCCCTTTCGAAGGGCGGCCAATGTCTGGTTGCGTGGTTCGTATTTCCAATATGTGTATACGCTCGAATCGATATGAATGAATGCTTGATTATTATGCGTGAATATGTTGTACTTTGAGGGGGGGGGGGGGGGTCTTAACAAATGCAATGAAGTAGCTTCTTTGATGGGGATCATGTGAGCCGTGGAAACATGGAGCGGGGCGGGTCCCTATGCCTTTCTAATCCTAACTCCTGTGGAAAGAGACCCGTCTTCTCGATCCTATAAAATCCTAATGGCCAAAGATTTGCCGCAAATTCAATGTCACCTCACCACGCGATGGGATGTCGTCACCCTCACCCCTTTAGCTCGAGCCGACCATATTCGATCGGTCGTTGGGAGATGATCTCGACCAAGGATCTGGAGACGTAGAAAGAGAGAGAGAGGCGGGGAGAGAGGGTGTGAGGACGAAGGAGGACCAGTGCGCGCGGGACAAGTGTTTGGGGGCGAAGGTGATGAGGATGCATCAACCGAAGTCGTTGGTTGGCTGTGATGATTTGCGTGAGTGCGAAGCATCGTGGCGGATTCTTTTCTCGTACAGCAGGCGAGCGGATGAAAAAGTTTATTATAAAGGAGAGAGAGAGAGAGAGAGAGAGAGAGAGAGAGAGAGAGGAGGAGAGGAGAGGAACGGGAGGACGGAAACGAGGGGGAGCGGGGGGAATCGTTGAACGTGAGGCGGCATCGACGCTAGTTGGCGAGTTGGTGGTGGCGGAAGGAGGGTGGCGAGCGTTCTTGTGGTTGTGGACGCAGCAGCTTGAAAGCTCCTTTGAAAAAACAAATTCACTGCACGGAGAAAGAAAGAGAGAGAGAGAGAGAGAGAGAGATGGTTTTGGGTGGTTTAAGATTCGGCGGTGGCGGGGTCCATTGGCTCCGTACTCCCGACGTTTCCTCGAGGAAGTCAAGACTTGTGGGTTCGTCAACGTCACTAGTCAATAAAAATCTTTTGGACGATTCTCCGGAAGCACTAGTTAAAACATTCACCGTGAAATTCTAGAAAACGGAAAAAGATAGATACTTTTTTTTTGTTAAATATGATTAACTAATGCGCGAAGGCACTCGTTAATTGAACTGTAAAGATGATCGATCTTCATGTATCGACCGTCCCGGCTATGTACCATTCGGATCGATTAGACAAATCTCGTTACATACTATGTGCGAAAATAGAGATCTTGCAATTTTTAAGGACATCAATTTTAGGTTGAATGATCATTTCGATCGTAATTTACAAACTTGTCGATTTTGGCTTCTATTGATTAAAAATCATTGATTATTCAATTTGACTATTCTATCTCGATAGTAATTTCACATGACTTGTTGGCTGGATTTAAAGCACTGCCATCATTTCCTTATTTGGGCTGCAACTTAAAGCATAATAGTGAAATCGTTCATTGTCTCCAAAAAAAAATTCCAAATTGGAACCATGTAGTGAAATTCGCTATCTCGTCATAATTTAAAGGTGTAGACCTTTGTTCATTGAGAGATGCCTTGGATGAAACCCACCAAGCTCATGATCGGAACCTTTTTTTTTTTAAAACAGCTTGACTTCATATAGAGAGTCAACAAGGGCTAGATTTGGGAAAATTATGAAAGTTTGTGATTCTTTTACAAGACAAAAAAGAAAGTTGGGGTAAGATTTTGGAGAATGGCGAAAGTTGGTGACTTTTTACAAGACAAAAAGGAGAGTCGAAATCGGAATTATCACTAAACCTAAAATTCCTACTTTTATTTGGAATTAGCTAGATATTTAAATTATGTTTAGAACGAGAAAATGAAACGAGTCAAAAGAGGAAAGTGAGAACTCAAGGGCCAGTCGGCTCGCTGTCCTCTAAGCTTTTGTTTATAATCAGTGGACTATAGAATGTAGCGATCCATTCAGTGCGATTAAAAGGTAACGCACGATATGACAATTACCGGTCGTTATATATTTAGCGATTCCATGCCGGTCACGACTCCAGAAGATGCCGCCCTTTTTATGAGTCTCCTCGATATTGTTCGCCTTAGCCTGTCTCATCCGCTATGAATATTTAAGATTAAAACAAGAAGTCAAAAAAGATATACATATATAAATGAAATGGGTTTAGTCGAGTCCGACTACATGAGTTGGATTCTATCTTGACTTGTCCGTCGTAGGCTCGAGGCCCGTTCATTCTTTAAGCTTTTTGTCTTTTCCGCACTCGTGCTGAGTGGAGCTCCAAAGGTAGGGATGGCATTGGGCATTGCCCGCCTGCCCACTTTCCACGGACTTATCTCTCCAAAACCCTAAGAAGGGAAAGAATTACATCTTCGCTGTCTCGCTCGCTCGCTCGCAGTGTAAGAGCAAAAACATTCACACGGACACCTTTGGATGGGCAACGTGTTTCGTGTATAGTTTTCTCACGACCCGAATTTTAGAGGAATAATTGTCAAATAAGTTTTAAACATTTTGCAACTTTACTGATTAAGTCATTCCGACGGATTTTGACCGAAAAATACTTATATGGCGACGACGTGACGCGATCGGACTTCGCTGGCAATCACGTGGTAACAAACTTTTATTCCAAATTTTTTTCATTTCTCTTCTCTAGCAAGCTCCGCCGGCCGCTAGCCCTCGCCTACGGCCGGCGAGGGTCGGCCTCCGCCCAGATCTGGCTGGAGCTCCCTCATCCAGATTTGGGCAAGGGAGCTCGTCTGGACGAGGGAGCTCCGCCCAGATTTGGCCAGAGGTCAACCCTCGCCGGCCACAGGCGAGGGCTTCGTCCACCTTTGGAGTGGCTAGCGGAGCTTGCTAGCCAAGTATTTTTTTTTTTAGAAAAAGAAGAGAAAATAAAGGAAAAGAAATTTGGAATAAAAGTTTGTCGCCATGTCATCGCCGGTGAGGTCTAGTTGCGCCACGTCGTCGCCACATAAGTATTTTCCGGCCAAAATTCGCCGGAAGAATTTAATCGGCAAAGTTGCAAAAAATTTAGAATTTACGTGGCATAAAAAATGATTTAGGACTGAATCAGCAAAACATTAAAAAGTTTATGACTTATTTGACAATTTTTCCGGATTTTAGAACACCTCGATGATATTGGAAAGCACTCGCTTGAACTGACCTTTACATAAACGAAAGTGGATGAAGAAATTGCAAACCACCGTTTAGGGCAAATGAAATTGCTTCTCTCTCATTTTCCGATGAAGCAATACGTAAGATGAGGAAAATCACGTGATGCCGAATCAATCACACGGTAAACAATTACAACCGTCAAGGATAATTTTGTGCTCTAAATTAGGGTTTCGTGGTCAAAATAGGGCACTCCGAATAAAAATATAAACCGGGTGCTGTTAATTGGACATTGTTGTACTTGGGACGAGACATCCAATAGCTTGATTTACCGAGATTTTTCCCACCTTTAAAAAAAAATCGGTAGTCAAAAGGGTCGACCTCAAATCTCAATATCGGAATAAATTTGTCTAATTGACACTGCACGGTCCATTTAGTATAAAGATAATTAATTTAATCATATCCAGAATTCAAGAAGTAACCGTGCATGATTCTCATTGATTGCATATCAATCAATAATAATAAAAAGACAAATAAGTAAAGTATAATTTAAAAGTCCCCAACTCTTGTTCTTTTCAGGAGATATCGTGATTGATACATATCAATTAAATTTGAACAGATACCGTTTTATTATGACAACGTGGAGACATCTCGCGATTGGCTTGTCAAAATGTCTATGTTATAGCTTCATTGTGCCAAAAATGGCAACCTTTCTCCCTTAATGGAGTCAGCCTTAGCATGTTTATTAATGTTTCATCAACCCTTCCCATATTTAGTAATGTTTCATCAACCCTTCCCATACTAATCTTGACCTATCCCTGCTTTTTCACAGTAGAAGGGTAAGGAAGAAAGATTCCAAGAAAAAGCAACTTTCCTCTTGTGGCAAATCCAAATCCAAGTTACCGATGGTAATAAACCTGCTTCTTTTGGAGCTGGAGGATGTCCCGGGCAACCTCAATGACAAAAGAACACAGCCCACCTTCTTAAACCCACCGAAACACACTGCACACTGCACGAGCGTAGTTCCTCAGATTCCGCCTCACCGGATCCCCTTTTCTCAGTCCTCAAAGTTCTCAGCTTTTTCCTCAAGAAGCGTTTCTTTGCACGTACTTTGATCCCTTTCTCTGCGTGCATTTTATTCCATGGAAGCTTTTTCGAGCACGGTGTTCTCGTCCCGAGTCCCCGAGACATACCCAGTTCTGAGCAGCCCCGTTTTTTCAATCAAGTCGCCCAACAATCGAATTGGGTGTCTCCGGATGATCGAAAGTGGTCACTTTCGCGGCCTCAGAGCATGCGCCTCGACACCCGAAGGGTCCGGCGAGGGTGAAAAGGACGGGCCGTTGAATGATGCGATCGATTTGATGTCCGAGGATGCTGTGTCTTCTTCCCAGGTATTGTTTAGTGTCTGCGCAAGTTCTGAAGTTCTTTTCTGTTTATTTAATGTGGTTTTGATGACGATTCTGTGTGTGACGCGTATCAACCTGACGGGCTTGCTTGAGAGATGAGTGGCGGAAATTTTGGGAGAGAACTGCAAATGTGGTCCGTTCACTTGTTGCTGCAGAGAGAATTGGTGCTAGAATGCTGTAACATAATCATAGAAAAACCTGCAAGTCTTGTGCTATTTCCTTTTGCAATTTGGCTTGCAGGAGGATGTCTCTGATTCAGACTGAACATATGGAGGGATTTAATTGTTAAAGAAACGAGTTTGATGTTAGGAAGTTACTGGCGGAGCATCTGCGTACTACCAATGACAAACAAGCTGAAGACTTTCTGGCCTACACATGATTTTTTGGGAGGAAGAATATGTTGCCTATCTGCCCGCTCAGCAGCCTAGGTTCTACAAAATACTGAACGCACTATCCAGATAAGGGATAAGATGAGCCTGGATTAATGTAATCAACAATTCAGATGTTTCTACTTGTGGAATAAGGAGAGAATGATGTATGGAGAGTCTCTACTTACTTGTTGGGAATGGTTAAAGCGCTTTTATTATATGCTGTCATGTATTATAATGTCCATGGTCCAAGGTAGAGTCAAAGTGTCCCAGAGAATCTCTGTCCTAATTAAACAGCCATAACTTTGAAGACGCATTCTGTTGCCCTAGGTTGGTATTATTCTCTGTTTGAAGAAGCATTTTGTTGCCCTAGGTTGGTAATATTCTCTGTTTTCCTTTTTTTTTTTTTGCGTACGGAAGCTGTTCTTGCTCTTTGTCAAGGTGGGAGGGGCTGTAACTCTTTATTTTGAGATCAGTTTGCCGTTGGATCAGACTTTGCTGAACATATCAAGTCTCATAAATTCATAGTTTGGGATGATTGTTCTCCAGTTATTGGGGAAAGGAGAACAAAGCCTGGAGTCAGATTCTTTGATGCTTAGATATTTGGTGAAGTGGCTAATTTAGTTGGATACTAGAACTAATAGACCTGTCAGAGTTGGGGAAAGTGTTATTTGAGCTGGTGGGACAAATCACTTAGTGTACTCATCCATGGGCGCTTCGGAGACTACTGCGTGAAAGAAGAGCTTTGTATCTCAACTTTGTGTAAATATTTTCCTCGTGATAATGTTTGCTATCATTTTACTTCTCAGATATGCAATGTTACTTAGATATTTTGTCTTTGATGAGAGATGATACTAGTTCAAATTTATTTTCCCAGCTTATTGTCCTTTGCTTATCAGGCTAATATCAGCCAGGTGATGCATGGAGCTCCTGTTTTAGCGCAGTATGTTATTGAAGGATTTTGTATTTCTTCATCAACCTAGTCATTATACATTTTCTTGTTTTAAGGGTGATGTGAGGCCGAACCAACACAGTGAAATGAATATGGATAGAGCATTAGAGAATGAGATGCCCATTTCAGTCCCATATGGAAGCAGCACAAGAGCTGGGCTTTTCAGGACTCCAATATCTGGTGGGGTCCAAAGTGCAACCTCAGCTCATGGTTTACCTCGGCCGGCGTTGGCAGTTCGCAATCTGATGGAGCAGGTAAGTTCTGATTCTTGCACATTTTTGTCAGTCTTCAATGAGCCCATGTGATGAAAAAACCTGTCTTTTGGCTTTTGTTCCTCCCCATTTGTGTTATTATGTAGATTCCTTTATGCTGAAGCTAACACGTGCGGTTCCAGGCCAGATTTGCTCATTTGTGCACCGTAATGTCTCGGATGCATCATCGACGGGAAGGATACCCTTTTGGTTCACTGGTGGATTTTGCACCTGACCCCATGGGCCGTAAGTTCCTAGCATCCCTAGTTTTGGTTGAAGACATAGGCGTTGTCTGAAATACTAGTGACATGCAGTGAACTGAATTGGCACCTTACTCGAGAGTCTTAACACTATGATTAGTTGCTAGTATCAGGTGGAGATCAGCCTTCTGTTTCAATGATAAGTTCCAATTAAATTACTTTCACTACAAGAATCTAAACTATATTCTGCAGATGGTCTATCCATTAATTTAGACTGCTTTTATTAATTTTGAAACTTTGTTGGCAACATCAATGTGTCCCTGGTAACTTGGGCTTAATATGGTCGATCGGTAATGAATTTTATTATCGTCTTTTTTCTATCATTGGTTGTGATAGATATTGCCCTATTTGGTATTGTAGACCCTATATTTTCATTTTCACCCTTGGCAATCCACACGAGGAACTTATTGGCTGACCCAAGATGCACCCTAGTTGTACAAGTAATATTCTTTTTTCTTGAAGGTCTGATTATTAATTTTCTTTTTGCGGATTTATTTAATTGGCTATCCTTTTGTCCCCTCAGATACCTGGATGGAGTAGCTTGTCAAATGCGAGGGTGACCATTTTTGGTGATGTTTATCCCCTTCCGGCAGACCAGCAGGTGACCATTTTTGGCTTGACAAATGCAAGCTTTGTTTGAGAATCTTGTCTTATGGATTTTAATAATTTGTCCCATTGAACTATTGGGAGCTAGATGCTAGGTATATGAATTATGTGATTGGCGACTTTATATTGGCTTGTCTTATATAGTGGTTTTTTATTCGGCTGCTATTTGCCTCCAGTCCCATGCATCTGTTTACACATAGAATTTGCATAAGATATGTGGCAAGAAAGTGGATCCCCCTATCAATAATAATTTCTCTGTACAAAATTCCTATTTTGGTTTAGTTATTTTGTTTATGAGCTTGTGTGCTGCTAGGGATGGGCGCATAAGCAATATATTGCTAAACATCAGCAGGGGCCTTCCCAGCAGTGGGGGAATTTCTACTATTTCAGAATGCAGAATATCAGGTGTGTCTTTGGTTTTATCATGTAAAGGCTATCTTTATAGTGAGACTTGGATGTCATGTCACATATGGTTGTCTTCAATGATAATAATCATTACAAAAGCAAGTTATCCATTTTCTATATCTTTTCTTTGTGGTTTGGTCAAGGCTATCCATTTTAGAGAGGCTTCTAGATCTTCACAGAGAGCTAAGTTTTTATCCAAGCTGGAAGTAATCGCCTGCTCCTGTGTGTAAAAGGATGATGTTGATTATGAAGTTAATTAATCTCTCATATAAAGATTGGTTTCATTTGTTTGTTATGGTTATTGGTTATAACAATTCCATGTAATGTTGGAGCAAGTTCTAACTTTTTGACTGGTTGGTGCTCAGATTTATTTTAGATTAACATCTCCTTTTTATTAACTCTTTGGTTGCTTATTTATTGTCTCTACTCTGGCTATCAAATTACATGAATTTGCTCTTATAATGACACGCAGTGATAATATAGACTATCATTGTAATGATTTATTTTAACATGCATTTGGACACTCTGAAAGGAAAGTAATTATGTTACACCTTTACCATTGGATTGAATGTCAATTCTTTTTCCTGTGCCTTTTGTGACTTGCTCTTCTTATCATCATTTTATATCTTATTGTGGTAACTAACTTTGTTTGTGGCCATCAGCGATATATATTTTATTGGAGGCTTCGGTACTGTTGCTTGGGTTGATGTCAAGGAGTATGAGTCCTTACAACCAGATAAAATTGCAGTTGATGGAGGCGAGCAAAATTTAAAGGTTGAACCATTACACTCTACGTTCTGAAATGGAGATTAGGTTGTCACAAAATTTGTGACCCATCTTTTCCATGTATTTAACTGATGCGATTTATCATCGACATCATCATCGCAGTCATAGAAGTTATTATCGTGTTATCTGTAATAATCAGAAGATGATAATGATTTGCTGATATAGGGTTTTAGATGGGTATACTCATTTATCCTTCCCAAATTTCCCTGGACAAGGTTATTCTGTTTGTACTTGTATCAGAGGATAAAAATTGTACGTCTGCTATAGCAGGTGCTTAATGTGGTGTATGTCCTCATCTGCAGGAACTCAATGCAATATTTTCTAAGCCCTTAAAAGAGCTTCTGTCTACTGAAATTGAGGTAGACGATGTTGCTCTCATATCAATAGACAGCAAGGGAACTGATATTCGTGTTCGGCAAGGTGCACAGGTACTTGCGTCATGTAACGACATGGTTTTGCTTTGTGCATGTCGCTGGTGGTCCATTAATTAAATCTATGCAGTTCTTTTTCTGCAGTTTAATATACAGAGGATATCATTTGATGAAAGGAATGCTGTCCAAACCTTGGAGGAAGCTAAGGCCGCCCTTCGGAAGCTAATCAATAAGGGTAAAGTTCCATATTTGCAGAAATAGACGATGCCAACATAATCTTAAATTTTCGGGTCCTTGTTCACCAAAGAGGTGATTAGGAGCGAGGGATTAATGACCCAGCTACCGTGCCAATCTTTGCATCATTGTTGAAGTTTTGCCGTATTTGAATATGTTTGTATAAATTAGGACATTAGAGCAAAGTAATTAGGTACTCTTGCTACTTTGAAAGCATAGTTGGTTCTTAGCTTCTTGTCAGTGGTTTGATACTCAATAGATTAACATCGCATGTTTAGTTTCTCTTGAGGGGGATCAAACTGTCGGAGGATTGACCCGCACCCCTCTTACCTGCGCGCTATCATACTCTTTCGGCAGTGTCCCTTTGTAGGAATACCAGGGTTGCGACAGGCTGCATCGGAAGTAGGAAGGATCGTCACTAATCCATAACACCAGAAGATATTTGATGAATCTAAAACCCCCTCAATTACTTGCGTTTTGTTATAGAGAACTGAATCTCAGTAAATCGCCCACAAGCACATAATCGAGGTCAAGACACTGACAAGGCCAAAAACTAAGAAATGCAACACGTCAAGTAAATAAACAATCCTCTTGATTTGCAACATGGAAGACAACCAGCTCAACAGCGTAAACATTTCCCCAGCTACATCAGAGCCAACCCCTATTACAAGAGCTAAAGCCTTATAAAAATATGGTAAAAGAAAGAATTTTTCTTAAAGCTATACACAAGAGTGAACGAGAACACTTCTCAATCTGAAAATCATTCCAATCTGGCCGCCCCATGTAACTATGAAACGTAGCTACTACCGCTACCATCAACAAAGCAAACAAAACATTTGTCGAGAGAAGGAACATTGTTTTCACACACAGTGCTACACAGGTATCACATCGATTTTTGACGTGTCTTCGCATCTCAGAACAATGCCATCAAGGCTAGCGGGAAACATACAGCGCGCCCATTGGCATCCAGTGGTAATTGGCTCAGGGGGAGGCACGATCATAAGCATGTTCTCATTCCTCTGGACGATACCCATCACGCTGACTGTGCTGCCTTCTTTGATGTACCTGTAATAACAGCAACAGCAAATTTCGTAGTCATCATGCGCTGCTTTTCTTTAAGCAGGCAGGTAAAGCGTACACACATGCATGAGTGATGACCCCTTTGAATAGGACAATCTCAAGGACCAAATTACAAGGGCAACCCTCCATAAGGGACCATATTCTGATCAGTCTAAGGAGAGCATACAGCCTTACATATCTTCATGTCCACATGGTAGTTGGAACTACTGGGATGATTAAAAATGAAGTCTAAGAAGCATGCCAAATGATGATATACATCTCAGAAATTAGCATAGATAACCACATCTTTGTTGCAAATTCATCTTTACATCCTTGCATGCACCAGCAACATGCTTATTTACTTGGAAGGAAATATGGACAGATCTTATTCTGTCTCTTAGCCTAAGGTTGCCCGACAACTACCACCATATCAAATAGATATACGATGACTAGGGTGCATAAAAGACAACAATAGGCGGCAATTATAGGTTCCATCAAAACCCCCATGCGCTTCCTTCACTTGATATTTCAATACATGTTATCTATTAAAGGTTCTGAGGAAGTTTTACCAAAATGTTTACTGCCACCAAATGCTATCCTTTCAGATATCATAACTGTCAAATGCGGATGCTTTAAAAAGAAAAAATTCAGTGTCAAATGCTGGCCAGATAGCTTTGAAGCTAGAGTATTTAGATGCCTGAGACACAAGGCCTGCTAGCACTGGAGACAATGCTCGTAGCTGAAGCACAGCATGTAAACATACGACAAAACAATTCCAAGGCAGAATTTTATGAGTGAGGAAATCAGTTAACATGTTGAATATGTGTCTTCTATGGCTGGTAGGAAGGGAAACAAAGACATATGCACTCTCCTACACCAATGATCATGATCAAGATTTCATAAGGCTGCAACATGGATACTCAGGAGCTCATTTACCCTTCTTTCAGTCGCATTACACGATCATCACTTGAGAGGTTCCTCTCCCCCAACCACCTGATGAACTCAGGAGACATGTCCTTATTTGATGGATTAACATCAATGATAATGGAATCATCCACGTAAGGAGTAACCCGCGCACCATAGCCAGTCTTGACCAAAGCTCTCAATCCAGACTGAAAATCAGAGATGTAGAAGTCCACAACATGTCTCTGTCATTAAGCAAGAAGAATAATAGCACTTAGAAATGGAAAAACCCTTAAAAATCTGTGACAGCATGCTGCTTTACAGCCCCAAAGATTATCGTAATACAACTCAAAAGGAGCAAACTTGGTCAAGGGTGTGAGATCCAACCGAGATGATGTTCGATTTTTTGTAACTCTATTAAAAGAATAAGCCATAAGCCAGGAAGTGATGCATTAAATATTTTGATGAAGTATGGTGTCAATAAATACATTCAGAAAGAAAAGGTATTCAATGTGAATTATAACTTGAAGAAACCAAGGGAACAAATTAAAACATAATGATACAATAAAACACACAATGATAATTAACTTACTTTATAAAAAATTAATGATGTTTAACTTACTTCTGCTGATCTAAGCCCCCATGTGAAACGACGATGTTTAGGATTGGCTGCTTTCGAATCCCAACCTCTATACTCATACAAACTTGTAGATGTATAGACACATCTAGGCACTTTATGGAAAGATGACTGAAGGGGCACATTACCACATGTGATCACCTGTAAGAATTACACATGATTATAAGGTGAAATCAAAGGTATCCCCACTTAATGAAGAACAAATTAGATGGACCCAAAATTAGATTCCTTCAATAATGAGATGGACACACAAATTGCTGAACACAGCTTCCAAACTTGATTGAAATTCACATACATCAAAATGCCAAATGCACCAAAGCATTGATTTGTACTCTCTCTCTCTCTCTCTCTCTCTCTCTCTCTCTCATGTGCGCACGCGTGCACGAAGTCATATCATGTTTAGCATATACCCACATCATCCATGAGACATGACTAGGTCTCTACATTCCTCATCCCCTCATCGAGGTATAATTTCTTTTTACCAACATAGGCTTTGAAAGCTTCATATAAAGGACCCCAAACTTGTCCCTGCTTTCTTCCACCTTCGAATATACTATAAATGTACTGCCATTTCTCGTAGAGCAAATATATTCATTTCCATTGTTAAGGAACTGTCCTGACCACCTTCCAAATATAAAGTTTTTATACAACATTCCAAGAATGTCAGCCATCAGCACATCAGAGCGCACCTGGGTTTCACTCTGTAATGATAAGGCTCAACTACCAATGTCCAGATAGAAATTTCCAGAAAATATATCCACATAATTCCAGCATAGAACATGCAAATAAAGATCCTACATGACCCATAAGGACTTCGAAAGTGGCATACCCCTGAGACCTTCACAAACTGGCCATTTTTTGCAGTTCTGAGATCGCTATCAGGATAATGCGCGATATAGTCTGTTATAGCCTTTCGTCCCCTGCAAGTATTCCATGTGAACAATGTGGCAACCAAGGCAAAGAGGACCACGACCACAATTAGAAGAATGGCATTGCGAACAGCTCCAAGTATAAAACCACCAGCAATAAATCCCATCACGAATATTAGAATCACCGACCAGATAATCGACTTTGGCAGATTCCTCATGAAAGATGATTCATTATCTTGGAGAAGAGTAGTAACAGCTTGAAGGTGAGCAACAGAGCTCTGAAGCTTCATTGACCCAACAGATTCAAGTGGTCCAGACACTTTTCGAGGGGCCCCGGATGAGTTTAGTGGCCCTGAAGAAATAGGACCTGATGTGATGAGACCTGTGGTTGGAAGAACCGGAGGTATAGGGCCAGAGTTTTGGCGCGTAACTCCACCAGATTGAGGACCAGAAGACTTTTTCATAGGTTCTCCATGTTTATTGAGTGGCCCGGAATTCGTCTTCTTCATTGAAGCAGAACCAGACATCTGACCAGAAGTTACAGGACCAGATGCAGTGTAGCTTGCCCGACCAGAAGTATTATGCATAATAGGACCCGAGTGTGAAGCAGCCCCACCAAAAGATCCGGTTCTCATAGGGGCACCAGCAATAGGCCCTGATTTCCTAGATTTGGAGCCATCCGTAGGGATGTCAAACATTTTACCCAGTTCTCCAGATTTTTTAATGTCACCACCTGTATAGGGCATGGCGACAGAACTCATGGTTGGAGTCTTTTCCTTCGGCTGCTCTGGCCGCCCTGATACGTATAGGCCATTGCTTAGCTGATGAGATGGAAATCTAGAACCCATCCAGCCTACTTAGAGAGTGCACGAAGAAACCAAGGTATATACTACAGATCAGTAGGAGTTCCAGTACCAGAAACACTCCTGCAGATAAGAGAGATGCTGTTTAGTAGACCTACAGGAGACAAATGTAGAAGCAATAACAGGCATACAAAGGCCTGAGGATTAAAATGTCAAAGGAAAACACAAACTCGACATGCGACTGATGATAAGAGAATTTGAACAATGAAGATTCATCAGCTGAAGAACATTTGCGAACTGCTATCTGAAGTCACAATTGAAAGATAAAACAACCAGTCTGGGCTATACAATTTTGAAAGACCAAAAAAACGAGGGAAATGATATCTAAAAACTTAAAAAAGCACAAAGCAACTAGGTATAGCGACAGATGAAGCCTGTTTTAATATCAAAAATATATATCCAGCAAATTATTGGTTGGTAAAGCTTTTGAAAGGGAAAAAGCGTATGTAAAATCAAGTATATCGCCTAATCCTATTTTCCAACCAGTTTAGCAGATGAAAAAGATAACTGAAATAATGAAGGCTGGTGCATAGCAGCATTTAAAACCTATGACTTAGAAAAATACAGAAAGACAAGCTCAAACAATAATTACAAAAAAGGACTAACCGTCCACCAGACATAATATAAGAGGCAAAAAGTATGATATCCAGGATATAAAGGATGTATGTGCTTGTGCTTGACAATATCACCTTCAGGGTAGCCAAGTGATCTCAAATAAACAAAAACGGAGAAGAGAAAAAGAACCATATCCAGGAATGGTAGATGGTATACTAGCCAAAAAAAAAAACAATAATAAATACTGGACAGTATATCTTTTATGAGATGGAACCACCTTGGCTCCAATTTCATAAGGTACTTACTTCTTCAGAAGTAAAAAGCCAGCAACAAAGTCATTTTGGCCACTTCTTTCCATCTTATCAAGCAAGAAGAGTAATATGGTGATTTGCGATACCAGAGTAGAATAATACGGTCCCCTTATAAGAATCCTACAGAAGAATTTCCCGAATAACCCCCCCCCCCCCCCAGCCCTTTCCTTCTCTCGCAAAAGAAATGGTAAGAAACTTACTCAAATAAAGCAGATCTGGAGCGAGATCACAGACTGAACTTTTAAGCGTACCATTTGGATCGAGAGAGGTTTCCAGAAATACGGAAAGGAAGAGTCCCCGAAAGAAAATGCTCAAGAATGCGTCATCTCTCCGTTCCATACCCGAGATCCAATCATTGAGCTGAAGCGCTCAACAAATTTCAAGGCTGAGAATGTCGCATTCCCTATACTATTTTCTTTTCCCATTTCCAGTCACACCAACTAAACAGGAGCTCAGATGGGGAAATGAGAATGAAAAGAAGTGGCCAAAGTAAAAGTCAAGCGATAGAGACCAGCATACTAGACAAGAGAACCAAGTCGAAGGGAAAAAACGAAGGCTCTGAAGGGACTCACTACCCAACTCAAGCCAAAACAAAAATAAACCAAATGGGCATGACCAGATCTGCATTTTGAACACACCCAGTAAAGGGAAACAAAACAAAATCAAAGAAGATGGGTATGGACAAAGGTGCTAGAAGCAGCCACGACCCGGCAAAAGCGAAGACTTTTTTTTTTCTTTCAAGAATTCAAGAGTTAGAAATGCAACAAGACCAAGAAAGCAAGCAAGAGAGCGAATGGGGCCATACCTGCGAAGAAGAATAAGAACAAGAACGGCAAAAGTATCGTCAAAGGAAGACGGGAGTGGATCAAACAGAAGTGAAGTGGGTGAAGCCGGAGTGAAACCGAGATCTCGTCGACGACACCACACTCGCATTCACTGTCGCCATCTCCATTCTGTGAGCCGCAACAACCGGTGGTTGTCTCGTCCGGCAAAAACCACCAAACAAACAGCCCCCCAGGTTCTCCCCTTTTCCTTGAATTAAAAAAGAAGGAAATACTAAATTATTTCGGAGTGAGGAGCTGAAATCACACCTTCCACCTTCTCGGTCTCATCATGTCCTCTCTCTCTCTCCCCCTCTCTTTCTCTCTGCTCCTTTCCTGCTCCAAAGTGACCTGATCGTGCTGTTGAATTGTCGTGACTGCCCCTCCTCGGTGGCAAGACCGGGGGGGTTTCTCGGGAAATTCCTCGTGGAAAAATGATGACAAATCGGCCCGGACACATAACCCACATTCTTTAATGATCGATTCCAGCTAAATATATGCGGGGCTTCGATTCCCCATTGGCAAATTGCATGCTTTACCTGTGACATTCCATCGACTCGACGGCCGCACCGAACGTGTCAATGCAGCTCACATCTAATCTCATCTCGTGTCTTAGCAATTACTAATGAGGTTATCGCGAACGGTTCCGACATCATCTTGCGCAATTCACTATTTTGAACTACTCCGATCTTTCAAGGTTAGTTCAATTAGGGGCTGTCCTAAATTATCAGACAATGTACAACTTGCACCATATCGAAAGTTTCAACCATATATTACGCGACTCTGGCACGCGCAGATCTTGAAATGGACATTTTCACCACTAATTTGTAGGATACAACGTAACCGTCGTGCGTTGTGTTAAGTGGGTCGATTGCAAAAACCAAGCTTTCAAAGCAAAAACCGAGGTGGTGGGCTTCATTGGTGTGTGCAAAAAGAAGCCCAAAAGACCGTTTTCGACCCGATAAAAAGGAAGACAGTAACCCTTTGAAGACAGCAGACATACACATTCTCTGCATACGAGAGAAGAACAGATCAGTCAAGCTAATTTGATGATTGGAAACTCGAAAGGCTAGATGACATACTCAGTTTCCAAGGCTTTCTTCACTTACAACATGGAGACAGTCTAGTCTGTCTTCAAAGCGCGAAATCTACACAAAACCCCCTCCCATTACAGAGACAATAGCCTTACAAAACATGAAAATAAAGAATTATCTCCAAGCTATACACAGAAAAGTAAAAAAGGAGAGTGAGAAAACCCACTTCTCCATGTTAATCACCAAACTCATTGCACCATATTATCACTATGAAACATCGATATTACCTTCCCACATTAATAAAGTGAACCTTGTATTTGCCTGAGAAGAGGAAGACAAATTCATGCAGACTCTGTTACACGGGGATAACATCAATCTTGGACGTATCTTCGCATCTCAAAACAATGCCATCGAGGGTTGCGGGAAATATACATTGTGCCCATTGGCATCCCGTGGTAAATGGCTCGGGTGGAGGCACAATCATCACCATGTTGTCGTTCCTCTGGACAATACCCATCACACTAACTGTGCTGCCTTCTTTAATATACCTTCAGTAACACCAAGAGTAGAACCATTCTTAGAGCTGATTATGTGCGCATGAGCAACGAATCTTTTATAGCATTAGCTTAAGAACCAAGTCAATAGGGGAATCACTTCAAAAGGATACTGGGATACTGGCAATAGATGCGAGTCATGTATATAATGAACTATAAGCTGTTACTTACGGCCTGATGAAACCAAAACCCATAATGCACATGGTATAACTTACCCTTCTTTCAGTCGCATCATACGATCGTCGCATGAAAGATTCCTCTCCCCCAACCACTTGATGAACTCACGAGACATATCCTTGTTCGATGGATTGATGTCAATGACAGTGGAGTCATCAACATAAGGAGTAACCCGTGCACCATAGCCAGTTTTAACTAGCGCTCTCAGTCCAGACTGGAAATCCGAGATGTAGAAATCCACAACATGCCTCTAAGATTAAGCAAATATCCACACATCAGAGAAGTGACGGTATGTTCCGCATTTGAGTCCATTAGGACTAGAAACAGGCATATGTGGCTATTGTAAAGACAAAAGAAATTGTCGAATTGAAATCAAACTTATTGACGATGGAATGAAACTGGGCACCATAATGGTGCTAACATCGACTTCTTGCCTAGTTAGAATATTGCTCAGTAGAATGGCTAAAATGTATAGCCAAAGAGCCAAATGATCAAGAAAGATATTCGAGACTCGCAACAAATGTACACGTTTTGTACGAAGAAAAAACATCAAGCATGGACACATTTTTAACAAACTGACCAATCGTGAAAAGGATACAGAAGATGAAGATGCGATGAAATACACAAGGAATATGTAGGAACTCACTTCTGCTGATCTGAGTCCCCATGTAAAACGATGATGTGTAGGATTGGCTGCTTTAGAATCCCAACCTCTATACTCATACAGAGCCGTAGATGTATAGACACATCTCGGCACTTTATGGAAAGATGACTGAAGAGGCACATTTCCACATGTAATTACCTGAATAAATACCGCATGGTTAAACAATATGAGAGAATAGATCAAAGTCATCTAACAGAAGAAGCGAAAGAGAAACTGAAAGGTGAACTCCTACAATAAACTTGATTTTGAATGCACAGAATACCGAACACGGTTGAGTAACTCAATTGCTAAGTATCATCATCGATAAAAACACTAAACTGCCTGTAAGTTTAACTCTCTCCAACTCTATCTCCCTCTTTCTCTCTCTCACACGTGCGAGCGCGCACACATATACATTCTGAGCTAATTGCTTACACCAAGCATAATCACATTACCCACCAGACTTGCCCATGTCTGTTTACTCCCTTGACCTCTCATCAAGACAGTAATGAGAACATGCAAACCCCAGAAGTTATTACATACAGTTCTTACCCATTGTCTACATTCTTAAATTCCTCATATCAAAGTTTAAACACTCAGATTTGACCATGTTTCCGGCTAAATGGTCTAAATACAACCATCAGAACGCACCCTGCATCTCTACACCAAAGTGCTTCAATATTCCCAGCTCCAGTGGTTAGGTCAGTGACGGTGTTATTCCATTTTTACCACCCTCCTCACACATTTAACTTCCAACCTTTCCTCTGCTGAGAACAGTCAATGTGGTGCATATATAGGTACGTCCAATTTTTGCTTTTACAAGCATACAAGTGCTTAGCACTATCCACAAGAAAAGGTAAATGCCATATTAGAAAACCAAAACTGATTTATGGAAGACTGGCCTGTAGAAAAATCAAGGTACATGCCAGGGTACAAAAAAATCACCAGAAAATCAAAGAACTGCAGGAAAACTTCAAACTTTTCAGAGATATGAGATAACCATTCAGGTAAATAAAGACAAAAATGACACTGCCCAGATTAAGAAAACACTGTGCCCATCCCAACATGAAAAGTTAATTAGAACTCTTGTTATGCTAGAGTAATACTTACCCCGGAGACTTTCACATATTGTCCATTTTTTGCGGTTCTGAGATCACTGTCAGGATATCGTGCAATATAGCCTGTGATAGCTTTTCTTGCCCAGCAAGTATTCCAAGTGAACAATGCGGCAACCAAGGCAAACAGGACCACAACTACGATCAGAAGAATAGCATTGTGGACAGCTCCAAGAATGAACCCACCGGCAATGAATCCCATCACAAATATTAGAATCACTGACCACATAATTGACTTTGGAAGGGTTTTCAAGAAAGAAGATTCATCTTCTTGGCTAAGAGTTGTAATGGATTGAAGATGAGCAACAGAACTCTGAAGTTTTACTGATCCAGTAGAGTCCAGTGGACCGGATAGTTTTCGAGGGGCTCCAGATGAATTTAACGGCCCCGAAGAAATAGGTCCAGAGGTGATCAGACCTGTCGTTGGAAGATTAGGAGGAATAGGACCGGAGTTTTGACGTGTGACCCCCCCAGATTGAGGACCAGATGACCTTTTTATGGGCTCCCCATGTTTATTCAGAGGACCAGAATTTGTCTTTTTCAATGAATGAGAACTGGGTATATGACCAGAAGTTACAGGGCCGGATGTGGTATAGCCTGCTCGACTGGAAGCATTATGCATAATAGGGCCGGAGTGTGATGCAGCGCCTCCAAAAGATCCAGTCCTTGAAGGAGCGCCAGTAATTGGCCCTGATTTCCGTGACTTAGACCCATCTGCAGAAATATCAAACATCTTACCGAGTTCTCCTGATTTTTTAATGTCACCCCCAGTATAAGGCATGGCAATGGAGCTCATAGTCGGAGTCTTCTCTTTTGGCTGCTCTTTTCGGCCTGACACATATAGGCCATTGCTAAGCTGATGAGAAGGAAACCTGGAACCCATCCAGTCTTTCAAAACAGCCCAGGAAGAATTTCCACAGGCACGCACAGCTCAGTCCAAGTTGAAGAGCCACAGAAATTTCTTGTAAAAATGTGGAAATATGCAGCGTTTACAAGCACTTCCAGAAGATTGAAGCCGAAGTATCTCTGAGTAGATCACAAGCCAGACCTAGTCAACCATACATATGTAAGGATAAGAACGTTGAGAGCAAACTGAAAAAAAGTATCACGTAAGCTTGAGATGAGACTGCAGAGGGGGAATGCAAAAGAAGCATCAGAACCAGGAAATTCGGAAAATACAATCTCAAGCTACAATTTGAACTAAATGACCACCGGCAAAGCTAAAGGGAATGTAAATCATAGCAGTTGACAATAATCCTATCCTCGAACCATCCAGAAGATAGCCCAAGGTAAAATGAAACAAACAAAAGTTTGATAGCAATATAAGAAAATCGTATTAAGCAGAAAATTTACCACCCATAAGATCAAAGATCAAAAACTTGAACAGACAGGACAAGCTTAAGCAATCAACAAGCAGAACAACGGGCGAAACGATTATTTCCAGGAGAAGAAGGGTGAATTATCGAATCATGCGGAATTATACCACTAAACAACTGACCAAGCAGGCAGAAGCTAGACGGAGCGGGAAGAGCAGATCTGGAATTATTATCACTCCACGATCTAGACTTGAAAACATCGTCTGCGTCGAGCAAAATAAAGTCTCCTTAGAAAAGGAAAAGAAAAGGACACAGAAGAAGAAGGGGCGGAGGCATAGGGATGCATCATCGCCAAAAAGATGTGCATTCTGCAAGTCGCATTCTCGAGATCCAAGGGCACAGTAAGAATCAAGGCGAAGCAATACAAGATTGAAGGCTGAGAATGGTCGCGTTCTCTGCATTCGCCCATTATTAGAAACCGAACCGGAGCTCAGATTCAATTACCCCCGGAAAAAAAGCGGAATCAAGAACAAGTGACCGGGCTAGTCAAGAGGGCACAACCACTGAGATAGGCACTCACCGGAACAAGAAAAGAGAGGGAGAGCTCCCGGCTCGACAAATCAGGTGCCGCCCAGATCTGCAGAGTGCAGAGGGCGCAAAAAAGGGCAAAAAAAAAAAACTTGAGAAGAATCTGATCAGCTGGGCGGGCAATTCCGCGCGACAGCGGCAGCAATTTGTAGACCCGGAGAGCCAATCAGCGCCCCGTGTAGAAAATGGAGGACACAGCAGTGACAGCAATGGCTGCTTAACTAACCGCAGTTGGCGAAGGTGAAACAACAGACTATACCTGCAAAAAAGCAACCTCGGGTCGGGTGAAGTGGAAGTCGGGAGTGAATTGGATTCCCAGCGAGTGGGGAGTAAGAGAGTAGTAGAGAGAAATTGCAGTCGCCAGTCGCTCTCTCTCTCTCTCTCTCTTCAAACAGCCGCAAACAGCTGGTGGGTCGTCTTGTCGCGTTCCAGCCAAAGCGACCCTGATCAAGAACACCCACCAAACTCCCTCAAAATATTCATATTAATCATAACCACAGTGATTACAACACATACACCCTCTTTTTCTCCTCGTTTGACAGATCGAATGGAGCAGTGAGCTGCACCCCACAACGCGCCCCCAATAGTTTTCCTCTCCCGTTCACGGACACACGGACAATTTCGCCCGCTCAAAAAGTGCTCGCAAATCCCTCCGTTCACACGTCTCGGATTTGCCGTACAGATAGGACGGACATACGTTACTTCCTAAAGTTAATTCGATTCGAGCAAATCGCTTCATCTGTTAGTCAGCAGATGCTTGCAAGAGAACAGGAACCAGAGTTCATGGTCCGAATAGGTTTGGTCCCTCGAGCATTAATAAGACAAAGGGCAGGTGTTTTCCGAGGATGTGGTTTCGCTAATCGTGATGAAACGGCAGGCTTTTCAAAGTCCCACCTCCTCGATCCCCCACCTCTTTGGCCATTTTACCATAACCTTCCTTGTCGCTTCCATGAAAAACAGTTGCCGCGGTGCGACAGCCGAAATGTGATATGATAACTAATGATAAGCCCGTCAATGGAAGGCCATGTGTAAATGGAACTGTAATAATGTATTTAGAGATTATAATATTGGCATGGCTCGCTTTCACGTTTCGCTAATCGCTTCAAATCGAGGCATTTCGACGAGAGAACGAAACTTCCATCCAAAGACACATCGAATTGAAATCTAGCACTTTATCTGTATCGTGGAAAATAAACAATTTGAAAAAAAAATGATTAAAAATGATCACTTATAGACATTTTTCTAAATGTGTTCATTATTGATAACAATTTATATTTATGTATTTTAGTGAACGATGAATTATGTTTTGTTAATGTTCTTTTACAAGCGATATGAGCTCATTTTTATAAAAAAAAAATTCTAAATCATTCATTACTCACGAAAAAAACAGAACATTAAGAAAGAACTTTAGGCAAATGGGAGCTTTAAATTTCTTGTGAATAATGATTAGGTGCCAAGTAGGAGTAGGAGCACAAGTTACGCAAAGAGTGGAAAGCTAACCTAACGAGCTACCGCCTGCATCATCAATACAGTTTTTCACTTGGACTATGTACATGTAATCTTAGTGGTTTTCCTAGAACTAATACCGACAGCTACATAGACGGAACAATTCAGGACGATGAAACGTCTGGCTTCAAACCAAGGAAACAAAGGGGTTGTGAAGATGGACGGAAGCAGCAAGCAAGTCAAATTCCTCATGCCTCATTCACCCTAATTGATCGACTAACCACCGATGATAACTCTCTCAAGAACGATTCCAAGCCGTTCTGAATTGAAAAGTGCCGCACAGTGCCTTGAGCGCTTCCACACCAACACCCACTTCCGATGCGGACCGGTGATCCACCGGTTCAATAGTTTACCATGGCAGCAGCAAAGAGCGAGCCGGCAAAATACCAGTACCTGCTCGCCATGAGATCAACAAGAAAGTCTGTTACATGATTTTCATTTTCAAAGCGACCCGATGATGCGCTGTTGAACATTAAAGTAACGACACAATCAAATACATTCTCACAATTTCTGTCCATGTCGAGACTTTCAAAATTCACAAAGCAAAGCACGTTTTCAGAAGGCAGATAGTTGATTCCAAATTCCATTTTCAGGTAAATGGAAACTCAAAATGTTCTCACTCGAAACAAATCGGGCCCCAGCAAATGACTTTCGCCTCGCTTAATCCGTTGCATTGTGACTGGAGAGAAGCAAATACATGCAGGTATGCTGCATCAATCTTCCCATCTCGCAGTCATATTTCACGGGAAAACAAACAATGGAATGAGCTAAACCCACATAAATATGAACATTGCGTGCAAATTAGACTTATTGGTTCTCACTGGAACATAAGATTTTACGCTATGTACAAACCATCTGAAACAAACTTCGTACACAACTACATAGCAATACAAAGAACCGACACATTTTGCCTCGAGCGGTGAGCATCATGAAGAACGCCAGAGTCTTGAAAAAACTACGCTGCCTCCTGCTAGCTATTAACCAGGTCATCTGTACAAGCTCCCCTCTGACCACTTGGCCCGTCAGTCAGTTGAGACAACGGCATTCCTTTGAACTTTGTCTAGTTCCTGTGTAACAATGTATGAATTAGTCTCATGACTCGAGGACGGATGGTTACTTAAAAACACTAACAGTTCAAGATAGGATCAGTTTTATGAAATGAAAAAACGAGCGAATTTCAATCGGTATACAAGAATTTCAAGCACATACATATCAAAAGAGGAGGTTCATGTCTGCTCGGAGAGCTTAAACATTTAAGAGCATACACATCCACATCTAAAGACAACAAACGCGCAGATAGTTGATCAATCTCCCATGTCACCGTCTCACAGTGGACTCCCCCCAAGAGTAAAACTACACCCTCCCAAAACTAACGGGCATAGTGGAAAACTGGAGACCTTTCGATGAAAATACACTGCTATACTGATCATATCCAAGGAACAGGGGGAGCACATAAAAACCACACACTTGGTCCTCTTAAGATCTGTCTTCTAGCGTAAAGACATCCTATCTTAAAAATTGACAACTTAGGACTTCAAACCCTAGTCCAAAATTCAACCTCCCCGAAGTTCTTAGATCATCAGAGAACCCGACCCAACTGTTCAGAGGATGGAACCCGTCCTCCCATACAATTAAAGACCCAGAGATCTCACTTGATCGAGATTCAGTTGAGCAACACAGAGATGACAACCATTCGATACAATGCAGTCACATCCGAAAGCGGCATCGATTCTATCGGACTAGATTTCACCAAAGATTTAGCAGAACTAATTCGACATTCAAATGCTGCTCCGAATAGGTTCCTAATCATCAGAAGGTCACGGAGACACGAAACCAACCCAGCCCAGAGAAAGGAAAGGCGGTATCACCTCCGATGCTAGCTTCAACGCAGAGTGCAGTAGCTTCATCCTTCCTCATCCTCGGATTGAGATTCGGCATCTGACGTCCGCACAGCTTCCTCCGGATAAGCAGACGGAAGCGCACCTGTAACAATCACGTTCAGAGGGAAAGATGATAATGATGAGCAAGGAGAATAACAAAACCTTCAATCAGGTCAAGCAAACGAAACAAGAGGAATCACAATTCCACATCACAGATTCTTCTCGACGAAGTCACGAGGGCAGATAACTAATCAAAACTAAATCGAAAACCTAGAGGGCGGGTGAAAAAGAGGAAGGGATGGGGGTAGAATTACCGTGGATGAAGAAGGAAGAGGAGGGCCAGCCGTGAGGAGAGGCAGCGGCGGCGGAGGAGGAGGAGAGAAAGGGTTCGGCGAGGGGGGAGGAGGAGGAGGCAGAGGAGGAGGAGGCGAGCTTGCCGATGAGCTGGGCGATGCCGCGGGACTTGGACCGAGGGGGGACCCAGTAGGAAGAGCCGGGGCGGAACGGGAGCCAATCGGGCTCGGATCGGCGGACAATGAGATGGTGGATGACGTCCTCGAGCTTGCGGAGGAGGGGGTCGGAGGAGTCGCCGCCGCCGACGTCGGGGAACGAGGAGGACGAGGATGAGGAGGAGTGGGCGCGGAGGGAGAGGAGGCGGGGGGAGGGAGAGGAGGTCTTGGAGACGGCGAGGCACGGCGAGAGAGCGCGAGCCATCATCGACATCGTCGAGCTTCTTCAGACACGGAGAGAGAGAGAGAGAGAGAGAGAGAGAGAGAGAGAGAGTTTCCTGGAACAATAGAGAGAGAAGAGAGAGAGAGTCGGTTGCTGTTTTTAAGGCAGAATTGGGTTGGGAAGGACAGAGGATCCCGGGAGAAGTCGCACGATTGCCATTTTCTTTTTCTTTTTCTTTTTCTTTCCTTTTTTTTTCCTGGAAAATAAAAATTCGAAAATCCATACGAAATGCAAATTGTCACAATAACTTGATTTTATGCCTATATATCTCTAAACTTTATCGCTTTTGACTCGATGGTTCTAACCAGTGGCGCCCGACTTTTCGAAATTGGGCATGGACTCGATTTTATCTCCAAGTATGTTAGAAACTCAATCATTATGATGGTGTCTTTCATCGAGTGCTCTCTTTCTTTTCAAGATCGATATTTTTGCATACCTCCAAGCTCGTTACCGTTGTAAATAATTGATGGAAGAGGGATGTGCGCTCTTCCCGTGCATATTTCCCCATTTTTTAAGGATATTTTGGTCCAAATCTTCCCACTTACAAGAAAGTGCCTACCTAAATTCATTGTAGTTTATGATGTTATTGTCGTGACTTTTCTCCTACATCTGCATTGATTCTCCATCTTGAATTTCTTCAATCTATAGTAGAGAAAGCATGACCGCTTCTTTATTTGTAAAGTTGGGATATATTTGCAGATTCCCGACATTCTTTATGTGCATGTGCTCTTTTTTACCAGAATGCAATTTGGAAAAAGGGCAAAAACGAGTGATGTTAAACATTTATTCTTTCCTTAGCAACAACCTTAGGAATTGTCGAGTCGAACTGATCGAATGTATAAGTATTTGGGAACAAATTAAAGTTCGAGAGGAATTTCAAGAAAGGGACGGTACATAGGATTATCAAATCAAAATGCCCAAGATCACGAACAATTTTAAAATCGAACATAGGGATTTTTGGGAACCCCCAAAAATAAACACATAACAATCACAAGTCTTTATTGTATTAAAAAAAAGAAGAAGAAGAAAACCATGCAGTGATGGAATTAAGGGGAAAAACAAGAACAATAAAAAAAGGAAACAATATTCTTGTTTTAGGTGATGGTTTGGGGCCCAAGCAAACCATCGAGATTCGTGCGCTTCGCACGTGATGGTCGAGTTGAGTTCTAGACGAAAATCATCGTCGTGTCCAGAGCATCTCGAACATCTTCTCTTATAAAAAGAGCACCGTTCCCAAATTACCCTTACGTATTTTATTATTTGTTAGTCACAAAATTAAGATGCCCGGAATTTATATACGTTCACTTTCCAAAATGCATTGGATTAATTTTAATAAGAAATCGAAAACGTGAATGCTAGTCATCCTACATGACACGATAACATATCAAATTTTTCCTATCATTTCCTTCTTTCTTTCTTTTTTCCCTTCATTTTGGCAAGTGAAGGGGGAAAAAGAAAGAAAACATAAAAAAATATCCGAAAACTTATTATTAGATATGTCTATATTAGTACTAGTCATGTCATGTAGATGTCGGGATTGATGTCAGTAATATCGAGCCAAAATTAATTGGATTGACTAAATTAACACAAAAGTAAAGTATTTGAAACTATATTGATCAACTTAAAAGGTTTAAACTAAATTAACACAAATGCGATGAATTTAAGACCTCTATTTTTTGTACTTTTCCCTTTATGATCCTTTTGGATGTCCCATGGCCGTGCAACTTATTACACATTTGATCCATGATTGAGTTTCTAAGCCATCGACAGAAACATATATCTGCTTACCAAAAAAAGACAGAAACATATATCTGTGGTGAAACTCACATATGAAATCAAAAGAAAAATAACAAGAGAGTTCTAAACTCATTACACTTTTATCAATTCAATCATAAACATTTTAATTTTATCAATTGGATGATATATATTTTCATATTAGGCTAATTAAGCCTATTCAACCAATTTTCATCCAATTGCCAACATAAATATTGATTGCCCTATGTGGCACACCCGGCACTAACGTGAACATTATAAAGATATTTTTCATTTTCTTTACTTTTCTCTTGTTCTTTAAAGGAAGGGATGCGGTCCCCGTTGAGTCTAGGGGAGGCCAGCGATGCCTTTGCCGGGCGTGAAAGTTTTTTACCCAAACTTGGCAAGGGTGTCGTGACCCTTACTCTAGTTGGCCCTCCCTCCAAAGAATAGGCAAAAAGTTAAAAAAGAAAAATAAAAACATAGAAAATTTAAAAAATTATTGAAATATTACAAAAAAAAATGTCCAAGTTAATCTCGACCATTCTACTTATGACAACCGACTTTGACATCAACAACTTCCTATGAATATTAGCTGAACAAACTAATTATGTAACGTGAAAATGTTTAAGACTTCATTAACATAACTAAAAGTTATTAATTAAATTGATAAAAGTGTATTAAATTTAGAACCCCTTCTGTAATTTTCTCAAATTGGATGAATATCGTCATTAATGGCAACTCAAGTGACACCTCTATAGTCATGGTCATCAAATTCGTAAGGGACATCCCGGATTGTATGCGCTTCTCAAATGTCGCTTACCCAATTCAACACAGTTTTTTTTAACTTTTCTGGGGAGAAGGACTTGAAGAAGGACGCCGTTTCCAAGTCCTAGATCCGCCTGTAGATACTCCATGCGCGGTGCTTCCCATATAGGTATGCATTTGATTAGACAATGGTAGCACCCACGGCACAGCGAGTTGACAAGACTGTCCTGATCTCACTTTCACCAAACTATCTACAGCAATCTCCCGCTTCCCTTTGCTTTACCTGTTCATGGAATATATTAGATTTCTCCACACGGTAGAACCACCGATTTCCTTCGACATCACTGTGGCGGGCATGCCTCGGTATTTTTCATTGGGACGAGAAAGGGAGATACATGCTCAAAGATCTTACAGAACGACAAAACCAGAAAACAAGGAAAAGAAAGAAAGAGGAAAATGCTTGAAGCACTAGCCAAGGGAAATTGTCAAAAAGCATAGAGAGTCGATAAACACTTCCTTTTTACAATGATCCTGGCCAAGGAGCACAAGCATATGCTCCGCATTCAAAAAAGCCGCGATGCAAAAGAGTTCTTTGTTCCTCCTGCTCTCATCACCGTATGTTTGTATCAGTTTATATAATCAGATTGCTCAAGCATCAACGGATTACGAAAATCTGTATGGTGACCGACTCGCTTTTACAGCCATGAAGTTTTTGGAACCTTACTGTGTGTCGTGTGCTCGCAGAGAATAACAAATTTCTGCTTCCAAATTTCGAGCACATGTACAAACCAACCAACCAACCGAAGGAGTATATTGGCCCTGGATAAAGAGAGGATAATAATGAGCTTTAAGATAAACCGCAACAGTTAAAAGAACACAGACAACTCAAAGAAAGAATCCGTGTGGCTCATATGGCAACATAACATAAATTGGAAAAATTCAACAGCAGAATAACAAGAGACTCGAGCACAAGACTAGAGTAACCTTTGTTATATGACTGCCCCAGTTCCCAGAAATTTGACACAAGATCTCCAGATTCTACCAGACCACAACTACATAGCTTTCTGTGCGCTTACATGTCCTCAAGTCAACTAAAAAGTCCACGTCTAATAATTTAGAAGATGAGAAAGCATTCTTACACAGTCATGTTACGGGATTTATTCAAATCGAGAACCGTACACCTTTCTCTTATGACATAGAATCATCTCCATTCCCTTTTACTAGGTCCAGACAATGCCTACTTCACTTGCAAATAAAGCTAATGAGAACCAGTTCGGAACATGTCACCCTCAACTCAATAAGGCACTTTTCATGTTATTACACTTTCCTTTTTGGTCTCAGTTACTTCATGAAAGCAGTTCAAATGTCATTAATGGAAAACATCCATCCACCCTGGAACTTCACATTAGCACCCTTCCCCCCTTTATCGTCCTTTATTTCTCCATCACTTCTCTCTCATATGCAAAGGTAAAGTCAAGTCTCATGAAGAAATTAAGGTCTTGTCAAGCACTTACACATCAAAACCAAATTAAATTAGGACAGCTTCTGTTCATTAATGTAAAGCTAAAAGAGGCAATTAGACCTTCAAGCACCAATGAAAGATAGAAAACTCACTATGAACATTATAGAATACTCTCAACTATCTTTGAGCTAATAAAGGCCCAACATTCGCAACTCCGTCACATGGCTAGGATCGAGTTCAGGGACTTCCTTCATTTTTTCACGGTCTTCAACCACGTATTCCTGACACATAGAATACAGGACATTCATGAACACGATCAATTATATATGATGGGCACTGCCACAGAGGTTTAACATGCTATGTGTGCAAACGTGGAATGCGGACTTAATTGGCAAAAACACGAGCACATATCGATTCAGCTCCCACAGCAATGTGAGAGAACCGGAGAGCGCTGAATTTGGCCAATCAAGGTAAATAATGTTTTGTGTTTCTTTTCTTCACATCAACATGGACTTAATTGGCAAAAGGGTAAGCATTTACTGATTTAGCTACTCTAGGAAATGGATAGAAAATTAGAAATTGCTAAATTTTAATTAAAACAATTTTATGAGTTCACAGGACAATAGAAAACCCAATTTGGAATTAAGAGGAATTCGTTGTTCAAATGGTAACATGGTAGGACATTTGTAAAATTCTTGTTATGCCTTTATTTCATTACTTTGCATTTACACGATAGAGACTATATACCGTCTTTCCGTTATAAAAAAGAAGAAGACTATATCGCATCTCTCGATCCGATGATGAATGCTCTCCTATCACAATTATGACATGCTCCACTTCTTTTCAGTGAACACCACTATACTATAACCTCTTTGAAAGAGGTATGATAACTAAAAGCGCAATGAAAGATACCCTGCTGCGACAATCAATATGTAATTCATCAGCAAATTCGACATTACTCCAAAAAATTTAGTAGACCTTTGTCAGTTCTTGTTTGGCAAGAACATGATAATGGCGTTCATTGATCCTCTGTCCACATATTATTGCTATAAAGAAGCCATAGAGCAAACCCACCAAAACAATAGCCAACACTGCACAATTAAACCAAATGCGTCCATTAGAAGATTCCAGAACTTCAAAAGTGATCTCAAAGAAAAAGTGACAATAAGATATCCCAAATATAAGATGAAGCAAATGTATTTTTCGGATTACTCAACCCATGCCAATTGAACTTTTCCCAAAAGGCAACAGTATATAATTTTAAGATGCATGCATGTCTGCGACATTGTCCTTGTGACTAAACATAGTGGCATGGAAACCCATATTTGTTCTAGAGAATGTCCTACTATTAGCTACAAAGAGATTCTTTTAACTAGAAAGAATTCAAATTAGATGTAGGGCACAGAAGAATTAAGTTGCACTCTAGCACTCGACAAAGTCTTATTTCAATGTTTTATGCAATTAAGGTAACATCAAGAGTAATTTCCGCTAAACCGTACAGGTTTACATTGGTTTGGAATGTAGCACGCAATAATGCCATATTCCAAATATACTAAATGCCATATGCATGCTTATTTTCCTATGAGAGGCAGGAGGGAGAAAGATGTCCATTGGTAGAGGTGCCGTTACCAGCCATTGTGTAGAAGCCATATGGGTGTTCTTCATAACCAAACATTTCCCTCAATTCCTCCCCATAGAACTTGTACACCAGAACACCCAACGATGCGACAATCTGCCATAAAAATGCACTCATAGTTCACTTTTGACCATTTGACATCGCTAAAGATGGTAAAGTTCCGATACAGGTAGAGAAACACAGGATTCTAGTCAAACATCTTGTAGCTCAAAATGTGACGCGTGTCAGCCAAGAGATGAAGATGCCTAAGCATTAATTGCATTCCTATGGAGTAAGGTTAACATAAGCAAAGTAAAATCAGCTATCCTTTAAGTGATGAAAAGGATGGCAGAACGTTTCAACTTTAAAATGATCAAATTCTGAACTGAGCATATTTTACTTTGCTGTAGCCATCTTTACAAAGTTTAATTCTCAGACTCTATGTCATAGTTAAAATTTCGCTAGTCTTTCTAATCTATCCAGAATCAGCAGCACCCACAAAATTCAACCAACCAGACAATAATGCTTAGGAGTATGGCATTTTCATACTACATATGCCAAATTGCTTCCTGAAAAGCCATACATGATTGATTGACAGTGCTTCAAAAGAAAACAGCAAGTGCTAAATTTTAGTTTCAGCATTCGTTTTTTTCTTTCGGAGGAAGAAGGGATGAAAGAGAATAAGCAGACTGTGCACCTGCCCTATTGGATTAAAGCCAATTGGAGTATTACAATTAAATGATTACTTATACAGGAAAATATATGCCAAAACTAAGTACAAGATCAAACTTCAACTTAAAAGTGAAAGATAAAATGCTATTAAATCCATAACAGGCAGTTGAATGCTTAAATATTAGAAAGTGAGCTTCATCGTCGTCGCAAATTCATTTTTCCACATATGGAGTTTACTGAGAAGTAAAGTAAAAGGCAACGCTTGTTGCCACTGCTTTCAGTAAACAATCCACAGCATTTATACACCTTAAAAGCAAATCAGTCTCGATCGATGAAATAAGACTGCTACACCAAAAATTAACAGAAATGAATGACCATTTTTTTTCCTTATATCGTTCTTGTATAGAAAGATTCGCTTCATGTTGCTAGTATAGAAGTTTTTGCATGCACATGCCCTCGGATGATGTTCAGCAGGCTACTTTCCCACCATCCGCTTTCAAATGCACACCCATTTGACGTAATGCAAAATGCATTTGTGTCATCCACCACAAACCCCTCGGTCGTCCAGCGAAAACCCATTCAGGAATTGACCTCAAAAGTTCAAGTTTGTTACCTCTGGAGAAGACTTTTAATGTGCTTAATAATGTTATTATACACTCAAATGGATTGATCTAAATCAATCAAGAAGGTGGTTTTGGTGAAAATAGTAGTATATCCACTTTTTCAAATTTGAAGCTGACAAATTTTGCCTAACAACCACCCAAATTGGACAAAGCCTTCAGAAGTTTGGACAAGTACATTAACTTTATAGGTCTTCACTGTCTAACAGCAATTTTCGGTATGTCAACCTTGCAAATCATAAAATCATAAATGAGGTACATCAGAATCAATTTCTCCATCGATTATCCAGAAATCTGCTCCCCAAAAATCATTGATAAATGATAAAGTTTTCTAACATGCAGAAGCATCAATTCAGAAGCATCAATCAGCAATAAACCTTCTCCAGCCTTTACAGTAGAAATAATAGAGCCTACTGCTCACGACAGCACAAATAACAGTGTGAAATTACACTATTCAAATGAATGCAGACAATGCCATAATTCAGTAAAGCAGCAGTCTAGCTAGCCCAAGAGGTTCCACTTTCTTTCATTTTAACAAACACATCAAGTTCATTTGGCAAAAGCTATAATACCAGCTGAACGACTATAAATATGAACGCGTGATCCCGAGCGACGAGGAACTGGAATTTCAATCTCAGCCACCAGCGATCAGCTGGCACATTTGCACGAAGCAGGAAAACTGCCCTGCACTCTGTACAGTGAGAAAAAGCAAAACCCTCCTGGCATGATGGAAGAAGCAACTCATAAGTAAAGCTTCCCCACAAGAGATTTACAGATATTACACTAATTGAGTACATATAGAAAGCCAATCTACAAAAATGGCATTTTATAGAAGCTAAAGGAAAATATAAACTCTAATTCTCATTTCTCCAAGAGCAGAATATTGCATATCATCCCCTTGGCAATCACATTGAGGAGATTTCAGCAAAGGAACAAAAGAATCACCTTAGTCGCCCTCCAATTATCAAGACATGATCTATGGACAAACTTTTGGGTTCCTCTGCAATGGCATGGAGCAATCAAGTCTTCGCCTGATAAATTTAGAATAAAAATAGATTCAAAAATATGTAGCAAAATGAAGATAGTCAAACACAACCACAGCAATCAACTTCTTTTTTGATTTGCCACTAACAAGTCCCCTCCACAACTGTACTACAAATCTACATGCACAGAGAGAGAGAGAGAGAGATGCTTTCCCACCCTGGCCACAAGAAAATTGGAGTATAAAAGGATACCAAGAAAGGTAGCAAATAGAGACCTCCATTATCAAGGCATATGCGACACTGTGGTTGGTCTGTATTAACCAAACTACAAGTCTCATCAACATCAAAATTTTCTAAATCATCAACAGCCACAGCAAATTCCCCTCCAACAGTTGTTATTTCAGATGCAGATGAAGATACTTCAGATCTCTCCACAACATCAGGCCGCTGCAAAATGGGTTCATTTTCTGAAGCATCTTCCCTACGACTATCATTAGATGCTAATTGCATCGCGAAGGATAAAGAATCAGGACAGAACAGCAACTATCATTGCGAGCTTTATGGTTCCCGCTGACCATTTCAACAGCAACTCAGGTACCTGAAAGTCAAAGGAAAAGTTACAGCGTCAGTGAAAGAGGATCCATCATAAGTGTCAAATTTTAATCGTACTAATTCATTACTTCATCTGCGCATCAAGATTCACCATTTGCCCCCCACTGAACATCGACAGTTGATGTGTCAGTTGATTCTACCCTTCTTTGATGTGACTTATTATGGAAAACTGAAAGACGGGCCAGTGAAAACTCAAGGCTACTTTCAAACGATTGATTAAGAGAGAGGAATATTCCCAGCGTTTTTGCTAGACTTCTTGAATGCCGATTTCTGCCTCCATTCGTTTAGCTTTCTGCTAGGAGTTCCACACCAATCGGCAAGATCTTAAGCCCATTTTCCACAACATTTAGCATAGAATTCGAAAAAACCGTCCAGGCTGAGATTTAATTCTTTGCGCCTGATATGATGAATATGCAACTAATATTTGCAAATGCATGCTGCGTGAAGAGTTTCAGAGCCACCTTTAAACGATTAAGGCCTTTTATCAATACGGAAAGAAACCCTTGCCCATAGATGGTTGGCCATCTGCTCCTAACATGAGGAAACTGGACGGATCAATAGGTGTCCCCAACCACCACTACCGCCTAAAAATAAGCCTCATTAGGATCAATCTCATTGCTAGTTTGGCCGTTTATAAACAATCTTTGTAGCTAGGCAGGCCACCTCTAGGCATGGACGATCAATTGAAGAGGAAAAACTTCAAGAAAACAAAACCAAACCAAAAGTCGAGGCCAACCGCATTGCTCTTAATCGTATAAAGAACCAAGGGAAGACGGGGGGCGGCTAGCCAAGCAACAGGTGAATCAACGAGCAGCAACAACGTCGAAAACTCCTCGATCACCGACAGCAACTAAGGTCCGCAAACACGTCGAGGCCCGCGGAAACGCAATGCAGCACGGAATCAACGTAAGGAACCAAGCTCGGTGCCCCAAAAAGCGTGACCGGAATTCAGCTCGGGGACGTCAAGAAGGCAAGACGTGAGATGCCCAAAAGAGGAACGGAGCGAGAGAGGTTCATCGAGGGCTGACCTGCTGGGGGTCAACATGCGGAGACCTTGACGAGATCACCCCGACATAGCCGCATCGCCTCGCAGACAATTAAAGGCACGATCTCGCTCAGGTGGTGGAACCGACTCCTAGGGTTTCGAGATCGACGCGAACGAGGGCGAGAGGGATTCAACGACGCGAGCAAGGAAGACAGCCAGAGAGAGAGAGAGAGGGGGAGGGATGGAGAAGACAGAAGAGAGCTGGACTTCGGACAAAACGAAATGAGAATGGCAGCTCTTGAAAACTTGGAAAAGATTGTCCTTCCCTGGAAGACGACGGAAAATAAATAGCAAGGGCGGTCATAATGTCACCGCCGGTGTCGAATGATCAGAAGACGGACCAATAGAAATTCTCGTCCCTCCGTTCTTATCGTCCCTTGGAAAACCCGGGCTTCCTTCGCGGGACCAAAGCCGTTTTGGTCATGAGTGAAACATGTTTATCGAAATCTTTTCGTTAATTCATTTTCTCTATTTTCGCATAATTAATTTGCTGAAGAAGATCAATTAGCCGAAAATATATAAAAGTAAGATAACGAATTTCCTAATCTTAAAAAAGTAGTGATTTCACGGTGAATTTTTTTTTTCTGATAATAAGATTACTCAAGTAATTGTCAATCACGTAAGCTCACTTCACATAAATCGTCGTCCAATTACATGTTTCCCACGCAAATCCCATACGATCCAACGACTCGTGCAATAGGAACTAACATGAGTAGAAAGTATCTGATGATTCTTCCTTCCCAATTAATCACTCGGAAATTAAGACATTTGCTTATGGATATGTACGGGACGGATTGGACTTAATCTTAATTGTTCTTTGTAAACTTTCTTTTTCCTCTTGCTTTTGAGCGACCGTTAAAATACGAGGTCAAAGAGGGGAAGTGAAGTTATGATGAGCTGACCCGACGAGTTGTGAACAAGAAATTGTTGCCCGAGGTGTTGAATACACTTGTTTCACGAGAAATATTGTCCATGTATTTGGATGTATATATTGTTTAGCAAAATGAGTCCACGTAGAGAATATTTTCATGATCAACAATTTATTTTTAAATCAGAAATCATATTTTAACTCGAGATTAATTATCGATGCTTAAATTAGAAATTTTGCATTTGGGCATAAGAATCCGAGTGCTTGTTCTTGAGATCTTGGCAGTACACCTAGGTCAAGATCCCTAGGCTTAGGTCCATCAAGATCTATCAAGACCGAGCCCAAATCCAAAGAGACCAAGTTTGAAACCCAATGGTTGGACCTATATCTATAGAGGTAGGGCTCAAGACACCAATGCCGGTTGGGCTTAAGACTCGGTATCCTTGCTCAGCTCCTTGACGTCCCAACTCAAACCTACAAAGACCAAGTTTGAAAGATTGATGCTTGTGCCCATGTCCCTAGTGCCTTGGCATGGGTCCATAGAGGCTAAGCTCATGTCAACATCGCCCAAGGCCAAGACCCTATGCTCTGGCTGAAGTTTATCAAGGGTGGGGCCATGTCCATTGAGATTGTGCCAATGTCCATCAAGCAAGCCCAACACTTGGGCCTAAATCCATCGAGATCGAGCTAGGAGCTAGGGTCTCTTATGCTCATGTCCATGTCCATGTCCACATGCACAAGGAATGAGTGCATGGAGACCGAGTCCAAGACTCTAATGCTGGTGCTAAAGGTCCACTGAGGCTGGGCTGGTGTCCATCGAAGTCAAGCTCAGACCTCAGCACTCGTGCTGAGGCCTATCATGGTCAAGTCCAGGACCCTACCGCCCTCACTTGAATCCATCGAGATCAAGCTTGAGACCACCCTAGTGTTGCGTGCCCCCATCCATTGAGGTTGAGCTCAAGACATTGGTGCTCATGCCTAGGTTCTCGACACCTGCATCCAGGTCCATCGAGGCCGAGTTGTGGGGTCCTAGGCTCGGGTCCATCAAGGCCGAACTCGAGGCCCAAGTGTCTGTATTCAATTTTTCAATTGCTTTGTGCATAGGCTACTATCGTCCGAATAAAGCATGTCTATTTAAGAAAAATCAAACCATATTCCTAACGAAGCAATGGAAAATATTTTCCGGTTGATTTTTATGTTTAAGCTAAATCTCTAAAGATGTTCTTAAATAATTTTAAAATGCCATTTTTTTTAGAAGTTAACGGTGCCTGATAATTCACTTTAAATCTGAGAAAGTAATAGGCACCTCTTTCCTACCCACACCATCAAGTTTGAATAGATAAATCTTACCGATATCCGCTTTGATAAGACGATTTTTATTCAAGGCACGAGGACATTGCACATCTCTCATGTAATATAAAGAAAATCTAATCTTCCGACAGCGATGAGACAACATCCTAAGTACACCAGACAAAAGTATAGTCCTTGTAATTCCATTACCCAAAACTAGAATGGCGAGACTGGTAAATTAAATATGTACAGATTCCAAGAATACGATCAACTCGAGAGTTGTGATGGAATTGGTCTTGACTCCAAGAAAGCCGCACCCGCTCGCGTGCTTGGATCGAGGTCAACCAACGCCCTCGCTAGTCGCTCGCAAGGACTCGTCCACCAGCCATCCAACGTCCCGAATGATCGGAGACTCCATCGTTCACCGCGAGCGGAGTTAAAACTCACGCCCTTTGGTCGCACGACAATCGTCTCGCCAGCTCGTGCACTTGCGGTTCATAATCTTGAGTTAGTTGGACGGATGGTGTCTAGAGCCAAATATTTGGTAATCGCGGGGTATTAAGATGTGCATGTGAGTTAAGCTCGCTTAATTGAACTAGCGTGGGATAAGAGTTGTCGATATTTCGTAGTTGGCTCATAACTTATTAATTTAAGCTTTTGAGCGAATGCGAGTCTTAGATAGCTAAATAGGTTCCCAGCTGAAAATTTTTGAACTTTTATTATGCACTTTCAACAAATGTTATTATAACTTATGTTTGATGGGTGGCACACTCCTCAATATATATCGGTGATCGAAGAACATCTATGGAATTCGATCAATGTGATTTTTGCGCAAGCAAAGGTGTTAGCGGCATAGAACACGATCCTGACGACAGCCTTCACAAGTCTATCCTAAAAAAGAAACAGTGATGAAGGTTGGAATTAGAAATTGAAGTTAAGGCATGTTGACTTGGAAAGATATCTGAATTATGATTTTGTCGAGAGAAAGAGGCAAGGATGAATGTAGGAATTGGAGATTCAAATTGAAACGTATTGGCGTGGGAATGCATGAATTAAGGAAAAAGCAAGCCTAACACTGGACTCATACGAGAGGAGCAGATGCGTGTATGATTGATGGCTTACTCCCGCGTGTATCTTTGTTTAGTAAATAACTCAAGAAATGAATTCGCGAGTTCACTCGCGAATGGAAGATTGTTGAGGTGCACGTATAATTTATACGGCGTGAAATTATGTATTTATTATAATTAATCCATAACTCACGGACTTAAGTTTGTAACCTATAAGCTTAGACTTAAGCCATCTCTCAATAATGTCCCTAAATGAAAGTATCTGGTTTTTATGGCAACTTCACCCCCGAGTTCATTTGTCTATTTATGCAAACCAAGCTGCTATTGATTGATTTTGTACTTGGAAGTAAGGGGAAAGATGAGGAGGATCTCTTTCTTTTTCCTTTCTTCTTCTCAAATGGCAGAAGGAGTAGGAAACAAATCGACAGGCTACTTCAACCATCGCTCGTTAAAAATAACTATCGATCGCTAGATCACGGACGGTATATCTCAGCCGTCGATTGAAACAATTTCCCAAACTCTTACGATGAGGTACAGCTGGGGGATTAGTTACAGCTGGGGGATTAGTACGTTGAGATGCCATAGAAGTGACGGAATGCGACGCGATCGTGTGGGTCACGTGGTATGGTCACGTGGGTGGCCACCTATGTCCATCCAAGATTCCATATGTGGCCAGACTTCATAGTATTAATTTTAACTCTGTGAGATTTATCAGGGACGGTGGGGACAACGCCAAAAAGTTTCTCTCTCGGTCGTCTTCGCCGTCGTCTCCGCCGTCGTCATCGTCGCCAGTCAATTTGCGCTCGTCCGCTGGTCGCCTTTCGAACTTCCCTGCATCGCTTTAGCGAAGTCCACTCCAGCAAGTCAAGCAAGCCACTGCTGTCTCTCTATCTCTCTCTCTCTCTCTTCAATCGAGTTCGCTCTGGACAGAGAGAGGCGAAGCCGAGGAAGGAGAAAATGGCCGAAGCAACGACCGTGCACTCGCCGCTCGTCACCTACTTCTCCATGCTGTCGCTCCTCACTCTCTGCCCTCCCTTCGTCATCTTGCTGTAAGTCTCTCTCTCCCTCCCTCCCTCCCTCCCTGTCTTTCTATCCGAGGAACTCGCGCTCTCTGTTTTCGCGGAAATCTGGCCATTTTGATTTCGCGAATCTGCATGTTTTCTGGTTCCTTTTCGAGTGAAGTGAGGATGGCATTGGCGGAGAACGCTCTCAGCTATAGATCTCGATGCACACGCAGGTTTTTGCCGCGACAGGACGCGCGCCCGATTACGTATTCACAATTCCGATCTCCGTACGAATGAACGTACAACCTAGATTCGAGTCGAGTTTGTTGTTTAATTCCCTCGCAGCATTGGACACTCAGCCTTGTTGTTAGACAATGCCGATCTTTGTGTTCGACTGTTTATCTCCTCAGCAATTGAGATTCCGGCCCATCTTCATTTCGAGTAAAAGCACCAGTGATAGAGCAGTGTAAACGAGTTGGAAGAAAGATTTGATGCATTAGCAATTGACTAGCTCAGATAGAAAGGAGTCATAGAGTTTGCTCTGTCATAAAAGACGAATTTGTTATGCAAAAACCTACTGGGACTATCTGAGTGGAATTTTATCCTTGCAGATGGTACACGATGGTGCATGCTGATGGGTCTATCACCCAAACTTTTGATTACCTGAAGCAGCATGGACTGCAAGGATTCCTAGACATATGGCCCAGGCCAACTGCTGTTGCTTGGACGATCATCGCTGTCTATGCTGCATTTGAGGCGGCACTGCAGCTCCTTCTTCCTGGGAAGACTGTCAAGGGCCCGATATCGCCTGCAGGGAATCAGCCCGTGTATAAGGTACTCTCTTTCTTGTTGACAGACTTTATGTTTTCCATTCCCCTTCCTGGCACACCTCGTGCACCATTTGACTGTGAGTTTTCTTATCCTCCCATGGGATGGACACACGGACAATGTTGAATTAAGCTATTGGTTCTCGCAGGCAAACGGAATGGCAGCATATTTTGTGACATTGATCACCTATATTGGCCTTTGGTGGTGAGTACTATTCAATAATACATTATTTTTATGTACTTCAGATGGTCGACGTGGTTTAGTTCAATAAATCAATGTACTTTTAACATTTTTTCTATTTTCAAAAAAATTCATGAGAGTTCTTCATTATTGATTTATGATGGAGAGAGCCAGTTTTAGTCAATAATTAGCTCATCCATTCATCTGTAATTTTGTGGAAAGGTCTCAATCATAGTATCTACCAACATATCATTTTCCCCTTCTCGGATATAAAGAGCTTTTCTATGTTGTCTCAGGTGGTTCCTAGGTGCTGGACATAACCTAGTGACAATCTGTTTTGTAAAATAAGTGACATTGTGTCAATACCGTCCTCATGTTCTCTATGCTTTCTGTGGTTCTTGAGTAGCTCTGTCAGTCTGGGCATATAATTACTTGGATTTATTTCTGTAGCCTGAATTTGACCTTACTCACTATCAGCAGGACATCCTCCTTATCTTTAATACTTGCACCAAATGCCCTTTCTCAGAGGACTGGTTCACTGGTTATCGTGCTTTAGGTATATGGAAGAATATGAGGACTTTGCCCAGTTTTTAAGACTTTCTGTTACAGATTTTATGCTATACTGTAGAATTTTTGCCATGTTTCATTCACAGTAGAATTATCATTTGGTTTCTTGTGTCGTCTGATGGCGGCATCAAATAACTCTTAGATGAACTTATCATTTTCCATGTTATTCTTTCAGGTTTGGTATTTTTAACCCCACGATTGTTTATGATCACTTGGGTGAAATATATTCGGCGCTCATTCTTGGAAGCTTCGTCTTTTGTATTTTCTTGTACATTAAAGTGAGAATGCGAGCCCCAAAGAAAAGCTGACATCTCTTTTCCTTTGGAAAGCTTAAAATAATGTCTGATGTTTGATACTTTCGCATCTATTGTAGGGTCACCTGGCACCATCATCTTCCGACTCTGGTTCCTCAGGAAATATAATAATCGACTTCTATTGGGTGAGTGTCTTCAGAAAAATTTAGTTTCTTTGCTGCAGGACATGTAGAAAAGCTCAAGTTAGTTGTTCTGATGTCAAAATTTAGCAATTTAGAAGAAGCCGGATGATTTTTTCTGATCTTTTGACATATCATGATGTCTGAAAGTTAAAACAGAATTTTCTGAACTGTATTGTTGGGTTTGTGTAAAATTAAGTCTCACAAACTTATCTGCTGTAGGTTTCCTTGAAAAATTTTCACTTTTACTCCTGCTCTATGTTCATCTGTCCATCTTGAGGCAATTCTAGAATTATCTTTTGCGACATATGTGGAATGCACATTTAACTAGATCTGAGGATGCTAATTGATATCACTTGTACAGATTGTGTCACAGATATTTATTCGACCTGGCGACAATGCCAATCTTTTTTTATGATGGACAGTCTAAAAAAAATGATATCTTCTTTTGATGTGATAGTTGAAGAATATTTATGTGCAAAAAATACTTCAAATTTGGCTTCGTATTTAAAATAATCTACTACGGTGTAGTTTGAGGTATATGTACATGTGTGCTTTATTGTTTTTCTAATTTTGAGCAAATCCTTTAAGCGAAAGCCAGAACGGCTTTATGGCTTTGCTTCTTGCTGCTTTTTTCTGGAAGCAGCTTTTCTGTTTTCAGTGACATTTTGACCTTGTTGCAGGGTATGGAGCTCTATCCTCGGATTGGCAAGAACTTTGATATTAAAGTCTTCACAAATTGCAGGTTTGGAATGATGTCTTGGGCAGTTCTTGCTCTAACCTATTGCATAAAGCAGGTATTCAAGACTTTTTCTAATGACTTGGCAAGAATATAAGTGATACCAATGATCTTTGTATTACAAAACTCCATTTTGGCAAGGAATTATGCGTGCAGGGTTTTTGAAAATCATATGATTGGAGATTAAGTTCTGATGACCATCTAATGGGCAATATCTTGGAATGGTCCTATTAAAGAACTAGAACAGAGGGTGAAAACAATTCAAATGCCAATTTTGTTTTCTTAAGATGCCTACCTTTTACTTTTACTATGGTTCACAGAGATCAATTCTTGGGACCAGCTTTTTAAACAGAGGCTCAGAGTTTGTCATTTTGAAAAGCAGAAACAGCTTTTTCAAGTGTCAAGTGATGTCATTAATTCTGATTCCTGTTAGACCGATCTCTTTCTTCTGAGAGTGGAGGTTGATTTCTTTGCATCATCTGCTAATAATCTTACACGGGTGTTTCCAGTACGAACAGAATGGAAAAGTTGCTGATTCAATGCTCGTGAATACCATATTGATGCTAGTGTACGTCACCAAGTTCTTTTGGTGGGAAGCAGGATATTGGAACACAATGGATATTGCACATGATCGAGGTCAACACATGAGCTATTCATTCTGTTTTACATGCAATTATCACTTTGTCCATTCAAAATAAGCAACTGAAATGCAATCATCCAGAGACGAAACACTAGCATACATAGTATTTCATTCTTGCTCTAATTACTAGTGAGTGAATTATATCTGGCTTGATTTGCAAATGAGCCGCTTGGCATTTTGTTTATGCATTCTTATTGCTTGGGCAGATGTAGAGCATTAATCTTAATCTTAATTTTAACACCTTCTATATGGTTTTACTGATGCTCGACTTTATTTTGAAAATGACTTTGGCAGCTGGCTTCTACATCTGCTGGGGATGCTTGGTGTGGGTACCATCCATCTATACTTCACCTGGCATGTACCTTGTCAATCATCCTGTTAACCTGGGAACTCAGGTGTGGAAGTGCCTCTTTTAACAATTTTACCACTAAGTGGACTTCATCGATTTTGAATGCATGCAAAGGGACAGAATTTTCTTGTAATCATTGGTCTGGCGATTAGATTAGGTGGGCAATTTGGTTTGGCTTTTCACTTTTGACCTTACTTTAAAGATTAAAAATTGTCCCCTTTTATGCATGAAGAATCCAATTTCTTTGAATACATACAAAACATTAGCATTTGAAGTTAGCAAATTTTGTACATAGTTTTTTACACTGATGTTAATTTTTTTCACGGAAAATTCAGATATGGCTAATTGGAAGGGCTTTAATATCTAAACAGGAGTTTGTTCCTTACAGTTGATTCTAGGAAACATATGTATGTCACCCATCAAACCATGGTTATCTTCCTTAGCAAGGTCATTAAATGTGCTCTTGTTTTCAATCAAGATGGTTGCAGAGATTTTTTGGGTTCTCTTTGGCATTTGTTCTGTGGAACCCCTTGCTCTATTTGAAGTAATAGTCCTATATCATTAGCGTACAATATGGTTGATTGGGTTAACATATGCTAGCAACAAAATCTGGAAAATGGCTGGAAGATTTCTTGTGGCATGCACACACTGATCAATTTAAATTATAAGGTTCTAATTGTTTTTAATGAAAAGTTGGTGTTAAAATTAATTGGGCGTGAGCACAATTTTCTTGGGATAAACTCGTGGCAGTCTATTCTGTGTTCAAGTTATTAACTGGTGTATCTGAAAGAAGGGGCGAAAATGAAAGCTATGAAACATTTGCTACCAGATAATTATTGAAATTATCTTCTTTTGGAATATCTTAAATTTCCACCACATAACTCCAACAGGCCTAAACTCAGGCTTGAGAGGACAAATGTACTATCTTCCTTTATATTAGGTGAGTCTGACAGTCCTCTTTTTCCAGCTTGCACTTTATATTTTGGCAGCAGGCATTCTGTGCATATATATCAATTATGATTGCGACAGACAGAGGCAAGAATTTCGCAGGACAAATGGCAAGTGCTTAGTATGGGGGAAGGCTCCATCGAAGGTGCTTCACACTGATCTTATTTTAATGGTTGCTTATGCTTTCAATTGGTCACAATCTGTCAAATGGAAGTGAGAGCTTTGATCTCTTTGACAGATAGTGGCTACATACACTACGACATCTGGAGAGACCAAAAACAGCCTTCTTTTGACTTCAGGATGGTCAGTTTGCCTATTGATTCTTCTGTATTATCAGCATCAAGATTTTAAAAGCCACTATAAGAGTCCTATTGTTAACTCCATGATTAGGTTTACTGCTTTTTATTTGCTTTTTAAGAGAAATCATTTTTTCTGCTTTTCGAGGTGATCTGCACACATTTTTCGTTGAATGTAATGAATTTGCTGGTAGATCATTGGGTAAACGGTATAAAATCTAGTTATTGGTTAAATTATGAATGTTATGAATCTACACGGTGATATACCAGCTTCTGCTTACAACTGATTGAATGGTCTATGATGTGGTCTCTCACTCATTCCTTCCACAGGTGGGGCTTATCACGTCACTTTCATTATGTGCCTGAGATTCTTGGAGCCTTTTTCTGGACTGTCCCTGCACTGTTTAATCATGTAAACTCTGTTTTGACAGTTTCATTTACTTTAAGTTGTGATGTCATGATGCCAGTCTTGAAGACAGTCCTGCTTACCTTTTTTCCCTGTTAATCTCCTGCAGTTTCTGCCTTACTTTTATGTGATCTTTCTCACAATCCTATTGTTTGACCGGGCAAAAAGGGATGATGATCGTTGCCGATCAAAGTAAGTGAATTATCTATATTTTCTTTGGATCATTCTTGAGGACATATTAAATGGAAGCAATGTCTCTTAATTAGCTATTGTACACTTTAGGTTTTCCACATACTTTGTGATTTAGGACAAACCCCATGCTCGAGGGGTTTTGACATGGTAGAAGCCAATATCTAGACCTTTTGCATCATTAAGTGGTCTATATCTTTGTTGGAGCAATATTGCTGATGCTGGAACATGCAGTGATCTAGAATGAGGAAGACTACCGTGCTAATGTGAAATCGGGGGTGGAGTGATAATTTGTCCTTTTATCTCACATTTTTTTTTGTCACTGTTTTACCAATAGAACGCATGAGCATGTATGCCGCGTTAATAGACCATCTTCGTGATTGGCCCAAATTGTTTCATGCGTTCCCTAAATGGTGCTTGTGAAGAATCATAACTATTTCTAGTTGTGATAAACTTTTGGAAAACATACAAGTCTGCAGTCTCGTCCTTGTGCATCGTCTGCTATTTCCATTACTTGCTCCCTCTCTTGGTGAAGCGGAGTGAGCAGCTTCTTCTGGTAATGTTTTTTTTTTTTTTTTTTTTTGTGTGTGTTTCAGGTATGGGAAGTACTGGAAGCTATATTGTGAGAAGGTACGGTACCGAGTTATTCCTGGTATTTACTGAGGTCAAGGCAGAAGTCCGGTATGAGGATATCGTTGGCGAAAGGCGTCCACGTGGATCGGCTTTAGCTCATTCTCATAAACTACAAAACATGTCCCCGTACTTGGTTTTATAGGATATGTAAGCGGTAGATCTACCTTTTCGAGTTGCATGCGTGCGGCAGCACTTAACCTTCTGTTTTATCTTGGCTGCTCTCTGATCTTCCATATATGCATCTTTTGAGAGACGCATTTCTTGATCAGGCGGGGGTGCTGAATGACCTCGTAATGAACGTGGAATATCAGCACTCGGTGACTAGTTTGAACCAGTTGCCTTGAACATTGAAGCTTTGTACTCGTATGTGGACTTGATATGCAAGTTGCGTGGTGGAATTTATTGCGAAGGTGCGTGATTCAAGGAAAGAAGTCAACAAAGAAATGAGCTCTTAGTATGGTCCGATCGCCATTGTGAAAATCCATCGAAGACACGATAAATATAAGCAAAAAGCACTAAAAAAAGTCTTAAATCTATTATATTTATGTCAATTTAATCCTACATTTTTCATTGGGCTAATTTAGTCCTATATTTTTATGCGTTTGAGTAAAGTGAGTTCATTTGATTAATTTCGACAGGAAATTGCCAAAGTGAATATTAATGATTTTACGTGGCATGAGTGATGCTAAATTGCCAATATGAACTTTTTAATGATATTTTAATTGTATTTTGAATATTTATAATATTTAATAATTTTTGAAACTTTTATTCTTTTACTTTCTTCTCTCTCTTTTTTTTTGGTCCGAGGATTAGCCAGGGTCGCTTATAAAAAATTCAAAATATCATTAAAAATGTATATATTAACCACCACCACATCGTGTAATATTATTGGCATCTACATCTGTAATTTTTAGTCAAAATTAGACAGATGAACTCGATTAATACAAATATAAAAATTTTAAGTTAATAGATTTAGAGCTCTTTTGATATTTTTCCAATATAGAAAGTCAGTTTCGATAGCTAACCCGATTAAAAAGAAAAGAAACAACAAAGAAGGGTATTTCCGTCCGTTAACTGAGAAAGAAAAAAAAAAAAGAGCTGTCTTTAGCTAAAATGGAGTGGAAATAGTGCCTTTTCGAGGAATCGGATTCTTCCGGAGTAAATTCGTGAAAGTCCCTCGTCGACCTGGTCGCTCCACTCTTCCAGGTACGCTTCTAGGGTTTCATGCGCCATTGAATCCGTGCCGGGATTCGTCACCATGCTCGTTCGTCCTCCATCCTGGGTCCGCCGATCGTCTCTTCCTTCTCTCTCTCTCTTCCCTCGCTTTCCGTTTGTCGCGAAGTAACATTGCTGACCCTACGTCGAGAGTCGGCGCGCATCTTTTTCCGATCGAGTAAATCCGTCCGTGCGGCGGTTTAGTTGCGAACTCTTATCGGGGGCTGGCTGTAGCTACTAGATTCACTCGTTGACTAATTCGAGAGTCCACCCTGTTGTTGTCCGGCAACATCGATTTGACCTCGTAAACGTTTCGCACGGCAGGGGAGATGTCGGGATACGAGAATGTCGTTGGAGGGAAGCTGAAGCTGAAAGGGAAGGCTTTGGACGTGAAGGCTGGAGGAGTGAAGAAGAAGAAAAAGAAGCAGCAGCAGCAGCTTCAGGAGAAGCAGCAGCAGGACCCCATCTCCGAGGTCATCGAATCCGAGCTCTCCCCCGGTTTGTCCTCGTTTTCGACTCCTGTGGGTACTTTTTTGATTTGGCTGCATACGGCCTTAACCGCCGCGTAGGAGCAGTTAATTTCGTTTGAATTACATCTATAGTTAGCTTGATCCTCCGGCGATCTTTATCCCGTCCCGAGATGATTTCTTCTGCGATGTGCAACTGCTTGTGTGGGTGGGAGCCGTCATTTCTGTTCCTGTATTTGTCGAAACTAATGCATTGTGTGATGGCGATTGGATATTCTTATTCATGCTTGAGGCAACTTCCTGTTTCTAACTTAGTGCTTATATTCAGTTTTACTATGCCAAGAAATTGATGCTGAATAAAATTTTGGGTGATTTATCTGCCCGACTCTACATCCCCGTTACCTAGAACTCTCTTGTAGCGTGCCTAGCTGAGATTTTGGCTACTTGTGCAGGTGACGGTGCGGTGCTGTCGATTGAACCTAAGGAAGAGGATATAAATGATGAGAGCAAATTGAGTGAAGAAGGCAAGGCTGCTCCCTATGACCATCATCTCACGCCTGCTGAAAAGCGATACATAGAGCAGAGGGAGCAGATTGATGTCAAGAAACTGGCGAAGACAGCTAACAAATCTCACCGCGACAGGATACAGGATTTTAACCAGTATCTCGCAAACATGAGCGAGCATTACGACATCCCGAAAGTTGGCCCTGGATAAGTGAGGATCAATCCAATGAGCATGAAGGGTGCCAGACTGAATCTCATGTATGTTACTGAGATTTCACTTCTTCTGTACATTATGTCAATTGTTGAACCTTAATTTAGTTTGGCAGTGTGTCAGGGAGCATGGCTGTGAAACCTTTTCTGCCTCCTTTTCTCAATTTCTTACCGATAGATAACTGGGATTAACTCTTGAAATGCGGATGGTCCTGCTTTGGCTTTCTTGTGAGTTTTTGTGTCAGAAATCATTAGGATTATGTACTGGTGATTCTCAAAAAAGTTCTTCAAAGACTAACCTAAGAGCATTGGAAGACTTTGAAAATGTATGAAGTTTAATGGGTCCTCTCACATCACCAGAATGAAATTGATTCAAGTAAATCTCTTGCATTTACAAAACTTGGATGAGAACTCATCAGCACTCTCAGTTAAGTGAACTTCTATGAAGCTCAGATGTCCAGCGAGGAAGATACAGATAATGGTGCTAATACTTGAAGCTGCCTGGATATCGTGTTTCTTACAGAACCTTGGATTTGGCAGCAGCCAAAACTTGATTTGCCTGTCTTACCAAGTTTCTCGCGCTTTTTTCTGTTTTACCGAGAATCAATCTGATTATATGCCTTTGTTGGCAAACGAAGGTTATAGATACATATAGTTCCTGGAAGGTTTGATTAGAATCATGAAACTTTCCTGATATCTATTGGGAACCAATGGTTTCCCGATGCTACCGGGTGTTCCCATGGGCACCGGAAGACTAGTGGAAGAAGTGTATCCGTTAAGCTTCGTCTCAAGCTCAAACCAAACTTATTATACTTGGTAAACACAAGGAACCATTGGTCAAACTACATTAAATAAGCACAGACCCGGGGAATCACTCGTCATCTTTTTCTCACCGGATGTCCTAGAAGAGACAGAATAGGTTGCATCTTATTGCGTACATCCAACCAAATCAAAATGACAGCATAAGGCTGGGGGCAATCTTTATCTATGGACTCTATTGATTCTGATGCACAACCAAAAGGGCAAGTGAGCTTTCTCAGCGCAGCCGCCAGGAACGTCAACCCAACGATCGAAAAAAATCTTCAGCATAGAACTTTTGGCTCAGCGTGTCTCATCCTCTAGATTGCGGAAACCAGCAGTTAGATCATCATGTAGCTTCTTGAATTTTGCAACCAGAGCATCTTCTCCTTCAGCTGGATCCTCGAATTTCTGGGACCTACATATGTAAACCACCAAATTAGAAGATCCGGTTGGCCATCTAAAGTCTCTCTCTCACAAGTGCAGTTAGTGCGCTTACACCAGACGGTAGAAGAGATCTCCCAGCCGATGCTTAATGAGGCTGTAAGTTATCTTCTGACCATCCATACCAGCAGCTCTCTCCACAGCCTGCAAGTGAGAAAGAGTCTCAGACTCTCACAAAGGACTCCCCACACAATTCACTTAAATTGGATCCGAACAAAAACATATGAAACCGTAAGTTCCCAGTGAATTTTGCATCTCTTTTGACAAAGTTTAAAAGCATATTTAAAACTATGATTTCACAAGTGACTAGCATACACTGATTCTCATCATGAATATCGAAAAGAGGGCGATGTTGTACTCCTACAAGTGCCTCTAATTAGCACACGACAAGCTAATTTTTTACTGATTCAAAAGTTCTGTTCAGTGTTCACTGCTTATTCTAATTATTTTGAAAAGCATAATAAAATTAAGCTCATAGACATCAGAAATCAAATTACATGCAACATGTCTATCCTCCTGAAAGGGAAATAGAGACGAAACATAAGATTAAGAAGCATGCTAACGGCCTGAGACAGATTGAGAACGCAAAATATAGGAAGAAAAAACTCTACCTGGTTGGCCAAATTATAGAAATGGATGATATTGCGCATCATCCAAACAGACTTGTAAAAGGGGCAAAATTTATCATATCTGTCGAAGTCATTGAGAACAATGTTCCTCTCAGAAAGGACCAACAAAGGATATAATTAGAAAAAACGATAAGCAACCTCCACCAATAGTGAGCAATGTAATCCTGTACTTACGGAGTAAAGGCATTCTGAGCAAGATAATCTTCCCTCAAGAGCTTGGCAGTTTCCAGTGTAATTTTATCTGCTTCGGCTAAAGCATCTTTGCCCACGAGCTGCAGTTAAACAGAAAGCCAAATGTCCATATCATCAGTTGCTTCAAGTGTCAGAGGATATGCTAACACAGAAAAGTATACATGATGCATGTGAATAGAGCCAGTTGGAGGAGAAGTATACATGATACACGTAAGTAGAGTGGGTGAGAGCTTAAATAAAATTGCAATCATAGAAAATAACATACCTGCACAATTTCATTCAAATCATCTTCCCTCTGAAGCACCTCACGAGCCTTTGTCCTGATGTTGATAAAATCTGGATCAAATTGCTCGTAGAACGATTCCAATGCCTGCGTAGCGTAAATAAGAGGTCCAAGTTGATTATGCTTGAATACGGCACTTGTGGCGTATTTTTTTCATTTGAGGACAGCATATGGTATCTCACAAAAGAACCTATAGGCCTTGCACACATGTTTGCCCAGTTTGGAGCTCACCGTTGAATACTTGGAGTAAGAAATGAGCCAATTCACAGAAGGAAAATGTTTTCTCTGGGCAAGTTTCTTATCCAGGCCCCAGAAGACCTGAGAATGTCAAGAATACAAATTAAATTAGGACTATAGGACTATACAGAGAAGCTTTGCTAAGGATAAGGTAAAGATGCATGTGAATGAAGACTAGAAAGATTTAATGTTCTAGACTGCCCAACTTTGCTTTCGTCTGTCATAATGATTATCTGTAGACCATAGCCTAGGGTGCTTGTCTAGCAAGATAGGTGACTTAACCGATTGACCAAAAAAGTAGACATTAGGCTTCAGAAGTTGAAGAGGTCATAAACCAACACATTCCTATCTTGTGATACTTCTCCAAAATATCTAAAGCTAATTATTTTGACATGTGATTTAACACTGATCACTAGACATAACATCTGCCTGGCTCAAAGTTCAGAAAATAAGTAAAAGAAGTACCTGGACAATGCTAAGGGTTGCAGATGTTACAGGATCTGAAAAATCTCCTCCAGGAGGAGAAACCGCACCAACAATAGTGACACTGCCTGTCCGCTCTGGCCCACCCAAACATTTTACCTTCCCAGCTCGTTCATAAAAGGAAGCTAAACGTGCCGCCAGATAAGCAGGATACCCGCTATCAGCAGGCATTTCTGCCTGTAGGATTTCAAGAATGAGAATTTCATGCAAGCGAGAATTTCATTTCTGATTATGCGACAACTAATTATAGAAGAAAGTACAATTGAATCCAGCACAAAGAAAACGGGACATGGGAAAATAATTTTGCAGAGGCTGTCACGTACAAAGATATACTGAGATCAACTTACCAGCCGTCCAGAGATTTCACGCAGTGCTTCTGCCCAACGAGAAGTTGAATCTGCCATCATGCTGACATTGTAGCCCATATCCCTGAAGTATTCAGCAATAGTAATACCTGATAGAAATGCCAAGTTAAACATTGGTCCCATGTCCTTGTCAAGGTTCTAATCCCTTCTCTCAAAAGTGAATGCTTGATTAAGACAATGGTAAAATACACATTGGTTCAACACAAGATAAAAGTATATTAATTGTCAATGCAAAAGTTTGTTCTCGCATCATCTTTTGCCCCCCTCCCAACTGATCCAAATTGATAAGCCCTCATCCTTTTGCCCCCCTCCCAACTGATCCAAATTGATAAGCCCTCATCCTTTATTCTGTAGTGGGTCATCAGAATACCAATGCAGACAAGAACCTCAACCACTACACACCCTAAAGCCACACGAGGAACCAAAATAAACTAGCAGAGGACATAGACTATACCAGTATAAATAGATGCCTCCCGAGCTGCCACAGGCATATTAGATGTATTGGCTACCAGCGTAGTACGCTTCATAACAGATTCTTCGCGACCATCAGGCAATGTCATTGTTAGTTGAGGAAAATCCATAAGAACCTGAAGATGATTCTTAAATGTATTATCTCAGCAGACGATAAGCAAAATATGAAATGATCAGTCTCAACATGCACATACCTCTGCCATTTCATTTCCACGCTCTCCACAACCAACATAGACCACAGTTTCAGAGTTGGAATACTGTAAGTAAGACAATATACATTGTTTCAATTAACTTCTATAAAAGCAAAACTTCTACGGGAGCATCATTAATATATATATATATTGGAAGATGCCTAATCAACCTCAAACTGATGGTAACAAGTACCTTGGAAAGAGCTTGACTGATCACAGTTTTCCCACAACCAAAAGCTCCAGGAATGGCACAAGTTCCACCAAGGACAGAAGGAAAAAGTGCATCAAGCACACGCTGTCATGAGATATAGCTGCATTCAGTTAACTTTTACAAACAAAAGCAGTTACCAAAGTATTGTGGAGGCATTCTTTTGCATAGTCATTACCTGACCAGTAAGCAATGGAGTATCAGCGGCCAGCTTTGATGCAACTGGTCTAGGTGTACGAACTGGCCAAGTCTGAAAAGGTATACAGGATATGGGGCAAGATTTAAAATGTGATCAAGGTCTCAACAAAGGCAGATGCAAAATGCATCCATTTAACAGAAGTTGGAACCTGTAGCATGGTGATTTGCTTTTTGACACCTTGAAACTCAAGTTCTAGCACTGTATCCTGCAAGTGCAAACGTATTAAGAAGCCGCCCCACAATTGTCTAAGAATCCTTTTGCTGATGGAGTTCAACAATCATGAGCTGCCTATAGAGGACAAAAGTCCATCCGACTGTAATGGACTCCTTTAATTAGGTGATAGCAATGTATCATTTGCTGAAAGCTGAGCAAACTTTCAAAAACTGTCGATTACAGATTAAAGTACAGAGACCTGCGTCTATGGGATGTCAATGGGGATAAGTATTGACCAACGAGATTTCTCATCGAACTGCGTCATCTTGAAAGAAAATATACTCAGAAGACCAAGCTCGCTGCAGATCTTGCTCCATTCAACATTTGAACAGGATAAGAATATAGCAAGCAAAAGTTGGTACATATAATCCCTTATAAGCGAGTTGTTCATCAAATAACCTTCCTTCTTTAGCATAAAATGATCTACGAGCTTGCCCACAAGTACTTATGAAGATCATCAAAAGACCAAGATAATGTGATATGTTTTCATGCATCTTTAAAATATTACACATATGCAACAAAAATCCCTAACACCTTGGTGATTTTGACACTGAACGTAAGAACTGAAGATTAAAAACCAGCTATAGCTGCAACCTCAGTGACTAGGCAAAGTACTGATGAGAAGCAGACCAACCTTCAACGAATATTGACCAGGGGGTGCAATGTAAGTGATTTTTCCCATGGAGTCAGGAGGCAGTGCTACATGATGTTGCATTAAACTATTCTCAAAGACAGTCTGCCATAACACGAAAACACAAGGGAACTTGATTAAAGCAGAGCGAAAAGCAAATGAAAGCAGCTTGGACCCTAATAAGGCATTAACTTCTGTGAAAATATAATAAATGGAACAAACTTACTGCATATAGGTCTCCTCCTGTTAAAACATCACCCTCACCTGCATCCAACAATTGCAAGTTGATCAATGAATGAACATCCATACCAGGTCATTCCAAAATCTACTGGAGTTAAAAGTTACCAATTTTTTTAGGCTGAAACTCCCAGAGTATGTCTTTGTCTAATGCAGGAACAGATACACCGCGAGGAATATAGACGTCACCAGATCTTTTCGCAATAGTTTTCAAGGGTCTCTAAAATTATGAGAGCATGTTTAAGAGCCACGAGACAGAGTAGTAAGACACAACTGATAGAAAGCATTGGGGTAGACCTGGATTCCGTCAAAAATGTTTCCCAAGATTCCAGGACCCAACTCCACTGACAGAGGCTGTAAATGGACATGAAAATGTCAATTGCAAATGGACAAGAATATGCACTAACAAATGCAAAGGAACATATATGAGACAGCGAATCACCTTATGCGTCCTCAAAACAGGGTCATTGACCATTAATCCAGCCGTTTCTTCATAAACTGAAATTACATAAAAACGATTTATCTCCATCAAAACTGCTTAATACATGCAGACACATAAGAGCTCAAGACCCACAGAAATGTAACATCTGATGGTAAATGAGCTACAGAAGGAAGATGAACCTTGAATGGTCGCAGAATCTCCCTCCAGACGAATGATTTCACCAATGAGATTATCGTGACCAACACGAACTAACTCATACATGGCCGCCCCAGCCATGCCATCAGCCACCACCACAGGACCCGATACCTGAGATGCGATAGTTCTTTGAGTATTGATTGAAGGGCGCAACTCAAATCACAGAGCAAATACAAAGTCAGCAAGACAGGCAAAAATCTTGCCGCCTTCTTCATTCAATCACGGCAAATTGGTCGATTCGGTTCTAGGAAAGATCCTTACAGTCCCATCTCACGGGATACAGAACGAGGCAATATATGTTTTGCCCGTGCATCAGAGTATCATCACATCTACCACTTTAGTACTATCAACAGACAATCTCGGATATTCTTCACTCAAAAGCGCGCTCCATCTAAGAGAGGCGCCGAATGGAGTCCTAAGGAGCCAGAGCTACTGAATAAGTTAAAAAAGTAGACTCCTCGCCACAAAATCGGACATGCTAAAAAAGACAACCGACCCACGCAGAACCGCAAGATCACGAAACATAGGTAAGATCAAGCAACGAGTCATCCTCCCACGTCCCCCGCCAACCCCAAAACGGACACCAAAACGAAGGACCTTCGAACCAGAAGGGAATCCCAAAGGCCGAACCTTCCGGACATATCCGTACTCGCTCTCCTTCTCGGAGTCCTCGAACGTCGTGAGACGAGATCCGTAGGCGGACGGCATTCCGGGACGAGCTGCGGCCTCAGAAAACCGTGGCGGGCGTGCGAAAAGCTTCAGACGATCCCCGAAGCGAACGAGATGCACGGGACGAACTGAGATTCAGAGAAAGAAAGAGAGAGCGCGAGTGAGGTGGAGGAAGGTGGCTGGCTGACTGGCTGGCTGCAGAGATCGTCGTCGTTATGCTGCGGATGACGACGCGGTGGCATGCTGTCGATGGTCCATTCTTTTTTTTTCTTATTTCCAATTTTCATTTCATTGATGAGGAAGCGTACAAGATTTCAAGGAGCGGGCACGTGATCTCCCACGTGCCCACCTCGTATACTTTTAATTTATTTCAATTTTCTTTATTTTAACTTTTTGCTAATGATGAGCATCCTCGTCCTTTGTCTGCTTACAACTCATGATTCCACGCCGCATGACTACAAAACCGCTGATGGATCTCCGATGTCGGGGGCCAAACGACGCCGTTTCTCCTCGCAAGAGGCATCTCTTTCGCTTATTTTGGCTTCCGATTAGATATTGTGATGGCTTCCCCAATTACAGCTAGTTTTATTGGGTTTCAATATTACAGAATTACTATTATTGTTTGATTTCCCAATAGCTAAAAGTTGGATTAATACCATAGAAAATTCCAAGCTATATCTAATGTTACGAAGATGTCGAAATCTTTTTGCATTGCTAAAAATCGATTTCCTTAATTTCTTTTGTGTTGTAAAAAAATTGAAGCCTATAGTAATGCGACGATTATATATTAGGTGAAATTGAAAGAGATAATATATATGCTATATACATATGAATTTTTTTTTTAAGATATAAAAAAAAAGTCCACGAAAAGGGGCTTTGGTGACAAACACGCAAAAACATTAGGGCGTTTTTATCACAGCATGTATAGTTTGGGGATTTTTGTGATATTTCTTCTTTAAGAACTTTTTAATAGTGGTCGAGTTTCTTTTTTTACTGTAGTTTTTAATATGAGTTGAGAATTTGCTTTTTATTTTATTGAAATAAAAGGAGGTTTAAATGCAATGTGCTCACAAAATCTATAAAATAAATTGATGTACTTTTCATAAGGACACGTCAAAATATACATAAAATTTTCAACCATCACCGTTCGATTTAAAAAGACTACCACATTAATATGATGTACAAACGATATTAAAAGTTAAATCATTATCAATTATTTCTCATTTACTTTCGTGAGTAGCTTTAATTATCGAATTTCAAAAGCGTACTGCGTTGCGTTGAATCAAATTGAATTCCCATATCATAAATTCCTCAAACGAGTTCAAGTGATTTGCGGCTCGGAATCGCGAATCCAATGAATCATCGATCCAAATTCGATGCGTTGGAATATGCACATGCCAATAAGCCTGCTTCCACCTCCGTACTGTATTCGATCTTTAATGAAATTCGCGAGCTAATGAGCTTCCACATTTAATTCTCCACCGCAAAAACAAACAGAAAGAATGTGTGGCGGAGACGAGACCAGGACATAGAGGTGGTGGGGCCCCTGTTGGGACCGGCAAAGCCAGGCGAACATCGCAATGTCCTCGGGCCCTAAAAGAGTCCAGCCATGAAAGACGTCCCACGCAACTCCGCACGTCCTAAAATAACAGCAGAGACACACGACGGCGGCACCTGACCAGCCACCGCCGTACCCTCCGCGGAGCTCGACTGACCCACCCTCGGCCCGCCGCCTCTCCACCCGGGCTTGACCCGGAGCTGGAAACGACGGTGCCTCGCCCTCGCGACCCCGCGCGTCTCCATCTTCTTCCTCCTCCTCTCCTTCAGGTGGGTCGCCGTTTCGATTGCGGTACGGTCATTTCGGAGCTGCTCTTTTCGTGGGAGTTCCGGTTCGAATTCGGGGATCGCCCGCGCTCCTTAAGTCTCGTGGCTTTGAATATAATCTGCCGGGATTACGGGTTGTTTTGCTTTTATGTTTTTGTGGTGTTCTTGATTGTCCCGTTGGCAGCAGAGTTTGCCCTGATTGACCTGGACTCTACTCCCGTTCATGTCTTTCCTTTTCCATTTTCCGTTGGGAGCAATTGCTAGATAGTATGATTCGAGACTCTGATGCTCGTCGACTTTGGGTTGGGTTGGTCGATTTCTTGTACGATCGTACGATACGAAGCATGGCTTCTGTCTTGCTATCTTTTCCCTGTGCCCGATTGTTTCGGTATTGTTGGAGTCAGCTCAAACTCTTGGCCTGTTCCTCAACTTATCTTTTGCAAATTTTTTGATTGCTCTCGCCTTCAAAATGGTTGGGCTGTCTGTATTATCCGCTATCCTTACCATCATGTGCATACCTTTGTTGGCACCAATGGGTTTGCATTTCACGCTGAAATCTCTTTTCCAGACTTCATCAGTTCCATTTCTGAAGTAACGAGCATATATTCCTGTCTCTCTACACGTTTTTTCTTATGTGACAGCTCATCCTCTCTGTTCACTCACCATTTATTCAGTCCTCAAGCTCTCAGTAGGTCTTTGGGTGCTTAAGTATATTGTATGCGTTTAACTGGGGCTTTGTCTTTCACAATTTGCCGAGTTGAAATTTTTCACTTTGGTAGATGCTATGTATGTTGCTTCATGTGATTTCTGTGTTTGTTCATGCCCATGCCCAACTTGTTGATTGTACATGCACATTGTGTTGTATGTGAGCATCAAGAGAATAATCTCGACTTGAAACTGAGAGGTTCCATTTCAATTCAATTGCCACTCGCGAAGTAAGTCTATCGGATTAGATGCCTCTAAGTGACCCCATCCTCTTAATTGTAGCGTTCTCTTCATATTTCATCCCTATTTAGCCTTCCTTTCATCAATACAAATGGTCACTTATGCACCCCATTTGAAAATCATCTTTCCCGTCATTGTCCCGATATCTGTGATACTTTTTCTTGAAACGCCCTGTTGATCAGTTGTCTTTTTCTCTAGTTCAATTTGTCTGCATAGTACAAGGAAGTCACTTATGGATTTTGCTGATTTTGATCCCTTAAATCTCATTTCAGAATATCAATGACAGATGGTAGCAACGATGATGCTTTCGCCTCGGTGGATAACTTTATTGGGAAGCTTCCTGACCATCTCTTGATAGAAATTTTCATCCGGGTCCCTGTTACAGAGTGGGCGCAGATATCTTGTGTTAGAAAGCACTGGGCAAACCTATTCCGTGGGGAATGTTTGTGGCAAGCTGCTCTTGTGAAGTCCTATCCTTCAGCTGGCCAAGCAAAACGATGGCCAGGTCCAATTCCACGAGGGTTGAGCAGACGGTAAAGTTTCATTTTCTGTTTTTACCTAACCCCAAACACATGCATGGCTGCACACATACAGGACAAAAAGAAAAGACAAGCGTGTGATATAAATTAAGAGAGAGAGAGAGAGAGAGAGAGAGAGAGAGAGAGAGAGATTATTCTCTCTCTCTTTTCCAGCCTTTTGAAATTAGAATACCCCAAACGATGAGTAAAATGAAATACATGATTTCCATGACGTCCACAATTTAACTTTTGATAGTACACCCTTAGAGAACCTATTTTTAAATATTTCTAAAGTTTTCCAGCAAGAATAGATAAATCCATGCTGCAAGAATATATTGAGAATAAGCATTGAAGTATTCTTCTTTGGTGAAACATGCGTGACAATTTGCAGGAGTCTAGCGTTACGCGAATACATACTCAATAAAATTACAGAATAGACTATTCTTTGTATCACTTCTTGCTTTTTTCTTATTGTCCACACACTTATGGCTGTCTCGTTGTGGATACGCATGCCCCTTTTTGAACAGCTTTATATCACTTATCCTCTGAGTTAATGCATTTCATCTCCTTCGACTTCAATGGAAATGTCTCTTTAGTTACGTGGTGTGCTAGTGATATTTCATGCTTCATAGTTTACTTTACAGCATGCACTCTGATAGGAAAATAGGCTACCTATGTAAGCTTGTCCAACTGTGTGATATGGTTAGGGTGTTATAGCAGACTCCTCGTGAGCAAGTCTTGTGAATCCTGAATGTTTGTCTTAATTTAGCTGTTTTTGAAGAGAAAATTCAATTTGCAAGCATAGTCATGTTTTAACATACTGCTAAATGATCTCAGGAGATTTGCGGCTTTGTATATTAGTAGACAGATTTTTTCTCTTGATGGAGATATGGATGAAATAGTGGGTCATGCTTATCTATTCTTGAAAGAGCAGCTTGAACTTTCAACAATGCCACCTCCTTCCGGGGTTCTTCATGGAACAATGATTGGTATGGCAATTTTTTTTTACTCCAGGTCCTCTCTGGTTAGGCTAACATGGTTCAGGTTAGCTATTGGATTACATAAGATAAGTGCTTCCATTTACGTCGATCATCTTTGATAAATATATTCGATGCTAGTATTCTTCAAAGTTCGATGGTAAACAAAAACTTACTATATAGAAAATAGGACTAGTACAGAATGGCTTATGTGCTGAATATAAAGTTTGGCCCTATCTATTCTAAAGGATAGTGGCATGTGCATGAGACACGTCTGTTGCTATAAGTGATATTTCTATCTCTTTCTTTCCGGTAAGCTCCTGACGTTGAAAGGTGCCCCATTGGCAGATCAGTTCATAGCTTGTGGAAAGTCAAGAGACATGGCAAATGAGCTTGCTTCACAGATTTGGATTGCTGTTCTCGACAATTTAGAGGAAAATGAACACACCTTTCTCTTGCTAAAATGTCTCGCCCAAGAAGTTGATGTGAGTTACTGCTGGATGACTATTCTCTTTCCTCATTATGTGCATTCTTGTTTGTATAATTATCCATTGGGCATGTATACATATTCTTTGCTTTTCTCAATGAGTCAGGGGTTATGGGGCAGGGTACACCCTGGCATTCGAGGAGCCCATTTAGGGTTTATGCGAGAGAAGTTTTGATTGCAGTCAGCATCTACATAAATATATTGACTGGTATTTACTGGCATCTATTGGTAAACAATTCAAGGTTAAGATGTCTTCAGCGTGTGCAATAGCTTTCTTTGGTTGCTTATCACTTGTCAATTTTCCAAGATCTGAACTGCTTTCACATCAAGAAGTATGCCAATTATCCTGAGGGCTTCTTGCTATGTCGTATGAAATGATCTGCTGAATATAACTTTCATGAGAATAGTATGGTGTCTATTGTGATTTGCCTTCTAAATGGTGTTGTTGGAAGAATTCCATTCTGGCAATGCATTGAAAGCAAAAATTGTGCATTTTTCAATTCCCAAGCGCTTCATGGGTACCTGAACTGTGAGCAGAGCATCTTACACTATGGATTACTTCCCGATGGGATCACAAGTTCTCTCGAAACTTGAGAATCTTTTTCTTCTCAAAGTAGTCTTTCTGACAAGGAATGATGTCATAATAATGCTCACGAATTGTCGATTGCGGTTTTCCTTGTGCAAATGTGAAACTCATCAAAGGCTGGCTGCAGGTTTTTCTTCCATACCCTTATTCGAGATCAATCAAGGTCCAGTGGAGAGTATTCGAGAAGCTGTTCACCGATTTCCGCGACTGCTTCGATCATGTGGACTACTACGATGTATTGTCATGTGCCAAGAATAGGTTCCAAGCGATCCCATCGGCTTGGTTAGGTCATTAGCCATACAAACACTTGAATGTACAGAACAAAAGGCGCATACATTCTTGTTATCTGAGGTGTGGATATGCATGTATAACTGTAACATTCTGTATTCTGTGGGAGCCAAACGTAAGAGCTCCGAGAAACTGCAAGTGGCTATACTTGTCTCTGCACAGGAGGTCAAATTCTGCCTTAAATCTTTCTTCGATGCTTATTCAGAAATCTGTGAATCTAAGCTTGAGCTTTTCACTAGTATTGCATCGACTCTTTCGTGTTTTTGGGAATGTCGATGAGATTTTCAACGGCAGTTGGCACCAGGCGAGTCGTCCATTGGCGTGGTGATTTTTCTGTCCCTTAGATTCCGGATCATCGAGAGAAAAGTTCTAGACACGATCAACGACCGGACTGAGTGTTGTCGGGCCTACAAATCCTACACCCGTCCTTGATTAAGTGATCATTAAATATCCCGTTGAGATGGACTATCAGACACAAGTGGATTGTGTGGTTGGGTGTCCAAGAACCCTTTGGCCCGACCGATCCCGACCGGGATCAGCCATGACAACGACCGCCTTCACGGGCTGGTCCTAAGAGATTGCACAAATGCGACGGTTCGAATTCATGTGCCCAGGAGATATTATTTTGGCCTCTTATGTCGCATTAACTAATACCAAGGAAGAAACTAACGAAATTTCAGATCATCTGTCTCCGGCTCTTCGCTGCTCCGCGAGGCTTTGCTTGTCCGGGATTGAAGGCGGCATGTCGGCTTCCTCCTTCACTGTCGGCCGTTGATTTTGAGGTAGAGGGGATGATGAGCAGCCACATCTGAGGAGAGTTGACTTAGTGGGAGCTGGGGGAGCCAATGGCGATCGAGATGTTTCCTCTTAGCTTACTTGGTACGTCTTCATTGCTCCCTACGCCAAGTTGATTTAATTAATCCTATAATTATGTCATCAATGATTAAACTAATTTGATACTTTGTTTGGGCTGGTAATTTAATCACGTAAAATCAATACTTTTGCTTTTCTTTTTCCTTCCTTCCTTCCTTCTGTGTAATGACTTGTTTGGGATTCGATTCCGAGTTATCTTCATCCACAACCCAACCCACCTGCAAATTTCACTTGCCCTGGCGGCAACTGAGTAATGTGAGATGTATAACATGCCATGTAATTACCCTGATTAATCACTCAATTTGGTTGTCAAGCTGTTTCTGATTGGCGTTTCGATTGAATCGGTACATATTGCAAACCATCAAAATGGGTAAAAGAGGAATATGACTTTTTGAACGAGATGGAGTGTGAACTACGTGATTAACTTAACACCAGTCTCGGCGTTTGCGCATTCTCTTTACATGTGGGTCGTATGGCGATTAGGGTTGTAAGTCATGAATATTGTATTGACGGAACTTTCTCAGACACCACGTCACAAGCTTCATATCTCGGGGAAAAAAAAGCAGCAAATGCTCGCGAGAAAGAAGTGGATTTGTGTTTTCATCGGTTGTTCATAGAATTGGGTGATCAATTTCTTGGTGTGCTTGCACGAAATTAGTTCCATTTTGTTATTAATTCAAGGAAAGGGACATGTGGATGGACAATTCGGAAGTTGGGTAATCATACGATGAATTTTGCAAGACTTGCTGCGGGGCAGGCAACCTTAAAAAAAGAAAAAAACGTGAATTTCAGCGAAATATCTATAAATACGTGGAGAAATAATTCTATTTATTTTTGTATTTAGGAGGGGGCATGAGGTGTCATTTTCTTTGAATTTTCTCATGCGAATGAATTTTCACCAACTCACGCAGAGCAGAAGACGCCAACACCAATCCCCACGAGCATTCCACGTGTCAGCACGCCGCCTATTTCTCCGGAAACAGGAGGCGGGGACGCGTGTCCCAGAAGCCAACGGCGAGTTTCCCCTGCGTTTCCAAATATGCCCATACTGGTGCGGCATATTTACGTGATTATCCCCCCGGGAAATATCCGGGGCAATAGGCCTGTCCTTGTAGACCGGGCCCAAAAGTGCGCGGCCGATGGCAACGCCGTCATTTTCGATCCGCTCTGTCTCTCCCTCTCTCTCTCTGTCTTTTCTTTTTTGTTGGTTCTTTCGCTTCTATAAAAATTTTGTTTTATCCATTCTCGGGGCACGTCAAAGGCGCCTCTACAACACCCCCCCCCAAAAAAAAGGAGGAAATTGCAGTTTGGCCCCTACAACTATTAAAACTATCCATTTCTTCCTCTAAAGGTGTAATGCCCCCCTCTAGCACCTCTTTTTCTTCTTTCTCAACGTTGGATTTCCGACTCCATTGCTCCAATAATCTTCTAGGGCTTGATTGGAAGTTCGACCTGTTGAGGTTCCACCACTCTGAATCATGCACGTGCCGTGCAAAGTTATGCCGGATTCGACTCATTTAGTCACTTAGTTTATTTGACTTTATCCATGATCGATTTTTTAGGCCTTAGACTTGAAAATATGACAGGTCTCCTAGTAGAGAAATCGAAATGTGCCTCTTCCCGTAACTTATTATATATAGGGCTTGTCAACAATATAAAATGAATGCATGCGATTTTTTTTTCTAGACAAGTAATCAGAAAAAAGAAGAGAGAAACAACATATGTCATGGAAGGCTCTAGCTCGACAATGGAATTCTCTTTTCATCAAATCAAACATCATGGATGGTGGTAATGCTAAACATATTACAACTAGTCTAAGAAGAAAATAACAGAGTGCGAGCGTACGTTTGAGATTGACTTGCAATCGTGTCAACTTAATTTGGAATCATCACATACCGCGTTAACAAAATCGGTCTTGACAGGCCCGTCGTCGCTCTTTCACAATATGCCAAATGTCTAGAGATGGGGGAGAAAAGGATCCCGCAAGAGAGGGGTAGACTGCGAAATCATAAGTTTTCAGGGGACGAGAGAGGAAAATCTGCTCGAAGACATGGGAGGGGCACCTCTGCAATTTCCCAATGAAACAAAAGAAAAAAAAAGAGGAAAGCCCCTCGAGGAAGGCGGGGGGTTACGGTGTGGTGGTTTTTGGAAGCGACATTTGTTTTTTTCAGACCCGAGAAAGAAAAAACAGAAACAAAAGAAAGAAAAAACATCATCGACATCATTCACAGTCTCTCTCTCTCTCTCTCTTTCTCTCTCTCGCTGCGCAGCATTTTCGCCAGGACTCTTCGGGGAACTTCCAACTGAGGAGCTTTTGCCTTCCTTCTCGTCGCGCGATCACCAAATCCCCCACGCCTTTCCCTTCCCGTCGCTCTAGGGTTTTTCCCACCCGCAGGTAGGAGCATCCATTTCTGATCATCCCTCCTCCGCTCTCTCGTTCCTCGGAGAAGCAGGCCTCCGCGCGGTTTCCGCTTTCGTCGCGTTATTCGTGTGGGAAATCCTTCCCCTCGGGGCTCCGGAGGCTGTTTTATTTGGGTTGATTGGTGGTTGGTTAGTTGGTTTATTCGACTTTTTGTGCCCCGGCGGTCTGTGCGGTTTAGGTCAGTGGCCTTTGGTCTAGGCCGCGATTGCCTTCGATTCTGCGGAAGATGGCTCGGGATTCGGTTAATCTTTAGAGGTCGCGGCAGTTCCCTTTTGGAGCTTAGTTCTGGGGAAACATTTCTAGTTGTTCGTTTGGTCATGTCTTGAGAGTCTTGATTCTGGATAGGTTCCGTCAGCTCTCTGTCGGGGAACGCCGTATGTTTCTGCTGCCTCCTGTATGCTCCATCTGTCTTCTTGGGTTTTAATTTCCAAAGGCCTAGGAGTAGAAGGAGCTGATTTTATTGATCAACGGTAGTTCGGCGTCGTGTTCAAAGATTGGGTAATTCTGATTTCTGTGTCCGAGTCTGTCGAGAGCATGGTTCTATTATGCCGAATTACTTGATCCCATTTCGTGAAAAAAATGTCAACCTTTGTCTTGTGTGAACAGCAATGCAGTTTATACAAAATCAATTTTTTTTTTTTTTTTGGGATTGAAATTCTGATGGTTATGCAGGTCACCGGTTTAGCCTAATTGTCTACACCATGATACTATCATCATGATTCAATTAACGGAGTTCTTTCTTGATAATAGGTTTGATCGGGCTATAGCCAACACCTTGACGTTGTGGGTTTCGAGATTGTCTGAATGCTGTAGTACTCTGGTTCGTTGCATTAGAAAACATAACCCAAATTTGGCACTATAGTGCCTTGTTTACATGATATTTGGAGAATGTGAAAGTCATTATAATTTTTTTTCCATAAGAAAATGGCTACTGAAAGCCCTATGAGGATGGTGGAAAATGGTGGGGCTAGAAAATGCCCTTCTTCTAGGGATCATGCCACTTTTGGACCTCCATTGAAGACCACGGCAGCGGAGGAGTTAGGTTCTATTTTACGTGGGCATAGAGGACATGGAAGCGAGATGGGAACTATGCCTAATCGAAGTGGTAGTGCACCACCTAGTATGGAGGGTTCATTTGCAGCGATTGCAAATCTTTTGGCCCGGAATAATGTGAACATGGATGAGACTTTGGCCAATCTTGGCAGCACCATAGAAAATTCTGAGATTGAGGAAAAATTACTCTCTGACCCAGCGTATGTTGCTTACTATTGCTCCCATGTTAATCTTAACCCTAGGCTCCCTCCACCTCCCATTTCAAGGGAAAACCGACGCCTGGTAAGCCATATTGGTGGCCTTGGAAATAGTTGGAGATTAACTTCCTCCGATGACAGTGGCAATGGATCTTTGCATCTATCCGGAGGTTCCCTGTTTACTCATAATGAGGAGCCTGAAGATGACAAATCACTCTCACAAAGTATTGAATTTGGCGTAGAATGCAGTACACATATGCCCATACAGAACGCGGTTTCTTCATCACGTCGTCACAAGAGTCTGGTTGATTTAATACAGGTAATTGTTACTGCTTTAAATTGTATCATTTCTTGATTCTTGCCATACATAAGCAGCCGAATTTTGGAAATCTCTCAGTTTATTTGTCCGTATCTTTTAACTAGTTCTAGCGAGTGATGGAAAGAAGCCTTTAACAATATTATTTTTTGAATTCTCTTTACTTTACAGTACAATGCTTATGTGTAGGGAACTGAAAAGCTGATGCATGGGATGTTCTTTTTAGCCAGTTGCTTGCTTATCTTCTTTGGAGGGAAATCTTTCTTAATGATAGCTGTTATATAGAAAAGACCTTTCAAGTCAAGTTTCTGTAAGCCTTGTGTCTAGCCCAAGTAAGTGCGCTTTGATGGGTATGTTCTAGCTCAACCAAGGAATGAACGTCCAAGTAGTACCAGCCAGAGCCTTCTATTACTAATAGGTTTTTGAAGTGGGGGTAAAAAGGCACTGGTTTTATGCCTTATCTCAGGGAACCTGACCTAGGTGCATCTATGCAGCCAATATTTTTGTTTACTTACAAGATTTGGCTCAAAAAGGTGTTGTGTTTTTGTTAAATTACAATCATTAGTTAGGCTTACACCCTTCTTTTAAATTTTTCCAGAGTTGGAAATTTGGATAGTTCTTTTCAACTCTCATTGTCGTTTTCAGTTGGCTATATCAGGGTTTTTAAATGATGTTCCTGTATGAAACGCGCTATTGAGGTTGGATTTGCACCAGTCTTAATTGCATATTGGCGTACTAGTTAGCATTCACTTGTGTAATCTATATGTTTTCTTATTGTAATTGTAATGGGCACATGATGTTTGTCCTTGACGTTATCATTTATCAAACAAGAGAAAGCAGAATCTTTCTTTTATGCATTCAGTCAGGATATTGCATTACCTTGGCTCTATGGTGGTTGTTTGACCATCTTTTTAGTGAATGAGAGCCCCTCTAGCTCTTCTTGTTATCAATTTTGGTGCTTTTTGTTGCTGTAGATGTTGATACAAAATAGTTGCTGTCAAGTGCGGTCTCAATGTTTAGTGGTGATAGTAAAATCAATGTCCTATATGTTATTTACAAGCAACTTAACTTTCCTCTGTGGAAATAAATTTCCCTAATGTCTTGTTTTTAAGTATTAGGTGAAGTTAGAAGATGTAAATATATGAGTTTGAATGGCTAGAAGTATATGAAAAGGCTAGAACAACTAGAGCTGCAAAAGTATTGCAAACCGATATCTTCAAATTCAGTTTCTTAATGCTCAGGCTTCCACTTGTTTTTGCTTTTACATTTGGCCAAACTACTTAACTGAAATTGCTACAGCTCGCTGGCAAATGTAGATATCCAGTGCATTATTAATTAAGCTAGAGGCCTTACTAGACTCCTGAATTAAATTGAATGTAATTCTCTTTGGTCCTACTGTTGACACTGCATTCCTTTTGCTAATATGTAGGCAGATTTCCCACGTACGCCTTCTCCTGTCTATAATCAGACTCGTTCGTTGAGCCATGTGAACGAGCAATCGATAGATCGAGATGTCCATGGAATTGGACTGGATGTTTCTTCTATTACTGAAGTATCAAAATCGAGTTCAGGCTCCGTTGATGTAAATGCTGAGACTTCTAACCTGGATCCACAGGATATTGGGTTGATAGCCAACGGTGAGACATTACATACTCCTTTCACAGGTTCACCAAATGTTGGAGAGAAACTATCGACTATACATGAAGATGGAAGGGCCAATAAAGAAATAAATTTAGGAAATGAGGCATCCATTAGTGGATTGGATATTTCTGGAACAGATGAGAGGAATGTTAAGAACACAGAAGAACAACATGCCTATAGGAGGAGCACTCCATTGCAGCCTGCATCCATACTGAATGGCGCTCAGCATCGTGTTCCAGCTGTTCATGGACAGGGGAGTTATCAACATCCGCAGGGCCGGATGGAGAGATTTACTTTTGGGCACCCTAGGTCTGCTCTTGTTGAGGGACAACCAACTTTGCATTCACCTGGGCTCACACCTCCATTGTATACAGCAGCATCCTATATTAACTCCAATACATTTTATCCTAATCTTCAGATGTCAGGTTTGTTTGCTCCCCAGTATAATATGGGTGGGTATGCTCTGGGTTCTGCAGTTCTTCCTCCATATGTGGCTACATACTCTCCGCATAGTGGCTATTCCATGTCAGGTCCAGCCTTAAATGGCCGAACAAGTGGCGTGTCTACAGGACAAGGAATCTCAAATGTAGGTGATGCACAGCATATGAACAAGATGTATGGACAATATGGTTTGACATTTCAACCTCCCTTTGTGGATCCTCTCCAAATGAATTACTTTCATCATCCTCTTGAAGATGCTTATGGTGGTCCATCTCACTTTGGTCATTTGTCTAGAGGTGGTGCTGGGGGTTCTATGGATTCATTTGCATCTCAAAATGATGTAGCCTTTACAACACATATTGCAGATCAGAAGCTAGAGTTTCAAGCTAATGGCAGTTTGAACATTCCAAGTCCTAGAAGCAGCAATTACTATGGAAGCCCCAGAAGTGTTGTTGCAATATCACAGTTTCCAGGCTCACCTCTTGCAAGTCCAATCTTGCCGTCATCTCCAATTGGTGGAATGAGCCACCTGGGTCGGCGAAACGACTTAAGATTTTCTCAGGGTTCCAGTAGAAATGGAGGGATATATTCTGGATGGCAAGGTCAGAGAGGAGTAAATGGCTTTGATGATGCTAAAAGAAATACATTTCTGGAAGAACTAAAATCCAGCAATGCCAGGAAATTTGAGCTTTCTGATATTGTGGGGCGGATAGTTGAATTCAGGCAGTGCTCTTATCCAGTTTGCTTTCTTACACATCTATATTCTGTGACGTTCTACGCACAACTAATTTTTCTTGTACTTTTTATTTCAGTGTGGATCAACACGGGAGTCGGTTCATTCAGCAAAAGCTGGAAAATTGCGGTTTTGAAGATAAGGCAGCTGTTTTCAGTGAAGTTCTTCCTCATGCTTCGAAATTAATGACTGATGTTTTTGGGAACTATGTTATACAAAAGGTTTGCTCTTTATATTGTATGTGTAAGTCTGCAAAGAGACTCCTGAAATTGTGTTGTCTTGATTAGTTATTATGGTGCCTGTGTCTCAGTTCTTTGAACATGGTACCCCCGAGCAGAGGAAGGAACTTGCAGATCAACTCGCTGGACAGATGTTGCAATTAAGTTTGCAAATGTATGGATGCCGTGTGATTCAGAAGGTTTGCTTATCCACTTGAAAATGAAATTCTGTCTAGTTACTTTAGTGTTTTATTTTGTGGTTTAAGGAACTGTTCTAGGTTTGAACTCAAGGGCATTCTGGACTCCTAAAGCATGGGAGAGCGTAAGTGTCGTAAATACAAGGACATGAAGGGATTGTCATAAGTATTAAAATTTTTGGCAGTACATGAGGCTGTTGGCCAAACAAGGACATGAAGGGATTGTCATAAGTATTAAAAATTTTGGCAGTACATGAAGCTGTTGGCCCTTAACATGTATAACCTAAGGAATGAAGTCTTAGGTTCTGGCCTCTCCCTAGTGGCCTAACCTTTTCAACTTTGGCTGCCAGATCTTGTGCGGAAACAACGAAGCCTGAGAAAAGCACTTGAGATCGCATATAGTTACGCTTAAAAGGTTGCCGTACGATTTGCTACCCTAAGAGTTGTGAAAACTTGATGAAGCTGATCAAGATCCTCCTGTTTCGACCTGCTACTTACCAGCAGATGATCTCGCTTTACTTTTACTATGAACTTGTCATGCTCAGTTTGGGGTTGAATCTATGTGCTTGTTTTATGTTGTGGACTGTAATGCTCATTCATAGTGGTTGTTTTTAGGCACTTGAGGTTATTGAGCTTGACCAGAAAACAATACTTGTTCACGAGCTAGATGGACATGTTATGAGATGTGTACGAGACCAAAATGGAAATCACGTGATACAGAAGTGTATCGAATGCGTGCCAACTGAAAGAATTGGGTTCATCATATCAGCATTTCGTGGTCATGTGGCCCCTCTTTCAACTCATCCCTATGGCTGTCGTGTTATCCAGGTGGGTTTGTTTTTCCTATGCCTTGCATGTTGCTGATGGTGTCAATCACAGTATATTTGACTGAAAACGTTAGCTGTTTGGTTTTTCAATAGAGAGTTTTGGAGCATTGCTGTGATGAAGGGCAAAGCCAGTGTATCGTGGATGAGATATTGGATTCGGCTTATTCACTTGCTCAAGACCAGTATGGCAATTATGTTACCCAGGTTTGTATTTGTTTTAAAGTGCTTTTCTCTTGAATTTATTTTTAAAGTTTATCTGTAACCTTTTCATTTATTCTTATGATTCATAAGTTAACTCTCGCTTAATTTAAACCTACAGGAATATTCATATGGATGTTGTGTGTAAGAGTGCTGACTGATATATCTGTTTCACTGGGCACAAGCTAAATTTCAATAAGATTTAGGGAGTTTTACTTCACTGTACTAATGCAAGTCCAATTACAGTGTAAAAGCTTTAATATCCTTTTCTAACAAACATAAAAAGGTGGATGATGGATCAATCACCCAATTTGAGGACATTTCCTTATCCTCTTTCTATAAGTTGCAAAGGATAGAGATAGGAACCATTGTCAAAATAATCTTTAGTGGCTGGTGCATCTAGGTGGTTTTTATGCAGCTCTGCTACTGGACAACAGCCATTGAGTCTTATTCATGTTCATACCTTTTTTATTTTATTTTCTTATTTCGATCATGGGAGACTTGGCGCTCATCATTCTTTTTTTTTTTTTTTGTACAAAGATCTAAAAAAGTTAACAGCAACACATGGGAAGAGAGCAGTGGAAATATTTTCCTTTCCTTTTCAGGTAGGTGAGAGGGCCTAGGTTTAGCCGTTGTAGGTAGTATAATTTTTAAATTTTCATTTTTTGTCTTGGGGCATTGATGGGTTAAGTTTGTTTCATGGAGCAGATTGACTTTGCAAAGATATTTACTTTAAAGAAGTGTTAGTTTTAGTGCCGGTTTTGCCATGATGTTGCCATGTTGAGGCAGCTTGTCTGAAACCTTAGTTGATGGGGAGGGGATGGCATCTCTAGTGGACTTTCATTATTGGACTCAAATACTTGCCCATCTCTTATAACTGGGTGGTTGGTACTGATGATATCTTGTTTTCTGAGTTTCTGCACATCGAATTTTTTTGATGTTGGGTGCTTAGCATTTGCATCATTTGCAACACCTTTTCTTTTGTTCTTTAATTCCCCGTGCTGTTGGGGTGGTTCCATTAGGGATATATTTCTCAGCACTTGAAGAAGCTTGGTGCTAAGAAAAGCTTTGGGTTGTTGAACTTTTAAACAAGTTTTGCTATTGTTTATATGTATTGCGCTGTTGATAGTTGTGGTTCACCATTTTGATGTTCAGATTTAGCCTATAACAGATCAGTCCTTTTCTTTTGCGGGGGTTCTCTTCTGGAATTGATTAGAAATCAGCTTTGTTGTTTCTCCTATGGTCTCCTTTTCTGTGTTGTGACTAGCATTATGTTGTTATTATTTGCTACGAGTTAAGATAGTTCACTTTTTGGCCAGAAAAGGTTCTAAGGATTTTCTCTTAGTGGTTAGTTCAAATTGCATGATTCTTTTTTCTGCAAGTTGAAGTCCCTGCAGATTTCATTGCCTATTCATGGTTTTCTTTCACCTGATACTAAGATTGCTTATTACTTTTTTCTCATAATAGTTTGGAATACTTATATCATCTTTTCAATGTTCAAGACTTCCATTCTTTACAGCTAATAGATTAGTTTACTTCTACTGTTTACAGCATGTTTTGGAGAGGGGGAAACCCCAAGAGAGAAGCCGAATTATCAGCAAATTGACTGGAAACATTGTCCCACTGAGTCAGCACAAGTATGCATCAAATGTGGTTGAGAAGTGCTTAGAACATGGTGATGCTGCTGAAAGGGAACTGTTAGTTGAGGAAATCATTGGACAATCTGAGGAAAATGATAATTTGTTGGTACGTAAACTTTGGTATTTTCGTTATAATGTAGTGAGAACTCTTATATTTGCGGTGGCACTCTATTAAAAGCAAATTTTATATTTGCAATGACACTTACATTGAACATATCTTATACTTGTGATGGCAATGCTAAACCTGTTTAACTCTGCATCCTTCAATCCTAATTCATTCTTCATTTTCGAAACTGTTGGGGATGGGTAGGATTTGACAGCTAGGATTTGATTTGTTATACTTCACAAGATTTGCAGAAAGTCGATATTAGTATTTCACTTGTGAATCTGTTAAAGTATTTAAATGTTAAATTGTGTCTTAATTGAACAATTTAAGCTTTTAGAACAATTTCCTATGGTGTTGGAGTTGAAGGTCATAAGTTCAAATCTTTTCAAGTGTGTGTGTATATATATATATTTATGCTTTACTCTTAGGCCAAATTCCAGTTTTGAGGGGGAGTGTAAAAATTACTTTAGTATTAAGCTACACCATCATCTAATAGCTTAAGCAGTCCTCACAAAATTTTGCAAAAGCATACGATCTTCTCTAAGTTCTTGACATGTAACTTTTGTTCAGGCAATGATGAAGGACCAATTTGCAAATTATGTGGTTCAGAAGATTCTTGAAGTCAGCAATGATAAGCATCGGGAAATTTTGCTTAGTCGGATAAAGGTTCATCTTCATGCCTTGAAGAAATATACTTATGGGAAGCACATAGTTGCTCGATTTGAGCAGCTGTCAGGTGAAGGTGCGTTATTTTTTGTTGTTGTTGCTTTTTGTCTGGCAATTAACCAATTTGTGCTGTATCACCATGACAAATGTTGTTCTTTTAGGTAATGATCTCTGAAAAGTTGATGCGCTCCTCAATATAATTTATAATGGGTTGCTTTACACGTGACGTTATGATCTTTGAGTTGCATTGTGGGCAGTTGCCTTCTCCAGTGGCAGTTTTGCTCCATTATGTTTTGAGGTGAACTGCGCAAGCAGGATGAGGGACAGCAAATTTTCAACTGATCCCAAGCAGAGAGGCTGGGGTGGGGATGGAGCCATCCCTTGGCTACTTTCCCTCATTTGTAGAGCACTTTGGTTCATGTTATCTTTACCAGTCTCGCTCTTTATTTTTATGACGGCCTTTTCAACACCCCCCCCCCCCCCAAAAAAAAAAAGAAGTGCTCATGTTATCTTTACCAGTCTTGCTCTTTATTTTTATGATGGCGTTTTTCATCCCCCAAAAAGAAAAGTTTCTCTTTAATGTTGATTGCTCCATGCAACCCTCCCCTCTTCCGGAGTTTCTCTTTAACAAAATGCCGTTGGATATATTTTCTTTTCTGAAAGATAAGATATTGTAGGTCAATGAAATTTAGTGTGTCCAAGTTAACCTTTAGTCTGTAGTACTCTGTGGTTGTGATTCTGCATTGGGAAGATGAATCTTTACCTTTGTTAGCTCTTTCCTGGAGGATTCATTACATTAATGAGAATTGAGCAGTCAAATGGTTGCTTGTCTGTGTGGAGTCTGGTGGTGTCATATTGGCATATTGCATTGTCAGATCTCTCTTTCTGTCTAGGCATTGGATAAACTGACATTCTAGGAAATTCCTGTTCAAAGGAAACATAGTTAGAAGGCGTTATCTGTCTATGAGCTTTTGCACGTAAGTGTGAACTCATAACATCTAGGCATCTGTATATGTAGTGTAATATGTAGTGTAATGTGGATTATTAACCTTGCAGATGGCCAAGCTTTGGAGCCTAGCAGTTCCTGATGAAGTGGTCAGCCTTTGTTGCGCTCTAGGATTCTGTATCCTTTGCGTGGAGATATCTGAATGCGGGTTGGACTTTGAAACTCAGGAGGTATTGCGTCCTTCGCTGGATGTTCCCGCAGATGAACTTACTGACAAACTAGCCCTAAAGACGACCAAGGAACACAATTTGACAGGGAAAAGCCGGTTCCAGGCTTTAGAATGCTTTCGATTGTTATGTATTGTAGGACTAACTGTATTTATGTGCATATGTACATAGGTTAAAGCATGGTGTGATGTAATTAGGATTCGAATAATGTTATCACTTGGGAATGGGTAATTATGGAGAATCTCTCTTCAGGTGTATATATTGGCTTATATGATGATTGTGCTTCTGGTATAGTGCCGAGTTTAATGATCTTTCTTCTTCGTCCTCTCTTCCCAAAACAGTTTGGTTTCTTACCTTCTTTCTGCGCATTCTACCGTTCGATTTCCAAGTGTCTCTACTGATATTCGATCTGGATATATAACTTTTAGATGTTAGTTCAATTTCTTGGACGATTGAGTTCAGTGTAGGGGAGTTTGTGTGTCTTAATGATGTATCATGAAACATGTCCTTAATCTTTCTTGCCTTGTCTATTGGCAACGTTCTCGACCGCTCCATGGATTGGTTTATGGGAAGCAGGAGTGTCGTGGCTCGACGCTAAGTCGCCGTTAAACGAAGGACCTAAGTTTATTTCCTTGAAGTGTTTAGAACATAATCTTTTCTATCATTTGGTCGGTCTTTTAATTTTTTTTTTTTCACTTTTACAAAGTTTTTGTTTTTCCAAGGGAATGTTTTGTTTTTTCAAAGAACTCCTGGAGAGGGTCTCCTCATGCTCTCTTTAGTCGGGACAATTGTCAATTTGGTCCTAAATTTTTTGCTACTTTGCCAAATAAGTCCTAAACTTTTTTTTTTGTGCCAAATAAGTCCTAAACTTTTTGCAATTTTGCCGAATAAGTCCTTCCGGCGGATTTTGGCCGGAAAATGCTGACGTGGCGGACCGGACCTCGCCGGAGACTCGCCGGCGACGACGTGGCATAAAAAAATAAAAAAAATTTCAAAAATTCCAAAAATTCAAAAAAAAATAAAAAAAAAACCTACCTGGCCGGCGGAGCTCGCCGGCCTTCGCCGGCCCCGGGCGAGGGAGTTCCTCCCTCGCCCAGATCTGCAGCAGCGAGGGAGGTCCCTCACAAGCTGCAGTGAGGGAGCTCCCTCGCTGTAGATCTGTTCCACCCTCGCCGGCCACGGGTGAGGGCCGGCCCGGCCACTGGAGTGGCCGGCGGGTTTTTTTTTTTTTTTTTTTGAATTTTTGGAATTTTTGGAATTTTTTTTAATTTTTATGCCACGTCGCCGCCACGTCGTCGCCGGCGAGTCTCCGGCGAGGTGAGGTCCGCCACGTCAGCATTTTCCGGCCAAAATCCGCCGGAAGGACTTATTTGACAAAGTTGCAAAATGTTTATGACTTATTTGGCACAAAAAAAAAGGTTTAGGACTTATTTGGCAAAGTAGCAAAAGGTTTAGGACCAAATTGGCAATTGTCCCCTCTTTAGTCCATTTCGATGTCCCGTATTTGAGTTGAAGTCGATTCTATTTGAACCCGTTGTTTAGTTATCTCATGATTCACGCGTGACGGGCTCAGAACTTTGATTAGTTGGAAAATTTGATTGATTTCTTTGGATAGATTGCGCAAATATTTTTAAATAAATTATTTTGAAAATAGTACAATTTTTTTTCCATTTTTTCGAGTGTGACATATGAATAACCTTAATGCGTTAACTGGAGTCAGTCAATCCTGATCCCTAACCATCATCAGAGTGAATGGTATCAGCTTTCTGGTCATTTTGTAGATTGTACCTCAGATATATTAACGCGGTTCGGGTAAATTGAATCGCCGGCACACGCGGGCCGCCGATGAAATTCGCAATCGGGTCAATTCCCGGCAAATTACGAAGAGGGGCATAAGGACTTCTCCACCCCTACTTCACCTTCGCTTGTTGTTCTCCGGGCTCGTGTTAGTGGGAGTAGCGACGCCGGCTTAGCGTGTCTCCTCGCGCTCCCAAAATGATCCGACGTCGACGATTCCGGTCACGCTGCGGGGTCCTCAGTTTGTGCTGCTAGCGTACCCCGATGTGGAACCACTCCCCGCCACGAAGGCGAGCGGCGACGTGGGCGGCGGCGGCTGGGGCGAGGAGGGGCTACTCGAGGGTCTCGCCGCCGCAGGCGTCGGTGATAAGGTTGAAGAACCACATAGCTTGCGTTAGCAATGGCGAGCCGAAGGAGGGCCCGAAGCCACGTCAGCTGCTGTCTCTCCCCGCTTTCCCTTCTCACCCGCTGCCGGCGTTCTCTTTCAAGGAAGCCTCTTCTTCTTCTTGTTCATCGTCGCGGGTGACTGCAATCAGCTGGGTCAAGTATTACTTCCATGGCGTTCCCAACGCCGTCGTTCAATCCCATTTCAACAAAGGCCTTGTCTGTGCTTTCCCTTATTTCGAAGTTCCCATTTTTCCATGTCTGATGAACGTTCTCATTCTTTTTTTTTTTTTTTTGTTCTCATTCTTTTCGTTGCTCTGCTTTCCATAAATAAAGTTTGCTTCTTTTTCCATTTTCAGGTTCAAATGGAATGCGACAACTTGGATGACTCATGCCTGGGAAAGCAAGGACAAAGAAAATCCTTGAGAAAGGTATTTTCACAATGTAACTTTCTCTCTTGTAGCATCTAATTCATTCAAGTTACATTTTCTATATTTTTTGTTGTTTCACAGTATTCTTTGTGAAGTCAAATTTCTCGTGTGCTTTCTGTGGAATATCATTCTGTGTATGTTAACTGCATGGCTGCGACGGTTTTTATGTGAGTTTTGAAGTTTTATCTACTACAATCATACAGCTGACTTGCAGATCAAGCCAAATGAGGTGATGGAAGCAGGGGCCAGATTATACATACCTGTATCAGTTGCCGAATCAAGGATCTCCAGGCGGTTTGACACAATCCCTAGTGGGACTCTCTATCCCAATGCCGATGAGATACAATACTTGCAGAGGCTTGTAATGTACAAGGCAAGTCTTTGAAGTCATTCCCCTTTAATAATGTCTGATCTCCGTTGGGGGCATCTGTCATATTCAACCTAGCTTTTGATCCCTAATGGGCAGGATTCAGACATCTCCTGTTAACTGCTTCTAGCTGGTCTAGTAGAAACCTTGTTTAGTGGTTTACTGTGTATCTAATTGTGAATAAGGCTCGGCGATGTCCTAATTTCTTTTGTTGTCTTCTCGAAGTTTTTTGCAATTTTCACTTGGTAGCTGCTGATTTTTCAGGACTCCGCAGTTATTGTGCTAAATAAGCCCCCAAAATTGCCAGTCCAGGTCAGAACCTCGTTGGTTGTCAATAATCTTTTCTTTTTCTCTTGTACTTTTCGTCATCTTTAGTGCGTTATTTTATCTCCATGATTTCTTCGTTTATAGGGGAATTTGCCAGTTCATAACAGCATGGATGCTTTGGCAGCGGCAGCTCTGTCTTATGACTATGATAAGGGTCCTAAATTGGTAACTAACTTTTCGGTTTTTGTCGATCTTTTAGGCGTGTACGCTGGTTTATGCCAGGTTTTAGCAGTATCTTCTGCATGATGCTTCTCAGTTCTTACCTTTCTGTCATCTATATGTTTTTTCGCACCTGGACTCTGGAGTACATTTTGGCCGACAGTCTTTCCCTCCTTTGATAATTTGAAATTGGATAAATTCAAAACTCCAAAAGCTGAGAGGTCACTACACCTTTATATCTCAAAACTTAGGTTAGACACCTCATAAAAGACATATAATTGGCTTTTTTTTTTTTTCTGTCCTAGAAAACCTCAGAGCCCGATATTTCTGTTTTTTTGAAATCGTGTTTCATTTTCATGTTTCTGTTTACTTGAAATTGTGTTTGGTACCTAACATTGAAAATGCTTAGTAGAAATGAAAATTCTGACAATATGTTTGGTTCTTACTAATCCTTCATATAAAAGAAACTATTGCATCATTTCTACTCCTGATACAAATCATACTGAGTTGGCAACAAATTATCATATTAAGCAGAACATATTTATTGAATAGAACTTCCTATTAGTCATGACCTTCACTATGCTAAAAATTTTATAAGCCTCAGTTGCCTGACCAAAACTAATGATATACAAATTTTGTCCTGAAATTACGTCAAATGAATTATCTCTCCTTGTATAATGTTGGTCTCCCTTTCTACTGAATGTTTTAAGAGAATAAGAGGAAGCCTCCTTGAATTTTAAAAAACGCTGCTCCATTACACCAAAGGAGAGACCATTAAGAGCTTGAAGCTTCAGTATTGCTTCAGTTCAATGACAATTCTTCCTCTGTGAAACGAAGTTGTCTTTGTGCTCTCACCAATTCTTCTGTGCTTTGCCTTCTTCAACCTAGTTCAGTTCAACAGCTAAGATGAAGAGTTGTAGGTGGACTGCAATGATCTGAGAAGAAATGTCTTGGCGTAGGAGGAAAGGTGTCAAAAATTGATGTTCCTTCCTGTTTTTTCAAATGAAGAAAAAACACTGAAAAAGGAATTTGGCTGTTTTCAGCTGTTCTCTTCTCCAAGGCTAAAGTTTTTGAGGATAATTCTTGCCAAACACTTTTTCAGTGAGAATTCTTAAATGAAAACAGAAAATCGAAATTCTTCATATACCAAAAAGGGCCTTTATGTGCACCTGCGGCAGTGGATCTTTTAGCTGAGAATTTCACCGTTATTATGTTGAATTCAGGAGGTTATATTCTGTTACTTAAGGAAGTTACCTGCTGTTGCACATTAGACAAATCATCCGTCTTGAGAGCCTTGATTTTTCAGTTAGAAGTGCTTATGGAATGAGATTTTCAATGCAGTGCATATGGCATTACATTGCTTCCCTCAGGGCTGATCTGTTCTTGTTCTCATGTAAAAAATTCTTCATCAGGTGCATCGCCTTGACAGAGAGAGTAGTGGCCTGCTCTTGATGGGCAGAACAAAGGAAAGTGTGGCTCATCTTCAATGGCTGTTTAGTGACATAAACAAAACAGATTCCTCCTTTAAGGTAAAGGCTTGTGGTGTTACTTTATGCAAGAGAAGTTCGATGTTGGTGGGTAAATGTTGGATCTTCCGTGGAACAGATTATACCCATAGCATTTTTTTGTTGATAGCTGATTCTTCAAGGTCTTCTAGGTCTGGAATGACGCATGTGAAGCAACTTATCAAAGATATTGGGCGCTTGTCATAGGCTCTCCTAAGGAAAAAGAAGGTCTAATTTGTGCTCCCCTTTCAAAGGTCTCTCTCTCTCTCTCTCTCAAACACACACACATGCACGCACACACAGAGGATATGCAGTTTTTTAGGTGGTCTTTGCTGATGGAACTATCTTGTCTGTTCTGAACTTAAGGTGCTTCTTGATGATGGGAAAACCGAGAGAGTTATTTTGGCTCGAAACTCGGGCTTCGAAGCTTTTCAAGAAGCTGTGACAGAGTACAGGGTATTGGGTCCTACAGTAAACGGATGTTCCTGGATAGAATTACGTCCTCATACGAGCCGCAAGCATCAGGTAAAACTAACGACATTGTTTAGAGGATTCCATTTGATTTCAGGTCTGTGCATATCTGTCAGCCTTTTCAGTTTGACTCGATAGAACTTGGCTTTATTTAGGGAGCAAAGTTGCCTTTTTTGAATGATGTAACAGAACATTTGTCCGAGTCTTTACTTGCCTTATTGCCCTTGTCCAAGAAGCCTATTTTTCATTTTTTGGGAAAATTATGTAATTGGTGTCTTCACTGCACTTGCTTATAAAATGTTCTACTCATTGTTCCCAGTTGGAAGGCACAAATACAAGGACGGATAACCATATTTCCTAATTAAAATGTTAAAGGCGACAGATTGCACTTCAGAAAAGTAGTTTAACAATGATGCTGGTAACATCGTGCCAAATGTTGCCTCGCAGGTTCGCGTTCACTGTGCTGAAGCACTCGGTACTCCGATAGTGGGTGACTACAAGTATGGTTGGTTCGTGCACCAGAGATGGAAGCAAATGCCCAGAGTCGATATTGAGCCTATCACAGGGAAACCATACAAGTTGCGGAGGCCTGAAGGGCTGGACGTTCAGAAGGGGAGCGTCCTATCGAAAGTTCCCTTGCTGCATCTGCACTGCAGAGAGCTCGTACTTCCCAACATAGCCAAGTTTCAGGAGTTTCTGGATCAGAAGTCGGAAGCCCCCCGCCTCGTGCTCAGCTCCAAGTCCCATATGCTTCGGTTCGTGGCGCCAATGCCTTCCCACATGAAAATCAGTTGGAACCTCATGTCCTCTTATCTTGTATGAGGAGGGTGCAAGCTTCGTCGCTTGCGCTCCTAGCACCATCTGTAAAATAAGCCGGCCGTTCGGACTGCTTGGCTCAATAGAAATGTGCGAAGCATTTCGGTCGTCCATTCATTTCTGAGTTCTGATCATGTTAGGAGAGGCTGATGAGCACCGCATGGCATCTCAGAGTGCTGAAACAGGAGAGAGTGCTCTCTCTTGTCAGCAAAACCCGAAAAGTCAGCTAATTTGCACGTAGGAACCTAAGAATTCTCGAGTCTTAGACGGATCGTGATCCTTCACATTCTAGCTCCGTCAAAAAATATGCATAATCGGCTTCTGTCTAGTGGGATTGTGCTATAATTCTTTATCGCATGATCAACAAATTCTTAAATTTTCACATTCTTTCAATTCGGTATTCAAGATTAACGCGCTTGCTTCGAATTCATAATAAAGGTCACGGGTCGAACTCGATACTCATGATATCACATATAAATCGAGCACGCAATGGCGGAGACTAGAAGTTGGTCCTGTGGATTCAGACGTACAATTAGAATATTTTAAAAAAAACGTTTCTTACATTCTGAGGCCGCAAAATTTCTCGCGCCATGTCGGAAATCCCGAGAGAAAAAAGGAAGGTCCTTGGCGGGCAATTTATAGTGTCCTGTGATCGAGTTCGGTCCATCTTGGCGCGCGTCGCGCGAAGCAGGAGCAGAGAAGCAGAATCGGAAACCCTAATGTTCTTTGTCCTGCATCGATGAAAGTACGGAGTTAGAGGCGCATGCTACTGTCGTCGTCTCGCCGGAGGAGCGAATCCCGTAGAGAATGTCTCGACGGGTCAGCGGTCGCGCGGATTTGTTGGAGCGGTGGCGGAACATCGAGGAGGAAGAAGAGGAGAGGGAGGGAGAGAACGCGGGTTCTTGCGCTTCCGGTGCCGACCAACGTCGTCTTCACCAGTTGAAAGAACAATGGTCCTTCGCCTTCCCTCTTCTCCCGATCCCCCCGTTCAACTCGCCCTTTCTATTTCGATCGTTGTTGGACTCTTACTTACAAAGTTTGATTCCATTTCTGGTGGTAAAGATATTATAAAGAATAATCACCTCAATGTGTTGGAAGATCAATGTCCCGTTTTATCTTCTCCTCAGTCCTCTAATAATTGATGGTTTTTATCCTCCATGAACCATGGGCATCATCCAGCTGGGCTGATCATTTGGGCTTTAACTGTTGGGGGGATTTTCAGATTTTGTAGAACAAGGTGGGGAAGAAAAAAAAAGGTTTTGACTCTACGTATCTGATTTAGCGGGTAAAAATGAAGTTGACTGTAAGAACATTTGGCATCTTCAAACTTCCATTAGTATACTATAGCGATGCCGATCATTGTCAAAATATGTCCTTACCATCGTTTTGCATGTTTTTGAGTCCTGCTAAGACTGACATTTGGCTGCACAAAGGCTTGAAAGAACTGCAGTATATCCCTACTGCTCATGGGATATCTTCTCAGGAAAATCTCTAACTTTTGGATGATGCCAGGTTTGTGGATGCATTTAACTTTTTGATCTGTTTGCCAAAAGAAACACACATTTGGTGCGATTCATGGGATCTAATGGGGCCTTTACTGGAGACGTTCTACAATTACTTTAAGGATGAGTGCCAAGATTCTCCTCTCAGGCTTCTATGGAAAAGAATCTCTGAGGAGATGAAGACATGCATCCGTTGCATTTCTCAGCATCATCAAGCCCTCGAGATGTATAGAATGGAGTATGAGCCAAGTTCAATTGGTCCACTTCTTGATGTGTTGCGGAGTTTGGATGAAGAACGAGTGACTCGACACTTGAGGGAGATCAATGAGAGAATGGCGCGGATGGACTACTTTCCTGCACATGATAATGCAGAAGTTGTTAGCGTCATGTATGAGGTATGTAATGGCATGCTGCATGGGGATGACTAATCCTCCAACCAGTATTTAATGCTTCCGGTGCTTGCTGGATTTTGTAATATTGTGGCAGTTATGTTTGGTTAAGATGAGTTAAAAAGATGAATGCTGGTGGGTGGACAAGAACTGTAGTCAATATCTTTTGTGCCTTCGTATTTCTTAAACTTCCAAGTGAACATATCTTCACACAATATCTTTCCTGTTAATGACATTTCAGGTTCTAATGCATCCTGTTTTGCTTGATGATAAGTCATTGTTCTCTGAATTTGAAGCTTTCATGGAAACTATTGACAATGTCCATGAATTGGCATTGGATAGAAACCAACAGTTACCGGTAAATTACTCAACTTATCTTCTGTTCTTTTCCTATTGCTGTGTTATGATGACTTTTTATTCATATCGAAATGAATATGCTGCTAGGGTGTGTATGCATTGTTCTTTTTCAAACGAAGAGTGCGTTTTATTGCTCATCGATTAGCTGAGTCCATGGGTAAACTAAGGTATGTTTGCTGTCTTCCAATCTGCCTTTTCGTATCATTATTCAACTCAAGTCCAGACTTATTGTTTTGCAATTTTCATTTTGGTGATATGATTAGAATGTATCTGTTAATTTGTTCTCTCCGAAGCTCTTAATACTATGTTGTGATTTCAATACTTGTGGCATCTGGAATAGGTAGATGGAGTCTATAAAATTCTGAGTTCATCTTGCTGTTTTTTTTTTTTTGATGACTGAAAACTCCACCACGGGCCCCCCGTGCCTGGATGGCACCGAAGGGCTGGGCCCCTATATCTCGGGGGAGACTAGCACAGGACCCTAATTCCATGACCCCCCCACTTAAGACACTGACAACTGTGGGTTTCAAACCCTTAACCTCGGAGAGGGATAAGCTCTTAACCAACATGGCTACCCACCGTTGGGTGCTGTTTGGGGTCCTTTGTTATCTCTGATTTTCAGAAAGAAGGTTGAATGTTCTGAACTGTAGCTTTGTCATCTTGTTTGTTTCAATATTCTGATGATTAGCTTTCTACTCCTGTTGTGAAGTCGACCTCTTAAGGCTTCTTATTATTGGTTAGAATATGGTCCTTGTCGCTGTTAAATTCTTGTGGAAGTTATTAATGGCTTGAATAGTTTTGCTAAAAGTTGCTTTTCTTGTGAAGGCTTGCCTGTTGTCCACCGGTTGACATGACTATTTTCTTTGCTTCATTTGATTTGATGTTCACTATCGCGGCAATTCACATGATTGTTTAAACTTTCATCATTCCTTATTTATTTATTTATTATGAGGACCCTTCACTACAGTTAGGAAGTAGACAAGCCCTATAAGGGTTACTAAGATGAGTTTTGTCAACACTGCAAAGCAGTGAACTGTCTTCTGAAAATACACTCAACCTATCAGTTACATATTGAGGTACTATACTTGACTCGGAAAGTGTTTCATCTATAAATTGTTCTTTCTTTGTGTATAGGAGAGCTGCAGACTTAGAACCTTTGCAGCAGTTGCTAAAGAAATTCATTGGGACCTTGGAAACAGAAGTGATGCCATCGACCAGTGAAAACTTAAGGCCAAGATTGGAGCTCGATCGCTCTGCTGTATGGATAGGGATTAAATCATTGTAGGTTGGGATGCTGAAGTTTCATATAGTCAGGCACTTTGAGTCTCTTTGTTCGCTCTCTGATTTTTTATTTTTTATTCTGAAGGATTGGGTTTCTAGAGCCTCCAGCATTGGAAGAAGGGATATTGGAGTCCTATCCTATTTTTCTTGATGTTGTGCTTAACCAAATCTCCAGTGATTCTCCTGTATTCTCTCATGCGGTCATTTGCTTGAAGCTGCTCTTTCAAATGCTTGGTTTGTTGCTTTCTTTTTTATTTGTCCTTTGAGGTACAAAAGCAACAATGTTGCCATTACTGGAGTCTCATAGTTCTCCACATCTTCGCATTTGGTCTTGTTTTAAGGTTGTAAGCTTTGGTTGAGATCCGCCTTATCTCCAAGTATCATGCGAAGCACACTTGTTGGGCAGTGTTTCCATTCTCGTAATGAGAAAATTCATAAGGAAATCTTTGAACTTTTCCAGCCGCTTTTGCAGGCACGATATATCTCCCGTTCTTCCATTATGTTTTTTTCTCGTGCAAGTGCTGATATCTATTATGGGTGAACTTTGACTCCAGTCTCTTGAAGCTTGGCAAGATGGTGAGCTTGAAAAGGAAAGAAGAAATTTTCTTTATTTTCTTCTCCATCAAGTGCCAGTTAGCAGCAACTTCAGTGTTCTCACTAGACAAAAAGCTCACCAGGTACATATTCTTCTGTATGTTCAGGAAAGTTTCATCTGGCACACTTGAGTATATCTATTGTTATTTAATGGGCTGATCTTTCTTGTTACTTATATAATCTTGTGTTTTCAGATAGCTTTTTTTATCATACACAGAGGTTACAAGATGAATCCACCTTCTCCCCCTTTTGAATGTTCGCATATGTGGTAAGAATGAGTAATTTTACTCTATATTTGTGCTCTTTTTCCTTCTTATATACATTTTGCTCTATGAAGACTAAGAGAAAATAATGAGAGCTGCATTTAAGGAGATAATGGCCCCTTGAGTTTAGGCATTCTAACCAGGGAGTGAGTTTTTATTTCACAACTGATCATTCAGTAGCACTATTATGTTTGAAATATTACAGCATGGAGGTGTATTGGCTCTACTCATTCCTCGTTTTCTTGCTATTGAACTCTGGTTATAGTGGATGGAACTTTAGTTTCCAATCTCATTGTTTAAAATTCTTGACATGTACAAGGCAGAAGGATATTATTGCTCATTTCTGAAAATACTGAACTGGACAGGGGTCCCTCACTTGTGTCTTCTTTGAAGGATCCTTCTCTTCATCCTTCTCTGCGGCAACCTGCCCTTGATCTCATTCAAACTATCATGGTCTCTGATGCCGCTGCCTTAATATCATCAGCCTTAAGTTTTCACACACGTCCAAGTATTGGTAGTAGTGCAATCAAGTTGATTGGTGCTGAAGATGATGATGGGCTGACATATCTTCCATATGGTGTAGAGGAGGAAGAATTTGGTGCATGGGGTGCTTTCAGTTCACAAAATATGGTTGTTTCTCGGGAATATAGAGGATGGATGTGCATCCCCATGTTATGGACTGAGGTTTTGGTTGAAATTGATCCCATAGTTCTTCCATTGTCATTTTCCAAGGCTGTCTTTTGGGCCAGATCTCGCTTGTTGTTCATAGAAGCTGATATTAGTGGGGAAACTTATCTTCCAATTCAATCTTGGATTTTGTCATTTGCTGCGGAAATGTCCTCTGCATTTGGATGGAAGATTCCTACCGGCTCTGATGATGGTGGAGATGGAAAGGTGTCAAAGAACTCTGTGGAAGCTTCATCTATGTGCCTTCCTCTGATAAAAACATTTAACAGGTTAGATTTGTATCACGTTGTTTACAGTATGTTCTCTGTCCTGTGGGGTGTATCTACATGATAAGACTAGTAATATGAGCATATGAGTTGCTTCTTAAGGTGGATGAGCACTGCTTGAGAGCTTCTGATTATACTGGAGGAAGTTTGGTATGAGGGAATAAGGGAGAATGCACTTGCAACTCCGGTTTGCATTCTCATTTCTTTATTTGAAAGCATAGTAGGGGTTTGAGCTGTTACTTTTCTCATTCCTTTATTTTAAAGCAAAAAGTTGTGCAGTGATAAGCATATAGTAGGGGTTTGAGCTATTACTGTTCTCTTCCATAGGTTGTGCAGATGTTTTATTCTTTTGGTGTTAAGAGCTTTTCCAATCCAACACCAGAATGAGTGTTGATTTTCCTGTGATACTTAAGATTCTTGCTGCCTACCGTAGGTTTCAATAATGACTGACCTCAATTTCATCGTACCATATATGAGATGAAGTGGCCTGTGATTCCAGAAAAGATTAAGATGAATAATGTTGCAGGTTGACTGGACATTTTCTATTTCAAATGGCACAAGGACAGCTGCTGAAGCAGTGGACGTGGGAACCAAGGATGAGTGGAAGCTTGGTTCTTTTGCTTGCAGATCCCAATGATGTATGTTAATTTTTTTTAAGTTTATGTGATTCTTTACAAATTCCCCTTGCTTGATTAACCTTTTGCCTTGACTTTAATGGGTTTCTTGTGTTGCAGAATGTGAGACACTCTGCGAAGAGTATCTTGGAACAAGTTTCGAGTACACAAGGTCTCACATGTGGATTGAAATTTCGTTGCTCATTCAACCTTTCTTTGTCTGCCATCCTTTCAGGGCTAAAACATGCACTTCTGGTGAGTCTTGAGCTATTTATTTCTCATTCAGGGTTCCTCCTCCTATGTCATCTTTCATTTTAATTTTTTAGATGGAAAGGGTTTCTAGATGGGAAATGATTGTGCCAGCTCATTAGCTAACTCCATATTTTGTTCATATAACTTTATGCCACCTTTACTTTTTGCAGTTGTTAGAATAATCTTATGGGAAATTAGATTTCTTATAAACTTGACCTGGGTCTTTTATCCTCCTCACCATCCGTTGTCAACTTTCCCTATATCATCAGGAGTTTTTTGAATAAATGGCCTGTGACATATTATGAAGTTGTTATCTGGTGTAGCATCAAAGTAATGGGACGATGCTTGTTGAAAAATCTTGGCAAGATTATAGTAGAAATAGTCCCTGTTCGGTGGATTTGTGTTTAGATGTTTTTTCTGTTTGCAGGTACTCCAAGTCCAGTCAGATTCTGCGGCACTGAACTTCCATACTTTACAACATTTCTTTTTCCTTCTCCGAAAATTGTTGAGTGAAGGGAATCCTCCTACTTTAGATATGCAAGGAGGAATGTCGAGCGAATTGACTGCTGGGAAGCTATCTTCTCAAGGAGGATTTTTGTGGCAGCCTGTTTATGATTCTTTGACTGTTGACACGAGTGCTCATTCTTCAAATGCTGGTCATGACTTGCTCAAGAATTTTAACATTTTACTATCTGAAGCTGCTTGGCCTTTCATAGAGAAGTGCTTGATGGTAGGGAAAACGTTTATAGACCATAGTATCTGTCAGGTATTGATCTATATACTATTTTTGTTGATTATCATTTAAGAGTTTTAATTATAATGACTCTGCCATTCCTTCTCACCCTGCTGTAATTTGGCTACATCTTTGTATTAATTTTGGTAACTGTCATTCCTCATGTTTCTTGTTTCTTTTTGCCCAACTAAATTATATAAAATTTGAATTCACTCTGTTATCAGGACATACCACATCTAGAGAACTAATATTTTCTTCAGGTACAGCTTTATTTGCAGTGTGAAAAATTTTCTCTTGTAATTCTTTGCCTTGGCAGATGACTTGTGTCCGTATACTTGAGCTCCTCCCAGTGGTGTTTGAAAAGAAATGTCGATTTGTTGTTGCAACTGGGAATTCTGGAATGTTGATGGAAAAGACAATTGACCATGGATGGCTTCAGCATTTGATGGAATGGGGAAAATCGTCACTGAACGTTATTGTCATTTATTGGAAAAAAGCAGTAATATCTTTGCTGAATTTGCTTAAAAAAACATGTAGTGATGCATCTTCATCCCTAATCAGGTCCATTGAAAATCTTATCGCATCAGGTGAGCTCTGTTGATAAGAGCTATTTTGCCACAACAATTTGCTTGTGCATATTTTCTATTAGATTGGACTAAATCATATGTTTTTCCATCAGATTCCATCGCAGTGGATGAGCTAATGAAGCAAGTATCATGCCTTTCTGTTTCTTTATCCATGGAGACTTCTACTGTTGATGAAAAGGCAAATTTCAGTTCACACGTTCCCTTTTCTCTGGATTTGTCTGCTGAAAAAGGGTACCCCGCTTCTGCTGTCCGACCGTCCTCTGGTGGAGTTTTGGGTAGGCAAATTTTGGAGACAGCAGTTGTGTCAAGAAAGAGAGATCCGGATTATGTTGTTATCTCAGATGATGAAACAAAAAGCCACATTTCACCCAGTTTTCTTTCCAGAAGTAAGTCAGTGGATGAGGCCAATGTGTCCTTGACTAAGCCAAATGACTGCATGCTGGTTGGTCAGAAAGCTGCTTTAGAAAGAAATTCTCCACAAATTTGCCATGCGAAGAAGACTTCTGGAAATCGTTCCTCTAAAGATTCACCAGTTGAAATAAAAGAGACTATAGAAAGTCCTACTCTTTCTTCTATGAGGCGAGAAGTAGATAACTTGATTATTGTGGATTCTCAGAGTCGGAAGATAACCTCTGACTGCAGTTTAAAGGACCTCTTTTCTTTCCAAGATGAAGTTCCTGTGAAAACCTCATCTGCTAAACCTGTTGTGAATGAAAGGATAAATCAAAGGTCAAGTAATGAGATTTCTGACACTGGTGATAAAGTATTGAAAGAGCTGGTAAGTGATACAAAAGATGATGCTAAAAACTCAGTCAGTAAATTTGTGAAGTTGCATCATTCTTCTCTCACGAATCCCAGCGCTACTGCTCCTAGACGTCAACTCATTCAACTGAAGTCTCCTATCCAGAATAGATGCGGGTATTTGCACAGGCGGCAGGCTGGAAATAAAAGGTTCCAGCCACCGAGGCTTGATGAGTGGTACAGACCTATCTTAGAAATAGATTACTTTGCCACAGTGGGTTCATCACCTGTGAGTAATGAAGATGATAAAAAGCTTAGCCAATTGAAGGAAGTTCCTCTGTGCTTTGAGTCAGCTGAAAAATATGTTGGTATCTTTCGACCACTGGTTCTTGAGGAGTTTAAAGCACAATTACGCAGTTCCTATCTTGAGATGTCATCTTTGGAAGATGTGTACTGTGGAAGGCTATCTGTGTTGTCTGTTGATAGAGTAGATGACTTTCATCTTGTCCGCTTTGTCCATGATGACACTTGTTCTGCATCTGGTAAAAGCTTCTCGGAGAATGACCTTGTTTTGTTGACTAAAGAACCTGTGCAGAGTCCTTCCCATGAAATTCATATGGTTGGAAAGGTTAGAAATTTTGGTTTATTCTGCTGAGATATTTTTGTTGACAGACAAGTGCTGGGTGAAATTCGTATAAATGCTAATCACTCCATAATAATCTGTGCATCCATGGATGATTTGCAGACATCTAATAAAATGTCCAGACTATGATTATCTGGAGTCTCAGCACAATCCATGTAGTTGTATGAGCTTTTACACATTGTACTGCCGTATCTGTTACTTTTTTATATGATTTTACATACTTAGGTTTATCTGATTTGCAGGTAGAGAGGCGCGAGAGAGACCACCAAAGGAAGTCGAGCACACTAGTTATTAGGTTCTATCTCCAAAATGCTTCTTCCCGTTTAAACCAAGCTAGAAGGCTCCTAATTGACCGCAGTAAATGGCATGGAAGTCGAATTATGAGCATCACACCTCAACTTCGTGAATTTCAAGCATTATCTTCAATAAAAAATATCCCGATCCTTCAAATTATTCTGGGCCCTACCAGTAATTCTCAGGGTATGAGCGAAGCTAAACCATCACATTTGGGTAAGCTGTCCAGACCTCTGCGGCAAAAGCTGGAGGCAACTTTCAATGACAGTCAACTTCAAGCTATCAGTGCATCCATCAGTTCATTGGATTCATGTAAAGATTGCCGATTGTCTCTCATTCAGGGTCCTCCAGGTATTTAATTTACCCGCTTTATTTAAGTTGTTGAGAATGATGCCAGATCTGAAATTAATTTTTTCCATGCAGGTACAGGGAAGACTCGAACTATAGTTGCCATTGTCAGTTCGTTCCTTGCCTCTCTGCAAAGAAGAGATGAGACAGAGAGTTCTCTGCATGAGAACTTGAAGGGTAGCAGTTCTTCATTTGCCAAGTTCAGGCCAAAAATCAGGGAGTCTGTTGCAATTGCTAGGGCATGGCAAGATGCAGCCTTAGCTAGGCAATTAAATAAAGATGTGGAGAATTCTACAAAACCCATGGAGCGTTCTGTTAGAGGAAGGGTACTGATTTGTGCTCAATCTAATGCCGCAGTGGATGAGTTGGTATCAAGAATTTCCAGTGAAGGTCTGTATGACTGTGATGGGAAGATGTACAAACCTTTTCTTGTAAGGGTTGGGAATGCTAAGACTGTACACTCAAATTCCTTACCATACTTTATCGACACACTTGTTGATCAACGGTTGGCTGAAGAAAAGAATTCGACTGATGGCAGAAATGATGTCTCCACTGTGCAGCTGCGTGCAAATTTAGGAAAAATAGTTGATCGTATTAGGTACTATGAGGCAAAGCGTGCTAACATAAGAGATGAAAATACAGATCTTGCTTGTTCTCTGAAGGATGAGAGCAAGAAGGTGGTTGATGGTAAGGAAATGTCTGATGAAGAACTTGAGATGAAGCTGAAAGAACTTTATGAGCAGAAAAGGCAAATATACAAAGAACTTAGCCTTGTTCAGGCACAAGAGAAGAAAGCTAATGAAGAGATCAGAGCGCTTAAGCATAAATTGCGAAAATCCATGCTAAGGGAAGCTGAGATTATTGTAACTACATTGAGTGGCTCCGGTGGAGACCTATATGAAGTTTGCTCTGAGTCTATGTCAAATCCTAAATTTGGAAGTCCATCCGAGAGTGCTCTTTTTGATGCTGTTGTTATTGATGAAGCGGCTCAAGTAAAAACTACTTTCAGCCTATTTCCTTCCTTAAAATTAGCATTGTGATCAGTAAGAAGCTTCTTAGCATCAATGGCATTCTTCTTTCTCTCCCTGCAGGCACTTGAACCGGCTACTCTAATTCCTCTTCAACTTTTGAAGTCAGTGGGGACCAACTGTATCATGGTGAGAAGAATAAAACTGAAGTTTTCTTGAGTTAAATGTTGGTCTCAAGTTATTGCTGAAGCTTGTATTTCCTTATTGAAGGTTGGTGATCCAAAGCAGCTCCCGGCTACTGTAATGTCTAACATTGCTAGCAAATTTCTGTATGAATGCAGCATGTTTGAACGTCTGCAGAGGGCGGGCTATCCTGTCACAATGCTTACCAAACAGGTGGATTAAATTGTGTTGTCTTGAACTTCAGAACTAGATTTGTCCTTGTGCTTCATTTAGAATGTAGTCATCCCCTACTGTGATTTTTTTCTGGAGAAATGAATGCAGATGCATTTTTGTATGGTATTCATATTCTGGCTTTGCTGGCTTCTTTTGGCTTTTGATTCAAAATGTTTAGCAGGAAGTGTTAGTAGTAGTTATGTTGCATATATTAGTGAATTCTATCCAAAAGCTTTAGCTATAAAGTAGAGGATGGAAATTTTATATTAGGAAACCCGCAAGGGAACTTATGAGTAATAGATTTTTATGCTGATGTATATTAAAACTATTTTCCGTTAGAGCATAAGATTCATCTGTAGCTATAGGATTTTTCTTCTTTGGAATGAGGTCATTGTGTCTGGTTGCCTTGCTTTTCCAAATTCATTGAAATGCTAAGTATTTAGCTTTCTGATCCCTCATTTATTTCCATGTCGTTTGCATTCCTTTTTCTTGGACATTGTTTAGAAGAATATAGCTTCACGGTTCCGTCAATCGCACGATCCCTTGTATTTGTCCACCATTTTTCCTTGGACATTATTATGTATTAAGTTCTTTGTTCTCTTGTTTTTTCTGTAGTGGAAGCATACTTTGGAGTGTTTTTATGCATCTTATGTCACCCAGAAGGTGGATACAAATGAGTGCTAGGTCATAGTGCAAAGTTCAATAGTATGTGCTGCTCTGGTAGATTAGGGTCAATAGACTAACATTGTTGTGCTGAGCACCTTTGTACTTCTCGACTTCCTTTGTCTCCTTTTCTTCATTAGTTGGTTGGCTGCTGATTCTTAGCTTGTCACATCAGTCTAAATGCTCTGCTATCTCTGCCAAATTGTGTCTTTTGCCATTGTGGAAGAGAATAACCCTGCTTTACCAGAACCATGTTGTGAAGAAGCTTGTATCTTTTGCAGTATAGGATGCACCCCGAGATATGCCAGTTTCCTTCTACTTATTTTTATGATGGGAAGCTGTTGAATGGGGATGTAATAGATGAAAGATCTGCATCCTTTCATCAGACTAAAGGTCTTGGTCCTTATATATTTTATGACATTATTGACGGCATGGAGATGCATGGTGAAAATTCTGGTACGTTATCTCTTTGTAATGAGCGGGAGGTGGATGCTGCCATTGAACTCTTAAGGTTTTTTAAGAGAAGGTGCGTCCTCTCAATTAAAATGCATTTGTCAGGAATTCCCTTGTATGACATTATTGATCATTTTTGCAGAAACGTGTCTGCATAAGGCTGAGTACTAAGCCCTATTTTTCATGGATTTTTTTTTTCACTCTTTAAAGGTACCCATCGGAATTTGTTGCTGGGAGAATTGGTATAATCACTCCATACAAGCGTCAACTTTCCTTGTTGCGTTCACGGTTTAATAGCACATTTGGATCTCCTGCTGTCGCCAAAATGGAATTCAATACTGTGGATGGTTTTCAGGGCCGTGAGGTTGATATACTGATACTGTCCACTGTAAGGGCCTCTAAACCAGGCTCTGCAATGGGTGGCACATCATCAAGCACTATTGGATTTGTTGCTGATGTGCGGCGCATGAACGTTGCTTTAACAAGAGCTAAGCTCTCTCTTTGGATATTGGGCAATTCAAGGACATTAAAGACAAATCGCAGCTGGGCTGCTCTTCTGGAGGATGCAAAGGCCAGGAGCTTATTTGTATCTGTTAAATCGCCCTACAGATCTATGTTTGAATCAGCTTTAGGAAGTGAATCTGCATGTTGTTCAGTTGAGCCGAACCATATCAAAAAGCTAGAATTTAACAGTCATGGTGCTCCGAGAACTGAGAACATTACAAAGGGGTCCACCAGAAAGAAAGCAGAATATGTAGGCCATGCCTTTCCTAGTAGTCAAAAGGAAACTGGAGAGAGGTGTGATGCTTCAATTCAAGTAGATGCTCCAAGTAAGAAGGGAGGTTTGAAGAGAAAAGCTTATCCATTACCGAGGGGTAATGCTCATTCCATAGTTACAAGTGAAGATGTTGGGGCAACACACGATGCAACTTTTGCTTCTGAAGAACATGCCATGGATGGAAAAAGGAGGGCCAAAGAGCATAATAAAGAGAAATACAATAATGCTCCAAGGAACGTGTACAAGAAGTCTAACAAGAGTGGCGTCACTGGAAAGGATACGGATGCAGGTGATATTAATAAGCATTTGGATCACTGTGCTTCTAAAAACCGAACCAAATCTTCTGAGCTAGATAGAAGTCAGAGAAATCTTAATGGTTCTTTGCCCTCAGCTGTGGACGGACTCGAAGATAAGGTTGGCAATGATTGTGGTAAAGGTGCTGCTCTTGATGGTATGCGGAATGACTTAATTGTTAAAAGGAAACGACAGCGTGAAGCTGTTGATGCTCTTCTGTCATCTTCTCTTATACCTTCAAAGAAGTCTGAAGCCTCTGGAAAAGCTTTCCCTGCCAAAAGGCCTGGTTCTGGCAATACAAGTGCAGGTCCTGGCATTAAACCATCTAAGAAGAGAGGTAATTTTCCATTTGACGGTTTTTTGGAGCAGAGAATACAGTTAAAGAGTTACATATCACCTTCATTGGAGGCATATCGATTTGCAAGTTAATATGTAGAATTGTCATAAGTTTGGGTGACAATATTATGGGATTGTTTCCCTGCTTGATTCTGACCTTTTTAGCTGCTTAGATGGAACATCTCGGTTTTCTTTCCTTGCAGGTATGTTATAGTTTTTCAGAGTGGATCATTTTTATGCCCTGGTTCAGCTGTTCGTGAAATTATCCATAATGATTCGCTTAGAGGAGCACATTTGAATCAATACACCCCTGTGCTTGCTTGTGCTGGCAATGATAGATTTCAGGTATATTTCCATTAGCATATGAGAGCTGTATATTTGTGCTGAATCATCACCAATGGACAGTACATAGGGAGTTCTTTGTAAAGAGGAAAACATCTGTATTGACATCAAGGCATCCATTTACTCAAAAGTTTACGTTCAATTCATCACAGCCATATGCAGTGTTTTATTTCAGGTTATTTTGATTCACACATTAGTTATTTAGGTAGCTTTGAGTTTACCTATGTTCTTCTTGGCCCTAATTGTGCAATTTCATGCTGCACTAGACTTTGTATTACCATTCTAGTAGTTGCACTCTGTACCTTTATTTCCTAGGCTGTTGCTGGAATCTTTTGAGCCTAATAGTTGTCAGAAGTTGAGAATCTGCTAATCTCATAGCTAGGGTTACACGATATTTCACTTTAACTGTTTCAGTGTAATCTAGTTGAGTTTAATAAGTGAACAATCAAAGTGGTCATGACTGCTATTGGAGAGTAGCTATTTGAATTTTGTTGAATCCCTTTAGCTTTTTAAAATAAGTTTATGTGGTTTATCGAATGTAACAGGCATCTGTCGTGATCTTACTTCACTCTGTCCACTCTGCTGGTGCCATCAATGACTCATCATCAGTTGGCTTCAAGCCGATGATGCTTCAGCCACCAAGGTAGTGATTGGAGCTTGGACTTCATTATCAAGGGGATGATATATTCTCCATCGATGAGCTGGGGTGAAGGGCAATAGAGATTTAACAAGTGATGTGGAAGACCTACACTGAAGGGTATCCGTGGACTCTGCTTTGTCTTGTAACACACGGCATGACCAGCGAGGTTTGTAATGCCATCTCATGAATTTCCTTTTCCGCATCTTTTGGCTTACTAGAGAGTTGCAGGCACGGGTAATTATCTTCTGGCCTTTAGTCAATACGCCCTTATGATAGTGCTTTTTTTCCAAAATGTCGGGCTAACTGTATTATTAGTCGGGAAAGAAATTCCCTTTTCTTGTACATAGTGCAGATAAAAGTGGCAGCGCTCCTCTTGTCATGTACCAAACTTTTGGTAAAATTCAATATATACTTACATTACCAAAAAAAAAAAAAAAGTGGCAGCGCTCGTAATAAAATGCAGACAGTAAAATTCATTCAAAGGCTTCCATTTTACAGTATTTTGGTCGCTTATTTCACATGGCAACCTTCTGCGGAATCTTTCTCAGCATGTGCTAAATGTATCTCCGCAAATGTGCATTCAGATATGCTGGATCATCTGAACTCGGGCCGACCAAGTTAGCATCAAATGGTCTTCTTAGAAAGATTTTGCTTGTAAAGTGACCTTTCCTCCTTTTTCTTTTGCAAATATGTTAGCAACATTTTAAAGAAAGAGTTGACGCTATATCGTGGGACTCGGTCGTTTTCCTATTTTTAATATATTCTCTAATTTTTCCACTTCATTGTCTTCCAGCTTGCTCATTTTTCTCTCTCATCTGGTTATACTTTTCACGTCCATTAATCTATTCAGCTACTATCTTTCATCATTACTTAATAACCACTTTTAGAATGGTAATATGGATGTTTGTGCGCCTGTGGATGCCTTCACTTAATAGATCTGAACTTGCGAAAGAGCCTTTAACTAAAGCCGTGCTTTTCTTTAATGGTTTTGACAGCTTTAGACAAAGGGGTCCAGAGTTCTTTTCTTGACATGCAATCGGTGATTACAATGATGCCAAAACCTATACTGTAATCGCTTATAGAATTCGCATTCCACGGAACTACCGTGCCATTACAGTTTGGGGAGCTTCCTTGAATTCGAAAAATGTTTTCTAAAAGGACAAGGAACGGGGGCAAGACGGGATTAGGTGTCATGAGAGATTCTTTGATTGCAGATTTGGGCAAATTTTTATCTCATTAATTGTTCGGTCTATCTAAGATAGAATTGAAAAAAAAATTACAAAAAATTCAATGAAGTTACTGAAAAGGCCAAAGACACCCTAGATCAATCTCTGACGGCGGCAAATGCAACCACCGCCTGTCTCCTCGAAAAGAAAAACAGGAGAAAACGTGACCGCCGGTGGTTGCTAAAACCTCATGGCTCCTTTGCTTCTTTTCCTGGATTTTTCCAACTTTAATCTGGACATATTTCGGTATCTTCCATACGATGGAAGTTGCCAAACATGATCAGGATAAAAAGTACCCCAACCAGGCTATCAAACAGAGCCTTAGATCCACTTCGATCCATATATAAATCGCTTAGAAAATCGATATACAGACTAATTGGTTGGGTATCGAATGTCTATTTGCAGTTTGTCATATTATTTTAGCACGTCGATTTTGTACGCTAGTCTGAGTAGTCTCATCCTTGTCAAGTCAGCCCCATGACTTCCATACCTCGGCTTCGCTCCCATAAGAGGCGAATGCATCATCATGTGGCGGAACTTAATACACCATCCGAAGAGCAGAACAACAACTAATTGGTGAAGCTGATCAATATGTGCATTCGGTTCAGCGTCCAATAAGGACATAAACCTCGAAATTCTTGTAATTTTTAGGCGCATAGGGGGCTACAAGGACGAAGGAAAGATACTATCTGACCAAGTTCTTACTCGTGCGTTTTTTAGGCTTGGATGTCATTTGGTTGAATACCACACACCTGGCCAGGATTTCCTCAAAATCTTCTTCCTCACAACAAGGAATCTGAAGCCCCCCCTCCTGCTCGAACCCGACCTCCTCGGCCACCTGTTCCATCAGAGTCCTAAACTCCGGCGCTGACAAGTAGCTTGCCGGGATCACGAACCTCCTCAGCTTTGGCCCTACATACACCGCCAGGGACCCCTTTGGCACTCTCCCCGGCGGCCTCCTGTTGTCCCAGAACTCCGTGGCGAGCAATGACTCCGTCGCATTGTCTCCCTGCCATTTTCTGGTTGCATGAGGAAGAGGAGGCTGGTGGCGGCGATGCTGTGGAGGCGACCGTAGCCATTGCTTGAGCATGCTCTTGGGCCACACGCCAACTCGATGGTTCTTCATTCTGTCGAAAATGGCCACGATCCAGAACGTTACACGAATCTCGTCCTAAGAAAGAAAATGTCCATGCCACACTGCGAAATGTGTTCTTTGAGAAGAACCGCACAACTCGAAGAGGACTACCCCAATGGAAACAACAATTTTGCCATCTCTATGAAAACATGGGCACACTGTCTGTGGTAGACATGAAAGGGTCATCAGAATGTGGAGAGGTTGGAAACGATCCGGTGTTTCGGTCCAATCCTACGAAGGGGAGAGAATGAGAAGCAGTGTAGAATATTGTTTGATTTTCATCGACTCCGACGTTTCTGCTGTATACATGAAGAAAAGAACGGTTGGCGGAGAGTCAAATCCAGCCCGTAAGATGGCCAAAAAAAGTGTTGGAAGCTCCGTCGCTGGAAATTCTCACTCTTTATGCTGTTCTGAGAACAAATAACGACAAGTATAACAACATCGTGTTGCAATCCACGCTTGGTGCGCCATTGTTGGCGGCACACAAGCTATTTTGACGCATGGTGCCCTCTTTTAGGCTGCTTTGTTAGACGCAGGTCAACGCTGTTCGAGATTGTTCTTCTGTTGCTTGTCTTCGGCTTTCTATTTTCGGCTCGGACTTTGAGCCGTCTCTCTTCATCTACGTAACGATGATACAAATGGCATGTCGAAAGTGGGTTTCATCGAGAGATGCATGCATCGTCTCGTTCTCTGGCCATCTTTCCTCCCGCCTCGACGGGAATTTTTCTGGCCTAGGATGATTCAGGTGGGTTCTATATTTCGGCCGGCGGATTGAGTCGTTGGTGATTTATCGTCTCTCCCTACATTAAGACAGCATAAAGCATGACACAACAGCCTCTTCTATCAATACGAATTACTGCAGACTACTGGCCATAGAGCAAACCATGAAAGTTTCCTGGTACTACATGCAGACATTCAGTGGCCTCTGAAAACTCCAGGGGAGCCATATAGACGACTGCCATGCTATGTTCAGGCGATAGATTAGCAGTTGATGTGTAAGATTGCACAACGTTACGTCAACCACGGTCGACGAAGACAGCTGTAATATTCAGTACTGGTTTAGAGGTGACTTGTTGACATAGCATGTCCACAAGGGATAACATATGGGACCAACTAATAGAAATAAATAGGGAAAAGTACAAAAGAAGAAGAAGAGAGAGTCCTAATTCTATTGCATGTGTGATAGTTCAATTCTGAACCTTATAATTGTACCAAATGAGTCTTAAGTCACTTGACGATTTGTTAATGTAATTCATCCAGCTAATCTCCGCTAAAAATTATTGACATGGATGTCAGTTGTTCAATGTGACGCGATCGACGATGATGTGGATAAATTTTTTATGTTTCTTTTCTGAATTTTTGTATTTTATTTTCCTTCTTTGTTTTTTATTTTACAACTCCAGACTGGCTAGGTCGCGGGCCATGTACAGGTGAGGGCATTGTGCCCTCACCCACAAATTGGCTAGGGTTGCGGTCCTCTCTTGAATCTAGGCCAGGGTTTGGTGCCCTCACCCGTGGATGGCGGGGGGAGGGAGGCTCCTGCTCATGGCCAGTGAGAGGAGTAGGCCCTCACTTAGACCTTGTCAATGGCTGGCAACCTTGTTGGCCCACTATTACGAAAAAAAATTAATTAAAAAAAATTATGTTAGCATCGGTTAATGTATCATAACTAGTATCAATGTTAGTTATTTTCGGCCAAAATTGAAGAGATAGATTACATAGACAAATTGTCAAAAAATTTACGATTAAATTGATATAATCGAAAAGTTTATGAATGAAATAGGTTTAGGATTTTTTTTTTTTACTGTACGATCCCAACTAAATCTGACACGTTCAATTCGAGGTTATATCCATGAAACTTGGGCCAACCAGAGGAGGATCAAACAGTATCTTGTTAGACGTTGCGAACTTTGTCTTCAGCTAAATGAAAATGAATTACCCCCGATTTTTACAATTCTTCAATGAAGCTTAGGTACAGCTGCATTTTGGATTTGGAAGTAGAAGCCAAGAGGAAACTTCATATCTGGACAAATTTGTAGATTCCAAGACTGGTTAAGCTTCATGTCTCTTCTGGATTAACTTTTCTTTGTGCAACTTGGGATTATGCAATTGGTACTAATTGTCTGTTGAAAGATAAAAGTAATCCGAAGAATTAGTTGACAGGGAAGGATGACTTGGGTTGTTCAGCGGAAGTGATTTCCGCGATTACCCAAAAAAATTTCGATGAATATCTTGTGAATTTTGTCTTAGAATTTGATTGTCGAATCTGAAACAGCCTTTAGGCGAGGCGCTTAAGAAGTGACAGGAGAACAAGGAGCAACTCAAATGTACTGTTGTTTGACGAGCATAGTTTCCAGTGAAGTACTTTAATCCTACCGCTTCATCCATTGCAAATCACATGAAATTGTCTGTATGATCGTCGAACCATGTCATTGTTCTCTTTATTTGATGACCCTTTTGCACTTGATTGCCACAAACATTGCGATTTCTTGCTCTCAATTAAGTCGAGATGTTGTTATCACACTTCAGGCACAATTTTGTGGCGTAAGTAGAGCAAACCTTCAGAACGAACTCTCTGCCTTACCAATGAAACGTGATACAATTTTTCAGCATTAAGCCTAACATCAAATCAATACTCATTGCAGGTAATCCTTTGAAAGGAGAAAAGTGAATTTTCAAAAGATGTAACTTGCAGAATTTCACCCTTTCGAGTGTGGAATAGAGCAGTTGCAAACACTTGCCGTGATCAAGCATACTAAGCCCATGATTTGCTCATTAAAATTCTTCAAGCCGATGGATTGAAGTTTCGGCATAAATAAGCTCGTTTCAACAGGTCCATTTTTACTTTTCAGTCCGCATTTCAACGGTAGAATTGATCACTAATTCATGCACTCTTTCTATAGGAGTTTTCACAATTACTTTGAAAAGAAAGACAACATATGGATACTATTGCTGCTGAGAAAATAATAAATGATGCTTATTAGCAGTAGTGGCAAAGTTAACTCTCTCAGGTAGTGTTAGATCATTCAGAACAATTAGAATAGCAAGCACCTCAGTTAAGCAATTCGATTATCCTTCTAGCTTCAAACTCATAGAAGCTTATCATCATCAGTCTGAGGTTCTTCATTATGCATCTATCTCTTTCATGTGTCGACATTCTCATCTTCAAGATGACCCTTTAGTAGAGGTGGCTATTATTACTCTGCCTTCCTTTCAGTTTAAGGCACCCTGCTACTGCCGACATTGTCTCCTATTTTCCTAAGGTAAATATAACCATCAATTCATCATCAGAGACTCAATATGGCAAACTCGCTCTCAGATCCAGCAACGGGGGAGTGAATGGCAAAGCCTACAGCATGAAGGCAGAGAATACTTTTGAAAGTAAAAGTATCTTCTGAAAACAAAAATCCATTAATATTCTTGCCGCTAGGCTTTTGAAAGACAACCATCAGCAGCAAAATCCTCGGCAGTTTCCTATAAGCTCCCACATATTTCCTCTGAAAGCTGCCAGGGTTTAGAATTATCCCCAGCTAAGCTAAAAGGCATCCTCTGCTTACTCCACAGAGCAGGACAAAAAGATGATCATCCTTAAACCTTAGCTTTATGCACTAGGTACAACACCGATCGTTTGCCCACTTCCAATATAGTTCTGGACAATCTTCCTCTAACAATACCCCGCTTCACTATCCAAGTCTTCAGTGGTTTCTGGATAATGTCACTGGTAGATCAAACATAAACTAGATAAATCCTTAACTACAAAACCCTTTTGAAAAAGCACAAGCAAAAGCTGCAAACGTACGACTCAGAAACCCAATGATTGCAGTGAAAGGAACTGAAGCAGTATCAGCTAAGAGCAATTTCACTTCACTAGTGTACTAAAGGGTATAACTCATCAGGTCAGCGGCATCTTACAAGGCCTCATAAATTTTAGCAATGGACTAGATTTGGGAAATAGTAAAAAGGTCCAGGCAAATGCCTACAGTGTCAAAGGTAACGATAAGCATCCACGTATTGATAGACACTTTCCCAGCTATATAACAAACCATCTTCCCTTTCGATGCTATTGAGCTGGGGCATTGAGTCGCCAATGTCCATGGCCGTGTTCTTCTTGAGGTCATACAACACAAATCCGCTGCGGATGTCCAATACCATGAAACACTCTTCCTTCTCTCGTACTTGCCTATGAACGATATGCAGGACAGAGAAGCCGTACGGGGCGACAACATCGACATACCTCTGCAGATTCCTCACCAAATCCCTCGCCACCGTTTCAAGATTGACATGGTACTTCACAAACCAGCCGGAGTAGTCCCTCGCCATTTCCATCACATCAAAGGCAGTAGTGTTCGAGCCATATATCTCCACCAGATAGAGATGGCTTCCTGATTCCCCGAAGTAGCCCACTTTCCTCTCGAACCACCCTTCCCTGATAGGGGGCATCGCCATCTCCATCAAGACCTCGTCTTTCACGCGGAAACGGAGAGAAGACCTTCCCTTGCCAATCCAGTGAAGTACACCATTCCAAAACGCGCCCCGGTGGAACAACACCTCATCCGAAACGAGGAATGGCTCTCCTGATTTCCTCCAGGGGCCAACGTGCGAGGAGCACACGAGAATCTGCCGGTGCTGCGACGACAGTTCGGAGTCGGCGACACACACAAGCCTGTAAAAGGCCATGGCGGGATCGAAGGCTATGTTGATCCCGAAAACGGTCCTGCGGTCGGGGTTGGGGAGAGGAAGGAACTGCCTGGTGGGAGGGGTGCAGATGTAATAAATCCGATCGTCCTCATGACACCGGAAGCTGCTACAAAGGAGGAGGCCACTGCAGGAATGCTGAATGTACACGCCATTCTTGTCCTCGATCAAATTAGCCAGGGAAGGGTCAGTTTTAGAGACAGGACGAGGAACAGTTAGGGCTTCCTTTGGGGGGTCGCAAGAGACGAACTTGAGGGAAGAGTAGGACTCTAAAAGCAAGAACCTTTGGAGGTAGAAGCCGGTGGAGTGAAGAGGGGTGTGGCGGCGAGAGTAATCGGAGACGAAGACGGGTTCGGAGATAAGGTGCCGCCACCGCCTGCAAACGAGCTTGCAACTCAGCAGGGTCTTCAGTGGGAGGCGGACCAGGATGCTGACCAGCACGTTGTCGTCCACCTCCCCGATCCCGGGCTCGATCGACGATCGACGCCGTGCAGGCCTGAACTGGGCCGGGCCACTCATGGTCGTTCTGCACGGAGAGAGACGGAGAGGCGGAGAGACAGGGGCGACGATCAAGCAGTGCGTAGGGGTGCGTCTCTCGTCACATTGCGGACAGGAAGGAAGAGAAATCGACAGATTTGCTTAACGAAGAAGGAAGGAGATGGTGCCTCTTCGTCTTCGTCTTCGTCTTCGTCAACTGTATCTCCTTCGATCTCGTCCCCCACGATCCCATACGCACGCCCTCGTACTCCAATCTTCCCTTGGATCGAGGAAGATTATTTTCTTACGTTCGAAATTGTAAGACCAAACATTCCCTCCCCATCTCTCTGCGTGTTTCTTTTTTTATTCCCCTTGTTAATAGAAGGGTTAAGATCTTTTTTAATCTTGCAATGTTTTGGAATGTCAGCCGTCTCAGGGACGGCGGTGATTGCACGCCACTCGGTAATCTTCCACGAAAACTCGATGAAAAGACTAGATTGAAAAATTGCACAAATGTTCCGCATTATATTGATAAGGTCAAAAAATTTAAGATTAAATTAAGATTTGTATAATATAATTAGAGTTGTTTGAGTAATTATCTTATGTGTCGGGCGATGGAGCAGTCTTTCACAAGTCATATCAATCCCTTTGATAGAGTCAATTTCGTTGATAGAACAAATCCTCCACAACGTGCGCTTAATTTTGTAGATTCTTACATTTTGTAAAGTCTTTTCCATTGTAATATTACCCCACTCATGTACGTGTCGTAAATATAATACGAATCTCCACACTAGTGTGCGATCCAATTCAACTTGATACTCTTGCAGTTTTAGTCTTGCAATTTTGCTTATTAAATATTGGGTTAGTCTACCTAAGGCACGTCATAAAAATGGGACAATCTTAATCTAATCTAGTAATCAAACAACAGAGAGTGGACCAAATTTCACACCAAACTATTTACTTGAGATTATTGATATTGGAATAACAATGGTACACAACTTCTTCTTTTCTATTATCAGAAAATTAACGGGAGATGTAATTATTTTGTGGATTTAGACGTGGCATTTCTTATTGTTTTTTTTTTCCGAGAAGAGAGGCGCTAGTGTGGCATTTCTTATTAGTAGTTCGAGATGGTAGACATCTTATGTCACAGGAGTTATCCTTGGACTTGCATCGATAGCAAAGCACGGCGGGCCTTTCTATGCTAAGGAAAGATAAAAGTCTTGTTCTCCCTAGCTAGGCCAGAGAATGCATGTACTATGCAGAAAGATCCGGTAAAAATTGGCCTGAGGCATGTCATCCACCGTTCCTGGGGCCTATATCTGATGTTCATTGATATGACGACGCGACCGTAAGATCCGAGCAAAAATGAAAATCATAGTCGATAGAAAGATCTCCTGGACCCCGTGGCGGTGGGAAGTGTGAGGGGTACGAGGAGACGGCGGTGAAGAAGCGGCATATCAATGATCGGAGTTCGCGCGGTCTTCCTCACCGGTGCCGGTTTGCGCTGTTAGTGATTGATTCAGCACGGTCTTCTTAGTTTCGATGTTGCATCGGATGCTATGAAGGATTTGATAGGCTTTTTGCGTTCACTCAATTCGCTCCCTGTTGTTAAGATTCTTGGTTTACCACGTACGAGGGCTATTGCACGCTCGTTCTCTTTCCCTCTCCGTGAGTGATGGTTCGCTCTATTCAAAGAAGGAAAATGAGGGGAGGCAAAAATCAGGAACAATCACAGTTCTGTAGATTAATTTCAGTGATATGTACGGTGGGGATCGCTGGACCAAAATTGGACTTTTTTTTCTTGAGTTCGCCGACTTCCTAACTCCTATATTTTCTCATGTCCTAAGTGCAACACTTCTCGCCACCCAAAGTCGATTCCTACAAACTATACACTTGGGAATGTGCATACCTACTATAACAAGGCAATGTAATAAACTTCTCTGGCTCCGCCCGTGCTAATGAACCGCGAAGCGGATAAATCACTTGTCATTTCTCGAATCAGGCAGTCGTTTTGGCTGAAGTGCTGGAGTAGCCCCTTGAGCTCCCTGACTGTACCACTAATGGGTCGCTCATCACCTCCTGCACCACAAAAATCCAGCAAAAACTTATGACTCCTTGGTCATGATTCACGAACACATACTTCTGATGCTTACAGCTGTAGCTGATCAACTGTTTCTTTGTTAGATTAACAGGATGATTGGATTACGGACCCAAAAGGGGTTTATATTCCAAGTTCAAGATGTTAGTGAAGAGACTTTGGCTTACCTGAGTTGTGGAAATGTGAGAGTGATGAGGGGATGGCAGGGCACTGCCACCCAATATTGAGCAGTGGTGCAAGTTCTCTTCAGCGAAATCTCTCAACTTGTTGAGCTCTGGCAAAACAACATTGCCGAGATCCGGCCGGTCTTTCCGTCTCATCTCAGCACATTGGAGGGCTATACGTGCGAGGGACAAGGCCTCCTCAATGGGCCAGTCAGGTACGTCGGGGTCTAGCATCTCTGCAAAGTGTCCTTTCTCTATGGACTTGCTGACGTGGTGAGTGATGCCCATCGGTGATTTTGCCGTGATTAGTTGCAGAAGCACAATTCCGAGAGAATATACATCGGATTTCACGCCTAGCATCCCCGTTTGCTGATACTCCGGATCGATATAGCAGAAAGTGCCTGCGGTCGATGTCATTCGGTACTGTGTCACAGTTTCAGCAACCGAAGGAGGAACCAGCCTAGCCAATCCAACGTCGCTAATTTTGCTGACATAGTTGTAATCGAGCAAAATGTTGCCGGGTTTTAAGTCGCGATGGACTAGCGGCTCTGGCTTTGTCTGATGGAGGAACAGGAGGCCTGTGGCTATCTCCGCAGCAACTTTGAATCTAAGTTGCCAAGACAGAACGGGGGACTTGCGTCGCTGGAAAAGACGTTCCTCTAAGCTTCCGTTGGCCATGTACTCGTACACTAGGCACCCGTACTCTGGGCAGGCTCCTAAGAGAAGCACCATGTTGGGATGCCTTATGCGGCTAAGTACTTCCACCTACATCACCATGATTAAGGGACATATTATGTCTACTAATCTTTTTAATCGTATATGCACATACATGTCAACAATGTCCGTCCATGTTTGAATCATTTATTTTACACCTAAAGATGACTGGGTTATATGACTCATGCTTTATCTGCGTTTTTCTTTGTCTTATGGAACTTCTGCTTTGGCTTTGCTCAGATCTCCTTAGTTCTTTGATTGATAGATTTACTGTGAACAGAAGACAGATGCAAGCATTGATAAGCTTTTTGATGAATTAGAAAGGCCACCAAGAAGGAAGCTGTGCAAGAATCTAAAGGCAAAATCCTCATCTCTCCCATACCTCTTGTTGAAACTGCGACCTTCCTTGAGCAGCATCTGGACGCAAAACTTTAACTGCAACCGGTGTATGATCTAGGAAACACTTGAACACTGGGCCGTAACCTCCCTCGCCAATCTTGTGAGACTCGGCAAAGAAATTCGTTGCGGCTTCAATCTCTTCAATTGTGTATCGCCTGTATCTCGCGTCACTGTGCTGCAGTTCATCCAGTACCTTCTTTATCTCTTCTGCCTCGCTGAGGGCTTTCATTTCTGCATTCAGTCTCCTTTGTGCTTCCAGCTCTGCAAGTCTCTGTGCTGCCTCTGCTTCTTCAAGGGCTGCTCTGTACTTAGCTCTTTCCTTCTCTGCAATTGACAGCGCATTTTCCTTAGCAAGCTGCGCCTCATCCAGTCTCCGCTCTTCTTCATATCTCCAGCGTTGCAGCTCCAAAGCCTGAAGTTAAATCAATTTAGACAACGGTCATTTGCATAGTTTAAAATTTGACGTAGATGGTGATTATCCATACCTTCTGTTTTGCCACCAGTGCCTCCTTGCATGCTGCACCGTACATCTCCATTGTTTGCTTCAATTCTAACTTTAGCCTCCTCATTTCAGCTTCTACATCATCCTGTGTATTTTGTAAAGAGGACGGGGAAGTCAAAAGGCATTCTTGATTTCTACTCATGCAATTAGTATTCTTGTTTTCTCAGTTCTAAAAAAGAAGAAGAAAAATACTACTCTTTCAGGCAATGCGCACATACTTCACTCTTTTTGGAAGCAATCTGATGATAAATTTAAGGGAAGATAGTCATGCTAGTCGGTCTCAAGCACTTTGGAGACCGCACGAAATATCTCTTGGTTAGTTTTGAAACATTGAAACTGCTCTTTATACAGTGAAGAGATGTCCTGGAATAAGATAACATTACCAGGTTCTGTGATGAGAACGAGCATGATGTTCGCCCACTCTCTTGAGAGATCGGTGACAATTCATATGACGACCCGAAATCGATAAATCTCTGCAGTGAATGAATGGATGACCTATCTGGGCTGGCGGAGAGCCTGGCGGGGTGGTTGGAGTCCATTCGGTCAGAGAAAAAAGAGGACGATTGATCCGTGCTTGATCTTCCAGAGCTAATGAACGATATGTCAGTGTCTACTTCTGGCATCAAACCTGCTGCATATGCTGATGAGCCTCTTCCTCTATCCACTGCTGACCTGTTTAATTTTTTTTTAATTGAACTCGTTGAATGAGTCAAAACTTATAAAACCAGCAGCGTGATATGACCACAATGAGAGCACTCGACCAATCCTCCCTCTTCCTCTGCTCTCAGAAGTCAGATCCAACTTGACATGCATCTAGGATAGTCAGGGAAAGGCGCTTATCGGACAAAAAGGCACTTGTTCTCTCTAAACATTCGTCTCGTTGTAGAATGAACTGTCTATAGACTGTAAGCATTTGAAACCCCCCTATGCACTCGTTTAAGAAATAGTCTTAAGATTTCTCGACTTACTTGATGGACTCATTGTGCATGGCAAGAGAAGACTTGATTGTTGTTTTATCTGCAAATATTAGAAGGCTCCAATAATTTAACATTTCTGCCACGCTGAAATAACGGAAGTGGTAGGTGAGGTAAACGAACCTTTTAAACTGTGCTGCAAGTGTTGTTCGGAACCCGTGGTCTGTTCGTTAAGGTTCTGTATTTGGTCCAGAAGAGGGGAGGCGTAGGGGGATGGACGAGAAGCATTCCGCACAGAAGAGACCTTTCCTTTTGAGACAATGTAAACTGTGCAGAAATCTGGTGCCCCTTTTGATACATTGCTTGGGATGTTTGAGTGCTTTAATCTATTCAAGGAAAACCACGAAGTTTAGGCCCGTTTGAAGCACCCATATTGCAGAGTGCGAGTTTGACCGTACTCTTCAAATTGTTTTTTCATAGAGCCAGGTTCACACCCAGAGTCAAGTACGATTTCTTCCTGTGTTTGTGACCTTGGAAGTTGGAGATCATTCCACTTAAATGTTTATGATTTTTTTTTTGTTTGACCATCATTGTTTGATTGAGTGAAGACCTTTTCGATTCTTCAGGAGTGTCTTATCTCGTTTCCGTTTTAATCCTAATATCATGTCATTCGCTTCTGAGGTTTTGTCTCAGGACTGGTGTGTTGAAAAGAATGGAATCTTTGCAGAGCTGGTACCAATAAGCCGGAACATGACATGAATAGCGAATTTGAAAGCTAAAATAAGATGCTCTATGACCGTTTCCGCATTGCATTAAGGAAGTACCGCAGATGGTTCAGTCCCACGTTCAGCTTCATTTGTAATGAGATGCCTGAGGTGCAGGAGAAAAACTACAAAAGGGAGAATGTTAGAATTTTAGAGGATAGAAGATGCTACCTGATAAATCCATGACGTTGCGAAGCGCCGAGAACCAAGAGCTCTATCCCAGCGTATGAGACGTATTCTGTAATTGCTCTGGCCACATCCAGGTCCTCCAGTATAACATCTAGGCAATGTATCTGGTTCAAGTTACTGACTATGTGAATGTAAGTAATAAATGAGGCAAAGAATGTTGCATCATGCTTGTTTTGCTTATGAAAGATGGTGGGAGAATTGCAGTATTGAAGGGGAAAAACTTCATTATTAGATGTGTACATCTTTTCGAGTGCAATAGCAATGGAAGGTGAGGAACAGGTCCTTGTTTAGCTTCTGCAACTCCTGCTTGCGCGGTGACGAGCCTTCAATACCGGAAGCCGTGTGGGAATCATAATTGCGATGGTGTTGTACATGTGTTACTGCATCCACCCGAGAGTGAGAGAAGAGTTAAAACGTACGGCTTATCTATTTCCATGAGGCATCATGTCATACCATAGATTCGAAAATGGCGATCCGCAATCTACTCAGAAAGAGAGAGATAGACATTGCAGAATGTAATATGGCAACGTACTGGAAGCGGAGGCGGGGCTGTGGTGGACATGGATGAGGATGACGGTTTGGCCTTTGGAGAGGATGTTATCGGCGGCCCACCGAATGGCGTATTGGCTGCCTTTGTCCCTGTCGATGGCGACGGCGACCAATCCATTCCTCATCGCGGCTTTCTTCTCCACATGACTCTTTCCAACCCACATTCTCTCTCTCGCTCTCTCTTCTCTATGACAAATGAGGATAAAGCAGATCAATTCTTGGGTGGGCGACAAACACAACCTCGGACTGTGTTTGATGATCAGAGCTCCCCTCCTGAAAAGGTGTACCCGCTATTTTCTCTTCTTCAGGTGTCGAAGGTTTGTTTCTTTCCTTTCCCGTTTGTTCCCTCGTCTTGCGCACGGAGGATCGAGCATCAGTCATTAAAAATAGTTAAGAGGAGACCGAAACATGAGACTCTCCTATAATCTCTCTCTCTCTCTCTCTCTGGTAGCCCAAGTTGGAAGTTCAGCCCTGGCCGAAGGAAAGAAAAAACACGTTGGAAGTTCAGCGATGATTTGCTTTGCATAATTTGACAGTAGGATCATTTGCCATGAATTTGTATATAAAGAATTATTATAGAGGCAACTACAATCTTTGAACTCGTGCTCATCATTCAATGTCATAATGTCATCTTCATAATATTATTTTCATACTTTTCAAAAGTTGGTTCAATGCGATCTTTCCGTTACACATTATTAATGAAACTAGTTTATGAATATTACATTTAATCTACGACCTAACATTTATATCTATTCAATTTTGTCCATATACTTTATATATTTGTTCAGTTTAATCTTTCGAAGGTACTTTCTCTCTCGCTTGCGTTTTGTCAAATTTAGATCTAACCCCGATGCAACTACTTATTGATTATGTTACACTATGAAAGCGTAAACAGGTAGGCTACACAAAATTAAACATTAAAGATAGGATCTCTTCTGTGTAAAAGGCTTACGTGCGCTTACATGCCAGGACTTCTTTTATATGTACCCAACATTTTGTTTCATGCTAGTACATGAATTATTTTGAATTGTCGATTCAGACCGAAAATTTTATTTCTGCGAACAAATTGATTGACCAGCTTATGACGCAAACCCGATTAAGTCTAATACGAACTCATTAATAGTTGCCGCGTGCATGTTTTGTCAACGGGTTTCATGAAAAAAAAATGTAGTTCTAATAACGGCCATCGAGGTTTATCTTGCACAATGCTTGATGACCATCGCCACGCTCAGTGAGAGTTGTTTGAAAGAGAACAAAAAGTTAATAGGTTAAGGACTAAATTCAATCGATAAATAAGTTATAGGACAAATAGAACAAGAAAGTGACAAGTCAATAACTATAACAACCACATTGGTAGACATCCTTAAATCCTTAATATAAAATACCACATTGAGCAAAACTCAAGAGGCTCGTGGATGTAATTGAACTGAAAAACTCTTAGGAGTAACATTGAATACGGAATGACTAATGGCATCGACCCAATATTCTAATTTTGGTTTAGCCCAGTTTTCGGACAGACTATGTTCCCTTGCCAATTGAAGTCCTTTCGTTCAATTTCAATTCAATATTTGCTGAAAATTGATGAATCGGTATTCACTTAATGATGCTTGGCTCCTACTTGTACAAACCTCTAAAACAAATTGTGCTTTGTTCCCACACTCTACGGGACCGATCTATCTTGGTCCCTGGACTTTTGTTTTAGTATAAAGACTAAACCATATATAACTTTTCAACGATAATTAATGTTAATCCCTTGCATTATACATTTCTGACCAAAATCTTATAAAAATGTCAAATCAAGACCAATTAATAAATGAATGATACGTATATGTTTACTAGAGTGATTATTAGATTGACGGTCTCATTAAGATTAATTCCACACATGCAACGATGGCATCCCAACTTTGAGTTTAGATCCATAGCTAGAGCAAGGCTGAAAAAAGAAAAGAAAAGCTTAAGAAGACGACTTTTTTCTCTTCTAGACATGAAAATCCATCATAAAGTGTTGTTTGTGTAGTGGAGAGGTTATCAGTACAGTCAATCAATCTCAACTTCTAAATATTGAGGGACTCGATAATAATAAAAAATTACTTGCCAGAATTACTAATGAAGTCATCAATAACAATTGGTACACACACATATCATGCATTAAAAAACTTCTCTCGTAATCGAAGACCTATTTGGAATACAGACAAGTAAAATCATGCTAAATTCTTAACTGGAAGTGAGTAGACTTAGGGTTTGACTAGATTCCATCCGAAACCTGGAATTTACGTATCGTAACCGGTTCCCAAATTTTTAGAAACTATAACCTATTTTAGATACTTTGAAACTCGAATCCTACTTTTCCCTGGTTCCAAGATCTATTAGTTCTATCTGTGTTTTTAATTAAACGATTGTAATGAATTATTATCTCTAATGACTATCATTTGCTGCTACAATCCACTTACCATAACTCATATTCAAGCACACGAGTAATATTAAACATTAACAAAGTCAAAATCTTAGTTTTGAATATCGCCGGAAATGAAAACTCAAATTAGTAATTCCAAACAACTCACTCTATCATCGGATGTTATAAAATATTGCGGGGTTACATGAAGACAAAGAACAATAACAACACGAAAACTTATTCTAGGTTCCAGAGTGGAATTGGAAACGATGGAAAGATGGACCATGCTCACCCTTGATCCTACCAATGATCGTATGTGTTTAATGTTGCTAAAAACAAAGTATAGGGACTAAATTTAACATTTCACAAAGTATAGGAATTAAAAACTTAATTTTTTTTCATTTAAGGTGTACATGTAACGACTACATGTCCGTAGTCAGTGTTATCTCACGAGGTAAATTTTCAATAGAAAAAAGACGGAAGGACTTATATTGTCATTGAATAATAGCATGTATAGATACAAATGGTCCAATGGGCACAAGAATTTCCAGGAACAAAAGTGAATTATGTGGATCTATAAGGAGCAAGAATGTAATTTCGCTTATCTCTTTATATAATGGGAAAGTAAACTTAAAAGCATATGAATGGTAACTCAATATTGAATCATTTTGTACTTAGACTCTATTTATTTCATAAAAAATGAACGAATCACTTGCATTACTTAAAAAAAAATGCACAAATAAAAAATATTTTCATCGTTTATGAAAATAGTTAAACATAAATCGTTGTTAATAATCAAATCATTTTTTGTTAATTAATTATTTCAAATGATAAAAGTAATTATTTTTAGGAAAATAATTTTTAAATCATTTATTTTTCGAGAAATAAATACCCTCTTAATTTTTTTTTTTGAAATAGGCATCCAACATCCTTATCCAAATACTTCCATCCCAATTAAGAATAGAATTAAGTTGAAACTTTAAAGTCACGATCAAACCACTTTCTGTAAATTTGTTCAGCATTACCTCTATGTGGCTATCGACATAAAGGAGAGTGTACCAGGTCAGTACATGTGCCATGGACAGATGATTCGAGACGTGATCTTACAAGTACAAAAGATTTTGAGCTGCCTGCACTTCGAGCGCTTCAGCGGAGCTCGAGTTCATTGAATGAGCCTACCGTTTTTCTATGCAGAGCGCGGGCTTTTCAGGAAAGTCAATCATTTAATACACGATAATGCATCCGCATCATCTTCATCAGCATCCAAGCTCTTCCTTCTTCAAAGCATCAGCAAAGTTTCAGCTTAATAGAATCAAGAAAGTCACATGAAGCTTCCGCTGCTCAACCGTAATGATCCACCGCAAGGCTCCTTAAAATAAGCCTGACTGACCAAAAGCATGTTGTTGGTATCTTTCGTGAACTTCAAATACAAGGGACTCAAAGACGTCCTTCTGATCATCGAATTTATACAATGACTGGATACACAAGACTATGTACTCTGTTACATCAGAAGGCCCTTGATGATGGATGATCCTGCTTGCAATACTCCCGGAAGCCCACGAGAACCCCAACCCAACCCAACACCCCCCCCTCCCCCCCCCACTAAACAGCACAATGCGACATACACTTTTTGAAAACTCATCGATCTCCTGCAAGCAAAAAAATTAAGTACATTCGGGAGCAAAGTTCAAGCTTAGAAGATAACATATATTTCATTGTAAGGCAATGTTTTTGGTTCTCCATTAGGCATCGAGTGTTCAAATTAGTCTAAGGTTCTACAGTACAGGAAAATGCATTTATATAAAATGCAGGGGAAAAAGTTCCAAACCTGTCGGGAATAGTCAGTTTCTCCCATTTGTCAATTGATTAGCACCTTCCTGACATTGAGCATTGTAGAATTGAGAGAACTAGAGATGGTAGATGATGAAGATGCTACTAACAAAGTTGCACACTGACCAACTAACTTATGCATTTTGGAAAACAAGTCAAGCCTTCTTCTTATGTTGGAAGTGTGCTTTAAGAAAAGATCTTGGTGGAACTCATTTAGAGGGATGTTTTGGATCAGTTTCCAGATTTTAGCAAAGAGATTTTGTTTTAACCGGGGCATTGGAAATGTGAGAGTGACGAGGAGATGGGATTGTGGCGTCACCTAATAATGAGCCATTTTGTATGTCCTCCTCAGCGAAATCTCTCAATCTGTTAAGCTCTGGCAAAACCACCTGGCCAAGATCAGGTCTATCCTTTCGTCTTAATTCTGCACACTGCAGAGCTAGCTGAGCGATGCACAAGGCCACCTCAACAGGCCAATTAACCACATCAGGGTCTAACATCTCCAAAAAGTTCCTGTTTTCTATAGATGTGCAGACGTTATGAGTGATGCCCATTGGTGGCTTTGCCGTGATTAATTGCAGAAGCACGATTCCGAGAGAATACACATCAGAATTTACGGTAAGCACTCCAGTTTGTTGATATTCGGGGTCGATATAGCAGAAGGTTCCTGCAGTCGACGTCATTTGGTACTGGGTCGTGTTTTCAGTAGCAGAAGGAGGAACAAGCGCAGAAGGAGGAACAAGCCTTGCCAATCCAACATCACTGATTTTGCTGACGTAGTTGTAACCAAGCAATATGTTGCCTGGTTTAAGGTCTCGATGGACTAGAGGCTCCGGTTTTGTTTGATGGAGGAACATAACCTCTGCAGCAATTCGGAATCGAAGTTGCCAAGAAAGTACGGGGGATTTGCCTCGCCTGAAAAGACGGTCATCTATGCTTCCGTTGGCCATGAACTCATACAATAGGCACCCATGCTCAGGGCAGGCTCCTAAGAGGAGAACCATGTTGGGATGCCTTATGCGGCTCAGTAATTCCACCTGCATCATCATGGTCAATGGACAGATTAAATATGATAATGGGATTTAAGTCACTGCAAATATGCTTCCTCTTTTCAAGAAAATCATTGTCAGCAAGAAAATATCTTAAACAAAATCCAAATTGAATAATTGTGCCACGCTAGTGAAAGAATGGAAGAATCCTGAATTGCATACCCTTCTCTTTATCACCAGTGACTTTGACATAGCAGTATTCGGTATCTACAAGATCTAATTCAACTTGTCTGTGGCGAGACAGATATGCATGAAATGGATTTTGAGGTATCTCAATCGTGTTTTAATCAATTAAACAGTAGTTAGATGTCCAATGTCTGCTTGGACTGCCAATTTCTTAGCGGCACTCCTGTGACATTCTCAGTTCCTCAATTGATAGCAAAAATTAGCTGTCTGAGGCTTCAAAAAAGATTTCAATTCTTTTCTCTCACCTCTTGCTGAAACTGTGATTTTCCATAAGCAGCATCGGGACGTAAAATTTTAACTGCAACTGGTGTGTGATCAAGGTAACACTTGAAGACTGGCCCATAACCTCCCTCCCCAATCTTGCAGGACTCGTCAAAGGAATTTGTCACAGTTTCAATCTCTTTGGTGGTGTACATCCTGCATCTTGCATCACTGTGATTTAACGAATCCATGACCTTCTTCATCTCCTCTGCATCTTTGAGGGCTTTCATTTCCACATTGGCTCTCCTCAGCGCTTCTAATTCTGCTACCTTTCGTGATGCTTCAGCTGCTTCAATGGCTGCTTTGCACTTAGCTCTCTCCTTTTCTAAAAGTGAGAATGCAGCTTCCTGAGCAAATTGTGCCTCTTCAAGGCGCCACTCTTCTTCTAGTCTCCAGCAATGCATCTCCATTTCCTGAATTTAGTTCGGTCTAAGCAAGAACCATATTTTCACATGAAATACATACTTGTCTTCTCAGTACCTTCTGTTTCGCTGTGAGTGCTTCTTTGCATGCTGTTCTGTGTGCTTCAGTTTCTAATTTCAGCCTCCTCATTTCAGTTTCAACTTCGTCCTGCATGATTTAGCTTGTAATGAAAGGTTGAAAGTCATCATGTAAAAATCTCATTCGTACTATGATGGTCATCATTCATGGGAACATGCCTATCACTTTGATAGATCTGGGTATTTTCAAGAGACAATAAAGCCGCGACAGAATTTATAAATATTTGTGGAGTTCAGACATCTTTGTAATCATCTTTTACTCAGCTATGTACAACTAACACTTGCCTTTTATTTTCCTTAATTTGAGATATGGTCCGCCAATGCTCCTGCCTTGTTTTGCACTATTAACAGTTGCATGCTGAACGCATGCATAACATTGTGAAAGGCATTATAATGTAAGGCACTTCCTTGTTCGCAAAAGAAGATAATTCTTGTGCAGCCTAATCAATAGTTATGACTGTTTCTGCAACTGAAGAGCGCAGGAAAATTGCCTATTACGTCAAATATATGTTTTAGATACGCATGAACCAAGACATGACAGCTCAATTTCCTATGCTTTAGACTTCTTAAACAATATATATGAAAGAAGACTGCAAACTCATAAATGCTGATACGCTCGAACCCATCTCAGGGTAGGTGGGCATCTCTTTACTTAAGTCGTATTAGATAAAATTACTTCCAACTTGTCATGGGGAAGCAATTAAATTGCCCTGTGTCGTGGCAGATACTTGTAAGTCTGAGAATGAGAAAAGTTCACCAGTTATATGATGAACTTGATGTTCGTCCACTGTCATATGAAGCTGATGAAAATTTATGCAGAGAATTGAGGTCGGTGAACTTGTGCTGTGAAAGAACGGATACCCTATCAGGACTGGTGGAAAGACTCGAAAGGTAGAAGGAGTCACTATGGTCATGTAACCCTGTTGGAAAAAAACCACCAATTTAGGTAAATCTACACAAACTCTAGTGTCTGCAGCATTTATATTGGGAATGATGTGCAAATTTCATTATCTTCTTCCCCTCTATTACAATCTTCCATAGAGGAAGGTTTGTGCATCACACTGTACAAAGCACCCATTACTTTCCTTGCATATTTTTTGGGTTTTACGAAGTTGGTGTCAGAAATGCTTCCTGAAAGTTGTTTGTGCTATTGGATTTGCCATCTTTGTTCAGTTAATCCAGTAACAAAATAGAAGGCCAAGTGCCTTGTTGGAGTTGCCTTAGTGCTAGTGCTGCTGAGATGTTCTGTGTTGTTTTTATTTATGTTAAGCTGTCCTTGTCTTTGTGTTAAGTCATGTATGTTGTTTTAGGCAGTTATTGTTTTAGCTATTTTACAGCAAGTGGAGATGGTCAGTTTATTTTCCAGGGAAGTGAAACTAGGCAGTTAGCACATGTTGTAAGCAGTTCTACAATGTTATTTAATCTCTTGTACATGACAGTTTGTTTTTAGTTGAATGAAGTTGATGTTTCTTCATTTGCTTTCTCTACAGCTTCTCTACATCAGAATGTTCTGACTCTCATAATGTACCGACTCAGAATGTTCTGCCTTAGAATGTATATGTCCTATATTGCTTGATTTGCTTTAACAATTTGTATCAGAGCTCTATTGAAGGATCTTGAGGGAATGTGAAGTGAAGGTAAGTGAAGTTTGTGAAGGATGGAAACAGGTTCGAGTTTCTCTTCTATGGCTGCTCCAATATTTACTGGTGAAAATTACCAGGCATGGGCTGTCAAGATGACGGCATTTTTAGAGGGTCATGATTTATGGGAGGCTATGGAGGATGATTATGAAGTTACTCCACTTCCTGACAATCCTACCTTGAATCAGATTAAATTCCATAAAGAGAGAACTACGAGGAAGGCCAAGGCAAAGTCGTGCCTGTATGCTGCTGTTTCACCTTCTATTTTCACAAGGATCATGAGATGTGATTCTGCAAAGGCTATATGGGACTTTCTGAAGAAGGAATATGAGGGAGATGAGAAGATCAGGAACATGAAGGTGCCGAATCTCTTGAGGGAATTTGAGAGACAGCAGATAAAGGATTAGAGTAAGTAAAGGAGTATTCTGATAGGCTGATTGATGTAGCCGAGAAGATTAGAGTATTAGGGACTGACTTGAATGATGAAAGGCTGGTTCAGAAAATCCTTGTGTCTCTTCCAGAGAAATTTGAAGCTACCATAGCTTCTCTAGAAAATACAAAAGATTTAAGTGATATAAAACTTGCAGAATTGTTGAGTTCACTACAGGCTCAGGAGCAAAGAAGATTAATGAGAAAAGAAGTAAATGAAGAGGGTGCTCTACAAGCTAAAGTGAAGCACAATGATGGAGGCAAAGGAAAGAAATGGAATCAGTCCAAAGGAAGCGCAGGTGACTTCAAGTATGCTGCAAAAGAAGGAAGTTCTAGTGGATCGGGCATATGGAAGAAAAACAAGAAGCCCTATCAACACTATGGAGGAACTAATCATCAGTCCTTTAGATGTTGGAGGAGGCCTGATGCTAAGTGTAGAAGATGCAACAAGTTTGGTCACATGGAAGCTATTTGCAAAGAGAACAACCATCAGCAAGCAGGAGAAGCACAGATAGCAGTGAATGAGATTGAGGAAGAACACTTATTTGTGGCTTCCAATTCTGGTTTTTCTCTTGAGGATAATGCGTGGCTGGTGGATAGTGGCTGTACAAATCATATGACTGGCAATCTGAAACTGTTTAGGAGTCTAGACAAGTCAGTCATGTCCAAAGTTAGAATTGGCAATGGACAATTTATCGAAGTACAAGGGAAAGGTACAGTAGCTATTGAAGGAAATCAGGAATTAAAGCTGATAAGTGATGTTCTTTTTGTGCCAGAGATAAACCAGAATCTGTTGAGTGTTGGTCAACTAGTTGAGAAGGACTATAGAGTGAAGTTTGAAGGAAAAGAATTTCTTATTGATGATGCAGATTGCAAGGAAGTTCTGAGAGTGCCAATGAGGGATAAAAGCTTTATGTTCAAGCCACATGAGATGCAACAAATGGCTTTAAAATGCAAAGAAGAAAATGCTGAGCTATGACATAAAAGGCTTGGGCACGTCCACAAAAAGAATATGCTGTACATGCATAGAAATAATTTGGAAAATGACTTGCCAAGTTTGGAGGAGGAGTTTCCACAGTGCAGAACTTGTCTTCTAGGCAAGCAAGCTAGATTTCCTTTCAAAGGAGGAAGCTGGAGAGCACGTGAGAAGCTGCAATTAATTCACACAGATTTATGTGGACCTATGTCAGAGTCTTCTCTCAATGGTAGCAGGTACTTCATTACTTTCACAGATGATATGTCTAGGATGAGTTGGGTTTATTTCCTGCAAGTCAAGTCTGAAGTTGCTGATGTGTTTGTGAAGTTTAAAGCTTTAGTTGAGAATCAGAGTGAGAAGAAAATTAAAATGCTAAGGCCTGATAATGGTACTGAGTATACGACTTACAAGTTTAAGCCAATCTGTGAGCAGGCAGGCATTGTACAACAATTTACAGCTCCATATTCTCCTCAACAAAATGGGGTTAGTGAGAGGAAAAACTAAAGTATTATGGAGATGGCTAGATGTTTGATGCAAGAGAAGAGTTTACCCAATAAGTTTTGGGCTGAGGCAGCAAGTACTGCAGTGTTCTTGTTGAACAGATTGCCCACAAAAGCCTTAGAGAGGTCAACACCTTTTGAAGTGTGGTATGGTATTAGACCTTCTGTGAAGAGTTTAAAGGTTTTTGGATGTTTGTGTTATTCACATGTTCCGCATGTCAAAAGGGACAAGTTAGATCAAAAGCTGAGCTTGGAATATTCATTGGGTACAGTCTTCTTCATTCGGTGGCTTACAGAATTTTTCAACTTATGATAGGGAAGGTTGCTGTGAACAGAGATGTTGTTTTCTTAGAAGAAGATGAGTGGAATTGGATGGAAGGAAAGATTGCAGTGCAAAAGCAATCTGAAAAACAGCAACAAGAGGTTGATGAAGCTATTGATGGGCTGGAAGATAATATAGATGATTTTCCAGTAAAAGGCACAAGGTCACTTGCTGAAATTTATGAAAAAAACAATGTGGTTGTGCTCGAACCAGTTAATTATACTGAAGCTAAAGAGAATCAGAAGTGGATTGTAGCAATGCAAGAGGAGCTTGCAATGATTCAGAAAAATCACACATGGGAACTTGTTGATAGACCTTTTGATAAGAATGTGATTGAGGTTAAGTGGGTGTTTAGAACAAAACTTAATCCGGATGGTTCTATCAATAAACACAAAGCCAGATTAGTTGTGAAAGGTTATGCTCAAATATGGGGAGTAGATTATTCAGAGACATTTGCTTCTGTTGCGAGGCTTGATACAATCAGGCTGCTTCTAGCTGTGACAGCAAAGAAGGGATGACCTATATTTTAACTAGATGTCAAGTCTGCTTTTCTGAATGGAGAGCTCGAGGAGGAGATATTTGTTGAATGTTGACACCTAATTTTAAAATTTTAGCATATAGATTGCATTTAAAAATAGAAAATAGGAATTTATATTCCTAGGAAAAATATATCATTGCATCTTGCATTTTAGGAAACGTCATTAGCGGGAGGACGGTTTTGGGGAAAGAATTGTTGGACATAGTATATTTTATCAAAGAGGAAGGGATTCAAGTAGAATTAAAGTGTTTAGGGAAAGAAAATTTCGGTCAAATCCTCACGGATTTGACCGAAATTGATATCTACCAACTTACCACATTGACCGAGAGAGATAAAGGAGAAAGTATATCGGTCAAATCTTGGAAGATTTGACCGATATATCATTTTTGACCATTATAAAAGGGAGTGGTACGCCTGCATGGGGGAGGGGAGAAAAAAAATAGAAAGACACACATACACAGTAAAGGAGAGAGAGAGCATACGGGCGAGAGGAAGAGAGGAAAAAGAGAGAGGGAAGGTTATATTCGCGACGTCTCTAGCATCCCCGACGGCCCGCGACCACATTTTTTCTCACTTTTCGCCGGTGGGTTCCATGATTATTTAGCTTGTTTAAGTTCTCCCGAGGATCGTGGCCGAGAATAAGAGCACGTTTGAGCACCGCTTCGTCTCAAGTTTGCTCAAACACCCGGGCTCAACGTGATTCTCGAACCACGTAGGGGAAGTTTTTACGTTTTGTCTCTATTTTTTTTTGTGACCGCCTTGTTCTTGTTTTCAATGCGTCCTTCAAAGATCAAGTGAAGTAATCGTTGATTCGGTTGCTCTCTAAGCCTCATGTTTGCTTGATTTTGTTTCAGTTCTTGCATTATAAGCTTAGGTCTTGCATTGTTTTGATCCCATAGCCGAGCTTGATGATGTTTAACTCATGTTTACCTGAATTATTTGTGTCAATCTCCTTTGGTTTTGTTCTGTTTCGCATGATTTTATCGTGTGTTGGTGATGGCTCAACACGGATGAGCTGAGGGAAAGCCGGTCGTTCATTTGGCCTTGCGCCGTTTGGTAATGTAGAGCAGGTTTTGCACGCTCGTACTCACGAAAAATCTGCAGGTGAAGAGGATGATGAACATGGGTTGGTTTTGACGTGAGTTGGGTTGGGGCTTGGAGTTTGGGCTGTGCGTGTGTAGATAGCTTGGTTGTTTTCTTTTTTTTCTTTTGTCACTTGCAGGTCCACATGAAGCAAAAGGAAAAAGGCCCATGCGTGAAAAGAAGTAGAAAGGGCCAGAAAAACCCAAAAAAAAGGGAAAGAAAGTGAGAGAAGAAGCTGGACCAAGCCCATCGCGGGCCCAGTTCGACCCCCTCACAGGCTCACCGACGGGTGGGTCTGGCCCGAATCCAACTCGGTTCAGACCAGACCCATTTTCCTTTATTTTATTTTATTCCTTCTTAATTTCTTTTTTCTAATAATAAAAAAATATAAAAACATTTTCTGCAATAAAAAGGATCTCTCCTTTGTGCTGTTTTATTGATTGGCTCATGCATTTCTTTGCGTGTTTTATTATTTGCTTTGTTTTAGAAGATAGGCTTTTTTTTTTGTGCATTGGTCGATAGTCTGATCTCACGCTCGAGATACGACTCGCGACCGCACGAAAGTCGGCTTATCCGATCTCATGCCCGAGATACGATCTGTTGATTTAGTTCTTTTTCTTAATTCATAAAATAAAAAAATAGGCATTCCATGTTTAGATTGCATGTTAGTTTATACTACATTTTCCATGTTAGATTCATTTAGTTAGTATCGCATTGCATGTTTAAATTAGATTGCATATTAGATAATATTGCATGCTTATATTAAAAACCTAAAAAAATTCATATGCATGTCATAGCATAAATCATTTTATATAGTTTGCATATTAGGTTTTATTTGATATTTAGATTAGGTGCATAAATCATACCCCATGTCATCTAGGATTTGCATGTCTAGGTCAGAGAAATTTCATACCATGATAAAATAATACATTTAGGAATCATGTTAGATTAGGTTTTCATATTTTATTGTTTTATTTAATTTCGAATTTCATTAAATAAATGAGAAAATACTAAAAATGCCTTTTTGCATGTCATTTGATTATTTTAGTTAATTAACATGTCACGTAGGCTAGATTAATTTAGGATTTGCATATTTCAAGGTATTTTAGGTCGTGCCACATTTAGAATTAGATTTTACATGCATCACGTGTCAATTATGTCTTTGCATTTTAGAATATTATCCGTAGTTAAAATAATATTTTGATTTAAATCAGGGATTAACGTGGCTTAGTTCTTAGTCTAAATTAGATGTTATTTAACTATAGATAATTAGTTTCGCATTTAGAATTTGCATTAGGATAGTTGCATATAGAATCATTTTTCCATCACATGCATTGCAAACATCATAAAAGACAAAAAAAAATAGATTTTTTTTTGTTATTTTGCTTTATGTTTTGCCTTGATTATTGTTCTTTTCCTTTGAATATTTAAATAACTGTTTGCGCACCCGCGCGATCACCGTGTATGTTAGGGAATAAAATCAATTCAAACTGTTTGCAAATCATTTTTTTGAAATAGAAGAAATAGGTTTTCAAGTCCCCGAATTCAAAAATCTCTGGTTCGTAGGAGTAAAATACTACGACCAGTATTTTACATGGGTTTCTAATCGACCCACCGCAAATAGATTAGTGGCGGCTCCTTTTGAAATTGACTTTGCATGTTAATAATTGAAACCTAAGTCGTGAATTGGTATGAGCTTGGGAGAGCTCGAGCTAAATTAGGTTTAGTAATCCATTAGCCGAACCCTTAGGTGGTGCACCTTCGGGGAGGTCGCGACAGCTTGGCGACTCCGCTGGGGATTTGGTTCAAAGAACTTTAGTGGACTTAGGTCGGTTTTTCTTCTTTTTAAAATTTTTGTTTGGCAGCGAGGATTCCAGGTATGTCCCTAACACATGTGTTAAATGTTTTTGCAGGATGGTGTTTGGAATGAATGTTTGAATTTGATAGAAGTGTTGCTTGATATCAATTGCTGTGCATGTTTTCATTACTTTAGGACTACACTTTGACACGCACAACCTGCCGTCGGACCTGGGCCGCATAGGATTACCTAGGATGGTGTTGAGGTAGATGCCACTCCGACCGCATGCCCGCGGTACGAGTCGCCTATCTCAACCCCGAAATTTCTTTCTTGGTGTCAAGAGTATCCACCCCGGTCTGCGAGCTTGCGACCCGGGTCGACTCTTCGACTGTGCCGGAGTCATAAGGACCCGACTTAGTACGCGTGCCTGCGGCTAGTCCGATCATCCTTGTGGCTCCACCTTGTTAAGCCTTTTAGAGTAGAAATCGAGCTTCACTTTTCATGCGCATGTGTATGTGATTGCTTCCGTTATACCTGTACAGTAAGTTTTCTAAACTCTTACCTTGCAATTTATTTACGTTTTTTTTTTTGGTCCATGACATTAGGTTGCACATTAAGCTTGGTTTATATATAATGAGAAAACACGACATTCGATTAGTTCCTGCTCCTAAAGCCAAGCTAAGCATGTGGTGGGATAAGTTGGACCAAACTGGTCGCGACTTCGTTGAATCCAAGGTCGGCCGCCTTCTTCCGTTGATGAGAATCGAAGTTCACGGGGGCTTGGTGCAAGCGTTGGCTCATTTCTGGTGCCCGAAGACATCCACTTTCATATTTGGTGAGCATGAACTTACTCCTACTTTGGAAGAATATAGTATTGCCATTGGAAAACCTCTGGGATCGGAGCTGATTAGTCCGCCTATCGGAGTAGAGCTTGCTTCTACCTTATCTGATTTTCTTAGAGTCAAAGAATCTGAAGTAAGAAAGATTTTGAAAGCAAATCGCAACACTTGTCCCTATTCGTTTTTGCATGAGTGTTTTAAGAATGCCACATCTTGTCAAATGGCTAGGATCTTTCTCTTAGCTTTCTTTGGGTTTGTGATCTTTCCTCATTGCAAAAATTCCATTGTTCCTTCAATTACTTGGGTGGTCAAGCAAGTGTGTGCGGGCGCGAATTTTGTCAATACCATTTTAGCTGAAACATTTCTCTCTCTCACCCGATATCAAGAAAACGGGGATAGGGTCTTGCATGCTTCTCCTGAGTTGCTCCAAATTTGGTTCCTTTCTCATATAAAAGGTTTTGGATTTTTAATGGCTATCCGTGATATTAGTGATTCGGACCATCCAATTTTGAAATTTGAGGAAAGAAAGAATCATGCCCCAAACTATCACTATTCTGAATGGTTAGCCTTTATGAAAAATCCCGATCCCAAGGATTTCTTGTGAAATGCTAAATGGTTCCAAGTTCGAGAAGCAAGGCTTACTTGTGTAGGCATAGGACCAGTCCCTTTATTGGGATTTAATGGTGCGACCGATTATCATCCATCCAGAATTGTTCGTCAGTATCAAGTCGTGCAGGAGCTGCCCCCGGCATTGGAGGAAAATCCTGTTCGTGCTGACTTTACCTATAAAGACCCAGACGAAGAAGACATGGTAAACTTCACCAAATCCATGTGGGATATGTGCTTTCCATCCAAACTAATGTGGCCTGAGGAGGAGCTGAAAGGAAAGGAAAGAAAGTATTATGCTTCGATCACATACATTGAGCAACACAAGATTCCTACGGAGCTGTTTCTAGAGATACCTAACGTACCCGTGAAGGTCACTAATCGCGCAGAGATCGAACGACTCAAGAGGAAGGCGGAACGATATCAGGATCGTGCCACAAAGCTTGCTCGAGCAAATGAGCAGTTGCGAAAGAAAGTCATTTCTCATGTTTATATAGATCAAGCTAAATGAAGAAGCTTGAATCTTTTGTTTTCATTTCTAGCATTATTTTTTAGGGGTTTTGAGTCTTCAATTGGTTTTTATGTAAGAATAATTTCATTGGTTAATGCAAGATAGTTTGCCTTTTGTCATGGACCACTTTGTCTGTTTCACGCATTATCCTTATCCCTTTTCATTTTTCTTTCGTAGGTGATCACGGGTAATCCTCGTTCCCCGATCCGCACGCGTTCCCGAACTAAAATGGCTGACCAGAACAAGCTTCGTGAGCGTGTTGCCAATATGGAGAATCAAATGAGGCAGTTTCTCACTGCCATGCAAGAGATGACCGCCGAATTTAGAGCTGCTCAATTAAACCCGGCCCCTGCGCCTTTGCCGAGGTTAAAGGATGACATTGTTGTGAACTTAGAGGAGGAAACGCCTCCTTTGGAAGAAGATCCCATCGCTGATTATGGGAAAAAGATCGCTGCTGATGACTCGTACAAAACTGAGCAGGAGAAACGCCTCGAGAAACTCGAGGAGAAGCTGAAACAGCTGCAGGGCCTTCAAGACCCGTCCCCGACGGATCTTTCTGTCTATTCTAAAGTGAAAATGCCTAAAAAGTTCAAGATGCAAGAATTTGAAAAATATGACGGCATGACCTGCCCAAGGGCCCACTTGCAGATGTACTTGGTAAGAATGACTCAGTACGCTGATAATGCTCCTCTGCTGATCCAGTCATTCTAGGCGAGTTTGACAGGTCCTGCTCTGAAATGGTACATCTCGAAGGGGATAAACCTTTGCCAAACCTGGGAGGAGGTTTACCAAGCTTTCCTGAAGCACTATCAATTTATAACGGACATTACCCCCTCCCGAGACGATCTTGAACGGGCCGAGAAAAAGAGGAGTGAATCGTTCAAGCAATACGCAATCCGGTGGAGGAATCTGGCCGCTCAGGTTGATCCTGAGCCTTCTGACATGGAGATGAGGAAGATGTTCATCAAAACTCTTCCTCATGAATACCGCACTCGAATGATAGCCACCACTGCTGACACTTTCAATCAGCTTATTCCAGTTGGGGAGCAGATCGAGATTGGAATAAGAGATGGGTGGTTCAATGAGCCAACAAAGAAGTTAACTCCGAGGAAGGATGAAGAGCAAGCTGCGGAGATAAACTTGGCATACTCACAACCAAGCTCTGGTGGGCCTTCAAATGTTCATGCCTCTACAAAATCGGCAGGTCGGGGGGCGATCATTTGCGCCTCGCCAGTTCAACATAAGGCAATTCACTCCCCTTCCGGGGCCTTTGTCTAAGGTTTTACCTGTTTTGCAGAAGAGGGGTTTGCTTTCTCAGGAGCCGAAGCGTCTGAATCCCGAAAAATTCAACAACTTTAATGCTTCAAATATGTGCGATTACCACATGGGTGAGGTGGGGCATTCGACTGATGAATGTTTCACCCTTAAGCACAAGATTCAGGATCTTCTGGATACGAAGGTGTTCACCTTCAGCATTGCTCAACCGAATGTTGAGAAGAATCCTCTTCCGGAACACGAGGGGGGCATCAATGCAATTTCTGAGGTTGATGCTGGGAAGAAAATGAAATGGAAGCTGAATATTCATGACATTTATCAAGGGTTGGTAGCAGCTGGCTTCTACCCGATTGAAGAGAACCTTACACCTCTTGTCATGAGGAAGAGGATCCAGGAGAGCATTGAAGCCGGTGTAATCATGCAAGGCAACCATGCTGGAGGGATGTCAACGGTTTCCCAAATTATCATTGATTGGGAGAAAGAAGCTACTGCCGTGGAAGCTGAATCAGACCCCTCACTTGAGGACATGCCACCCCTAGAGGATGCAGTTGATAATGGGATGGATGTGCCTGAGATAGTGATTGAAATACATCAACCCCACGAGTACCATAGCAACAAGGCAGTCCCTTGGTCGTACGATTTTGATGTGGACTTGGTGACAAGGTCCGGACGCACCTACGGGCAAGGTAATTCTATGCCGTCAAAACATGTCACCGATGAAGAGGCCAAGGAATTTCTAGCTATTATCAAAGCTAGTGAGTATGATGTGGTTGAACAGTTGCGGAGGATGCCAGCGCAAATTTCTCTACTAGAGCTCTTGCAAACATCGGAGAAACATCAAAAATCACTCATGAAAATCTTGAGTGAGATTCATGTGCCCGAGATGATTGATCAGGACGAGCTGGAAGGGTTCATAGGCGCAGTACTACTCAAGGATCTTGTTTCTTTTTCTGATGAGGAATTACCAGCTGATGGGAATGGACACACAAAGGCACTTTACATCTCCGTCAGGTGCAAAGACTCACATGTTGCTCGAGTTCTTATTGATAATGGATCCGCTCTGAATATTTGCCCATTGGCTACTTTGCGTCGTCTCGGGATAGACTCTTCAAGGATAAATGCTGCCAAAACTTCTGTCCGTGCTTTTGACGGAACAAAGAAAGAGGTGATGGGCGAGATTCATCCGGATGTGCAAATCGGGCCTATAACGTTCAATATTTTGTTTCAAGTAATGAACATATCCACTGCTTTTAATTTCTTGTTAGGTCGTCCTTGGATCTATACTGCTGGAGCTGTGCCTTCAAGTCTTCATCAATGCTTGAAGTTCGTGGTTGAGGGGAAGCTAGTCACCGTTCATGCAGAAGAAGACCATCAGATTTACCATGAGACCGCCATTCCGTATGTGGAGCCCGAGGATATATTTGAGTCAAGTTATCAATCGTTCGAGCTTGTATCAATGATACATAGGTCTCGGGGATCGCCAGCACCAATCCCCGAGCTGTCAAATGCTGCTATCATGGTGGGGAAGATTATGGCCAAAAGTTGTTTTGTTCCTAGAGAAGGACTTGGAAGAAAAGGTCAGGGGATCCGATATCCAATTCAGGCTTCTCGGAGGCGTCGTGTGGCGGGATTAGGGTACCATGGAAGGGATCCGCCTACTAATGAATCACAAAAGCGTGTGGAGAGTAACACATTACCTCCCCGTATCAAAGAAACATTCTCGGGTCCGTCCAGAATTATGCATGAAGATGAGATGTATGTTCTAGTGGGACCAAACATGAATTGTGACTACCATGTAAGGTTCTCCTTTCCCCCGAGCTTCTATATCAACCCCCGAGGCATTGTTCCGGATGGATGGGGGGGGCATGGATGATGTGATTCCTGAAAGCCAGGCTGATCGGGATGAGAAGCTCGAGGGGATAGCAAATCTATTTGAAGATCTCTTCATTGGCGCCATTGAAAATGAGTCCGAAGAGGAAATGGGTGCAAGCCCACATGAGTAATTTATTTCTGCTTTGCTTCCCTGCGTGGGAATTCCTTTCATTTATTGCTTTCTTAGGATTCTTCAATCTTTCATTCTACAATTCCTTTTCAATAAGTGTAATTCATTCAGAATTATTCAATAAAATCACCATTTTGAGGGCATGACGAGGTACACCAAACCAGTCCGGTGATGATATCCAACAGTGAAAAAATACACGACCCAAGGAGAATCCTGAGGCCTGGACTTCCTCATGCTCTCTTTGTCCAAATCTTTCAAAAAAGAATCATTTTTTATTTAAAAAAAATCCTAAAAAAATCATTTTTCAAAAAAGATATTTAACCCTTTTTGTTTTACTGATTGGTTTACTTTATGTTTCAGGAAGGACCTTATGGAATGCGATGAAGGACCAAATGATTCGGATGGAGATCCCGCCGGAATCCAACGAAATCTGGAACAGCATGAAAGCCGAAATCCCTGACAGTCGAGCATACTGTCACAATCAACTTGAGTGACACAGAGGACATTAAAAAAGTAAAAATTGGGGCAAATCTCCCCGAGGGACAAACCACGCGACTCGTCGCCCTTTTGAAGGAATACCAAGATGTCTTTGCTTGGTCTTATGCGGATATGCCGGGTCTTGACCCAACAATTGTGGAACACAGTCTGCCGACGAATCCACACATGCCTCCTAAAAAGCAAAGGTTGCGGAGAACAAAGCCAGAATTATCAAAGAAAATTGAGGAGGAGGTGATGAAACTCTTGAAGGTCGGATTCATAGAAGTCTCACATTACCCTGATTGGGTAGCCAACATTGTGCCAGTAATGAAGAAAGATGGTCGAGTTCGAGTTTGCATCGACTATCGCGACTTGAATAAGGCTAGCCCTAAGGATGAATTTCCTTTGCCGCACATTGATGTCCTGGTGGACAGCACTGCGGGTTTTGAGCTGTTCTCTTTCATGGATGGTTTTTCGGGATATAATCAGATCAGGATGAAGGAGGAGGATAAGGAGAAAACTGCATTCATCACCCCATGGGGGACTTTCCACTACAAAGTAATGCCATTTGGTCTCAAGAATGCAGGGGCAACGTACCAAAGGGCCATGATCACACTTTTCCATGACATGATGCATAAAGAAATCGAAGTCTATGTTGATGACATGATCGCCAAAACTCGGCAGGAAGAAAGTCACATTGACACCTTGAAGAAGTTATTTGACCGACTTCGGGAGTTTAAACTCCGACTTAACCTCGCAAAATGCACATTCGGGGTAACTTCGGGTAAATTACTCGAGTTTATGGTGAGTAATAAGGGAATTGAAATTGACCCTTCAAAGGTGAAGGCCATATGTGAATTACCGCATCCGAAGACTACTAAGGAGGTTCGAGGTCTCATGGGGAGATTAAATTACATAGCCCGATTTATTTCCCATTTGTCAGAAACCGCTAAGCCATTTTTTAAGCTTCTCAAGAAAGATGCCTTGATTTGCTGGGATGATGATTGTCAGAAGGCATTTGACAAGCTAAAATCATACTTGTCATGTCCCCCGGTCCTAGTTCCACCAATAATGGGCCACCCTTTGATTCTCTATCTCACCATTAATAGTGAGTCTTTGGGTGCGATGTTGGCCCAAAAAGAGCCCGAGGATGGGAAGGAGCGAGCTATTTACTACTTGAGTAAAAAGTTCACTATATCAGAGCAGAATTATTCCGAGGTGGAGAAAACATGTGCTGCTTTGGTTTGGGTCATGCATCGACTCCGACAGTACACATTACACTATCAGATATTCGTGGTGACTGAAGTGATTCCATCAAGTACTTACTGGACCGACCAGCTTTGGTTGGAAAATTGGCTAAATGGCAAATATTGGTTTCTGAGTTTGACGTGCAAACCATGTCACAAAAGTCTGTTAAAGGTCGTGTTATTGCAGACATACTTGCTGAAAATCCCAAGCATACTGAAGAGGATGAGTGTTCTCCGGATGATCGTATCTTGTCCATTGACGAAGATAGGTGGACCATGTTTTTCGACGGGGCGGTAAATTTGTCTGGCTCAGGGACTGGGGCAGTATTGGTCTCTCCAACTGGGCAACACTATCCAATCGCAGCAAAGTTGGTGTTCCCATGCACCAATAACATTGCCGAGTACGAAGCATGCATTCTCGGTCTTCAGGCGGCGATTGAAATGAAGATTGATAAACTCAAAGTATTTGGGGATTCTACTTTGATCATCCTTCAAACTGTCGGTGAATGGAAGACACAAGATGCCAAATTGCTTCCGTATCACAAGTATCTTGAGGAGATAGTTGAGGAATTTGACGAGATCAGATTTGAATACTTATCCCGGGCTCATAATCAGTTCGCTGATGCTTTGGCTACGTTATCGTCTATGTTACGAGTCAATGATGGAATGGAGGTAGAGCCTTTAAAAATTGATGTTTTGGCAAAACCAGCCCACTGCATGATCATAACTGAAGAGCTTGATGGGAAGCCGTGGTATCATGATATCATGAACTACATCAAAAGTCGAGAATTTCCTGATGAGAGCGATCCTGCCGATAGGAAATACATAATGTAGATGGCATCAAAATTTTTCATTAGTGGTGAAAATCTATACAAGAGATCCCATGATTCAGTACTATTAAGGTGTGTAGATGCAGTTGAAGCAACACAGATCATGCAGGAGATGCATGAAGGGATGTGTGGCCCGAACATGAACGGCCATATATTGGCCAAGAAGATCATGAGATTGGGGTACTATTGACTAACTTTGGAGAGTGATTGCATCAAGCATGTGCGGAGCTGTCATCAATGTCAGATTTATGGGGATAAGGTAAATGTTCCCCCAAATGAGCTACATCAACTGTCTGAACCTTGGTCTTTCTCAATGTGGGGGATAGATGTTATTGACCCAATTAATCCAAAGGCATCAAATGGTCATCGATTCATCTTAGTTACGATTGACTATTTTTCTAAATGGATCGAGGCGACCTCTTATGCAAATGTCACTGCTCGAAATGTAGTGAGGTTCATCCGACGTGACATCATTGCTCGTTACGGCGTTCCTGAAGCCATCATCACTGATAATGGAACTAATCTAAACAACAAACTCGTTGATGGCTTGTTTAGTGAATTCACGATTCGGCATCTGAACTCGTCTCCTTACCGTCCTCAAATGAACTATGCAGTAGAAGCGGCCAACAAGAACATCAAGAAGATTTTGGCGAAGACTGCTGAAAATTACCGTGACTGGCATGAAAGGTTGCCTTTTGCACTAATGGCGTACCAAACTTCAATTCGAACCTCTGTGGGGGCGACACCTTTCTCTCTTGTGTATGGCATGGAAGCAGTGTTGCCTATTGAAGTAGAAATTCCATCATTGCGCGTGTTGTCCCAAATGGAATTGTCTGAAGCTGAGTGGATACAACAAAAGTTTGAGCAGTTGAACCTGATTGATGAAAAGCGACTAGAAGCCATTTGTCACGGTCAATGTTACCAACGGCGGGTAGCCAAGTCATTCAACCGCAAGGTCCGACCAAGGCATTTTGAAGCAAATGACCTTGTTCTGCGGAAGATACTTCCCATTATTCCTTACCCTAAAGGTAAGTTCACTCCAAATTACAGTGGACCGTATGTTGTGAAGAAGGTGCTCCCTGGAGGCGCGTTGATCCTAGCAGAGATGGACGGTCCGGAATTCTCAAATCCTGTCAATGCAGATGATCTCAAGAAATACTATATGTGATGTTTCCTCTATCTTGTCAATGCCTTGATTCAATTAATAAAATGCTGAATGATGCAATTTCCTGATTTTAACATTCCATGATTGATTGAGTTTTTCAATGAGACGTATCAGGATGATGAAAGGCAAGCCTTATTCATACACAGTCCTTTATTTATGCAATTGTGAGATGAGCATACAAAGTGCCATGTTTGCAAAGTAAAGAGTTCTCTCGCGAGAAGTACATTAACCAAAGTGATGAGGGGCAGTTCATTTCTCTATCCCAAACACTAAAATGATCCATTGGTTACCCAATTCGAGCCTAAACACTTGAGGGGTTTCATTTCATATTACCCCTGTCAAGAACCACCCCACATCGGGGCAAACTGGAGGTACATTTGCATCATTGATGAAAAAAGGAGAAAAATGAATAGAAACATTATTGCTTTCACTTGCATCAATCTTTGAGTGTTGCTTTTACATGTGAAATCGAATATTAAATCAAGTGCCTTAGGGATGATGAAGAGCATTCGTTTCTATATCCCAAACACTCTTAGCCACTTTGAGCCTGTGATTTCATCTCAAATTAAACACACGTTGGTGAATATCTCTTACACTGGGGCATTGTAGCAGAATACGAGCATCCTCATACCAAGGTCTGAAGCGTCAGTCTAGTCCTTTTTAAAAAAAAATGCAAAGTGGGGCATGAAAAAGCAATGAGCCTGGTAAAAACAAGGCCAATACCCAATTTCAGAGGAAAAGTGAAAGAAGGTAGGGCCAAGAAAAGCAATGTGCCTGGTAAAAGCAAGGCCGATGCCTATAGAAGTCAGAGCCGAAGGCTCAAATCTGCAAAAAGTCGACCTTCAATGTGATGTTGAATGGGGAAATCTTGTCAATAATCCCTAGTGAGTTTGACAGCACATAGTATCCGTAGTGAATCAAAGTCTGAGGCTCGAAAGTTGAGTCTGAGGAAAAATTCTCAGTTTTTCATCCTACACACACTTTTAAGCCAAGCATGCAAAGTCTCTTCTGATTATGGCACTTGAATTAATGTAAGATTCCTAATGTGTTAAGCTTAGCTCGAAGAAGTGCGAGCAGGACTGTTTCAATTTCATTTGCAGGGTTCTTGACTTGTAAACCCGACGATTTTCGTTGAAGACTTTCTTTCTAAGCCTTGACTCAGAGAGTCCCATTTGCTTAACCATTGACCAAGCCTAAATTACGGTCCTATTAAAGACCTCCCTGATTGGTAAGATTGTACCATTTGCGAGAGTACTCGGACCTTTGTTGACATGATGATAGTAAAACTGAGTGTTTCAGTTATTTCCTCATTGGGACAAAAGCCCTTCTAAATGAGAGTGAGTGATAAGTCCTTTCTGACTGAATGTCTCTTAGCTCAAAGGAATCTCTCAAATATGAATTGCATTTTATGATGAAGCAAGTGATTTAGTGATGTGCTTATCTTTTCAGGGATCAAGAATTCTGAATGCATGTACTTCAATTTAAATGCCTGTGACTATGTGCAAGTACTATTCTTACCGATGGTGATGAATCGTTGTCTCATCTCGAGAGCCTGTGGCGAGGTACAGGTCTTTCAACTTAAGTTCATTTTGAGTCCCCCTCGAGTTTAATCAGGTATTTTCACCGTTTTGCCTCTGTGCAATCCAGGTCTTATTCACTGTTTTGCCTATGTGGTGACCGAATTAAGGTTTTGGGCTTCAAGCAATCCAGGTCTTTCACCATTTTGCCTCTGTGCAATTCAGGTCTTTCACCGTTTTGCCTCTGTGCAATCCAGGTCTCTCTCATCGTTTGCCTCTGTTGTGACCGAAGTAAGGGTTCGGGCCTCAAGCAAACGAGTCAAGTTCTTTCACTGTCTTTCTTTTGTGACCGAAACAAGTGCTCGGGCTTAAGAGGACAGCTTCAAAGCTCATACATGCCTTGATCTGCCATTCCAACCAGGTAAGTAATTTCAGGTATGTTTATTTTTCCTTCATTTGCATTCAGCATGTCATAATCACATTTGAAAATGAGAGTTAATCTCAGAAAAAATATCATGCATAGCATCTGCATAGTCAAAATTAGGTATCAATTGGTCTTTGAAAGCAACCTCTGCGAGCTCACCTTCAAAGAGGGGCAGCTGTTGACACCTAATTTTAAAATTTTAGCATATAGATTGCATTTAAAAATAGAAAATAGGAATTTATATTCCTAGGAAAAATATATCATTGCATCTTGCATTTTAGGAAACGTCATCGGCAGGAGGATGGTTTTGGGGAAAGAATTGTTGGACATAGTATATTTTATCAAAGAGGAAGGGATTCAAGTAGAATTAAAGTGTTTAGGGAACGGATTTGACCGAAATTGATATCTACCAACTTACCACATTGACCGAGAGAGATAAAGGAGAAAGTATATCAGTCAAATCTTCCAAGATTTGACCGATATATCATTTCTGACCATTATAAAAGGGAGTGGTACGCCTGCATGGGGGAGGGGAGAAAAAAAAAACAGAAAGACACACATACACAGTAAAGGAGAGAGAGAGAGCATACGGGGGAGAGGAAGAGAGGAAAAAGAGAGAGGGAAGGTTTTATTCGCGACGTCTCCAGCATCCCCGACGGCCCGCGACCACGTTTTTTCTCACTTTTCGCCGGTGGGTTCCATGATTATTTAGCTTGTTTAAGTTCTCCCGAGGATCGTGGCCGAGAATAAGAGCACGTTTGAGCACCGCTTCGTCTCAAGTTTGCTCAAACGCCCGGGCTCAACATGATTCTCGAACCACGTAGGGGAAGTTTTTACGTTTTGTCTCTATTTTTTTTTTTGTGACCGCCTTGTTCTTGTTTTCAATGCGTCCTTCAAAGATCAAGTGAAGTAATCGTTGATTCGGTTGCTCTCTAAGCCTCATGTTTGCTTGATTTTATTTCAGTTATTGCATTATAAGCTTAGGTCTTGCATTGTTTTGATCCCATAGCCGAGCTTGATGATGTTTAACTCCTGTTTACCTGAATTATTTGTGTCAATCTCCTTCGGTTTTGTTCTATTTCGCATGATTTTATCGTGTGTTGGTGATGGCTCGACACGGATGAGCTGAGGGAAAGCCGGTCGTTCATTTGGCCTTGCGCCGTTTGGTAATGTAGAGCAGGTTTTGCACGCTCGTACTCACGAAAAATCTGCAGGTGAAGAGGATGATGAACATGGGTTGGTTTTGACGTGAGTTGGGTTGGGGCTTGGAGTTTGGGCTGTGCGTGTGTAGATAGCTTGGTTGTTTTCTTTTTTTCTTTTGTCACTTGCAGGTCCACACGAAGCAAAAGGAAAAAGGCCCATGCGTGAAAAGAAGTAGAAAGGGCCAGAAAAACCAAAAAAGAAAAAGGAAAGAAAGTGAGAGAAGAAGCTGGACCAAGCCCATCGCGGGCCCAGTTCGACCCCCTCACAGGCTCACCGACGGGTGGGTCTGGCCCGAATCCAACTCGGTTCAGACCAGACCCGTTTTCCTTTATTTTATTTTATTCCTTCTTAATTTCGTTTTTCTAATAATAAAAAAAATATAAAAACATTTTCTGCAATAAAAAGGATCTCTCCTTTGTGCTGTTTTATTGATTGGCTCATGCATTTCTTTGCTTGTTTTATTATTTGCTTTGTTTTAGAAGATAGGCTTTTTTTATTTTTTATTTTTTTTTGTGCATTGGTCAATAGTCCGAGCTCACGCTCGAGATACGACTCGCGACCACACGAAAGTCGGCCGATCCGATCTCATGCCCGAGATACGATCCGTTGATTTAGTTCTTTTTCTTAATTCATAAAATAAAAAAATAAGCATTCCATGTTTAGATTGCATGTTAGTTTATACTACATTTTCCATGTTAGATTCATTTAGTTAGTATCGCATTGCATGTTTAAATTAGATTGCATATTAGATAATATTGCATGCTTATATTAAAAACCTAAAAAAATTTATATGCATGTCATAGCATAAATCATTTTATATAGTTTGCATATTAGGTTTTATTTGATATTTAGATTAGGTGCATAAATCATACCCCATGTCATCGAGGATTTGCATGTCTAGGTCAAAGAAATTTCATACCATGATAAAATAATACATTTAGGAATCATGTTAGATTAGGTTTTCATATTTTATTGTTTTATTTAATTTCGAATTTCATTAAATAAATGAGAAAATACTAAAAATGCCTTTTTGCATGTCATTTGATTATTTTAGTTAATTAACATGTCACGTAGGCTAGATTAATTTAGGATTTGCATATTTCAAGGTATTTTAGGTCGTGCCACATTTAGAATTAGATTTTACATGCATCACGTGTCAATTATGTCTTTGCATTTTAGAATATTATCCGTAGTTAAAATAATATTTTGATTTAAATCGGGGATTAACGCGGCTTAGTTCTTAGTCTAAATTAGATGTTATTTAACTATAAATAATTAGTTTCGCATTTAGAATTTGCATTAGGATAGTTGCATAGAGAATCATTTTTCCATCACATGCATTGCAAACATCATAAAAGACAAAAAAAATAGATTTTTTTTTGTTATTTTGCTTTATGTTTTGCCTTGATTATTGTTCTTTTCCTTTGAATATTTAAATAACTGTTTGCGCACCCGCGCGATCACCGTGTATGTTAGGGAATAAAATCAATTCAAACTGCTTACAAATCATTTTTTTTGAAATAGAAGAAATAGGTTCTCAAGTCCCCGAATTCAAGAATCTCTGGTTCGTAGGAGTAAAATACTACTCCCAGTATTTTACATGGGTTTCTAATCGACCTACCGCAAATAGATTAGTGGCGGCTCCTTTTGAAATTGACTTTGCATGTTAATAATTGAAACCTAAGTCGTGAATTGGTATGAGATTGGGAGAGCTCGAGCTAAATTAGGTTTAGCAATCCATTAGCCGAACCCTTAGGTGGTGCACCTTCGGGGAGGTCGCGACATTGAACAACCTGAAAGTTTCAGCATTGAAGGACAAGAAGAGAAAGTATACAGACTGAAGAAAGCTCTATATGGACTGAAGCAGGCTCTAAGAGCTTGGTATGGAAAGATAGATCGATATTTGCAGGACTTTGACTTTGTTGAGTTTACCCTTTGTCAAGAGGGTAAATCATAGTGTTGTGATTATGTCACTCTATCTAGATGATTTATTAGTGACAGGGAATGATGAGGAATTGATAAAAAAAAGTAAAGCAAAGTTTGTTTGCAGTTTTTGAGATGTCAGACTTAGGAAAGATGGTTTACTTTCTAGGTCTGGAAGTACAACAAGCTTCACATGAGATCTCTATCTGCCAAAAGAAGTACACCAAGGAAATTTTGAAGAAGTTTCAAATGGAAGATTGTAGAAGTGTAAGCACTCCTATGGCTGTTAAGGAGAAGCTGAAAAAAGATGATGGAACAAAAGCAGTGGATGCTTCTATGTATAGAAGCTTGATTGGATATTTAATGTATCTTACAGTAACTAGGCCATACATTCTATTTGCTGTGAGTGTTCTTTCCAGATTCATGAGCAGTCCTAGTCAGCTACATTTAGTTATAGCAAAGAGGGTGTTAAGATATCTCAAAGGAACATTGCATTTTGGTGTGAAGTTCAAGCAAAGTCAGAAGTTTATAATGCAAGGTTTTTCGGATAGTGATTGGGCTAGCTCAGTTGATGATATGAAGAGTACATCTGGATATTGTTTTACTCTTGGTTCTACTTGTTTCTCTTGGTGTTCTAAGAAGCAAGAGATTGTAGCTCAGTCCACGACTGAGGCTGAGTTCATAGCAAATCAAGCTTTATGGCTGAAGAAGATACTGAATGATCTGTGGTTGAACTTAGGTGATTGTTTTGAAGTAAATGTAGACAATCAAGCTGCATTGGCAATATCACAGAATCTAGTTTTTTATGGCAGAACCAAGCATTTCAAAGTTAAGTTCTTCTTTCTGCGTAAAGTGCAACAAAGAGGTGAAGTTAAGTTGGTCTATTGCAAGTCTGGAGATCAGCTTGCAGACATGTTCACAAAGCCACTTCAAGCTAGAAGATTTGAGATGTTAAGAGAACGAGTAGGAGTATGTAGCAGCAACTAATCCAAGGAGGAGTTTGTTGGATTTGTCTTAGTGCTAGTGCTGCTGAGATGTTCTGTGTTGTTTTTATTTATGTTAAGATGTCATTGTCTTTGTGTTAAGTCACGTATATTTTTTTAGGCAGTTATTGTTTTAGCTATTTTCCAGCAAGTGGAGATGGTCAGTTTTATTTTCCAAGGAAGTGGAACTAAGCAGTTAGCACATGTTGTAAGCAGTCCCACAATGTTATTTAATCTCTTGTACATGACAGTTTGTTTTTAGTTGAATGAAGTTTATGTTTCTTCATTCGCTCTCTACAACTTCTCTGCATCAGAATGTTCTGACTCTCAGAATATATTGACTCAGAATGTTCTGCCTCATAATGTATATGTCCTATATTGCTTGATTTGCTTTAACATGCCTCAATTAGATTATATGCGAGTGTTAGTCTTGCTATACAACTTTACCAGCGAAACTATTTGCAGAGCTTAGGAGAAGTGCATGTATTTGCTTTTGAAAAAGTAAGAAAAGGAGACAAAACAAGACATGGCCTGCAACCTTTTTTCTTTGAGACCAGCAGAGGTTGTTACGTGATGAAGCCATGCCGCAACAAAGCACCAAGAACCAAGAATTCACTTGCAGCATAGGAGACATAGTCAGTTAGTGCTCTGACCACACCCGTGTCTTCCAGAACGACATCTAGACTACGTATCTGATTCAAGTAACTAGATCTGTAAATAATCAATAAAAATGGGAACAAGAAATGTGGAAACTGAATATCACCTACACATTGAAGGAGTGAAACAACATTATATGAAAGATGGTGGTAAAAACATTAAGAATTTCGTGATAGACTGTGCACAAACAAGGTATTTGTTGAGCATCCAATTAAGGAAATCTTCCATTTTGTAGTAACTGACTTTTTGGCTAATGTGCATAACTATTGCCTTGAAAATGAAACTTCCCTTGTCAGGCAAGCCTAGCAAGTGCTTCTGGGGCACTTGTTAATATCATCTGAATATCGATACTCAAAAGGACGTAGAGCTTTTTAACTTACATCTTTTCGAGTGCAATAACAATGGAAGGTGAGAAACAGGTCCTTGGTTGGCTTGTCTAGGTCTTGCTTCTGTTGTGGGGATGAACTCCATGAGCAATGTCGGAAGTAAAATGGGGATGGTGTTGCTGGCGGCGGCGGCGGCAGTGATGGTGTGCTACTGCAACCGAGGAAAAGAGAAAAAGTCAGTCACATGTATGGCTTCTTCACTTTCTGGAATCTGCTGGAATTCCCCATGTCTGACAATGGATGATGCTGTTCAGGGTGATACATATCATCCCATTGTTAGCATTTCATGTAACAGTTTGCTTTGCCCGGTCAAATTCTCATGTTTCTCGATATGATGTGACGTGAATCGACAATACCATGGGTGTTCGAGACTGAAATGTGATCTTGATTTCTGTGCATAAATGTCATGAAAGACATGGATGCGAATCAAAATGGCTATACGTACAAGAGGAGTCATCATGAACATGGATGAGGACGACAGTTTGGCCGCTAGAGAGGAGATTGTCGCCAGCCCATTGGATGGCATATTGGCTGCCTTTGTCCTTGTCGATGGCAACAGCGACTAATCCATTCCTGGTGCTGGTTCTCTTCTCCACATGACTCTTTCCTATCCACATTCTTTCTTCTCCGTGACAAGAGCTCAATGCTTCTTTCCTTTCGCTTTTGAACGTAGGCAACAACTATGAAATTGAATTTGACCAATGCTTATAAACAATTGAATCTGGTGCTTCTCTTCTACAAGTGGAAAAATTTACTGGTTGTTTTGTTCCTTCCATATCAGTGAAGAATTGGTACCGGACGTTAACGTGGCTAAAAATAGGAGAGAAAATAAAGATGAGACTCCCCTCTAATCTCTCCCTCTCTGTCTCTGATATCTTAAATTGAGGAGGACCTTTCTTGGTTTGAAGCTCGTCAAACAAAATGCCAATAAGAGAAAACTCAATCCCTGAGTTGGTTCATCAGGATAAATCAAGTACCATATTGTGTTTATGTGCGTGTGTTATTGGATCTAAGAACAGTAATTATCGCTGTCCTGTTATCTTAATGGACAACACCCCTTTTAGTTCTAGATAAGCACATAATCAGGCACTGTAACTCGATTTCTGGCTTGTCTAGCATTGCTGGTTCTGCTTACTGAAAATGGCCTAGTTGGAGCTTACACTATTCCTTGACTTAGCTCAACAAATCAGCATTAACGTCCAACATATTGTATAGATCAAATGGGCTATATTTACATATGATAAATTGAAGAATTATCTTGCCTTGTGGATCATCAGAGGGCAATGAAATTAAAAAGAACAAATTTCCGTGAAATATTGCATCAGTCCCTGTTCCTATAAAAAGGGAAGATGACGCAACTTTTACTCAACACCAGAAGAAAAGCAATAGAAAAAATTTTATTGCTCCAATGCGCCATACAAGGTGGAGATGGAACGTGTAAAAACTTGTATTTGATCATTTACATTTATTTCTGATCATATTATAGATAATATTACAATGAACTGGGGACACACCCTCTTCATAGCTTGAATCCTCTTTTCTGGGACCGCAAGTCCTTCGGATCTATCATCCAAGAGAAACCACATAAACAGGTTTTGAATTCGATTATGCTTATGAAATCTACGTTCTCGTAATATGGAAGCTGTGATGGGATCCCTTGTTTCTTCAAAGGCCTGTTGACGGTAACGGAACCCGCCTACGATACTCTGCGAGAGCCCACAAGGGGTATATGTTCCTGTAAGCGGCATAGTGTAGCATGCAATTCTTCATGAAAACCCCAGTGATTTCCTGCAGCACAAAATGGTTGACTATTAATAAATAATGGCAGGCGTGATTCATGCTCAAATCATGCTGTTTCATTTGTAAGGCAATTCTTACCAATCGAGTTCTCTCTCTCTCTCTCTCTAATTCAGTTTTTTTTTTTTTTTTAGTTCCCAACAATGTCTGGAGTAATTAGACAAACTGGTTTTCAAATTATATGCGTGGAATAATCATCTCTGGGTTCTACAGGTTGTGTGGATTAGTGCACGGGCAATTCTTTCCATGGATATTGGTGACAGACTGCTTTATTTACAAAGAAATTAAACCTCTGGGCAATCAAGTTTTTGAAAGGTACAAACCTGTTGGGGATAGTCACCATCTTCCAATTGTGAATTGATTAGCAGCTTTGCGGCCCGGTGCAGGGGAGTTGGATCCCTCTCCGCCTGATAGCAGATGATATATGAAAGTCAGAAACTTCACATAGAATATTGATTTTCACCATCACCAGAGAATGGTTAATGCGATCACGACCCAAACAAAAAAATTAAACACTGACCTGCCCCGCATTAATCAGACCCATCATAGCCCAACCGGTGTGCACCAGATTTGATCTGTTCCCTTCAAGCGGTACGTATTCCTGCATCGAGCGATTTGACCATTAGAAAATTCAGAATTTCCATGTTGCAACAAATGCAGCTAAAGCCGAACACACTGTGGAAGGTCCCTCCAGAAATTACCTTCTTCGGGCAAGAGAGATAACTCTCTCCCCACCCGCCATCCTGCAACTGTGTTCGTAGAAGAAAACCAACTCCTTTACGCATAGCTGCAGAATTGCTATACGTCTTGCCAGCAGCTGCTAGTCCTCCAAGTGCAAACCATGAGCCGTATGTAAAACAGACTCCCCAGTTCCCGTACCTGCAAAAATTGCTCGATTTGTTAGTTGTTTCCTTGATTTATCCGAAGTATTCAGAAATACCTAATGGAAAAGGAACATACCACGAGCCATCTGGATTTTGTATGTTCTCCAGAAACCGTACGGCATTTAATATGAAATTCTCAATCTCTTTCTTTCGGTGCCCGGGATACAACTTCCGGAACAGAACCAACGCATGTATAGCCGAGGATGTGCATTCAACATACTCATGCTCGACGACAATGTCCGCAAAGAACTCTGTCGGATTTAGGAGCTGCAAGGGACAAATGATGAGAAAAAATGTACTCGCTTAGTAATTTATTAACAAAGCATCGTCTTACTCTACCAGGAGTATCAAGGAATTCCTTCAAATTTATTAAGTACTTACTTCTAGCCACTCCTGGGCTCCTGCAGGTTCCCATGCTGCCAATCCGCCATTTTTACTCTGGAACAAGTGACATAAATGGTTGATGTGATGATACTACAATCTATAATCATACATTAGAAATGTGAAAAAAGTTATGAAACTCAAAGAAAGATGGCAACATGCTTTTGGGATGCATGGAGCAGACAATTTTTGGCCAATATTTCTTGGCTAGATCAAATATTTTCTCAAATATTGCTTGGGAAAGAAAAACAATGGTGTACTTACTTGTAGAGAAAGTAAGACATTGACAGCATCGTACAATCTCTCTGGCTCTATCTTCGCACCAACGATTTCAGATGGCATCATTGAGAAGAGCAAGCAACACTGAATAAACAGGAAAAGAGTTTGGTGAGAAACAAAGCAATTTAGGATTGGATTGAACCTGTGGATGCAGTAGGTATTCATAGCAACATTACCTTCAGACCTTCTGCAGTGCAATCAGAGACTTGCCAGCCATGATCTTGATCCGAAAATGTCCAAGATCCTTTAGAAATATGACGGTGCATGCTTTTGAAGTCACCGGAAGGATTGTCCTTGACCTGGAATGTCGTCAACAGGTAGATGCAGTTCAGCTTATGTGAGGAAGCAAATAAAACTAGGAAAAAGTTTTGGAGGCAAGCGGATGCTCCCAAGAATCAAATTCTAACCTGAGATTTTTTAATGAAGTCATGTCCTCTGGCTAATACTGGTGCTATCTCCTCAGTCATATTACTGGCGAGCAAAGCTTGGATGGCGAAGCCCGTATCCCACTCTTGGCTACCAAAACTCTGCATATGAATGAACCAAGCACCATACTAAGCCTTCCTCTAGATAGTCTCACTCTACTAAATCGATCCTCTCATTTCAAACATGCAGCATATTATTATCAGTTCAAATTGAAGCCCATTTCTGTTATAGTTCAGTGACACTACTACTAACCTGCATCTTCATTCCATCTTCAGCCATCCAAAGGTAATCCGGTACCCTAGCAAGATGCTTCTTGAAATAGTCACCATCTGGGTCTTCTGCCCAGCAAGCAAGCATGCATAGCACCTGTCCAAGTCCAAAGCGAAATTCTCAGTAATGTTTCCCATGATGCATATATTTCGCGGCTTATGTGTCTGTCTCTCTTGACTAAATGTACATCTTCATTACCTTTTCTACACATCCGATTGTGATATATCGACTGTTCTCATCCTCGTAGTGAATGTGCTTCATTGTCACCTGAAGAGCCTTTTCTCTAAGTTTATTAAATGGCCAACGGTTGAGAAAGGGTTCAGTGAATATGTAAAGACTGTCCCACATCAGATCCTGTACTAAAGGATGGGGATAGTAGAGATCCTCCTGCAACAACAATTCAAATCATTTCGTTAAAAACTTGCTTAGTTGCAAACTATCTGATTCTGGATCGATATTTAGGACCAGCTATGGTACTTGCCTTGGCACAAAGATGGCGGACTTTTCTCCAGCAAATCGTGTCGTAGGGTTGAGTATGAAGTTCTTCTCTCAACTGTTGAACAAGAGGCGTGATGGGGCCGACGAATTTTTTCCCGTACAAGTACGACATTGGCATGTAAACCATCCGACAGTAGCACCACATTTTAGCTGAATCATTCAATATGGGACAATTCAGTCGACATATCGACGAAGCTAAGGATAAACGCAATTACACAAACAGAAGTTGAAACTTTCTATCTTTCATGGGGATTTTTTGAAAAGGTGGCAACTTCGATAAAAAGCCAATGCCATATTCTTGTCGGTGCAGCAAAAATGCCACATGGTTCCAATGTGAAAATTATTCCAACGCATTTGTAGTTAGTGCCTGTGTAAAATTATCTGTACGGGACTATCACAGAATACCATCAAGGACAAGATCAAGAAAATCTGGGAAAACAGACCTGGATACATGGGGAGGAATGAAGGCAAGATCCAGAACTCAGGGGGCATCGGGTTGCTTCCAGACCATTCGAAAAGACCGAGAATCTATAGAGCATCCATGATAAAAACAACACACAATCACAATGTCACATATATGATTCTCTCAAACACATACATAGAATAATCTTGACAACAATTTCTTGACGATTATTGAAGGAAGAGTGAGAGGGTACCGAGAGCCAAGTCTTGCCCCAGGAGGGTATGTAGGTGACCCCGCCATGGTCATGAATCCACTTCCTGGCCCGAGTACAAGCATTGTCCTTGCCACCATCGGGCCCTTCCCCGAGAATGCGCATGCATATGTAGCTCAGGGCGGTGCAGAACATGGTGCTGTGACCTTCAATGTGCAAGCCCCACCCACCATCTTCATTCTGCACCAAAATTCATGCAAGACATAAGCAGAGAGTTTCAAGTCGAAGTCTTTCAAAGTTCCTCTGCCATTTTCTCCATCTGGGTGTCTTTTTTTTTTGGCTAGAAAAGAGTACCTGGTGGTTGTAGATGTAGCGGAGGATCTCTTTTCGGTGCTCAGCGGGGAAGACGGCGTCGAGGTGGCCGGTGATGTAGACGCACATGACCAGGGGAGGGAGGAAGAAGAGAGGGCCGGCGTTCTCGGCGGGCCAGTGGCCGTCGCTAGCCTGTAGGGCGGAGAAGAAGGTGACGGCCCGCTTCAGCGCGTTGGACGCCTTGTCATAGGTGATCTCCTCGCCATCCTCCACCCTCACCGGTGGGATCGTCTGCTTGAACTGCTTCTCCCTCAGGAACTGCCCAGAAAGCATGCGCGATGAGTCAGCTTAAGATTGCCCATCACTTGGTATTACCCCCACGTCAACACCAGGTTTTAAACTATATGACATGCAAGCAAAAAAGGTAACGTCCTACGAAACAAACGTGCGGAGTGTGTACGAAATTTCAATTGGTGTTTGAGAGCGAGCGCTTTTCTCATCCTCAAAACGCAATTAGAATGTTGAATGGTGACGGGGATTCAAATGACTCTTAGATTAGTGGATACGGATCATCTGACTTGCATTTGCTCTCTACCGTCCGATCTGAGATCGAATGGTGGAGACCAAAAAAGCACTTTTAAAAAAAACAAAAAAAAAGAAAAAGAAAAAAGTCCTCCCTCCCCTCATTTAGCTTAAAAAAGCTGGTCAGCAGGTCAGCTGATCCATTTTCCAGATTAGTTCACAACCGAGATACCAAGGCTCTAGAATTATAAAAAATGATGATGTCATATGCGGGAGACATGATTCCATCCCTCGGTACTAGTAGGGGCCGCAAATGTTATGGGCTAGAAATCCACAAAGTTCGAGTCCCGAGATCGAGACGATGGCTTCGTGCGATTCCCCGTGAGGCTGCGGTGCCGAGCTCTTTTACCACGTTTTTGGTGGACCGTGGGGGGATTGAAGCTAGAGAGAAATTGTTGAAAAGGAAAGAAGAGGAAACGACGTAGGCAGGAAAAGGTGCGGTGGTGGGGCGAAGGTTGGGTTGAATGTTTTGACCCGAGAGTCCGAGCGCTACTTTGTCTCTCTAAGCTGACCCTCCCCTCCAAAGGGACAAGTCTCTTCTTTCCAATCCGCGTGGACCCCCTCGTGTCCTTCGCACCCACGATTCAAGCTCACAACGACAACATCAACAGCATCGACATAAATGCGACGCAGGTGTTTCAGCTCTTGTTCTGTAAGTGGCCGTGGATCTTCTCCTTCGAACGTCGAGGACCGGCAGCAACCGATGATCAGGCTATCCACGTCGCCGAAACTAGATGCAAAATTAGCTAATGCAATCGAGAACCGATTGTACGTATCCGTTTCGAGTTCGACACCTACGTACATGGATGCCATGAACGGTATCTCTTTGTTTGCCTGGGGCTCAATGCCGTCCTCAGTTCTAAAGTCGACAGAAGAAAAAAAAAGTAGAAGACCATTCTTTCCCACAAACCCACAGAAACAAGAAAGTGGAGCAGTGTGTTGGGCGTGCGTTTAGTTGCCGTGTGTAGGTTGTGTACCTGCATGCGCCAGAGGAGGTCGCCATTGGGCTTGACTTGGCGGCGGTTGTCGTAGAAGTGCTGGCGAGCAGCCTCGACCTCCGCTCGCTCCTCGTCGGTGCCAGCCTCGGGGTCGAACTCCCAAATCTGCCTCCCCACATAGTTGTTGGTGCTGTACAAGTAGGGACCGTCTTCTCCCTCTGCTATCTTCAGCCTCCACATCCTGTTATCTCCTCTTTTTATCTCTTCCCTCGACAGACTATACTGCGAACGCTACGGTATTCGGGCACTCGCGAACCGTCCTTCCTGATGATCACATGCAAACAAAAGAAAAAGGAAGACAATGAGCTGCTGCAGATCAAATTTCCTCAAGCAACAAGTTCACTACATATTCCATGAACTCTGCTGGTTTTCTGAGACCGCATCACCATCTGCATGCACGACGATATCGAAGCTCGTCGCGAAGCGATCTCAATTCCGGCATAGCGAAAGCATTAAACCGGGTTACCCAGAGAGACATCTACCTCTTCCGTCTACGAGAGATTTGACAAAGCTGGTGAGTAGAGAATCGAGCGCTCACTCCAAAACCAAAGCGCAATTGTGTTCTTCCGGAGAAGCGAGGGGACTCCTATTTATACCCACTTCTTGGGTCGACTCGCCACCTTCTCCCTCTCTCTCTCTCTCTCTCTCTCTCTCTCTAAATATTAAATATAATACCGAAACGACTTAAAAAAATGTTAGGTCTGCCCAACAAATTAAAATAATGTATGATATTTAATCCCTGCAAAGAGCCATAAATTCTCTCGTGCCCGATGACGTGGTATATCGAATACGGGCCCCACCCGCTTTTCCATTTGATCAAATTTTGCCGGCTCGCGACACCTGTACAGCCCACCGCTCGCCAATCGAAAGCATGGTCGGAAGAAAGTCACAGCCCCCTCGAACGAAATCTAACGGGCCAGATGATGCGGGGCCGACGTGGCCGAACACGACACCGTCCGATCACTTTTTGCACATTGACATCGTGTGTGATCGACAGACCAGGGCATTCATGCGGAGCGAGACGGGTATTTTGACCGAGCGCGTCGTCGTATGAAGCTTCCCCCCGGCATGCCAATCATCCTAGGAATCGATCTCGATATTATTGAAGTGACACATCAAAAGGAGAAAAAAATCTAAATTGTTACGATGCGGAATTTTCACACAAATCGACACGAAGATAGCAGATCGAACAAGTTACGAGTTGATTATCTGAAGATCTTTTTTTTTAATTTACCTTTTACTCAATTTTCGCATAGACCAAATTCTTATCACTAAGCTTTCATTATTGTCATATTGTGACAACGCTCTATGTATATTATACAACATACTCGATTCTTTATCTTTCTTTATGGTATCAGAGTTATACAAGGATACACCGATCTTATCTTGTTAAACAGAAAAAAAAATGATTGAAGCTCAATCAAACCCGAGAATTCCATTTCCTTCAAACATCAATGAGGCAGAATTTCTTAGATCGAAGCTCAACTAATATAATTACTTACTTTTACTTTTGACCTATTCAGTTTCATTGCTACAGAGATAGTTGCACCACCTCAGACTTCGCAATAAATGCAACCAAAGTCAATAATTCATAATGTACGCTCTTTGTTTTCTTTAGATTGCCAATAGCAAAAAAGGTGTAATTGACTTCGTGCGTGGGAACGGAGCAACTTCCGATGTGATCTTACCCCGTGACTGGCACGGCGGAGAAAAAGAAAAGAGCTCGGCGATCCCTCGAAAACGATTTTTATTGACTTGGCGAAAGCTGCCCGTGTGGAACACATTCACAACCTCGGCATCGGACATCTGATCAGACCCCCGAGTTGGTTGCGAATCCTTCTTACACCAACACATCGAGCTCGTTATTTCCCAGCCCGGCGGGCATCATCACATTCACCAACACATTCACTGGTGATGCGACGGATCGCACGCGGCCGCCGTCCAAAGGGCTAGAGATTTTTCGACACGCATCCCTCGTAGGTACTAGACTTATGTGGACCGATCTCGACGTGCTTGACATTATTCTTAACAGAAATAGCCACGAAACGGGTCATGAACCGAACGATCCGTCCAATGATAAATTGTTTACGTAAACATATCCGCAAACGGGAAACTGCTCGGGGAGTCCTGCTGCCTAAGTGAATCGACAAACAAACAAAAAGCAGGCAATGCCAAGAAACTAACAAAAAGGACATTGGAGGAGGTCGAGATTCCGAGAAGGAACCACGCTTGAACATCGACAAGACAGAATTCATGTAGCGTCAAGCTGACGGAATATTACTGAGGGTTTGCAAAGTACTAATCCCTTGCGTCATAGTCATCATCTCTCCCCTTACTCCTGTGAAATTGTAGAAAAGATCGTTCGTTCCGAGAAGCAGGCGGGTCTGGAAAGAGAAGATGCGGAAGGATTGAAAGCATATAAAAGTAGATGATGATTTTGACAGTGCCGTGAACAGTAATGCTCACGGGAGAACAAGTGCCGGATAACTGCTGGACGTGCCGCCCTCGTGGTTCAATGTGGTCCGATTCAACCTGTGAACCAGCATCAGGAGAGGTGCCGGGTTGGCGCGCTCCAATGTTGACTTGACTTAACCAGGATCCGGCGTACGGACATTTTGGAGCGGCGGTCCAAAGGATAATCTATTTATTTATGAGTAAAACTTGTACAGAAAACGAGGACCGTTCAAATCACAATACTTTATGAAAAAAAAATGCAGCATCGTATAATTGAATTGCATTGCCCATGTTGATCACTGTTCATCATTGCTGCTGTCTCAGTCCCTCCCGTGAGACTCACAATTGCTACGATGTCGATTTTGGGCTCCAATAATGCTAGAACCGCTGTTGTCGATATGTTTCGAATGCAGTCTTCAGGACATGTTTTGAACTTTCGACTTTGCCAAGGTTAGTATATGATCAATGGACTTCCAAAAAAATTTGCCCAACACTTAAAATCCTCCCTAAGGAATTTTGGAGGCTTAGAGCTGAACAAGACGCTGCCTATTGTGGGAGCACTCCTTTGTGCGCCTTTCTACCTTGCCTCACGTCCATTTTGAGAGTATCTCAAATCAATTATTGATAAGCAACTCCTCTCGTGCGCGACCTTCCACAGTGGTCATGTTGGGGTTTCTCACACAGAGCCTTATTAGGGCCTAATCTTTCAAATGGGAAAGTGGTATTCTTGATTTTCTTTTACCTCTAGCAATTGATTGTTGGCACTCTTCTTGGGTGATCATAGGGAGTGGTTCAAGGTTGAGAATTTGAGAATAAGCATTCCCATGGGTCTCAGGGTTGAAGCCCTTAAGAAATTGGTGGATCTTCTCTACCTGCTTCTCTTTACATATGTCACGCTTCCTTGCAAACTATTGTCAGGATAACTAAATATCCATGAAATTGTCATGGAATTACAGATGCCCCTAGCATCAATTCATGCCGTTAGATCCGACTTATCTAGCGATCTGACAATAAGCACGAGTCTATCTTCCACTTGCAGTGCGCATCTCGTCACCTTTGACCATCTTACCAAGTTATCCAAAGCCAGCATGCACCGAACGAGTATGCTTCCGAAATTGTCAGACGCGTTGAAATAATATGGTAAGAATGGTCAATCAACGGTCAAATTGTTCAGTGGGGTTTTGATCTCTTCGCTCTAACCATAAAGAAAAATCCATAATTGACTTGAATTAGTCATCAAACGGTGCCGAAACGCAAGCAAGGCATAGCTCGATAGGAGCGGTGACCACCAAGTATCATACTACATGAAAATAAAAATAAAAAAAGAAGTGAACCTATATTCATCATGATATGCTGAGTACAAGACGCGACGAATCTTTCTCCTAAATAAGTAGGAGAAATACATCAAATTATAGGTTGACCAAAGAAACGCAAAAGAGATCTTCCCCAACCCAAGTCATCGTCGCGTTTGGATTTGGACATGGTGGTTGCATTAAGAGCGCGTATCGACAAAGTATTTCGCGCCTCGCACGTTAAGTAATCGTCGACCACAAAATCAATGAATTTGATGATCCGATTAAGCAAGCGGTAGGGCTCCAAAGCGGACAAGTCAACACTGACCATTCGTTTTCGCCGCATAAAAAATAAAAGCCGTCGCGGGCCGTTCGATTCATTAATGAAGGGAGTTTTGTTTTTGATTTTTTTTTTAAAAAAGATGAGGACCATCCGATTGAGATTCCATGTAAGGGCAACCTTGCCCTGCGTTGCAGGGGATCCAAAAACTCGGCGGCGTTCGTATTTAACGGTGTAACGTAATGCTCTAGACACGTGGGAGCCGGGCAGAGGCCAAGAAGGGTCAGCAGAGGCGGGCTAGCGACACCGGGAGGTGCACCGATCTTCCTCGCGATCCTCCCACCGTCGGCACATAATCGCGTCAACCTCGCCAGCTTTCCCACTCGCGGCGCTTTCGTTTCTGCATTCTATTTTTTGCGTCTTTTTTTTTTTTATCTCTCTTTAAAATGTCTTCTTATTTCTTGTTTTTTTAAGTCAGGGTAATTTCGTTTCCCAATGTGAGAACATGTTTGGTCAACCGTGCTAGCTTCTAATTCTAGTACTTTTTTTTTTAAATTGACTTTTCGTTTTTGGGGGTTCTCTCCCTGCACTTTGGCTAGAGAATAAAGGCCAAGTGCTACAATATACCACTTAAGAAAAAAATTTATAAACTTGTTAACTTCTTTATGTCATGAAAAATCTGAATTTATACACTAGTGATGTATATATTATATATTTCAGTTTTATATAAGGTATACCATCTATCACGGCGGTATAAGGTCGGGATCTTATTTTGAACAAAAAAAAATAGTTGAGAGTATTTTAAGAAAGTTTAGAATTTTCAATGACATAATTTTTTTTTTGAATATTTAAGTTAAAATGAATATATTTAAATAATTTTTTTGGGTTTAAAACTAGAATAAAATTTCTAGTTCCGACAATTATGAGAAATTCCCGCTCGATTTTACATGTGGATTATGTTATGCACCTATTCGAATTTGTCGTGGATCAATATGTACGATTAAATGCTCGAAGCTATCAAATTCAACTGGTCGATTGCTTGATGATATCGCTCGACGTCATGCTCGAACTCATGGACAGCTAGCATTTTTGCAATTTCCTTTTCAAACGGGAGCTCCATTGCATTACTTCTTTTTCTTTGCCATTTGAAACCTCAGTCACGCATCAAGATGAGGGGTTTCTACGTTCAACGGAAGCACTTACTTTGCAAAGCCTTAGATAGAGTTTCCCTCGTTTTCTTTCAAGAATCTAGTTTGACAACGGTGACAGTTTCCCTCACGCTCGACACTTGGTGACGGAGGAAAGCATAACCCTATTTAGAGGGTGAATTACAAGAATAATCCTCAGTCGGTAGTTGTTCGACAACAACAGTGCTCCAAGGTGGAGGAAAAGAAGTCCTGAGCTTTCGTTTTCAATGAAGTCGAAGCTGGAAATGCCTCGCTCCTACCCATCATTCTTGCGACTTGCAAGGAATGGAAAGACAGACAACCTGAAGAATTGGCTTCTTCAGTTATGTCATCCTCCTCTTGAAGTCGAACATGGTTGATGCCATCCGATCATGTTGTGTGGCCACTTCGTCTTATCCTGCAGAAAAAGATGCTGGCCTTTGTGACTTTATTCCCGTTTTCCTGTTAGCTTTGTGTGTGCTTGGCTCCGGATGCGGCGGCTTCAACGCCTAATCTATATGCTTATCACACGCATGCTCGTGGAGTCAATATTTAACGTCATGTCCGGAATTGTGGAGATGCCACCTTGGGACTGTGTCGCACTCAGTTTTCAGTGGCCCCGGGAGATGCCATATTACGTCGATCATGTATTCAGTTATCATTGAAGCGTACCCACCCTTTCTCGTTCTGATGCGCCTGGCGCTAGCGGCTGTCTTCGTTTTGCGAAAGTGGAGATGCCGGCATTTGTCATGTTCTGCTTCCATTGGAGCGCCATGGAGATGTCATGTCTGACCATTGTTATGTTTTGTTTTCATTAACGTCATCTGCAAATACATTAAAATTATGCTCTCTCTCTCTCTCTCTTTCTCTCTCACCAACATATACATTCGTTTTATAGTTTTTATTTTAATGTGTCGCTAATTTGGCTTCACGCCAGGATTTTATATTAAATTGATAAAATTGAAAATTGATTAATTAGGTGATCTTTCCCTTTAGATGCAAATGATGCGATCAACTTCGGAAGAGATGCGAATTTAATTCTATAGATTACTTGAACACCCTTGGCACTCAAATTTAACGCAGAAAACGACAGGAATTGGCAAATGTGACGTCTCGCGGCCACACCACTAATAGATCCAAGGAAGTCAAAAGCTTCCAGGACATCAATGACACACCATCTCCCTGGTTCGTTCTGAGTTCAAAGTTGAAGATCCTTCACGGTCATCTTCGAGCGCAATTCCCATCCAGTTGAGCCTCGCTCTTGCATCATCATCGGAAAGAGATTGAGGGTGCTTCTTTTTCACTCCAAGCTCAACTCCGCAGGCCTATTACATCAAGAAAATTATTGCTTTTCAGACTGTACAAAGATCCAAGGTCGATTTTTTGTTCCCCAAATGGCGACGTTTCTTGTATTGAAAGTTTGAGGTGGTTGACATTGTATAAAACTTCCATTTTTTAACCCCTCAAGCTAAGGGAAGAGGTTCAAAGTTAGAAGCAACTGTCACGCTAAGAAGCGCAAGATGAAGTGGACTTTCGGTGTGACTCTAGGCTACGATAGATTTGTTTCTGGTTTTTGGAATAAGATATGGTTGTTGGCGGGTTGGTAATGTACTTGGCGTGTGAAAGAGTCCTGCATAGGATAATTGGAACGAAGTTCATGGGATAAGCATGAGAGAACTATAGTGATTGTTGTCAATGAACATGAGATTCAAGTGAATCGATGAGCATGGAACCGGCTCCATCATGATCGATTTGATCTTAACTCGGCAGCTGATTGATAGGGAGGGCATCGTAGGTGCTTTAGCTTTCCCGTGACACTCGGTAAAGAAGGGTTGGTAGACCAAAAGATCGTACAGCTGACTTTAATTCACGTTGTCGTAATTGAGTATATATAAATCGAATAGGACATATGCTGTCGTAACTTATCGTAAAAGGTTTCATATTAAGCAAGTTGTACAAAATAATATTATGACCGATGCATTATGTATGGACTAAACCACCAAAACGACTACTTTGAGTAATCACTTAAGTTGGTGACTATTTAGGGACTCTCTATTTGATGTGCGCTTTGGTTCATTCTAGTCCATCCTCTAACCTAGAAAGCCATAATTTGTCCAAGCCCTCTCATTCTATTGTTACTCCCACCGTCGTCGTCCGACTGGATATAAGCCTAGTCCATCTATGACGCATACTACTACTAGGGATTCTGCTTTAGTGCTATATATAAAGATCCGAATCATCCCATTTAGTTCATATGGACTAACTTTTCACACACAAAAAAGCACTTTGAGTGATCATATAAGGTGGCAACTATTTAAGGGTTGGACATCGACTTATAAATTATTCGATGAGATATCTCCTAATTGATATAGGACTTGAAATGTTGTAAATATACTTAGAAATGCCTTGTGCCTATCTCTTGCATTGGGGTCGTAGAGAAGGGGCTGAACCCTTTTTCTTTTTTTCCTGCGATCAGGGCTTGACGTACTTTACGAATGGCAATTTCAGGAATTCTGCTCGATTTTAAGTTTAATCAACTAGTTGTCGTTGTGCTATCGGGATTGATTTTTCCTTTTCTTTTTTCACTTCTACCATTTTTGGCTGTAAAGTAAACTTGCAATAGTTACAAGAAATTCCGCTTGATTTAACATGTGGAATATATTACGCACATGCTGTATTTCTATGCAAATCAATCGATACATGCCTAAGCTGTCGAACTCGATTGGTCGACCCCTTGATTATGTTGCTTCATATGGAGAAATGATGACAAGAATGCAGTACAAAGAGTCAATTGAATGATTTGAAACATTGAAAGTAATGATCATCATATGGGTCTGAACCGTAGATTTAGTTTGGTATATCTATTAACTTCATTGAACTATTTTACTATAATTTGAAGCTTATATAAAGGTAAGTATTTATGAATTTTAGGTGCAGAAATCAATTTACTCGTTACCTATCTTAAGTGTGAACTCATTAACACATTCAAGGCTAAAGGTTTTAGTTTTACTCAAAGTAGGTATGTCAGCACCATGGGGTATGAACTTTTTTTAATTTTCTTTAATAATTTGTTAACACCTCACCAAGACTAATGTTTCTTGATTAGTCGGACAGATAGTCATACATGATATTAGTGACAGGAGTCATTAGGGTTGATTGAGTAGTCAGACCCAACATTGTGGTCAAATCATACCGCTCCATAACATACTCGACCACCCAGTGGATCGATTTTGCCCAATTCATGTCGTGATAAGTGAGAGAGCAAGACCTTTTAGACACGTTGCTTGTTCTAAGATATTGACTTGATTCCTCATCTATGGTTGGATGGGGTCCTAGACTATGGTCCATCCATGCCAAACTAGGAGGAAATCGAGGATAGATCATCTTTGATGGCTGGTTACAACACAAATCTCTAAGTCTTTCGCAATCACCATCACCAAGGAATTTGCAAATCCCCTCCCCCCAACCAAAGGAAAAGCCCTAATTCTCGTATCGTCAGTGGACAAAGAAGCGGGTTTTTCTTCTGATTTGACTCTGCAATGAGAAAGGCGAGAGATTGTCAGTGTGAATTGAATTTTGCCCTCGATCTTTCACTTTCCTCAGCGCTAAGTCGACTCCCAGCTTTGAAAGTCGGAAAGATTAACGTTTGCACCGAATCAACAGAGCGATCACATGGTGGCAGAGAGACCTAACATCTCAGTCAACCTTTCCACGCCAGAACAAAAAGAAAGGTCTAAACTCTCTTTGACTACCGACGCATCTGACCAAGACTCACCTTGAAAAAGGGAGGAAGAGAATCATGCATCTGCAGACCATTCGGACGTAGTCAGCTTAAAGGTGTCCCTTCGTTCCACAGTCGACGACTCCGTTTTCAACGGTTCACACGAACATCCCAAAAGCCTCGGGTGCCTCTTTCAACGAGCACAATATGTGCGGCCAATGGCATATCATTAAGTATTAACCTTATGGGAAGAAGCCTAACTCTTCCGCTGAAAAAACCTAACAGGTCCCACTCGGCTTACTTCAGGGGGCGACACAGATGCATGGGCGTGCACGTATCTTGGACATACCCACGTCATGACTTACGGAAGCTGGGGCTGCTAGTCCGAAATTGAGGGCGTGTTCATATAACCTGTTTTTATCTTGTTCTTCTCTTGATAGTATTTGACATTTAACTATTACTTACATCTGATATTCGAAGTAATTATAAGTTACTATTAGGACATTAACAGGTACGCTCATTGATGATATTCACGTACTTCTTTTGCTTTTTAAGTCTTTTGAAGAGAAAGCAAAGCATGATCTTCTTTTTAATGTTTCCCCTTTTTTCCTTCTAAACTATAAGAAAGTAGACGCGCATCAAATCTAGATTAGCATCCTCGATTCTTTCGCCATCCTGCCCCTCCTTATCCAAGTCGATGGAGAAGCATCATGTCCGCCCGCCAAACCATTTCGGACGTAGCAAAATCTTGTAGATGATGGGGGGAGATCGAGGACGACGTAATGCCTATGTATCTTCTTCCGTCCGTTTCACAACCACCATTTCAGCAGCGACGTCCCCGTTTGCGCATCTGTTTGTTTTCGCTGCATGTGAGGCCGTCATAGTCTTCCTTCTTTGAATGTCTCCCGTGATTTGATCCGGACCACAACAATAGAATATCTTTGGAAAAGTTTACCGAAAAAGTCCTATATCTATTATAGCTGTATATGACCGAATGGATTACGTTTGCAAATTATCAAAATATTTAAAATTAAATGAGTTAAATTAAAAAATTCTGAATTAAATTGATATAAACATAATAGATTCTTGATTACTCCTACGTCCTCGTACTTTATCTCGCTTCCCACTTGAGCACTTCAGTCATGTCATCGATACTTTTAGCGGCGATGGCCAAAGAGCGGCCGCTGGTGCTGTATTCGTATGTGGCTTTCCACACTCGTCCAGTCCACTTTAGTGTCCTATGCAAATCATTGATCAGTTCATTCATGGACCCACGTTTATCGAATATTCTCTTAGCATTACGTTCTTATAATAACTAATAAGGCGAGCTTGAGCATCAGCACCAGGACATGTCGTCGTGACTGGGACCGAAGCACCAAGCCTACATCGCCGAGAAATGATATCGGATTTATAGCGATGTGACCGCCTATGTTCTTTTTATGTTTATTTTTTGCCCCTTTACTTTTAGTCCTTATCCTAATTCTTTTATACTAGTCTCCGGCGCCAATTAAAGCCATCTCTCCGATTTCCATTCGCTGGAAATTACTGGGTCAGTACTGATTTACTGAAACGTGGCGCCTAAGCATGCAGGCTTTTGAGACAGGTGCATTTGAAAAAAAATATAAGGTGTTTGACAGCTATTCTCAATAAATTTTGAGATGAAAAACTGTATATAAAATTATTGAAAGCTGAAAATAAATTCTATTACCTTTCAATATTTCTTCTTACAAGTTTCTAAAGCGGACTCAAAAACAGATACACTCCTGATCCATGTACCTTCATGAATGATCTATTTTACTTCCTCCGCTTTCTCCTAGTGACAAGACTAAGCCTTGTACTTACTTTTCAATGACAATGTAGTTACTTTCGTAATATATTCATCAAAAATCTTATAGGAGAATCATATGAAGACCAATTATTACACGGCAATCGCTATGTTTACAAGTAAGATTGACAGTTTCAATAAGATCAAGACCAATTCCACCACATGCGACATAGACGGCTTTTAAATCTTCCAGCCATAACTCTTAACTTACAGTGTAATAGTCATAATGCTTTAGATGGTTCATAAGAATTCTAAACATTCTAATCATACCAACAAATCCGCCTCAAATTGATTGTGAGGAGTTGTAAGTGCAGTGAGGAGGTTATTGGCATTGGGTATCCATCTCAGCTTTTGAATATTCAGCGACTTAACAAGAAGTTACTTCAAATTAGGGTTTCGAAAACAATGTTTTGTGAGGAGAGAGAGAGAGAGAGAGAGAGAGAGAGAGAGAGAGAGAGAGAGAGGGTTATCGGGGTTAATGGGCTTTTTACACGTATAATTCTTAGTGACGATAGAAAGCTTATGATAGAAGGCTTAAAAGGTTGCCACCTGTCCAATTAAAGGCATATGCCTCTTGGCCGAGTTAGAGGTAACTATGGCTCTTATCGTTCATATTTAGGATGAGCATCGGGTTTACCGACTGATTCTAATAGAACCAGCCTAGACCGAACCGCCTATTTAGGATGAGCATCGGGTTTGGTTAACCCAAAAATCAAATCAAACCAGCCTAGAGCGACTGATTCTCTGCTTAGCAACAGTCCGACAAGTGAGGAATGTTGAAGTGAATCAGAAAAAATTGGGTATTTAAGTCTCTTTTGAAGGGGGTGGGGGGAATTTTTTTTTTTTTTTGGGTAGTGTAAGAATTTTATAGACTTTTACCAAAAGTATACAAGATCATGTAGCTTGGCACCACAAAAGCTTGCACTCACTACCTCATAAAGATGGATATGAGTGGAAGGGTACCAAGGTCTCCTAATAAAGAGCATAAAAAGTGAGAAACTGGCCTACAAAGATACAAAGTACCAGCCCACTAATGTATAAATATAGATTTAAACCCCAACTACGTTGAAGTCTCCTATGGGAGAGTCCAACACACGATGAAAAGTTCTAGCCTTATCTCTCACCATCTTCTCCAGCTTCATCTTCATAGCCGAAACAAAAACAGCCTGGTTGCGAAATAAGGCATTGTTTCTCGCCTCCCAAATAATATAACAAAGAGCTCCAAATGAGAACCGAGATAAACTCTGATGAAAACAGTGACCTTGAATATACGAAGTAGCCCATTCCAATGTCTGAGACCAAGGACCACTATGCCAAGGTAAGTCGCATCTCCCCGCCCAAAAGTGTGCTAACTGAGTGATAGTATTACATCCAAAAAAGAGGTGGTCTACCGAGTCTGGCCTATGATTGCAAAAAACACATTTGGCCTCTGTAATACGATGACAAGAAAGTAGAAATACCTGGGTCGGTAGTCTCTTACGTGTCGTTAGCCATAGGTGAAACTAATGTCGAGGGATGATCACCTTATCCCATATGAACTTGTGCCATTGCATTCTTCGACCCCTGGGCCTAATGATATTCCAGGCTGAAGATGTTGAAAAGGATCCAGAAGAGTTGCCAAGCCAGTGGAAGGTGTCTGGGAAGATTGACAACTGAGGTAGTGGCTCCCCCCACAAGGCTAATGTGTCCATGAGCTCAGATGGCAATTCATTTGCCCGACATAGATCAGCTACACTTGCTTCTCTAGAAAAGCCCAACCTGTATATTTGTCGATCGGAGAAAAAAAGGTTCAGAGGACCCCTTGGATGCCAGTTATCAAACCATAAAGAAACCGACTCTCCATTACCAACCCGCCATTGGAAAAGGTACGAAATTCCCGTCTTAACTCCAGAATCTTCTTCCATGACCACGAGCAACAAGTGTGTTTTTTGATAATCCAGAAGTTACTTTGCTTTATGAAAGTGGAATGGATCCACTTGTACCACAGAGATTCTTTGTCAGTGAATAGAATCCAAATGTGTTTTAGCATAGCCGCTTTATTACTCTCCTTAAGTCGTCGAATGCCTAGACCACCCTCCTCCTTAGAGAGACATACATCCTTCCATGCAACTTTAGCCCCACCAGACCCCAAATCAGGTCCTTTCCACAAGAACCGTCTAAATACTTGTTCAACTTTGTCTAGTACTGACATGGGCAATATGAATATCCCGGCCCAATAAACCTGAATGGAATGAAGCACAGACCTGACAAGTTGTAGTCGACCCGCAAAGGATAGGAATCATTGCGTCCATGATCGTAATCTCCTAGTAATGGCATTAACCAAGGACACACAATCTGCCTTACCAAGTCTGGACGCCACAACTGGGACTCCGAGATAGCGAAAAGGAAGGACTCCCATTCGAAATCCAAGTATGTCTTGGATGGATGCCCGAAGATCTTGAGAGCCACCTGATAAGAAGACTTCGCTTTTAAGCAGATTCGGTTCCAAGCCTGACCAGTCTGAGAATTCAGTAATGGCATCCTTCATCAATGCTATGGACTCTACATTAGCCTCACTAAATAACAAGACGTCATCAGCAAAGAAAAGGTGTGTGGTGGATGTAAACTTGCAACGCCAATAGAATCTAAAACCCGATTTACAAGTCTGACGAGTGATAATGCCAGTGAAAACTTCCATAATCAAGGTAAATAAGTATGGCGAAAGTGGGTCACCCTGCGGTATTCCCCTAGAGCTGGGAAAAAAACCATGCAGCTCCCCATTGATCGCAACAGAGAACATAGGCGTGCGTACACAAATCATGATCCATTCTATGAATCTCATTGGAAACCCAAATGCAGCTAGAGTAGACTCCAAAAAGTCCCAATCAATCGTGTTATAGGCCTTCCTGAAATCAACTTTCATCACGCACTTAGGTAGATATGGGTTATGATGAAACCCGATGAATAGCTCCTGAGCTAACAAAATATTGTCACTAATTCGACGCCCTTTAACAAAAGCATTCTGAGTTGCACTAATAAGTGTGGGCAATACAGAAGCCAGTCGGTTTGCTACTATCTTGGTGATGCATTTATAAACAGTATTACAACATGCTATAAGCCTATACTCATCCACCATCGATGCATTAGGAATTTTTGGTACTAAGGCAATGATAGTAGTATTCAATTGGCGAAGTAATTTCCCGGTTTCAAAAAAATCCTTCGCCGCCTTAATGACCGATGATCCTACTATCTCCCAAGACCTTTTGAAAAAATCAACATTAAACCCATCCGGGCTCGAGGCCTTTCCTGAAGATAATGAGAAAAGGGTATGTTGAATTTCCAAATCGGTAATAGGATTAGTTAGTGGACAAACCTGGCTATCATCCAGAGTATGTTGAAGGCATGTTCGAATCTCCTGAATTGTTGGGATCGAGTGGCGACCAGTAGAGGATAATAGTTTTGAAAGTGTGCAGCAAAAAGATCCTTTACTTCATCTGGTTTAGAAAAGAGGGTCCCTGAACTATCCACCACTGAGATAATCCTATTCCTTAACTGTCTGTTCTTGACCGTTTGATGAAAGAATTTTGTGTTAAGATCGCCTTCCTTCAGCCATTTGATGCGAGACTTCTGTTTGTAGAAAGATTCTTCTTGAATCCTTAAGAATGAGAAAGATTCTGTAAGGGCCCTTTCTTTTTGAACCAGCTGTTCATTAAACGGGTCATATTGTAAAGCATCCTGAACCACACTGAGTTCGCTTCTCACAGCCCCTGTGCGACTAGAAATATCAAAGAATGCATCCTTGTTAAGTTGTTTCAATCTTCCCTTGAGGAGTTTGAGCTTGGTGCACAACACAAACATAGGTGTCCCTTCAACACGAAGGTCCCACACCTGTGTTACCATAGGCACGAAATCCAGGTGTTCCATCCAGCGGTTGAAGAATTTGAATGGTCTTTTCACTTGTAATTTAGGCCTAATGGTAACAATCATAGGAGAATGATCGGATATATCTGGATTGAGGAAAGCCGCTTCTGAGTATGAGTAGACTGTACTCCACTCCGTATTAACCAGGACCCTGTCAATTTTTCTTTGCTTACGGTTCTCACCCGAAGAATAAGTCCGAGTAAACCGGCATCCAATATAGCGTAGATCGGGGGGGGGGGGGAATATTTTTGCACCCCTAAAAAATTGAATTGTAATTTTTAACGTGCACAGACAATACAACCATTTAACCAATATGTGCTTTTGTAGTTACTTTTATGTTTAATATAAATATTTGATTTTCCACACAAAAGACAAAATGGAGTTCCCTGTTATAGGTCGAGAAGCAACTACCGTTAAACTAATCATCTCTAATTGATCTCATTTTTGTCTCTAGCTCAAATTGCAGCCAAATGCTTATATCGTTAGTTCGAATTAGTGCATGAAGGTCCCACTAAAATTTACATAACAACAAATGAAATCGACCCGCGTAATTTGATCATCCATAATATATATACACACACTTGTGCGCGTGAGTAATTTCTCAATGAAAAATACTATGTGTACAAAGACGGGGTATATTGTTGATTTCCCTAAGTTAGATTAATTTTTAGCATATCTCGTGTGTTGTTGATGATAGAAGGCATGGATGATATGGCACCACACAAGTTAATGAGAGGTATCTACCTCTAGCCCCAATCGATTCGAGATAAAAATGGAATCTTCTTTACGGGAAAGAATGTTATGCACCAATTACGTCATCCGTGTACATGTTGCGACGAGCGTGTGATACGCACCTCAACTAATGTTGCATTTGAATACTTTCAATCTTCGCTGAAGATACGCGAGTGGTTCAATAGTGTTCGGCGAACGGTACGAAGCTGATGCACACTGAACTACCTTCTCAAATTAAATTTAATCTCCCCCGGAGGATACCTGCTTTGACTTGAATGCGCACATTCACATTCCGTCCCGTGACAAGGTGGGAACGGACCCATAATTTCTGCTAAGCACAACCCCAAAAACAAAAGGACAAAAGAACCAATCATCGATCGTCGAGGCATCGCATGCTGTCAGGGGAAAATCTCGATCTTCATAGAATACTCAAACACTATCGAACCTCTCCAACTATGACCAAGACTTTTAAGGATTCTTTAGACGCAGCGAAAATGGTTCCCGACATCAATCATCGACTTTTTTTCAAAAGGTACATCTTTTGGATTAGAGATTTTCTGCAATCAGTATGCATCTGAATTTGGAAAAATCTGCCCTTCAAAGATTTCAATTCATCAGCTGCTGAGCAAATAGACAAATGGGTATCCTCCGAATCCAGACAAATCGCATCCATACGCCCTCCTGAGATTTTTTACAGGGGATTCTGTTCACCCTCCGCAAGCCTCAAGTCACGGTCAAACAAAGTTTACCCGCCGAACTCCGTCCCAACGGAAGAAAAACGGAGGAGAACTTTTATAAAAGTCAGATGATGCAGCGCGTGAATGTTCATTCTATTCATTTATCACGGGCCTTATTATCTCGACCTCCATCCACGATGTTCCCGGGGCACGGAAGTCTACAAAGATCTGTTTGTTTATAGAGTTCCGCTTCCGCTCGTGAGGCTGAGCCTGCCTTCCTTTGAAAATCTCTCACTGTTAGGCATTGACCACACCAGCATGATATCTTATATTCATATTTTATCTCGACTTCTTCGGTCGTATTAATCGTGGTTAGGGCCAAAGCAGCACGACAAGCAGACAGGGGTTGCTGGTGCAGTGGCTGCTGCTGGTATGGCTCTCCACACTTTCCCTCCCAGTTGGCCAACTCAAGTAACTTTTGGAGTCAACCTTGGTGTTCCATGCAAACTATTTCTCTTAACTCATTCGTGGACCCACGTTCATCAAGACTTCGGCAATGTCTTTCCATATTGATGCGAGCTTCAGCACAGATTGCTTAGAGACTGACGTGCATTTAATATGACTGATTGAGTTCTTTTCATTTCTCTTTTGACGACATACGACTCGGCGTGGCAAGATTCAAATTAATTATAAATTGAAGTCGTTTAGAAGAATCAATTCACTTCCGCCGCGATGACCACATCGGGATCATGGTATCAGCACATGCAGTGGGTTGAAACCTGCTTAACGAGTCTTCTTTTATTTGTGGCATCAATTTCCACAAAATTTGACTTGACTTATTGATATGAAACTAAATAAAAAAATTAGTTTACAAACATTTGAGTGGAAATTCAGCGCCTTTGTGTGGGCTAACCATTTTTTTTTTCTTTCATATAAAAGATGTCCAACTTAGCAAATTATAAATCACCCCCAGGATTAAGTAATATAATGATTACTAATCTCATTACACTCTAACTACACTTTCTTGGTTTTGTCACAAGAACTCGTTTAAGATCGACAAAATCTATCATTTTTGGGCATTTACATTTTTTTTGGCTCAGGTACCACAGACTTTTTTTGTCATCAAAAACCCAAATTTACTTGTTGTGGCACAAATAAAAAAATATCGAATTTATATTAGTATGATAAATATATCATAAGTGGAACTGAAATAGTAATATATATGTGCCGCATGTATAAATTTGGGTTTTTTTCGCAACACCAAAAATAATTTGAGTTATTCGTGTCGTGGTTGGTAAGTTTAAATTTCTGATGAATTAAAACTTTTTAGCGCATTTGTGCCATAGTAAACACATCTTGGGATTTCTTCTTCTTCTTTTTTCTTGTGGTGTTTTCGCTACATGTTATTTAGATAAAATTCTAATTTTGAACCTATTCTTTGTCGCCAATAAGCCCTCCCGTCAAATTTTCATTGGACATTTGCTGGAAATTGCTGGGTCAGGAGTACTAGGCTATTGATTTGTGGTGCCTACGTATTACCCATCTCTAAAGCAAATTCGACTTTTGATCCCCACACCTTTAGGAATTATATCTATTATAAGTCTCCGCACTTTGTTTTAATGAAGTAAGCCCCTGTTTTACTTTTCAACGATAAGTTAATCAGTTTCATGAGATTTCTACAATAATTATCTTACGAAAAGGTCGATTCAAGACGAATTACAGAATGGTGTTTCCTAAAGTCACTAGCGTGCCTACAACATCGACGGCCTCATTTAAGATTAGTTCTACCACATTCAACAACGGCATTCTCATTTTCAGTCTACAACATTACAAACACATCTAGAACTGGTCTTGAAAGGGTTGAAAAAAAAAAAAACATTGATCACTTTTAAATCTTCTGGACATAACTTCAACTTACCATCCCTTCATCCCTTGTGCCTTTCACCACTGAGGCTCTTGCTTCTTGTCGGCCCAAATAAGTCCATATGCAGAAGCTGCAATGCTCGGTTAGTGTGAAAAATAAATAAATGTTCGATTTGAATGTAACCCATGATTTGCTTTACCTAAGGTGAAAGCTTTGCACAGTTCAGTCCTTTTCGATCCTTAGTTCTGGCAAGCCACGCACCGAAATCCTCTCCGGACAGCTACAGAAATTGCTTGAGACTTTTGCGCCATGTTCTGTAGAAGGCTAGCTTCTTCTAACATTCAATAGGTGTATCTTTCCCTCTTTACCTTTTGCCCATGAATTTTTTTTTTTAATCTTGATCTTTGTTCAATCCGACAATTTTTTCTTCCTCAAAACTTGTCTTGTAGTTTTTATTTATGAGCATCCACTATCAAGATATCATTCATATCTCTTCATCTTCGATGGGTCGGACGTGCAAGAAAGATATGAATTCGGTTTTTCTTTGGTCTTTCTTATGAGAAACAAAAGGTGATGCCACATCTGTTTTTTCTCAGCCTTTGTAAAAGGTTAGTTTTGTCTATGGCCGGATGGATCACAGTTTTTTCTCACCTTTAAAGTCCCCGTTTACAATGTCGCGTTTAATAATGAAATATTGAAGAATGGATCAAAATTCCGCACCTCTAGAGAGAGAGAGAGAGAGAGAGAGAGAGAGAGAGAGAGAGATCTTAGGATAGCGATGGTCAATCTTCTTCCAAGAGGATGGTCCTCGGCAAGGACGATGGCTCCATACATGAAGGGAATAAATCCCACACGAATTCTACAAAGTCTTATTGCATCGGCTTTCATCTCTGTGAAGTCCATGAGATTGAGGACCGTCCGTTCATCATCATAATTGTCTAAAACTCTTTCCTAAAGTTAATAGCTGAGATTGAGGCCTAATTCCTTAAAAGATCGTCAACTTTAGATGTAGTGTCAAATCTATCTCGTTCTTCTTCTTCAATTGAGTCCTAAATTTATCTCGAATAATATAATTTTGCATATATTACCCTCACCTAGGCCATGCCGTCACCATGAGTCTCCTCAGCCCAGGCAATGCCTAGGGCAGGGGCGAGGGCCGGCAAGGCCATATTGACCTAGGCAAGAATCAGCCTTACCGAATCTGGCCCTCGTCGGCCAAAACCCATGGCCCTCATCGAAATTTGTCCTCCCCCGCGAGCCTCAAGGCACGGCCAAACAACGCCACCCGCGGAACTCTTTTCAGGTGCGGCAAAATTTCGTAGAGGCGACGGTGGATAGATCGAGGATGATGTAATGTTTAATAATGCCTACATAATATCTTGGGTTTCTTCACAATGTTAACGAGGCACGAACTGCACAGAATCTTGTGGTTCAAGGGGGTTCAGGTGTCGCATATCGGGCTAAGGCGGCATTCGTCGAAACTCTCTTGCGGGTCGACTTGGGATCTCCCATCGTTTACATCCCGATCCTCCTCACCTATTTGATGAGCGTAATCCCACAATAGAATTGAATTTCTACATTGCTCAAAAGTCATGTTGAGTATATAGCAAATCGACATAATGACTTCTTTCCTTTCTCTTTTGACGATCAACCACCTGAAATATCTAGGTTCCACTAGCAATAATCCCGTTTATTCCATTTCATGTATGTCCAATGGCCACATCAATTTTAAGGTACCTGCATGTGGAGTGGGTTGAAACTATATTGGCTCTGGATAGCACAGTGGAAGGAAATGATGTAAATGGTTCTCAATAATGCTATTTAGACAGACGTCGCTTTGTAGAATCGGTTGCTTTCACCGACTTTAATTAAACGTTCAATATGATCCACTTTTTTAAACGTGTTACTGCGATAACAAAGACAATTAAATAGAGCAGATGTCTAACAAAGCGCAGATCTAGACTTTGCAGATGCCCGAAGGTCATCAGAGCGCCGGCAAAGCAAAATTTTCTGACTCAGGGCACCTAGACTTTAACTAATCGAGCGAGATTTGACAGATTGAGAAAATTAACCTTTTCGAACGGTTCTGTTCAATTGATTTCGAACAATATGCAAATCTTAAATTGAGTACATTTCGTGTTCTGAAGCTAGTCCAACCGAGATTAGAACATCAGATTGCTGAATCACATCATAAAAAATTATTTACGGTGCTGACAATGTAGTTTAGGATGGGCTGTTCGCGTATAAAGCTGAAAATTCTGTTGTGTAAATTTTTTAAGTCTTGTTCCACGCAATTACATACATTTGACCAAACACAAAGAAAAATAAGGATCTCTCTCTTTTCGCCCTGTGAGTTCTAACCCCAGGCACCTCTCTTTTTCACCTCTTCTACACCACCCAAGCGGTGCTCATCATACATGATATAGATTGGGCTAGTTTTGTGAGGAAACGTACTTTGCTTGTTAGACCTTCAATACGGTTCCAGCAACTTCTTATGTCATGGCACCTCAGTTCCGTAGTCTTTGACTGGATGAAGCACCGCGCTTGCTCAGTTTCGTCAACACATAGCCGACAGCTACTTTAGCGCCAAGTGTAGAGTGGCCACGACTCAGGCAAATGATGCCTCCCAGAAGAAGAAAACCATTTGCAAGTGCTTTCTTGGATGGTCTTCTCAATAATTTCTTCTTTTGAATGATTGTTTCAACGGCTGCAGCCCCGAATGAAGAGTTGCTGCTGCTTGACATTAGTAGTTCACGAGGTACCTAGGAGAGGGAGAAAAGCACATATCAGCAACCATGTAAAAAATTTCACGAGAGAGATTACTTACAGATACAATGAAAAAAAGGGAAAGGACAGAGCAGCGTAAGCTCATTTTTTGGAACTAAGGAGCTTAGGGAATCCAGTGACCACCGTGAAATCAGAAGTACCCCTATTTCTGTTATTATGTATTGAGCAGGTAATCAGGACATAGTGAAACTAATGACCACCTAGAAAAATTAAAGCGGTATCAAATAAAAATCTCTTTGTCGAACCTTCTGGATGAAAGTAACAGCACTGAGAGATGAACCATGTTGCAGATGACTTGATGAGTATTTGCGTAATGCACTGTCCATCTTGCACACGTAACTCCATATGCCCTTTGCAAAAGCCAGCTTTGCCATTTCCCCATTTAAACCAGCATCTTCTTGATGGAACATTCTAATCTCAGATGCATTCCTGCCAGGTACTGCAAAGCAGGGGGAAAAGAGATTGATGAATGGAGGAAAAACCTATAAGCCTGCTGATATGAGGCAGTCGACAGCAATGGATGTTCCATTAAAAGGTGCCTTTGGGCTTTCCCACAGAAAAATTATTATCTACTTTAATTTTGTAAAATATTATTGAAAAAATCTTTGCGACTTAAAATGACTTAATATCCATCTGTCATAAGGATTTCAGGTAAACTATCATATAACAGTGAAACTGCTTATGGTTAAAAGAAAAATTTAAACCAAAAGCCATTCCAAAAGCCCCTCATCAATTTCTCGCTAAGAATAAAAGAATATTTTAGTTCTAATGGAGTTATAATTTTTTTAAAACGAATTTGAGATTTTCAACTTAAAATGCAGAACTGATTTCCAACTCTAAAAGTTAATAAGATGCAGAAAGTTTAGTGCAAAAGCCACATCAAACAATCCAACACCCACTAAGGGGTCCTAGTTATTGTCCCAGTCAATAATGCTCCGAACAGTCTAGTATCAAGGAAAAGATATATCGCTAAAACAAGAAATTTGAGAACATACTTTTCCTGATTCTCCATCCTGATCTAAAGTACTTAACACGAACATACTTCCGCTGCTGTGGTGCCAAGGGATGTTGACATTCCTGGTATTAGTCAAAGACGATAAATGAATGAGGCCTTTATCGTCAAATACAAAGTCTTGTCATTTATAACAAGTTCAACATAAGAAGGCCATAGATACCTCCTGATCACGTGTATGATTCTTAAAATCTCAATTAATCTAGCATAATGCGGGGTAAAGCATGTGAACTATCTCTCAGAGCACCAAAATATTAGTCACTACAACTGGAGATGGTCATATGACAATCCTAGCCAGCAGCAAGGAAATTGGAGTATCAACTCTCCTCTAGGCTCTAGGTGCACATCCATAAACCAGTCCCTATCTACAACAAAGCACCGATTTGAAAGATCTTTTGAACCTGTTTTAGCACCCAGAATCGAGATATTACACTAAATATTCATGTCTCTAGAGCCTTCAAAAAGTAGTTATACCTGGGGATAATTGCAGCCTCATTATAAAAGCCATGGAACTGATGTGACAACACGGTTTGCACTTAGGATAGCAAAGTATAGAGCACAGTGTGGTGTTGAACCCATGACTATTTGGTAAGCCCAAATAAAGACAAAGACAAGTAAGACAGTAACAAGACACTCCTCTCTCCCCTCTAGCACAAAGTCTTCATTCCTCCTTAGAGAAGCCTCTAAAGGTAGGAGTCATCTTGTCCATATGAAACTTCAGAAAGGTCAAAAGCTTTTGTTGCTAGAATACCCCACAATTTTTTTTGCGCACCTCTTCTCAAGAAAACTCATTGAAAAATAACCAAGCTTAAAGGACATCCACCCAAAACTTGATGGTCAATCTTTTTGGTTGACATATGACTTGCTCAAACTGCAATATATCATTTCAACAGAAATATTTGTCCAATCACCTTATAGTTGCCTCCCTCTGCCTTGTTCTACACCGATCCTTAACAACGAGTTCCACATTCTCAACAACACTTCTTTTGGTGGTTTGTTACTGAATCTACATAGGATAAGAACTGTGGTTCACAGTCACGGAGAATCAAAATGCTAAACTCCTGATACTATCTTCAGCTTACCAAATTACAGTTTCAAGAAGATGTCGCAACAATGTCAGAAGTTAAGAGGCCTTATGCCAATTAACTAAACATATTGTATCATCCAAGTCTCTCCACACAATCAAATCGCCCTTCCTTGGCATAAAATGAGATGAAACATGAATTAATTTCTGAAATGGAAATGAACCAGTTATCCAATATTAGTAGTCATCCCATTAAAATATCCTCAAGACTGAACTCCTGAATAAACCTTTTGAAATTAGGAAGAAATTTAGTATTATTTTGGTACAGAAACAAAGGGCAAGTGACAAGTGTTATTAGTTTAAGGTTCTGAATGTTGCATCAAAAGCATCTTGCATATGATCTCCTAACCATACATTCCTGTCACGCAATACAACAAGCATGGCGAGCAGGAGAGGGAGGGAGGGAGGGGGAGAGAGAGAGAGAGAGAATCTAGTTGTATGCAAGCAATATATTTAAAAGATTCCATCATTCAAAAAAAAAAAAAAAAAGAGAGAGAATGAAAGCTCGTCAATTCAGAGAGTTACCAGAACATAGGATGTGTAAATTACCTTCGTAAAACAGTAGAAAACTCCATGTGGGTCCTCCCATAGCCTCCAAGCCAATACATACTCTCTGGCCATCAACAGTGGAAACTTTTTAATTGTTCGACCAATTTCAGTTCCATTATTTACATCCACCTGCAACTGGACATGCTCAGTGACAGTTTTGTCCCATTGCTGCCTGTAAAAATTATCCATGTAAAAGTCTCTCAGCAATTCAGGAGAGCAATTCTCAAATACTGTCACGCTCAGGTATTTCAAGGGGCCATCCTGTAAGCAGCCAAAAGAAGAAAGGCAAGAGATATTTCAAAATCAGCTTATGAAATTCATGAAATCAAAGATCACTTCACAGATAAAGAAGCAGAGACATTTCCTGAGCTTGACTCTGATGATGAGATCATTCAGTCAAAAGTAAAACAATATGATCAAGCACTATGAATTATTATTACACATCCCAACGAATAACCACTTGATGAGGTACTCCTCCTTGTCCCTTTTCACCGAATGAAGCACTCCATTTAGTAGGTATCAATAATTTCTTTGGCATTACCTTTAAGGTAGCTTTAGCCAATTTGAACTGCTACAGTGTCTTCCCTTCAAATTTGTAATTTTTTTTCGCTCATTTTCCCAATTATATTGTTGCAACATATGTATTCCAGGTAGCACGCCAGGCCATCACCTTGAGAAAAAGTCTCCATATAAAAGATGTAGCACCTATCCATTTAGCAAAACTAAATTGACATGCCTTTTGTTTCTAAACAATACAGGTTGAACTTTCACCAAGAAGACCCATTATGCCTATTGTTGGTCCTTAAAGTTTGGGATGCACAATTTAGCCATGTATCAGACAACGGATGGAGATTGCCTTCCCTTGTTTGACCACAGAGTTTCCCACTATAAGAAAACATGACAGTTCACTGTCCTAACTCTCACAATTTTAAACGAGCTGTTGCCCTCGAGTTCTTATATGACCATTCAGTGAATTGAAGAGCCAAGAGAATATGGAGATTTGGTGAGGAGGTGCTTACAGCCAACCCCACAGCGGTGAAGGAATCCTAACTGCAATCACCCTTACTCGTAACAAAAGAGTTTGTGCTGATATCAACGGCACGGCAAGCCACTGATGTTTCAGCACTTGCGAAGTAGAGATAGCTACTACATACTAGTGACACGAAGCAAGTACTGAGGGAATATGCGACCCCTAAGCATCATCATAATGGTGTCCAATTTCCTCCTTTACTTTCCTAAGAACATTTCTCGACATGCGAAGCAGGACTGAATAATCTCACCACCGAATAGAACAACATGCGAAGTACATAGGAGAGTATGACAGCGAAGTAGGAGAAACCTTCGGTTTACAGCACTTGGCGAAGTATGAGACCAGACTATTCCTTTTCTCTACAACATCCTTCCATCTCTCCTCGTTACAATTGCTCTCATCCAAATTCCGAATCAAAAACTTCAAATCATCGTCCGACACGGTCTCTAAGAATCCGCTGTGGAAGCATAAAACCTACAGTCAGATTCCTCCAAAAGAAATTCAAAAGAAAACATCAGAAGGGTTGACGCCAGCACGAGAAGGGTTGAGATTGACAACACGAAACCCGACTCGATGGGCGGACGAAATGAGGCGACGGGAGCGCAATGAAAGCATAGAGTGACAAACGAAGAATCAAATGGTAATTGCTTACCTGATATGGGGAGACGGGGTGGAGGAGGAAGCGGAGGGGAGAGTACAGCCGAAGAGGAAGCAAAAGAAGAGCCTCAGCCTCATCCGGCAATGCCAGAGGAGCACGAGGAGCAGAGCAACGGCGGTGGCCCACCCGCCACCCGCGTTCGACCGCCACAGGTCCTCCGCAGAATGCCGCGAGGAGAAGACTCCCCCCGATCCGATTCCGGTTCTGCTCGCCATTCTCTCTCCGTCGCCGCAGCTCCCCCAGCCAATTAGGACCGACGGCTCCGGATCGGAGCTTCCCGCCGGAGGGGGAGGGGGAGGAGGAGCAGGTGGGTGAGGACGAAGCAAGCGGCCTCGCGTGGCTCCTCGCTCCGCCTCGCGACGCTCATCGTCTCCCTCTCGGGCCTCGCTCCGCTTGTAGGGACGCACGAGACAAGATAAACTTAGGACAGATAGAAAATCGTTCCGGAGAGTTTAATCCGATCGTGGGGATGGGCAAGAGAAAGGGACTTCGATCCGACCACCCGCCATGTATTTGGTTCTATCGAACAATCCGGATAAGGATCCAAATGGACAAAGGAGATAGATTGACATGTCCTGAAGCAAGAGGAGAGCCAACAGCGAGGATAGGATAAGACGAGGGAATTGTCGACCGACGTCCAAGACAAGAATACCGATCTCATCATTCCTCTTAAACTATCAAAGCATTTAAGCCGGCCGCACACCTCCGTCGTTCCGGTCGCCGCCATCGCCGTCTTCTGTCTAACACCGGCACCGGCCTCATGCCGCGCTAATACGCTATGACAATCCACCTTCTTCACCGACAGCGTCATGCCAAACGGCCGTAACTTGTCGCCACCAGGGCTTGAGCCCAACACCACACCTGTCCTAAGGCACCTTCAAGACAAGATGGATTATCGACCGTCCACAGTACTGGGGCCCTCTCAAGGCCACTTGCTTTGTCACAATCTCGTGGTCATGGGCTCACTAGTTGGGCCCCCATCGATCAGCCAGCTCGGGCCGAGGCCGAGAACGAGACAAGTAGTCGGCTCAGCGGTGCGCACCATGTTGCATGATTCAAGCAATAGGGAACTGGGTCGTGATCGACGAATTCCTCGCTCAAGGGCCTCACGTTTGAAGAACCGGTTTGCATATTCCCTTTAGAGCGACTCTTAGAAACTGCCAGGATGGACGGAGATTAGCGGAGCGTTCCCACCATCTTTAAGGTGCGATCGTTAAAAGAATAGAGAGAGAGAGAGAGAGAGAGAGAGAGAGAGATTGTCGTGAAATGTGAGGAACTGCTTCGACAAAGAGACTTGATTGCCTGAACGAGAGTTGCAGAAGGGGAAGCGAAGAGAAGGGGACGAGAGGCAAATATAAGCGCTTGACCACACGAATTCGTCGACCTTCACCACGTTATGTGATGATGACTAAGGAGTAAGGAGCTCCACTATTGCATCTACAGTCATCAGCACATGATCCCAGGAAATGATCGTCTGGATTTGCCCGATCCTCAGGCTTTCACATCCTCGAAAGATGTTCTCCAAAAAGCCTTACCGAATGAATGCCATCATATTAGCAGAATCACTATCTTTTCTCTACCATCATGCTTCCTTGATTTCGACCCATAACTTTAGGATTGAAAAGAAGAGTAAGAAAGAGCATGAATTCTCTAAATTAAGAAACGATGTCCTGAATTCGTGAGGAAATGCGATATCCCCAAGAGCTTCTGAGGATGGAAGAATGAGTTCCTCTCCCCAAATCTTTTCAATGTAAATGAGGCTGATGTTCCTGTCCGGGCACCCGACCTCGTAGTGAATGGCCTTATTTTGTCATCAAAAAGTGGCTTCGATGGACACCGAGGTGTGAGGCGGTCCCCTTAATGGAAAATGAATTGACGTTTCCAGGGACCGCAATGGAAATTAGCCCAAAGGAAGAAAAGGAGAGTTTTCTTAGAATCTCCGGCGACGTGAATACAAGACCCCACCACCACCATGCCCATCCCCTCACCCCATGCCCATCCCCTCGGGCCCTCCAAAAGATGGATCGCGAGAGACGGTCAAGTAGAGGAATGTCGACTGTTGTCATCATTCACGGCTGACGTGACTTCCTACGACGCCGTACAGAGGTGCTGCTCCGGAGCTTTAGGTATCCTTTTCCAAGGCCTCTTCATTTTCTGTTTTGTATTTCCTTCCTTTCTATTAAGAGAAAAAAACGTTTTTGTTATTATACTAATTGGATATGTATCTCATATGGAAACACCACCCCCCCTCTTGTTGATACAATACCTAGAACCCTATTGTCAGGTCGCAAAGAGAGATGATTGTCCAAAAGAGTTATAGACACATTGTACGGTGGGTAATTCAATCATAAATTATCATGAATTTTTTGACGATTTAATGGTTTAGTCTTTCGATTTAATTTTAGTTAGAAATTGATGGCAAAAACGCGAGTCGTATTATGCGGGACAATTGATTCTAACTTAGACAATGTTTGCAATTCTTTTTGTAAATTTTGCATTTTTTTCATACGTTTTCTTTTACTTCATTGTTTAATGATCTTTTTTCACTAAAGATCCAATGAACCTCACCAACCACGACCATTGTTCGAGGACCATACAGCCATCACCCAATTGTGTGAGTTGGCAAGGGCATTGCGGCCTTGACTAATCATTGGACGAGGCTGCGACAACTCTCATTAGATTTGTGCAAGCCGGCAACACTCCCGACGGCCTTAACATCATGAGATTTGTGTGAGGCAAGGGGTTTTGCGGCCCTCCCTATGCAAATATCTAGCACAGCCAATATCGCAACATTCGTCTCATCTAGATTTCGAGAGGATTAATGGCCAATGAGGGTCTTGAGGCCCTCGCCTAGGATTGGCAATGCTCCACCAGTCCTTTGAGGAAGAAGTATAATGAAAAGAAAAAGAGAAGGAACAAAATTAATTTTTTAATTAATTCATAAAATAAAATAAAAAAGAATCATAAAATTTGTTCATGCCCGTACTAAGATGACCAACATCTAAATCATTGGGTTTTCTATCAAAATTGATAAATAGTCAAAATAAATTATGATTAAGCCGATCAAATTAAATGATTAAGAATTGAATCGATCGCCGTATAATAAATATGTAATTTTCTTTTGTGGATAACTTTTTGGGTCGCAATGCAATAGAGGGGCAAAAGGGTTGGGAGGATGTGCGGCGGAGTCGAGGCTATTAGAAGCGACAAGCGACAATAATTGGGGAGGGGAGTCAAATTTACGAAGCATTCGGATGTGACGCATTGAGGATTGTCAATCTGAAGGGGCGATCCCATTGGCAGTAGAGCGCGTGATGGGGATAAGTGGGGAGGGAAGAGAGAGAAGCCTCATGTAGCGCAAGCGCAAAGGGCTAATGTGAAAGGGAAGGCAAATAGCAATGCATCTTCTGATCAGAACAGGGACGGAAGCTGAACGGTCACCACATCGGGGGATCGTGACATGGCCCAGACCCTCCACCTCTCACCTGAAGTTTATGGAAGCCTTAATGAATTTGGATCCACATCTCGAGTCGGCCATGGCACGGATTGCGATTTAGAGACAGTAAGATGAATTTGGAATGTCACCGATATTCAAAACCTATTTAACTTTACTTAAAATCTCGACAATAAGATTACGATTTGTCTTCTTGAAGAAGTCTAACAAAGAGAATGAAATTCGAGATCGAGATTGATCCATTCGAGAAGCGAAAATGAACCTTGTTCTATCGTTAGTAAGAGATTTTTCTGTGAAAAAATACAAATCAGAGTATGAAGAAGGAGGACATTTTCAATCTCACAATGAGTGACCTATTGACACCGCTCAAATTTTCCTTGAAAAAAGAAGCGATAACAAATAAGAGAGAGAGAGGGGGGGGGGGATCTCGACCACTTGCTTATACCGAGTCCGATGGGTACTCGATAACTCTACGTGGGACAGGTTCGCGATCTCGATCCCGAGCCCGACCCCCTTGACGGGACTCTGAGAAAATATCACCCAAGTGAGAAAAGGAGCGCTCGACAAGTCAATGGCGGTTGACGCGCGATGTGGAGGAAGCACTGCTCGATTCCGGTCCCATGCAAAAAGCAACGTCGCAGCAAAGCCGGCGATCGCCTCTCCTTCGCTCCTTCGCTCCTTCGCTTTCCTTGGGACTCACTAACTCCATCGCTCCGAAAAAAGAGATTTCCTTGACCATTCCCGACCCCCAATGGCCCAATGGCCTTCCCCTCCTTCTTCCCTCTTGTCTTTTGGCCTTCCACGAGTCTCCTCGTCCCGACCCTCCTCACCCCCTCCCCCAAAATTATCATCCGTCGCTTTCTTTATACTTTCCCTCCCACCCCTCCGTCCAAACAATGTGTGGACACCGTGGCCCGCTCTAGCGTTCTCGTCCTCATCATTGTTTCCGCCAATTTTTCTTTTGTCGCGACAATAATTGCTTAGATTCAGAGAAAGCAAGACCAACTTGCGGGCCCGACTGTTTTCTGATTGTTTTGGCTGCCAAGTATTGAATTATATTATAGTATAAATATAGTATAATAATAATATTATTATTATTATATATGTATTGCATGAGTGAGAAAGGAGGGAGGAACTAATTAGTGGGCCAAGCTAATGGTACTTTAAGAATCAAGTGGTGGAATCATGTTATGATCTCACTTGAATCCACAGACAGATTTCATTAATTCTCCTCGCAAAAACCCATCATTTATGACGTAAGATCATAGAATGAGGTCGTCATGCCTTCATGCTCCTGCCGCCTATATATATTTTATTTATTTATTTAAAGGAGCGAATATCACAAAAATAAAAAATAAATACTCAATAAATACTTTAATCATTTCTTGTGCAGTCAAAAACCCTAAAATTTACCCACTGTGATATGAGCAACTCCAAATTTTTCTTCGTGTTGTGTCAGGAAACCCAAATCGGGAAATATCTATCACATTGATAAAATTGTAGAATTTTTTTATGAGGGAAAAAAAGAAGATTGGAATATTTGTGTCACGGTAAATGTAATTTACATTTTTTTCGTGATATTAACCGAAAAAGAAAATAATGAAGACGAGATAGAGAAAAGAACGCCATGTTTCTTTTGGTATAAAAAAAACGTGTTAATCTATGAGGTTTTGCTAAAAAGATAGCCCAATTGTACTTGATAAGTTTCCAATTAAAGAAAATTTTAATGTATGATTCACTACAAACTTATATTATGCGTAATCAGTGCATTAAGAATTGGATTTATCCGTATGAAGTATACTTAACTAGTACCTTATGAGTTTATAGTGTAAATAACTGACTTTAAAATATATAATTATTAGATGAATATGTGGTTTAATATTTTCTCACGTGCGAATTGGACTTTGGTCGAAGACGAAGGGTGAAAACATACAATAAGGAAGGAAAAATCAAGAGTCCGGTGAGACTTGGACCTAAGGCATCATGTTCTTATACCATGTGTATTTTTGTAAGATCACTGTTGAGTATCTTAAGAGAATTGATCTGTAAAATGGATGTATACTTTAATAGTTACACGTTTTATAAAAAAAGCATGCTTACCGTGGCCCCTTAAATAGATGTTTTTGGCCAATTCAATGTTTATTTAAACGTAGAAGGAAAGAACAGAAATCATTCATTGCCCCAACCCCACTTCCTTTTGAAAAATCACCATCCTTACGTCTGCCATTATCGCTTTGGAATAGAGTGATATCAACATCAGAGCCTACTTTTCGCATCGGAGTCCAAGATCACAACGCAAATCCAATTCGAAAACCATCAGTAACGATGCCGCCGCCGCCGCGCCGTATTGATTGATATCAAAAGGGGCGCCTTCGAAAAAAATAAAAGAAAAACACATTGAGCGGCGGCGCTTAATCGCCAAAATCACACGGATCTCTCGACGACGACGAAAACGGCTCCCCGACAGCCGCGGGCTTCCACGATTCCCATGGCGATCGTGAGGGAACTAGGAGAAATCTCCATGTCCTTATGGCGAAACGTGGTGTGGATGATGCGAGTGGCAATACACTGTTGAATTTGGAATGGTCTGCCGTTCCTTTCGGGAAGGCGACCCCCCACGTTTGGTCATACTCCTCCAGTGGGTGATCAAGTTTGCTTTGTCTTCTTTTCATGATTACTTTGATTCCTCTTTCAAATCTTCTTCTTTCATGAATTTTCTCGAGCGGGCGATCGGCGTCATCATCTAGGGTTTTGTTTTTATATGATTTCTTTGTTTCCGTCTTGCCCATTTTCGTGTTGCATTAAGGTTAACGATCGGATTAGGGAGAGCGTCCATTATTGTCCACCGGGTCCCCTCACGGAGACGTGATTATTACAAGGACAACGAAGAACTTACGGTCGAGATTGAAATTACGAATGGCTCACGTGTGTTGGACGGTCATTGTCTTGGTCTCTCGATCGAGTTTATCTCGTCCGGTGGAGCCTGCGAAGTTCTAACGGGAGTTATGCGATGGGCCTGCCTTGGCCATGAAGTGCAGCAAAACAGCTTGCGAATCGATTCATGAGTAATTGAAATACTCCAACGTCACCCAAACAAAGAAAAAGAAAAAAAAAGAAATTGATTCATAAGTATTCTTCGAAAGCTTGATCCACATGGAACGGGTCGGGTCAAAGGTCATTGATTAAGACCATCTAAACACGTTTAGCCTTATGTTAGTTCGAATCAATTTGTGTACCCAGACTAAAACGGAAAAAAAAAAAACACACAAAGGATATCATTCAATTGGGTCCATGAGAATCCATGAAAATGGTGCCCTTGGTCCTTTGATTCACCAAGCAAAGCGAAATTCCACTTACATTCTTTTGCTGCTGCTGATGTAGACGGCTAAGGCAATCGTCACTCGACCGGCCTGGCCAATCACTTCAAATCAAAAATAAACACAAGATGCGTATTTTGAATCCTACTGTGGAATGGATTTGACATCATCATATTGACTAATTTATTGCGAGGTGGGCTTGACTTTTGGAGAAATGTCTGTACTCTTTTCTTTAATGCATGAGCATGGAAGCGAGAAAGACAAAAAAAGATGAAAGCAAGCTTTTGGGCTGAAATCAACATGAAGCTTGCACAAAAGCTTTTTAAGTTTTAATGGGCATCAAGAGCTTTTGAAGTTTAAGTTTGGTCTTTTTTTTATTACTTTTTTTTACTACTCGACTTTGACTTAACAAGTATATCTTCATTATTCAAGATACCTTAGACAAAAGAAAAATTATAAAGTTACAAAGTACCACGTACAAGACATCACAGCAACAATCACAATATCGCTAAAGGAATAAAAAATGTTCTATTGTATTGCAAGAAGTCGATTTCTTAAACCAAAATATGGGTCGATGAAATTGAATAAACATATATTTTTATTAAATTGCTTAGAAGTCGACACAAGTTAAAAATTTTGGCAAGAAATCATTGCCATTAATAAATATCAATCAATAAAGCAAACGGATATGAAGCAAGGACAGGACCCTCTTCATGTAATTTTCTTCGGATTGTATCCCACAATCTACAAAAAATTCGTATAAAAAGATTCTCACATAGTGCAAAGTCTCGATTAGGTATCTCTAAGCCCCTATTCCGAACTCTATTTTCATTTTTTTTTTGGTAAAGAGTAAATTTTTTTTTTGGTAAAGAAATGATTCCGAACTCTATTCCCACTCTATTTTCATTCCGTGCCATTCATATTAAGAAATGATTATAGATGGGAGTTGAGATTATTAGCGACATCAACGTGATGAAAAACACATTAAAATATACTCGGGAATCAAGAGTGGGAATCGTGGACAAACCCAAACATATAGGGAAAACACGAAAGCGACCTTTAATTTCAAAGTTTTCCCCCAACTTGCATAATGAGACCAAGATCATAATCAATTATAATTAATTAATATTAACCCCCCACCGAACTCCAGGGAGCCCTGGATTCCAGGTATCTGACGGGGAAAACGACAAAACAGCTGACGCAACCCCTGTGCAGCCTTTTTTAATACTAATCTAATGTTAATCGGGGCCGTTGATTACATCAATCAATCGCGCGGGGCCCGCGTGCCTACTGGCGGGGGCCCGCCCCCGCGCGTGTCGGGTCCTCCTCCAGCGGGAGCGCGTGGGAGCTGGCGCTCGACGACGAGTTCCCAGTTTTGAGCTCGACGATGATTGGTCGGGGCGCGCAAGGAGAGATGCAGCCGACAACAAAAAGCAGAGGCTGCTCGAGCTTAGCATGTCCAAATTAGGATAAGAATCGGTTTCGTTAAATTTTTTATATCGCATCGACAAAAATAATTCCATATTGCGGCTATTTACCTAAAAATAATAATACTAATACCATAAAAAATCTAAAATCATCTCAATGTGAAACAAATACCTTCAATTTCTTTTGGATGACCCGGGATTATGCCTGATTCAGCAATCTACTTCCAAAATCCTTCACTTGAATCACGAAATCATAACTTAGATTCGAACTTCGAATCCGATTGTGGAAAATGAACGTCTTTATTAGCACAAAATAAACGTCTCTAGTAGCACAATCATTGATGGGTAGGTTTTAAAATTTGTTATGTTAATAAAAAATTCGAAATTTATGTGTGTATAGTATATAATTTATATTTCGATTTTATTCAAATATAATTTCGAAATTTTTTTTATAATATAAATTTTATAAAAGCGGCACAATTATAAAGCCTTAATTTTTATAATCTTTTCCTTTTGTAGTTTCTTGCGCGACCGTCGAGAATGGAAATGGTATGGTAACGTTACCCCCCAAGTGAATAAAACCAGCCAATCTTCGACGACGACGACGCCATGGCTGCGTCTGTCTCGTCGTGAGTTCCTTTCCTTTCGTCCCTTCGACCTCGTGGTGATGCTGTGAAGGAGGAGGACAGGAGGAGGAGTAGGAGGAGGAGGAAGAGGAGGTGGGTGGTGGCGGTGGTCCCGTCTCGCCTCAGGTGGGGAGTTGGATCTGACTCACTTCTTCGCTAGTTACGCCTTCGGTTTTCACTGTGACGACCCGTCGATTGGGGAGAGGCTGTCGTTGATCCGTCGCGTGTGGGCGGAAGCCCATGGTTTCATCCCTTTTGTTTTGTGGCTCTTCTTCGTCATCTTCTTCCTCTTCTTCTTCTTAGCATGAGCGGGCAATACCGGTAATAGCCGACAGCGAGCACTGTGCGCTTTCTATTTTCGGTTTCACGCGTGATTCGCCGCAAGGTGGTAGATTGTCAGTATGTGAGACTACCCAGTGATTGAGTCTTGATTCTGTTCGGTGGGAATTCGTGCTTTCCCTGTCTTCATCTTAGCGCCTGCTCTTTCTCTTGCGATTTTGACTTGTGACCGCATCTTCTCCGACGGGCAATTGCTCGTCCTGATGACTTTCCTATTTGTGCTGTCTTGGCTTGACGCACTTTAGATGCTTTAAGTTTGGTTTGACCGTCTAATGTATAGTTAGTGAAAAGCTTGATTCGTTCAAAGGTAACTGGTATTTATATTGAGATTCAGTTGCCGGGGGATTCTGGGCAATGCTATCTCGTTAAATTACAAGAAATGGGCTTTCTTATGATGAATTAGTGCCCCCTTCTCTCTTGGTGAGATTATTTTTAGTCAGCTTTTAGTTTAGTGCTTGTTGAGGATTCATCTCGACTCTCGCCAGAATACGCCTGCAAAACGCAATATGGATTGCCATTCTCACTTGTGTGGCCGGTAGCAGCCAGTTTCCCTGTTTAGTTCTCCCTCCAGTTGGAGCTCGAACTGGGCTCTGAAATAGATGTCTGCACGGTTTCTACTTCTGCTCTTGTTGTTCGGACCGAAGAGATAGTGCCTACTAAGCGAGCTGCTATAATTTGTTCGGTCAGCCTATCAGCTGACTTGGGGCATCCATGCATATTGTTTGTGCTGCGATAATTCAGTTAATTGTATGATATCAATGCTATACTAGTGAAAGGAAGATTTCACGGAACTAATCAGTTGGGAACTGTTGGTTTGTTGTGAAGGTGTGGTCTGGACGAGAGTGTCAGTACACTTGCATAGTTACTGATGTCCCCTGATGAGAAGGATGAGTCGTTGATCTCTGCAGCAAATATTGTGCAAATTATGTTGCCTGAAAGAAGATTAAAAGCATCTTTAAGTTATCAAAAGATGACTTGTAGTTTTTGATTGAGTGGAAAGGCGAAAGACGAACTTGTCCTTGAATAGGTAGACTGTTCTTTACCTTTCAAAAAGCTCTTGTATCATTTTTTTTTATGTAATTCTATCACTCAAGTAAAGTTCAAGTTCTTACTGTTGAATTTTGCTCTTACCTTTTCTGACAGGTTACCACTGTCCTCTATTAAGTTGATTGAGCAAATTTTGAGCCATGAACGGACACAGCATGACGTTACCTCAAAGTGGGTCTACGAAGGGGATGACAAATTTCCACTACACTGGGATGTCTTTGGATCATAAATTTCTAAATGCTGAATCTGAAGGAACTCCCAAGGCTAGTGGATGGTCGTCTTCATCCCCATCCCCATTTATCCGGGTGGAACCACTCAGTTTGACTCTTTCGCAACAATCTACCTTTCAATCTCACAAAACTTGTTCAGAATCAAGCCCAAGCAGTCCTCTCTCTGTGGCTTCTCACGTCCAAACTCCAAAAAGCACATATGCACGATCTTCAGTGTTCTGTACTAGCTTATACCAGTCATCTTCTTCAACTTCTGAAGCCCACAAGCACCTGCAGAATCTGCCATTTCTTCCACATCCTCCAGCATACAACCAATCTGTTTCTGCTGTTGACTCAAAATCTTCATCTCTTTTTAGTGAGGACATTAGTAATTTGGAGGATGAAAAACATACAGAGGCACTAATGACGGACTTCTTGGGTTTTCCTGGAGATACTTCTGATGGTAGCTTCAGTGGCATGGACTGTGCAAGTGACAACTTAATGCTAACAGAGCAATTGGAGCTACACTATTTGTCTGATGAGCTTGATCTAGCTATAACTGATAATGGGGAAATCCCAAAGCTTGATGTAAGTGTACCAAGTTGCTGCTAGTTTTTTCAAATTCTAATATGCAGATGTTAGTGAAATAATTGAATTTTAGGTCAGCTCCTTCCCTTTCTGACTGCTTATCTGTAGCTGCTGCTGAATGATGGAAGACAAAGCAGTTAGTTATTCATTACTGAATTTGATTTGGTCATTTAGGTATTGTTAGAAATAATTATAGAAATAATATGGTTAGTTAGGTATGAGAAGCGCACGTTGTCCTTTTGCCTGCTTTCTTTATCCATATGAACTGCATTGAAATGAATTAGTTGTTACACTTGGATGAGAATCTAGAGGTTTGTGCACCTCTATGTTTTGTTTCCTTGCCGTGTGTGAGCTTTTGTACGATCTGCTTACTATGTCTAGTTACTAATGTTCCCGTAGGATATCTATGAAGCACGTCAACCACTGTCAAAGCAAGGAACAGGATTGATTTGCCACCAAAAGTGCCATTCACCATTGCCAGCCATTGATTCTCTTTCTAGTCAGCCATCTCCTGGACCTGCCGCAGCACACAAGCCAAGAATGAGATGGACACCAGAACTTCATGTGCGTTTTGTGGATGCTGTCAAGAAGCTTGATGGGGCTGAAAGTGAGCAATTGATGTGTTTGGTCTGTACTTTGTTGTTGGGCTTCCACTCAATTATCCAGAGAAGCAAATTTTTATTTTTGATAACAGCTTCAAGATTCTTTAAACTCCATGTTTGTAAAACAACACTTAGACTCATCATCGAACTCTTACTAGTTTACTCTGATTTTCAGAGGCTACCCCTAAGGGAGTATTGAAGCTTATGAATGTTGAAGGTTTGACAATCTACCATGTAAAAAGTCATTTGCAGGTATATATTTCACATTTTCTACTAAGCAAGTATTTTAGTCCACTGCTAATGTCTTATTTTACCTAAATCTTACATATACTTGCAGAAATACCGTTTAGCCAAGTATATGCCAGAGAAAAAGGAAGGTAATGATTCATTGATTTTCATAGTTATGAACATTTGTAACTGCCTGTTGCCCTCCTGCCCATGTCACATCTATGCAGTTCGCATCAATTATGTGGATTTGCAATCTGTAGTTGCTGGCTATATGGAACTGCTACTGAATGCATGAATGCTATTATTGAATGCTGGTTTTCATTCTAATTAGAGAACAAGACTAGTAGTTTCTGTGCTAGACATAAAAAAGCTTACAAGTATGGCTATCGAAAACTCCCCACTAGCCAAACTGCTTGCTTGTGAGCCATCCAATCTATCCGATTCCGAATTCTCATTTCCATAGCTAAATTATGTTATGGTGTCCTTTCTGCATGTCATACTCAGAGCTTTCTTAGATTTTGAAGAAACACTTTTGCTAGTCTGTTAAGCAATGTAGGGGTAGGTATGCACCGGGGAAAGAGGACTTCCTGCAGGAGATTAGTGTGGGGTGTCCTTGGCTGAAACTGATAGGAGATAGAGATGATGAGACGGGATTGATATGAGAAAAGGGGGAAAACATTATACCATCAAATACATGACTAAAGAGACAATTAAGTTCTTGGTTGATATTCTGTATGGGTTTGAATTGTCAAATAAGCACCACTCAATCGGATTAACTGAACGTCTATCGTGCATTCAACAGAATGAGAAGAATAACTTCATGTAATTGTTTCGATTGCAGTAAATTTAAATGATGCAGTAGAACAATCAAGCTTCCCACTTTGTCTGATTTCTTGTTTACTGTGAAATGTGAGGAGACAGATGGATCAGTTGATCATTGCTTAATGAAACTACATGTGGGTTAGTTGTCTGCTTATGATTGTTGGTGGCTGCCAAAAGGGTCCTTGAGGCGTTTATATATTTCTGTTGACTGCATGATTGTGGCAGTGATTTAAGAGATGGATTCACGATTATGAAAATAAATTGGATGACTGCTTCATTGGAAATTGCACAAATCAGAATAATCTTGATTTAAAATGTGTCATTTTGTCCCCACCTCATGATCTACTACGTATTATGGTAAAGGTGTTTCGTGCAACCATCGATCATCTATCCACAAGGAATGAAGAGCATTTTCAGCTTATAGGCTATGCAAGAAATAGCACATTGTATGTGTCACTTAAAGTTGCTTAATGCAATTTGAAGTTTAGGACTTCTTTTCTAGTGGGGGATTGCAGGTGGAGGATAGACAAGCAATATTAGTTCTAATCTATTTATTACTCGTTTATTCATCTTTTGTTATGTATGTGTTTTTATGACTTGTTTGCACTAGGGAATAGACTGAGTTCACCAAGTTAATGTCACTTGTCGGCCAATTATTCCTTTCACAAGTTAAGGGGAGCTTGCATACTCTCTTGCATGTGTATTCTTCATCTCAGGCTTTCTCCTTGTGTTCTGAAGTCTCTATTATGCTGTTGAGTGATGGGAAAGAATTTTGCTTTTCCTTGGCAATAAGGAATATAGACAAAGTTGCACACTGGTTGTTCATGAATCCTGAGCTTCCTGTCTTTTGTTTTATCTGGTGCAGGCTTCTCTTTTTATTTGCCAGTGGCTTCTCTAGTTAGTATTAGATAAATTCTTTCACAGTTTAAACCTGTCTCTGCTTTTGCTTTGCTAGAGAAAAAAGGTTGCGGCTCTGAGGAAAAGAAAGCAATGTCTTGCGGCAATGAAAGTGATGGAAGAAGAAAAGGGTCATTACTGTCTCTCTCTCTCTCTCTCTCTCTCTCTCTCTCTCTCTCTCTCTCTGTCTCTCGGTGTGTGCGGACATCTATGTTCATCTTAATTTCTCTACTGTTGTCAAACAAAATTCATTTTCTGCATCCCTTATTTACAGGAGCACGCAGATTACAGAGGCCTTGCGCATGCAGATGGAAGTTCAGAAACAGTTGCATGAGCAACTTGAGGTATTTGATCGTCTCGCATTTGATGGCACATGTTATATACTTGTCAGTCCTTACATTTTGCTGCAAATTTTGTGCTCGTACTCAAAAGAAAAAGTTGGAAAGGAGGAGCCAACATATTGTACTGTGGACTGAAATGCTACTGCTTTGCCATTTTCCTTGGATTTGAATGTCTTCTCTTGAAGATTATGAATTTATATCATAGTTCAAGTGGAAGGTTTTGGTGTGGTGGGGGGTGGTTGTTGATTGGATCATGTGCTTTACCATGGGTCAGGGAATCTTTTGTTTTCCAGTTGACGCCAGATAGATCTAAGTCACTGCATTCACACACGTAGGTGCAAAGAGCACTTCAGTTACGCATAGAAGAACACGCAAGATACTTGCAAAAGATTCTGGAGGAACAGCACAAAGCTGGTGTCACCCTGACACGCCCTCAAAAGATATCTTCGTCAGAGGATCAATACCCAGAAAGTGAACTGCTACCGCCTTCTCCAACCATTGCTGCTTTGCTGCCTGGGCCGGCTGAATCCAAATACGTTCCCCAAGTTTCATCACTTAAGAACAAGGCCAGTGAAAACAGCAGCACCGAATTACACGAGTGCCAGCAGAAGAGGATTCGGACGGAAGAAAAGGCTGAATCCACTTCAGTTTCCGACGAGGCTGTTGTTGAGAATCCAAGTGACATGACTCAAATTCAAAGTCGCTAGTCTTCTCATTTGTTGAACCCTTGTAGATTTTATTGATTTCTTGTAGACAAGTTGTCAAGTGAACTTGCTTGAATGAACACTGCTTATTCTTCTGCATCTGTAAGGTAGTTAAAAGTAAACACTTTGAACATGTATTGCTGCCAGTCTCTTTTCGCGGACTCTAGCCTCGTACATATACCAAGTACCGAGTGGATTGATCGAATCTACAACAATACGCAGGTGCTGCATCGTGTCTCGGACAAGAAATGAGCAGCTTGAGACAATTACGAGCTTAATAAGAAGAAATATCGCAGGACCTCTTTCTTTGCCGATCTCTAATTAAATTCATACATAATTAGTCTTTTGTTGAAGCTGGTACATGGACTTTACCGACGCTCCTTTAGATCTAATGAAATTCACATGAAACCCACATTAGATTCATCGTTTTTTTACTTTCATATGCAAGTACGTAAAGAAAACTAATCGCGTGAAACTTGAAAAGGAGCTCTCTCCCTCTCAGAACAAAAGCCAAACATGTATTTTTCAGATTTCTAATGGAACATCATCGATAAGTATACAACAATATACCAAGTACCGAGTGGATTGATCGAATCTACAACAATACGCAGGTGCTGCATCGTGTCTCGGACAAGAAATGAGCAGCTTGGGACAATTACGAGCTTAATAAGAAGAAATATCGCAGGACCTCTTTCTTTGCCGATCTCTAATTAAATTCATACATAATAAGTCATTTGTTGAAGCTGGTACATGGACTTTACCGACGCTCCTTTAGATCTAATGAAATTCACATGAAACCCACATTAGATTCATCGTTTTTTTACTTTCATATGCAAGTGCGTAAAGAAAACTAATCGCGTGAAACTTGAAAAGGAGCTCTCTCCCTCTCAGAACAAAAGCCAACCATGTATTTTTCAGATTTCTAATGGAACATCATCGATAAGTATGGCATTCTTCTTTTGTGAAGATACAATGGAACATCCTCATTCATTAAAAATGTCAACCGTACCTAAGGAGGAGTAGCTTCTGAGGCTATTCTCACCATTAATCTGCTGCTAAACTTATCCGACAAAAGAAACGTTTTTTTTTCCAGTTTTTAGCTATCTTCTTCTGATATGTAATCTATCGATTTGAATAAGTAGTGTCTCGACCTTTTTAACGATGCCATAATTATTAGAAAGTTCATTCACTGAAATAAAGAAAAAATATTTCGCTCGATGGATATCGACTCTTCTCGCTGTGCTCTACTGATAGAATGCTGCAAAACATCCAACGTTTTCGACAAACTGTAAAGTAAGATACATTGCATATGACTCATTTGCTCCGTTCAAAATGTTCACAACAAGATTGTTCAAAGCACAACTTTTAAATCTGAGTGTTGCATTCGCTGGATGTAAGCCCCTGAGCCGTTGTATCAGTTGAACTCGTTTGGAGGCCAATGCGATCTTGATGTCTCGCATGCATTGGCTTCGTATGGATCGGATACGCGTGAGAGCTGCTCATTTCTCCGTGGGATTGGTTGGTTCATGCCATCATCCCCAGACCGTTTCTGTAGCATACGCTGCCTACCGCCACCATGAAGACTAACCCGAACACGATTTGTTTAATTATCCAACAGAAATCTCGACTTGATCGTCATCCCTTTTCATAAAGTGGTAATCCGAAGGCGGTCCGCATGATCGGTTTCATTAGATAGGCCAAATGCGGTCGGTATCAATATTCACTCAAGCTGCTTGCGTGGGCATAGTTACTTGAGGCGCATGAGAATTTTCTACTCATAAATTGGTGATTGTTGGAGAAACATCCCCAAGAATTTCGATAATCATCACACTATCCTTGGAATAATATCTATTCCGATAAGTGTGGACGTTTGTGATGATTACTAAAGACTGCGATATGCATGACGCGTTATCATTAAAAGAAGAATGCAAAATGTCCTTATAAGGCCTGTCGACAAACAACATCAATTGCTTGTGATCATCGGCTTATGATGAATTGATGATTTTTACACAAAGATATCACGTGACAGACGATGTTGAGATAATAACCATCCGAGGATGTTCATGGAGACTTAGATACAACCGTTGGTAGTTGGAACAGCATGGCAGGAGGTAGTTGGAACTGCACAGTAGGAGAACTGGAAATCTTATGAAAAGGGGACGAAGTTTTCATCAAAAGTGTTAGAGCATATTGCAATGTGACAATAGTGGTGGATCCGATTTTGAGAAAACTTGCCAATATGGAAAAGAATTGTATGAGCAGTCTAGCTTTAGAACAGTGGCTAGCGAAAAATCCTAAGGGTTACTTGCTTCTGAGGACAATCACAAGAGAATATCATCGAAGCCAAAATGGTTGGATGATATACACACACATAAATATAAGTGTTCAAACTTCATTCTAAGCAGACAAATTTTATACTAAAGATTCATCTCATTTTCTATGCAATCAGACATATTAGTTTGAAAACTCGATTACAGTAATGTCTATTGATGCCATTCCATTAACTTGGAAGGTTATTATTTAAGTGTCATACAATCTTGAATATCAATTATGATCCTGAAGGTATCAACCCTACTTAGTTATCACACACATGTTTTTGAGAGGGTTTATTATGATCCTAAACTAGTCCTAATCATTCTAGAAAAAAAAAGCAAGCAATTCATTCAAAGTGAGATTATTTAAACACCCAAGTAATGAAAACTCCAAGTAAAGGTGTGGAGGAAGAAAACTCAATACAAGTCGGACAAATAATAGTACATCATCAAATGGTAACGCGATACAAACTCAAATAAAGAATATACACGACTTCATTAGTAGTCTCAGAACCCTTATAAGCTTGAGGTTAAAGACTAATCCTATCTAAATGAGCCTAAATTCTACTCATTATGATGATGTTATTCTAACCGTTTGTGAAAGGGCAAGAAGAAGAGGAGATTTTCACCCTATGAGGTATAGATGCTAGGCAATGTGGTGCTAGACGAGACCCAACTATTGGAGACACAAATTCAAACAGTGGAGGAAGCTTACAGTCGGGCTTTGGTGGCTAGCCTTAATAAGCCACCAGGGTACAAATGAAGATTGTATGTTGGAATTGTCAGGGGTTGGGCTCACCCCTGACAATTCAAGCACTTAGAGCCTTAGTGGCTCAAGAAAAGCCCATTATCCTTTGCTTATTGGAGACTAAGAATAAGGAAGATGTTATTAGAAGAATGCAGAGGAGACTGAGATTTCAAAAGTGTTTTATAGTAGATCCATTGGGATTGGCAGGGGGATTGGCCTTATTGTGGAATGATCAGGTCACAATCAATGTTGAACTCAGCTTTATGTTTTTTATAGATGCTCTATGTCGGCTGGAGGAGACTAGACAGCATATGTGCATCACTTTTATCCATGCACCAACAGAGTTTCAACAAAGAATGCGGTTATGGCAACAGGTTCAGCAGATAAGCCAGACAAATCAAGACCCATGGCTATGCCTAGGGGATTTCAACGAAGTATTACACCATTGGAAAAAAGTAGGGAGGAGAAGGGTGAAAAATTATCGAATTAAAGCATTTCAGGATTTCTTGAATGCATGTGGTTTCATGGATATGGAAAGCAAGGGCTGCTCGTATACATGGGCAAACAACCGAAACGAGGAAGATTTAGTGAAAGAGAGGTTGGATATGGCTGTATGTACCTTGGATTGGCGGGTTATGCTTCCAAATGCTATGGTCTTTGCACTTCCTGCAATTGGATCTGATCACAGCCCGCTTGTATTGAATCTGTTCCCTGGGGAAAAAGACGGAAGAGGGAGTTTAGATATGAGGTGTTTTGGGCAGAAGATAATGAATATGCAGGGATAGTCAAAAACTCATGGCAATCCTTTAATAGCCACACACCTACCTTTGTTGATAGACTGAAAAGAGTGTCTGATGATCTTTTTGCTTGGAGTAAAAGAAGATTTAAAAATGGACACACACAAATCGACCATTTAAGGAGAGAACTAAAGGAGATTACGAATTGCCAAGACTCACATGAAGGAAAAAATAGGTCTGAATGGTTGAAGAAGGAAATAGAAAGAGTATGGAGGCAGGAGGAGATGTACTGGGGAATGCGGTCACGAATACATTGGCTAAAATGGGGAGACAAGAATACTAAATTTTTTCATGCGACAACAGTGCAACGAAGACAGAGAAACAGAATAGCAATGCTGAAAAACGACAATGATGAATGGATTGCAGATCCTTACCAGCTAAAACAGATGAGCATTCAGTTTTTTCAAAATCTATACAAGTCTGATGGGACCAGAAACTTTACCCCAGTAGTTGAGCAGCTCCCTCGTACTGTGAGTGAGGAGATGAACATACGACTAACTGCTAAAGTCACTTTGGAAGAAGTAACCTAGGCATCTGAAAGCACCAGGTCCTGATGGACTGAATGGAATTTTATCAAAACCACTGGGAGGATATCAAAATAGAGGTCTTCAAAGAAGTGAAACTATTCTTCGCTTCAGGATATCTAAATCCCGAGCTAAACAAGACTTTTATAACTCTTATCCCTAAGGTGGCAAACGCGGAGAAATTGGACCAATTCAGACCTATAAGTCTGTGCAACTTTATTTACAAAATTATCTCAAAGGTCTTGGCCAATAGATTAAAACAGTGGCTGTCAGGGATAATAGCTGAAGAGCAGAGTGCTTTCATCAGTGAACGACAGATTCAAGATAACATTTTCATCGTTCAAGAGGTCATCCATCAGCTTAGAACACGAAAGAGAAAGCAAAAGTTCAATGCGATCCTAAAAGTGGATATGAAGAAGGCTTACGATCGTGTGGAGTGGGACTTTCTAAAAGCATGCATGCTACAGTTGGGGTTTAGTGAAATCTGGGTCTCATGGATCATGAAGTGTGTTTCGACAGTCTCATATAGCATTAAAATGAATGGAGAGCCCTTACCTTATTTTCAGCCATCCCGGGGGTTAAGGCAAGGTGATCCGCTTTCCCCGTACCTGTTTATAATTGTAGCAAACACTCTTTCAGTATTATTGAAACAAGGTGTGGAAAATGGGGGAATTAGAAGGATAAGACTTAACTCAGCATGTCCTGTTCTGTCCCACCTGCTTTTCGCCGATGACTTGATTATCTTTCTTGATGGGAGGATTGCAGAATGTCAGAGTGTCGCTGAAGTAATGAATCAATATTGCTTTGCCTCGGGTCAAACAGTAAATCTTAACAAATCGGGTATGTTTTTTAGCAAGGAATGCCCAGCAGCTTTGAAACGAAATATTTCATACGAGATGAGGATCCCAGAGATACAGAAAACAGGAAAATATCTTGGAATTCCATTTGACTGGGGGGAATCAAAGAAACATATGTTCTCGTGGATTAATGACAGAATTAACAAAAAGCTAGAGGGATGGAAAGAGAATTTACTGTCCAAGGCAGGGAACGAAATACTTCTCAAGACTGTAGTGCAGGCCCTCCCACAGTATGCAATGTCTTTGTTTAAACTCCCACTTTCTATATGTCGAACTATTGAGAGGAAAATAGCTCAATTCTGGTGGAAAAATAATGATACCCATAGAGGACTACACTGGAGAAGTTGGGACACTCTTAAAACAAGAAAGGATGCAGGGGGGCTGGGATTCAGAGATCTTATTGCTTTCAATCAAGCGATGCTAGGACGTCAGGCGTGGAGGTTGATGCAAAACCCGGACTCATTATGGGGGAAAATTCTTAAAGGATTGTATTTCCCTAACAATAAATTCCTACATGTAGTAAAGGGGTACAGACCCTCTTGGGGATGGCAGAGCTTACTTGTGGGTCGTGAGGTGATAAGGAATTCTGCCCGATGGGTGGTAGGTAATGGCCGGAAAATCAACCTTTGGGAAGACAAATGGCTGCCTAGAGGAGTGATAGGAGGACCTGCAAACAGGAATGACCCAATCACAGTTTCAGATCTTATGGAAACAGGAAAAATCAAATGGAAGGAATCTCTAGTGGCAGAACTTTTTGATGAAGGCACAACACATGAAATCTTGTCGATTTATCTCAGTCCCAGAATCCCAGAAGATGTGTTAAAATGGGAGCATACTCAATCAGGGCAATATACGGTGAAAAGTGCCTACAATCACATTCGGGCAATACATGAAAATGATTTGGCACATCACGCCTCTTCTTCATACCAGCCCCCGAAGGAATTATGGAAGTGAATTTGGACAGCAAAAATACCCCCTAAAATCCGATTCTTCCTGTGGCAGGTGTGTCAAAACGCTATAGCCACTAAAGACAATTTGTGGAGAAGAAGAATAGTACCTGATAATATGTGCCCGATATGCAAAAAAGCTTCGGAAACCCTTGAACATATTTTCCTCCCCTGCCCCTGGACTCAGCGAATTTGGCAAGATCCAGCGATAAATATTACTGTCAATGGCCTTACAGTGACGAGAATAGAGGAGTGGTTAGTAAACTTTACACATACCTCTATTTCCGTCGATTTTCTCGCGGTGTTACTATGGCAGATATGGAAGACACGAAATAGCATGGTGTTTCGAGGGTCCTCTGTAAATAACCAGCAGGTCATCATGGCAGCCAGAGCAGAAGAAGAAAACTACAAGCGATGGTCGAGGAACTCACCCAGCAAAACAGACTCTCAGGACGCCAAGACTTCGGGTTGGAGACCTTCACCTCCCGGAGTAATTAAGGTGAATATAGATGGTTCCTTTGAATCAGCAACAGGGGACGGCGCCATGGCCTGTATATGCAGGGACAGCAACGGCATCCTCGTCGATGGCTTCGCCAAATCACTGAGGATCTCCTCCCCGCTTCAGGCTGAAGCTAGGGCAATGGTGGAAACCCTAACCTTTTTAGAAGAAAAACACGATCTAGAGATGATAATGGAGTCAGACAATCTAAAGCTTGTTAAAATGATCTGCGAAGCCACAGATCAAGTGAGTTGGGATGCACTTGCCCTTATCAGGGAGGCCCAGGCCCGAGCGAAAGGTTTCAGCAAGCTCCGCATAGCCCATTGCCAGAGAGGAAGTAACAAAGTAGCAGATTGGGCTGCCAAGGCCTAGAGAATGAAGAACCTTCCAAGAACGTGGTTAATCAATCCCCCGTCGTGTCTCATGGATTTGCTTTGTGCTGAGTCTCATGTTATGTCGATCCAAACTCTTTCTGATTTAAGAATATAACGTATGTTTTATGACAAAAAAAAAGAAAAAAAAAGAAAGGGCAATTCTAAGTCTAATTTGGTTTTATTAACTAGAACCTAAGCTAACTAGTTTATTAAATCTAAGTTCTTTACTAGACTAAACTATTCAAGGCTAAATTAGGCTGACCAATCTACTAATCTTAATCTTCTACGACCACCACGTCGACCTTCGGTCGCCGGTCTTCAGGCTCTCAGCTGCGCTCGTTGATATCGGCCTATCATGTTTCCATTCAACATCTATGACATGCATTCATTTAATGCAAACGATTAGCATGCTCATTAATCGATAATTGAAGTGCTCGAGTTTACCTTGGGTAACTTGTCTCGGCTCATTTATTTGATTTGTCCATCCACGTCCTGATCAAGCTGAGGTTTAATTGATTCAAGCCAATGATTAATAACTTCCACTTGCATTTGGCAAAGTATTGAGCTAAAATTATGAGCTCCTAATTAGACTCTAATCGCCCTTCTAATCTACTTGCCGATCGACATGCGTCAAAAGATTAACATACTTCTAATAATCCACATGCAAGGCTAATTAAGTCTTTCAATTAGGCTAATTTACCTTGGTAATCGCAACAAGTGATTAGTGACCCAAGAGGGACACTTCTTAGTTTTTGTCTTAATTCTACCTACTTTAATTTTAATTCAATCAAATTAACCTAATGAAATCAAAATTAAATGTAACTAGCAGTAAATGACAGTTTGTATAGTTTAATGTTCAATCAGGTTATTTTTACCAATTGTGAACTGAATTACCTGAACTATCCAATTCTACCCTGCACTCGGGATCTGACCTGATATGTGAAAAACGAGGGCAAAATAGTAAATGAAGTTCCAATGCCGTGAAATTTTACAGAAAGCATATTCGACACGTGCTCTTCAACTCTCAAGCATTGACTTTTTGCACAAAAAAAAAAAAAAAGAAGGGCCGCAACGACTCGAAATCGAAGTAGTTTTAGAGGCCATGTTGACCTTGTCTGAATTTTATCAAATTGCCTGGCCAAATTAATTTTACATAGTCTAAAAATTTCTAGATTTACAAGTAAGGACCTCCTGAGCAAATCCTTTTTGAATTGTTTTCAAAAAGGTCTCTAACTATGACGAAATTGCAAAACACTTCCCACTTACCCGGACACAACCTTTTCATATCAAACTTAGTTCTTCTTGGTAGATTGAGCTTACACTTTTTCAGACCAAATGAACTCCGATTTCATCAAACTTCTTATCATTGGAAGTATCAAGATCTTAACAGTAGGAGGAAAATGATATAAATAATTCATGAATTTTGATCCAATTTACAATATAGTTTTCGAATTTTTAATTTGTTCAATGTGGCCCTCAATGCATAATGTAATACTTAAACTTTTAGATTGTTTAATGTGAGATTTGGATTTTTGCTACATGATCAATTTAGTCCATGAATTATATGGACATATTTGACGTTGTCTTTAAACTCGAAATTATGGAATAATAATATTAAACATTTTCACATTATTCCAAGATTAAACTAAATATATATTGATTTCACAGGCCACATTGAACGGATTAAAAGTTTAGAAACCGTATTGTATATTGAGTCAAAGTTGAAGGACTATTTATGTCATTATCTCTAACTACAACTTTCATTTCACAGAATTTCCTCAAATTCGTTGGATATGTAGAAGTCAAATGAACTTGGAATTTCCAAAAAACCATGAACATCTTCAAACTCCTATTAAAGCACAGTCAACCTATTTTCCAAAACTTAAGAATATCTTGAAGCCTTTGTTGTGAACAATTAAGCCATCCTTTCGACAATCAATCATCAACCAAGCCCATCTCAATTATCTACTCATGAAATCACTCAAGGAAACATCATCAAATCACTTATATTAGCACACATCTAACATAAAATGATCCTAAGGCTAATTAACTAAGATCAAAATCTATCCTAAGTGGTTCGGCTAATCAAGCTCATAGAAGGAAATCATGAAATCAAACTACACTAGGCTAGATTCCTAAAGATTTTTGGGCTATTCTTAAACCTTAACTTCAATTCACATCTTTTGGGCTTGATCGACTCAAGCCTGGCGGTGAAGACCTGGTATTTGATGCAAGGACCCAAGAATTAGAGTTGAGGCTTCTATGCTTAGAGTTTTGCTATCTCAATTCTTGGTTCGCATCACTTGATCAACGGCTGCAATAGTCTGAACTAATACGTTATGCTTCTCATGGCAATCGAATCAGATTTACTGAGGTTTTCTTTTTAAGGCTGACGCAAACCAAGAAAAACGACAGAAGATTCTGAAGGGCTAATAGTTTAAGCTTAGCCAAAGCTTTTAATGCGGGTTGCTTTTGCAAGGGAAATTTTACGTTAACCGTACTGTGAAACATAAAAAAGAAAACCGTGGCTTTTGTATCACTAATTTTTCCTAGGCGACCGATTGACTTGTCTAACCGGTTTCCTTGAAAAGATTAGAATTGAAGACTCTCAATATGAAGAATTTAAAAATAATAGTGGGAAACATATACTAATTTGGTTGGATTTGTTTGCAGGCAAGCAAATTACACTAAGAGGGATTAAATTCAAAAATAATTTCCGTGATTAGAAAAGGCAAAAAAGCCCAAAGAAAAAAATTGTTGAATTTCGATAATCATAAGGATGAAATATAGTGAACCACCAGTTTACCCAAAAAAAGATATAGTGAACCACCGTCTTGTATTATTAGATATAGTATTGACCATTCGTCTCATTTTATGTTGTGATTTGTATAAATTTGTGTTTAATTTAGGCTGGGATTTCTCAATAAGTTCATATCATATTCCAGTCATTTTTTCATGTTGTTTAACAAATCACCCTCTCTAGTATGAAACGATGTATATTCATTTTACTTCTTACATCACATTAATTCGATTTTTATATCTATTAATTATCAAAATCCAAGTCAAAAGAAAAGATAAGTAAATTTCTTTTTTTTTAAATGAGGCTAATTTGGGCTTTAGCATGCACATGTAAGAGTCTATATCCTGCGTATCTTGACGAATGAAAAAAATTATGAAGAAAATTGAAGGTCGAAAAATATATTTAAGTATATGTTTTGCACATTGGATTTTTAATTTTCTTTGTTTTTTGAACTCTTGAATTTTATTTTGGACCAGCATTTCACCATCAAATTTTTGTAGTTGAATTACTAAACACTTTTCTTTTTCTCTGTATAATGTCAATGACTTTCTACAGCATCCGATTGCCTGTCATGAACCAATTAAAATGAACAGCTTAAGTCGCATTATTGCTTGTTAAGAGTGATAGTGCCGTCACCAGACCTAAATTTCTTGACCACGTGTTGGGGGACATGATAGAGGGGACTTCGTGAGCCGTTCGATTTTAGATCGGATGACCCTCATTAATAAGGAGAGAATTTTTTTGATTTTTTCAAAAAAATTACAGCCGTTTGATTCAGATCGGAACGGTTATAAACAGAATCAAGTAACCTATACAGGCCATCATTTCCGCTGTCACCCAAGCAAAAGTCCTTTTCAAAAGCCCCTCCCATCAGCTATTTTTACGAGCTCGCTCTGTCAATGGTTTTCTCCAGTGCATGCTCTCTCCCACCATCGCTCTCGCTCTCAGCTGGTCTCCTTCGTCTGCTGCTCCGTTCCCCGGAAGACCCACCAAGAAAAATAAACAGGTAACAGTCTCCTCTTGATCTCATCTGGCGCCTTGATCGTTTGGTTTTCATCTCCTTTTCCTCTCGGTGAATAGCGGAGCTCCCCTGTTCCGATGAGCACTCTGTTTGCGAAAAGCAGAGCGCGGGGTTGTCCTTTTTCGAGGAAAAAGTTTTCATTTTGGCGCTTGTTCTTCGACGTGCTCTTTTGCAAGATAATGGGGGTCCGTCTTTCGTGTCTTCTGGTTACCGATCATCTGCGTCCGTGGGCTAATGGGGTCCGTCTTTCTCGTCTTCCGGGCACCGCCCGGCATGATTCGACTTCCCCGATGATGTCGACGCCCGGCGACCTCTATCTTAACCATGGTCCACTTCAACGGGTAGTTGACCCTGTGTCTGCGTGTGGCCACTTTTGGCTGCTTCTTTTCCGAAAACAGTAAACAACCGATGCTGTCCTTTGATTTATACCGCTGAACACAGCGAGTTTGCCCGGTGTTTTTTTGGGGCAGGGGTGTGTATGGTTCGAACTGAGAATCGGACCAAGGACTGGCTCTCGATCTTTAGGACCGGAGACTACGCCGTCTTAGGAAATCTAACGAGACTGGGAATTATAAATTTTTTTAAAAAATTGAATTTATTTTTTTAATTTTGTTAATAAAATTGAGTAAAACTTTAGAAATTTAAATTAAAATATTTTTAAATTTTTTACACCATTATCATTACTAAAATATAAAAAAATGTATCGATTTGGTCCGGTTCTCTTAAGAGCCGGAAATCGGACTTTTCAGACACCAGTTCCGCTTTTGTGAATCGGAGATCCGGCCGACACTTCCAATCAAGTTCGGTTCCCAACCGATTCAGGTGGTTCAAGTTGCTCGCCCTTAAAGGGTTTGCCAAACAGTGCATTTTAAATAACATATTAGAAATTCCTTGCGAAATTTTTTCCGTTAATTTTAAGAAAATTTGGGGGGGCCTCCACCAGGCGAAAGTGCGATTTATATCATTGGCGGGCCTCGAAGGGCTGGTGGTGCGTCGTGTTGTGGTGAAACCATTGGATCTTACATTATTCAACGGAAAACGGTTATACCATGTCTGGTTTTTCTGAAAGAATAGTGAGGCAGTGATAGAACAACCAGCTATCCCCACAAACAAAATGTAGCTGAGCTAGCTAGTTTCTGGTTGCAAGCTAGCTGCTCCGAGAATAATCCAAGGACAACATCAAAAATACAACGGCAAACATTTTGGTTTTCTTCGGTCTTAGGTTAGCTAAAGCCAACTCCATCGCCCACCTGTTGCGCCCTCCAATTTTCTTGTTTTATTTGTGTATCGGTCAGGGAAATGATCAACATATCGAGCTCTTTGTTAGTAGTCAATGCATGCATCTGTCTTTGTTAGTAGTTGATATATGACAGAATGGGGTGTGCCTCGTACGCATTTCCTGAACCACTTGACTTCATTGGAATTGATTGTCAGAATTTGTCCTCATAATCTCTGCGTAAATGGCTGCCAGTGGGGCTTCCGCCAGCATTGAAGCTCACTGTACAATTCCCAGTGGGAAGGGAGGGAGAGTCCAGTGCAATTACTGTGGTAAGTTAGTGAGTGGAAAGTTCCGCCTCGAGTGTCACTTGGGAGGTGTAAGGGGAGACGTGATTCCTTGCACAGAAGTTCCCGCAGATATAAAGATACTATTTCACGAAAAGGTACTTGAAAAAAAAGGCGCAAGTCATAAGACTATTAACAGGGAAGTCCGTAATCTGGACACCCCAGAAACTCCCTTGAAGAGAAAGAGGTGCCCAGGCACGAATAGCTGCACATCGAGCAAGGGTCAATCTACCGAAAGTGCTAGTTCAAGGAAGAGCGAAGAGATAGCCACTGTATCGGAAGATAATTCAGCACACCTTACTCCATTTTCAGAAGAAGCAAGTCTACTGAAGAGGACATTTAGTGAAGGGAAAGAGTACAGACTATCAATGCACGCCCGACTCATTGGCCGGTTCTTCTATGAAAATGGTATTGATGTTAATGCTGTCAATTCTCCTAGCTTCCAGGAAATGATGAATGCTGCTGTTGGAGATGTTCCGTGTGAGTACAATATCCCCAGTTACGAAGAGTTGAAAGGCCCGATCCTCCAGGAAGAAGTGAAAGAAATGAGACAGTATGTCCAGACAATCAGGCAATCATGGGAGACTACGGGGTGCAGCATCCTGCTGGATGGATGGATAGATGAGAAAGGCAGGAGCTTGGTCAACTTTTTGGCAGACTGCCCCCGAGGACCTGTTTATCTGTGGTCAGCTGATATTTCTTCTTGTGTTGGTAATGTTGATGCCTTCTTATCAATACTAAATGGGGTAATTGAGGAGGTCGGAATGGACAAAGTTGTTCAGATTGTGGCGTGGTCAACAGAAGATTGGCTGGAGGATGTAGGCAAGCAGTTCATAGCAAGATACAAGAAAGCTTTGTGGAGTGCGAGTGCTTCTCACTGCATCGGACTCATATTAGAAAAGATTGGGATGGTGAGTTCTGTCAAAGGTGTGATGGAAAAGGCCAAGACTGTTGTAGAGTTCATCAACACTCACACAACTGGCTTCGAACTAACAAGCACGCAAACCCTTGGCGATGAACTCATCAAGCCCCACAAGATAATGTCAGCTATCCCATATCTGACATTGGAGAATATTGTATCAGGAAAGAAGACATTGAGGGAGATATTCCAGTCATCCGCATGGAGCACCTCAATTCTAGCTTTGAGCGAGGAGGGAAGGAGGGTAGTCAACCTGATAAATAATCCTTCTTTCTGGTCTGGAGCCACAATGGTCTTAAAGGTAACTGTGCCATTGTTACGTCTCCTGTGTTTCATTCGCAGAAATGAACAACCGCAGGCAGGATACATCTATGAAACCATGGACCAGGTGAAAGAAACGATCAGCGGCAAGTTTCAGGGCGACAAGTCCATGTACATGCCCTTTTGGAATATAATTGATGAGATTTGGAATGGCCGTCTGCACAGCCCACTCCATGCCGCTGGATATTTTTTGAACCCAAGTCTCTTTTATGCAAGTGACTTTTACTGCGACAGAGAGGTGGCCTTCGGTCTCCTATGTTGCATTGTGCTGACGGTTCATGATCGTCGAGTTCAAGTCTTAATCTCGTTTCAACTTGACAATTATCGACATGCCCAAGGCGCTTTTGCAGAGGGGAGTGCCGTCGACCAAAGGAACATTTCCCCAGGTAGGACAATTCCTCACTTTACTCGTGCGCTTTTCTTGTTTTACTAATGCTATTCTCAAAGCTACTAATAAGTGACTTCGGTCCGAATTGGCTGCAGTGAACTGGTGGTCTAGGTTCGGAGGAGAATGCCCTGAGCTGCAGTGGTTTGCTATCCGGATCTTAAGTCAGACATGCGAAGGCTCTTCAAGGTACGGGCTGAAGAGGGACATGGCTGAGAAGCTCCTCGCTGGTGGGAGAAACCGTGCGGATCAAGAGCAATTACGTGACATGACATTCTTAAGTTACAATCTTCACCTGCAGCAATTTCATTCGCAGCTGAATAGGAACAATGACTAGCCTGTGAAGATGTTTGAATGGATTATGGGACGGTGGATGGAATGTCTGGAAGCATGTGCCTAGATGAGTAGGTAGTTTCTTTTGTTGGGTGGCCAAGGGAATTGCGGAAATTGTTCCCTAAATAGACTTTATGAAAGGGAATGAGCTTGTTCAGACAATCTCTCTCTCTCTCTCTCTCTCTCTAAATGAGTATTGCCACGTAATCTGCAGGTTTTTCAGTGATCTGGTCCTATGGTGATGCTGGGAATTGGTAATAGTTCTCCCAGGTGAAGTGATGTCTGTATAGCATGCCTGGAAACTCCTCAAAAAGAGTTTCTTGCTCTTAGCTGCCCAGATAAATTATGAAGCGAGCATTGTCTTGTCAATTCTCATGTTTTCTGTTTCCTCAGGCTCCATTAGTTTCATGGAGGATGAGCATTGCTGGAAAATGTTTTTATAAAAAACCATTAAAAAAAACCAATCTTCCATGTATATTTGAATTTTGCAAATAATTGGTACTGTTTTCATGCATTTGTTAGAAGAACGTTACATAATATAAATTTTCTGTTTGACTCGTCTTCAGGAAATAGTGAAAATATGTTTAAAAAGTTTAATTTTCCGTGAAATTGACAGATTCTTAATTTCCTTAGTGCATTGGTGTTTACATGTTTTCATACGAAAATGGTCAAGTCCGCTTCTGTTTTGTGTGATTGGGATACCTTGACTTGTTTTTTTTTTTTTAATAAAGTTTTTTTCTTTGTAATCTTTTTTGCAATCGAGTCGTTTCATTTCGTCCTGACCTATATTCTTGAGATGACAGTGTTGATGTGATCAAAATTAGCATATACGGCTGTTGAAGCGTCACACCATGTGATTGAAAAGTTAGAACAAAAAGAGTGACATGAAATACAAAGAAAGAAGAGGGGAGGAGGAGCGCCATCTTGGCCACTAGCAAGGGCTGGTAACGTTTCCCTGTGGTTATGCGAGGGTTGTCGGCCCTCCTTTGTCTTTGAAGATGGCGGACAGGAACTTTGGGTATGATCTGGGTTTAAGTTCGCACTTGCTTGGCTTTGCCTAATTCAACTGGAGAAATCCTTGATCAAATTTGGTCGTCCGGAACTACATGAATTTTTGGTTTTAACAATTTAATCACAACTCTCAGCGTGGATAAACATCGTCGCGACGAAAACACATGATCATGTGACATACAAAACAATGTTTCTTGCACTCTGTTTCTAGATCAATGTGTGGTTCAATTAATTTCACGTGATTTTTATGGACACGTTGTTGCGGCCGCTGCGGCTAAGAAGCCCCGCGGTCTCCATCTCTCTCGAAGGGGGAATCGTGTCCGAAGCATCTCGTGTAATATGTGCTTGCGATGCATGTCGACGCGAGGAAGATCTGCGAAGACAACGCGCGCGATTCGCAGGTTGAAGAAGACCAGGAGGCGAGTCGCCAGAGTGGGTGGCCCGACCGATCGATGGGACGACACCCAGATCGTCGGTTCTCGTCACGTCTCGCGTCGGTCCATGCCGTGGGATGCGACGACTGGCGAGTGCCTTCACCTGACGCGAGTTCTGGAACAAGAAAGTCTTGACGCAGTTCATTTGCGCGAGAGAAATAAATTAATGGAGACGGTGGGACAGAAGGCCATGGATTTCTGCGGATGGGTTGGGGGAGAGAGAGAGTGTGCGTGCGTCGGAGCCTCTCGTCGTCCTCGTTTCAAAAATTCAAAAAGAACACCGGAAATTCTGAAGTCCTGGAGCTTTGCGAATGGATATAGGGAGTTATTAAATGGTCAAATCCCCCTATGAAATGTGAAAGGGCATCTCGGGCTACTTCGCTAAAGTCTGCCGAGAAAAGACATCTTATTTTCTGCGACCCACTGCCCCGTTCGAGTCTCCACGCAGAGTCAAGACCCCACCGCTTGCCTTCGGTCTAAATTTTTAGTTGGGGAGTGGTTGCAGATTCTCCATTATTTCCAGTGTTGTTCGTTTTTTAATCTCAGTCTTGAATCCCTTTGCTAGTTTTGGCCGGAGAAAAGAAACTGGCTTTGTCAAGAGTCTATAGCCGTTCTAATCTCACCCACGCGGCACAACTGTGACTTTTTGTCATCTTCCGGTAGCTCCTGACTAGTGAGCGCAGAGCTAATAAGGTTCGACATGGATTTGTACTGGCTTGAGAGAGAGAAATAGCGCCAGCACCAAATCTCAGTGGAACCAGGAGCATCTGAGCTGTGTTTTGAGCAGAGGGAAGCTGCTTTTGATGGTTTCTGGGTGCGGCATTTTCATCAATCTTTCGCGTCTTGTCAGAGAACTGAAGATCCTTCTTCCTCTTCCTCGCTCCAGAGCATTTTGCATCAAAAGGTCCCTCCTTTTCTTTCTTTCTTTTTTTGCACGGAAAAAGCTAGCAATAGTACCTCTCTCGACCGAAATTTTTTGTCTTTAATCTTCCGAAAGGTGAACGACCCACATCATGTATGGGGTCGGATTCCTCTTTACGACTTGAATCAGAATGTATATTCAAGTAGAAGTGGGATGCTGCCGCTGTTGCTGATAGTGACGGGTCCAGAATGGGGATGCTGATGGTTTTAGGCAGCCATGGACCACTCACTGAAGATCCCTACTTTGGGTTGTTGTCTACTTCCTCCTCCTATTCTATTTTCTCGTCTCGTGGTTCTACATTGATGTCGTCTTGTCGCTAGCTTTTAGCTCAATTAGATTTGATCTTTTGTCTCTCTTTTACTCGCTTCGAGCTTTTTGGCTAACTATCCTCTCCGGTTATTGGCCGGAGACCTCGACAAAAGCAGAACCATTTCCTTTCTCTTTGCCTGATATCTTCTTCTTCTTCTTTTTTTCTTTTGGTAAAGAAGATATCTTCTTCTTCTTTTGTGTCTTGATTTGCTCAATAATTTAATGCGCAAGTCGCTGAACTTCATTCTTGCAATTTTGGTGAGATCCTTTTGGGGGTCGTTGCCTCGTGTTGGTTCTGCCCAGTCTTTGAGTAGGTAAACAAAGTTCCAATCTTTATTTTTATTCCTCTTCTTTTTTGCACTCGACAGTTCTATGATTCTTTTGTTTCATTTCATCCATAGATTGTTCAATGTGATCTGTCTTCACTATAAAAAAATGATCCCCTAAATTTTGATCCTCCTGCATCGAATCATTCCCCTTTTGTACTTTTCTCTTTGAGTTCCTTTCTGAATGTTGCGTTTTGAAGCAAAAATTTTGGTGTTACATTTGAATGGTTGCTGTAAAAAGGACTTTGTAGGTCATGTCGAGAGTGATTGGTAGTTTTGCATTCATGACGAGGTTGACTGCTTTTATTGCATTGTTCACAGGTGTCACAGTACCTTCCGCCCAATGCTGCAATATAATTTCTAAAAAATGTCTCTCTCTCATGCCCACAAGTTTATGATAGATTTCTTGCATTAAATATTGGGTAAAGCTTTCAGAAGTTTAGTTATTTGACTATCCTAGCAGAATCGCAGGTTTCTTTTGGGTCGACGATGATGCACAGCGATGACTTGCAAATGTGGTCGAAGAGATTTCTAATGTGCTTTATGGGATAGTGCCCAAACTTCCAGCTAACAGGATGTGTGACTCACCGTCCCTCAGTTGTTCGCCAAATCAGTAATGGATATATCTTCTTTTTTTCTTTTGCCCCCCTCTTTATGGATGTTTCTGGTTGTTTTGTGTCGCTTAGATCTGTTTCTGGGATTTCTTTAATTACAGAAGCCATTCTCTTTCCGAATACTCTCTTTCCGGCACAGTTGGTTGGATTTCAGAAACTTCATTGGACAAGCTCCATCTTCAGAGGGGTGACGGTTCCTTATTAAATGTAAAATTCTTGCGTTGGTCGGGATGTGTCTTCCTTCTACTTTTTGTATTGCAATCTTATAACTGTGTTGATTCTGAAGGCGAGAGAATCTGATAACGAAACTGGAAGTCCTGGATTACCTACTGGAAGAAATAGTGCCTGCCCTTACAGATTCCAACTTGAGTTGGATGTAAGCTCTTCTCTCACTAACATATGCATTCTGCACAATCTGCTAGATGCTCAGGGCTTTGAGCAAATATAGTTGGCCCCTTCCATTTCCCATGCATTCAGGGCGGCTGTTGATCAGAGTCAGTAGAATTGGTTGTTGCCATCTTGACCAGATTTGGGACTTCCAATGCCAGTTTGTGATTCATTTGGTGGATTTATATTGTAAAATATTATGTATATTACTCTGCATGTACTTGAGATGCTGAATTTTGTTTGGTAGGTTACATGTAATTATGAGAGTAAAAATAAGGAGAACTCATCGTTTCAATGTAAGAGGTGCATTATTTCAACATTCCGGTTATCTTCCTATATCTGACATACATTACGTGGAACAATGTTGGAGATGACCAATTTTATATTGGTTGGGGAGTTTCATGTACCATATTCTTTGTTTAAACTGTTAGTAACAGCAGGTTCTTTTTGATTTTATATTTATCATCTTCTTGATGACTATACTTGAGATAAATGAACTGTTGATATCAGAACTACAAAAAGCGTATGAAAATTATTTAATTTCTTCTTTTCATTTTGTTTTTTTTTTTTACTTTACCTAGATTGCCTAATGTTTCAGGAAGATGGCCATCCTCTTTAATTCATATGGCTATTCTATTGACTTGAGCTTCTCCATACTTCCTAGAGGTGTCATGACCATTCTAATGGTTCAGTAATGGTAAAATTTTTGCTGCAGGTGCAGAAACTTCAACAGCAGCTACGAGAAGAGATAGACCTGCATGCAGTTTTGGAACAAGCAATCGAGAGAAGTGCTGTAAAATTATCAAAATCTTCATGTCTTCCTCATCAGGTTAAGTACCTATTCCGTGTATTCGTTGGGGAAACGATTTTTGAAATCTTGTGGATGAAAGTACCTATGCAGTCAAACTCCTTCAAGCAACTTTGAGAGTGAAAATGTTACCTCATTTTGATCCATCCTGTTATGTCAACTTCAAATACAAACTAGAGAAATGTTGATTTTTACATTTCAACACCCCTGTCTTGCTTTACTTTTCTTGATATGTGATGTTTTTTCCCCATTTTGAGATCCATGCATAATGGAGGGAGTGCAACGACATGATCTACATATTTTTTTGCATCTTTGTTAGTTTATGGTTCTGGAAAATAGTTCCTCTCTGTGTTCAAATTTGTGTGCCTTCATGGAACAGATGCATGAGATATATAGTTTTAGATGATTTGATTATTACTAAGCTGAAGTCAAGGAACTGTTTGCTTGTTGTTAACTAAAAATGAGGACTGCTGCCTTACTGCATAACCTTGGTTTAAAAAGAACAAGTATTCTTGGCTTGTGAAGAATTATGCTAAATATGGGTTGGTCTATTTCTTGACAGCTTAAGCTTTTGGGATGAATAGTTGTCTCACATCACATCAGAGCACATCTATTAGTTTGAAATTTTACTTCTATTATTATTGTGACAATTTTCCAATAATTTATCTCCTCTAGCTGTTAGCAATTACGTTAGATATCCAATATGGGTCTGTTCATTGACGTTTAAAGGTTTAGGGAAAACAGTGGTCTTACATGGCTATCTGCAATTTTTTGATTGGTGCAGAGGAATAAACAAAAGCTCTTGAGGGATCAAATCTTCCTTTCAATTGATGAAAGATGGTTTTCTTATTCAGTAGAGGAATAGTGGAATAATTTCTTTTTTTTCACAAACGGAAACACGTCATTTTGTCAGTGGGCTTTGCTGATGTTTTAATTATGTTCTGATCCAGGCCTTGACATGGTAAAATCCTTCCTTATGTACAGGCTCAGGAACTTCTTTCCAATATTGCAATGTTGGAACTCGCAGTTTCCAAACTTGAACATGAGATAGTCTCTTTACATTTCCAATTAAGTCAAGAAAGAAATGAACGGAGGCTGGCTGAATACCGCCTGAGGCACTCTTCCTTGGAGGAGAAGTCTCTTTGTTCCTCGGGCATTTTGCAAGAGCTGGTAAGTCACATATTTTCAGTTAAATCTACTTGCTCCCAATTGTCACACATCCTTTTATTTTCTGTTTGGGGTTCTATTCTCATTGTTGGTTTCCATTAGCTTTGTTTTATTTGTTGATGTACATATCAGATAGACAGTGCTTATAAAAGTCTTTTATACTAAAGTTGGTGCTGATTAAGAAGTGGATTGGAACTTTCCGTGGATTTGTGTGGCTGGGGTCTTTGCATTACGCATCTGAAACACTTATCTTCATAGGATGTCTAACTATATGCAGATCAAGCATATTGAACCCTGACACTTATGTGAACATGGACATGACATCATTTGACAATGAGTTATATTTGTATTGCCTTATGTCTCAACATCATAAAGCTTCCCATATCTCTGTGAGATTGCGTAAACTATTGCTTCATGCATTATTTGATTGCATAAGTTTTTGTTGATGGTATTTGGCTCTGGACATATGACATTTCCTCACATCAGGACAATGATGGCTCCGCTGCACATCTCTGCAATAACATAAGTACAGGGTCCGATGCAAAATGTGGTCAAACTCAAGATGGTAGGAAGCTACCCAGGGAGTTGCCACCTAAGGGCCTCTGGGATTATCCCAACCTACTGTCTGAAGAGATGGTCAGATGTATGAAGAATATATTTATCTCACTGGCAGACTCTGCGTCTCCATGCCAGTTCTCTACATCACAGGGCCACCTCTCACCATTGTCTCCACATGGTCATCTTTCCAACTCATCGTGGTGGTCATCATCTGAACGCTCAGTCATTTCATCCTGGGTGCAAAGCCCTCAAGTTGATGTACAGAGTAACTTGGATGTGCTGGCCTCAGATAATGCTTGTGATCCATACCGAGTACGTGGGAAGCTAAGTTGGGGAGATGTAGGAAATTATGGGCTGGCATCCGAAGTTTCTTGGATGTCTGTTGGGAAAAAGCAATTGGAATATGCCTCTGGAGCTTTGAGGAAGTTTAGGTTAGTCTTGATCTATTGTAATTCCACCTTAACTATCTCTGTCTAAGATACAGTTTATGGCCATAATAGAAGGGAAACTTCTTTTGGCTCCTAGAGTGGTTTATGCTCTTTGTTGGGTACTTGTCCTAAATTCTAATATTAATGGAGTATTGCTGTCGGGATTTTTTTTTTTTTTTGGTTTTGGCATGTAGACAAATTTTGTGCAAAGGAAATGTAGCCTGATCGGTAGAAGGCTCCAGAATGAACTTTTAACCTAACAGATGGAAGTTAATGTCATGCTGCATTGTGGAGGATTCACATCGGCACAATTGTGCGCTTTTGACTGACATTATGAGTGGTTTGCTCATTGCGCTGTAATCGACAGACATGCTTTCTTTTAGTCGTTGGTAGAGAAGATCATCTTCATAGGCGATTGTCTCTTGCATTTATCATATAGTTCAGCCACTGCATACAAGAAAACGGGAAACAGTTCTTGATCTTTCAGATTTTTAACATGTTTGGAGCTTACTGATCATTGTAGTCCTATAAATGTGAACAGGACACTTGTTGAGCAGCTTGCCAAGGTCAACCCAATCCACCTGAGCAGCAATGACAAACTTGCCTTCTGGATCAACTTATACAATGCAATGATCATGCATGTAGGTCATTGATTTCAAACCATGAAATATCCTGCTTATGTTGTGTCCCTAGTTTGGTAGGTGTGGCTATGCTACTACAGTTTAGACGGTGCTTTTCAAGAAGTATATATGAGATGGTGACACCTGTTTGTTGGCCTGTTTTCTCATAGTTTTGTTCCCCTGTTTCTCATTAGTTAAATGTACACTCTTAAAAGACCTTAGCATTAGCAAGTGCCTGTGAACTATGAAACAATAAATGGACAAAAGCAATGTGAAAAGTATTACTTTTTGAACAAGAAAAACTTCACATTCTATCCCAGCTACAACCAATACTTAAACAGTACATAAACAAGAACGTAAAGAGGAAAACAAAATGTAGCCTGTCAATTTCCTTTTGATTCATAGGAATTCTAGTATGCATTGCATGGAAATCGTTGCTAAGGTAAAGAATATACTGGCAAACAGAATTTTAAATTTGTGAAGAAAACTTTTGACTGCTGCATGAAGGCATAAAAAAATATTCAAGACGAACAGCTAAATCCACATCCATGGAACATGCACATTCGCCCTTCCATCCACATGTACATAGATGATTTTCTAAGATTTTGATTTTAAGCAGGCTTACTTGGCTTATGGGGTTCCAAAAAGTGATATGAAGCTGTTCTCGTTGATGCAGAAGGTTTGTATCTATCCTTTCTAGACTTGTTCTCTTCTTATGGTCTCTTTAACTTGTGCGGAGGATCTCTTAGGAATATTGTGATCAAGGAAATTGCTTTTTCATTTTCCTGAACCAATATGTCGTGCCATAAGGGAGACACATTTTTTACATGCCTTTCACGAACCATGATGTGTGTGTTGCCCTCATTGGGTGACAACAGAAAGCCGTATCGTGAGAAGTAAAATTGTCAGTTCAAGCACCCTTTTATGTGATGCATGGTGAGTGACAGGAGCAGATGCTGACACAACTTTTGAGCCAATTTTCTGCTGACAGTATACATGGCTAGAAAGTTAATACTACTGGCAGCTTTTAGGTTGCATGCATGCTTCGGTTTGAATATAAAAGAGAAAATAAATTTGACAGCAATATGAAATTTGATAATTCAGCCTACATCAAGGATGAAGAATCAGATGAAAGCGTGATTGATGAAACAGTCGGTATTGCTTGAAGCTATCAGTAGTTTCATAACTACCGAGCTTATGATGGATTAACCAAGTAAAGAACTAATTCAGCTTGCCTCCAGTCATCAATTCTGTGTCCTAGTTATAAGTGGAAGATTTTTGTGGCGTATTAACTGAATGAAACTCCATCTTTCTTCTACTTGTTCCAATTGTTATTACTTTTCTCCTGTACTCTTAGTAATTCATTATTATAGAGGATTTTCTTTCATCTTTTAGTTCTTTCTCCTACATGGCTTGGAGGACCTGCAATCCTGGGCTTGTGTGAAGGTGATATGGTTGGTGTTAGTGTTTTGTATTGGATCGGACAACAAATTAGAATTAGTAGTGGAATCATAAATTTGTCATCCCTTTCTTAGTTACTTTGGAGTGGTGCTTGTAGCCATAAAATAAGGTAATACAATGATAGCATGCAAATTGGCAGCGGACAAGAAGATTTTTCAAGGAACAGTTGGAAGTTGGGAACAATGTAAAATGAGGTTGGACACCTGTCCTCAATTTGATACCTAAGGAAGGTTGTGGCTCATTCAGGATGAATCTATTATTTTCACTGATAAATTATTCATGTGTTATGTTTGTATGCATGACCTATTCGTCTTCAGTGGATGATGGTTATCAATGTCCGGAGAGCGTCAGCCATTTAGCTTGCATGATAGCACTGTGTCTAGATGTTTGCAGCAAAGGTCTACTTGGTCAACAACTGTTGGAAGTGCTTAAAAATGTTGCAAGATGTTGAATAACGCTTTGTAAAATATGAAAATCATAGATTGATCATTTTTCCTGCAGGCGGCATATACTGTGGGAGGCCATTCTTTCAGCGCAGCAGTTATTGAGTATGGAATTTTGAAGATGAAACCACCCCTGCATAGGCCACAGATTGTACGGTCCTGCCTTAGATATGATGTGTCATTGCTTATTGGAAGTTCCCATCTTGCCTGTTTTTCTGACTGTCATTCTCGTTGATAATATTCAGGCTTTGCTCCTCGCTCTTCACAAGCTCAAGGTATCTGAAGAGCAACGAAAGTTTGCTGTTGATGTGTCTGAACCGCTTGTAGCATTTGCTCTCAGCTGCGGAATGTACTCATCTCCTGCAGTAAGATCTCAAAATCTTCCCAAGTTGATGTTTGACTTTAAAGAAAAAATATCTTACCATACTTAAAAAAAAAAAAAACAAATTTAGGTTCGAATCTACACTGCCAAGAATGTGAGGGATGAGCTACAGGAAGCACAACGAGATTTCATCAGAGCTTCAGTTGGGGTCAGCAGCAAAGGGAGGTTATTGGTGCCAAAGATGCTACATTGCTTTGCCAAGGGATTCGTGGACGATGCTAACTTAGCTGTGTGGATATCGCACTACCTCCCCTCCCATCAGGCAACCTTTGTAGAGCGGTGCATGTCACAAAGGCGTCAAAGCCTTCTAGGATCTCGCAATTGTGGAATTCTTCCATTCGACTCCCGCTTCCGTTACCTATTCCTGCCGGAGAAAATTCATTTTGACAATGCTTGTTCATAGTTACTTTGGCTAGCCTAGGCAAGATTGGTTAGGTCATGGCAACAATGCCTTCAGGGAGGCTCTGTATCATTTCCTCTTGCCATGTTGTATATCACAAGATGGCTGCAGCCCGTGTAGTTTTGGTCTTTGCTCTCGAAGCCCAGTCGTACTCTTTGATGATGTACATATTCTATTAGAGAAACTCTGACCGACAATTATTGAATAAGATATTCAAACCATTTTTTTTCTGCTGATACTGGGAAATATAATGATACGTTCATATTGGAATGGTAGAGAAGCCCATAAATGAGCAGTGAGGATGAGACGACGAGAAGTTGCTTATTTGGCCAATGACAGCAGCACGGCTCCTGCTTTGTTCTTGCTTAAAATAATTAAACGAAGTCACTACTCGGTATGCTAGAAGTGCTCACAGGTGTCATTTACATTTCTAAGGGATGATAATGGGACTAAGTGTTTACACTACTTAAATCGTGAAAAATCGTGCTTGGCCCTGGGCTCAGGTAAATGATATGCAGGATCTTCGAACTTCCCATTAAAGATTTTGTGTAATACGGTTAGTCATATATTCCAAGTAGATTTGCTATCTATCAGGGACAAGATTTCATAAAATGTATCGTCAGGCAACTCACCATTCCCTCTCTTCTATTGTTTGAACTCTATGCATGAAAGAGAACGGGGAGTTTAGGCTGGTTATCTAGCCAACGGAAATGGTGATTCCAAATAGGAGAGAGAAGCTTTGGTAATGTCAAAGTTGCCTGAGCTCTAGTACGTCTGCACAACCAACTTGAAAAACCATATTATGTATGGATCGTCAATATGGTGTGGAAGCCCAGCATCTGGCATTGTCTTCATTTTATCATTATTGCACTGCAAGTAATACTTTTGGCACCAGGGACTATAGTCAATCCCCGAGCAGATTCAGTCCTCTTTGATATGTAATGCCAACAGAATGTGGCCACAGGTTCCTATTTCTTGATGCTTGGGCCAAAGTATGGCTTTCTCCTCTTTTCTACACTCATGTATACAACTATTTAGTAGCATGGTACTTAAGAAGGCGGACTAGCTCTTTGGGAGCAGATAGACACTTATGGACATTGAGACCTTTGTATATGTAAACTGAAGCTGAGATAAATTGACCGACTTCCCTCGCAAACATAGATGATTTGTTCGTGGAGCATTTGCTGATCAAACTTCTAGCGTCAGTACCTTGCAAGAAAATTTTCCAACTTAATTTAGGAGAAATGAGCAATGGCTTAAACATTCTTGGCCCAAAACCTCTGTATTTCCCTATTGGGGAAGTTCACAGAAAATAGGTAGGAAAAGAAAGAGCGAGAATTTTCCGACTTGTATACCCTTAAGCATACTGTTCCACAGAGTAACCGGAAGAATCATGGTGAGCAAGTGGTGTGCACACTGCCCGGCAAACCTTGAGATTAACATTTCATCTGTGTGTTCGAATTGTGACCTTGGGACAAGGGGAAAGTTCTGTGAAGAGTACCCACGGAGCGCCTGTTTTTTGTGGACAGAAGTCCCATGGTGCTTCCACTCGAAGTCAGAAAAACCTACACAGCTTGCCCAGCTTGCCCAGCAAACCTTCCAAGGAGCGGGGGTTGGGAGCCGGCCAAAACTTCAATCTGGGAAGCGATAGATTAGACGGCAAGCGCATGAACATCTAAATTGTCGAAAAATATATAGTATGGAAGGAAATCTTGGTCTCTGGGAGAACATTACCTACGCTTAGACGCACATGAGAAAAACTTAAGCTTACATAGAAAAGCTCAAATCCTCAAATGCACTATTACTTCTATTCATAGTAATGTTGGGGAGAACATGAGAAGAGTGTGGAGCATACGTCATTCTCCTCAACACAATCACGAATATCCTAAGATTACCATCGATGATCTCGCAACTCATAGAGACATCTGCTGATCGCTTTCTCTAATATTGGAGCCAGCATGGTTCCCTTCTATTAAAAATCCAACTCTGAGAGATAATTAACATAGTCGGTACTCAACGAACAGTCCACATATATGATTCAATCAACCTAACATGCATGCATGTAGCAAATCCAAAGGGGGAGAGAGTGGAAGGGGGCGGCGTCTTTATAGGCTTTCCCTCCCTCCACTGGCTGGACAAGTGGCTCGCATGCCTTTGTCTTGGCTGCTGGCCATGCCATTTTGCATGGCCGGACTGCCAAGAGGAGTGACCAGATAGGGCAGTCGGATGGCTGGCATGCCTTAGGACTAGTAAAAATTTGAGCTGTAAAGAGAAGCTCGATGACAAATGGTGACCAGAACTCTAGAAAAAGTCATCGGCGTTCTATTCTAACTATCAAATAGACGGCATGATGAAAATCACGAGAAAATAATAGCTCTGATTTCGTTCAAAATGTATGAAGAACAGATGAGGAGTTAGGTTCTCACTGTAGTCTTACCAGCTTGTGGTTAGATCATTGTCAAGGACCATAATCCTCATCTCCAATCAAATTACAAATATCTGAGCACTCAACGAGACTGCACAGACATCAAAAGCTAAATCAAACTCCATACATCATGAAGAAGCATGCTAGTAAAGGAGAGGGAAACAAATGGCACGGTTTAGTGCTGATCCGGAGATACGGTGGAGAGAGAGAATGAACAACATATTACCAGTATTTCCTGCTGCGAAAGCCTTGCTTGAAAACCACCAGAGGTCTGCCAAATATGAAACAGAATAGTAAGGAGGGGGAAAAAACACCCTCTGGAGCAAACAGATTGGAGGGACTTGCTGTCTCAAGTGATTAGATAAATGGTATATGGCCGGTTAGTTGGTGGCAGTGAGGTGGATGTATGATGCATATCATATGGCCAATTCAGTACCACAAAAGAAAACTAGCAACCTGCGAATGTTGAGGGGGCCTTCTCCAGGAGAGCCGTCGCCGCCGCGGATGCAGGTGGTCACGCACTTGGTGGTGCACGACTCTGCCTTTCTCGACTTGGGTCTCTGTATCCTGGGCTTCTTGCAGTCCTTGGGCGACTTGCACTCGCCCGACAGCATCTGAGGCACATTCGACAGTGTGTCCGCCTCCGATGGCTGCGGAACCACCTCAGCCACGCCCGTAGCCGCAGGCCAAACTGTGAGAACCGCAGCCAAGAGCCAGCCAGTTGCTACCTGTCTGGCTTTTGTTGGGATGCGGATGTCAGCAATGCGCCTTGGGAATGAGGCTGCACGTACAAGAGCAGAAGCAGCAGCTGCAGAAGCTGGACAACGGAGCTTGGCGCAATGAACTGGTACTATCATTATCCTCTCTCCACCCTGTCTCTGATTTTCCCTCACAAAGACAAGGCCTCGCTCATTTTTGCTGCTCCAATCCAATCAAAGGGCTGGCAGTTCTCTATCTCTCTGCCTTCTCCTTATCTCCTCCACCGCAAAACGCAAAGCCAACCATCCAACAATCTTTCCCCCTTTACGAAATGAGCTACGTGTCACCACACATGGCCCAGGATGATCTGTCAATTGCCGTGACTTCTTCGTGGGCTCTTTTGCCGTCCCCTCCTCGTTCTCATTCCCTCTTCGTGCAGTTTCATGCAGCGGCGCAGGTGAAGGGGCTATATAGACGACTTCTTTGTGCTTGTCCCGTCAAAATAGACATGAAAGGGAACGCCCCTGGCACGGCTAATGAGTAGAACCACATTATTCTTGGCTTCCTTGGAGGAAGACTGAGCGATCAATCTAAAGTGCGGAACTTTCAAGTTATGGATTATCAGATCTCGTATTACTAGCTGGAAATTCCGTCCCGCATATCAAATTAACCGGACATGCACGTCGTTCGAGTTTTGGCTTCAAGAGCTGTTGGACGAAACAGATCACGTCGCTTCTAACCTCTTTAGTAGCAAAAATCTTGCTCTAACTTGGGCTCAGATGCCCTCATGACTGTCATTACGAACCTAAAGCCTAACGGGAAGTACTTCATAAAGACTGCGAAGGTTTAGATAATTCCTTGCTGTGGCTGAGAGTTGGAAAGAGCCTGGAGACACAGTAGAATGTGCCTCGATTGAACTGTGCATTTGCTTGCTCAAGAATAGGCTGTGCTCAGATAAACTACGAGACCAGCAAACACAAGGACCTCATTATCACAACTTCCCTGGGGACTGCGGCATCACAAGAATAATAGGAAGAGACCACCTCTTGTTCCCTTTATATCACTCTTAAAACATCACGACACACCCATTTCATAGGAATTACAGAAGATGCCGTGATCGGTAACATGACAGATTATGTATATCACATGTAAAATACATGAGGCAGAGCTACCCCCGCATGTCCTTGGTGTCTCGACAAATTGGGCATTTTATACCGGACCAACAATCAAAATCAGCAAAAAAGTGTGTAATAATATGTATTGCGCCCCCATCGTAGAGATCACCACTCTTCAGGCAAGAAGTCAAATTCCTTTTAAACTCCAAGTGTAATTTCTGACAAGGATCTCATATAGTTGGCCAATTCAGCCTCTTCCAGAATGTACTCGCTTAAGTACATTCAAGCCACCAATATAAACAGAGATTGTCAAAAGACACTAGCCTGTGAAAAAAGGGCAAGTGGAACAATTAGATACCGTAACAGGATATATTTACAGGACAGTTATGATCAATTTTACTGCCCAATTTTCACATGTCCCGTAGGAAGATGAATTCTTCAACATGTTCAGGTATTCTTTTCTAGTGCTGACAAGGCTGGCGTCAAGTAATTATTTGCTTTATCGGGCAAGTGTGCCACCTACACAAAGGAGACTCAAGACATTATCACTCCCGAGATACATATACATATCTAGACGTGTGGAAACGTAAAGAAACAAGGCGATGGTCTTTACCAGTTCATAGAGCTCCCTCCCTTGCTCTGCAACATATTCATGGCAAACCTGAACAATCAAACAAAATCACTAGTCTACCCTACCTCAAATCACAATTAGTAGCAAAAAGAGAGCGTAACCCACATCAAAGCTCTTGTTTCTTGCTGTTGAGTCATGCAACGCTTTCACACAGATATCAGCCACATCCGCACAGCTGATTCCCTGCGTTAAAAGATAATCCTGATAAGATCTTGACTATTCCCTTGTCTTCAACTTACAGCATGTGTTTTTACAAACAGAAAATAGATCGAAATCAATGACAACCCTAGAAAACTTCTAACATTAGCTAATTGCAGGAAAATTGATAATCTTCACCTGAGAAATCCGGTTTCCTTGATCAAATATGAGAGCACGTTGACCGCCGGGTTCCTCCTGCAATAACCACCATGATTTTCATAAAATGCCCATAAAATTTTTAATAACCATTCAGGTAAGAAAAAGGTATGTGTTGTACTTGGAAACTTTCTGCAAAAAAAAATCTATCAACAGCAAATCTTTCAGAATAAAGCAGAAACATTTAGCCTAGCAGGATTCAAGGATCATCCTCGATCTCCAAAAGTCCACCTATGCACTACAGGAACAGAGGATCCACTGGAATACATTCACTACCAAGTTTGAAAAGAAATCTGTTTTGATTGTTACCATTAGGGGACCCGGGCGAATAATTGTATAACCAAGCCCTGACCTCCTCAAAGAATCTTCTCCAGCCTAGAAAAAGAAAACATGAATCATGAGTTAACAAGATTGAGAATTGAATTCCACATAGATGCAAGAAAATCTGAAAGGGCTAACTCTCTTTGCTTTCAGAACTTGCTCTCTCCTAGAAGACTCAATTCCAAGTCCCGTACATGAAACTAACACAAAGTCTGTTTCTTGCCCAGCCTGCAAGGTAGGTAAACATAAAATGGTTATTAGACACCAAAAGACAGTGGGGTTTAGCAAAATAATCCACAAGCTTTATCTTCTGTCGGGTGAATTAAACATTCATGAGTTTCATTGTGCTACAGGCATAACAAAAAGGCTTCGCTACAGAGCATCCTCAGTCACAACTTGGAAAAGCAGTGTAATAGTGAATAAATCTGGCATAATGGTATTCCTTTTCTGGGAAAACTGCAATTCCGCAGACTCTCATCATCATCCTTTCTCTATCATAACAAGGATCTTAAATTCAGACAACCAAAAACTATTCAAATGATGTCAATGAATATTCTAACAGTTTCTTATGCAACAACCAGAAAACATCAGGAAAGAACTTACAGGCAAGGCCTTTATATATTCCAGAATAAGCTTAAAACTTCTTAAGTCCTGCATAGTACCTGAAGGCCCTTCTATGGGTCTCTGCAGCACAAAGATAAGCCAAGAAATGGCAGCATTAATCCTTTGGCTCATGTCAGGAAATTTAAAAGGAGTGCCATATCCATACGAAAAAGCATAGACATTTTGGTGAGATGATGCCAGGCTGCATGAAATTGAACCCACTGAGAGGGTGCATAAGTTTCATGCATGCATAGCTAGGGGGAGCATGTGCCGCAACAAGCACTAGTCATGACTATAACAGATTGAAAACTCTCGTTGCAATGGTTTCTGTGTGCTCCATCAGCAGATACTACAAGGGGTGTGGAGGTCGCTATGGATAAATTAAGTGAGGCTGAAATGTGACAGTGTATAGACTTCCATGTTTTAACGAAAATACTGTTTACTAAAGAGAACTGATTACTGGACGAGCTAATGAATTTTCAACACCAGATTTAATTGAGCACACTAGGATTTCTTATGCAAAATCCGAACAACTGTCCAGCAATTCAATGAAATCTAAACCATAAAAAGAACTTCTGAAAGGAATTATCTTACAATGGTTTAGAGTGGTAGACACAGGAATGAAAGATCTTACATGCACTGCCTCACAGAAAATATAGCATAATGTAGGCTTCACCGACCCAGATGGTAGAATGTTGAAACTAGTGATCCAATAACTACAGTCCAGAGTGGTCAACACAAAGAAAGGGTAGAAAGTGGTAGACTCCATTTCTATTCTATCAATCAGTAAGGGGATAGACGTTGGCTAAAAAGAAAAGTCAATAGATAGACCTGTCTTCGGGGCTCAAATCGAATTGTTAATGTATGCACCAGGAACGGGTCCAATGGAGGATCATCCGGTTTCACTGGACGGAAGGATGAAAACGGTACTCTCACCTGTCAGTTTATATTATCAGTGAGGAGAAAGGAAAGAAGAGTCTGACAACTAAAAGCACAGAAAAGGGCAAGTGTTGTGGAAGCGCAAAGAAATTGATGTAAACAGACTTCATCATAAAAAGGGAGTGTGTATACCCTGCAGAATCCAACTTTGGTGCTGATTCTCGCAAAGTAAAGCTTGCTCTGAGTTGTATCAGCTGAAGGACCCGCTTCAAGAATTAAAACGTACGATCTTCCGTTGCCGCCAACAGAGAGGACCAGACCTTCATATCGATCAAGAGTGCGATCCACAGGAAGCGAGAGCATTTTCGACAGTTCGACATAGCCTCCTCTAGTGAAAACATACCCTGAACCATAGAGTCAAGAGTCAGAATGAGGACGCTTAATTAAGAAATGTACCTTCATTAACTGATAAAAGTTTAAAGAAATCCAATTCACCTGAGAAAACGGCCTGTCCTGTCTCGGTGAATTCGAACTTGGCGTCCATGCCTGCGTCGTACTTTGTGGCGAGCACGTCCTGGAAGTAAGTCCCCCGACGAACGTGCCATCCCTGAAGAGATTCGGGGGACTTGAACTTGGCCAGGAGGAGCTTGCTCTTGCTGCTCCGCCCTGCACGGAGCTGGGCGAGCCGGTTGTTGTAGTCCTGGAAGGCCTTGGTGAGGTTGTAGACGCCGCGGTAGTCGACTCTGAAGAGGTCGCCAGTGATGGCAGAGCGGGCGGTGGCGCAGTAGATGATTTTCTGGCAGCCCTGGACGGCGGCCTTGAGGGAGGAGGGGTCGCCGACGTCGCCGGCGACGACCTCGACGGACCGGGGGAGGGCGTCGGGGGGGAGCTGGTCGGGCCTGCGAACGAGGACCTTGACGGAGTAGCCGCGGAGCATGAGCTTGCGGACGAGGATGCGTCCGATGCGGCTGGTGGCGCCGACGACGAGGACGGTGGTGGACAGGGCGGCGGGGATGGTGAACTCGCGTAGGAGGAGGGCGGCGTCGTCGTCGCCGTCGAGGAGGGAGGTGCGGGAGATCTGGCCGAGGCCGGAGAACTTGCGCCAGACTTCGTCGAAGATCTGCCGCGACCGCCGGCCCAGACCCACCGGGTCCACTATCGACACCTGCTGCTGCTGCAGCTGCTGAGCTGGAGGCTCGCTTGCCTTGGTCTTCTTCATCGCGGCCTTCTTTTGGTCATTGTCGCGATCGGCGTCGCCGCCATCAGCGCCACCGGGACTAGAAGAAGAAGCTCTGGTTGAGGAGACGAACTTGACCCTGGCTCTGGCATTACCGCAGGAGCTGGGTTTGGGGAGGGAAGCGATGCCGAGGAATTCTGACTTGAACCGTACGAAGCTGCTTGCGCCTGACATTGTCGTCGTCCCCGCGCGAACGGCGGATGACTATGGATGATGAACTTTCACAATCTTCCTCGTTGTTGATGACAATGACGATGACGATATAGACGAAGAAGAAGAAGAAGAAGAAGAAGAAGAAGAAGAAGGCGACGTGTCACGCTGCAGGAAACAAGTGAATCGGAATCGGAGTGCGCGGAGGCCACAGAAGAATATGTGTTCGGCTGGAGAACAAGTAGAACCGCGCCACGTGGACCCACTCCCTCTTCGGAAATACCCTTTTTGTATCTTGTACATAGACTACGAAATCTTGTGGATAATGATGACTCAGCATCTTGCAACTATTAAAATTTTTAAAAAATAGAACCAGATATACAATATGGCCAGGCTCCAATACCGCAGTCACCTATCTTTCGAAATATGAGTGGTTAAATTTTAGCACACGCCATGAGCAGAACGAAGGGTAGACGACCAGCCAACGAGATGCTCTAGACAGAGCCGAAACTCGAGCGTCTGCAGTACGAAGCTTAGTTTGAACTCATGGTTCGTCTGATAATCTACTGCCTTTCGTCGGAGCCGTAGTTTGAATCTCACGTACGCATCCTGAATCCTACGCATCCCGAATCCACACCGACGAATGAATCGGCGCCCGCCATCATCGAACCAAACAGCTATCTTCTCCGTCTCAAATCAAAGCAGCTAATCTATGCAATTTCAGCCCGATCTTGCAAATCACGGCTAAGCTAAGCTAAGCGTCCTTTGACCCGGTATGCAATTTCAGCCAGAATGCAAAGATGAACGCCTTGCACCCCCAACCTCGGTCGCGCACAAGTGAGACGAATCGACGCCGACGACTACCTACTTCACAACCAATAGAGAGACCAAAAGGCATTCCCAGCTGAATAGATTGCCTCCCGCTAGTTTCACTTGATTGAACCACTTTACCATCCGCTTTTTTCATTTCCGCCAACAAATCAAGTGCCCCGACCGGTTGTAACTCTGACGTCCGATATGCTTATGACATCGGAAAGAAGAAATGAAATGGCACACGAAGATGGCGCAGACGATGAGATGCTGCTCATCGGCTACAGAAGCAATTTCGAGTCTCTTAAATACCATGGCTCTTTCATGCGCGCGCGCAAAAGAGAGAAGTTTTCTTAAATAACAAAAGTTAGACTATACATACAACAACAATGAAAAGAATTGCTGTGGATTTGGCTACGCCCTTATTTTTGCCACCCTATCTATTAGAAGACAGCCTACCAAAAAAAGGGGGCCAATATAGAAAGAGAGGAGGGAGTAAAACCCACTTTCCTCCACATTTCTTCTGTCAAAGTAAGAAGGATCAGAACGACTATGGTACACTCACCGCCAAGCCACCGGCCTTCACGATAATATAACACTTCAAAGAGGACTGAATCAAAGAATTCACCACAGTGACCCACGTGATGAGGCACACATTGCCACTCTTCTAGACATCAGTTCTGGTCAAGGGCAACTCCGGAGGACGACGCCATTTTAAGGAGGACGAGTCTTCTTCCTGATATTATAATAGAGAAAGATCTGTATAGCCTGCATGCAGGGCACTGTGACAACATCAGCAGCAGAACCTCTCCAACAAGATACAGCCTCCAATTTGCCTTGCTCCAAGCAATCCACTATAGTTAAAGCTGCATGAACCAATTTGCTGCCTCCTTATCTGAAGCTTCCCAGAATAGTTATTCACCTATGAACAGATAGGTCATCCTCCATTGTTGGCAACTTCTGCAGCTCTCTGTCTCATCATCTCCATCACAGCTGCCCTCCGCCGTGAATCTGACTGCTGCTGCAGCCGCCTCAAATGTTCTCTTAAGTCTCTGGTTAAGACAAACACATACAACGATAATATATAAGAGCAAGGAGTAACCAAACACATAACACTCTCCTATGAAAATAAATAAAGAAACAAACTGCAGATTGCTTCGAACATTTCTTCACAAGGAAAGCCTGGGCATCTAACCTGCATCGTGGGACATGGCACACGGCTTCTTTGCAGGCTCGTGCATGCAGTTGCAGGAGATACCACATCTTCTTGCAAAGAACACAACCTCTAGAAGCACGTGTTTTGCATTGGATCCCATGGCGGAACAAACCTTTAACTTTGCGACAGTTCGGGTATTGACAAAGCGCTGAACGGCATTGTGATGCATGCACCAGTAGATCAAGCATTTTCCGAAGCTGCATTCCAAATAAACAGGAACATGTGAAACAATTTCATTGGATCCAAAAGCACGAAAAAGTAATTCTAATGATCCTAATAACAGAGTGTACTGAACTCCACCAGATAGGAGTTCGGATAAATTAATTGTGTGGAACTGATGCAAAACAACAGGAAAGAGCACTCCAGACACGCCCGTAGGATTTAACAGACTGAAATACAAAATAAATGAAAATCAAATAAAATGAGCATTCTTAAAAGAAAGTATTAATGACTTGATTGCTATGTGAATAGTCATCAGCTCTGCCATCAACATCATTCCCTTTCGGTACTCAGCCAAAACCCAACTGCAAAACCAATCTTATCAGACCAACCCATAAACATTTGAGCCCATCCAATTACATTCTTTCGCTCAGATTTATCTGCCTGTTCCTCTTCTCCACAACACAGCTAAAGTTGAGCATGCTTGCAATCAGATTTTTATGCAAATGCAATCCTCCCAGGAAATTTCTTTCGACAAGCACTTTGCCAAAACTGACCATTGCTCCAGTCTTCTACCATTCAGAAATTTTAATGTGCACAAGATATGTAACCTTTTACAAAAATAAACTGAAGCAATTTGGACAAATCTTTCTTGTCAATAACCAATAACAACCAAATAAATGTCGACTAATTTCTCAATCAAAGACTACTTGAAAAGCCAGCTAAAATATTGTTCGCATAGATGGTACTCCCACGGGGTCCTCTATTTCTTCAACTGCTTTTCGCATAGTCAAAAAGCAGGTACATGAACAAAGATAAGAGATGGAGAAAACAGAAGAATTAACACCTTCCCCCACCCACTAAAATAAAGCACAAAGAAAACAGCAACAAATAGATTCTTTATCGCAGGACAATTGAGATGTATAGCGCTCACTGAGATACCAAAACGTCTAGCCTCCTTCATGCAATTCCTTTTCGAAAATGAAATGGTAGTTTTTTGAAATTGGAAAAATAAATCCCCTTTTTTACCAACAAAAAAAAAATTCCCTTTTTTTTTTATAAAGGGACGAGCAAGTGTTAATCCTTTCACTCAAACTAAACCTGCACTAAACTATTACAAACTAATTGAATTTGATTCGATTAAACAAAATTAAACTAGACAATCCTCAAGATATCAGTATGTTATTGAAGACGCACCTGCAAAACTCTTAATTGTCTGGCTTCCTTGTTTTGTGCATCACGATCAGCCACAGATGGGTGATTTGTCAATTTGTGGGGATGATCAATACCACCATCCTTTTGATAACAGGTATTGCATATATCATACTCCGGGCAAACCTCGCAACGCCAACCCTGACCAGCTTCAATGTCAAGACTACATAGGTTACATGTTGTCACAAATGCCGGAGCAGTTGGATTATGAAGATGGTAAAGGACCATCATTGAAGAGTGTTTTGCACGCCTCAAGGTGTCATATTGATAGTGATTCCCTTGACATAAACTCAAGAAAGCTTGTCTGGTGTCAAAAAATTCACTTTCAAGTATCTCATCTTTATCTTTTGTGTCTTCTGGTACATCAGTAATTTGAATCTGCAAAATTTAACAATCTTTCACATCATAACCAGCCTTTTTCAATGCAGTCAAATTGAAATACCATAACTGTAGATAACTGATTCATTACATAACATACTTACCGGAAACAGAGGATGTTTCTCTCTTTGATTAACTGGATGTCGTTCTCTTTCCTCACGTTTCTGTTCTATTTCGTGGCACCTGCAAAATAAATTGTTAAAGCCCATGATTCTGATCAATGCACTAGAGACTAGGAATTTGAGATTACTCAAAAATCCCAAACCAGAACTAGAAGACTTCCTACAAAACAAGAATGACTCAGGAACAGCTATGTAGAGACTCAAATCGACGGGTTTTTTACATAGTTTTCCTCCACGTTTTACAATGCAGAATAACTCAATATTGGGAAGAAGTCAAGTATCCTACTGGTATAATAAATAGTATGAATTTCAGCATCTCAAATATATAAAATCCATTACTATAAATTGACTGCTGGTCTATTTATGGGTAAAAGAATGAAGAATAAGGCGCATGAGAGAGAGGTGGGGTTTTAATGGAAATTTCTTTAACCAACATTCAAGTGAGAAAAAGAATTATCGACAAGAAATATATCTACAAGCAGCAGCATTCATAGTGCCAAGGTTGAATAGATATATGGTTATTAGCTAAACAAAACAAATAAAAGAAGGCCAACATTAAGAACATCCCGACATGAACAAAAAGGAAAAAGACCACAGTGACATTGAAAAACGCCATAGACAAACTTCAAATCTTACTTGTCACAAATCTGAAAGTTTTTGCACTGGCTACAAACCCAGCGGTTTCCAGACACCATGAGAATGCAACAGTGTGTGCATGCATACTGCAGATGGACCATAATAAAATCTTCCTTCATAGGAGATATAGTTTCACCAAGCTGAGAAAATAAATTACCCATGTCAATGAAAATTCCACAAATTAAAAGATGAGAGAATTTATAAAAAGAAAAAAAAAAAGATGTAGGGAAAAGAAATTACTTTGTGCATCAATAGCAAATCCTTCGATGCATTTCCCGAGAGATCAGACTGACCAGATGCTTTTAACGCCCTCTTAGTGATGGTCTTTTTAGTCGTTCCTTTCTTATTCTGCTTTCTACCATCTTCCTCTTGTTGAAGCTGATAGATGAGATCTTCTGCAGCACCTGGCCAGTAGTCACCATCAAAATACGGAAGCCTAGCTGCAGTTACCTTTGCCTTGCATTCACCGGTGCATACAAAGAAATGATCGTACAGATTGGTAAGATCGACAACAATACTCTCCTTTGCAGCTTTTCTTAACATTGCAAGATACCTAAAATCCAAGACAGGAAAGCATCCCCAATTGGGGGGAAGAGTCAGTAAACAGAAATTAGACAAATGAAATAGTTTCTAATGAGCATCCTCGCAAGATGCCTCACCACTCGCGAAGCTTATCAGATTTTGGGGTTTTCTGTATCTCTGGATGACAGTATAGTATATAATCTTCTCCTTTTAATGGTGGGCATGCCCATATATAGCAGCTTGTAAAACCCCGTAACTTGCAATATTCAAGGTATCCAATCTGCACAGAGATAAATAATAAGATCCAATAACAGAACCACAGACCAGGCATCTGAAAAAATGTACGAGCTAAAAATAAAAACTAACCAAAATTTCATGATACACAAATGTTCGCAGAGCTTCTCCAGTCACTGCTTTTACTTCAGGCCTGAAGTACTTCACGGAATCCAGATACGAGAGATACACACGACGTTGATTTGGAAATTGGCATTCAGATCCAAATTCTTGAACGTACATACCAAATAAGCATACCTCCACACCTTCAATCTTTTGAAACAAGAGAATGACCTTCAAGGACGAAAACAATCTACCATCAGCAACTTGAAAAAAATAAGCATTGCAATAAAACAATATCAAGTATGGCATCTCATAATTGGAGATACAGGTAACAAAACCTGTCACGCACCTTAGACTTGTAGGGAAACTCTGTAGGGTAATTTTCTTCCTGAAATATTTCAAGAAACCGCTGCTTTACTTCCAACTTCTTGTCAACAGATGAAACAACTCTTACAACCAGTGATTCTGCTCCAGGGACCTGCAAAAACAATTAAAAATCAATCACCAAAAATCCTTTTCATTCAAGAACTAAATTTTGAGCATGAAGTATATCTAAGAGGAATTCTATAAATAAGAATGATGAAGACTTGATTCCCATGGTATCAGCACTAGAGAGGATGATTAGTCCATGTAGAACAATCCTGTCTTATTCTATCTGTAAGTAACAGGGTCGAGATACTCATCTCTACATTGCAAGGGAAGTCCATGCGAATTGGACCTCCCCATTATCCCAGAAAGCAGAATCCACAGCAATTTCACTAGTAACGACCTATTATATGCACGGAAGTGTTATACTGATGTGTAGACATTCAAGCGCACAGCACTTTGACCAATTATTCATCAAACAATTTTGTTTCTATTCTGTCCAACATTACTCTTTCCACACACACACACACACACACACAAAAAAGATCTCACATAACTATTGCTTTATTTATGCAAACTCTGGAGAGAGTATAATCACCTCATCATAACTTTTCCCGTGAAACTTTGCCCTCTCTTGTCTTTCCTGTCTGAGTCTCCTAGCTAGCCGCTGTTCTATGTGGTCACTAAGAAGCGTCTTAGGCAAATCTTTTGCCCCAAGAACAGCATTTTGTGGCAAGGGCTTGCGTTCGCCTCTTTCAACCTCAGCTATATAGCAGTTAGGGCAGGTATATTCAGCTTGGCCTCCATCATTTCTCCGACCATTAAACAAAGCGCATATTTGATGTTGCCAAGCTTCACACTTGTCACATTGAACCCACTGTACCCACAGAGTAATGATCAAGAACGCAAATGAGAACATTAAGAATGATAATTATGTCAATAAAATAGTAAATTCAACATTATGGAAAAAGAGAAGCACATGAACTCACCCATTCTTCAGTCTCCTCATCGTTCTTCTTCTTCTCCAGCCTTGCCTTTAATATATTATTCCCATCAACGGCAATGGTGTCCCCACGAGCCTCATTATAGCAGGGAATGCAAAAATAATGCCGGGTATCTCCAACTGCACCAGTATAGTAAGTTGCATTTCTCTTGATCCGAGCGCCGCATGGCGAGCAATAAATCGGTGGTGGTTCAAAAGTAAGCTTTTCCACAGCACACAACTGGCACGAATTTTCACTCATTGAATGCTCCATTGCCTGATTCTTCTCCGCCTTAGCTTTACTCTGCAATGGAATGTAAACAGATACCATTAGCCAATAACTCAAGCATCTTAACCAGATACTGGAAAGTACCTAGTAAAGGAAGTTGATCACGTGTCCATCATTGGACAGAAGCACAAACTTCAAAATACAGGTGCTCACACGCATACACAATACACAGCCATGAGAGAAGGATCTGAAGATCAGGGATACAACTACTGAGAAGAATTACCACCATAATTAACATGAAAATTATGCTTATCTTTTGAATAACTCTTTGGCTGACATTCATCTAAATAAGAAAAAAAAATACAAAGACTGAGACAAAAGAGAAACAACTTCTGAAGGCATTTGATATGGGATGTTTGACAAAAGGATGAACTTCCACCTTCCCCCAATAGGACAGTATTCTTCTTCTGTGCTTTACTCACTCTCTGCGTCGCATTTGATATGGGATGTTTGACAAAATTAATCTGAAAGCTACTAATATCCGAGCCATCTTTTTCTAACTATGGTGTACATGCTATTCAAGGAGCAGATAGTCATTAAAACAAATAACACAAAGGCTGACCTAAAATCTGGCCGAGGGGGAAAAGAAAAGAAGCAGACCATTCAATTTGGACTTTGAGCAGCATTTACTAGAAATGTGCTTACTTTCACTGGGCAGAAAGGAAGAAAAAGGGAAGCCAATAATCAACTGCAGAAAAGGCAAACAAATATACCTGGCCAACCCATTGCCGTAAACCTGTGATATGCTCTCTCACTTGCTCAGGGGTGAAGAGTTCGGTCAATGATACTCCTTTAATTTTTGGCTTCCCAGACTTGGAAACAGTTCCCTGATCAGCAGGTTGGGCAATTTCTTGATTCGGTTGATCACCCTCTTTCTCAAATGGTTCTTGCACGATGGCAGGTTCCTCACCAAGCAACTTATTTGAGACATCATCTGTTCCTTCCTTTTTCATCTCACCAATAGTATGATTTCTTTCCACGGAATTGCCAGTGGGATCCATCTTAGTATCCGCAGACTCAGCCTTAATTGGAATACCGATCTCACCATGCTGCTGACTATGGTGAGGGACTAACTGGGAAATCTTCTGCTCCTCAGTAGCAGATATTGATTCAGCTGAATTCTCAATTGAGGAAATAAAAAGCTGGGAAGGCTGTTCCACTTTGACACGTTTCCCAGAAGGAAGTAGGTCTTCTGAACTTTCAGCAATAGATGGAATCTTTGGCAATAACTTTGCTGGGTTTTCCATAATGTCAGAGGGTTTACAAGATCGGCTAAGGGAATTTGAGAATCCAGATGTAGAATCAGGACGATGATATGCCTTCAATTGTGCTTGCAAGTAAGTTTTCACAGGAACGCACACAGGGCAACTTGGGTCCCTGCAATTTTTATTATGCATAAGCAAAACCTTTGTATGATGACAACGAGGATAAGGGCATTGAGTCAAGTTGCAGCTTTCAATGTGCTTGCACAATTTCTGAACAGTTATACAATTAATCTCTTGGCATTTCCCTTGTGGAGCTGCACATCGACGAGCATGGCGGATAAATAAAAGCCACCTCTGCTGGTTTCTGAATTGGCGGTCACGGTTTGTGTTTCCAGGCCTACAGGTGGCAGTACTCAAATTTGGTGCTTCGATTTTCCCCCTCGAAGCAACATTTTGACCAGCAACTGATCCCTCTGAAGACAGATTGTTACACTGAGCTTCATCATGCCTAGAAATTCTCTTCTGGAAATCATCTTGTAAATGCTGCTCATTTAATTTATTCCCCAAGATTTCAGTCCCATCTTGCAATTGAGGATGCCATTGACCATGAAGAACTGTATCCGATTGTAGTCCGGCAGGATGGGAAGTAAATTCGTTTTGGGCCTCACCACCTAGCTGATGTGATTGTAACAAATGTTGCACTTGCGGATGCTGATTAGATTGAGCAACAAGAAGCTGAACCTTAGAATGATTATCAGAAGGATTCTGCTGATACTGATTTTGAAACTCAGGCAAATGAATTCCATCTGATACCTGTTCTCGCATAATTTCTTTAGGCTCCTGCTTGAGTTGATTCACCGGATCAGATGTCACCTGGGGAAGACCAAACATCTCATTGTCCAGCAAAGCTTGGTGCTGCTGATTATGCTGCACGTGCTGGCGTTGCTGAGCAAATTGCTGTTGTGATTGGTAATGAGCCTGTTGCTGAAATTGCTGTTGGTGCTGAGATTGGATAAAGTTCTCCCTCGTAGAAAGTGCAGATTGAAAATTCATCTTTTCAACTGGATCAGCAGACTGAGGCTTCAAGTGCACAGCTTGATGTGTGCTATGTAAATTTGAGGGATTAGCAACCAACTGAGTTTTTGTCTTGGAAAGAGACTGCAAGTTTAGTGTACCCATGCTTTGAGAATTCGCCATTGGCCCAACAGAAGTTCCAGCAGTGTATAGATTTCCAGAGCCAGAAGCATCAGTACTGCTCCCATACACATCACCTGTCAATAAGAAACTTTTCATGAAATGTATAATTACAAATAATTCAGAGAGATGGCAAAGATCAGAATTTTCCTAAGACATTAGTCCCAAGGCCTCAACTAGAAACTAAGGCTATTCATATATTATAAAAAAAATCATACAGAAAGATCTGTGTAGTACCCTGAACAGATGAACGTTGATATTGATCAAATTGGTGTTGCAAGGGTTTCGAAGAATTGATATAAGGCGACACATTCAGAAAGCCCTCAGAGGTGCTAGGCCCATTGGACATTTGTAAATTGCTCCCAATCATTCCCAAGCCACCATTTAGTGCCCCATTGGAGAAGCCATAAGATTTCTGCTGAATATTAGACCTAATCGCCCCACCTGTTTGGCTGCCAAGGGCATGCAATACCCGACTGTTCTGACTGCTTACATGCAGCTTTTGATGCGGATCCTGTGATGCCATCGGAGTGTCAACAATGGACATCCTGCCACCATTATTGGAAGCCTCCAAGCTACTGTAAGAATGATTTCCGCTATTATTGTTAAATCCAGGAGTCGGAATCATCTGGCTGCTCATTCTTTGCACGCCCATCTGTGATAGGTTGTTTCCTCCAGAACCAATGGAATAGTTTGCTTGAGCTTGCGGATACCCATTGGAAAGCAGACCTACACCATTAGCAAGGGTAAATTTGTTGCCACGATAATGCCAAAAGTTTCTAAAATCAAATTGCATAATGTTGACATTTACCATCAGTACGGTTATAGGAGCTGCTCTGCATGACACCACTTGACATAAGGCTTCCCGTGTTTGCATTCGTTGGCTGCATGCTGCTGCTCCCAGCCATATTACTCATCGGTGCATCCACTGAAGAAGTTGCCATCATGGTCGAACTCCCATTATGCGACAATCCAGGAGTTGGGATCATCGTTGTCATTGCATTAGGATTGACTGGATTTCGATTATTAAGAGACGGACGCTTGATCAAACTATGCAACCGGGACTCCAATGTGCCCAAATTCATATACTCGTCCTGCATAATTGCAATTTAAGGTAGCAAATGAATGTCAAGTCCTATTCACCAATAAAAAAAAATGATGATCATGTAACAAACCATATGAAACCAGTCAAGAGAAATGAATAAATTATTGGCTTCAAACAAATTTAAAACGTAAGGCACTATAAATCCCATTAACGGGCAGTCATAAGCCACTTTCTGAACGTTTACAAAGAAGTAGAGAGCAATGAAAGAGGATGGGAAGACCTTCGACTGAGCGGATTTGAAGAGACCCTCTTCCAGGCGTTTAACGATATCCTTCAGCTTCTGCATTTGAGAGTCATTAATTGGCTGCTGATGCCGCTGAGCTAAGAGAACAAAGCTGAAAAGGATAGTAAAAAGTTCAATCAGCAAACAAGGACCAATGGACATGTGGAAGTTAAAGCACGAGAACAAGTGCTCTAGATTAGATTACATCTTTTCTTGCATATAGCTCCGAGCTCTGAAAAGATCCACGTCACCACTGAACGCAGCATGAGGGGCGCCACTGCCTGCACCTACTATATTCGGGACAACATTGCCATTTTGCTGGGCCACCCCAGGCAACTGAGTGCCCGATTGACTAGAAACGTGCCTAGACATATCTGCCTGTACATTCATCACATCAATCCACAAAAGCTCTCACTCTTCCAGTAATCATTCAAATTCGCAAAGGGTCTATGCATGCCCGAGCTGGTGCTACATACATAAAACTCTATTAATAGTGAACAAACCACACCCAATACCGCCAGGCACCTGTGCAGACAGCCATAACGAGAGATTATAGAGAGGATCAACAAAACAAGCAAAAGCAAACGACATTCCACATCACTCTCTCGAAAATTTCTCAAGCACGGAAAAAGGGAGTGAAATTGGGGGAGAACCCACATCCGGATGTTGAAAAAAATCAAAGCTTTGATAACGGTAGACGGATTGAAGGGACTGGAGAACCGTCGTATCCAAAACAGTAACCCTAAGGACACCCAATCCCCCCCCGTGGCGAGATGACAAAAACCCTAGCGTGGGCCGAAATCGGGACGACGAACCTGAAGCGATGTGCGATTGGCGACGGACGGGCGACGGGACGGGAGCAGTGACCTCAATTCGGAGCTCAATCGGATTGATTGTGATTTCGGCGACCGGCGATCGACGATCGACAGAGAAATTTGGGGGAAAACGGAGGAGAGAGAGGGAGAGAGAAACAGAGGAGGGGGGATTGCTGGGCTTCCCGACTCCACCACGTGCGAATTCTCACGCGCGAACGGAGCGAGCCAATTATATATCCCTATGGATCAAACATAAGCGAGGGAGCGAGGGAGGGAGGGAGAGGGATATGTATCATCCATTAACAATAGTAATAGTTATAAATTTGAACTCCAATGTACTCATCATCTGCTTCTTTACTCGAACATCGATTCGGGGCTAATTGTTGCCGAATCGAAATTAATCGGTCGACGATGAGGCTCGATATGATTGCTTAGCATTTCGACGATAACTTAGTCATATTTCCGAACATGAAATATATAGAAATTTATTTATAAATATTCGAAATCATGAATGTTTCTTTTGCCAGTATGCATTTGGGTTTTCCCATCTAACATTTAGTTGAAGACCCGGATTTGCAATTTTCTCATGTATTATTAATTCATTGCTATATACGTATATAGCAATGATTGAATATCCTTTATTTTAATGATAATCCTAGTTATGAATGAGATTCATAACATATGGTGCATTTAATGCAATCATCTATTTTAACATTTGGATCATGCATTGTGATTGAGGGAGAGAGTCAAGGGCGAAAAGGGGGAAGGAAAAAGTCTTGCTTGTTAGATTGGGATTTTGAGATTAATCTTGCACTCCATAGTCAAATCATGATCAAATTATTCATTTACATTCAAAAATAAGAACTCAAGATGCAAGTTATCGCAATTTGATACTAATTGCCTCTAGCGTCTCTTAAACCGGTTATCAAAGTCTCATTCAGGAGATAATATCTCATTAGGGTGATTAATTTGTGTTGTTGCACGTTTTAATGATCTTTGCGATTACAGATCTAGAATTCAAATATATTTTGGGGGAGTCAAGATAATGCACATTGAATGACCGGACCATTTTGCAATCATCTATAATGAACAACGATCTTTTATGTTAGGTATGAAAAATATTTCGGTTCCAAGCTTGTAATAATTTGCAAATAACTTTCCATAGGAAAGAGTATTAATAAAAGAATTTGATGTTTGTTCTGAATTTCATATTGTTACAATAGAAGATATCTTCTTGCTGATTCAGCTTAATATGTATGTGACATACATATATTCCCGCCTAATTAAATTTTATCACAAGCACATGCTTTGTTCACTGTTAAATCAAGATCAACAAAGTCCGTCTCATGCTTTGTTGAAGTATAAATCATATCTAACAATCATATGTAGATCTCACGTCTTTGAAGTCATATACATACTTCCGAAGGTGTAATTGCGACAGAGCAATGAACTCTTCAAATAAAATATAAGTTACTAACTATCGACACTCAATACGTACATTATTGATTTAAATAAGTAGTGTCTGAATACATATACACTCGTCTTATTAGTAGAAAGAAGTAACAGTGTGACGCGAGTTATGATAAAGTACTACCATTTTCGACAGTAAAAATCAAAATATTCGAATTCATCGCATGTATATTTGCTCACTTATCTGGTTGTTATTAACAGATTGTTCAGGATACATCCTTCAATCACGTAAAAAATTCATTAAAATGCTTGCAAGTGTTACTACACTCAGCACACGGGAGACCCACTTAACATGCCCGATCCTTTGGTGAGAGCATCGGCTGCTTGGGATCCGTCTCAAGAAGCAGCTTAATATGACCTCCCTGCGGGGAAACCCTTGGCACACGCCAAACAGGCCGCAATTCAGCTTGTACCTATGAACGCGAGCCAGGAAAATGATACAAACAGTCTTAAATATGTTACGCATTTGCAATTCAATCTTAAATCTTTAAACTTTATCAATTCAATCATGAACCTTTTAAAATTGTGTTAATTCAGTCTTTTCAACAAATTTATCTCGAATAATTCTTATGTTGATATTCGAAAAATGCTTACATGTCCAAAACAAATTTACCAAAAAAAAACTGAATTAATGAGATTTGAAAAGGTTTAAGATTGAATTAGCAAAATTTAAAGTATTAGCACTAAATTGGCAAAGTTTTTTTGAAAAATTTTCCTCACTCGAGCCGGTAGCAAAAACCACTTAACCATTCAGCATTTTCACTAGCAAACAGCCCACCAGCTCCTGCAAATCCCGCGTCACCTTTAGAGGCTCCATCGGTTTCAGTTCAGTTCGATCCGACTGCGAGGAGGAGAATTACAGACTAGCTCACTTCTTTTTAAAGAATTGACAACTGCACGAGCTAATGTTTCTTCTTATGGATTTAACACTGTTGAGTCAATGTTGTGCAGATTAGGCCCATAGCCTGATAGTGGTGCAAGAGATGTTGGGGGGGGGGGGGGGGGGGTTGGGGGTGTTGCATTCGTCCTGCTTTGAGCTTCTTCATATATAATTTCAATCTTCATAAACATGTCAAAACATGTTGCCCGTTAAAAACTAATGCCCCTAGTTTGTGTGTACGTGTGCGTGTGTATGAGAAAGAGAGAGAGAGAGAGAGAGAGAGAGAGAGTCTTTCAACAGGTGGTGATCATATGCACAAGTCAAAGCAGAACAAAGGGATCGAAGTGAAGAGCATCGCAGGAAAGTATCATCCATCCCACTACGCCGCAGATGTACATTTTCAATCTTAATAAATCACTTTCAGAGTGGCGATACTGCTACAAGATTTCAGTGTCAAACTACAAATTAAAAGGTTGCAGTTATGGTACATAGGAAGAGTTGCCAAAGTCGATAGGAGAATGCAAAAGAGGGTTCCACCTATCATATATAATCCGACCCCCTCGGCCTATTCTTCCACGGTACTTATTGACGGTTGGGGTAGTAAAACTCTTTGACAAATTGGCCGGCGGCACAATGCCAGCAGCTGCCAACTTCTCAGGAACCAAAGGTTTAGTGAACAACAGAATTGGCTCAAGTGGATCCTGCATTGTGAAGAAGCAAGATTATCTGATAGTCAAGACTCAATGGGTACCAAAAGGGAGTAGACACATGGCTGCAATAATCGATAACCACAGAAAAAAGCATTTGCAAGAAGAGATCGAGAGAAAACCATCTTATGCAGCCAAGTATTGGGCACAGGTCGCCGTCTCAACTCTTGTTTGATGCTGCCTGGAGGAGCCGAGATAAAATTGGAGCTTGAATAAGGTAGACCTTGTGTTGCTGAAGGCCGTGATCGAGGACGAAAGTTGGCAATTTCATCAGAGTCCACAAACTCTTCCTCAGTCGAACCAAACTTGGAAGAGAGAGATGGAAATCCAGGTAGAGCCAAGCTATCGTCCACTAGCTCCATTTCATGCTAAAGAAGGTGCAAGATTAATCAGTAAAAAGAATTGGAGGACAAAAGCTAAAGTACGGTCCAGAATTCAAAGTAATACAAAGCAGCCAAATCCTCTCATCTCCAACATGAGGTGGTCAGCTTCCAGAAACACTATCCGAGCAACAGTAACTGCATTGCCAGGTTCCGGAATAGAAGAGCAAGTTTCATAAAGAAATGTGACAAGCTATGACTGAAGATGGACTAAGGCAAATGACAGCAAGTCTTGTGGGATAGAAGTTTAACTTCACTCAAGCCACTCTCCCCAAAAGGGATCACTGGTGACAAAGAAAATTATGTTCTGGATCTAGCTTCAACAGATAGGAAGACAATTGGACCACGAACATTAGAAGGAAAAAAAAAAAAAAGGCCTCCACCTTATATTTCATCTGAAGCCTCTGAAGGCTTACTTCAGTCTCCATCGCCTCTCTTTTCCTCTCTTCTCTCTGTAAACATGAACCAAGAATGAACATCATTTACTCCTGAAAAGGAAAACAATAATATTTATAAACAAGGAGAAACAACAGAAGTTTTTACTCACCTTAATTAAAGCCTCCATGATTATCTTTGCTTGTTCAAGGTTACGTCGCACCTGAGAGGAGTTGATTTCAAACAAAGAGAAAAAGCTTCTGGATAAATGCATATGCATAATACAAATATTCAGGCGCCTACACGGATTCGGCGCATAACCTACTCAAGCTATCAAGTTACATAACTAAAAACAAATATTCACTGAAAAGTAAACATGGCTAATCTAATATTACTTGAGAAATATAGTACATAAGAGAATCCATGATCTAATGAAACAAGATGTCAACAGTCAACCCTCAAGAGTCCAAGTTGTACACTCAGGCCAGGACTCCTTGCCTCTCACCTGAGCACTGCCTGAGTCGGGGATGTGACTACCAACACCTTCTTACTCTCTCTCTAGAGGGTGTGTATGCACGCACTTTCTTGTGCATATGAAGAATTGGCTCTAGCAGTTGATATATCCCCTATCTAGAAGGTCCCTTGATGTTGCATTACATTGTCCTACTGAGCTAGATAGGGACTTTATTCAATGGTGATGGGTTGCACCTGTTTTTCTCACTGAACAATGTTGATTTATGTGAGATTTTGTGGGACCACCACCAATTGTTCTAAAAGTTTAAGATGTTAGATAAAGGCGTGGATTAATATTTAATTACCTTAACACTCTCCCTCACGCCCAGAATAATTGGCAGTGGGCCCTGAAAGATTTGAACTCAAAACTCCTGCTTTGATATCATGTGAGATTTTGTGGAACCACTGCCGACTTTTCTAAAAGCTTAAGCCGTTAGATGAAGGCATGGATTAATATTTAATTACTTTAACAATTTATGTGGATACAGTTTCTTTTAGCACATGTTAGAGCATTTTGACATTACAGTTCTCCATATGTACATATATTTCATGTGCGTTGACATTCACAATGAGAGGGATGCCATACTTCATGATGCAAGATTTCTCGGAAGTATTTCCTTATCCAATGGTTTCGACTAGTAAAATAGATATCAGTTCGTCACATAATCTCTCTTCATAACTCATGCTCTGGAGCATTTGATTCAGAAATTCTTGCTCGTTACCTCTGAGAGAATTTCACAATCGATCCGGTGTAATTTCTGAGGAGAAAACTATTTTCTTGTTTCAATGGTAAAAAGCATAAAAACTCCTAGAGAGAGCTAAGGTTGAAAAGGTCAACAACTGGATCAATGCACATTGAAGTTCAGATTTAATTATTCATGCTGAAACAGGTTGTAACCCCCGCAAAATGAAAGGCTCTATGCTAGTGAATATCAGAAATTCTTATCGATTCTGAGTAGAATACCTCCCTAGGTTACACATCAGCTCTCGTGTTAATACAAATATTTAATAAGATCCATCTAATTATAACAATTGATTGGCTTCTCCATTCTTGTTCCTCACATGAATCTAGTAATTTCACATGTTATGATAGATTACTATAAGCTCAATTTATATGTTGCTTCTAGAAAAACCCAGAATATAAGCAAGTATCATAGTTTGAAGCATATAAATGTTACTTGGGAGAATTCCAAGCATATATCAGAAATAAAGTTACATCCATGTACTTCAACCTATTGGCTCAAACCATTCTGGTCCCTTTAAGTCATAGACCATATGTAAGTGACTCCTACAGCAAGACCAATATGAAACACAAAGCAAACAAGATCCAATACCAAGTTTCCATGAGAAAAAAATCATTTAGTTTGAGGAAAATCAGGTGTCATTTAAGTCTTCTTTTGTTATTTTTATAATTGGGATGCAAGTCCTTCATCTTTCAAAAACTGCTTCAGCCTTTTTCCTTTTTCTGAAGTAATATGAACAACGAGGCAATATGAAGGACCAACCACTATACCAAAGGGAATTGGGCCCCTTTGCATAACTAGAAGGACTAGAGATATGGTTTACTGATAGATGCTTCAAGTCTATCCAATTTGAAGATTTCTAAAACTATTTGAATGTTGTAAATTAGAAAAATGGAAGATCTCATGACTGCTGGACAGAAGATAGAACACACTGGAGAATATCTATCGATATATGATTTCTCAACCAGCTAAAGAAAGCCGATGTTATAAAAGGGGGAAATTGTAGCATTAGCTATACAAACCTGACGAAGCTTTTCAAATGACTGCACATTATTTTCTCTCCGTTGCATCTGAAAAGATCATCATATAGCTTATGAGATCTATGGGAATGAATATTATAATGATAATATCAAAGAAAGTAAGACATAAGTGCTCCAATTGACTACCCTTCTTGTATGGAGTCTATGGGCTTTCTCCCTGGGTCTAAATACATTGTACGGATTGGTGTCATTAACTGGTGGAGGAGGCTGCGTAAGAGGAAAATAGAAGAACAAAAATAACATAAGAAGCTAATAGGTATCATAAATGTCATGGAAGACATAGAAGTACAGTGTCATTAACAAGCAATCCTTTGTCAGATCTCTATATGTAAGCTCGTGAAGAGAAACTAACCTGGAGACGCCGCAATATAGGTTTTTGCCACCGTTCACGCTGGTCAAGCAAGAAAACAAAGCTTTAGCATCCTCCTCATATACAGCCACAGAGGTGAAAGAGACCAACCAATTGAGCAAAAGATAACTATATAGCATAGATAAGTACTAGAGCACAGGAAAATAATCATTCTTTCCACTTCATTCAGTAAGAACTAATTATCGCACTCTTTAATCTGGTACATCCAAATGAGTATCGACTCTGACCTGCACTAAAAAACGACAGATTTGTCGAGAATATTTGCTGGTTGATTGAAAAACAAGTGTCCTTGCCTTAGAACCTTACCCTTTTGGGGATGGTTTTAATTAAAACAGTTGGTCCTTATAATAGGGTATATATGTGTGTGTGTGTATATATATATATATATATATATATATATTAATCGAAAAAAAAAGGTTAGCCTTCATACTAGAAACAAATAAGAATTGGAAACCAGCTGACCATTATCCTAGTCCGACACCCTTTAAAAATCACTCAGAATTTAAAATCATTTCGAGAAAACTACTTGGGAAATCAATTGCAAACAAAGACCCTGTTTAACAAGTCAAGCAATCGCTCAGGAAAAGTTGAACAATCAAAGGGAAAGCTAATTACCCAGCTGGCCTTTCAGCTAGAATGAAATAATAATTCCAAAACGACCTTTCTGCTAGCCCAACACCATTTTGGGAATTGGTCAGCAGAAAAAATCATTTTTAGTTTATTGCTTGCAATATCATTTGCAGCATCAGACACCATGAAGCAAGTCAAGATATTATACTAAGAGGAGTTCAACACTCTCATCTTTCATCATGAAGTCATTAAACAATAATAAACATTTTGGGAGCCAGATGACTACATACCCGTGGACTAGAAAAAGAAATAAAGCTAAAGATGATACGAAAAAAAAAATACACAATAACTGCAGCAAAAATAGGTACAAGTGATAGGTAAAAACAAAACCTCTTCAGAATCTTTACCATAGACAAAATTAAGGGTTACTGTCAGTCATAAACCACAATTATCTGAATCACAGATTCTCAACATTTGGCCCACTTGATTTATAGCTGTGTAGCGTAAATATTACACTGACAGTTGTTAAAAATGAAGAGTCCCACCCCAAAACTCTACCACAGAAGATGAATATAGAAGACATCAAAGAAAAATACTGAATGTGCCAGATGTTCCTTTGAGTGCACAAATAACAATCAAATGTTTTCAGAAGCAACTTAATTCATACCTTCTCTTTCCAATAAGAATAAACAGACTGGAAAATTGAATGTTTAACGGACTGGACCTGTAAAGCCTGGCACATAAGAAAAATCAAGTAATTAAGATGCAATATTCGTTTCACAGATACTAAATCCATTGCGCAAAACAAAATGTCCAGATTCTTCTTTATTAAGGAAACCAAACTATTTAACTAGATCCAAAGAATGAACACTCATCATGGGCACAAGGGGGTCCTAGGCCAAAAGGGCTACCATGTTTTATAAATCCTTTTTCCCATTGTTACAGTAATATAAGCAGGGGACACCAAAAAATACACTGCCGTGCTTAAGAAAACACTACCATGACAGGGCAAGCTTTCTAACAAATCAATGTTAGCTTATTTTCAAACAAGGAGCTGCAGTATTCTCCTGATTTCACAATTGGGCAAGCTTTCTCTTGTAGTTGAACAAATAGCATAATCTAGCAAGTTTCTGTGCCTCGTTAATGCCTTGTTCTATTGGTATCTGAGACTATCGAGAGCACCCATATATTCTCCAAAGATTACAGTTGTGATGCACTCTCTAAGGAGGGAATATCTAAAAAGCATCCAGTCTCTGCTATCTGTCAGACAGTTATCGGCATACAGATGAATTTAAAGCAGCAGGTCCAGGAATAGAGCTCAGTTGCAACCATTGGGAGTTATTATCCTCCTCAGTACAACCAATGACATGCAAGAGTTTTTCCTACGAGAAAAGTTCCACCCTTAATCGACTGGATCAATTACTCCAATTTTCCACATTCAAAATAGGATCCCCTAATTGTGTACATACCCACAAAGAATTAAAACTTAATTATATTCTTGTAACAATGGCTTTAAATAGCACCTCAAGCTTAGTTACTTGCCCACTCATCATGTATCTTATAATATTTAACTGAACTGGTATCAACAAGTAGTTATCTAGGAATAGCCAAGTACCAAATGATTGCAGATATTCTTTCCTAGGCAATCTTCAATTGTGGTGAAAGCGGAAAACAGAATTTTGTATTTTTCCACCTATGACAAACAATATGTTAAACAGTTCCAGGAGTAAAACTTGATGCTGACAGAAGAATTTATTGGATCAACCACAATAAGTAATCTCTAACAAGTACTACCATGATACCACTGCATAAAGTAATTAAGTGTATTTGAAATTTCAGGAGGCATTGATACAATTAGTTACTGGATAGTAACATTTTTTTGAAAGTTTGAGTTACAGTACATGCCATACATCCGATGCCCAGAAAGAATGAGATATAGCTCTAACATCATTAACTGGAATTATTATACTTTTACCTCACCAGCAGCATCAAGTTGCAAAAGCACAGGAATTGGTGAACCTAATGTAGTCGTTAAGATTCCAGCTCTTTCCCTAGCCTTATGATCCAATACCTCAAAGCGGAAGAGAAGACTTTCAAGCCTTCAGTAGACATAAAACAATAATCACAATCATAAAAGAAAGGCGTGAATATTAGGAACTCAATATGAATTGTCCGTGCATAATTAACATAACTGATGATTATATCACCTCCCCTGTGTATATGCCCCACAGAAAATAACATAAACCAATCAATTTGAGCTGTCATAAAATTTGGCACTACTACTCTAGAAAAGATGGTCATTATGCTTCAGCAATTTCTTCATTCATTTTCTAGTACAAGCTGCAGCCTTTTCTATCCAGTTGATCCCCTTTGCAGCAAATGAAATCAAAGGTGAGCATAATCACAACCCCATGTAATTTTTCGGTCTTCTTTCGAAGACTATTACATCAACTTGACTCACATGGTGTACTCTTTGCATGGATAACACAGGTTATCCCCAGTAGGTCACTCACTTAAGGTTTTTTGCATAAGTAATTATGATGATTTTTTTTTCCCTTCCATTTTATGGCGAGTAAGAATTGTGGTGAGCAACAACCAATCAACTTGAATGTTACAAAAAACCATTCTCCATTTTCTGGTACCAAAAGCATTAAGAAGCTTACAAAGTACAAGTCTAGCAGTCAACACCTATCGCCAAAAACTTGTGCATGCTTCCTGCCAACCTAAAAGGCCAAGACTTTTCTTTCATGGCTCTTTGGTTCAGCAGATAGGTGGAAAACAATGCCACCAAGACCGTGTTAAATTGCAATTTTAAGTGAGTGACTTGTTGACCAAATTTTGCAAAGGGAACTTCATTTCGAGATTTCCTGCAACCCAATGAAAGCAGCGGCAAAACAGCATACAATTTTACCTTTCAGGAGACAAAATCTTTTTTTCCTGGTTAAATTCTTGAAGCCAGTCCTCATCTTCATTGTCTAAGTCGTACTCAATAAATTCTCCAAGCTCAGCCCTAGCTGCATCAAATCATCCGAACTCAACACGTTTATGACTGATTGAAAACTAAAACCGCCAAACAAAAATGAGAGAACAGAGGAGTTCTTATCTTGCAGACCTCCCCTTCCACGCAAATAAGACGTCGGTTGACTGAAGGTGCGCGAATAGTCTCTTTCGTACGTGTCCACAACAACATATTCTGGCGTAGGTATTTCAGAAGCAACTTTCTTACTACTGGGGACTGGGTTCACCTAACCCAATTGCAACGAACGCAATGTCAATGTCGGCAACAACAAAAACAGCACAACAATCGGATTGGAGAAAGGAATGAAATAGTGCTGCTGATACCTCGTTGCCAGTGCTGACATGGTTATCGAAGTCGACAGAAGAAGAAAGCCTCGACAACTGGGAGCTGCGGGTGGCGGACGTCGTGGGCGTGTCTTCATCTTCGAAATCCTTAACGGATTTCACGATGGGGAGCTTCTTGTGGATGTCGAGAGGCCGCGGCCGGAACGAGAGCCTGCTCATCTTCCCTCCTCAATGCGAGTGCGAGGCCCAGTTCCGCGTTCCGGGCGTGATCCCGACGATCAGCTCCACCGAGTCCCGCCTGCAACTCCCCGGACTTCACCAATCAATTCGATCCGAAGATGTGTAGCAGCAGCGATGGAGGGAAAGGATCGCCCGTAATGGAGCAGAGCGAGCCCTAAGGAAGATGAAGGGAGTGCCAATAATTTTTTTTTCCTTTTCTAATTGTTTCAATATTATTCTCAATTTTCCATTTTAACTTAAAAGAGCATCCTTGAAATTTAAAATCCTTTCACTGATTCTTATATCTTTAAAATTTTAGGGATCAGTGCATTAACATTCGAATCCTACCGTGATTCTTATGAGAAATCTTTAACATTATTAATAATATTAGTTAAGTCCTGAAATTAAATATTATTATAAAAATACTTTTGAAAAACATAATTAAATATTAAAATTTATCACGAAAATATAATTAAGTTCTAAAATCTTTAAAAAATACAATCAATAAAAAGGTTTGATTTGATGCGTAACTCATTTATCAAAATTTTTAGGATTTGAATATATTTTCATAGTGAATTTCACGACTTAATTATAATTTTTAAAAATTTAAAGACTCGATTACATTTTGATGATAAGTTTTAGTACTTTTAAAAGTTTTAGATTGGATCAAGCCATCATTTTTCTCCCATTCAATGAATATTTAAGTGTCATTTTCTTATTTATAACTTTTCCGGAAAAGGATGTTGACTATTAAGATATAAAGATTGCCAAAACATAAAGTTATTGACCATATGCAAAGTCATATATTAGCATAAAGCTCACACTAACATTTTTCCCCCGAAAATCGTGATAAGCACGTACTTGCATATTTAAAATTTATTATTTTATTAGTCGAAAGTGATTTTAGACACTTAATTTTGTATCGACATTGGATGTTATTATTACATATAATGGATTTATTCTTATTAGAATTGCAAAAAGGATTGAGCTCACTCTTAGATGAAAGAATCGCCACTTAATGGCTGGTCCTAACATGATGGTTTCTTATAACAATTTCATAAGTGATGTTATGAAAGAAATTAAGTTTTTCTCGAAAAATAATACATGAACTACTTTGACCTGAATTAAAACTGAATATCGGTAAAATTATGAGAACCAAAAGCGCATTTTGTTGCATAAAGCGGTGCATATTGACTTACCGGCAGTCGGTCCACATATTTCCTCCACATGCGACAGAAAAATTGTCCTTGAATTGCCTCCCGAGATAAGTCGGAGAGATTAAATATGGAGAAAAATATAGTGTTGGGCCTAAATTGAATTTGGGCTATAATAGGACGGGTGCTTTGTAATTTCCTTAATTTTGGGGGACCAACAGGACAATATAAACAATAATATGCAACTTACGCATGCCTCGTTGTTTTTTTCTCTTTTTAAAGGAGTTAAGCGTGTTCTCGGGGTCAAATAGTAGCTGATTCGGAGCGTATCGGGACTTTTGACTTGGAGACTTTCTACTGCAGAGTGTCTTCGTTGAAAATAAGAAAAGCAATCTTCACATGATTATTAATGTTATCTGATGACTAGTCTGTAGTAAAATGCTATGCTTCTTCTGTTCGAATAAAGGATTAAACTTGATTTTTCAGTATATTTAAGAATTTTACAATGAATATTATAAATAAATAAAAATGAATGAAGAGCAGACATTGCAGGAGCAAAGTATGCCTTGCCTTGTTGGCGCAACACAGCTCCAAGCACCACTACATCGAGGGTATATGTAACGTCTTGGGTCTCCATTGTACATATATTGTTCGCTTTGGGTCCATTGGTTCTGGCGAATTTGTTCTCTTCGGTCCAGCCCGAGAAAACGCGTCTATACAATTAGAGGGCTCCTTGCCTTATAAGACAATCCAGACCTCCCTCCCTAGGCGATGTCGACAATGTCACCTACCACGGCCGATCTCGCCGGGCATCAATCGACGATTGAAATTTTCTCGACAGCATAAAACATTGAAAGAGTAAAGTGTGGTTCAAATGTGATGGCAAGGACAACGGCTTGCTCTGGCTACAGGCCCAGTCTAGCACCTAGCGGGACCAAATACAACACAAACAGGACTAAAGTCGCCGCCCGAACTTGATCTTCACGGCCACCGACCCCTTCGTCGAAACTCTCGGCCCCTCCCTTGTTTCCCCTCTCCGACGTCCAGCGACCGATGCGTTCCCCAAACTCAGTCCCTCTGGTTCGTTCAACAACCCCGGCCCCGGCCAAGGCCAACTCGGATCGGAAAACCGGCTTCAAGGCCATTTCTAGGGCTTCGGCAATCTCCGACACGGTGGCGCCATCCTCTAGGGTGGGCGGTATTTCGAAGATGTCACTGAAGGCGGATTTGGGTTGCATATTTTGCTATTGAACCTTGAAAATTGTCGGAACGAGATTTCTTTTTCTTTTAGTTTATTTTATGTTTGGTGACTTGTTTGGCATTCTTTTCTCGTTCTCTAAAGTGGATTAGATGAGTGAATTTTGAGTTGAATTTTTAAATGGGGTTGGGCACGGGCCATCTAAATTATTTAGTAAATAAACGGATCGATACATATTAAATTGGTGGATTTGGTCAGATCCATTTATGACCTATCTAAAATCCACCCAATTTGTTTGCCGCCTTTATCTTTAAGGTACCTTTTGGTTGAAAAGGATTCCAGAGAAACTTAAAAGAAGAGTGGTAACTTTCACTCAAGATAAAACTGGATGTGCAAAACCACTTTGCACTCGTGAAGTGATTCAATTTAGTATTTGAGAAAATCACAACAAAAATCTTAAAATTATTGCACTTGAGTCAAATTCAGCTCTAAATATTTTAATTTAGCCAATTCAGTACCAAAATCTTTTGACAATTCGTCAATGATATCCATCCGGCCAATTTTCAAGAAAGATAACTAACACAGACGTGTGTCGTTTTATGTAGTACCATTAGCATTGACATGGATGATTTTTTTGTAAAATTTTTAATAATTTTTATTTTTTTCTCTTATTTCCCTTCGCCGATTAGCGGCCTCAATGGTGGCTTCCTAGCAAGGGCATCGTGGTCCCAGTAGCGAGGATCGTCGCCAGCTCCCTTTAAAAACAAAGAGAATGAAAAAGGAAAAAAAGTATAACAGAAAAAATGAAAACATAATAAAATTTATTCATATCAGTATTAATTTGTATGTGAGGCGTATAGTATTCACGCTGGCAATTTCCAACTGGACTTTATCCACAAATTGTTAAAAGTTTAGGATTAAATTAGTTAAATTGAAATTTTTTGAACTGAATTGACATATAGATTTATGATTTTTTTTAGTAATTATCCCTTCGATTATCGATAGTCCCGCCTCTGTCAAATGTTTAATCATACGACCATGCGATCTTGTGACTCTTAAATAGCTACAAAAATCCCATGAGTCGAATTCAGAGCACCTCACTTCTTGAAGCAAAAGTTCTAAGCATTTTACTCCTAAACTACAATCCCAATGTTAATCAAAATTAGAGGTGGCAAAATGGGTCAAAGACCCATATTTTAACCCGTATTGAATAATACGGGTTATTAGGAGACTTCTTGGTGACGTGGAGGTGCTAGTGTTTGTAAGCATTGCAAGAGTCAGTTGACTTATTCACGTTTACTTGGAAGCTTCAGGGTCAACCCTACATGCACTCCCCTTTCTCCTCAACAGGAATCTCCTTATTTAGGCTGCTGTGGTCACATCATTTCTAAGATTTCTTGCAATACGAGGGTGAATGCCATAACTACCTTCCTCAAATTGACCTCCAATTTCTATAGTTATGCTCATTGTACGATCGGAGGGAGCTTGGTTATAAAAAGAAGATAGGTCGGTCAACAGATCCCTAGATGCAGTAGCACTTCTTATTCTTCCACGAAGCATCTTCGATGTGAATCCATGTTGGGAAATGGCCGGCATGAATGTGGATTATTTTTAATATATATATATATATATATATATATATTTAATTTCACCTGGAGGGAGAAAAGGAGAAATAAAAAAAACAAGAAGGAAAAGAGAATTAACAAAAAGGAAAAATAGAAAATTCAAAAAAAATATGAAACTATGGTATAGTCTACGTTAATGCCGGCTGTGTAACGTAGAACATCAGCTTTCACGTCAACGATTTTCTCATTAAAATTTATCGAATAAATTCAATTGGTAAAATGCTATATGTTTTAAGGATTAATTAGCACAATTATAAAGCTTGATTATTAAATTGACAACAGTGTACCAAGTTAGGACTTTCTAAACAATTACCAGTTGACCAACAAAGTAAACTCGACAAACATCGATTTGTCACAATTCTTTTGCTGCTTTCACAGCTACCAGTTAAAAAAAAGGCGAGAGCTACACGGTCAAGATGCTCATGACGGAAACAGATTGTCTGCTGTGCTTTGCAGAACTGCAGGCAATCTAGGCCGTTCAAATGCCCCTAGTAAAAAGGGAGCCTCCATCCAATGGATGAGATCGCATGCAGTGCTGGCCACACGATCTTCGGCGAGAGAGTTCCTGATTCACATGCACCGTCGGACCGAGTCAGCGATGGGAAGTGGGGAGGGCAATCATGGAGGCGACATCCAGGACTTTGCTCATTCACCAAGGGGCGGAGGTGGAACCCACGCGCATTGTGCTGGCTCCTCTCTCCCATCCCTACCTCCTCCTGCTTCCCGTCTTAACTAAAGATATTCAAAGGAGTCTTCTGGTCAAAACCTTCCTTCTCAGTTAAAGCGCGCTCTCTCTCTCTCTCTCTCTCTCCATTTCTCTTTCTGTGGGGGCAAACCATCCCATTCGAGCAAAGTTGGCGAAAGGAAGACGAAAGCGCGTGGAATCCTCCTCGTCCTCATCGCCGGTCGCCATCCCCAGATACAACAAACGGGTTGAAAGGGGGAAAAAAACGCGGTTTTTTATGTGAAGCGAAACCGAAGAAGGCCTTCTCGAGTCTTCCACTTTGACATGATCAAGATTAGATTTTTTTTGCGCCGAGGACTGCAGCTCCATTGACGTTTCCTTTGACCCAGAGCCCCTCCCATCGAGCTCCAGTTGCTCTCCCCTCCCCCGAGTACCCATCGAGCAGCACGCAACGCGGGCGGCGTCTCTCGGACGGCTGGTTCCATCCTGTCGGGGGCTTGGGCTAGATAACGAGCGAGAGCGGGCGCTCTCGTCATTCCAGCGGCCGCAGCTTCCTCGAGAGAGTTGAGGTGCGGATCCCGTCCTCCCCTCTTCTTCTTCCGCTGTTTGAGCCATCTGGGTGTTGGGTGTTTGTTCTCGTCTTTGCTGATTTGATCGATCGGTCGGTCGATTGAGTTCCGGTGGTGGGAAGGGAAAATTCGTGTCGCAGAAGAAGATGGGCGGCCTGTTAAGCAGCTTGTCCTCGTCTTCGACGGACTCGGGCAAGGGACGAAGCAAGTCGTCGAGCGGGCGGGTGTCCCACGGGTTCCACCTGGTGGAGGGCAAGTCTGGGCACGACATGGAGGACTACCACGTTGCTGAGTACAAGAAGAGCAAGGATCACATCCTCGGCCTGTTCGCCATCTTCGATGGCCACCTCGGCGATCGCGTCCCCTGCTACTTGAAGCAGCATCTCTTCAACAACATCCTTCAAGAGGTAACTGTTTGACTGCCACCTGCTTATTATTGTCTCGGTCGCCTGGTCTTGGTTGGTTGTTTGGTTGGTGTTATGTGCCTGCAAAAGTAGTTTCTTGATGAGACTAGGTAACAGTTTTAGGAGTTCTGAATAAGCAAGACCCTTTCCGTTGATGACAGCCGAATTTCTGGAAAGACCCTGAGACTGCTATAAAGAATGCTTATCGGTCCACAGACAGATTCATTCTCGAGAAGTCGATGCAGTTGGGCCCTGGTGGCTCGACTGCCGTGACTGCAATTGTGATCGATGGCAAAGATCTATGGGTTGCCAACGTCGGTGATTCCAGAGCAGTGGTCTGCGAGAGGGGCTGTGCCAATCAAATTACAGTCGATCACGAACCGCACACTGAACGGAAAAGGATTGAGCAGCAGGGGGGGTTTGTTACTTTACTACCTGGTAAAACTGTCATCTTTCAGATCTTTTATCATCTTTTATTATGCCAGTGCCTTCTTCGCGACTCATGAGTCTTGGCAGGTCAACTTGTGGAATCCAGTCTGATGGTTTTGTACTTAGAACAAATGTTCTCTTCTAATTTCAGGAGACGTGCCTAGGGTTAATGGACAGCTTGCAGTTGCACGGGCTTTTGGGGATCAAAGCCTCAAAGCACATTTAACTTCAGAGCCTGACATAAGACATGTACCAATTGATTCAACTATTGAGTTCGTCATATTGGCAAGTGATGGCTTGTGGAAGGTCAGTTCTCTCAGCATGAAATCTCTCTCTCTCTCTCTCTCTCTCTCTCTCACACACACACACACACACACACACACACATTATCATCATGGCACTTGGTAAATTAGATCGCACTTTTGTCTGGGCCACGTAGTATAGAGTTTGAGTTGCCTGGTCTGCTGCTGTATCATTTATAAGCTAGAGTCAAGTATTTGTTTGCCTCTTTTTTTTTCCAAGTTTGATGGTTTAGGTGGAGGTAACTGCTTTAGTGCATGACATCAGATATTTAGATTGTAGGTGGTCAGGGTCCACCTTACCAAGATGCAAGAGGTTTTGAATTCAAGTTCTATCTTTCTACTTCTTCATGTTACGTGTCTAGAAAAAGATAAAACAAAGATGATTAGCGGACTTTAAAATAAACTGTTCACTAGTTCTCATCGCTGGAGGTTTTCCTCATCTTAAATTTATGTACAGCCTTCGTCTACTTAAAAATTGGAGATGCTGCAACAGAAGTCTTTCTTAAGCTTGTCTTGTAAGCGTGGCCTCAAAACATTATCCCGCGAAGCTTGTTTATACTGTCAAAATTCATTGTTTCTGGTCAACTTCCTGGCACTGAGCTTAGCTGAGTCATCTCATTCTAAGTGATGAATTTTATTGAGCAATGTCCTGATCCTCCTATATTTATCATTGGTTACACCCTACCCCAGTTCGTCGGAAAAAATTCAGTGGTCCGTCATTTCCTTAGAGAAATCATTTTGATATCGAGACACGCGTGAGATGGCCAGAAGAAACATGAAATAATATAGCAATTTGATAGGGTGCTCTTGAGCTAAGCAAGTCTACCTCATCCACCCAGATTATTATTATTATTTAATTCTTTTGACTGTACCCTAGTAGAATTTTCTTTGAGAGTTGCCATTCAAGGTAGCCCCAGTAGGTCAAGTTTTTCTCTTGTCATTTCAAGAATAGGGCATCTTACAAACCACCCTGGAGATGACCTGAACCTTCGATCCCATGCTGGATTGCTCATCTGAACAGTTAGCTTTAGTTGACTTATTTGACATTTTGATCCGTTGGCAGGTGATCAGTAACCAAGAGGCAGTTGACTTGGTCAAACCGATAAAAGACCCTCAAGCAGCGGCAAAGCGATTAACAAGTGAAGCACTGACAAGAGAGAGTAAAGATGACATATCTTGCATTGTCATCAGATTCGCTAGTGCTGTCGAGAAGCATCGTGATAGAGCCACTCGGTCATTGTGAATATCTCCCATTCATAAAGAAGTCGAATGTTGATGTGAAAAGCAGAGTTACATGTCAGGGCCATATGCTTATAGGGTGCTGTACGTAGTAGTGTTTCCATTATAGGCGTTAGAGCAGTTTGAATAATTGTGGCGCAATTCCTTCTTTGTTACAAGCGCCTGAGCCTCTTGGAGTGCCCAAGTAGTTGTAGGACGTGTGAGATCTCATTATTCCATAGTACGGGCGTTTGTATAGTTAGTCTTACCACAGTGATTGTCATGAGTGGTCTAAACTCTGGGGGTTTTGAACCTCGAGGTGTTTTCTTTTTCCCAATACCAAGCCTGGCTTGTCTTAAAATTCATCTGTAGTTGCATTTGCACTGTCTTCTCTTTTTGAGTCTGGAATTCAAAACTTCCTCAAAAAGGTAGTCGCCTCTTTTCATTGTAATGTTGCATATAACTTGTTGGCGGGCATTGATTGAAATGAAGTGGGTTCACCATTTTGTTCTCAGCCATGTCGCATCTTTAGTGTGCTTCACCCAAAATGACATGAGTTCTTTGTGTCCCAATGGCTTAGGAAAAGATTACATTCTAAATGAGATTGAAGAATGCAATTTAAGCTAAGGAACTAACCTTGAGGGTTCCTTCTTTTGAAGAAAAAAGTAGTGCGCCTAGAAATTAAAAGTATGGCGACTTTGTAGCACGCCTTCTAATTTGAGATTGGAACTATAAAGAGTGGTTGTGTTCGATTGTGCTCTAAAATTGGAGCTTCCACACCTAGTCTTCGGAACTATCTCCCAATTAAAGGAGTGAGAGACCAAAGACACAAAAACCAACATCTAGTGGGAAACTTTTCAATCGAAGAATTCTCTTGGAAGCGTTGCTCTCAGGCATTGCAAGATGCTAATTAGACGGCACACGAGAGAGTGACGTTAATATCCATACGCATAAATTTGTCTAAAGTTGACTGATTGAGTATTGAATGAAGTGCAATAGCTGTAAAAGTGTGAGGGAAAAGAAAAAAACTATAACCCAAAAAGTCGGATTGATGCAAGCAGCGGCCTTGATCAACTAGCTTCATGCCGATTAACGGCCTTAAGTAGATTGAAGGGGGAAGAAGTGGAATAGAGGTAGGAATAGAAAGGCGAGAGCCATGGAAGTCAGAATCCCGATTCCATTTGAACCCATTCCGCATACCAAACGGAGCCATATTCGACAGGAATTACCGTCTCTTCATTGAATTGTGGCTAAATACTTGGCTAACTGGAAGATGTTGCATTCATCTGCACATGGCATGTTGGAGAAACATCCTCATTCTCCTCCGAATCAGAGAAAGGAAAGAATGTAACCGTAAAAAAGGAGATGGTAGAGACAGAAAGTAATACGAAAGAATGGTGTATGCTACACATTTGACTCAGTAGTGGCAAGTCGCGCGCCAGCTATTCACAGTGAGCGAGGACAACTAAGCAGTCGAGGATTCTGTCGAAGAGCGAGAGAAAGCAGGACGGGCTGAACATGCAGTCAGAGCTCTTTCCAAACTATATACAATTTCTGTGATTGTCGGGCGATCTTTGCCTTCCAAACTCACGCAATCTGCAGCTAAGTATCCCACATACCTCACAGCTTCTATTTCAAAAGGGTTTGGGGGCAAGACCTTCCGGTCTAGGACCCTGTGAATCTCGTCTTGCAATATGTAGGGAATCGCAAAGTCCACCACGTTCCTCGGCACGCCATTTTCATTGTTGTGAATAGCCTTGTACCCCGATAATAGCTCGAGCAGAACAACTCCGAAGCTATACACGTCACTTTTAGACGTCAGATGTTGGAGTCGATAGTACTCGGGATCCACGTAGCCAAGTGTTCCTGCAGCGTGAAGCGAGAGGTGGGACTCGTCGTCTTCGGGGCCCATAAGAGAGAGTCCGAAATCGGAAACCTTAGCTGTCCAGCTTTTGTCGAGCAAAATGTTTGAAGACTTGATGTCGCGGTGGATGACGGGGGGAGTTGCGTAGAAATGAAGGTACTCGATACCCCTAGCTGCGTCCAAGGCTACTCTGAGACGCTCTGCCCACGAATTGAGTGGGGACTCTGGAATTCTGTGGAGATGGTCGTGGAGCGTACCATTGTGCATGTACTCGTAGACCAATATCAACTCTACGCCGTCTTCGCAGAATCCAGATAGCTTCACGAGATTCTTGTGGTTGAGGCGGGACAGAGACTCGAGCTCGTTGAGGAATGCCCTGTCTATGTCTTCGTTTTGCTTCCTGGCGCTTGGGCCGCCACCACCTAAACGCGGGGACGATGCCGCTGTCGATGTTTCGGCTCGCTTGATGGCCACTTCTCGTCCGTCGTCCAGTGTAGCATGGTAGACCGAGCCGAAGCTTCCTGTCCCGATCTTGAACTCTTCGGCGAATCCATTGGTGACACGGGCGAGCACTTGCAAGGGGAATTCCTCCAGGTGGGTGTCCATGCTGAACAAATGGCTCAGCCGCTTCTCCAGTGGCCGAGGCTGTGGCGGAAGTTGGGTAGTTTGACCTGGGCTTGAGGTCTCTTCGATGCGGCCCGAATCGTGGACTCGGCACACCCTTCCCTTGCAGTATCTGAACAGCAAGAAACCGAAGAGCGACAGCAAGGAAGCCGATCCCACGCATCCCACCACCAGGAACCCCACCTCTTTCCCATTTAAGCCCTTAGGCCGATCAGGTGCCGGTGCCGGTTCTGGTTCTGGCGATGGAGGATGAACCACTGGGCTCGAACCTCTGAAAGGGCTACACACATATCCTTGCTTGCACAAGTTCCCGTAGCCTGGCAAACGGTTGCCAGGACATTCGCTCCGGCACGGGCCGGGTAGCACGTTATCAAACACCATGGAACCGGGCCTGGATTCGAAGTAATCATTGCCCCAACAGCACAAGGAATAGTTGGAGGCCAAGACTCCGCAAAAAACGCCACGCTTGGCTTCGATGGCTATGAAGTCTGCGCCTCGCAAGTGTTTCGGCAAGCTGAAATTGCTGCCCCAACACACGACCGTGCCGTTCAACGCCAATGCGCAGCCCCTGTTCTCTCCCAGGGCCACCGACACGAACTGCCCTTGCGGCGGCTTGATCTCGGCCTTATCTCCCCAGCACTCCAGACTGTCATCCACCGAGATGGCGCAGGCATGCCCAGACCCGGCCGCAACCGCTCTGAAGCTCCCGTTTGGTGGGTGATCCACGACGTGGGCATTGTCCCCTAAGCACACGACTTTCCCCACGCCCGTTAGACCGCATGCATAATCCCCACCCACGGCCACACTGGACCAGTCGTTTGGGGCCGTGGTCCGATTGAATCTGGTCCACTGCCAGCACTCGAGCCGGCTGGTCTTATTGGCGACGACGAGACCACACACGTGAGCATCTCCGGAGTCGAGCTCTGTCACCGGAGCATTCTTGTAGACGCGCTTGTAGCGCATGTCGGTGCCATTGGCGGCGGAGAATCTCCAGCAACCCAGGACCGACGACGACGAAAAAGAACTACCTATCAAGCCGCATAGGAATCCATCCCCGCCGACGATGCCCGAGAAGGAAGCATCGGGGTTAACAGGAATTTGAATTCCTGCCGGGAAGCTGGTGCAGTTGAGAAACAGGCTCCGGCCGGGAGGCTTTATAAGGGCACATATCAACGTCTGGTTCTCGACTCTGGAGATCGACACGGTCGAGAGCGAGGCGACCGGGGAAGTGAACGGCGTCGTGAAGAAGAGGAAGAAGAAAAAGAAAACAGTCAAGCTGAGCAAGGAGAGGCGTTTCCTGAGGAAGTGAGCCATGGGAAATGGTGCGAAAGGCTCGTTAATCTCATGTTGGGGTCGTATTACAAGATGGGTTTGAGCCTCTGCGCCCTGTCTCTCTCTCTCCCTCTGCTCGTTCAGCAAGCGAATGTCTCTTATGCGCGAGTCTTTCAGGAGAAGGGGCGTGTCATGACAGTGAAGGGAAGAAAACGCGGTTTGAAGCGGGAAGGGGAGAGAGGGAGAGGAGGGGGAGGAGGCCAACGACCAAGAAGACCAAGTCCTCCTTGCGGAAATTATTTTGCAAGGCGAGCGTGGGGGAGTCAACCTTTGGAAAAAGGTTTTCGGATCGGAGAGCAGAATCAGTCCAACTTTCCGCCATTTCAACGAAATCCAATTTTTCTGTGCAAGGGAGGAGAGCTGAAGCTCATCTGCCCTCTTGAATTGACCCGGATCCCATCTCTAATCTCTACTTAGTGAAGAGATTAAGGTAAATCACACCTGCTCTCGTAACTGCTCTGTGCATCGCTAGCCACACGTTCTTCCCAGTTGAAACCTTCCGGAAGCGTTGCCCCTTCTTTTGGACTTTTCTTCGTCTTCTTCTTATGGCCATTCTTTCTACGACGTAGGAAGTCGCAGGTTTGACTCGAAGACCTCACTTGAATTTGCTAATTAAGTTAATTACCCAATAAACTAAGGTCGCACCTAGCTTTTCCCTGTAAATCAGGTAGCGAGGGGCGTGACGAATCAAACCCATCTTGTAGTGGAGGGCGTATCCGTCTATTTCAAGAGTTCGAACCCGATTTCAGTTCGTTGATAGAGCCGTATGGCTTCATTTCACATGGAGAGGAGTTAAAAGGGGCAGAGAGAATAAGAAAATTGTCATGTCGGTGCGCATGGAGACCATATATTATCAAGATTGGCAATGCAGATGAATTGTTGTCAATCAATATAGAGTCAACAGGCCGCCATCCTCTATTGAAACATCGGCTCACGCGGACTCATTGACGATTGTTTTCTACCCTGGTTGGATCATCGTGTAATGCATAGCACACGTGTTATGTACTTCCACCGTCATCCGGCAAGTAGTAGTGTGTAACGCTCTAAACTTTCCTTCGCCTTCACAATCCTACTGCCAAAAGTCGTGCCCTCATGACACATCTTGCGGAACCGCATTCCATGGAAAATTAGCGGTACTAGAATGAACCTGAATTTCATTGATGGTACCGTTAACCGAACATCAAACCCGCTTCATTCACCTCGACTTGCTATCGGGCTGTGAAATTGCTATCCTTCGGCTGTGTCATCACAGATTGGGTGAAGCAGCGGGTATCAGATTCATAGTCGCAGTAGACCATACCGAGATCGGATCACATTTGGCATCATGTAAAGACTAAACCAAAAGGGAATCTCATAAAGGAATGACTAAACAAATACTCGTCCGAGACTTATCTCCAACTATGTTAAGCGCACAAAGTTTTTTGACACCATCTGCTATGAAATGAACTTCCACTAACATTGATCGCTGCACCTTGGTCTCCAACCCAGGTTCGACTCCCGCCTCAGGGGTGTTGGGACCAAGGATGCATATGCCCCTCATACTCGGCACAGTGTATTTCCTTAACCCAAAATAAGTTGCACTAACATCTCCATTAATCAGAAAGATTTGCACGTGAAATATCAGCTCCCATATGAGCATGTGATTTGGCAACACATCCACAGATATGCTCCTCCTGAATTGGCTTGTCATGTCTGGTCAGTTGACGAGCTCTATCCCTGTCAAAGATTTTCCAGCATGGAGTTGAAGTGCTACATCGCCAACGACCTGCATAAACAAATAGAACAATCATTTAACTGGAAATCCACAGGGAAACATGTCATTATGAGTAGCTGCAAGAAGTAGTATAAACAAAATGATATCAGAAGATGGTGGGCTAGAAAGAGTCCTAAGATTTGGATTGATGAACTTCTACTGTCATATTAAAGTGCAAGAGTAGATCAAGAAAAAACTGCTATTTCATTCGATCCATTTTTGCCTCAGCTAAGTATGGCGCCCTACTCTTAATTCCTGATTACAACAATCTAACTTTGGTCAATCCTGATGACTTCACATTACTGGCCCCATGACAGGCTATTTAAGCTACTTCATCGTCTAAACTCAAGAAAAGTGCTGCTTTCAGCCCTGTTTGGTTTCTGGAGATCGCCCATTTAACTTTCATTCTGATTTGAGCACTAAAACAGTTCAGAAGATGCATGAAAGCAATTTAAAAACAATTTTCAACGACAAACAGAGAAATTGGCTCCCAAAATTAATTAGGCAAGGATGATGATTTGGTTGTTCTCTGTACATGATCACTCTTTGCGCTTGACCATGAAAAGACAGAACACTAACCCATCCAAATATCAGATCTTTGCGATTGCTTAAAATAACCCAGAAGATTCAGTGGACAAAGAATTTCTTATACTTCTCCCCTCCCACTGAACTCGCTCATGCAAACACTTACCCTATGTTTGCGAACAAGGGTGCAGATAATTAGGAAGGACGATGCAACAAGATCTATATTTCCCTCCTAATCCATCTCAAAATTAAATTCCTTCCAATTTCACCCAAGTTCTCGTCACCTCCATTTTGTTCTTTTCCCAACCAAAGCCTCGGGACAAAAACAAAAGAGAGAAATGTAACCCTTGTGCATGGGGGGGGTGGGCTAGGGGGGAACTTTTAAGAGTATGAAGAACTCCAGCATATTTTGTAGGGTCCACATACCTTAGCCATGGATCTATAAGAATGTTCTGTGACCCCTGCAACATGCGGAGTTAAAAGAACGTTTTTGTATTTCAAGATTTTATCATTTGGATCAAATGGCTCTGTCCAAGCCACATCAGTGCCCAAGCCTCCCAAGTGACCACACTCCAGGTGACGAGCAACAGCCTCATAATCCAAGAGACCCCCTCGAGCAATATTTATTAGAAGGGCTCCCTGCATCACATTGGAGAAAAAGGAAAAAGTCTTAGCCATGATGCAATCTGCCTACTTGACATGCCACAGAGATCTCATTTTCGCATCTTTCACTTTCCAAAATCTTCAAAGAGTCAGATGGAGAAAAGGAAAATAATAACAAGTACTGTCGTGCGCCACTTTTGCATCAGAACTTTTCCTATTATAGGTTCTCCCTTTGCAGCCAGTACATTTTCTCCATAAAATAACTATCTGTGAGCTTAGGAGCAAAAATGCAGAAGTATGAGGAAAAGAAACAATGACAAAGCTTGCATTTTTTAGGATCATTAAAGGACATGGCGTGAGTCACGATTAAGCATCCATGATCCGTACATAGGATGAGTCCACCTCAAGCAAATCAGACTGTACATATCAATATACATTTGTCTAGTATTCAGTGATGCAACAAAGTGGAATACATCCGCCACGTCAATCTGCAAGCGGAACGCAACGTGTTAACTGCTTCACTAAGAGGTTAGATAATATCTGTCTTAGAACCTCAGACAGATCAGTGGCCAAGGTTAAATGGATGGCAGAGTAAGTATCCTTACTGCCATCAATGGCACCTGTAAACATAGAGAAGGATTTAGACTTTCCACCAAGGCTACTGAAGAGGATGAATGGGGATCAGAGAACCAATCATGAGTGTTAAGAACAAAACTGTTATGGCCAAAGAATAGAGTAGACTTTGTATCTGCAGCATAAATCATCATTTAGGAATACAAAGAGCAGACCTTTCTCATTGAAGATATGAACGGGTCATTGATGATGCCAGCCTGCCAGATAACCAAAACGTAATAATAAATATCCAGAAGACATTTACAAGTAAGAAAGTGAAAAATGACAAAGGAACATAAAGAAAGGAAAAGATTTCGGGACAATATAGGTTAAAAAAGGAGCACCAAAATGTATGGCTCTGGGACAAAAGAAAAAAATGGCACATGTCACCTTTTCCTACTTGTCAACCAAACTGACTAAGGAACCTAAGATGCTTTAATCAAACTGGACAAAGAACTCAGACCAATAGAAGTAACTAAACACAAACTACCCTGAATCTTTGCTTTCAGAAAGTTCATGTAAATGCAAAGACCACTATCGATTTAATTTGACTTTTCCTTGTGCAGTCAGAATGCATTCATAAAAAATCTGTTACATGAGACAACAGAATAACTCTTACTGTATCTTTGTTTAAGCACAAGCAACAGACAACTATGTCTGCCTCACCAGCAAAGTTACAAATGTCGTTATGACTTCCCTTCACATCAACCAGATCGTTGCTCATGCCATTTTGATCAAGGCCCGCTGAGAATGTAGCCAATATTATAAGTCAGGAGAATGTAATAAGATACTTCCTCATTTTGGATGACAACACGTTTACCATTCAATTGGAGAGGAGCTTGTGAATTTAAGCACCAGCTCCTTCTTGTGGCAATGATTTTTACCCCAAAAGGTCTTAAGCGCTTAGCCAAGTCAACTCCAATATTTCCAAACCCTACAATCAATACCTACAATGGACATGATATTGTTCAATGTACTTCTCAATCCAAAGAGTAAAGGACACAATGGACATTCATGAAACATGAAAGAGGCCCAACAATGATTCTTCTTATGTATACAAAAATTAATACATAAAACAAACTCACAGTTTTTCCAAACAGAGTTTCACCAATTGGCTCCCCAAGTATTCTCTGATTTACAGAAACTTGCATCTCATTCTGCAAAGAATAAAACTGAAGCCATGAAGGAAACTACAACTTGCAGATGACAAAAGGCACATGCTCACACGCACAGAGAGAGAGAGAGAGAGAGAGAGAGAGACGAACACTAGCAAGCATAAGGCAGCACAATTCAATATAACAAAAAGGCCAAGTCTCCGTATCTAACCATCACTAGCCAAGGGATATGATTCTTAGACACGGAGCTTTAGCATCTAAGCAGCCCGAAGTGGATATTCTATCGCATAATTTGCATCACTTAGCTTTGCATCCAAGAAACACTATTTTTTCTATTGTACAAAACTTTTGCTATGTCATCCTGGTAAGGACATTTCTTTCTGTAAAATCATTTTTTCAGTAAAGCATTCTCAGTTTCTCGATAGGAGTACTTGTGACAAAGACAGTGAGATCGAGACCCTCCTATCCAGACCAACTCAGCTGATGATTTCATTTGCTTGCTTGCACCAATGTCAAACTCAACTGAGTTCATCTGTGAGCAACTATATTCTGCTCGGTACCCAAGCCTTCCTTCCTTGCGGGAATTTCCCATCAGTACCCATCAAGTGGAAGAGGTTATTTTGTTACTCTTAGGCCTCATTTGGTTTAACGAAAAATTCGAATCCTCAAAAGATGGGATTCCAATCGTTGCATTTTTTCCTATTTGGAGAGAAATCAAGATACGGACTTGAATTCCACATGGAATAGAATTCTTCATGCAGAACTTGATTACCAAGCTATAGTTAGTATGGACTTCCACTTCCACATTTCTACAACCAAAAAAGCTATCAAAAACCCAACCCTATCGCCACCATGGGTCATCGGTTGCGATCGCCAATAGCCACAATGATTGCCAATCATTGATCTCCATATTCAGTTAGAAGTATTCTCCAACAAAGCCAAAAAGTTTATCATACAAAAAATTAAAAAAGAATCTTATCTGAAGGATGATATTACTGGGAATGAGCATCCATTTGAGGATTCCTTATTCATGGAACCAAACGAGGCCTTAGTACTATTCTTGGAAATACTTGTTTCAACAAATCACCCGAGAGATCAACTTCTCAAATTGAATAAGAATGGCCTTTAATGGGCATGTTGACAAAGATTCACGTCTCCCACATGAATATGTCCACAATAAAACTTATCTCCATGTTATGCAGCCGCTTTTATGAGTTTGATATAATCAACTGTACCAAACTGCGTAACTAATTGACTATTTGGTATGATGCAGCCAATGGCATTTATGGCTAATTTCATTCATATCATTATCATCAGTCCCCACTTGATGAAATCAATAAACAAGTCATGCTTATGGCTGCAATATTTAAATATGTGACCAAGACGACATGGTATGATTTACCTATCAAAAGAAGAATAGACCTTTGTGAAACCAGAAATGTAAATGAATCCTTTCATTCAGATGTAGGCTTGGTGTACAGTGTTTGCTATTTTTGCAAAAGCTGGGTTAAAATTTGAATGATTTTCCTGTTTTTCAGTATATCAATGAAGATATTAACACCTCCCAAAATTTGATTTATAAGATACTGTATAGGCTTCAAACAGAATTACAGGCACTGATGATCGTACATTCACTTAAAACTTTGAGCAGAAAGATTGCAAAAACAAGAAGGGATTTATTCACATTTGAAAGATTGTTACAGCTAAAATGTTAAACCTATCATTTCCTACACTTGAACAAAAAGAAGCACGGCATACAGCAAACCTAACATGTGGACTTAGCATGTAAAAATAAATCACATGAAGTACCCCAGATTCTTCAGATTTTTGCAGTGATCAAACAAACCTGCTTTCGGAGTAAACCCAGCATCAGATAAATCGCCATCTCTGCACATGATGCTGCATTTCCTGTGATGTCCCCTGGAATTCTGGCAACTTTTATTCCATTATTGGTGGCAGCATCAATATTGACACCTTCATGAGGATGTAAATGTCGGGCACTAAATTCCATTATGATTTAACAAAACAAAGGAATAATACAGACAAAATATACCAGATTCCTCCAGCCCAACATACACAAGCAAGCAGAGCGGAGAAGGAGGGAAGTAGGGGTTGGGGGTGAGAGGGAGAGAGAGAGAGGGAGGGGAAGAGAGATTAAACAAGTACATGATGATCACCTTCAAGACCGACACCAAATTGCATTATAAGCTTCATTTGTTTTGCTCGAGCTATAGTATCTGAGTCAAGGCGCTTGTTTTTTACCACACAGATATGGTACTTTCCTATAACACGAGGCACATCATCAAGGGCCACATCGTCAACCTATGAAAATTGAAACAGATGAATGAATGATCTTGCAGGTGCAGTTAATGAATCACTAAGTCCTCACTGCCATAAACCCAATCACACGAAACAATGAGGATATAGCTATATTTAAACATAAGACCAAACCGAATGTGCAAAGTTGAACATGCTCTTTTCCCCCCCTGGTCAGTTACATATCTTTGGACATGTGCTGGCGACAATGGGATCATCACAGCAAGTTTGAGTAAGACCCCAACAAGAACAAATTGGTCTTCAATTCAGCCAAGTAAAGATTTCATCACTTACTACAGTGTCTCAAGTACCCAATTCTGCTATTTAGTATTTGACAGTGATGAGAGGCAGAAATGGGATATCACTTCAGTGCAACAGGTAGTTGAAATCTGGCTTTATAAATGGATGCGGGAATAATTGGACGGCATTGAGACTCCAAAGGCGAAGCAATCAAACCCCATTTTTTTTTTTGCTCAAAACACATCCAGCTAACTCCATCAACCACTTCCAACTGAAGTAGCAGCATAACATTTCCTATCATTTACTGTAGGGGAATGTCAGAACCTGGATAAATGGGTATTGGCTCAAGTAGTCTCTGGTGTAATTCTGAGAGGCCGGGAAGTGGTGCCCGCAAAATAGGACGCGGGTGACGCCTTCTTCACCGGACTCCGTCCCCATGTCCCCCCGCTTCCTTTAGCTTGAGATGCGCTAACTCCTGCGAAACAGACAGAGAGAGAGAGAGAGAGAGAGAGAGTGAAGATGCCTGGACAAATAGAAGACGAAGTAGGGGAGAGAGAGAGAGAGAGAGAAGGCAGGGACGTTGACGTGCCTACTGCCGGGGACTGGTGAGGTACAGAAAGAGGAAACAGATTGCCTGCTGTGCGTACGGCACATAGCAGGGTGGTGTTCTTTTCTTTTCAGTCGTCCGATCAAGGCCGGACGGCTGAGATTGCACATCAGCCTGCTGTGCTCCTTCAGCACAGCAGGCGATCCAAATAGAAAGAGACGGAGTTTTGCGGACCCGGCTATCGGGGGGAAATCAACGGTGGAGGGGGGCTTTCCCCTATCATAGGAGGAAGTTTAATGAAGGATCTGGATCACCTGGCCACTCGGCAGGTGATCTGACGCCTTCCTTTCCTCCTCAATACTCGCTGCACGTGGGTTTGGTATGGTTATACCACATCATAGTTTTTCCACACAGGTCAGCCAGGTGACCTCCGTCGCTGTTCACAACTCTTCCTGGGGAGGCGTATCCTATGCGATGAACCCATTAGTATATTCATCATTTCGCTAATTACATCACGTGAAAAGACGGTGTGACGTATGAATCCCATCTTATTCGACGTCGTGAGTGGAATGCGAGCGCATTCATGGCGCTGGCATTGAAGAAGAAGCGCATTCATTCTCTCATCATCCGCTAGCTTATATCAAAACCTCGCTTCTAAACGTCAGGACGATTCCGTGCACTTTCAAAATCAATGAAGGTTGATAGTATGAAAATTGTCCCCAAGAAACTCCATGTTAGCTCTTTCATTCTAATCGAATGTATGGTGAAGTAGGAAAAGAAAAGAAACAACGATCCTCGCATCATTGGAAGCGTCAACTTTCCTTCTACTGACTGCTAATAGTATTTTAAAGATGATTAGTGGCATATGCAATTTGCAAAAAGTCTCAAAGCTAAGTGATGCGATATCGACTCGATCTCGATGGTCCAGTATGTGTCGGATAATGCAACAATAACAGTACCACAAAGAGAATTGCGCAACGAGATCGAACGGAAGAGATGCGTTTTCCTTGTGATGGGCAGCTCTGAGAACTTAAAACAATCACCACCTCTCGCTTTCTGCGGTTTATATATACTGTGACGTCACTTGCGTCCAACAACTATTTACAACATCGATTGATTAAGTCAAAGCACCGAAACTTGGTCGGTAATTTCACCATCATACGTGACGTCTTTGGGAACCAGCACATCAAAATCGCTAACACTCCACTCTGCAGTTACCCCGCTCCGGCTGACATAAATTTCAGTACCGACATTGATTGAGGACCATATACGCTTCGCTGGTTTTGTTCCCGGATCCTGCAGAGTAAAAGAGTTAAAGAGGTGTTGCAGTGACAATCAATAATCAATAGAGATGAAGGCCCTTTTTGGTGCTTGATCAAACGCAAGTATCAATTATACAAGCCGTCTTTGATGCCCGATGAATATTAAGTTACAGGGAAACCCAGTGTTCTTGAATTGGAAGATGGGGACGTGTTATATTTTCGTTTTCAACCCTCGTAGAAGAAAAAGACAACACAAGGAGTATAGGATAGGTAAGATTGGACACAGGACTTAGTCTCTTTGGGTTGCAAAACAGCTTAAGATTGGACATATCGTTTGTTCCCTTTTTGTTTATGTTGTAGCCTATACAGGGTACAGCAGAGTGCACCCGATAGAAAGTATAGAAAAACCAGGCAAACTAAATGCATTCCTATAGGCACATAATGACCACAGTCAGCCTGTCGACCACTGAAACCTGGCAAATTTACATCCTATATACAGCACGGAAATTGTGATTGTCAACACATGACAGAAGAGTGCAACCGACCTGGTAAAAGTACAGGCGACTGGACAGAGCTCCAACATCAAGTTCCCACGTCCTAGAATCTCCAACCCATCCGTCACCTTGCTTTTTGGGATAGCCATGAATAGCCCATTCAAAATGTGGGAGAAGTTGAACTAGTTCCTGTGCTTGTGGATTGCTGTAAGGGTCACAGATGTCATATGGTTTATCCAAGTAGTTGGCGTTCCCAGGGCCACAATATAGATGATAAGCAGAATAGGGGAACCGAGACGTCTCGTTCCTATGTATGATCTCACCAGAAACACTGACATGGTAAGGAGGACAAGAGACAAGGTTATCTGGTCTGCACCAGCTTGTAGTTTCTGGATTGATTATCATCTCGCTATATCTAGTCACATCTGTGAGTACATCTCCATCACATGGATCCCCGCTATTCTTCCAACAGCTTCCTATATCAAGTAGATAGAATTGGCTATTGGGTCCTCCGCCATGTTTGACATTAAGAGTCAATCTTACTCTGAAGTTTGGAGATTCTGGCAACTAAAAATCACAAATAAAAAAGTCACTTCCAGGAATCAGATCACATAACACAAGTTTTAAAAACGAAAAAGTCAATGACATGGCTATATTTATTGGGATCTCTATTCACCCCCCAAACCATATAGATTCTGATTCAAAAGGCAGAAATTTGGCGAATTTTGATTCTCCTTCTTTGGCTATTTGATCTCGTTGTTTCCTTTTGCCCTCATGTACTGCCTAGTCCAACATAATCAAGTGCTGGAGAGGACATTGATGCAACAATGACATGCTTATTTGACATGAGTAAATATGCATTGGTGCGAATATATATGGAGAAAGTGCCTGGAACTATACTTTTGCAGACTGAAAAAGCATACCATGCTTAGCTCCATGAAAACCAAAAGAAAATCCAGTTCTGCCCTAGTCTAAGGTATAAAAAGAACATAGGGACAGAGAGTGAAAAAAACAAACTCCTCCTCCCCATCAACAATGGATTGACTGAACGGCTTGAAAAGGGGGAAGAGAGAGAAAAAACAAACAACGGTTTAACTCCACAAAATCCACTGCATTATAAATATGGACAACTGCATGGACAACTGCATTCCAACTCAGTCAAATACGTTTCACTAACTTGCTGAATGATACAAACAAAAAGGAAAATTCCATTCAGCCTCTGCTGAGTAGAATGGAGAAAAGGCCTGGGTCTCTCTATTGACCTATTTGCAGATTCCTTCTACCCTTAATTAAACATCAGTTGAACTACACCAAAGACTTAAAAGATTCAAAAAAATGCAAAAAGAAAACTTCACTGTAATGAGAAGTCCACAAATTAACGAACCTGTCGCATGATTCCTCGACCTGGGTAATGATAACCACCATTAAACCCGTTGGTTGCATCTGACCGTAGATACAACATAAGCCAAGGATAGTTGGCACTTGTTCTCAATATGTGAGAAAATATCCAACTGCCTGAGCTCATATTCTTCTGCCACGAGACCGAAAAGTACGAGATGTTCCCATAATCTTTGCTCAAGTCAGCATCAAGGTCGTATGTCCCATAAAAACCTCCAGTCAAAGATGCCATATTGCCATCAGGATAGACCAATCTCGATTGATTATGGTACACCAACGGCTGATTCATGCAGCCACTGCCAAAACATGGAAAGCTCCTATCGGTCACTATTTTGCCAACTTTCTTCCCGTTCTCAGGACAAAGCGTGGTGTTCTTATCGAAATTACCATTCTTAAGCATGACCATCCAGAATTGCCATGGTTCTGCAGAATCATTAGTCTCGCAGAGAGAACCGAGGTACAGTTCTTTCTCGGCAGCATACAAATCCGGATCTTCGTATGGCCGAAAACCCTCCAGAGGAAATGCGTCACCAGCCCTCAAATTATTGTCTGATTCCTTCACCTTCTGGCGGACCATACATTCGCTCCCATAATCAACAGGGGTTAAACTTAAACCTAACACATCATTGAATTGAACAAAAACCAATCAACGATACAGAAGCGTCATAATCAGTGGACATCAAAAGTAGAACACTGAGCATGCAGATGGGGGGTGAAAAGCTAAAGCGCCCGCCTTTCCTGATCTAGAAGAGCTATGTTGTGCAGTATCATTCGCAGTCAGACCCATCTCAAAACGACAGAGAACGATAGCAACCCGAATTCTTGATATGAGAAATATTTCAGAGATCGCGGTTCCCGGGTCTAAGGTGAGGATCATCGTATTCCATATGACACGAAATATCTTTTGGAATAAAAGAACAGAAGTAGATAAGGAGGGAGAGTGAAATGGCGAACCGGGGAAGGAAGGACAGAGCAAATCTGAGCAATCGGCGAGCCTGGGACTGGGCATGGAGGGAGCCTCCGCGCCCACTTCGTTACAGAAGTTCCAAGCTTCGAAGCCGACTCTGACGTTGGGGCTCTTCATTCCAGGGTCTCCGATTGCCGACAGATACCCATATGAAGACGCATCCGTCGGAGACAGTAGCAGAAGAAGAAGAAGAAGAAGCAGCAGCGACGGCGGCAACCATGATGAACCATCCATCGTCTTCGAAGATTCTGACTTTCTTAGGTGCAGCGACGCCGAGGAGGAGGAGGAGGATAAGACTGGTAAGCCCGACGCTCCTGCCTCACGAGTGGCGACATGGAAAATGGAAAACGGCGCTGGAATCGCTTGCTTCTGTCCATGCCTAAGATTTGACGTCTCAACGACCCACTCACCGTTAGCGGTGAGAGAGAGAGAGAGAGAGAGAGAGTGACCTTGTGATTGCTTAGAAGCAAGTGTTACTCCATCTCGCGCGCTCTTTTATATGGCTCATGACAATTATTACAATAACCTTTTTTTTAAAGAAAAAAAGGAAATACATGAATAGGAAACATCACACGTGTTCGCATGCCGCGGCTTAATTCAATGTTCGCAGATGAATGACAACTGAAGGCCACGCTTGCCTCTTGAGTATATCTATGGCAATTTATGAAATCAACAGTTTGGATTGCAGCGAGCGTGAGAACAAGTTCATGTCGAACCTGCACTTCTTATGAAACCATCAAGCTAATGTTCTATAACTGCTTTCCTTGATCAGGGACAGTAGACATCAAGGATGAAGTTCTGCTGTCGAAAGTGATAAGACTAGCGGAGGGTTTTGAAAAGATATCACAGCTTTAATCATTCAAAAATCCTACCATGGCATGTTTACTCTGAAATGAGCTACGGCATTTCTCTGATTAGTAGAAACACAGATACTTTGCAGCTAAACACATTAAGCCAATGAGCAAATAGGACCAATCGGTGTGATAACAATCCTTGCATCAGCTCAACTTGGGGCTGAGGTAAAACTTGGGATCTCTGAAGAACCTACTAATAGTGTCTGCCTTCTCGGCTGAGAGGTCAGTTTTCTCCAAAATGTCTTCCTTTGATGCCTTGGCAATTGCTTCGATGGAACCAATAGCTTGATTAAGCTGAATATGGGAAAAACATGAATTAGTCAAAAAAAGAATGAAGAAAAAACATGTGATGTTGATCTTACAACTCCAAGTGCAAAATCTGCAATTAATTTCAGAGAAGCTGTCCTGGTTGCTGCCTGTCTCCGAACACCATCCAACAGCTAAGAGGATAACAACGATATAAAATCACAGAATAGTCTACGTGGAGCAACTAATTTCCTAAGAGAAACATAGATTCCGATACACATTGTTCTCATACAAATCTATCACAGATTCCTTTTGAAGAGCTTTCTATAGAGAGTAAAATCCCTTTTGCGTTCATGCAAGTTTTCACGTGACTAATAAAATTTGGAAGTGCTTGCTGTTAGCCACAGGGATAAATAATTGGAAAGACAATATCTGCAGTACATGGTATTATGTTGATCAAGGCCTTGCAATATTAAAAAACATAGACTTTGCAACGGAATGAAAATCATAATAATGTAACAGAAACATTGCAGACCTGTTCCACATTGGAATAAGGATGCACAAGATGCCATAGAAAGGATGCAGAAAGCATCTAGAAATTCATTTAATGTCTCCAAGGGTCCCCCTTTAGTTATTTCAACATGTCCCTAACTTGAAAAGACAAGTTTTTTGCAGTGAAGGGAATTTGGCAATTAACTGCGGTGCTGCAATTAAAAGCTGATAAGCAATGGGCATCCTCTTTGTCTTCCTAGAGCAAATCAGATTTACCCAGTTCCATCAGGTAGCTTATTGTGGAAGGCACCAAAATAGAGGTCTTACATGCTTAGAAAAGATTGGATAGCAAAGAGTTCAAGTAGTAAGTTGATGTGAACTTGGTAAAATTACCGAATTAGCATCATGACTGTCGATGCCTGGCATGGATGTGATAATTCCAAGAAAGAGGTCCATCCTTTGCATCGACCGGATCTTCTTGAAGATCATAAACAGGGGAATTATGTTAGATGCAGCAGAGAACTAGTTTCCACAAAACTAGAAGACATCAAATAATCACCCAACTGAGATGAGCTAACCTCAGCCTTCAATTTCCATACTGCATGCTGCCGCTTGCCGACTGCAATTCAGATGGCAGTTAACGCATAACAGTGCAATATGCTGCCAACATAATATCAACTATAGCCAGCGGAATAAGGCATACCCCCAAGGGAGAGAGCTATCTTAACAATCTTCTCAAAGCCCATCTCTATGTCAGGAACAGGAACAAATGTCGGCCTGCCGAGCTCCATTCCAGATCTTTGCCAAACCAAGAAAAAAGATCTTTAGTAACATCCACTGTCACAAGTGAGATGCATATAAATGTAACACTTACTTGAAGTAAGAGCGGACAAAAGAATCATTTTGCTCCTTTGAGGGGAGAGTGACAACGACGTAAAAATGTGCAAATTCCTCCTTCAGTTTCTGAATCCTAATCCACATATCAAATCAAGCGTCATATGGAGCAAGAAACTTGATATAAAGTAGCCAACCAACCTGCTGAACGTATATGGAATGAGGTTGCACTCCCAAGTTGTAAGAAAGACAAAAGCCACTGACAGACCCCCACAGTTAAAAATAAAGTCCTGCAAAGAACGCATCCTAGAAATTGAGTAACAGGTTAGGGATAATTATGGATGCAGTGGCCACATTACCGGGTCAATGGGGACGAAGTTAAGCCGGAAAGAATTTGAACTGAGAAAGGAGGAAATGAAATAGATAAAAGACTCGTCTTGTCCCTTTCTCCATGTTGTTTTCATCATACAAGCCCCTGCACCACCTGCAAGCACATACCGCTATGCTGATCTCAGGCTGCTCGGCACAATGATTCACCAAGCAAATGCTTGCAATGGCCATGGGAATAGCTATTAACTGAAATGTCTACCTATAACATACGAATATGAAAAACCATACCCCAAATGATCTCTAGTGGACGCTCTAGAGAAAGTAGATACAGCTAGAGAAGATGTACGTCACTTGACAATTAGCCCAAGCCATCATCTCAAGTCTCTTTAACTTCTCCCAGCATTGTTTGTGGGGGGGAGATGCAGACAAAGTGCCTTGAGATCGCTTACCACGATCGCATCACTTATCACAAACAGGTCCAGTGTCACCCGTGTTCTAGTATTAAAAGCATGAAAACTACCGAAACGTCCAAGGGTCAAGACATAACGAGAAGAGCGTCAGACTAAGACATGGATTTCGAATGACAGAAGCTGAAATAGCACATGAACATTTAGCCACAACACCTCTGCGGTCCATTGCCGGAGTCATCGGAGAGCAAATCCGAGATTTCGACTGCAGCAGTAAAGCAGCCAGCGAAAGAAACTGGACGTACGTTTTGCATCGTAGTTACCATGAAGAAACGGAATCGATACACTATTTCCTCCGTATGCGTCCTCTTCCTAAAATTACCGAGCCACATTTCTTTCAACCAGTCAGATCATCCGTCCTCCGGTGCTCCGGTCAGTAACTTATCAGCAGCCGAAGCTCTATACGACTGCAAATGAAGAATCCGAAACGAGATTCCAAGGCTCGTTCAACGACAGCGGACGGATTACGGAGGAAAATCCTCACGGCGCGCCAAAGCAGGTCGGCACCGCGGGCTTTCCGGACGCGCTCGCGATCGTTCTCAATCACCAAGGCGAGAGTCGAGGCAGAACAGTAGCGAAGGCAGAGAAATCACCTGCACTCGACGCGGCATTCGATGGAAACGGAGGCGGCGCTCGATGTAGTTCGCCGCGAGTGATGGCGTTCTCCATCTGCTAGAGAGTGAGAGAACGAGAGAGAGAGAGAGAGAGAGAGAGAGAGAGAGAGAGAGAGAGGAGGAGGGAGAGGGAGAGAGTTCTCGTTCGATTTTGTGTTTGCATGAATTCCAACGGACGCGTTTGCGCGCGTGCAATAATCAGCAATTTTGCGCTCAAAATGACCTCCTTAATTCTTCATCTTTTTCAAAATTAAAAAAAAAACAATAGAAAAACGTAAGATATTCTAATTGCATTTAAATTAAATGGTTTCTTTCTATTTACTTCTAGGGTAAAAAAAAAAGGGCTAAAGAGTCTGAAAATTACTTATAATGCGGACATTTCCTCTCACGTTCATTCATAGAAAGAGCGTGTGTTTGTCGCATTAAAATTTATAGATCTACCATTAGTTTTTGATTTCTCAACGACGTCACAACATATTAGAAGACATCATAACATATTAGAATCGTCAAATGAAGCATCTTGAAGTGATAAGCCTCGTTTTAATGTGGATATAATTGGCTATGTAAGACTACATCTGCCGAATTTATCTTACTCTCCATAAAGGAAGTATAGCTTTGTGAGTACAGATACAGACAGCAGGCAAGAGGGATCTGAAGAAAACTTTTGCTGGAGGAGATACTCTTGGACTGATGCCTCCTTCACGTTCCATTTGTGCTATAGTTCAAGCAATTTTCAGTTCCCTTGTAACAAGAACAAGAAAGCAAAAGAATCGATCAGAAATGCAATCCTTAAGATAAAAATGAGATAAATACATATAAGAGAAAATTCGACAACTTCAAGTTTTCTCCACCCAAAATAGCTGCTAGCTTCAATGCCAGTTTACGCTGTCAAATGATAAAACAACTGTCTGAGCTTCGAGTGAACAGAGAGTTTCATGTATTACCATGTATCAGTAAAGAGATCTAGTTTAGAAAAAAATCCATAGAACTAAAGAAACAAAAAATAAAGGGACTGCTATCATCCTTGACATGAGCCTTAACTTCCTTCGATAATCTCACAATTATTATAAGTCATAATCAGTGATAACAAATCACTCTTTCTCTCCTAGGAGAAGTGTAGACATCTGAAGGAAAGTAAGACCTGATTACAACTTGTTTCCGGTCGACGGCGACATCTTCTGCTTGTTTCAAGGGAACATGAAGAATGTTACTCTTCTCAAGCAGCGACATGGATTGAACAAGACAGCGAATGAGGTCATTCGTTATAGAAGCATATAGAACTCTGAGCGATTGGGGGCCTTACCCTGCTGATCAAGTCGTGAGGGACATCAGTGGGAAGTTTGCTTTTCGTGCTCTTTGACAGCTCTTGTGAAACCGCTTTTCTGGCGTCTGTAAGTAATGACGATGTCTTGGATAACGCTGTCAATCCCTTCCTCCCCTGCGATTTATCTAAGCCTTTCCATTCTCTGAATCATGCAGGACGTTGATGGAAGTGTTTGTTTTCTCTAAGGAAGTGATTCTGAAGGCAATCTTGTTCTCTTGGATGATGCAGAGGTTGTGAAGAAGGCTGTGGGAAATCTTTCGCCCAATTCCCTAAAGGTAATTATTTTCACGGACAGTTGATGTGGCTTCACTGGAGTTTCCTCCATGCATTGGAATGTGAAAAGTAAGGACGGATGAACTCTGCTGATATTAAGCAGAGTCCAGGGAAAATTTAATGTTGTTTTTTTTTTTTTGGTAAGAAAGAATTTAATGTTGTTGGGTGACGACAAATTGGAAAAAGTTGGTCTCGAGCCTAAAAGTACAGCATAAGTTTAAAATGGTATTCTATATCTGCATGCGTGTTTTGAAATGATTTTCACCTACAATTTTACCCTTTCAATAGTTTTCGAGTGCCAAATCATTGACCTTTAACGTTGCCTTCTTTTCCAACTCAGAATGCTTCTTTACCAGCTCTGAAGGTTTGAGGAGTTACGAGCACCCATTGAATGAGGTGAGGCCTCTTCCTAGTGTGGACATCGCTGGCCAAGTGTGCAGCACTACATTCGAAGTCGATGCAGAAACTAAGAAGAGAGTGCAGCATGCCTAGAGTTGGGAGTGCTCTGTTCCTAGCACTACTGAGTCTTGATGGTTTATGGCCCTTTTCTGGCTAGGCCATTAATTATTAAATGGCCTTCTGTTGCTTATAACTCATGCATTGACAGTTTTCAGCTGTTTGGTCACTCTATGTCAAGGGTTTAAAATGACATCGTTTTTATGCAGGCTGTGTTGCTTATAAAACCAAGCCTTTACAAAACCTAATATGCTCTGTGCAACAATTTATGATGCTTCATTTAGCCATCATGCGGTGTCTATCCAATGTGATGTTTTTTTCCCGTAGTTGTCTATTTTGTCACTGATAGCTCTACTAGTTTATTAGACCAAAATAACTTGGATCATGCTAGTTCCCGTATGGAAATCGAGTTAGCACAATGCCTTATGAAGGGTCATCTGAACTTTAATAACAGACAGATGATAGAATGTTTGATTTTATGGCTAGAGCAGCAGTCAAGTTAAGCTGTCAACAGGAACTTGACGCATGCCGAAACAGACTCAACATGAAAGAAGATAAAGGAAGCTGTCAACACCATAACTAAAGTCAAGTTGCGGATAACAAATGAGGCACTTTGCCTAGCCTTGTTGTTCTGGTTGCAGAGACCTTTTTAGTCCTTCGCATCAGCTATGCCACCTGGTGTTATCTGAAAAACGTGTGTTCGTTAAGTTTAACACGCATGGAACAAATCTCAGTCTTCTCTTTCTGACATGGTGAGCTCTCAGTGAACTTTCAGGGAATTAAGTGATGGTATTGATAAATGTGCGTTCTGTACATAGCACAGGCTGGGCAGCTAATCCACTAGTTCTGCTTAGAGGTATTCTTATCATCCATTTTCTTTTGTTAACTCCTCCACACAAGATTTATATTCGACATGTCCGTGGATCTCCAGGCAACATCAAGTAAATTGCAAGTATCATACTTAAAATCTGGTCTCCAGTTATTCACATGTAGCATCTACTTTCTCTCCGATTTTGATAGATTTCTAGATAAATTGTTAGGCCTCTGCAGTAATAGCTGCTAAATTTCTATAGAGTAAAGTGTATAGCTAGATGAAGATCTGGCGCAAAAAGGATATAGCTTCAGCTTCAGGTAGGTTTGGGGCATCGAACACCTTGCAAACACGCTGCTCACCTTTGCCTTTCCTAAACATCAACCTAATTGTCGACGCATGAGCCAAAACATGCCCACCTGCAGGTTTCTTTGGGTCTGATATGAATACGCCACCACCTGGATCAGCTACGACTGAAAAAAATAAAAGAGAGACCAGGTCATCGAAATCATCTTTTTTCCTAACTCTTGGACTGCAGTTACTCTTTGTATCGCCGGTTAACACTAAAGAGCTGGTTCTTGAGATTTCACGAATTAGTATGAGCCTAGTGCAGTCTCCAAATAGCCGCTTTCAGAGTGCAACCATCAAAGGGCTACACTGGATACGATGTTTTGTTAAAAGCACGACTACGTGGGAGAAATGAGTTTGATGCGGTACCTTGGTTGGTCATGTAGACTGCGACGTTAAATTCCTCAGCTATCTTAATTAAGCGTGAGAGCATTTGTGCCAATTTTTGCTGCAATATACAATCTATTAGTGTCAAACCAGATGAGCTGAAGAATCACAACTCGCGCAATTTGATGGTTTCAGTATCAACCTGGCGCTCTGCAAGTTCTCCTCTTCCAGTAAAATCCACTCGAAAAAGAGCAATCACTGAATCCACAATCTGAAATTGGTACTCACCTAAGGTCAACCATCCACACCTCAGAAATCTGTACAGTTTGATTCTTGAGTGGTGTCTTACCAGTAATCTAAATGGTTCTTCAGACATTTTGGCAGCCAAACCAAGAAGCAAGTTGTACTGATGCTCATAAGTATAGGCACGGGCATAAATGATCTGAAATTCACGAAATGACTAGATTATGACAAGTACACTAGCCAGAAAAGAAGGAAGAGTTGCCACTAGTATGGAAAGCTGAGCTTACATTATCCAGGACTGCACCAGGATCCATGCCGAATCTCTCGGCAATTGGTACGATTCGATCAGGGCGACTGCAGGGGTACTAAGTTAAGAAAGTGCACATGCACTTACATGGACATAAGATGATTATCAAACACAAGCAGCTCTGTCGAGGTCAAGAAAAATATGGACAGATATAGGATACAAAGTTCCTTCAGTGTCAATATAAGCTACCTTGCCATTTCCTCCTCTCATGTGAGTTGGCAGCTGAAATTTTTTTACAAACATGGACTTCACAAACCATAAATAAAGAATGATTGAAAAGAGTGGTAAATACTGTTGTGGGATTTGCAAATAAAGTAGAGTATTCTTCAGACATCATATTAGAAGGATGATCAACCCAAGTCCAAGTCTGACAATGATTAAGGCTTCGAATCGGTTATGACCTAGTAAGCTCTCCTGGCCTTTTTCCTATTTGGTTTGAACCACTGCATATTATATATTCCAGAAGACTAACTGCAGATTACAGAAAATGAGAGTGCCATGCTTCCAGAACCACCTAATACACAAATTCTGATGCCAAGACACCCACAGCTGCATTCTTCACTAGAAATTTAATCACTATGTTACTATTTCTGTCATTCATCTAGGAAACATAAAATGCAACAGAAGTTGGTAACGGAAACCTAGTATGAAACCCAGACCAACCTGAGTAGAAACACACAGGGTATGTGCAAGCTGTGTTTTTCCAGACCTATAGTGACATTAGCAGCATTTTCTGAGAAAAACAACTAAGAAAAGCAAGTTAAAGTCATCAAAGGTAATGTTGTTGGACTGTGCTTTTCACCGAAATTCACCAAATGCTTCAGTAATAGCCAGAGTTTCAATACCACCTGTATAACATCGGCAAACCAGTGAAATTTTTTTATGTTGAAATGTATGAAGAATAATATACACAACCTGCAAAAGAAAGTCTGTTACCGCCTAAAAGCTCATCAAGGGCTTGGCTTCCAGTTGTGATGCGAACAACTGACTTTCTCTGGCAATAAAGACATTAAAAGTACTTTGTGCTGTGAGGTCAATAGTGTTCAGAAGTGCAACTTTCTAAAGTCCATTTGCTAAGTTGCAGGCTTCAATGACTTATTCAGGTCTCCGAACCATTTTAGCTGAAGTTTGCAGAATTAAGAACTTACTCTGAGCAAAGCGTCACTTCCAGTAATATAGCCAAAATTCTGATGAAACAAAGGGAAGTCAATGCCTGATGCTTATAGTAGTTCCAACTTATGGGAGCCACCATCTCAGGATAAGAAAATTTTAAGCTCTAACCACTATCTTTTCAACTGCTTCGCATATCTTGTCAACTTTTGCTTCAGATAAACCTTTGATTCCAGTTAAGTGCTACAAAAGAACAAACCAAAGAAAATGGAATCACCATAGCCAAATAATAACTCCCCTTTAATTTTTGGGACTGAAGATCAGATACCTTCTTTGTATGCATCATCAAGCCATTGCAAGTGTAGATTCCTGCATCCTGTAGCTTTTTCACATCTCCAGCATTTATTCCCTGAGAAATAACTGCAAAGAAAAAATGAGAACATTTCATAGAGTGAAAATGAAAAGAACTCACCATCATGTTACACTCTTATGTTTTCTGGTGAATGCAGAGTGTTAGGAAAAAAACATTTCCTATATTAATGACAATCCAGTGTACCAACAGTTAGTATTGATGAAATGAGCTTAGAATGATCCAACTATGTCACAAATACATAGAAAATGGACATGCAACGGTGCAAATCCCATGCCACATAACATAATAAATGCTGAATTGCTCTTGTATGATCAGAAGACAAAAATTAAAACGATTGTAAGCACAGAAATTTACAACGAGTTTAAGAGAAAGGTTGAGATGTAAAACACTAATGGATTCACGGTGATGTTCCAGGAAAATCGAGCTGCACTAAGCAAAACTCAGATGGAGCTCATCCCCCGAGCAGTACTCAGAGTCACTTAATATCGTTTTTCAAACAGTTATAGCTCCATCGAACCATCAGTCATTTAAATTCAGAACAGAGACCGAACAAACTAAGGCGACTTTCAACAACAAGCAAAAGCTCTTGAACTCATTTCAAAGTAAAACAGAGGATCACGCGAACGAAACCGAATCCAGAAGATTAGCAAAGGCAATGACCGCCTCGGGGATCAGAAAATCACGATAATCATCTCAGAAATAAACCGAATCTTCGCTCGCAAGCCTAAACACGATTTACCAAAGCTCATCACGAACAGAGAGCAGTTGCCTACACTCTGTTTCGCTGTAACTTACGCTTGTCGATCGTTTCGAACAGGTCTTCCTCGTCGTCGACGTCTTCTCTCTCTACGATCTGCAGCTGGCTCTGCTCTTCGGCTCTGAATATCAAACGAGAACACCAGCCGGAACTCAGAATCTTTCTTGGCGGTCACATCATGGGAAAGGACATGAGCAGAAATCAGCGGAGCTCGTGAAAAACTCACTTGAGAGATGATAGCATCTTCGATGATGGAGTGTGACGATCGGCGATGAGGTTCTACGCGTCCGTGTTCGCTGGTCGGTTTGCTCGGCGAAGAAAGAACTTTCAAATTTTCGCGGGTGGGAAACGATCAGTAATTGGAGGTTATGCTATATATAGCGAAAGAGAGAGAGAGAGTGAGTGAGAGAGAGAGAGAGAGGCGCGAAGTGGGATTGATCTGATGAATTAATCTGAGTTGAGTGACTATTTGAAATCCGCCAATTGTATCTGTTGAGCGAGAAAAAAGGCTCTCGACTTATTTTCCTTTTCTCTTCTTTTCTTTTTCAGAAAAAGAGGCTTAATTGAGTTTTATTATACTGAAATAGATCTTATAAATTAACGTTATAAATTCTTTAAATTTTATTCGTAGAAGAAAGGCGCATTCATCGCTCTGCCACTTGTTTTTGAACTCTCAACGACATTACAACACATTAGGAGAGTCGTGCAAAACATATTGGAGCAATTAGCCCCTTTTTTTATGTGTTATATAATTGAAGCACGACGTCGTGCGATTAATTTTCTACTAGAAGTCACCATTCGAAAGAATAACTTCTGCTAAATTGGGATCAACCTAATTGCTCGCAGGGTCTTATATCGACGCAGCAATCTTACGATGACACAAAGACTGTCGTGTAAAGGATTCCTGTCGAAGATCGATTCTAAACGGCCGGGACACCATGAATTCGATGCTAACATGCTATAGATACTCGACATTTGAGGCTATGCATGGGTGCTTGCTACGTAACTGTCCATGTAGTGCTTTACTACAGATCCGGTAAGTGTTCAAAAAATGCGAGGCCTCTCTATACCATCCAAGTCATGCGATAACGTAAAGCAGAGAGACTTGGCGGGAACCAAATGAAAAAGAATGATCTTTCCAGCGCTTGAAAGATGAGTAGTGTCGCCACCTCACCTGGCGATTCAACTAGGGAGCTGTGCCGCGCAGAAAGTGCAATCTATCCCAAGAACTGACTTTGGAGAGTTTCCAGGTGATCTTCACTTCTGCATTGGACCTCGTATTCCTTTATCCTACCTATCTCCTATCAATGACAAGTCCAACTCATAAAACACGAGTCTGAGGTTCTTGGATGGGGAAGTCGCCTCCTCTTTCTGGAAAGACTGTCCAAACTTTCAGGTCGCTGGACCACGGAAAAAAGCTAACTTCTTGATTTTTCGTAACATGGAGTGATTAACTTCCATTTCCAAACTGCTCCTTGATGTCGTTGAAGGATACGGTGGCAGATCCCCTTTGTTTGGCTTTCGGCTGAGATGGATGCTCCTTCCAGCCCGTCATGTAAATTACCTACGAAACAAGTAAAAAATTGAAGCCAATGAACAATGTGAACCCCAAAGACGAAAGGTTGATGTCTAGCAACTGAATGTGATAGATCCACATTCACAGAGGAAGGGAAACGCTCTCATCATTAGCATCAAGTATATGGAACATTCTCTTCCTGTTACACAACACTTATCCTCAATATATATTAGGATTAAACAGTTCTTAAAGGAGGTAAAATATGATTATTTCCAGCTTATAAAGTTTCTGTTTACAAAATAAAACAGAGCAGAAAAAACAAAGATGAGGATCCACAGCCACCCCACGGGGGGAGGGGGGGTGTACTCTGGCTACCTGAAAAGTTGCAGGGATGGTACCGTCTTCAGCACCAAACATTGACTCATAGATTGCTGCAGTTGCCAAAGCTGTTTCCCTTTTTAGAATCTGGTTTAAAAAAAAAAATCTCATTAATTTTATCAAGTGCATTGGAGTCTGCTATTATAACAAGCAGGAAACGATGAATTAAGGGAAGAGCATCCACAACATATAAGGCAGTCTTACGGGAATCCTTTGTAAAAGAGCATTAGTCTCCCCCATTGCCCTGAGATGTTCAATCAGCTCAAAAGCTGTACCAAAAAACAGAGGAAAAAAGAACATCAGAAATACTGCATTAATTGACACTGATTGTTGTAATTACAGAGGCCAGAAACCCAGTACTATAGAGAGCATTTAAATTTATAAGCACGACGGAGAAAAAAAAGAAGCACAATACCTCACATTGATTAAACAATCTAGTTGATTGAGTTAAAATCTCCAGGCAATGAGAGGATTGAAACGAAACTTAAATTCTTAAGGCCCTTGACATAAACCAAGTAGCATATCTTAAGTGAAGAAGATGCGCAACAACTTCTGACCAGAAAGAACAGCAGAAGAGAGCTTTTATCGGCGAGTGAGTCAGTGAAATTTGCATCTAGGATGCTCATATGCAGCTTATGCAAACCAATAACCTACTTGGCATATTCTCATTCTGGCTTACTGCTCCTAGATTTCCTCCAAGAGAAAGAAATATAACTACCACCTTGACTTGACGCCCTCATATAAGCATTCTCTCACGTGCTGATAAAACATGTAGGGCTACAAAGCACTTTGTGCAAGAGCGTGAAGTAGCCCTGTTTTGGATTACTTGGGAGAATGGACAAACAGAGAGGCTTCGCAAAATTTTCAACTACAGTTTTTTTCTCAGATATTAATCATCGCCCCTAGACATTTATAAACTAGCAGTCACAATGAAGTCAAAACAGGACTTTCATAGTTGAGCTGTCATTTTCACACTGACAGAGATTTAAAAATAGCAACCACAGGCATCAAAACCAGAGCTCACCACTTTTATATCTCACTACATACTCATCCACGTCAACGCCTGGAAGAGAGAAACCTGCTCTAGTCAACAAATTACCAGCGTCTCGCACCTGAAATGCACCAATTAATGATTGCCAAGTAAAAATGTGATAACCGTAAATTGAAGGATCATGAATCATCTCTTTAACTGATAGTGTACATGGAACTGATATTCACTGTAGTTAGAAATGGCAACTACAGAGGGCATAGGACCCAAGACATTTATGCACAAGCCCATAAAGTGAAGCAGGCATGCAGGACTGCATCTGCCAAAATTATCTTACTCTCCAGAGAGGAAAGTACAACTTTGTGAATACAAACAAAGGACAAAAGTGATTTGAAGAGTACTTGTGCTAGAGGAGATATTCTTGGACTGATGCCTCCTTCACGTTCCATTTGTGCTATAGTGCATGCAATTCTCAGCTCCCTTGTAACAAGAATAAGAAAAGAAAAGAACCAATCAGAAATGGAATCCTTAAGGTAAAAATGAGATAAATAAACATATAAGAGAAAATTCAACAACTTTAAGGTTTCTCCACCCAAAATAGCTGCTAGAAAGAGGCCATCAGGCTTCAATGCCAGTTTACACTGTCAAAAAATAATAACAACTGTCTGAGCTTTGAATGAAAAAAGAGTTTCATGCATTACCATATCAGCAAAGAGATCTAGAATTAAAAAAAAATCTGTAAAAGAACTTTTTAAACAGCATAAAGAAACAAGGAATAAAGGACTGCCATCATCCCTGCCATGAGCCTTAACTTCCTTCAATAATCTCACAGTTATCATAAATCCGAATCAGTGATAACAAACTCACTCTCACCCTCCTAGGAGAAATATAGAATTCTGACAAGACCTGATTACAGATTATCAATTCTCATATAAGAAGTGGAGACTCAGTTGGTCTAGTTCTCTGGGCTATTTGATGGAAAGCTCTGAGAAGTTTTTAAATCAAGATAATTTGGCATTGGGCATTACACAATTTGAAACTTAAGCTCCAAGAAACTACTTTCTGGCCAGAAAATTAGCAGTGTGCCTCACTTTGCTCTGTCTTGTTTAAGTGACTTCTATTTATGCATGCAATGCATACTGAGACATCACTTTTATGGTGCCTCTTTTCTAATAAAACACAAACATCCACTTGCACATGTAACCCAGTTTGGTGTTCCTCCACAGCAGAATTTATTGGAAGGCCTATATGCTTGCATAATTCCTCTTTTCCTCTACCCTACATCACCATATAGATGGCATCAAGGAACTACATGATCAGATTGCACTAATGACAACAAAGAACGAGCAGACGCAAACCTGAATCATTGCTCCAGGAAGATCATTCGTCCAGTGTAGACCCAAACAACTGATGACCAGATCAAGAGAACTTCATGTCCAAAAAAGCAGAATGTTAGGAATTCAATTACTATTGCTTGGCCAAGTAAACAATGAAATAGAAATTATGTCCAGATCTACACCTTTCCTTCATAGGCAAAAACTCTTCATCACCAACAACATGCAGCATCTCAGTGTTCTTATCAGATTCATCTAGCTCTTGCTCTTTGCACTGTTGTATCATGTCACATGACATATCCATCATAATGAGCTTTTGAATGGCACCTTACGTCAGAAAAGGAATAATGTTCATTGTGTTACATGAATAGCATAAACAAAGTCTGCAACACATTGAAAATTTTTGCTTGTCTATCAGATACGTGATGTTCACTTGGTCAAGGATGTTAATAATTAAGTTTACTCAAAAATAAAAAGTAATGCTTCTAAATCATTAAGGAGCAGCATAATAGATTTTCATACATGCAAGAATGCTTATCTCCAACATGCAAACTGTAAAAGCACTTAATTTACGGGGAAAAAAGGTTCCTTAATCCGTAGCTGTATACAAAGTATACAAAAAAGAAGAGTACCGAGATACTAATAAAGATAGGATAAAGTGAATGTCATTAAAGGTAAGATAAAAAAACTCATGCACAGATCCTTTCTGCTCTACCGACAAAAAAAAAAAAAAAGGCATGTGTTTTGAAGGATTTACTTCCCATGAAATAAAAAACTGTACACATTCCTCATTCCAAAGTCCCCCTTCTCTGCCCAGAAATAAATAATGTTGATCAAAATATTCCAAGAACTGACATTTGAGGCTTCATTAGTATGTCCATCTACTCATCAAGAACGAGACCACTACTATGATCAGTCTATAGACAGTAAAGGCATGTCGTTACTGTAAGACAAACCACTTTGCTCAAATATTTGGAGAGGACCTCCGCAGTCAGTTTGCATTCAGATCCAAACAAAGGCATTAAGCATAACCACCATTCAACTGTTATTTCCGTAGCACCGCAAGTGTCCTGGCTAATTGGTGGAGGGGCAAAAGGGAATTGAACCTAAGACCATTTCATCTTGCTAAGGCTTGAGGACAAAACATTCTGTCTACATGCACAACAGAAGAGCAATATAGATTATGAACATCAGCCCTGTTTGTTTCATATATTCTTCCATCCAATTCAACATGGTAGGCTAAGAAAATATATAATCTCAGGCTAACAGGCTACAACAAGGAACCCACAAAAACTCGCTATTCCAATTTGCGAAGAAAAGGTTCATCCTAAACTGTGGGATCTCGTTCTCACGAGTTCATGTCCACACATGACAACCTAATGCGCTCTTAAGCGTCAAAGGTCAGCTGACGGTAAGCAAAGAGTCAATTAGAAAGCAAGCGCGGGTATTAAACACTCACCACGACCACGTAACAAGCGCCTGACAGCTTCCAAGGAACCACCCAAGCATAATGCTGTTGGAAATGTTTTCTTACAGTCCTACAAGAGGCGAGCACATTCACAACACAAGCACAATAATTGAGAAAAACTAAACTAAATGCAAACTGAAGAACGACTTCTCTCTCCCTCGTAACTTTCTCTCTGCCCAAAATTAAGTGCAAAAGAAAGGGGAAGCAATCTAATCAAGTACAGAGAATCCACTCTGCGTAGTTCCCACCTCCAAGCGATCCAACAAATTCTCCGCAACGGAATCAACGAAACAATCACCGGGACGCATCAACCACGCAGCCCGATCGCGCTGCCACACCGAATATTCCAACAACAAAAAAAATTAACTGACCAAAAAAAAAAATGGCGAACGATAAATTATCAACTTCTGAAACGGGCTGGCATTACTTGCTTCCGCTTGAGATCGCGGTCGAAGATCTTCACCCTCGAACCGTCGCCGCCGTCGGTGGAGAAGCAGAGGCGAGCGCCCTCCGATGCTCTGCCCGCTCCCCGCACGAAGAGTGACGGCGACCAGGTGGGACGGGCGCTCCCACCGGCGAGCAGGGACAAGCTTCTCATCGCTCTTCGCATTTTTCCTTGCGAAGGTGAATCGTCCGGAGAGTCGCCGAGGTTTCGGATTGGATTTTGCCGACTCTGGTGCTCTGCGAAGAAAGACGAAGCCTCCTTACGGGGCGCAGAGCGAGGGCGGTGGAGTGTGCTGGGGAAGAGCTAAGCGAAACGCAGAAAGGCCCGCCCGCTCACCGGCCGTGTCCGCAGGTGATAGTCGAAGGGCAAAAGACGGTGGCAGAATCGTAAACAGCATCGCTGTTTTTACGCTGACAAAATGAGCCTCTCGAAGTTATTAAAAATAAATAAATCAATCAAAAATATTTTTCGCCATACTAAATTTGTTTTTCATTAACTAGTTACTTTAAATTATATAACATCATTTTAATTTATTTTCTAAATCATTCGCTTTTCATGGAAAAAAACAAAACTCATAAGAAGCAAAACAACTAAAGTTTTGAATTTTAAAAAGAAGGTACTCCGTGATTAACAAAGTCATTTCCAACGGTGGGAAAATGTTCGAAACCCGCAATTGTTAACATCTTAAATGAGGGGCTATGATGTTGAGGTCATGTGTTAGTTTTCCTTGAGATATAAGACCCTCCGGTGCCATCCAGGCACAGAGGCAAGTGGTGGAGTCTTCAATTACCAAAGAAAAAACAACAAAGTCTTAATTGAGTTTATATTAAGAGACTTGGGATTCGAAACTAGAACCGAGTTGCAAGAGATTTTATATATGTTTTACTTGATTTCGCCATCACCCCACAATCGCCAACAGATCACCATCACCACTAGTGTCGCCGATCGTTGACCGTCGCCGGTCACCACCGCTACCTCCTCCAATCGTCGACCGAGCACCTCCGCTAGTCACCAAAGCAGTTGGCCGATCACCACTACCGTCATCGATTGCCAGCCGTCTGATCACCAGCAACACCGTTGGCCAGTGGCCGGTCACCACCACCGCCATCCAACCGATCATCGTTACCGCCACCGCCACCGCCAACCGGCCGGTCACCATCGCCATTCAAAAGGAAAATTCTATATTAAGAAATAATTTTTTTCATTATTAAAATTTTTATATTTTTTAAATAGAAATTATTTATTTTAAAGTAGAATTTATTTATCTTTATCAAATGTATTTTTTCCTCAAAAACCCATTCTAGAATATAAACAAACTGATCTATTTATATTTCAGAAATTAATTTCTAGATAGAAATCAATTTCTGGATTAAAATTGAATCATTGAGGCCCTTAGTATTGTCCACGTCCTTATGCAAAGTTATTGAGAAGTATAAAATTTTAAGTGATATTATTGCAGTAAAACATTATATAGAGATGCTGATAAATCGTAATGAACTTTATATATGTTACGTGGACTATAATTTAAAGTTACATTGAAACGTTAACAAGCGAAACATTAGTTTGATGAAATTCATTTTCATCTATTTTTACGTAGTAAGGTCCGCACTAAACATCCCCTAAAATAGATTGATTGAAAATATTTAAGTATATACTATTTTTATTGAGAAGAGAGAAAAAATTAGCAACGGCTACACATGCTTGAGTCCTTATGAGAACTAGAGCTCGACTCAATAACTTATTTAAGTTGCTTCAACTCGTAATGCAAAGTCGAATTCCAATTCAAACAAATGACAAATCAAAGCTGAAACTAATAAGCAACTTGGCCCTCCTGTTAGTTTTTTATTTATATTTTGTATCAGAGAGAATTTGATGCGGCTGCCATTTTCTCGATACGCCCCTCGACCTTTGCGCTAAATCACAAATCTACCCCTTGCAGGGTCCGAGCGGCGGACCGCACAGGCAGTCGTTCCCCGCAAACGACGCCGCGCCGAACTTCTTCGCGGCATCGGGGATTTTCCCACACAGATGGTTGTGGCTCACGTTCAAACTCTCCAAGCTCGACACCGCCTCCGGCACCTTCCCGTACACGAGATTCCTCGAAACGTCCAGCTGCTTCATCGTCTTCGGGATCCTCAGCGCCCCCATGTCGAACCTCAGCTTGTTGCCCGCGGCCCCGAAGCCCACCAGGAACTCGGTCCGGTTCAGCAGCCCCACCGGGCTGCCCGAGATTTGGTTCTCCGATAGGTCGATGTAGTCGTAGAAGTAGGTCTCCTTCGGTTTCCAGTCCTCCATCCTCATCTTGATCCCGCAGCTGCCCAGCTTGAGCGAGTATATGATCGGGGAAGAGGTGACCCAGGCCGGGATATGGCCCAGTTTGAACCGGTTGTGGGACAGATCGAGCGACTCGATCCCTTTGACGTACATTTGGGGGAAGGGGTCGACGAGGAGGTTGCGGGAGAGGTCGAGGTTGAAGATCTTGGTGAGGTTGGCGAAGCTCTTGGGCACGACGCCGTGGAACTGATTCGACGACAGGTCCAACGTGTCGAGCGCCCTGAAATTCCCGAGGAAATCCGGGATTTGTCCCCTCAGAGCATTGTGGCCGAGCTCGAGATACGCGAGCGTTGGTGCTAGCCCCGAAAGGACCGCCGGAATCTCCCCGGATAATTTGTTGTGCGACAATCTGAGGATTCTGAGGTTGGGCAATGACCCGAGATAGCCCGGCAAGGGTCCGGTGAGCCGGTTCCGGTCCAGGCTCAGCACGTTCAGGTTCTTGAGGCTTCGGATCCCGACTGGAATGGCTCCGGAGAGGGAGTTCCCACCGAGTTTCAGCTGAGTCAACCCAGTCAGCTCCGAGATGGAGCCCGGGATCGGCCCGGTGAACTCGTTCCCCTCCAGGCTCAGCGCCTGGAGACCAGCTAGCTTCCCGATGGCGGCCGGTAACTGGCCCGAGAGCTTGTTGTTCTCTATGTACAGGAACTTGAGCTTCGGCAAGCGGAAGACGAGGTCAGGGAAGGGGCCCGTGATGTTCTTCAGGTCCAGGAGGTAAATGCCGTCGAGGTCCTGGAGCTTGGAGAGGGAAGGCGAGATGGTGCCGGACAAGTAGGCGGCGGGGCGGTCCGGCTGGCCGGAGACCCAGATGCTGGTGACCCGGTCGCCGGACAGGCACGTGACGCCATTCCAAGCGCAGCAGTCGGTGCCGGGCTTCCACGAGGCGAGGATGCCGGAGGGATCGGCAGTGACGGCGGACTTGAAGCCGAGGAGGCCGGTCTCGTCGTTGGGGTGGCAGGAGGCGGCGGAGGCGAGGTTGGGGCAACGGAGGACGATGAAGAGCAGCAGCAGAGGGAGTGCGAGTGGGGGAGGAGGCTTCATCCTCTGCTCCTGGTTTTTGCTGGGGTTGAACGGGAGATATGAGGGGATGGATAGGGACAGGGATAGGGGAAGGAATGAGAGTTGGCGTTGCTTCTTGCTTCTTTCTTTATACGATTCTGGGGGTAACTTAAATAAGCGGCGCACCGGAAGGTGAGTCCACGATGTCGTGCGGATTTTGACTCCGGGCCTCACGGTCAAATGGAGGAGAAGCCGACAAGGAACTTGCCTATATGGCTTTGGCTTATCCCCATACTCGGTGAGCGGCAGCAGTGGCCATGGACGCGCTAGAATTAGACAAGTGGGGTGGTGGGGATGGCACGCATGCCGGGTCACGGTATGTCAAGATCAAAGGTCCATCTCGAAATTAATTAAGTTTAAAATTATTTTCTTCAAAATAATTGATTGTGTCGTTTAAAATAATTGATTGATAATATCTTTCTCGTTGTTAACCACGATTTATGCCTAAATATATTCGTGAAGAATGTAAATATTTTTCGTTCATTTGATTTCGTCTACAATGCAAGTGATTATTGTCAAGAAAAATATTTTTCAAATTAATTATTTTTTACGAAATAAACGAAATCTTATGTATAAAATAAGCATATTATATGATATATCGAATATCCCTTTATAGCTCTTCATATAAGCTATACTATGTTTATTAAGAGGGATGAGTAAGGGTGACCAAAGTTCCAAAGTTGAAGAGAGAACCAAAGAATCGGACTGGTGGGAATCATCCGATTTCAAATTTCAGGTTATGTATATTGGATTTTAGGTTATAAAACAAAAAAAAAAAATTTTGATGAGTAGGTTTCAAATTTCAGGTCCAGCTAAGGACGGGAGAATAAATTTTTCAAAGTAGGATCATGTTTGGATGGAGGGAGGGAAAGGAATATGGGGAATGGTCCAATCCATTTTGTACAAATCTAAGATCACTTAAAATCTTGTTTAAATATAGAGGGTTTCAAAATGATTTGGGCTAAGGGTGAGCACAATTGACCGCTCAACTCGAACCGGCTGGGTTGGTCCAGGTTGGTTCGGTTCTTCCGAGTTTTGGTTTAATCCATGATTCCTAAAAATTGAACTGGTTCCTAGGTGGTCTGGTTTCGGTTCGCCCTGGTCTTTAGGAGAGCAGACCAGGATCGAGCCGCTTAAACCGGATTTATAACTGGTTCAGTTTGAAGTTTCCCTTTCTCTGACTCTGAGTTATCTCTCTCGTTCTTCCCTCCCTTAGCCCTTCTCATAACAACTAAACAACCTTAATTGGCCTCTTCCTCTCTTCATGCTCTAGACTTGTTCTCTTCTTGTTCTTTTTTGTGTTTTGGTTAGAAAGAGTAGTTCAGTCCCATCAGAGTACTTTGTTTTGCCCCCAAATAGATGTTGCTAAGAAAAGAAGTTACAGAGAATCATGTGAACAATTGCTTCTTATTGGTCTCTACACTGGTTGGTACACCGGGCATCTTGGTCGGCTACTCCATAAAATAGGAGTGACATCGAAAGGCATGCTTCATTGTTCAAGGGCTTGCTTGACCTTCACAGTTTTTACAACTTAGCTTGTACATTTGTAGGATCTTCGAAGGTGATGAAGTATAAAATTATTTTTATGTTTATTAGAGCTGGACATTCAAAATTTCAAAGATCAAGATTACGTGAACATACCCACCCAGCCTAACTGGTTAGGGTAAACTCGAACTTCGTTGAGGTCTTGGGTTCGATTTCTCAGGGAAACACTTGTGATTTAAGTGGGAAGCCATGGCGGTGGGTTGTTATGCTAGTTTCTCCTGATAAATAGTCGAGGTGCGCGCAAGCTGGCTCGGATATTTCGGTTATAAAAAAAAAGGATTCCGTGAACATTAAATAGCTGATCATAAAAACAAACAAGCGCTCAAGAACCAATCAAAAAAAATAAGTGTTTCAAATTTTCCCGATCCCCTTGGACCGCCCAAGAATTGGACTGAATTGGTTGGTCCGGTCTAGTCCTAGAACTAGTTAGTTCGGTCTCCGATCCTATCAGTTCGATTCCTGGTTTCATGGGGGGATTGGACTACCCGGAGAGTCGATCACCCCTAATTTGGGCTTTAATAATTAATAAATAAAAACATCGCATTTTCAGGAATATTCAACTCCAGAATATATTGTAGATGATTAATCGGAATTAGATTTTTAACCCAATGGATAGGTCCATCTATCTTCCCCTTTAAGAATCTTAATAAGTTATCAGTTGAAGCCATTTCATTTGTAATGCGGGATTGTTTTCCCAAATCCAAATAGTTAGATTTCACCCTAAGCAGATTCGAATCAATGAATAGGTTAATAATCTTAATTGGGCTACCCATTTCGGTAAATATATCCGTATATATTTTGGGAACAACTTTTACAAAAGGTAAAGTGGATATAAAATTATCATGCACAGTGTATATAGGGCCCCCTCTTTTCAATAATTCTTCGATGACCCTCATAGATATATAAGCGTCTTTTTGATGAATAAAGTTTGCGAAAGTAGACACTTGAGTTTTGCGCGTTTTATTCTTCTTGTTTGCTTATGCTTTTTTTACATATATTTATAAATGTAATTCTCCCCCTTGATCTTCCCTCATTAAAATTTCGACAGTATCACAACTCGATCCCTTCAAATTCTTTCTCTTCTCTTCCCTCGTAATTTTTCATATCCCTCATTTTCCAATCTAATCACTTCTTCCAATGTCCGAACTAAGCGTCAACGCAATGATTTTGTAGATCCGTTTGAGTAAATCGAGCATTGCGGTTTGCTCCCTTGCACGTGCCTCGTGCTGTGCTAGGCGGATGTGCTGTATCGGCGGGCCGGACTCAGCCCGCTGATAAATGGGCTGTCCATGGTTGTGCCGGCCCGGCCCGGCCCACTTCACCCCCAATATTGCTCGGCCGAACAAAGAGAGGGGGTTTTACCGTTTCTTTGCCTCCTCCTTCCATCTACCAGCAAAAAAGCAAACTTAAATCGGGGAGCACTTGCTCTTGACCTTTGTGTTGTCCCCTGAACTCGAATTGATCTCTCGTCGTCAGTTTCCTTTTAAAGTTTGGTTAATTTCACGGGAAACAAATAATCTAAAAGATGTTTTTTTCTATAAATTAATAATTTGTATCATTTCTACAAATGAAGAAAAAAATGTGTTTTCATTATTCATGAAGATGTTAGGATGTAAGTTATGTCAGAAATGAAATCATTTCTCTTTAATTAATTATTTCAAACAATCTTAATAATATATTTTTTGAATCATTAATTTTCTAAGAAAATATTGTCCTCATTTTTCAGTGTTTAATTAGCTTAAAATGAGTTAATGGAAAGCCTATACTTAAACTCAAGAAAATGATTTATTTTTTGAAAACTCGAATATCATTTTCTAACATGTGATTATATATCAATGCTTGTAGACAAACATTTATACTTTGACACAAAAATCTCAACGTTAGTTCTCTAGTCCATCAAATTTAGGCTCATGCAACAAGTGCCCACCCTTGGCTCCATCAAGGGCGAGCCTTGATCCCCTTGTGCCCATATCCGATCTAACAACAGCCATGTCCACATCTATAAATGTAGTGCTTGGGTCCTCAACGCTCGAGCTTTGCTCCCAACTTTCAAGCTCGAGTCTACAATGCTTGTGCACGAGTCTTCAGTGTTTGAGTTAAGATCATTGATTAGTGAAACAATCGTTCTTATACGGTTTTTTTTTAATATAAGTAAAATTATTTTTATATTTTTTCAATTCAAATTTGTAATTATTGTTTATTAAACTTTTTTTTTCTCTTTTTGCTTCTTCCTCGACTGGTAGTGGTCACGGTCACCGCATGCTGCCACCTTCGATCATTGACTAGCAATGATGGTGGGATTAGTGGAAGAAGAAGGAAAAATAATGAAATGAAAATAAAATAATAAAATATAATTTTTTTAGTAGTTTGCCTCGAGAGAATCAAATAAGACTCTTGGTACTAAACGGCAGAAAATATTTTTAAATTTATTATTAGGTTTTTTTCAAATTTATTTTTGGGTCCTAACTGAGCATCGAAAAATACTTTCATTTTTCTAGAAAATGATTTATTGCAATAGATTTTCCAAAAAATGCTATATTATCCACAAAATTATCCTTTTTTTTAATTACTCTTGTTTTTTTGTTGTTGTTTCCTCCTTCTTCTCCATCACTCTGACACGACCACCACCACCGTGGAGCTTGGCATGGAATCCATGGCCTCCGCCATTGGCGTCTTCGTTTCCATGTTCCACTTCCTCGCCACCATCCCCATCTCCTTCGTCAAGCGATTCCTCCCTGGCCGGCTCGTGAGGGACGAGCTCGAGCCTCGCCAGATCAGGGAGCACGAGGCCCCGCCAGGGTTCAGCAAGCGCGATCTAGCTCGCTCGCTCGCTCGTCGCTGACTCGCATCACGAGGCCAGGACGCGGAGAGAACCCAACTCAACCGTCGCGTTCCTCGTGAAACCGACGTCCGCGAGAGAGCCATCGAAGGGCAAAGAGCGAAGCCTGGTGCTGTTAAGTGGAGATCCTAGAATGGTGGGGCTCGTGCACGAGTTAACAAAAGCAATCGACGAAGCCCCGACTGGGAGACGACGGAGAGGGGGGCGGAACGGCGCCGAAGAGGCGCGCTCGACACCGGATCGTTGGGCAGCGATGAGACGTAGGGGAGGCACGGGGACAGCAGGACGATCTCACCGGTGCAACCGTTAGGCGTAGGAGGCGGCGGTGTTGGCGGCATTGTAGCGGCCGCTCAGAGGAGGAAGAGGAGGAGCAAAGGAAGATGGTTACGATGGTTAACCAACCACTGGGCTTGGAAGAAGGAGAAAATGAAAGGCAGAAAAATAAAATAAAATTCGAATTCTAAAAAATATTTTTAAAGAATGAACGTTTCGCTAACTAAGCACCGAAGTTGAGCACTGAGAACAAGCCCATGGCCTTGGTGAACCCGGGCCCAAGTGCCAATGACTAAAGCTTGGGGGTCTTGTTCAAGACTTATTCGGATAATTATTCAATAAAAAATAAGATTTTTATTTTCGTCTAATTAAGATAAATTTAGAAAAAATAAAGATTTTCGTTATTTGTGGATCTCTAGGATAAAATGCAGTAATTCAAGAAAATATAGTATTCAATATTGGGCATTTGAGTGGCCTGATTTCGATGGACTTAGGTGTAGACACTGATAGTATTAGGTTTGGTTTTCGATGGATCTTGATTTAGGCGTTGGAGACTAGTTTCTAAAAGTCAGAGCCTAAATATCAAAACAACCCAACTTCAACTCCACTCAGATGACCTCCACACCACTCTAATCAAGCAAAATGTAAATTTTAAAAGACTTGGGATTTAACAGGGCACCAACTCTAGAATTAGAGAGTAAAATGAATATTTTCCGCAGTACATTGTCTTCTAATTAATTCAGGGTACAGGGGAAGAGCAGAGATTTGGCGGTGTAATATAATGGATTGGAATCATGTTATTGTACGTCAAATACATTTTAATATCGTAACATACATTAGGATCGGGGAATAATAATAATTAATTATTTTGAATGAGGTCAAGCAAGCTCGTGCCTGATGACGAACGCGCCTTCGCAACTACCACAAACCATAAGCGGGAGGTGGAAAAAAGAACAAAAGATAAAGAAAAAAGAACAAGGAACGAGAAAGGAGGGGAATAATTGCGTCACTTTCTACTTCTTCTGCTGTGTTTAATGGGCTGATCAAATTCGATTCAGAATAAAATAAGAATCCTTCCCTGCCGCGATCCAGAGAGGAGAAGAAGAAGATTGGCATCAGAGGAGGCGGAGGAGACCGGACGGAGAAGAAGACGACGACGAGAGACACCGCCCCGCCCCAATTCAACCGGTCCGGCCACCGTCGGTCACCGTCAACCTCCCTCCTCGCCATTTCGGAGATCTACCGGGCAGGATCATCGATCCGCGTCTACACGCGCACATACGCCGATCGACAACCGAACGAGTATTGATTTCGATTAGCGCAAATCCGATGGCTCTCAACATGAAGACCCTGACCCAAGCCCTGGCCAAGGCCGGCGCCGTGATCGAGAAGACCGTGCAGACGACGGTCCAGGAGGTCACCGGCCCCAAGCCCCTCCAGGACTACGACCTCATCGACCAGATCGGCTCCGCCGGCCCCGCCCTCGCCTGGAAGCTCTACTCCGCCAGGGCCTCCCGCGACTCCGCCCGCGCCCACCAGTACCCCCAGGTCTGCGTTTGGGTCCTCGACAAGCGCGTTCTCTCCGAGGCGCGCGCGCGCGCCGGGCTGTCCAAGGCCTCGGAAGACGCCTTCTTCGATATTGTCCGGGCGGACGCGGCGCGGCTGGTGCGCCTCCGGCATCCCGGGGTGGTCCACGTGGTGCAGGCGCTGGACGAGAGCAAGAATGCCATGGCAATGGTCACCGAGCCCCTCTTCGCGTCTGTCGCCAATGCGCTGGGCAATTTGGAGAATGTTCCGAAGGTTCCTAAGGAGCTCAAGGGCATGGTTCGTGCTTTTGTCCTTTTCTCCTCATTTCTTATCAGTTGTAGGCACTAGTGTAAGTGCGTTCGATCGTTGCATTTTACGTACTTCGAAAATTAGGTGTTGTAAATGTTACTCGTGTCTCCGATCACTTGCTTCTTGCAACCATCGTTAGGTTTTACTTGCTCGATCTTATATTTAATTTGTTCTTGGTGATCCTCAGTATCGAATAAGCTGATTGCATAGTTTACATTGGCACGACTCAGCTAGGACCTCTTTTCGATTACTAGTTTGATAGGATTTCATACAGAAATTGAGCCAGAAGGAGCGTTTCTAGTGTGCAAGCCTCCTGTCAATCACGGTTTAGGAGAGGGTAAGCTGGATAGCAGTTTTATAGGAATATTTACAGAAAGTGAGTTAGAAGGAGCGTGTCTGGTGCACAAGCTTCCTGTTAATCTTGGTTCCTGAGTGGGTAAGGTGAATGCCTGGAACATGTAAGGGAAGAGTGTTCCCCTGGTTCAGATGGGGATGCGAAGTCAGGAACCCACTATATTTATGAGACACTAATGACCATTTTGCATGTTTTTAATTATATGCATATTGTCTTCTCTGAGGATGGCTACTAATATTTTCAATTATCCTTACAAGAAACTTCTGCTTTTGGATTGAGCATGCCTATTTAAGAAGGCATATAGATTTCCATAACTCCCTCTTTTTTGGCTCATCTTCTTCAAGTTCCAACCAAAATTCTCGCTTCCGCTTTGTCAACTCCTGCTCTCGCGGGTGCTTCCCTGGGGATCCCAGATGAGGGAACTGTCCACGTACGATGCATTAGTACCAGCTAGGATCTATAGAGGTCTGGATGTAAATTAGAAGATATTGGTCTAAAAAAATTGCAAATTGAGGAGGGGCTTGGTGTTTCATGTCTTTCTATGACTACGTTTTTATCTTCTCTCGACTTAGTTAATATCTGTCTGCTTTGCAGGAGATGGGTTTGTTAGAGGTGAAGCACGGTTTGCTACAAATAGCGGAATCACTGGACTTTCTCCATAACAATGCACGTCTCATACATCGGTCAATATCTCCCGAGGTTAATTTTCTGGGCACAATTGCTTTTCCCTGTACTTGCCTCAGGGATTGCTTGGAAGAGAAACATGATCTAGTTTTGAGTTATTTCGTCTTTGTTGAATTATGTTACATGACTGTCTTTTATTGCTTTATCTTTAAAATTAGAGCTAAGAGGACTTTTTGGCTGAGTGCTATCTTTGTCTTTTCTCGGGTGTGTGCTTATTTCTTGTCACCACTAGTTATTGACATGATAGTCGCCCTCTATATTGTATGTGAAGTCTTATGTGATAGGCCTTATTTTTATGTAATTGTATAACTTTCTGTTCTCCCAAATTCTTGTCTTACTGTCTCCGTATTATGCTTTCCAGGGGATCTGCACTTGCCAATCAATATTTGCCCCTTTTCTGTAGAAAATTTTTCCTTTATTTTAAATGGTCGATGTATCTATGCTTCTAAGTGCAATTATGTAATTCTTCTCTTTAATCCAGGATTAAAGAATAGTAGATGGGTTTTGGACATGCAATAGTAATTTCTCAGAACATTATTTTTGCAGAATGTGCTTATTACATCAAGTGGAGCTTGGAAGCTTGGTGGATTTGGTTTTGCCATTTCCTCAGACCAGGCCTTGGGGGATTTATCTAGTCTGCAACCCTTCCATTATTCCGTAAGTGGATAATTTAATAAGATGAGGACTGAAGGAAACTGACTTATGATTTTATATCTCTATTCTTTGATAGATTGACATAAATGGACATGTAAACGCTGCACATTCCTTTCCTTAGATTTGATCCAACAATAGACAGTGGTGAAAGTTGCATATCTTTGTTCCTTTGTTCATGGTGATTTTACTAAATCTTGACTGTTAGTGCATGATTGTGTTTTTGTAGTTCCTCTCCACTCGATTCTTGCTCTCTTGCTCCCTCAACCATTCTTGATCTAGTACTTAATAATGCAAAAATGCGCAAATAGACGAAAAATTTACTTATATGGAAGTCATGACAGTATTATGTGGCATAATTCTTGCATTTTGTTCAGAGTGTTATTGCGGATATTAATATGATGGCATTTGGTTACTTAAGCCAGCTTTTGTAATTCTCGTGCAGGAATATGATGTTGAGGATTCTGTACTGCCCTTGCAGCCATCACTCAATTACACTGCTCCTGAACTGGTCCGGAGCAAATCAGCTTCAGCTGGCTGTGCTTCTGATATTTTTAGTTTTGGATGCCTTGCTTACCACTTAATTGCTCGCAAGCCTTTGTTTGACTGCCATAACAATGTCAAAATGGTACTTTTCTTATCAAACACTGGGCTTTTCCTTCTGTCTATGTTGCCAAAGTGTGCGCTTGTGAAGGGGGGATTGATGGCCATACAAATTTCTATGGGATCAATCTCGATTTATGTTGCTCTGCTGAGGCCTTTTGCTCTTGGTGTGCTATATGCAGTATATGAATACCTTGACATACTTATCAAAGGAAGCTTTCTCAACCATTCCTGCTGAGTTAGTTCCTGAGTTGCACAGAATGCTTTCAGCAAATGAATCTTTCAGGCCTACAGCACTTGATTTTACAGGTCCTTACTTGCTATTGTTTTGAATAGTGGTTATGTATCGGTGAAAAAGTGGAGATATACAAAATCTGAAGAAACGATTTAATGGCTAGCAAAGGAAAATAATTGATCTTCACTTTGTGGTTTCTGTTATTTGTACCATCAATAGTTGGTAGGGCTAAGATATCTACTACAGTCTGTTGTCATGTGAAGGGAATGGTAATTTTTGAATTGATGGAGGAATTTTATGCCCTGTATTTTGAAGGTCCTCTGACCCCAAGAGAGATGTCCTATTAACGATGAGAATAGAGGTCCTCTCTTTAGTTTCTGATTCTCTGTTTCTCTTGTGAATTAATTTGGCATTCTTCTTCCCCAAAATGAGACTAGTTAGATAGGGAAGGTCCCTGGAAGAAAGCAGAAATAGAAACTATAGTTTGTCTATAAGATGGGCTTCTGGTAATTAAGTGACAAAGAAGCATTTTGGCTTGAAGTGGAGTGATTGGCCATGTGTACTCCTTTGAAGCTGGGAAAAAAGCAGTAAAGTTGGAGGCATTAAGTAGTTGTTAACATGGGTTATATGGGGGCAAGCTTCTTATAGATTTTCCTTTGGAGTTTCTATGCGCATGAGCTACCACTTATTTGCGAAAGTGAATTGTTTACTCACAAAAAGATGTTGTAGGACATATTTTTTTGGCCAATTACAGCTTAAATGAACTCCATATCCTTTATTTGTATGTTAACCTGATTCTTTAACTTTTTAATATTCAAATTCTTCTTTGGCAGGTTCTTCATTTTTTCGAGATGACACGAGGTTGAGAGCACTTCGCTTCCTTGACCACATGCTTGTATGAGTATTTATAATATATTGTCGACCTACTCTTAGCTGGATAGTTGAGTTAGAATAAGATTGATGTACGAATCATGATGAATCTTGTGTTCCTGCAGGAAAGAGACAATATGCAGAAATCTGAATTTCTGAAAGCATTATCAGATATGTGGAAGGATTTTGATTCTCGGGTTTTGCGGTATAAGGTTTGATTTTTATTGGGTGTTAAAAAATAATATGCGGCATTGACTGCTATATCTATATTTTGCTGTAGAAATTTGTGGATTAGCTTCCAGCTCATTTAGTAATTAAGGTTATTTCAATGAGACAGTTCCTGTACGTAATGTATATACTGTCTCTTATGAATAGATAATAGCAGTGAATGTCGTTTTATCGATACAGTTCCCATCCCAATACCTATTCTAAATTTGGCTATTCAGATGTAAATTGAGGACATGTGGTGTCTCCTTATCATTTTTCCTGGTAAAAGGGATATATGAATATATGATTTTATTAATTCTCTCTCTATGAAACCCAAGAAAGATTGTATTTGAGGTGTTGAATCTCCTTTAGTATTATGATTCTTTGGATGATGGGCAATTTGGTTCATGTCTACTGTGGTGACAGTTCCTTGATTGAAGTTCCTCTGTCTCGTCAACAGAAAAAAAGTTCATATAGTGAGTAATTCAAAACCTAGATGCTGTTATTTGCTTAAAGAGGAACAGAGTAAAACTAAGGTTCATAGCCCTGGACAAACTTCTTCCTTTTGGTTTGTAAGCAAATGAAGAGGGGAGAAAGGTTGGCTGGAGACAATCTTTTCATTGTTGGCTGAGTCTGTTTTCTTAAATATTCTATGTTCGGGTGAACGCCATAAAGAATTCCTAGTTCATCTGACCCTTGGATTTTCAACCCTAGTTTTCTGTAACTTGGCTTTAGTTCAATACATCTTTTCCCTTTTTCTGAGTCATTTTTTTTTTAATTATATCCATGCAGGTTCTTCCACCGCTTTGTGCTGAACTTCGGAATCTGGTGATGCAACCGATGATACTGCCCATGGTTCTTACGATAGCAGAGTCTCAGGTACTTGGCCTTCTGTCTTTAACTTTAGGAACAACTTTTGTATGGTAAAGATGTTGAGATGCTAGTTTTACAGATTGGCTGCTTTTTCTGTAATTACCAGGCATAGTCCAATAAGTGCCAAATGTCAATCATGGAGATTTCTGACTTTGAGTTCCTGTGGTTTCGTGTGGCCTTTTTATTGTTTTTTGCATACATTGTCAAGAAAAGCCAAAATGAAGTCTTTCTTTTCCCTCAAAAGTGAAAGCTTATGAACCGAAAAAATGAAATGAGTTAATGGATAATGTGACTTATTTGTCCTCTGATGAAACTAAATTTGCTTTGTATGAAACAATAATTAAGTATGAGATTGGGGCTCACTCAACTGCAACTGAAAGATTTGTCTCTTCATTCACAGTTGATTATACCAAAAACTATGATGAGTTAATATTTATAGCTGTGGCTGATATAGGCAAGAAGCTATCTACAATAATCCTTGTCTCTTTTACTTTGTGAGTAGCAAATTGTGCTTATCTGGCATCGTGAATAGATTCCTTGGATCTTTTTGATTTCAAATCTTCTGAATATATTGCACAGCATATTTTTTTCTTTCTTTTTCTGGGAAAGATCATGTTTTAATGAGAAGTCAGTAGTTTTTTCAATGCCAACCTAGAGTGTTAATGCAATATGTTTCACATGCTAGACATTCAGAAAATGTTGGTCTCTCTGTTTCTGCATTACATTTTCAAAATGTCTATAAAGAAGATGAGAGCTTTAGCTTTAGATGTTGGATCCTTTGATGTAAATTTACATTGGGTGAATAGGTGCAGGATTGAGAACTGAATAGTTAAATATGAAGATTGTTGGTAATAATACATAGTTTTTTCTTTAGTTTTAAGCCTTATATGTAGTGCAGAAGAGGAGAAGAAATTATCAGAAACATTGAGTAGGCAAAGTGCAATTTCTCATTTCTCTCGTTATTTTACCGCATAAAGAAGAATTTTGGAGAAGAGAGCCCTCTCTGTGAATCCAAAGGTAGAATGAGAATTTTACGAGGAGCAGACACATTCTGAAAGTGAGGGAAGGAGCAAGCAAGCTGAACTTCTGTCTTCATGTTTTTTACAGGGCCAAATACAAGAAGTACAAACTTTATATCTGACATTGGCATAAATCAGCAATTTGTTTGTTATATACTACTTTAGTTAGAGCTGAGTTTTGAAATCTCAATTTGCTTGCTGGATTCTGGATCGTTCTGTCACTTTGTACCAGCTGGGACCAGCCTGAAGGAAAAATTGTAGTTTCTCCATCTTGGCTATATTAAAGGATAAAACCTCCTTTGGTCTAGGATCATGATCTATGTAGCTTGTCCCGATTTTTGTACTTTTATGTCCTAGGTCGCCAGAATTCTGGCCTTTGCTGACCACTTACACCATTGCTAGAATGTACAATAAAATCTGAACTAGCCTATTGTAATTCATAATACTGCACTATACAAAATCTTCTCAAGCTTTTGAAACTAGAGAAATACTTAGCAAGTAGTTTTGTTGTCCTTGATTTGTGGTTGTTCTGCTAAATTTGCATTCCCTTGTGTGTTTGTTTGTGTGTGTTCATGCAAAGGGTGAACAAGAATTTATGCTAAGCGCGATGCATATGTGTACATGTGCATATATTCATGTGTCTGGGTGGATGTCAGCTTCTGCCAAAGTATATGTGGTGAAAGCTATGATTTATTGGATAGCGCATGTTCTGAGACCTTGTCAATTCCTTTTGTAGGATAAAAATGATTTTGAGTTATCTACACTTCCAGCACTCGTTCCTGTCCTCAGTTCTGCTTCTGGTGAGACACTGCTGCTACTCGTGAAGTACGCAGACCTAATTAGCAACAAGGTAATTATTAAGTAAAATGTGGAATTGAGATTTCTCTTTAAACATATTATACGTTGAAGAGGAACTTCTCCCGTTGGAGATGATAATAAGTGTCATAACTGGATTAATCTCTGGTTTGTGAACTGGTTCGTTGCTGCAAAAAGAGATTGAAGGAAGCTGCATGAAAGATCTCTAATGTTTTTCCTCTTCCAAATTAAGCAGCATTCTTTGGGTGGAGGAAGGAGGAAGACACACACACACACAATTCAATTCTCTTCAATTTTGGATAAATCACTTCTTTTGGTGTAGCACTCGCACCCCTTGCTTTTCTTTAATGAATCTTCTCTCACTTACCATATATAAAAGGCAGGAAAGTGCAGATCATAGTAAGTTGCAGTTGATAAGGAAATAATTTGCCCATACATCTCTTTAGTTGGCTTTGGTTCCTTAACTTTGTATTTCCCTTTCCATGTCAAGCGTCATGGGTCATCTAAACCCAATGAATTACCATAAAATCTGGTCTTTAACTTGCTTAAACTGTTATTGGGGATATACATGAAGGACATCATTTTATGTTGAACATTACTGTGTATTTGTCCAGGAAGTTTGAATTTCTCTTTTGTTTAACAGCTTTACAAGTCTTCTTTTATAGGGATTCTGTTAGTGGTAATTGACTTTTTTTGTATCTGCTAACAGTTAATAACAAATTGATTTCTTTCTATGACTAGATTTCTTTCCACTTAGGAAGTCGGCTGGCCTAATGCGTGCTAACAAAATGGACAAATTATAGCCTTTCTAAAAAACTAGCTCTCCAGTCTCACCAGGCTTAGCTTAATGTCTTTTGACTCTATCAAATTACCACATGCGGACTTGTGAAAGATAGGTCAAGTCATTTCTTTATGCAACCTGGGGATTGTGAAATTTATTTAGATGTATAAATAAATACTGTCCCTCGATATTAGGTTTTCTGAGGAACACTAAATTTTGTATGTCCTGATATTTGATATCTCTTGGTTTCTATACCTTTATTTCTTCTTTCATGTATACGCCTTTGATCATGACATTGGCCTGAATGTCATTGTAGACTAGTCAGGAGCAGTTAATATCTCATGTCCTGCCATTACTGATTCGAGCTTATGACGATAATGATGCTCGCATACAAGAGGAAGTTCTGAAAAAGTCTGCAAATCTTGCCAAGCAGCTCGATATAGCGGTAATTGCCGCTTTACCCTTATCGGCAGAGCTACTTTTGCTACATTTTTGTTAAAGCTTCTTGCAATATGGCATTCAAATAGCCTTGTGTGATATGGAATTCATGTGGGAATGAAAGACTAAGTGGCTGTTTAGACAATTAAAGTTGCTCAATCACTTTAGGAGAAGTATGGGTAAAATATCTCAATTCATTTAAAATGGTGCTTCTTAGTAAATCCTTTTATGTTGTGGTTAGAATTTTTTTTTTTTCATTTTCTTGCTGTTTCATTACTTATTTTTTTGTGATAAGGTTACTGATACACACAACTTTCTTTCCTTACATGTCTCATTGATATTTTGCTTAAACTATTCAATTAATTTACTCATGTTTATGCTAGAAAAATGAGGGCTCATCTAGTTTTATATTGGACATCGCATAGAGGAGTCTCATTAGGGTGAGTCCAGTTGCACAGTTTAGTACTCGAGCTAAACTTCTCTCTTGCATGCACAGCTCCATAGTCATCTCAAACTTGGTTTCACAAGCTCGACCAACTTCATTAAGTTCTCTATTAGTTCAAACTCGTATGGGCTCAGACTAAATTAAAATATATATGTATATATATATTTTTATTTCTAAGCTCATTTGAGGCTTGAACTGAGTCGTGAACTTGAACTCAAATTTCAAAATATCATATAAACTTGAAAAATAAAGATCATGCTTGTTTGTAATACTTATGATTAAAATAAATTAATGTTTTATTACTCGATTAGGCTCACTGCTTGAGTCAAGCCTTATCAAGCTCGAGTTCAAAGAGATTGCGAGATAAAATCAAGTAATATACGCGTCAGACTCAAGTAGCTTACGAGTAACTATGTTAAGTTACCATCCATCTGAGTTTTCCTTGAAGATATCTGGTTAGGGAATTCTCCATAAATGAAGGCCTCTTAAGGTTATTTTCATGCTTTGGAGGTTGTCTGGGAAAGTGTTTTGACTATCGACAGTCTCAGGAAATGAGGCTGCTGTCTGGTGAAGGAAACCTATTCTCTTTGTGAGAAGGATTGCATCATGCCTAATTTTGGTACATTTGTAATTTGGGGCTTGGAAAGTTTGATCAGAAAAGGAAGAGAGGAGCACTGGACTTTGGATAGTATAGGTCCGGAGCAATAGCAGATGTTTTGATGAAATAGTGGCACATAATTCTAAGCAAGTAAAGTGGATTGTTGAATAGGTTTTTATTATTATAAATATTTCCACATGGGCTTCTGGAAGACTGAGCAGTAGGCTTTCCAGCTGTACTCAAGTAATCACTCATGTAGTCTAGCCATACTGTGATCTTATGTCCTTTTCAAAACTGAAAGTTGAAAAGTCACACCTTAAACTGATCTCTTTTTGGACTTAAGTTCTATGTGGCTCACTGCACAGTCAGAATTCAATTGACCTTCGTGTGATGTATCTAGTTATATACCCGATTGATTGGACAAGCAACCAAATTCTATGTTTAGAACTCATGAGGGTTTCACTAAAACTCTTTGTGATATATCCTGGCCGACATGCTAGCATATATAGATTTTTGGATGTAATTCACTTATGTTGCTTCTTTGTTGCGGAATCGTATGCTGTTTGATTGCGGGATTTTGCTGCTGGGAAGCATTACATGTTTGTGGGTATTAAAGAACATTCATCAACCGATAGAGGAATTTTTCATTTGCTTAGAGTGACTCCATTTTTTTTTTGTTGGGGTATATGGAAGTTCATGAACAGTTACTGATGATGTGTGTTGGCAGCATTAGTGCTTTCTGCTGTAGATGCTAATTTCTTGCTATTTTATGCAGCTGGTGAAGCAAGCAATTTTGCCTCGAGTTCATGGCCTAGCGCTTAAGACAACTGTTGCTGCGGTATGTACTTTTAACATGCATCCTTTAAAAAAGTATGTGGTCATACTCAGATTTGTCACCAATAAATTATTTTCTTTGTCTGGACTCATTGTATTGACTCTTTTACTCTTATCCAGATTCATCAGTTCATTTTTCTTTTCTTTTGGGAGTATAAAATGGAAAATTCATTAGAAGGGTATCGCGGGCCTGACTCAATGACTTTTCTATAACGCAACAATTTTCATGTGAATCAGAGTCTCGCTATTTCCTAGTACTTTTCACCTTGATCACCATGTGTTATTTTCTGATTTATCTATTTTATCTTGACTTTTTGACACATTAGATCGATTGTGGTTGTCTGCCTTTATTATGAGTTTCTTTCACTTTCAGTCGGGTGGTAAAGTTCCAGTTGTTCCTCTTGCTCCGATGGCTCTCTCTCTTCTCGTCTTCATTTTCTTCACTCCAGATTCTCATTCCTTTTACATCAATGCCTATTTTTCGGCCATGTCTAATGGTAAATAATAATAAATCATATATTTCCTTATTTACTTCCAAATATATTTTGCATGCTTGGGATTTCTTTTTATGTGCACGAAGTCTGTAGATTCTCATCTTTCGCATTTAGTTTGACTCTTGTTTTGCTTCTTTTGAAAGGTGAGAGTCAATGCTCTGCTATGTTTAGGGGATTTAGTGCCTAAGCTCGACAAGCAAGCTACCCTTGAAATTTTACAAACAATACAACGCTGTACTGCTGTTGACCGCTCTGCTCCTACACTCATGTGTACTCTTGGAGTTGCTAACTCGATGCTGAAGCAGGTAAGAGTTTTCACATTTGCAATCCTGTTCAAAATGCCCTCATACAAATGCTTCTGTTGCTTGTTATCATTATTGTTTATATGATAAAGTAGAAAGTTCTCTTTCTTATGATGCCTCTAATAATCTCTTACCTTTTAATATGCTGCTTTCAGTATGGAGTAGAATTTGCTGCAGAGCATGTCCTTCCATTACTTATACCTCTTCTCACTGCACAACAATTGAATGTCCAACACTTTGCCAAGTATATGCTCTTTGTGAAGGATATATTAAGGTATAGCTTTATTATCAGCACTCTCCATTCCGTTGGTCTCTCTTGCATATATTTATGATTTTGTTTATTCAGTTATGTCTATGCCATGTCACAGGCAGATAGAAGAAAAACGAGGAGTTTCTGTTGGTGATTCTGGCACTGAGGTCAGGTCATCTTCTGTGGCAGATGGCCTGCGGTCCCAATCGAACAGCAAAGCAAGTGGTACTATCGCTTCTACCATGAAGCAGTCCTCTTCTTGGGATGAAGATTGGGGGCCAACAAAGGGGCTCGTCACTGAAAATTCCCTAACCATCTCTGTATCCCCAATTTCCAGCAGTCAACCTGTGCATTTGCTTCCTCTGCAAATGCCTCCTTCCATCCCATCTGCAGTATCTACCCAGCAAACAATCACAACATGCGCCCCTGCAGCTGGTGTGGAATGGCCTCCACAGACATCATTTAGTGTTAAGCCCCATTCAAATGAGGCAGAGAAGAAAGTGGATGCGGGGGCATCATCTGCTTTGAGTTTTGATGAAATTGACCCTTTTGCTGACTGGCCCCCACGACCTAGTGGCTCCCAAAATGCTTATGGGTCATCCAAAAATGGGAGTGTGGCAACATCTTTGAATGGCTCTGCTGTCGTTAGTACATCAAACGTGATGAGTGTCCAAACTGGTGACTGGGCCTTCAGTCAAAGTTCTGTTGAGCCGTTGAGAACCAGTTTAGGTAATCTTGCTTCAATTGGTGGTGGTGGTCAAAATGGTGGCGTAAGTTCCCAGAATTCTTTAGGGTATCTAAAACAGAATCGGGGAAATATGAGCTCTGGCTTTGGTATTGATAAGAAACCAGCTGACATTGGATCTATATTTGGTTCCAACAAGAGTGAACAAACTGCACCTAGACTTGCACCGCCACCTTCAACTGCTGTTGGCAGAGGCAGAGGGAGAGGTTTGACGTCGGCCTCTCGGTCAAACCCAGCTAAATCGTCCTCTGGACAGCCGCCCATCTTAGATCTACTGTAATTTTGTAAGGTAGTTGTACAATGTTTGTATTTCATAATGTTGGAGCGAAGAGGTGAAACTTGGGGGCGGAGAAACATTGTAGAGTGGTCATTTCCACGGTGCTTGGAGAAAGATTTTGACGTGGATGATGATAACAGCCCAGAGTACTTCAGCCTCCGCCGCGGCAATGGCGACTGGGATGAATCTGAGTCTGTCATATTAGTTACTTTTGTGTTTTGCGTATAGCTTGAAGCCCATTGTATGTATGGATCTTGGTAGCCCTCGACATTCTGTTCAATTCTTTGATGTAATGATGAAAACAGGCACGTGCAATTTTTTCAGGGTCCAGACTGACCAGGGTACTTTCATATCATTTACTTTCTGCATTATTTGTCCATGATAAGAGAATATTATCGTTTTGCATAGTCTATTGGAAAATTTGATATATTAATGATCCACTCACAAGGTTAGTCCGACGCGAAATTGTGTGGCTTCGGCATGTGGAAGAGGCGGTATGTATAGAAGTTTTGAATTGCCATTTCATGGCCTTTTGACTGTACTCAATTCTTTTGAATCTTCTGGGCAGAATTTTATCAGATGCTTCTGTTTGATCAGTGACTCTGCATGGACAAACTAACTGATAGGAGTACAAAAGGGAGAAAGTGCTCTGTATTCCAATGGATTCTTCATGTCATGTCGTGATCTGAGATCCTCTTCATGACACAGGGTCTTCGGGGCGCTTTGCTTGTCCTGATCTATAATATATGAACCCATTCCCTTATCTTCATCTACCGCCACTGACTGATTTGCCTCACTAGTCATTGGGAAGTGCATCAGATCATCGGATGTTCTTAAGATTGGTGTTGAGAATTGACTATACAACCAAGAAGCGCTAGATATTAAAAATCGAGCCTTGACAAGTCGCTAGATAATAGAGATTGATTTTGCAACGCTCATCCAGTCTTGCTCTGTCGAAAATTACGGAATAATTCATCGATTCATTACTTTATTTACAGAGAGTGATTATATGTCTTGTTTTACCAAGAAAAAAGAAGAGGCATTTTATGGGAAATGAGATTTTTTTATCATCAAATAATTCGTTTACCAACGCATTTCTAGCCCTCATCAAGAAGTATTTACTCTGAAAGATTTTATCGCGTAAGGCTTCCCAGATAATGGCAATCTTATCAGCGATGACTAAGCTTTATCATGAAGGAGGATTTTTTCGCACTTTGATATCGGGGATCAAGCGATCATGTGGATTGACAACCAAAAGTTCTTTGCTTTCTATATGAGAACACCTCTAGCATAGTAATGATCTCTCATTGTTTGACTGGACATCTACATCTGTTGAGTATTGGGTTGGGTCGACTCAAAACCCGAGTCCATATTTTTTGGAGTTCCTTTTGAGAACCGTCCAAAACCTAACCTATAGATGTCAATTCAATTATCAATTTTTCATATTACCAATGTATTCCTAAATCTTTACGTAAAATTTCGACATAGTTATCTTCGCCAATTGCTATTGAAAATAGCCAATGTGGCGGTCCATGTATGATATTGTTTGAGTAAAGTTGTCTGCGTCAATATGGCGCATAGGACGGTCGGTGATAACATGATGTTACATTAACAATTAATGATTATGAGACAAAAGGTATAATTCCGCGTCAATATGGGCAAAGCTAGGGTTCGATTGATTTTGGGGCAAATTGTCAAAATTACGTCGTTTTTGTGCCACATCATCGCCCGTGACCAACCAATCGGGCCACGCCATGTACATGGTGCAAGTCAGATGTCTATGTAGGCTTTTTCCGGTGAAAAGTCGTCGGAATGACTTAAATAGCAAAGTTCCAAAATATTTAGGATTGAATTGACAAAAAAAAAAATTAAGACTGAATCGATAAAATTGCAAAATGTTTAGGACTTTTTCGACAATTGTCCCTCTTCTTGTTATACTAGTGGTTGTCACTTTCCTATATCTATGTTGGTTTAAGTAGAAAAGAAACGAGCCGATTTCAAGCACAGTAGATAAATCGATGTTGAATTTGTCTTAAAAGCAACTGATGGTTTTTCTTCAACTAATCTGATTGGTATCGGAAGTTTTGGGTCTATCGACAAGTGGATGCTTGAGGAGAATGGAAATGTTATTGTAGTGAACGTGCTTGATTTAACACGGGATGGTACTCTCAAGAGTTTCAAAATAGAGTGCAAGGTTCCAAAAGGTATAAAAAACCGAAATCTTGTGAAAGTCTAAATGGCCTACTCAGGCCTCTAATTATAGGGGTGACGAGTTTAAGGCTTTAGTTTGCGAGTTCATGGTCAATGATAGTCGAGAAGAGCAGTTACGCACAAATCCAGCTCCAAATGATGAAGATGGGCACAAGGATAAACATTTCCATTGATGTTGCTTCTGCATTAGATTATCTCCATAATCTACGCAAGAGTCTATGCAAGAGCTCAATAATTCATTGTGATCTAAAATCAAGTAATTTCCTTCCTGATGTTGACATAGTTGGTGGTGACTTTGGGTTGGCGAATATTGTTTTCAATCTACGTTTGACAAATGTTAGTTCTGTCAGTTTAAGAGGAATGGTTGGTTTTGTCGCTCCAGGTAAACAATGCTCTCTCCCTCTCCCTCCCCCTCCCGCTTATAATTCTCCACTTGTCCTTCAAGAAACTGTTTTGTGAATCCGAAGTTTTTGGTGTTGACTTTTCTTATGCCATGACATGTGTACACTGCAGAATATGCTAACAGATATCAAGTCTTAAGAGAAGGTGATATCTAAAATTACGGCATCCTCATATTAGAGACGCTCACGGGATTAAGTCCCACTAGCGACATATTCGGAGAGAATTTGAATCTTCATAATCCTGTCGCTGAAGCTCTACCCACTGAGCTATCGAGATTACTAATCCGATACTATTTCATGAACAAGAGGGCTAAAGTGGTTCCAATGGTTTACTTCACGAAAGAAACCACACGTTTCAGGAACTTCTGGAAATGATAGATGGTCTTGGGCTTGCTTGCTCAATTGAGGAGCGTAGAAAACGCATGAGCATCGACAAAGCTGAGACCCACCTGCACCTGATTAGGGAGAAACTTTTTGCAGCTTCTTCACTTGGAAGGATGAGACACGGTTAGAAGACATCGAAAGTTGCAAGTTTCGTATTTCATAATATGAATCTATCTAGTGCGATTTGCGTATGAAAAAAGGGGAAAAAAATTAATGTCTGACTTTCCTACTTGTGAACGTAAGAGAGGATCGTTCCCTTATTCCCACTTTAAAAGATTGGCCATCACTCCGCACCTTCTGACATCTTTTGTCGAAACCAAATATTATCGTTCACATCCATTTTCTTTTTTCTCTCTTTGTCCCCGCATTTTTTTATGTCTGAATCGTGGGAATTCTAATAAACCTACACATTCTAAGCCCTGGGTAAGAGTTTTCGAAAGATCATGCATACAGATAAAACTAAGAGACCAAAGAACAGAGATCCCTGCATATCAAGTTAATGTGATTTCTTAATGTATAACCAGACTATGAAACAAACAACAACGACAAAAAAACCTTGAACTTGAAAGAACTTTCAACAGTGGTAGCACAGTTTCGATGTTTGATCATTTTACATATAGGGTGCGTTTGGTTCGGTATTTGCAAAGCCCCTTCAACCTTCAAAGATCTTCAGCCTGTGATTCAACTTCCAGTCTAGGGCCTAACAAGCACGAGTACCCTATCTACCGTTACTACGAATCAAACGGCGATGGAACTGAAGAGGTCGAGTCTCTGGTACAGGCACATCACAGCCGAGACCACAACCGTAAATCACCAGGCCAGTGCCAATATTTATTATCACCATGATAGTAAGAAAAGAATGAGTTCTAGCTCTCGAAGGTTGGCTAAGATCAATAGTTTCCGTCCCTTAGCTACGCCTCGATGCAGGCCGTAACCATCTCGAAGGCAATGTCCTGATTCATGAAGAGCATCGATATGGACAAGGGAAGTGCTGCATGAACAAGCGATTGAGTAAACCTTTTTCTCTTGTAGGGCACAGTGCCTCATCTCGGGAGGACGTGCGCCACTCCATCATAACTTTTGAAACATTTAGACTTCGTTCGTTTCACGGAAAATATAATATTTTTAGAAAATATTTTCTAGTGTTTGTTTGTCAAAGGAAGATCTTGAGCAAGGTCGAGGCACGCTATTAGAAGCCATGATATTTAAAGGTAAACAAATAACAACTTCTGATTTTTTTTAAACAATTTTATTTTCCATGAAACAAACTCCGAAAAATTCGTAAATTATTTTCAGTGAAACGAACAAAGTATTAGTGAAAAGCGTTTAGGATTTTCTAACATAATCCTTCCTTTTCATGTTAATCGGCGTGCGAGGGAATCGCAATCAGTACAGCTTATGATGATCAGCTTTTGTCCTAATCCTGCTCCTCCTCCGTCATTTGCAGCTTAAAAATGAGGCACTAAACACGTAAGAATAATTTAGCTATCACGAAACGAAGGACGGCCGGTCGACGGTGAAGAAAAAGAAGGATTAAGAGGGAAGAGGGGTGAGGATTCATACGATAAATTTTAACAAGTTAGAGATAATATCGAGATATATTTCCACGACACGATATATTTAATTCAAAAATGATATCAATTGACAAACCGTCATTGATATTTAACCGAAGCAAATCACAATCACCCACTAGAACGACACAAATAATCAATGTTAATAGATTTGTTGAAACGGATTGTCAATCATCGCGTTTATAGTTCTAATTAGATCAGATGTCAATTAGATAAAAAAGTGCATACTTTTTTTGTCTGTTTGATTTGGATGTTGAGCGGGATAAGGTCAACATGAAAAGGTCAACTAATATTTCTTGAATAAGAGAAAGAATTTGTGCCCGTTCTCCTACGAAATCGCAGGGCATGGTGAGCCGGATCGGTTCTAGGCCTGCCCCCATTTGAGTATAGTAAATGTCCATCGGAACGGAACGGTGCACCTCCTCCCCCACACGGGGCATCGGGCGGTGGTGGCGCCAAGCTCAACCTCGCAAGGGAGGAGATAGGAGTCCATCCCCAGCCAAAGGCATGTTTCCACCGGCAATGATTCCTCTGGCGACCACCGCCGCCACCCTCAATCTTCTTTTATCCACCATTGGTGACAAATTTTCGCTAGCAACGAGCCACCCTTCATGACGGGTTTACTTAAAGGAAATAGGAGAAGAAAAAAAATTGACAAGGAATGAAAGAAAAAGAAAAGAAAAAAATCTCTGGACCATTAAAATTAATGGTATTAATATGTTTTTTTATTCCCTGCAAATGGTATAAATTTTAAATGTAATTTCACCTTTCAAATTAAGTACCAATTAGTGACATCGCACATATAATAATTCGGCATAAAAGCTAAGTGACATGTTGTGCTATGAAGGGGTGTTTGGTATTACTTTCTCATAATGACTTAGCTATGAGTAAGGGTGTTGTACCCATCACGAGGCTGCTCTATCCAATTTAAAGACGCGACAACTTTTAAATACGGACTATTTTGCACATAATTTTCAACGCACTTCATAGAACAATACCTTCTCCACCTTCTTTTATAACTAAAAATGAAGCATCGAAACATGTTAAAATGTTTTTGGGATCATCAAATTATTCTCTCCATGAATTTTTACACTAATAGAGGTAGGGGTGACACGCTTCATAACGAGGGTGGACTTGAACAATCCAAAGACTTATCAAGAAAAACCCTACACGGCACAAGGAAGCTAGTTCGAAAGCGACACAAGTTAACACATTTTTACTAATGTTTAATTGAAAAAGCTCTTTGCAATGACCTCAAAAGGAACCGATAATCAATATTAGATTTGATTAGGTGAGTTTGTCAACCTTAATTAGCGAGTGGAAAAGTCAAGTTTTCGTCTAGGACGGACTAAGGAAGTAAAGATCCCCCACTTCGGTCCAAATTCGTCGCAGTTACGTGGGAAATAGAAGTGTATGGAGAGACAAATGACTATGTTGTTTCTATGCTGAATTTGCTGTACAGCGGAATTTATAGCAACATAAAACAGAATTTGCAGCAAGAACAGAATAATGGAAGAGAAACTGCATTCATATATTCAAAAGGACTGAAACTTCTTCTTAAATACAAACCTAAAGCCTTGACCATAAACACACGTTGTCCACTAACAATTCTGAAACTAACACTTCTATAAAATAAGACTAAGCAACCTCTCTAAAGATAGACTTGATAACAGCCACTATCTCATAAAATATAGGACATGACTTCATTAGAAAAACAAACTAGTGCGAGCCTTGATTCATCAATATTCTCCTCCTATATCAAGTGCTGCACACTCCCAGCTTTGCCCTGAGAAGTTCAAATCGACCAACATGAAACGATTTAGTGAATATATCTGCAATTTGATTCTCTGAACTGCAGTACAACAGTTTCACTTCTCCAGCCTTCTGCACTTCTCTCAAGTAGTAATATTTGACCTTAAAATGCTTTGTTTTTCCATGAAATACTGGATTAACTGAAATAGCCAAAGTAGCTTGATTATTCATAAATACTTCTATTTCTTCTTCTTGTTGCAAATGTAGATCATCCATCAACTTCTTTAACCATAATGCTTGATTCACAGCTGCAGTAGCTGCAATGAACTCAGCTTCCGCGGTTGATTGAGCCACAATTTCTTGCTTCTTTGAACACCAAGAAAAACATGCTGACCCAAAGGTAAAGCAATAACCTGAGGTGCTCTTCATATCATCCATTGATCCTGCCCAATCACTATCCGAATAGCCTTGCAACTTAAACTCCTGAACCTTGCAAAACTTTATCCCATATGAAAGAGTGTCTTTCAAGTACCTTAACACTCTTTTTGTAGCTACCATATGCAACTCACTTACACAATTTAAAAATCGAGACAAGACACTTACTGAATATAAGATGTCTGGCTTAGTTGCAGTAAGATACATAAGACATCCAATTAGACTTCTATAGGTTCTTTCCTCAATAGGTTCTCCTCCATCATTCTTTCGAAGCTTTTCTTTGTGAGTCATTGGAGTACTCACACTTTTGCATTCTTCCATGTTGAATTTCTTCAGAATCTCCTTCAAGTACTTCTTCTGACAGATGAAAACTTCATTCTGAGTCTGCCTAACTTCCATCCCCAGAAAATATGACATTTCACCTAGATCAGTCATCTTAAACATCTTCATCATCTCATGTTTGAATGCATCAATCTGAGCTTCATTACTTTATGTCACAAGCATATCATCCACATAAAGAGATACTACTACTATGTTAGTTAATAGCTTCTTGACATATAAAGTGGATTCACTAAGGCTTTTCTCGAAACCTAAATTCAGCAAGTGTTCATCCACCTTGCCGTACCACGCTCGGGGAGCTTGCCTTAACCCATAAAGCGCCTTCTTCAGCAAATAAATTTTCTCCTCTTGGCCTGGTGTGATAAAGCCTTGAGGTTGCTCAACATAAATCTCTTCCTGCAACACTCCATTCAAGAATGCAGACTTCACATCTAACTGATACACTTTCCATCCTTGTTGAGCTGCTAATGCAAATAACATTCTGATTGTGTCTAGCCTTGCTATGGGAGCCAATGTTTTCGACAAATCCACTCCCCAAACTTGTGATATCCCTTCACAACCAGCCTGGCCTTGTGCTTATTTACTAAGCCATCGACATTGAGTTTGGTTCTAAAAACCCATTTTACTCCAATCACCTTCCTGTTTTCAGGCTTGTCAACTAGCTCCCACGTATGATTCTTTTCAATCATGGACAACTCTTCCTTCATTGCATTTAACCACCTCTGATCATCTTTAACTTCATCATAACCTGAAGGTTCTAAAACAGCAACATTGTACTTCTTCTCATATATATCAGTCAGAGATTGAGTACTGTCGACACCTAATTTTCTATCTTTAATTTTTAATTGCATTTAGTTTTAGGAATAATTTGCATGTAGATTTAAGTGGGTCCGGGCATAAAATACGCGTAATCGGCAAATTTGGGAACAATGCGATTTGCGATCATGGCTAAATATTTGCGTATATTCGGTCAAATCTTCTTCAAATTTGACCGAATTTTTTAACACCCCAGCTTGAAGAAGATGTCTAAATCGTGCAGCAAATAGGCAAAGAAATAAAGAGAACAGGGAAAGAAAATAAAGGAGAAATCTTGGTCAAATAGAGGATCTGAGGGAGAGATATAGATGGAGAGATAACACTATGGACTACAATAGACCTAAAAATAAAAGGACAGATGCAAAGACAAAGGCAGTAAAGAAATTAACTGAAAGAACAAATATTAAATAAGATGTGGAACACTAATGCAATGTATGCAATGCAGACAAATAAAGCTGCAAGGTACAGAAACAACATTAGGCGGCTCGGCCTGCCAATTGGAGGTAACAATATTCAGGAAATAAAAGAACCCATTAAGAACAAGTCTTAGGATATGGAAGACGAAGCAAATTCGGCTGTGGCAAGTAGCTCCACCCTAAGATCTTACTCCACATGTAAGATTCAGAAGGTGCCTAAAGCATGTACACTCGGTAAGTGCGTTTTAGCCTGCGAATTTTGCCCGTATTCAATACCTAACTGACTGTGTACTTGCGGATCTTAGTACTGTAAAGTAGATATACAGAAACGTAAATGTACTAAAATAGATAACAAACACTAAACTCCACAGATTTCGGCAGAGCCATGAGAATTATGGGTTTGTGCGATGTATAAAGAAGATATCATCTTATATAAATAAACTGAAAGTTACAGTACAAGGAAAGTAAAAGATCCGTAGGATCTGTGCAATATAAATATAAATGAAGATCAACAAACTAAGGAGAAAGTTTGTGAACTTCGGTGCCTACCAGGGGAGATCTGGTTTTAGATCTGGAAAAAGAGACTTACTCTGGTTTTCAGAGAAAGAGAAGAGATATTCAAGAACTCTTTCCGTCCAAGAAGGATCTGAGAAAGAGGGAGAATGTAAGAGTAGCAATGTATGAGTTCTTCATGTTCTGGGTTTTCAGAAGTTGAAGAGGATGAAGATATATGTGATTTGTTTCTGTCCGAGAGGGATCTGAGAAAGAGAGAGAGAGCGAGCGCTTGATGCGAAGTCGGGAGGGAAGTCTGGAGAGAGAGTGTTTTGATCTCTGAAGGCTTCTCTGCTGCTGTGACAACGTGCCCTCATAATGGGGGAGAGCCGTTGTAATATAGGCGGGTTAGAGTACTGTTTGTACAGTGACCGCCACAGTGTACAGTGTATGATGAACAGTAACCGTATTTTGCTACATTGTACAGTGAATACAGTGTATTTCTGAACAGTAAAAATAAAATATGTTGTGATATTGGTGGTGCCTCAAAAATCTTCCAAGTTAGGAAAATCTTCTCGTTCTTCGTCATGTCCGAAGAGAGGTTGAGACTCTGAAGATCCTTCCTCTGAAGGGTTGGACCCTCGTATTTCTGCTGCGTATTAGAGAAGTATTTGTTGGGCTTCTTCGTCATCTTTTGCTCCAGCTAACTTTGACATTGCTAGAGATTTGAAAGCAAGCCTTGGGGGAGCTTCTTTAGCTGGGATATTACGAATCGCGATCCAGTTCTTTACAGCTTCTGGGGCGCAATTTTCTTGAAATTTGAAATTATCCCACCATTTTGTTCGGAATTTTCGGGCGAGAACAAATTCAGTGGAACCTTTTAATTTTTGGAGTTCTAGGGTCCATGCAAAAACCCAAGAAATTTTGAAATGGATGAAGAAAAGCATCAGAAGAGGGAAGTTTTCTTCGTGAGGAGGTGGTTTGTAAAGGTCAAAGAAAATTTGGTAACCTTTAAGATAATCAGAGGGCAGTATATCATATAAGGGACCGAAAGTATCCCACCAATTAGTGAACCAATTGGGGAGATTTTCAGTGTTGAAGTCCTTTTCGAAGAAAAATAGCCAAGTATGGGTTCTTGCGGTATTTTGGCGGAAAAAGGAGAGGTACCAGGATTGCTGGTAATCATAGTATGTGTATGATGGACGGTAAGAAGAGGAGGGGACTTCAACAAACTTGTCTTCGAACTTTTCTGAAGAGTATGGTGAGGGGAGCCAATCTCTAGGGTGGAGGACACCAAGGATTTTGGCTGTAGAGTAATCAAGACAATGGTTTGTGTCACTTTTGACAAAATGTTTGAAGACAAAAGAGGAGGTATCTCTGAGTATCCTTTCGTAATACTCACGAGGTTTGAGTATATCATGGGGAGTATAGTACCAGGAAGGAAGGAAGAGTTTGTTGGCACAAATAAAAGGATCTTCATTATAAAATTCCTTTTCAACAGAAATTATTTTTGGGGAGAAGGTTTTGTTAACCTAGGGAGATTTGGGCTGTGTTTTTTGAGAAATTTTTTGAGAAATTAAGGAAGTAGTAGGATGAGAGGCCAAAACCCCTTCGGGTTGTGGGATTCTTACCAGGGCTGAGGAGACTACGGCCCTTTCGGGCTGAGGGGTCCTCAACAGTGCAGAAGAGGCACGCGTTTGCACACCTGTTTTTGGTATGAGCTGTCTAGATGTTGTCGAGGCAGCTGAGAGGGCTGGTTTTGGTCCACCGATTTGAAGTGGCCTTTGATTTAGAGATTCGAGCCATGATTTGGTGATTGGGGTCAAACCTCTGGGTGACGGAACATCAGTTATGTTTGGTGAAGAAGGAAAAGGTGAAGCATCTTTGGCTTTTCCCTTTTCAGAGCTTGAGGATTTTTTAGGTTTTGGTAGCATGATTGGGTCTTTTCCCCTGTAGAAATTCTCGTGTAAGAAAATCAGGCAAAGAATTTGTACTACTACTAATATATTCTATATCAAATTCAAAGACAAAAAGTATAGCCTGCCATCTTGCAAAAATTTGTTTGGAGGCAATATTTAACACATCCTTCTGAAGAATATCTTTTGCAGATTTGCAATCGATACGAAGGAGGAAACGTTTATTGAGAATTTCTCCCTGAAATTTTGAAATGGCTAGTACTATAGCCAGGATTTCTTTTTTGATGGTAGAGTAGTTTTGCTGAGTTTCATTCCAGTGTTTGGAAATGAACTGCACCACTTGCTCTTTATTATTTATACTTTGTTTAAGAATACCGCCATAGCCCACCTCTGACGCATCTGTTTCAATGATTTTGAAAGCAGCCGGGTCAGAGAGATGTAGGCAAGGGATTTCCTTGACTTGGGCTTTGATTTTTCGAACAGCATTGGTGTGTTCAGAAGACCAGTTTGGAGGATTTTTCTTTAAACGTTGGTGCAAAGGTTTGCAAGTAATATTAATATCAGGGAAGAAATCAATGATATAATTCAGGCATCCTAAGAATCTCTGGAGCTGAGTTTTATCTTTAATTTCATCCGAAAATTTTTCGGTAAAGGAAATAGACCGAGCTATAGGTCTAAAAGTACCAAGTGTAATGTCATGTCCTAAGAAACGAATCTTTGTTTGGAACAAAACCAATTTTGTGGGTGAGAGGGAAAGGCCATTAATTTTGACAATTTTAAAGAATTGAGAAAGATGTTTAAAATGGGCATCTATGTCTTTTGAGAAGACTAAAACATCATCAATGTAAACAATAATATGATCAGAGTAGGGATTGAAAATATCATTCATTATTCTTTGGAATTCAGAAGAGGCATTTTTCAGACCAAAAGGCATGACATTCCATTCAAACTGCCCGAATGGTACAGTGAAGGCTGTTTTGTACTCGTCATTCTCAGCGATCTGTATTTGCCAAAAGCCAGACTTCATGTCGAATTTGGAAAAGATTTTTGAACTATGGAGTCTGTTAAGCAAATCTTTTTTATTAGGAATAGGGTAACGAATCCAACTGAGGGCAGAATTTAAAGGTTTGTAATTGATGACAAGACGAGGAGTTCCTCGTTCGATTTCAGATGCCTTGTTGACATAGAAAGCCGAACAACTCCAAGGAGAATGACTTTTTCGGATAAGTTTTTTATCGACCAGGTCATTTATCTCCTTCTTGCAATGTTCCATCACCTCGTGATTCATCTGAGTAGGCCTTGCCTTTGTTGGGATGTCTTTCTCAGAGAAGTCGGGTTCATATGGAAGATTGACAATATGTTTTCGCCTATGCCAAAAAGCATGCGGAATGTCAGAGCAAACATTTGTTTTGAAAAGAGTCTCCAGATTAGAGATTTTTCTTAGAATGAAAGGATCAAGAAGCCTTTGTTCGATACGTTTATTTCCCAATTCCTCTTTGAGGAAAGAGAGGTGGCTTTCTTTGTCTTGAATAAGACAGTTGATCTGGGAGATTGATTGCTCTTGAACGGAATTTAAAGACCTTGTCTGGGGTTTTGTGATAAATTCGAAAATAACCTTTTTATTGAAAGCTTGAGTCTCAATTCCTTCTGGAGTAAGTAAGAAAGGAGTGATTAAGGTCATAAAGGGAGTTCCTAAAATGATATTTTGACTTATGTTTTGAACCAGAATAAAAGAAGTTTTGAAAGAGGCATGATCTTGTATGATCGATGCTTCGGATATTTTATACTGTATCCTGAGCTTATCACCACTAGCAGAATTTAGTTTTTCTGAAGACATTTCATAATATCTAGTAGGAATGAGGCCTTCTTTGATACAATTAAGGTCTGCGCCAGTATCAAAAAGGGCTGTAGTGGGAAGAACACAATCATGGATTTTAATGACAATATTGATAACCATTTTTCTGATAGTGACCTCAGTGAGCATATTTAATAAAAACTGGGAGTCATGTCTTTCAGTGGTTTCAATGTGAATATTATCAGTGGATTTAGGAGAAGATGTCTGCTTGACTCCTTTCTTTTTTAAATCCTTTTCTTTGAAATCTAGAAATTGTTTCTGGAGTTCAATCTGGGCAAGCTTGAGATTTTGTATCTCAATTTTATGCCGCTGGATTTCATTACTCAAATCATTAATATTAACAGATTTGTTCTTGGGTTTAGAGCTCCTGTTAAGAATGTTATCTAAATTATAAGGAATTTTCTCAACACGAATAGAGGGAGAAGGGGTGACATTATGAAGAAGCTTTTGTTTGATTAAAGGGTCTGATTCATTGTCGAGAGTATCAAGAAACAGTTTTTCTTCTTGCGTTAAGACATTAATCTGAAGTGTATTGTTTAAATCTTGTTCAGAATCAGAAGAGGAAGAAGAGGAAGCTTCAATGTCATTAATTTGAAAACCTGAAACAGAACCTTCAGAAGAAAATTCTTCCTCAGAATTGATCGTGAGTTGATTAATCTGATCTAGAACTTCTTCTTTAATGTCAAGTTCATTAATTTTTTTATGAACACGACAGAATCTTGAAGTGTGGCCTTTCTTACCACAATTAAAACAGGTAAAATTTTTAAAGTCACGTTTCGGAGTATCTTTTTTGGAGGAGTCTTGTTTCTGAAAAGGTTTCTTCCTAAAGTTGGATTTTTTAGAAGAACTTTTTCTTTTGGAAAAAGACTTGCAATGACAGTTGCCTGAAAGACACTTGGAACAAGAACTATTCTTATTTTTAATCTTCTTAGAAGAGGAGACAAAAGTTGGATCATACTGGACACAAAAATCGCCAAGACCTTGGGTCTTGTTTTGTTTTTTCAATTGTTTCTGAATTTTTAAAGAAGTACAAAGCTGGGTACCAATAGAATAAACAACAGAAGAAAGTTCGCCATAAGAGAGAATTTCATAGGGTATTTCACCCCCATGTTGTTCTCTTAGTTTATCACGAACTTGTTCACCGATGAGTTTTGGCAAGCCTGCAAGAAATTTTTCTTTCCAAAAAGGTTGATTGCAGTCAGGTCGAAGAAAAATTCTTTGGAGGAATATATCCTTATACTGGCGGAAATCTCCTAATGAACGACAGCGCATATTTGAAAGAAGATCTAGGTCTTTGTTACGAATATGAGAAGGATCACCTATGAAATGGTTAGAGATGTTGAAAATGAGAGTGTTTACCGCATCTTGGATGGGCTCGTCATTTTCATTAAGGATAGGATGTCCTAAGTCATCTAACCTATAGGCATTGAGAATGTAGTCCCTTTGCTCTTCCGTAAGGTAGTTGTCCAACCAACCTTTAAGCTGTCCGCTAAAGCCAGCAACGATATAGTAGGCAACGGTATGGTCGGAAGTGTCCTCCTGGGTCTTATAAGTATTTGCAAGCATGACCATTTGATTTAAAATATTGATCATGTTGTGGTCAGTAAGACCATCTATATTCCATTCGTAAATGGAATCGGAAGAGTACCTATTCTGGGAGACATTAGACTTTTCATCGAGTCCGATGTCTGTTGGGGAAATTTTGGGGTACCAAACTTTCTTAGGTTCATTCCAGGAGACTTGATTGACCTGTGAGGTCGAAAGAGTATTGGTATCAATTGTATTTACTTCTCTATGAGGTTCATTGAAAATGATTCCTCTAGAAGTAGGGGTCGCAGAAGGGGTATAAAGTTCTTCTTTCTTAGGGGAATAAGCTTCTTTGGCTTTTCCCTTAAGATTGCCCTTTCGGAGTTCAATAGCTTGAAGAAACTCCGTACTTGGGTTTTTAGTAATTGGAATACTAGGGATTGAGAAAGGTTTAACCAAAGGTTGTTGTATTGGACTAGCTGCTGTCTCAGTATGAGTCAGAGCTAAAGTCTCTATTCTATCTAGCTGTTTGCCTATGGTATGAAGGTGTTGATTAGCAAAATTGTTTTGCTCTATCACCTTTTTTAATCCGGCGATATCAGTATTTTCCGGAGTCTTGAAAGGTGTGGCGACTATTTCAGTACCTGCTAAGTCAATTTTAAATTTCTTGAGAGGTGGATGAATAGACTTAATAATGGAGTTATCGTCGAGCTGCCATTGAACAGAATTATCAATGACACAGATTTGTTTAGGCGGAAGAAAATGATCTTCAAACCAATCAAAGAACAAGATATGATGTCCATGTTTGTACATATAATCATAATATTGATCTTTAATAGACTTGGAATGATCACGGAATAGATTAAAGAACCAAGTCCACAATATTTGACCAAGATTTCTTTCTGCTCACTATAAAGGTGACCCATGAGCACACGCAAGAGGGACACGAAGCATTCATTAAACAGAAGCGTTTACCGAGCAAAAAGAGAAAAAAACAGAAAGACACACATACACAATAAAGGAGAGAGAGAGCATACGAGCGAGAGGGAGAGAGGAAAAAGAGAGAGGGAAGGTTTTATTCGCGACGTCTCCAGCATCTCCGACGGCCCGCGACTACGTTTTTTCTCACTTTTCGCCGGTGGGTTCCATGATTATTTAGCTTGTTTAAGTTCTCCCGAGGATCGTGGCCGAGAATAAGAGCACGTTTGAGCACCGCTTCGTCTCAAGTTTGCTCAAACGCCCGGGCTCAACGTGATTCTCGAACCACGTAGGGGAAGTTTTTACGTTTTGTCTCTATTTTTTGTGACCGCCTTGTTCATGTTTTCAATGCGTCCTTCAAAGATCAAGTGAAGTAATCGTTGATTCGGTTGCTCTCTAAGCCTCATGTTTGCTTGATTTTGTTTCAGTTCTTGCATTATAAGTTTAGGTCTTGCATTGTTTTGATCCCATAGCCGAGCTTGATGATGTTTAACTCCTGTTTACCTGAATTATTTGTGTCAATCTCCTTTGGTTTTGTTCTGTTTCGCATGATTTTATCGTGTGTTGGTGATGGCTCGACACGGATGAGCTGAGGGAAAGCCGGTCGCTCATTTGGCCCTGCGCCGTTTGGTAATGTAGAGCAGGTTTTGCACGCTCGTACCCACGAAAAATCTGCAGGTGAAGAGGATGATGAACAGGGGTTGGTTTTGACGTGAGTTGGGTTGGGGCTTGAAGTTTGGGCTGTGCGTGTGTAGATAGCTTGGTTGTTTTCTTTTTTCTTTTGTCACTTGCAGGTCCACACAAAGCAAAAGGAAAAAGGCCTATGCGTGAAAAGTAGTAGAAAGGGCCAGAAAAACGAAAAAAAAAGGAAAGAAAGTGAGAGAAGAAGTTGGACCGAGCCCATCGCGGGCCCAGTTTGACCCCCTCACAGGCTCACCGACGGGTGGGTCTGGCCCGAATCCAATTCGGTTCGGACCAGACCCGTTTTCCTTTATTTTATTTTATTCCTTCTTAATTTCATTTTTCTAATAATAAAAAAAAATAAAAACATTTCCTACAATAAAAAGGATCTCTCCTTTGTGCTGTTTTATTGATTGGCTCATGCATTTCTTTGCTTGTTTTATTATTTGCGTGTTTTATTATTTGCTTTGTTTTAGAAGATAGGCTTTATTATTATTTTTTTCTTTTTATTGTGCATTGGTCGATAGTCCGATCTCACGCTCGAGATACGACTCGCAACCGCACGAAAGTCGGCCGATCTGATCTCATGCCCGAGATACGATCCGTTGATTTAGTTCTTTTTCTTAATTCATAAAAAAAAATAGGCATTCCATGTTTAGATTGCATGTTAGTTTATACTACATTTTCCATGTTAGATTCATTTAGTTAGTACCGCATTGCATGTTTAAATTAGATTGCATATTAGATAATATTGCATGCTTATATTAAAAACCTAAAAATATTCATATGCATGTCATAGCATAAATCATTTTATATAGTTTGCATATTAGGTTTTATTTGATTTAGATTAGGTGCATAAATCATACCCCATGTCATCTAGGATTTGCATGTCTAGGTCAGAGAAATTTCATACCATGATAAAATAATACATTTAGGAATCATGTTAGATTAGGTTTTCATATTTTATTGTTTTATTTAATTTGGAATTTCATTAAATAAACGAGAAAATACTAAAAATCCCTTTTTGCATGTCATTTGATTATTTTAGTTAATTAACATGTCACGTAGGCTAGATTAATTTAGGATTTGCATATTTCAAGGTATTTTAGGTCGTGTCACATTTAGAATTAGATTTTACATGCATCACGTGTCAATTATGTCTTTGCATTTTAGAATATTATCCGTAGTTAAAATAATATTTTGATTTAAATCGGGGATTAACATGGCTTAGTTCCTAGTCTAAATTAGATGTTATTTAACTATAGATAATTAGTTTCGCATCTAGAATTGCATTAAGATAGTCTCATCTATGATTAATTTTCAATTACATGCATTGCATTCGTCTTAAAAACCCCACAAAGAGTCCTTTTTATTGATTTGTCTTATCTTGTTTATTGCTTTGATAATTGTTCTTTTCCTTTGAGTATTTAAATAATTGTCTGCGCACCTGCGTAGTCACCATGCATGTTAGGGAATGAAATCAATTCAAGCTACGTGCAAATGAATTTTTGTTTGAAATAGAAGAAATAGGTTCTCAAGTCCCCGAATTCAAATCTTTGGTTCGTAGGGGTAAAATACTACTCCCAGTATTTTACATGGGTTTCTAATCGACCCACCATAAATAGATTAGTGGCGGCTCCATTTGAATTCAACTTTGCATGTTAAGAATTGAAACTTAAGTCGTGAATTGGTATGAGCTTGGGAGAGCTCGAGCTAAATTAGGTTTAGCAATCCATTAGCCTAACCCCTAGGTGGTGCACCTTCGGGAGGGTCGCGACAAGTACCTCTAACTGGAACATCATCCACCAGCTTATCAGGTTCTAATGAAACCTCCTTATGCTTACCTTCTGGTTCATTTGTCCAATCCCATTCCTCATCTTCCAAGAACTGAACATCTCTGCTGATGATCACTTTCTTTGTTTGTGATTGATAGATTTTGTAGGCTTTTGACACCGAGCTGTAGCCTACAAAGATTCCAGGTTTAGCTTTCTCTCCTAGCTTGTCTCTCCTGACATGTGGGATATGAGAAATACACAAACAGCCGAACACTTTTAGATTTTTTAGAATTGACTTGACATCAAACCAAGCTTCAAAAGGCGTCTTCTTCTCCAATACCCTTGTAGGTAGTCTATTTAGCAAGAAAACTGCAAATAGGTAGTCTATTTAGCAAGAAAACTGCTGTGTTTGCTGCTTCTGCCCAAAAATCTTTTGGCAGATTCTTCTCATGCAGTAGACACATAGTCATCTCCATAATGGTTCTATTATTCCTCTCATTTACTCCATTTTGTTGTGGAGAGTAAGGAACAGTAACTTGATGCTCAATTCCAATCTCTTCATAGAAAGAGTTAAACCTCTGTGAAGTATATTCCGTTCCATTGTCAGATTCGATGACTTGAATCTTGCAGCTACTTTGATTCTCAACCCATCTTTTAAAATCAGAAAAATCTCAACAACTTCTGACTTTTGCTTCATGAAATAAATCCAGCACATTCTGGTATAATCATCAATGAAAATAATAAAATACATGCTGCCATTTAATGAATGTGTCACTTGTGGACCACATAGGTCTGTATGAATCAGCTGCAACTTCTTTGTAGCTCTCCAAGTTGAATTCTTGAAAGGAAGTCTAGTTTGCCTGCCTAGCAAACAAGCCTTACACTTTGCGATCTGCTCCTCCAGGTTTGATAACCCAATTGCCATTTCATTCCTTTGCATGAACAACAAGCCTTTGTGATGAAAGTGCCCCATTCTTTTGTGCCATATTTCTGAGTCACTAGCTTGACACTTGAATACAACTTGCTCCTTCAGAGTTTGGCAGTCTTCAAATTTCGCATTCAGACTTTGTAACGTCTCAGACGTTGTAACGTCCGGCAAAGTCTTAGATCTTGTAACGTCTGACAACGTCTCATATCTTGTAACGTCTGGCAACGTCTCAGATCTTGTAATATCTGACAACGTCTCGGATTTTGTAACGTCTGGCAACGTCTCAGATCTTGTAACATCTGGCAACGTCTCAGACCTTGGATAACGATCTCTAGGCTGACACTTAAATGCCACCTGCTCCTTCTTAAGAGGATTCAGAGAAAAACTCTTATGTTGCATCTTTATCTTGAACATTTCTTGACCATTAGAGTCAAAGATCAAACACTTTTCCTTTTCAAATATCACCTTAAATCCCTTCTCTATCAACTGCCCAACACTTAGCAAATTCTGATCAATCTCAGGCACATACATCACATTAGAAATCAACTTAGTTCCAGCACAACTCTTTATTGCTACAGACCCTTTACCTTTCACTTCTAAGTACTCCTCATTTTCAATCCTTACTCTTAACTTTAATGACTTGTCAAGATCTATAAAGAGCTTTCTATCACTAGATATGTGGTTTGTACAACCACTATCAACTAGCCAACTATCACATGGAGTACTAGAGGAAAAACACGAGGCAACAAATAATTGATCTACCTCTTGCTGAACAGCAACTCGTACCTCACCTTGTTGCTGATTTCTCATCTCTTTGCAGAACTTTTTAATGTGTCCTTGTTTTTGACACTTTCTGCACCTTACATCCGGCCTCTTCCAACACCGAAATTGTGGATGGTTTCTCTTTTCATAGTGCTTACATGGAGGATGCTTTCCCCAAGAGTTCTTACAACTTCTTGCACTGCTCTCTCCCACAACAGTTTTTGAACCACCGCTGCCATGCTCTTTCTTCCCTTTCCAGTTCTTGCCTTTCCATTCTTTGGCCTGCAAAGCTCCTTCTGTATTTTCCTCATGCCTCATCAATCTCCTTTGCTCTTGTACTTGCAAAACACTAAGCAATTCGGCCAACTTGATCTGAGAAAGATCCTTGGTCCAAAGAGGCAATGGTTGCCTCAAATCTCTCTGGCAAGGTGACAAGAATCTTCTGCACCAATCTATTGTCAGAAAGATCAGTGCCTAAGATTTTTGCCTGATTCGCAATGCTTACCAGCTTATCTGAATACTCCTTGATTGTTTCAGACTCCTTCATCTTCAGCCGTTCGAACTCTGTGATCAGATTCAGTGCTTTCATGCTTCTGATCCTCTCATCTCCTTGATATTCAGCCTTGAGGAAATCCTAGATAGCTTTTGCTGATTCACAAGCCATAACTCTGCTGAAAATGGCGGGTGAGACAGCAGCATATAAACATGACTTTGCCTTTGCCTTCCTTGTTATTTTTTCCTTGTGAAACTTGATTTGATTGATGGTTGGATTGTTAGTAAGGGGAATAACTTCATAATCTTGTTCTACAGCTTCCCAATAATCACAACCCTCTAGATAAGCTTGCATTCTAACTGCCCAGGCTTGATAATTTTCTCTGTCAAACACTAGTGCAATCATTGCTGAAAAATCACTCGAACCTGCCTCCATTTGGCCTTTAAGCTTTTATGAATAGAAGCACACCTCTCAATCAGTCTCACAAGTCACTTACAACCCCTTAAGATCAAGAGAGCTCTGATACCAAATGTTGTTTCTATGCTGAATTTGCTGTACAACAGAATTTACAGCAACATAAAACAGAGTTTGCAGCAAGAACAGAACAATGGAAGGGAAATTGCATTCATATATTCAAAATGACTTAAACTTCTTCTTAAATACAAACCTAAAGCCTTGACCATAAACACACGTTGTCCACTAACAATTCTGAAATCAACACTCTTATAAAATAGGACTAAACAACCTCTCTAAATATAGACTTGATAACAGCCTCTATCTCCTAAAATATAGGACATGACTTCAACAGAAAAACAAACTAGTGCAAGTCTTGATTCATCAACAGACTAGGAGTTTTGTCGTTCTCTCCTGAAATCAGAGTTTCTATGAATAGGTCAAGCAATGGCCGCTTCAGCTTGTAGGACCCCCACTCTGCGAACAGACTGCACATCAGGGACGACTTGCTGGGAAAAGAGGTGTGAATGCATACCAGAAAGCACCCCGGGGTCTAGACAGCTTCTGTAAAAGCTCTTTCTTAGTGAGGCAGTTCTATAAATATATAGCTCAAGCTGCTCAAACAATACATCACTTCACTCATTCCTTCTTGCTCCGCTTTAGCCAATTTAGTTCCTAATTTGTGCTCGTAAAAGACCGGGACATTCCCGACTCAATCGTGCACGAATCCCTTGTTCTTGTCTTCTTCTCGCTGCCCTTCTCCTGTTGTACTTCGGTGTAGTCGTTTCTGCTACTAACAATACAGGTTGGATCGATTGAAAATCACAAGAAAAGAAGCTCATAAGGTGAGTCATTTCAATCAAAAGAAAGAGTGGAAGGAACAACAAGAGAAAGATTATGCGCTCTGCGATACCTTATTTGGTACAGGTCAGTTTTCCCATTGAAGTGTATGGCGGGTCAATTCATAAGATGGGGACAGAAGTCCTCCAGTGGCTGTCACCGGCAATATCCTTTTTACCCACCACTGTCTACAGATGTTGGCCATTGACGAGTCACCTTTCGTGGAGAAGTTGTTTGAGGAAGAAGATGAAAAATCTTTTTTTCAACCCGGATCACCTGACCGCAGGTGCACGTAAGGCCAGGTCATTTTCTGACCTGAATGGGAGGGCAGGGCAGACTCACGAGGCAGAGACATGAGTCCTCAGCGTGGGGCTCACACCTATTGACCATCGCTGGGAACAGAGATGTTGACGGACCACCAGTCACCCTTCTTGGAGAAGTAACTTGAGGAAGAAGGACAAGGACAAAAAGGACCATTAAACCAAAGCTAATGCTATTATTTTCCCTAGATTGGGATAATTTTAAAATGTAACTTTTCCTTTCAAATTAAAAGAATATCTACAGACATTTACCAACTACTTAGAAGCTATGGGACATAATAATTAAAATATTATTATTTAAAAAGGTTATTATGCACTATTCTTCGACCGATTGAAAATGAATACCAATTAGTGACATCCCACTTATAATATTTGTCATGAAAGGGAATGACTAACGCGTTCTATTATAAAGAAGTTGATTGGTATAACTTTCCCACGATACCTTAGCTAAGAATATGAGTGTTGTAACTTTTATGAGGTGCAAATTCCTTATAATTACAGTCCTTCCAAGGCTACATAAAATTTACAGTAGCTTTTAGGAGGAAGCCTCGTTCAGTTTTAAGATGGGGCAAGGGGGCAAGGTGCAACTTAAAGCTGATATGTCTTACCAAGCACGTAAATTATAGTACACTTCACAATGCAGCGTAGAACTTATAATAGTCAGCTTTCGTCTCCTCCTCAACTTCAATTAAGGTATTGGAACGTGCTGGAATGGTTTTACCAACATCAAAATCGTTCTCCCCACAAGTTGACGCACTTTCATTTATGTTTAGTAGAAAAAACTCATTGTAGTTACCGTGAAATGACAAATATAATCTATTCTTGATTTAATGACACGGATTGTCGACCACTCGGCGGACTGAGTCGCCGCTCGCAACTGACTGTACAGGAAGGGATCACTTCCGGGGAAATGTGGAACGAATGAATATGGCAGAAAGGAAGTCCCCAGGTCTGCACAGCTTCTATAAAAGCTCCTCTGTGAGGCTGTTCCGTATGTAGCTCGAGCTGCTCAACCAAGCGACTTAGCACCCAATTTATGCTCATAACATGGCACAATCGCGTCTCATTTCTGCAAAACTCCTTCATTCTTGTCTTCTTTTGGCTGTCCTCCTCGTCTCGTGCTTCGTTGCCGTCGTTTCTGCTACTAACCATACAGACAGGTTTGCCTTGCTTGCATTCAAGGATGAAATAACTAGCGACCCTTTTGGGTCGCTTAGCTCGTGGAACGATAGCACCGACCTCTGCCGATGGCGTGGGGTTATTTGCGATCCTCAATACCACAGAGTTACGATACTGGACCTCAATTCCCTAGGACTCTCAGGACCCGTTTCCCCTCACATTGGGAACCTCAGCTTCTTGAGAGAACTGAGGCTCCAAAACAATAGCTTCGGCCTTGAAATCCCTCCACAAATTGGCCGCCTACGTCGGCTCCAAATGTTGTGTTTGTCCAATAATTCACTGAGGGGCGAGATTCCCAGGAATATATCAGCTTGCTCGAACCTTGTATTTCTCCTCCTCGAGTACAACCGGTTGGTCGGAGGAATTCCACAGGAGCTAGGCTCCTTGTCAAATCTTCAAAGGGTGGACTTTTCTGGGAACCAATTAACTGGCAGCATCCCTTCATCCATAGGGAACTTATCATCTCTGGAGACGATTTCTTGTTATCAGAATGGTTTGAGTGGGATTATTCCCCAATCTCTTGGTCGACTAAACAAACTAAAGGTGATCAGCTTGGGAAGCAACAGGCTTTCAGGTACTCTTCCGCTTACGGTCTTCAACTTGTCTTCACTGACTAGGGTCGACGTAAGAGCGAACCGGATCGACGGCAATGTTCCTGAAGAAATTGGATTCACCCTCCCTAATCTTCAAGATTTGAGCATTTCTGATAACCAGTTCGGTGGATCAATTCCTTTATCGATATCCAATGCCACAAATCTAAGACGACTCGACCTTGGAGGCAATGAGCTATCGGGGAAAGTCCCTTCGTTGGCGAATCTCCGTGACCTTTGGTGGGTTACCTTATTCACCAATCATCTCGGGAGTGGAGGGTCCGATGCAGATGACATGAGCTTCCTTTGCTCCTTAACAAATGCCACGAAGTTGTTAGTATTAATTATGCACGAAAATAGATTTGGTGGGACGCTTCCTGCGTGCATCGGTAATCTCCCCGCTACTCTTGCATTCCTGCGACTAGGCCAAAATTTTATATCGGGTGAAATCCCGAGAGAGATTGGTAATCTTGCGAATCTGCAGGGATTTCGGATGGACGACAACCTTCTTTCAGGTCCAATCCCGTCAGATTTGGGAAACCTTTCTCATCTTGAAAAATTGATCTTGTCAGGTAACAACCTATCTGGCATGATCCCATCCTCTTTGCAAAATCTGCAGATGTTGTTCTCTTTAAATCTTGCTGAAAATAACTTTGAAGGGCCAATTCCTTCAAACCTCAATAAGTGTCAGAGCTTGACATACCTAGACCTTTCCGGTAACAATCTAAATGGTCCCGTTATATTCCCTGTGGCTGGAAATCTCATCTATCTTAATTTGTCTCGGAACCAGCTGAGTGGATTTCTTCCGATGGAAATCGGAAACTTGGTACATTTGGAGCAATTGGATGTCTCGAGAAATATTCTGGATGGTGAAATGCCTAGCGGTCTAGGTAATTGTGGTGGACTGACAGTACTAAGAATGCAAGGTAACCTCTTCCATGGGTCCATTTCTCGACCAATTAGCTCACTAAGAAGCCTCAAGGAATTAGATCTCTCCAACAACAATTTCAGTGGTGAAATTCCAGAGTTTTTAGAGGCATTTCAGTTTTTGGAAAAGCTGAATTTATCTTACAATCATTTTGAAGGGATGCTGCCAATTGAAGGAGTTTTTAAGAATGCGGGTGCAATTTTTATTGCCGGAAATGAAAAGCTTTGTGGAGGAATGCCAGTATTTGAGCTCCCTGAGTGCGTCTCTCTAAACTCCAAAAGCAGACGGGTCCATAAGTTGAAACTTACCATCGCCATTGTTTTCGGTGTTCTCGGAATATTTCTTATTATCACTTTCCTATATGTACGTTTGTTGAAGAAGAAAAGAAATGAGCCAAGTCCAAGCTCCTTGGATGATTCTATGTTGAATTTGTCTTACGGAGCTCTTCTAAAAGCAACAGATGGTTTTTCTTCAGCTAATCTAATTGGGGTAGGAAGTTTCGGGTCCGTCTATAAGGGGCTGCTCCAGGAGTATGAAAATGTCATTGCCGTAAAGGTGCTTAATTTAATGCGACATGGCTCTCTCAAGAGTTTCAAAGCAGAATGTGAGGTTTTAAAGGGCATAAAACACCGAAATCTTGTGAAAGTCTTGACAGCATGTTCAGGCATTGATTATAAGGGTGATGAGTTTAAGGCTTTAGTTTACGAGTTCATGGTTAATGGCAGCCTAGAAGAATGGCTACACCCAAATTCAGCTCCAGATGATGCAGATGGGCACTCGAAGAAATTGAGTCTTGTCCAAAGGCTAACTATTTCCATTGATGTAGCTTTGGCATTAGATTATCTCCATAATCAATGCGAAAGCCCAATAATTCATTGTGATCTAAAACCAAGTAATGTCCTTCTAGATGCAGATATGGTTGGACATGTTGGTGACTTTGGGTTAGCGAAGATTGTCCAGAAGTCAATGTCTGTTGCTGGAGCAAACTTGAGTTCTGTTGGTTTAAGAGGAACAATCGGTTATGTAGCTCCAGGTAAACATCTCTCTCTCTCCACCCCCACCTAGAGGAAACTATTTCGTGAATTCAAAGTTGTTTTTTTGAAATTTCTTACACCACAATATGGGTAAACTGTAGAATATGCTAACGGAAGCCAAGTCTCAAGAGAAGGTGATGTCTATAGTTACGGCATTCTTTTATTGGAGATGTTCACTGGATTAGGTCCCACTAGCGACATGTTCAAAGATAATTTGAATCTTCATCACTATGTTGCTAAAGCACTGCCCCAACGAATTATGGAGATTACCGATCTGGTGTTGCTTCACGAACGAGAGAGCTACGATGATTCCCACAATTCACTTCAAGAAAGAAACCGCTTATTTCAAGAATGTTTGGAAATGATATATCACGTTGGACTCGCTTGCTCTGTGGAGGAGCCCAGAAGACGCATGAGCATGGACAAAATTGCAATGCAGTTGCAATTGATCAAGGAGAAACTTTTTGGAGCTTCTTACTTGGAAGGATGAGACTTGGATAGATGACATTGAATGTAGCAAATCCCATATTTCATACAATAAATCTGTCTACTGCTATTGAGTATGAAAGAGGAAAGGACAAATATCTGACTTTCCTAACTTTCTTGTGAATGTAAGAAAGTATTGTCCCCATATTCCTACTATAAATGATTACCCATCAATTCGCACCTTCTAAAATTGTTGTCGACATTATATTTTCTTATTCACTCTAATATTTTTTTAAACTTATTTGTAATTATGTCAATACAGTTCTAAACTTTTATTGATCAATTGAATCCTACAATTCTTTATATTTATGCCAATTAAGCCCATTCAGCCAATTTGTTAATATATTATTGATATAGACGTCAGATGTCTTATTTAGCATGATCGATACTAATGAGTCTCCCAAACAATAGCTTTGGCCTTGAAATCCCTCCTCGAATTGGCCGGCTGCATTGGCTCCGAATCTTGTACTTAACTAATAATTCACTGACGGGCGAGATTCCTAGGAATGTATCAGATTGCTCAGACCTTGCGTTACTCCTCCTCGATTACAATCAATTCGTTGGAGGAATTCCAGTGGGGCTAGGCTCCTTGTCAAATCTTCGTTACATCATCGTTTCTGCGAACCAGCAGCGTCCCTTCATCCATAGGCAGCTAATCATCTCTGGCATGGCTTTTTTGTAGCCGAAATGGTTTGAGCGGGATGATTCCCCAATCTCTAAGCCGACTGACCATGCTAGGTACGACCGCCTTGGGATTGAACGGGCTTTCCGGTACCAGTTCGCCTTCGGTCTTCAACTTGTCTTCGCCGGTTGAAATCGAGGTGGGTGAGAACCACATCCGTGGCAATCTTCCTGAAGATATAGGATTCACTCTCCCGAACCTTCAATGTTTGAGCATCTTTGGTAACCAGTTCGCTGGATCGATTCCTTCGTCGATATCCAATTCCACAAATCTAAAATGGCTCCAACTCACAGACCATGAGCTCTCCGCGAAAGTCCCTTCGCTGGCGAATTTGCGTAACCTTCAGACGGTTACCCTAGACAGGAATCATCTCGGGAGTGGAGGGTCCGATGCAGATGAACTGAGCTTCCTTTGCTCACTCACAAATGCCGCTAACTTAGAGGCACTGTGGGCGGTTACCAATAGATTGAGTGGGATGCTTCCTGCATGGATTGGTAATTTGTCCGCTCCTCTTACAGCCCTACGAGTAGGCCTAAATCAGATGTCGGGTGAGATCGCGACAACAATTGGTAATCTCGTGAGCTTGCAGAAATTAGACATGGGAGATTTAGGAAACCTTTCCGATCTTGCAGAGTTGAACTTATCGGACGACAATCTATCTGGCATAATCCCATCCTCTTTGCAAAGTCTTGTTAGCTTTATCGATTGATGGAACTAACTTCGAAGGGCCGATTCCTTCGTACCTAGAAAAGCATCAGAGCTTGTAAGTCCTGGATCATTTTAAAAGCAATTTTTTAGTGGTAGCCTCTTCTCTTTGAATTTGTCTTGGAACCATCTAAATGGAGTCCTTCCGATGGAAATTGGGAACTTGAAACATTTGGACGCATTGGATGTGTGACATCCTGAATTTTCGACCTTGTCTCGATGAAATGAAATGGGCTTTTCGCCGACGCGCCTATGGTACTTTTTCTCAGAGCTGATCACTCACGAGTTAACAACCTATTAGGTAAAACTGTTAAGGGATATAACCGCGGTAAAATCCCTAAAAGCTACCTAGTGAGTTGGATTGTACCTAAATCGTGTTCGGTTGATTTTAACCATGAAATTGAACTCGGATTCGGAAATCGAACGTTCGAGCGTGTCACGATTTATTTTTAGGACCTCGTCTCATCTTTTTGGAGAATTCCATCGAGCCGGGAATTTTGCGGAAAAATTCAAATTGGACAAAAAGAATTTATGGAAATTCGGATGGGTCTCTTTAATTAGATTTTTGGGCTATCGAATTGAATTATTTGGTGGATAAATGGTGTAAATTCGTAGGGGCTGATTAGGGGGTTTATTTGACCTTCATTCTTGGCTTGTTTGAGAAGCTTTGGAGGGGAAAGTTGCCATTGGTCATGGTATAAGACTTTTGGGGCTTACTCTCAAGTGCTAGGGATATTTTGGTGGACTTTAGAGGCTTCTTGCTTCCCTTCCAGCAGAAGCCACGCCTCTTTCTTCTTCTTCTTCTTCTTCTTCTTCCTCATTTTCTTCTCCTCCTTCTGCTGGTCACGCCCTCCCTACTTGCTGTGCAAGTTTCACCTCAGCTGAGCCTCTTCCGAGCTTCTTTTGGTGTCGCCGTAGGCTCGGGTTTTGCTCGTCTTCGCGCCGCCGTCGCCGTGAATTATTCTCTAATCAGGCGAGTGAACTCTCTAATCCTTTCTTAGGTGGTGATTACACTTAGGGGTTAGATTGGTGTTGATTAGCTTGATCAGATTAGTTTTAGGTTGGATTGACACTAGTGAGGATGATTTAGTTTAGTTTAGTGGATTTATTTTGAATCTGTCTACTGGATGCTTGCTGTTTGCCAATTTTGTGGATCGAAATTGGATGAGATTTGGAGGTAAATTCCTTCTTGAGAAATGTTTTATAAATATTCAGCTATAACATATATTTTAATCAAGATTTTATGGATTTAAAATAATATTATTTCAGCTTCATTTTAAGCGAAACAGAACCCCTGTTTTTGCTGGAGTTTGTGACCTTTTGGTCTTCAATGGATTTTTATCAGATCTTAGGGTCCGAATTTAGAAATAGTTTCTTCAGGAAAGTTATTTCTAACATATTTTAGTATAACATAATAAAATTTCAGCTCAATCTGACAAGTTTTGGAACTCAAACCAAGCTGGTTTTGAAAGACGTGAGCTCTGAAAACGGACACAGTTTTTGCAATGTTTTGAGCGATTTACTTCTCTCAATAAAGAAGAATTTGGGTCAAGGTTTCTTCATGAAAAATGTTCATTTATGTGTCCTTTATAACATATTAAAATTTTATAATTTTCAGATATCTTTTGATTATGTTTCTGGATTTAAACGTGGAGATGCGCGAGTGGCCCTGTTTCTGCTGATTAGGGCCGATTCTGTTTTGGTGATTGTTCTTGATATAGTGCTTGCTGGACATTGCATATTTGGTGATAAGGTTGATTTGTGGCATGCTTAGAACCTTCCCGAGTTGTGGCGAGGATAGCATATGGGCTCGGGAGAGGGACGGAGATACGTAACGCCTCTACCCTTGCGGCTTGGGAGAGGGATGACAATACGTAACGCCTCTGCCCTTGCATTGCATGTTTTGGCGAGGACCTGAGACGAGAACTTTTCGCGGGTCGAGAAACATCAGAACGTCGGATTGAACCTTTGATAATTGATGTGCAATGTGCTGGTTGGTAAAGATGTTTGCTTTACGTGTATGTGTATGAACTGTACTGATGTTCAGGGAGGTGCTGCGGTGAGGTAAGGAACATTTGATGTGTGTTTGGCCACCTCTAGGTGAATTTCTTCCTAATCGGGGCTTAGGGGGTAGACTTGCTGAGACATTGTCTCAACCCGTCGTGGTTACAATTTTTCAGGTCCCTAGGTGGAGGTGCAACATGAACTGTTATGGGGTCCCACAAGTGATGGATTTTTGAGCACGCCTTTTTGGCTGGACCCGAAGCCCTTGGCTGTAGATCCTGAGGACTAGATAGCTCAGTAGTTTCCTTTTTGCTTTATTCTGTTGTGTATCTGAACTCGGGGTTATTTATAAGATATGTTTTGTGTAAATTTTGTTGTCCTACTTCCTATCCCATGTTTGAGAGTTGAACAGGGATTGTTTTAATTCGCTTCCGCATGTGCAAAATCGATTGGGTTGGCGACGCTTCTTGGGAACGTTGCAATTTAGTCGACCACCGTGGGATGTGCATGTTCTCGAGGTTCGGGACGTGACATTCCCGTCCGAAGTGATATCAGAGCAAGGTTAGTGTCTGGAGTGATAAGGTGCGATGAGTCTAGGGATAGTTAGTAGGAAAGGCCCTTTTCTTATGCTGATGCATGTGATTGATAGCTGATTGGTAGATTGTTTTGTGTGGATCACTCAGTTTCCTAATTCGGTATTGGAATTGGGAAACAGGTTTATATAAAGACTCTGTAGCATGAGTGATCAGGAAGAGAGGACTCCTTGGAAAAGATCTGGAGCATCTGTCACTCGAGGTAGGACACCGACAAGGTTTGGTACTCGAGGAAGAGCGTCAGCTCAGGCCAGCGCTAGTAGGGTAGTACCGCCGCCGGATGTCACTGGTGTAGCAGCACCTAATGATCCTAGAATAGGTGGGATCTTACAAGCACTTGAGACGTTGGGAAATCTGATGGGGCAGCAAGTTCATAATCAAGTTGCCGCCGCCGCTGCACCTATCGAGGTTCCACTTGGGAACGTGATGGCTGAACGACCGATGCACAAGCTCGTTGAGCAGTTCCTGAGGTTGAAACCGCCGAAGTTCACAGGAGGAGGGGATCCCGAGGCTTCAACTCTTTGGATCCAAGAATTGGAGAAAGCCTTTGCACTGCTGAAGTGCTCAGAGGAAGAAAAAGTGGTCCTTGCAGTCTATCAGTTACAAGGTAATGCAAGCACTTGGTGGAGGGCCACCAAAGGAAGGGTATTTCTTGAAGGTGCGGTTCTGGAGTGGAACGCCTTCGTAGAGGTGTTTAATGGTAAGTATTTTTCGGACTCTGCCAGGGAACGGAAGATGGCAGAATTCCAAAACCTTCGTCAGGGTCTAATGTCTGTAGACTAGTACGAAGCAAAGTTTGCAGAGTTGTCCCAATATGCACCAAGACTGATAGAAGATCCGGTAGACCGGGCAAGGAGATTCCGAGATGGACTCAAACCAGAACTAAAAGACCCACTGGTGCCATTCATCCTAAAGGACTACAATGACTTATATGAACGAGCACAGTTGATAGAAAAGAACCTGAATGAACGAGCTGCCGCATCTGGATCGCGGTTCGGGTCGAATAAGAATGGAAATCGGTTTGGAAAGAAGCCTAGGCTTCTTGCTTCCCTTCCAGCAGAAGCCACGCTTCTTTATTCTTCTTCTTCTTCTTCTTCTTCTTCTTCTTCTTCCTCATTTTCTTCTCCTCCTTTTGCTGCTCACGCCCTCCCTACTTGCTGTGCAAGTTTCACCTCAGCTGAGCCTCTTCCGAGCTTCTTTTGGTGTCGCCATAGGCTCGGGTTTTGCTCGTCTTCGCGCCGCCGTCGCCGTGAACCGATTTATTCTCTAATCAGGCGAGTGAACTCTCTAATCCTTTCTTAGGTGGTGATTACACTTAGGGGTTAGATTAGTGTTGATTAGCTTGATTAGATTAGTTTTAGGTTGGATTGACACTAGTGAGGATGATTTAGTTTAGTTTAGTGGATTTATCTTGAATCTGTCTACTGGATGCTTGCTGTTTGCCAATTTTGTGGATCGAAATTGGATGAGATTTGGAGGTCAATTCCTTCTTGAGAAATGTTTTATACATATTCAGATATAACATATATTTTACTCAAGATTTTATGGATTTAAAATAATATTATTTCAGCTTCATTTTAAGCGAAACAGAACCCCTGTTTTTGCTGGAGTTTGTGACCTTTTGGTCTTCAATGGATTTGTATCAGCTCTTAGGGTCCGAATTTAGAAATAGTTTCTTCAGGAAAGTTATTTCTCACATATTTTAGTATAACATATTAAAATTTCAGCTCAATCGAACAAGTTTTGGAACTCGAACCAAGCTGGTTTTGAAAGACGTGAGCTCTGAAAACGGACACAGTTTTTTCAATATTTTGAGCGATTTACTGCGCTCAATACATGCGGATTTGGGTCAAGGTGTCTTCATGAAAAATTTTAATTTATGTGTCCTGTATAACATATTAAAATTTTATAATTTTCAGATATATTTTGATTATGTTTCTGGATTTAACCGTGGAGATGCGCGAGTGGCCCTGTTTCTGCTGATTAGGGCCGATTCTGTTTTGGTGATTGTTCTTGATATAGTGCTTGCTGGACATTGCATATTTGGTGATAAGGTTGATTTGTGGCATGCTTAGAACCTTCCCGAGTTGTGGCGAGGATAACATATGGGCTCGGGAGAGGGACGGCGATACGTAACGCCTCTACCCCCGCTTTACATATTGGCTCGGGAGAGGGACGGCGATACGTAACGCCTCTACCCTTGCGGCTTGGGAGAGGGATGGCGATACGTAACGCCTCTGCCCTTACATTGCATGTTTTGGCGAGGACCTGAGGCGAGAACTTTTCGCGGGTCGAGAAACATCGGAACGTCGGATTGAACCTTTGATAATTGATGTGCAATGTGCTGGTTGGTAAAGATGTTTGCTTTACGTGTATGTGTATGAACTGTACTGATGTGCAGGGAGGTGCTGCGGTGAGGTAAGGAACATTTGATGTGTGTTAGGCCACCTCTAGGTGAATTTCTTCCTAATCGGGGCTTAGGGGGTAGACTTGCTGAGACATTGTCTCAACCCGTCGTGGTTACAATTTTTCAGGTCCCTAGGTGGAGGTGCAACATTAACTGTTATGGGGTCCCACAAGTGATGGATTTTTGAGCACGCCTTTTTGGCTGGACCCGAAGCCCTCGGCTGTAGATCCCGAAGACTAGATAGCTCAGTAGTTTCCTTTTTGGTTTAGTCTGCTGTGTATCTGAACTCGGGGTTATTTATAAGATATGTTTTGTGTAAATTTTGTTGTCCTACTTTCCTATCCCATGTTTGAGAGTTGTACAGGGATTATTTTAATTCGCTTCCGCATGTGCAAAATCGATTGGGTTGGCGACGCTTCCTGGGAACGTCGCAATTTAGTCGACCACCGTGGGATGTGTATGTTCTCGAGGTTCGGGACGTGACAGGATGTCTCGAGAGATGTTCTGAAAGGTGAAATCCTGAGCAGTCTAGGCAATTGTGATGCACTAACGGTACTAATGATGCAAGACAACCTCTTCCAATCAGCTTATCGAGAAGCATTGAGGTATTCGATCTTTGCAACAACAATTTCTAGGTGAAACTACAAAGTTCTTAGAGGCATTTCAGTATTTGGAAAGGCTGAATCTATCTTAGAATCATTTGGAAGGCGCACTACCAACTCAGGGAATTTTTAGGAATGTGAAAGAAACTTTTGTCGCTGCAAATGAAAAGCTCTGTGGAGGAAAGCCTGAATCTGAGCTCCCCAAGAGCATCTCTCGACACTCCAAAAATAGAGGAGGAATCCATAAGTTGGAACTCACCATCACCCTCCTATCTGGTTTTCTTGGAGTAACTCTTGGTTGTCACTTTCCTATTTCTAAGTCAGTTAAAGCAGGGGAAAAAAAACAAGCCGGTTCCGAGCTTCTTAGATGATTCTTTGTTGAATTTGTCTTATGGAACTCTCTTAAAATCGGCAGGTGGTTTTCTTCAACTAATTTGATCGGGGCTGGAAGTTTTGGGTTCTTCTACTAGGGGTTCCTCTAGAATAACGAAAATGTCATTGCGGTGAAGGTGCTTAATTTAACCCAACATGGCGCTCTCGAGAGTTTTAAAGCTAAGCGTGAGGCTTTGAAGCATATAAAACACCGAAATCTTCTGACAGCATGCTCTGGCATTGATTATAAGGGTGATGAGTTTAAGTCTTTTGTTTATGAGTTCGTGATCAATGGCAGCCTAGAAGAGTGGCTACACCCAAATCCAACTCCAAATGATACAGATGGGAAATCAAAGAAATTGAATCTCATCCAAAGGATACACCTATCTATTGATGTTGCTCAATTCTTCACAATCAATGCGAAAACCCAATAATTCATTGTGATCTAAAGTCAAGTAATGTCCTTTTAGATGCTAACATGGTTGGACTCGTTGGTGACTTTGGGCTGGCGAAGATTGTCCTCGAACCCACATCTGACACTAAAGTAAATATGAGTTTTGTTGGTTTAAGAGGAACAGGTTTTGAAGCATATAAAACACAGAAATCTTTTGAAAGTCTTGATAGCGTGCTCTGGCATTGATTATAAGGGTGATGAGTTTAAGGCTTTAGTTTACGAGTTCATGGTCAATGGCAGCCTAGAAGAGTGGCTACACATAAATCCAGTTTCAAATGATACAAATGGGCAATCAGAGAAATTGAATCAGCTTTTGTCTTAATCGCAATTGGTACAACCTATGATGATTAGCTTTTGTCTTAATCCTCCTCCTCCTTCATTTGCAGCTTAAATAATGCACTAAACATGTTAGAATGGTTTTGATATCACGAACGAAGGACAAACGACTGGTGAAGGAAAAGATAAATTTTAACAAGTCGGAGATATATCGATAAAAATCTTTTACAGCACGATAAATTCATTTCGAAGATGATATAAATTGACATACTGTCATTGATATTTAATTGAAGAAAATTGCAATCACTACGGAAGTGCAACACCGATAACCAATATTAAAATCAACGTTTTTTTTTTTGTCTTGGATGTTGAGCGGGATAAGGACGTAAGGACCTCTTCCCACATAAGCGCAATTTGGGCTCAATATCGTATTTGATTACGCAAGTTCTCTACCCTAATTACAGCATGAAAAGGTCAAAAAAATGAATAGATAAGTCTAGCAATCAATGTCCAGCGGTGCGAGGACGCAAAGCTCCCTTTCCACGGAACTGCGAGTCCGGTTCAAATTCACCGTGGGAACGTGGAAAATGATGTGGATATGGAGTGTCCAACGGTTGGTGGCTGTCGGAGGATCCCTCACCGGACTGAACTGGCGACGCCACCGACGGGACGGGAGGCTTATGTATGACATCTTTTCAATGTACCTCCAAACGCTTGTGTATTTTTCTAGTTTATCTTGAGAATGCTAATGTTCTTCTTAAGCAAATGTGGGTTTACGAGCTAGATTTTTACATTAGATGTCAAGAGGATCAACTTGACGAAAAGACGAAATATTGATAGAAGGGAAAATCTATATTAGATTCAACTAGTACAATGATAAGATTGAACTGGGTAAATGTTTAAAAGTGAAATTACGTATCGGCAAATGAAAATGTTTGATTTCATCTGAAATTGTTCCGAAAGCAAAACAGTAATTCAAAATTTTAGCATATGATTCCTAGTGAGGTTGACCGACTACCTTTTCATCTGGTCGGTGCCGTGTACCGTGTGCATGAGAGATCATGGGTGGACCCAAATAAGTAAGACGATAGAAAATAGAGCATACTGCACTAGAAACTTTGAGAGGAACATATAGTAGAAATTTCATGTTAGGCTCAACGTATGCTGGAAGATATATGAGTTGATTGATTCAATGACAAGAAAAGAACTCCATAATGTGAATTATTTCAATCAAAGAAGGAGAAAAGAGAGGAAAGAATAAGAGAAAGAATTTGTGCCCGTCATGCCCCGTCACTCACAAGAAAATTTTCCCCTGTGAAAGCACAAGGCGGGGCGGGCTGGTTCTAGCCCTGCCCCATTTGAATACTGTAAATTTCTATCAGAACGGGACGGTGCAGCTCCTCCCCCACACGGGGCATGCGGCGGTGGTGGCGCCAAGCTCAACCTCGCAAGGGAGGATAGGAGTCCATCCCAAGCCAAAGGCAAGTTTCCACTGGCAATGAATCCTCCGGCGACCGCCACTCTCAATCTTCTTTTATCCACCACTGGCAACAAATTTTGGCTAGCGGCGAGCGACCCCTCATGACGGGTTTACTTAAAGGAAGAAGGAGAAGGAAAATATTTAAAAAAATGAAAGAAAATGAAAAGACAAAAATCTCTGGACCATTAAAATCAATGGTATTAATTAACATGTTTTTTTCTCCCTAAAATGGTATAAATTATAAATTTAATTTTACCTTTCAAATTAAGTACCAATTAATGGCATTCCTTATATAATGTTTGGCATAAAAGCTAAGTGAGTAACATGTTCTGCTATGAAGGGGTTGTTTGGTATTACTTTCCCATAATGGCTTAGCTCTATGAGTAAAGGGTGTTGTACCTATCATGAGGTGTTCAGCAAATAACATATAATTTCAGGTCCTCACTAAACTATAACAGTTTATAGCAGTTTTTAGAAGGCTCCTCCATCCAATTTTAAAGATGCGACAACTTTAAAATACGTACTATTAAGCATATAATTTTCGATGTACTTCATAGAACAATACCTTCTCCACCTTCTTCTATGAAAAAAATGAGGCATCGAAACATTGTTAGAATGATTTTGGGATTGTCAAATTATTCTCTTCACAAATTTTTACACTAATAGAGGTAGGGGCGACACTTCATAACAAGGATGGACTCAAACAATCCAAAGACTTATCGAGAAAAACCCCTACACCATAGGAGAAAGCTAGTTCAAAAGTAACACAAATCAACACATTTTTACTAATGTTTAATTGAAAAAACTCGCCTGTGATTTAAGTGGGGGGCCATGACGGTAGGTTGCTGTGCTAGTCTCTCTTAAGGAATAGTTGAGGTGCGCGCAAGCTTATCCGGACACTTCGGTTACCCGAAAAAAAAGAAAACTCTTTGCAATTTCTGCGAAATGACAATGAAAATCAATATTAGATTTGATTACATGAGTTGTCAACCATAATTAGCGCGTGGAAAAGTCGAGTTTTCGTCTGGGAAGGACTAAGGTAGTAAAGACCCCCACTTCGGTTCAAATTCGTCGCGGCTACGTGAGAAATAAAGTGTATTGAGAGCCAAATGACTAGGAGTTTCGTCGTTTTCTCCTAAAATTCTTTGGTAGGTCAAGCAATGGTCGCTTCAGCTTGTAGAACCCCCACTCTGCGAACAGACTGCACATCAGGGATGACTGGCTGGGAAAAGAGGTGTGAATGCATACCAGAAAGCACTCCGGGGTCTAGCTAGGCAGCTTCTGTAAAAGCTCCTTCTTCGCGAGGCAGTTCGATATATAGCTCAAGCTGCTCAAACAATACATCACTTCACTCATTCCTTCTTGCCCCGCTTGAGCCAAATTAGTACCTAATTTGTGCTCGTAAAAAAAATGGGACATTCCCGTCTCAATTGCGCACGAACCCCTTGTTCTTGTCTTTTTTTCGCTGCCCTTCTCCTGTTGTACTTCGGTGTAGTCGTTTCTGCTACTAACAATACAGGTTGGATCGATTCAAAATCACAAGAAAAGAAGCTCATAAGGTGAGTCATTCCAATTAAAAGGAAAGAGTGGAAGGAACAAGAGAAAGATTATGCGCTCTGCATACCTTATCGGCACAGGTCAGTTTTCCCAACCAAGTGTAGGGCGGGGCAATTCATAAGATGGGGGGCTGCCACCGGCAATATCCTTTTACCAACCACTGTCAACAGATGTTGGCCATTGACGAGTCACCTTTCGTGGAGAAGTTGCTTGAGGAAGAAGGAGATGGAAAATCAACCGCAATTTCTGCCCTAAATGGAGGGCGGGGAAAATTCACGGGACAGGGACAGGAGTCCTCCAGCGTGGGGCACAAACAATACTTCTTGACCATCGCCGGCAACAGATGTTGATCGACGACTAGTTACCCTTCTTGGAGTAGTAACCTGAGGAAGAAGAACAAGGACAAAAAGAAATGAACACAATTAAAAGAAAAAGAAAAGACAAAGACAAAGACATGTTGACCAATAAATCAAAGGTAATGCTATTTTTTTCCCTAAATTGGGATAAATTTTACATGTAACTTTTCCTTTCAAATTAAAATTACACATACATTTACCAACTAGTTAGAATATATCAAATTCAAAGAATATCTATGTACATTTACCAACTAGTTAGAAACTATGAAACACATAATAATTAAAATATCATTACTTAAATGCTATTATGCACCTTTCAGCTTGTGGGAGGACCACTCTGACGAACTGAGTCGCCGAAACTGACTGTTCAGGAAGGGATCACTTCCGGGGAAATGTGGTACGAATGCATGGCAGAAAGGAAGTCCCCAGGTCTGCACAGCTTCTATAAAAGGTCCTCTGTGAAGCTGTTCCATATGTAGCTCGAGCTGCTCAATCAAGCGACTTAGCACCCAATTTATGCTCATAACATGGCACAATCGCGTCTCATTTGTGCAAAACTCCTTCCTTCTTGTCTTCTTTTGGCTGTCTTCTACGTGTCGTGCTTCGTTGCCATCGTTTCTGCTACTAACCATACAGACAGGTTTTCCTTGCTTGCATTCAAGGCTGAAATAACTAGCGACCCTTTTGGGTCGCTGAACTCGTGGAACGATAGCACCGACTTCTGCGGATGGCGTGGGGTTACTTGTGATCCTCGACGCCACAGAGTTACGATACTGGACCTCAATTCCCTAGGACTCTCAGGACCCGTTTCTCCTCACATTGGGAACCTCAGCTTCTTGAGAGAACTGAGACTCCAAAACAATAGCTTTGGCCTTGAAATCCCTCCACAAATTGGCCGCCTACGTCGGCTCCAAATGTTGTATTTGTCCAATAATTCACTGGGGGGTGAGATTCCCAGGAATATATCAGCTTGCTCGAACCTTGTATTTCTCCTCCTCGAGTACAACCGGTTGGTCGGAGGAATTCCACTGGAGCTAGGCTCCTTGTCAAATCTTCAAGGGGTTGACTTTTCTACGAACCAATTAACTGGCAGCATTTCTTCATCCATAGGGAACTTATCATCTCTGGAGGCGATTTCTTGTTATCAGAATGGTTTGAGTGGGATTATTCCCCAATCTCTTGGTCGACTAACCAAACTAAAGGCGATCAGCTTGGGAAGCAACAGGCTTTCAGGTCCTATTCCGCTTACGGTCTTCAACTTGTCTTCACTGACTAGGGTCGACGTAAGAGCGAACCGGATCGACGGCAATCTTCCTGAAGGAATTGGATTCACCCTCCCTAATCTTCAAGGTTTGAGCATTTCTGATAACCAGTTCGGTGGATCAATTCCTTTATCAATATCAAATGCCACAAATCTAAGACTACTCGACCTTGGAGGCAACGAGCTATCGGGGAAAGTCCCTTCGTTGGCGAATCTCCGTAACCTTTGGAAGGTTACCTTATACACTAATCATCTCGGGAGTGGCGGGTCCGATGCAGATGACATGAGCTTCCTTTGCTCCCTAACAAATGCCACTAAGTTGTCGGTATTAATTATGCACGAAAATAGATTTGGTGGGACGCTTCCTGCGTGCATCGGTAATATCCCTGCTACTACACTCCTGCGACTAGGCCAAAATTTTATATCGGGTGAAATCCCGAGAGAGATTGGTAATCTTGCGAATCTGCAGGGATTTCGGATGGACGACAACCTTCTTTCAGGTCCAATCCCGTCAGATTTGGGAAACCTTTCTCATCTTGAAAAATTGATCTTGTCAGGTAACAAACTTTCTGGCATGATCCCATCCTCTTTGCAAAATCTGCAGATGTTGTTCTCCTTAAATCTTGCTGAAAATAACTTTGAAGGGTCAATTCCTTCAAACCTTAGTAAGTGTCAGAGCTTGACATACCTAGATCTTTCCGGTAACAATCTCAATGGTCCCGTTATATTCCCCGTGGCTGGAAATCTCATCTATCTTAATTTGTCTCGGAACCAGCTGAATGGAGTTCTTCCGATGGAAAACGGAAACTTGGTACATTTGGACCAACTGGATGTCTCGAGAAATATTCTAGATGGTGAAATGCCTAGCAGTCTAGGTAAATGTGGTGGACTGACAATACTAAGAATGCAAGATAACCTCTTCCATGGGTCCATTTCTCGAGCAATTAGCTCACTAAAAAGCGTCGAGGAATTAGATCTTTCCAACAACAATTTCAGTGGTGAAATTCCAGAGTTCTTAGAGGCATTTCAGTTTTTGGAAAAGCTGAATTTATCTTACAATCATTTTGAAGGCATGCTGCCAATTGAAGGAGTTTTTAAGAATACGGGTGCGGTTTTTATTGCCGGAAATGAAAAGCTCTGTGGAGGAATGCCGGCATTTGAGCTCCCTGAGTGCGTCTCTCTAAACTCCAAAAGCAGAGGGGTCCATAAGTTGAAACTTACCATCGCCATTGTTTTCGGTGTTCTCGGAATACTTCTTATTATCACTTTCCTATATGTATGTTTGTTGAAGAAGAAAAGAAATGAGCCAAGTCCAAGCTCCTTGGATGATTCTATGTTGAATTTGTCTTACGGAGATATTCTAAAAGCAACAGATGGTTTTTCTTCAGCTAATCTAATTGGGGTAGGAAGTTTCGGGTCCGTCTATAAGGGGCTGCTCCAGGAGTATGAAAATGTCATTGCCGTAAAGGTGCTTAATTTAACGCGACATGGCTCTCTCAAGAGTTTTAAAGCAGAGTGTGAGGTTTTAAAGGGCATAAAACACCGAAATCTTGTGAAAGTCTTGACAGCATGTTCAGGCATTGATTATAAGGGTGATGAGTTTAAGGCTTTAGTTTACGAGTTCATGGTTAATGGCAGCCTAGAAGAATGGCTACACCCAAATTCAGCTCCGGACGATGTAGATGGGCACTCGAAGAAATTGAGTCTCGTCCAAAGGCTAAATATTTCCATTGATGTAGCTTTGGCATTAGATTATCTCCATAATCAATGCGAAAGCCCAATAATTCATTGTGATCTAAAACCAAGTAATGTCCTTCTAGATGCCGATATGGTTGGACATGTTGGTGACTTTGGGTTGGCGAAGATTGTCCATAATTCAATGTCTGCTGCTGGAGCAAACTTGAGTTCTGTTGGTTTAAGAGGAACAATCGGTTATGTAGCTCCCGGTAAACATATCTCTCTCTCTCTCTCTCTCTCTCTCTCTCTCTCTCTCTCTCTCTCTCTCTCTCTCTCCACCCTAGAGTTTTGTGAATTCAAAGTTGTTTTGACATTTCTTACACCATGATATGGGTAAATTGTAGAATATGCTAACGGAAGCCAGGTCTCAAGAGAAGGTGATGTCTATAGTTACGGCATTCTTTTATTGGAGATGTTCACGGGATTAGGTCCCACTAGCGACATGTTCAAAGAGAATTTGAATATTCATCATTATGTTGCTAAAGCACTGCCCCAACGAGTTATGGAGATTACCGACCTGGTGCTGCTTCACGAACGAGAGAGCTGCGATGATTCCCACTATTCACTTCAAGAAAGAAACCGCTTATTTCAAGAATGTTTGGAAATGATATATCACATTGGACTCGCTTGCTCTGTGGAGGAGCCCAGAAGACGCATGAGCATGGACAAAATTGCAACGCAGCTGCAATTGATCAAGGAGAAACTTTTTGAAGCTTCTTTACTTGGAAGGATAAGAGATGGATAGATGACATTGAAAGTAGCAAGTCCCATATTTCATACGATGAATCTCTACTGCTATTTGAGTATGAAAGAGGAAAGGACGAATATCTGACTTTCCTAACTTCCTTGTGAATGTAAGAGAAAGTATTGTCCCCATATTCCTACTATAAAGGATTAGCCATCAATTCGCATCTTTTAACATTTATTATCGAGATAACATTTTCTCATTCACACCAATATTTTGTTCTCCCCACATTTTTATGTGTAACTCGTGAGAAAGTCTAATAAATCCACACATTCTTAAGTGCTATACCGCATAGATAAGAATTTTTTTAGATCAAACATATAAACTAAGATAATAAAAAAACAGAGATTCCCGCATAACTTGATATTGATATTAATTCTGTTTTCATATGTATAACCAGCCTATTGAGAAAACACGGAGTTAAAAAATTTTCAACATTGGGAGTACACATTTATCATTCGATCATTTACATTTAAACCTATGATTTGACTTCTAATCTAGGGTGATGAGTATGAGAAGAATGACGAAACTCATGGGGTTGAGTCTTAGGGCGACTGCATTCGAAATGTGATTCATTCGGGAGAATTACAAAAAATTCATAAACTTATCAAAATTATGTCAATATAGTTTTAAACTTTTCTTGATCAATTGAATCCTATTTTTTTTATTTATATTTATGCCAATTAAGCCTATTCAGACAATTTTGGTCATAAATTGCTGATATGGATGTCAGTTGTCCTATGTAGCATAATCGACACTAATGAGCCTCCCAAACAATAGCTTCTGCCTTGAAATCTCTCCACAAATTGGCCGGCTGCATCGGCTCCGAATCTTGTACTTAACCAATAATTCACTGAGGGACGAGATTCCTAGGAATGTATCAGATTGCTCAAACCTTGCGTTTCTCCTCCACGATTACAATCAATTCGTTAGAGGAATTCCAGTGGAGCTAGGCTCCTTATCAAATCTTCGTTACATCGGTCTCTCTGTGAAACAATTAACTGGCAGCATCCCTTCATCCATAGGCAACTTATCATCTCTGGCATGGCTTTCTTTTTGTAGCCGAAATGGTTTGAGTGGGATGTGTCACGCCCCGATCTTCTGAGCGCGCGATGGTTCTCGATTTTCCTCTTCTCTTCGGCCAAAGAATAGCGACGTCCCAGGCAGGTCGCTGGCCTTCAAGTCTCCAACGGAAGCGCGAATCTTCGCCCTGTCAACTCCACAAAACTCGCCTCCAAAATTCAATCTCCAATCATGTACCTGAAAAATGGTTACCACGACGGGTTGAGATATAAATATCTCAATGAGCCAACCCCCTAACCCAAAACTAGGTCTGTCAATTGCCCTAGGGTCCCTAATCGCACCTCACGTCTCCTCAATCACCCTAGACATAATCCAACCCCACTCTCTATCCTGTCGTACTTGCTCTCCTATAGTCTCTCTTTTCCGCGCTCGGTCTATCCACGAGTCTACCAAACCCTAGTCGCTACTTAGCACTAAGTCCAATCATCTCACCAATCAATATCTATTGTAATGATTAAATAAATTAACAACAATTAAATAAATTACACAAATAAATCAATAATTAAATAAATTACGCAATCAATTAATAATTAAATAAATTGCACAATAAATCAATAATTAAATAAATTGCGCAATCAATAATTCAAGGCCGTCCACAATTGGCCTAAGACCTAACTAGCCTTCCTATCTCATCATCACATCGCTATTCAACTTTCACTAATCGTCACTCCACCAGCCTCCAGTTGGACTTCCTTCGACATCCAATTTAGTATCTCCTTGTACTCAATCCATCCATTCGATATCAAATTATGGTACTCAGTACATGGCCATGATCGACCTATTTCGCCAAATTATAAATGGGTCCTTGTGACCTCATACTCGTTCCATCGCACCACACTTTCCTACCAATTTATACACAACTATAATAGGCCGATCTCAACCTCACTCTTAAATCATCCAATCCGTCACTCAACTTTAGCCAAGCCCAAATCTCGACGATTAAGACTAATCAAGTGACCCAGGCAACCAATTAATTGCACAATTAAATAATGCGAAAAATTAAATACTGAAATTAAATTAAATAAAATAAATACTAACATTAAATAAATATATGCTGAAATTAAATAAATAAAATGCGCAGCTAACGAGAGTGCATGAAACCGTCCATACTAACCTCGCACCGTTCCTCTAAAACCTGACGTTACAATCGCGTCTAATTTTTCACCGATAACCAATCCAATCACGCCATAAATCAACACAATTACCCTAATAATTCTACTAAGGCAATAAACATGCCTAATTAAGGTTTAGAAGGTCTACTCACATCAATTTGCGTCTTCAAGCGACTGATGGCGGTCCGCGAATTTTCCCTATTTCCTTTCCTTTTTTCTTTTCTTTCTCCATTTGCTTTTCCTTTTCTTTTCTTTTCTTCTTTTCCTTTTTCTTTTTTTCTTCTTGAGCCAAGTTGGGTTGACTATGGCCCACCAAGTTTGGGCTCAAGCATCAGAGGGGAGGCCCATGCTCATGGCCCCCGCATCGGCGCCGGTGAGGGTTCCGACGACTTTTCCGGCGAGGCTCTTGGAGCTGATTCTCGGCCATTGGTGGTTGGCTGGGGCTAAGGATGAGAAGACGAAGTCATCGGCGAAGAAGAACAGCTCCGGTGAAGGAATTCCAGACCGGTTCGTGCTTCGTTCGAGCTGGCCGGCGCTAACTCCGGCAACCAAACAATGATCTAGGACTCGCCGAGGGTCACCAACGGCTTGGGACGGTGCTGAATGGTCAGATGGCTCGTGGGTGGTGCTGGAGATGGAGGAACAAGGGCGGCGTCGGAGCGTGGAGAGAGGTGACGCGGCGAGGGCTCGGCGTTGCCCACGTCGGGTTGGTGGAGCTCCGGTGGCTACAACTTGCAACACCAGAAGCAGCGAAGCGAGAGCAGCAACATCCGCTCGCTCGGCGCTCGGGGAAGAAGAACCAGGAAGAACGACCAAGCAGGAGGAAGGAAGGGAAAGAAAATAGAGAGAGAGAGAGATGGGACGGGGTGCAGGCTGCAAGGGGTGGCGTGCGGCAGAAGGGAAAAGAAAAGGAGAGGGGAAAGAAAAAAAGTCAAAGAAGTAGGAGATGTGCGGCGGAAGAGGGCAAAAGAAAGGAGAGAGAGAGAGAGAGAGAGAGAGGAAAGAAAGAAAGAAAAGAGAGGGAGAAAAGTCAAAGTTGGGGCTGTTACAGGATGATTCCCCTATCTCTAGGTCGACTGACCAAGCAAGGAACGATCGCCTTGGGAATGAACGGGCTTTCTGGTACCATTCCTCTTTCGGTCTTCAACTTGTCTTCGCCGGTCGAAATCGAGGTGGGTGAGAACCACATCCGTGGCAATCTTCCCGAAGATATAGGGTTCACTCTCCCGAACCTTCAATGTTTGAGCATCTTTGGTAACCAGTTCACTGGATCGATTCCTTCGTCGATATCCAATTCCACAAATCTAAAATGGCTCCAACTCACAGACCATGAGCTCTCCGCGAAAGTCCCTTCGCTGGCGAACTTGCGTAACCTTCAGACGGTTACCCTAGACAGGAATCATCTCGGGAGAGGAGGGTCCGATGCAGATGAACTAAGCTTCCTTTGCTCACTCACAAATGCCGCTAGCTTAGAGGCACTGTCGGCGGTTACCAATAGATTGAGTGGGATGCTTCCTGCATGGATCGGTAATTAGTCTGCTCTTCTTACAGCCCTGTGAGTTGGCCTAAATCAGATGTCGGGTGAGATCGCAACAACAATTGGTAATCTCGTGAGCTTGCAGAGATTAGACATGGGAGATTTAGGAAACCTTTCCGATCTTGCAGAGTTGGACTTGTCGGACGACAATCTATCTGGCATAATCCCATCCTCTTTGGAAAGTCTGCAGAATCTGTTAGCTTTATGGATTGATGGAAACGACTTCGAAGGGCCGATTCTCTCGTACCTAGAAAAGCATCAGAGCTTGGAAATTATGGATCTTTCTAATAACAATTTTAGTGGTCTGGTTATATTCTCAGTGGCTGGGAGCCTCCTCTCTTTGAATTATCTTGGAACCATCTAAGTGGAGTCCTTTCGATGGAAATTGGAAACTTGAAACATTTGGATACATTGGATGTCTCGAGAAATATTCTGGAAGGTGAAATTTTGAGTAGTCTAGGCAATTGTGATGCGTTACGGTACTAATGATGCAAGACAACCTCTTCCATGGGTCCATTCCTCAACCAATCAGCTCATTCAGAAGCATCGATGTATTAGATCTTTCCAACAATAATTTCCATGGAGAAATTCTAAAGTTCTTAGAGGCATTTCAGAGGACAATTGCCGATTCAGTCCTAAACCTTTTTTAATGCCAAATAAGTCCTAAACCTTTTGCAACTTTGTCGGTTAAGTCCTTCCGGCGGATTTTGGCCGGAAAATGCCTATGTGGTGATGACGTGGCGCGCCGGACCTCGCCAGTGACGTTGTGGCGCTAATCGGACCTCAAATTTTTTTTCCTTTTTTTTCCTTCATTTTCTTAGAAAAACAAGGAGGCCGGCGAGCTCCGATGGCCAGCGAAGCTCGCCGGCGACTCCAAAGGGCGGCCCCGCCCTCACCGGCCAAGAGCGAGGGGGGGAGGCCACCGCCGCCTTGCCCGTGGCCTGCGAGAGTCGCCGCCGGCCACGGGCGAGCTCCCCCCTGCACGGCCTTGCAGATTTACAAGGGCGAGGGTGAGCTCGCCCTGCCCAAGCCGGCCCTCGCCGGCCACGAGCGAGGGCCTCCCCCGTCGCCCTCGCCTGCAGATCTGCAAGGCCGTGCAAGGGGGAGCTTGCCTATGGCAGGCGGCGGCTCTCGTCGGCCACGGGCAAGGCGGCGATGGCCTCCACCCCTCGCTCTTGGCTGGTGAGGGTGGGGCCGCCCTTTGGAGTCGCCAGCGAGCTCCGCCGGCCACTAGAGCTCGCCGGCCTCCTTGTTTTTCTAAGAAAATGAAGGAAAAAAAATTTGAGGTCCGATTAGCGCCACATCGTCACCGGCGAGGTCCGGCGCACCACGTCATCACCACATAGGCATTTTCCAGCCAAAATCCGCCGGAAGGACTTAACCGGCAAAGTCGCAAAAGGTTTAGGACTTATTTGGCATAAAAAAAGGTTTAGGACTAAATCGGCAAAGTAACAAAAGGTTTAGGACTAAATCGGCAATTATCTCGGCATTTCAGTATTTGAAAAGGTTGAATATATCATATAATCATTTGGAAGGGGCACTACCAACTCAAGGAAGTTTTAGGAATGTGAAAGCAACTTTTGTCGCTGGAAATGAAAAGCTTTGTGGAGGAATGCCTGAATTTGAGCTCCCTAAGTGCATCTCTCGACGCTCCAAAGATAAAGGAGGAATCCATAAGTTGAAACTCACCATCGCCGTCCTATCTGGTTTTCTCGGAATAACTCTGGTTGTCACTTTCCTATATCTTTGTTGGTTGAAGCAGGGAATAAACAAGCCGGTTTCAAGCTGCTTATATGATTCGTTGTAGAATTTGTCTTATGGAACTCTCTTAAAAGCAACAGGTGATTTTTCTTCAACTAATTTAATTGGGGCTGGAAGTTTTGGGTCTGTCTACAAGAGATTCCTCCAGGATAATGGAAATGTCATTGTGGTGAAGGTGCTTAATTTAACCCAACATGGTGCTCTCAAGAGTTTCAAAACTGAGTGTGAGGCTTTGAAGCATATAAAACACCGAAATCTTCTGAAAGTCTTGACGGCGTGCTTTGACATCGATTATAAGGGTAATGAGTTTAAGGCTTTAGTTTACGAGTTCATGGTCAATGGCAACCTAGAAGAGTGGCTACACCCAAATCTAGCTCCAAATAATACATATGGGCACTCAAAGAAATTGAGTCTCATTCAAAGATAAACCTTTCTATCGACGTTGCTTTCACATTGGATTATCTCCACAATCAATGCGGAGATCCAATAATGCATTGTGATCTAAAATCAAGTAATGTCCATTTAGATGCTAATATGGTTGGACATGTCGGTGACTTTGGATTGGCAAAGATTGTCCTCAAATCCACATATGACATTAGAGAAAATATGAGTTCTGCTGGTTTAAGAGGAACAATTGGTTATGCTGCTCCCGGTAAAAACTCTCCCCCCTCTTCCCCTTTAAAAAAAAAAACAGCTTAGACCTAGCCATTATCGACCTGTCTTTATAGAGACTAGTGTTTCTTGTTTTATTATTTCTTCAAGAAATTGTTTTGAATTCAAATACTCGTTTATGATATTTCTTATGCCACCGCATGTGTTGACTGCAGAATATGCTAATGGAAGTCAGGTCTCAAGAAAAGGTAACGTCTATAGTTACGGTGTCCTCTAATTAGAGATGTTCACTGGATTAAGTCTTGCTGATAACATGTTCAGAGATAATTTAAATCTTCACAATTGTGTTGCCAAGGCTCTTCCCCAACGAGCTATGGACAAAGTTTGGGACCACGCTTCGCAAGATTCGCTTCACGAAAGAAACTACATATTTTCGGAATGTGTGACTACAATACATCGTTCGGGACTTGCTTGCTCTGTGAAGGAGAGCAAAAAACGAATGAGCATCGACAAAGTTGCATCCTAGCTGCACTATCAAGAATAAACTTTTTGAAGCTTCTTTCCTTGGATGGACGAGTCTCGGATAGATGATATCGAAAGTAGCAAGTTCTTCATTTCCTTTGATGGATGTCTATAGTGCTATTTGCGTACGAAAGAGGAAAGGGGAAATGACTAATGTCTAACTTTCCCCGCAATAACTAAGGACGTCAAATGGATGGGTTGGGTTGGGTAAAAGATGATCCAACCCATATGAACCATTTAACTCATTTTGACTCATTGTCATACAATGCAATTCTAACGATTCATACCTGACATGATCCATACCCGACCCAATTCATATTGTTAAAATACTTTCATATTTAATTAGGTCTAGAATAATTTGCTTCATGATTTTTTTTAAATGTATTAATTTTATGCAATACAATTTAGTTGATAATTCTTTTTTAATTTTTTTTTTGAAATTTTAACCATTTTTAAATATATATTTTTATGCTTTTCGTTTGCTAGTCGCCAGTGAAACTCCAGCTCACTAGATTTCGACGAGGTCAACCTCTCCGACCTCAAGTGACGCTCGAGACTTGTTAAGGCAAGGTCGAGCTCGTTGGAATCCAGTGTGTCTCGAGTTGGGTTGCCTTGGGTAAGCTCGACCACGTTGAATCTAGCAAGACTCAAGCTCAAGGCATCGGGCAAACTTGACCTCAACTCTAGATCCAACAAGATGGAGTTGGCATCTCGCACCTCATGACCTGGCCTCTTGAGCTTGCTCGAGGGGAAGATTGAGCCTTGCCGATTAAGGGTGAACTTGAGATCATTGACCTCAATGAGGCCCAAACTCGCCAATTTGGCAAGGTCTCAACCTTCCCGAAGTCTGGTGAGCTCGTCCCTCACCTCTTGACTGGCGACCAGCTGAGAAAAAGGAAAACTATGAGGGGAAAAAAGGAAAGGAAAAAAAAGGAAAAAGGAAAATATAAACAATAACATCTTTATTTAAGAAGATTAAAAAAATTAGAATATCGGATTTTGCATAGTTTAAAAATGACTTATTAATGACACTTCAACTAATTAGGTGAATAATTTATTATGGCCTGTTTAGATTCCATTCAAGATCCATTAAATTTAAGGCATTCTAATATTTTAAGTTAACTCATTTATGACCCACATTATCTAATTGACCCATTTTGCCACCTCTAATAACCTTGTGAATTTAAGAGAGTATCGTGTCGCAATCTTTACTTCAAGGCTGCGTTTCGTCGACTAGATAAAAATCAGGATATGATATGTTTTATCCTATCTCGTGTTTGATAGCTATTTAGGATAGGATAAGGTCAGATATAAAAGGGATATAAACCGGATTAAAAAATCCGAGAGGGAGGGTGGGATAAGGTTGGATATGATTTCTTTTATCTGAAATATAAAACCCTGCATTTTTTTTCTCCGTCATTCACCTACAGACGACTCTAACTCCTTTGTTGGGTTCGGGTCAAAGAGTCGGACTGGGTTTCCTCGACCTGGTCCAAAGTCCATTTTTCTCCAATTAAGAAAATACTAAATACTAAATAAAAAATGGGAAAATAAAAAAATTATAAAAAATTTAAAATTCCAATAAAAAATAAAAAATGTCTAGGTGGTTTACCATAATTTATTTCATTTATTATTAATTCTATAAGTCTTGAACCAATTTTAGATTTATCATTATGAATAAACATTTTTAGTTTAGCATAAAAAATGATAAAACCCTTAAAAAAATTTAAACTCAATTGAATAAGCTTTTATCCAAATTATCGCCTTTGAAGCCTTCTTCTCGATAGCTCTCCGATTCACAACAAAATTTTATGAAAGCGATGAATTGTAATTTTCTTTATAAATATAAATTGTTTAAAGATCGTTCATTAACGTGATTAATTATCATTGCATCCTCGTAATAGTTGGAAAAAAAAAAAAGCGATAAGCTTTGGACTTTATACTTTGTTCTAATTGATTATTTGTTTGATTTGGTATTGGACATGTAACAAAATGGAAACAAATGAAAAACTTGTAAGAGATGAAAAGAACTCGTATCAAAGTGAATATATTGAAATTGAGGTTATTCTGATGTTGAATGGGGTAACAAAAAAATTATTTCAAAGGAATAGATTAGAGTAATGCGTAATCATAAAATTTGATTAGAATCTGTTAATTTGAAAAAAAATATACTATTTTTGGATGATTTTGTTAATATTAAACCTGCAAATTTGTACTTGCCTAATGTTATTATTTTTAAAATATCTAAATTTAAATATGTGTGACAGATTTGATAAGATATGAAGATATCCGACTTTAAATTCGTAGTTTACCAAACAGTAGATTGGATATGATATGAGGATACCAAACAGTAGTTGGGATATGAAGAAATCCATGAATTTCTTATCCTATCATATACAATCTTGTCCTGTTTAAAAATCCGGACGACCAAACTTAGCCCAAGGGATTAGCCATCAACTGACACTTTTTAACATTCTTTGGTCGGAATGGCATTTCTTGACAAATTAATGGGATGAAAAACCAAAATTATGAGCCAAAGTGGCCTTTAATTACGGATTCAATATTCACGAAACGGGACGAGTGCCCCTCTGTGCTCTACAAGGCTCTGCTCTCTATATGGCTCCATTGCTACTAGGGTGTCATCATACGTTGTGAATTGAATTTGGTTCATACGTCAAGCAGAAAAATTATGACAAATATCATATACTTGAAAAGTTTTATTGCAGAGAAGATCACTTACATCATGACGCACTCTCTCGTTTGGAGAGTTCCCCTCTGCCGCCATGGTAGTTTCCCTAAGAATCCAAAATCACCAGAAAACCCTAACCCTATTCCCCACTAGCAACTCCCCTGATCTTTGCCTCTCTCCATAAACAGCATCCCCATGGAAATCCTTACAAAGACCTTCGCTATACCCACCATAACCCAAACCTTAATCCAAAAAAAGAAAAGAAACCCTTAAACCCCTTACATTGCATTTCCAAATCACTCGCCAAACGATTCCCAGTAAAAGATGCAGCATCCTGTCTAGTTGGTGTAGTCCAAAGCTCGTCCATGGAAGAACCGGATGAAGCAGCAGTTCGTCTTCAAGCCCTATGCAGAAAACTGGGGGGGTTATGGTCAAATCGGCAGATTATTGCTCTGGATGCAGACATCTCATTAGAAAAGGTCAAGGAATGTAAGCTATCTTTGATTGGCCAGTTACATATGAACCTTAAAGTTAACTTTCAAGCTTTTCAAAGTACTATGAAAAAGGCTTGGAAACTAGAAAATGTTGAGATTGCAGTTATAGCACCTGGAATTTTTGAGTTCAAGTTTTGGAATCCTGAAGATAGAGATAGAATTCTAGAACAAGGACCATGGTCATTTGCTAGCCATCTGTTGATGCTCAAACCATGGAAACTTAATACCCCTCCAGCATGTTATGACTTTAAGATGAGTGATTTCTGGGTCCAATTTTATGACCTCCCAACTGAATGGATTACTGAGAAAGTGATTCATAAAGTGGCACAGGAGATAGGCAATGTGTCATCAACTAAAATAGAGACCCGAGGATATACAACACAGAAAGTGGAAAAGGCTAAAGTTAGTGTTGATATTACAACCCCACTATTACCTGGATCCATCTACAGCAATAAGGGGAAGAATCTATGGCTGGACTTCAGGTACGAAAGGCTACCTCAATTTTGTTATGCATGTGGGAGGCTGGGGCACTACGCACAGCACTGCAAGGAAAGCCCATGTGAGGATGATAGTTTTGAAATTGTGAGAAACCTACCTTATGGCTCTTGGCTGCAGGCAGAAGCAAATGTATTCAGTCCTTACTGGGAGGTGTTCTATGGTAAAAATATTGAAGAGCTGCGTGTAGAGAAGGAGACAGTACCTGAAACACCCCCTATCACTGGACAAATGGTGCTATATACAGAAGCTGTAAAGACCTCAGCAACAACAAAAGGAAAGGCTGTCGCCATGGATGATACTGATGAGAAACCTGTAGAAAATATGCTACTGGACACTCTCACTGAGTGTCCATGAGAGTTAAGGTACTGTGGAAGCAAAGGCATTGTAATTAGTAAGAAAATGAGCAGGAGTAAAAACTCTACAGAAAGGGCACCCAAAAGAAAGAAAAGGTATGCACCTTATGAAACTCAGCTGACCAGGGGGGAAGAATTTGATGAGTCAATGCTACTGGAAACACAAGTTCAAACTATTGAAGAAGTGAGTGCAAGGGCTTTGGTGGCTGGCCCTAATAAGCCACCAGGTTACAAATGAAACTTATTTGTTGGAATTGTCAGGGCTTGGGCTCCCCCTTGACAATTCAAGCTCTATGAGCCCTAGTGGCACAAGAAAAGCCCACTATTTTGTGCTTAATGGAAACAAATTACAGAGAAGAGTTTGTGAAAAGAATGAAAAGAAGGCTGAATTTTAGTGAAAGTTTTACTGTAAATCCAAATGGCTTAGCTGGAGGTATGGCTATTTTTTGCAAGAACAAGTACACATAGAGGTGGTATCAAGCTCATTTGAGTTTATAGATGTAAATTGTGAGCTGAGTGAGACAAGGCAAAAAATGCATATTACCTTTGTACATGCTCCCACAGATTTCCAGCTGAGGTTGAGACTCTGGGATAGAATCCAGCAGATGGGGCAGGCAAACCAGAATCCCTGGATATGCATTGGAGATTTCAACGAAATATTATACCACTGGGAAACAATGGGCAGAAGAAGGGCAGAAAATTACAGAACTACAGCTTTCCATGAATTTCTAAACAAATGTCAATTAATGGACGTGGAAAGCAAGGGGTGTTGTTACACTTGGGTTAATAATCGCAAGGGGGTAGATTTAGTAAAAGAGAGAATTGATAGAGCAGTGCACCTTAAATTGGAGAGTTTCCTACCCAACTGCTGATATATATGCATTACCTGCTATTGGATCTGATCACAGTCCACTGTTAGTAGATCTATGCCCTGAAAAGAAAAAAAGAAAGAGGGAATTCAAATTTGAAACATACTGGTTGGAAGATGAGGACTATACTAAGACTGTAGCTGACATATGGCAATCTCTTCAAGGACAACATTTGAACTTACCAGAGAAACTGAAAATAATGGCGAATGAATTATTGACCTGGAGTAAAAAGAGATATGCCAATGGAGAGAAACAAATCCAAAGATTGAAGAGGGAAATACAGGATATCACAAACATGCAGCATGCATAAGGAGATAATAGAAGACTGGAATGGCTCAAAGAAGAGGTAGAAAAATTATGGAGACAGGAGGAGATGTACTGGGGCATGCGATCACGGGTCCAATGGCTCAAATGGGGGGATAAGAATATGAAATTCTTTCATGCAACGACTCTTCAGCGTAAACATAGAAATAGAATACTTATGTTGAAAAATGATAGGGATGAGTGGTGCAGAAATACAGACCAGTTGAAGATGATGACAAATCAATTCTTCCAGGAATTATACTCCTCTGCTGGCTCTAGGGACCTAAGTCCCGTGATAGAGCAAATTCCCTGCATGATAAATGAAGAAATTAATTTGTCTCTCACAGAAATGGTTACTGAGGAAGAGGTACGACAAGCCACCTTTCAACTTGGTGCATTAAAAGCCCCTGGGCCAAACGGCTTGAGTGGCAAGTTTTTTCAACATTACTGGTCTGAGATTAAAGAAGATGTTATGTTTGAAGTGCAGAACTTTTTCAGGTTAGGCTACCTTAACCCTGAATTGAATAAGACATACATTACCCTTTGTCGCGACCTCCCCGAAGGTGCACCACCTAAGGGTTCGGCTAATGGATTGCTAAACCTAATTTAGCTCGAGCTCTCCCAAGCTCATACCAATTCACGACTTAGGTTTCAATTCTTAATATGCAAAGTTGAATTCAATTGGAGTCGCCACTAATCTATTTATGGTGGGTCGATTAGAAACCCATGTAAAATACTGGGAGTAGTATTTTACCCTACGAACCAGAGATTTTGAATTCGGGGACTTGAGAACCTATTTCTTCTATTTCAAAAAAAAATAATTTGCAGGCAGCTTGAATTAATTTTATTCCCTAACATGCACGGTGATCACGCGGGTGCGCAAACAATTATTTAAATACTCAAAGAAAAATAAGCAAGGTAAAAATAAAGCAAATCAACAAAAAAAGATCTATTTTTGGTTTTTTTTTATATGAATGCAATGCATGTAAAGCATGTAATGCATGTGATGAAAATAATTGATTCTATATGCAATTATCCTAATGCAAATCTAAATGCAATGAATTTCAAGATTACTTAATGAAACTAATTACCTATAGCCAAATAATATCTAATTTAGACTAGGAACTAAATTGAATTAATCCCTAATTTAGATTAAAAAATTATCTTGACCATAGATAATATTCTAAAATGTGAAAACTAAACTAATATGCAAATGCATGAAAACCTAAATCTAATGACCTAACATGCTTTGTTTTTTAAAAAAATGAAAATTCTAAATTAACCTAATTAAAAGACATGCAAAAAGGCATTTTTAAGACATTTTCTTATTTATTAAATGAAATTCGAAATTAATTAAACTAATTAAATGTGAAAATCTAATCTAATATGATACCTAGAAATCTAAATGAATTATTTTACTATGGTATAAATGGACATGCAATGACACCTAATTAAATTAATTAACTGCATGTAACTATCTAAATGATGCATGAATGATTTTTATCTTTTGAGTTTCATTAATGAAAATTCGAATTAAACATATTGCTAAAAATTAAATGAGCCTAGATCTAATATGACATGCATCAAATGACATTATTCTAATGCAAATTTAACCTATTAATCTAACATAGTTAAAAATGTAATTTCTAATTAACATGCAATGATTCCTAATTGATATGAAATTCAATGTGTCTAAACTAAATGTCATGCAATGTCTAATAATGCAACCTAACATGAAAAGACATGCATGTGCTTTTTTATTCTATTAAACTTGAAATTAGACATGAAAACCTAATTTAAACATGCAATCATACTTAAAATACAATCTAATCATGCAATGCAATATTACCTAAATGCAATTTAATCTAATCATGAAAGTGCAAGTCTATCTAATAATCAACATGGAATGCAAATAAACAAAATTCATTAAAAGGGAAAAGACATCAAAACAAAGCAATTCTCGCAGATAGAATCAATGATTGATCTTAAGCCTTAAAGATCAAAATATCAATTCTATTCCCGCTCAATTAATTACCTCGTCTAAAGCCTTATAGACGAAATAAAAAAAAAATTGATATGCGGTTGCGAATTGGAAAATCAATTCCAATTGATAAATCTATTGCCTAAATCAAGCAAATTAACTAAAACTAACATGAAAAGAAAACAAGACAATTAATCTAATGACAGATCCTTTATTGCAAAAAGTTTCTATTTTTTATATTATAAAAATAAAAATAAAAATAAAGCAACAATAAAAAAAAGAATGGGTCAGGCGCTGAGCTGGGTCGGGCTCAGGCCTGACCCACGTACGCCCTTGGGAGAGGGCCCGTGACAGGCCGAAGAGGGGCTGGACTGGGCCCGTGACAGGCCTGGTCCAGCTCCCTCTCTTTCTTTTTCTTCTTTCTGCTCTGGCCTTTTATTCCTCTGCGCGCGTGCATGGGCCCGTCCCTGTCTAGCCCAACTTTCCTCTCCTCCACGCGGCCAGGCCTAGCTCGTCCCCTCTCCGCGTGCGCGGCCCAGCCATCTCCACTATTCGCGCGGGCTTGGCCCATCTCCTCCCTGTCTGGACTTGCTCGCACGCGGCCTGTCTCCTTCACGCAGGCCTGACTTGCGCGAACAGGCCCACCTCCACACGAGTCTTCTTCCTCCTTGCGCCCTAGCTTCTGTTCATCCTCCTCGCCGAGCATTACCTCCATGGATGACCTGCAGAAGAAAACTCGGAGCATCTTGCTCGCGGCGGAACCGCGACGGACGGCACCGAGAAGGCGGTCTCTTCGGCGCTTTTCCAACAACAACCCAGCACGTAACCTAATCGATCGGCAAAAAGAAAAGAGGACACATGCAAGGAGCAACAACCAGAGATGCAACAAGGCAAAGGGGGTTCAAATCAAGGTTTAATGCAGAGGAAATCAAAACCTAAGATGCAATAAAAGGCTGAATCAAGCAAAAATTACCTAAACCAACGAAATCCTCAAAAATCAGAGATGGGTTTGAAGGAGTGGATGCCTGATCGAGCAGCGGCGTGACCGCGGTGAAACTTACCGGCAAATCGGAAAGGAAGCAAGTGAAGAAGACTGAAGATGTGTCGTCGAAGGTGGAGGATGAGACTCAACGGGCCTCTGTCCTCTCTCTCCCTCCCTTGGTCTCTCTCGGTTCTTCTCTCCAGAACCCTCTCAAACCCTCTCTATTTATCTCGCTCTCTCTATCTCTCTCTCCCCTCTCTGTTTTCTTTCTTCTTTTCTCCCCGTGTGTTTTTTGTCTGGGAGTGTATATTTTTTCTATTAAAGCCCTTGCTCAGCAAATGCTTGTCAGTCCAAGCCTGTGTTCCCGCAATGACCGTGTACGACCCATGCTTTATAGTGAGTAGAAAGCAATCTTGGTCAAATCTTTAAGATTTGACCGGGATTTCAATTTATTTCCTTTCCTTGTCCTTTTATTTCTTTCCTAAAATGCAAGATGCATATAATTTTTTTTTAGGAATTCCTATTTTCTATTAGGTGTCAACACCCTTATTCCTAAAACCCCAAACCCGGAGAAGCTGGACCAATCTAGACCCATTAGCCTGTGCAATTTCATTTATAAGGTCATCTCTAAGATAATGGCCAACAGACTAAAAAGGTGGCTCTCAGGTATAATTGCTGAAGAACAGAGTGCATTTGTCAGTGAAAGACTAATCCAAGACAATATCTTTATTGTCCAAGAAGTCCTCCACTAGCTAAGAACAAGAAAGAGAAAATGCAAGTTTCAGGTTGTCCTAAAAATAGATATGAAGAAAGCATATGACAGAGTTGAGTGGGATTTTCTTGAAGCATGTATGCGAAAAATGGGTTTCAACAATACCTGGGTTTCTTGGGTTATGAACTGCGTAACTACAATTTCTTATTCTGTCAGAATGAATGGGGAAAATCTACCTTTCTTCGAGCCATCTAGAGGAATCAGACATGGTGACCCCCTCTCCCCTTATCTGTTCATCATTGTTGCAAATACATTATCAATCCTTATGAAGAAAGCAGTAGATGATGCAAATGTAAAAGGAATTAAATTGAACCCTCGATGTCCAGCACTGTCTCACCTTCTCTTTGCAGATGACCTAATACTTTTTCTGGATGAGAAAATTGTAGATTGTCAAAATGTAGCTGCTGTCCTGACTCAGTACTACTTTGCCTCTGGACAACAAGTAAACTTAAACAAGTCAGGGGTTCTTTTTAGCAAGGACTGCCCTATTGATTTGAAAAGAAATATGGCTTATGAATTGAGAGTGCCTGAAATCCAGAAAATGGGCAAGTACCTGGGTATTCCATTAGAATGGGGAGAGTCCAAAAAGCACATGTTTTCATGGATCATGGACAGAGTAAACAGAGTGATAAAAGGCTGGAAGGAGAATATGCTTTCAAAGGCAAGGAAGGAGATTCTCCTAAAAACTGTGGTGCAAGCATTACCACAATATGCAATGTCAACCTTTAAAATTCCTATGTCAATTTGTCGAGCTGTCGAAAGGAAAATTGCTGAATTTTGGTGGAAAACAAGTGAAGCCAAGAAAGGCATGCACTGGAGAAGATGGGATGTCTTAAAACAGAGGAAGGATAATGGAGGGCTGAGATTTCGTGATCTTATAACTTTTAATCAGGCTATGCTGGGAAAACAAGCACGGAGGTTGATGAAAAAGCCAGAATCGTTATGGGGCAAAATATTTAAAGAACTGTATTTTCCTCACACTGATTTCTTACATGCACAGAAGGGATCCAGACCATCTTGGGGCTGGCTAAGCCTAATTACTGGTCGAGATGCTATCAAAGACTCAGTTAGATGGGTGGTGGGTAATGGCCAAAAAATATGCATAAGATCTGATAAATGGCTGGCTCAAGGGGTTATAGGAGGACCAGCTAATAGAGAAGAACCGCTCAGAGTTTCAGAACTGATGGTCAGTGGAGAAAAAAAATGGAATGAGACAGTGATATATAGTATGCTCGATGATGATACAGCAAAGGAAGTCTTAGATATATACTTAAGCCCCAATAACACATAAGATATAATGAAATGGGAACATACCAGAAATGGGTTGTTCACGGTTAAAAGTGCTTACAACATGTTGAGGGCACGACAGGGGAACAATAATCCACAACCAGCCTCTACATCCTACAATAGCCCTCGGGAACTCTGGCTACGAATCTGGAAAACCAATATTCCACCAAAAGTGCGATTCTTCTTGTGGCAGGTAGCATAGAATGCTCTCGCTACCAAGGACAATTTATTCCGACGAGGGATAACAAATGACAATATATGCTCTGTGTGTGAAGAACAGCCAGAAACTACCGAACATTTGCTATTACTCTGTCCAGCTTTCAAAGAAGTACGGCAAGATCCGTCTATACAAATCTCAATTAACAGATATGCAGTGACGCGAATTGAAGACTGGATGCTTACATTTCATCATACCTAAATTTCTTTCGACCTACTTGGATTATTGTTGTGGAGGATCTGGAAAGCAAGGAACGAAAGGGTTTTCCGAGGCCAAAGAAGCAGCCCCCAACTGATTATCACCCTTGCACGAACCGAGATGGAGAATAAAAAAAGATGGGTGAAAGGAACAAAAACCACATCAAGAGGACAGAACGACTTACCCAGAACTTGGAATCCTCCTCCACCGGGGGTGTTGAAGTTGAATGTTGATGGATCTTTTGATCTAGAAACCGGAGATGGAGCAATCGCATGTACCTACAGAGATAGCAGAGGCGTTATGCAGGATGGATTTGCTCGGTCAATGCGAGCATCTTCTCCCATACAAATCGAAGCAGCAGCGATACTGGAAACCCTAAGGAGATATGAAGAGAAGTGCGATCTGCCTATAATTCTCGAATTTGACCGAAGTGCTCTGATAAGTTCGATCTGTGTGTGTGCAGATCAAGCGAGTTGGGATGTATACTCGCTTATCATTGAAGCCCAGGCCCGAGCTCGTTGCTTTACAAACCTACGTGTGGCCCATTGTCCGAGAGAAGCAAATCAAGTAGCGGACTGGGTTGCCAAAGCCCAGCATCTGAATATACTTCAGCCCAATCCTCCTTCCTGTCTGATTGAGTTACTATGTGCTGACTTGAAAGAGATGTCTTAGACGACATCCGTCGAAATAAATATATAAAAGATGTTTTAAGGACCCAAAAAAAAAGTTTTATTGCAACTTGTTAAGGTCTATCCGCACCGCTAACAAATTATGTTGCAATGGATTTTATATAAATATGGCGTCCCTCCAATCAACAATTCTGATAGTTGAGGTGAAATTTTTAGACATCACATTTGAGCAAAAAACTTGTTTTAGTCATGACCACAAGCAACGGTACACATCAGCGGTTGATGGTTAAAGCGTGAAGTTTTGGCATTTGATCAGTCTTGTTGCCAACGCGCTTATATAATTGCTGTTTCGGCTTCCTTTCCGTCCTTTGAACTTTGGAGTCCATGAGCTAAAGTCCCCAGTGCGAAGGGGAACGAAACCACACTTGTTGATATCACAATTGAAAGAACTCGAATTAATTCTTCTGTTCGTTCAAATGGCTTGACATTTAATGTCGAATGTCGAAGGATAGGGAAAGGAGTAGAAATAGTTAATGCAGCTTTTCCTTGGGGGCTTACTGACCTCGTTATGTTTGGAAGGTTTTCCAGCTCGATATGGTCACCAAGTATGGACGTTACAACGAAGCAGCAAGATGTTTGGTTGGGCAGTGGCCTCTACAATTCGACCCGGATCTCCGTTTTTCATTAGTTTCCCTTCCTTTACTTTTTCATATTTTATTATATTGATGCAACTTCCTCTATAGAAATTGACCGTTCCGGTTTAGTATCATATTACTTGGCTAGTTAGTAGGTGAGAGAATCCGATGTTCTGGCCGCTTTATTTTCCCGTTCATCCACAACCATCTAACTCAATCTTGTACTCCAGTCCGCAGGCGCACGGTGCTGGGCACAGTGCCTCATCTCGGGAGGACGAGCGCCACTCCGCCCCACGACTGAGACCGATGATTGCACTCCATCAGAACTTGATTATGCTATTTTGAAACATTTAGTGAAAAGCGTTTAGGATGTTTTTGGTATAATTCTTCCTTTTCATGTTAATCGCGTGCGAGGGAATCGCAATCGGTACAACCTATGATGATCAGCTTTTGTCTCAATCCTCCTCCTCCTTCATTGCAGCTTAAATAATGCACTAAACATGTTAGAATGGTTTTGATATCACAAACGAAGGACCGACGACTGGTGAAGGAAAAGAAGGATTAGGAGGGAAGAGGGGGGAGGGGGGAGGGGGGAGGGATTCATAAGATAAATTTTAACAAGTCGGAGATATATCGAGAAAAATCTTCTACAGCACGATAAATTCAATTCAAAGATGATATAAATTGACATATTGTCATTGTTATTTAATTGAAGAAAATTGCAATCACTACGGAAGTGCAACACCGATAATCAATATTAGTAGTCGAAATAAATTGTCAATCATCCCGTTTATAATCCTAATTAGATTCGAAGTCAATTCGATAAGGAGAAATCAACGTTTTTTTTTTTTTTTTGGTCTTGGATGTTGAGTGGGATAAGGACGTAAGGACCTCTTCCCACATAAGCGCAATTTGGGCTCAATATCGTATTTGATTACGCAAGTTCTCTGCCCTAATTACAGCATGAAAAGGTCAAAAATAGGAAAAAATCAGTCTAGCAATGTCCAGCGGTGCGAGGACGCAAAGCTCCCTTTCCACGGAAGTGCGAGTCCGGTTCAAATTCACTGTGGGAACGTGGAAAATGATGTGGATATGGAGTGTTAATTTAACGTTTGGTGGCTGTCGGAGGATCCCTCACCGGACTGAACTGGCGACGCCACCGGCGGGATGGGAGGCTCATGTATGACATCTTTTCAATGTACCCCCAAACGCTTGTGTATTTTCTAGTTCATCTTGAGAATGCTAATGTTCCTCTTAAGCAAATGTGGGTTTTCGAGCTAGATTTTACATTAGATGTCAAGAGGATCAACTTGACGAAAAGACGAAATATTGATAGAAGGGAAAATCAATATTAGATTCAACTAGTACAATGATGAGATTGAACTGGGTAAATGTTTAAAAGTGAAATTAAGTATCGACAAGTGGAAATGTTTCATTTCATTTGGAAATTGTAATGAAATTGTTCCGAAAGCAAAAATGGTAATTTCAAATTTTAGCATATGAATTGTAGTAAGGTTGACTGAGTATCTAATCTGGTACTATTTTCATTTGGTTGGTGCCGTGTATCGTGTGCGCAAGAGACCATGGATGGACCCAAATAAGTAAGATGATAGAAAACAGAGCATACCGCACTAGAAATTTTGAGAGGAAAATATAGAAGAAATTTCATGTTAGGTTCAACGTATGCTGGAAGATATATGAGTTGATTGATTCAATGACAAGTAAAGAACTCCATACTGTGAATTATTTCAGTCAAAGAAGAAAAAGAGAGAGGAAAGAATAAGAGAAAGAATCTGTGCCCCGTCATGCCCCGTCACTCACAAGACAATTTTCCCCTATGAAAGAACAGGGCGGGGCGGGCTGGTTCGTCGGAACGGAACGGTGCACCTCCTCCCCCACACGGGGCATGCGGCGGCGGTGGCGCCAAGCTCAACCTCGCAAGGGAGGATAGGAGTCCATCCCAAGCCAAAGGCAAGTTTCCACTGGCAATGAATACTCCGGTGACCGCCACCCTCAATCTTCTTTTATTCACCACTGGCAACAAATTTTGGCTGGCGGCGAGCCACCCTTCATGACGGGTTTACTTAAGGAAGAAGGAGAAGGAAAATATAAAAAAAAAAAAAATGAAAGAAAATGAAAAGACAAAAATCTCTGGACCATTAAAATCAATGGTATTAACATGTTTTTTTCTCTCCCTAAATTGGTATACATTATAAATGTAATTTTACCTTTCAAATTAAGTACCAATTAATGACATCCCACATATAATGATTTGGCATAAAAGCTAAGTGAGTGACATGTTGTGCTATTAAGGGGTTGTTTGGTGTTACTTTCCCATAATGGCTTAGCTCTATGAATAAAGGGTGTTGTACCTATCCTGAGGTGTTCAGCAAATAACATACAATTGCAGGTCCTCAAAAAACTATATCAGTTTATAGCAGTTTTTAGAAGGCCGCTCCATCCAATTTTAAAGACGCGACAACTATGAATTACGTACTATTAAAGCATATAATTTTGCGACACACTTCATAGAACAATTCCTTCTCCACCTTCATTTATAACTAAAATGAGGCATTGAAACATGTTAGAATGATTTTGGGATCATCAAATTATTCTCTCCACGAATTTATACACTAATGGAGGTAGGGGCGACACTTCATAACGAGGATGGACTCGAACAATTCAAAGACTTATTGAGAAAAATCCTACACGGTATGAGAAAGCTAGTTCGAAAGCGACACAAATCAACACATTTTTACTAATGTTTAATTGAAAAAACTCTGTGCAGTTTCCGCGAAATGACACTGGTAATCAATATTAGATTTGATTAAACGAGTTGTCAACCTTAATTAGCGCGTGGAAAAGTCAAGTTTTCGTCTAGGACGGACTAAGGAAGTGAAGACCCCACTTTGGTTCAAATTCGTCGCGGCTACGTCGGAAATAAAGTGTATGGAGAGCCAAATGACTAGGAGTTTCGTCGTTCTCTCCTGAAACCGGAGCTTTTATTAATAGGTCAAGCAATGGTCGCTTCAGCTTGTAGGAACCCCACTCTGAGAACAGACTGCAACATCAGGGATGAATTGCTAGGAAATGAGGTGTGAATGCATACCAGAAAGCACTCCGGGGTCTAGACAGCTTCTGTAAAGGCTCTTTCTTCGTGAGGCAGTTCGATATATAGCTCAAGCTGCTCAAACAATACATCACTTCACTACTTCCTTCTTACCCCGCTTTAGCCAATTTAGTACCTAATTTGTGCTCGTAAAAGAACGGGACATTCCCGTCTCAATCGTGCACGAACCCCTTGTTCTTGTCTTCTTTTCGCTGCCCTTCTCCTGTTGTACTTCGTTGTAGTCGTTTCTGCTACTGACAATACAGGTTGGATCGATTTAAAATCACAAGAAAAGAAGCTCATAAGGTGAGTCATTTTCAATTAAAAGAAAAGAGTGGAAGGAACAAGAGAGAGATTATGCGCTCTGCGATACCTTATCGGCACAGGTTAGTTTTCCCATTGAAGTGTATGGCGGGGCAATTCATAAGATGGGGACAGAAGTCCTCCCAGCGGCTGCCACCGGCAATATCCTCTTTCCACACTACTGTCAATAGATGTTGGCCATCGACGAGTCACCTTTCGTGGAGAGGTTGATTGAGGAAGAAGGAGATGGAAAATCAACACAATTTCTGCCCTGAATTGGACGGCTGGGAAAAGTCATGGGACAGGGACAGGAGTCCTCCAGCGCTGGGCACAGCACAGGCAATACCTTTTGACCGTCGCCGGCAACAGATGTTGACCGACGACTAGTCACCCTTCTTGGAGAAGTAACTTGAGGAAGACGGACAAGGACAAAAAGAAATGAAAACAATTAAAAAAGAAAAGAAAAGACAAAAACATGCTGACCATTAAATCAAAGGTAATGCTATTTTTCCCCGTAAATTGGGATAAATTTTAAATGTAACTTCTCCTTTCAAATTAAAAGAATATCTACATACATTTACCAACTAGTTAGAAACTATGGGACATAATAATGAAAATATCATTATTTAAAGGCTATTATGCACCATTCTTCGACCAATTGAAAATAAATACCAATCGATGACATCTCACTTATAACATTCAACATGAATGAGAAATGAGTTACATGTTCCGCTATTAAGAAGTTGTTTGGTATAACTTTCCCACGCTACTTTGTGAGTGTTGTAACTTTTATGAGGTGCAAATTCCTTATAATTGCAGTTCTTCCACAGTAGCCTTGAGAAGGAAGTCTTTAAGATGGGGCAAGGTGCAACTATAAGATACATGTCTTACCAAGCACGTAAATTATAATACACTTCACAATGCAGCGTAGAACTTATGATAGTCAGCTTTCGTCTCCTCCTCCTTTTTATAACTTCAATTAGGGCATTGAAACCTGTTGGAATGGTTTTGCCAACATGAAAATCGTTCTCCCCATAAGCTGACGGCTGACGCACTTTCACTTGTATTTAGAAGAAAAAACTCTTTGCAGTTACCGTAAAATGACAAATATAATCTATATTTGCTTTAATGACGCGGATTGCCGACTGTGATTAGTGGACACTTCAGCTTGTGGGAGGGCCACTCGACGAACTGAGTCGCCGCTCGAAACTGACTGTACAGGAAGGGATCACTTCCGGGGAAATGTGGTACGAATGCATGGCAGAAAGGAAGTCCCCAGGTCTGCGCAGCTTCTATAAATGCTCCTCTGTGAAGCTGTTCCACATGTAGCTCCAGCTGCTCAACCAAGCGACTTAGCACCCAATTTATGCTCATAACATGGCACAATCGCGTCTCATTTGTGCAAAACTCCTTCCTTCTTGTCTTCTTTTGGCTGTCCTCCTCGTTTCGTGCTTCCTTGCCATCGTTTCTGCTACTAACCATACAGACAGGTTTGCCTTGCTTGCATTCAAGGCTGAAATAACTAGCGACCCTTTCGGGTCGCTGAACTCGTGGAACGATAGCACCGACTTCTGCCGATGGCGTGGGGTTACTTGCGATCCTCGACACCACAGAGTTACGATACTGGACCTCAATTCCCTAGGACTCTCAGGACCCGTTTCCCCTCACATTGGGAACCTCAGCTTCTTGAAAGAACTGAGGCTCCAAAACAATAGCTTCGGCCTTGAAATCCCTCCACAAATTGGCCGCCTACGTCGGCTCCAAATGTTGTATTTGTCGAATAATTCACTGAGGGGCGACATTCCCAGAAATGTATCAGCTTGCTCGAACCTCGTATTTCTCCTCCTCGAGTACAACCTGTTGGTCGGAGGAATCCCACTGGAGCTAGGCTCCTTGTCAAATCTTCAAGGGCTTGACTTTTCTGCGAACCAATTAACTGGCAGCATCCCTTCATCCATAGGGAACTTATCATCTCTGGAGGCGATTTCTTGTTATCAGAATGGTTTGAGTGGGATTATTCCCCAATCTCTTGGTCGACTAACCAAACTAAAGGCGATCAGCTTGAGAAGCAACGGGCTTTCAGGTACTATTCCGCTCACAGTCTTCAACTTGTCTTCACTGACTATATTCGACGTAAGAGCGAACCGGATCAACGGCAATCTTCCTGAAGAAATTGGATTCACCCTCCCTAACCTTCAAGATTTGAGCATTTCTCTTAACCAATTTGGTGGATCAATTCCTTTATCGATATCCCATGCCACAAATCTAAGACTACTCGACCTTGGGGGCAATGAGCTGTCGGGGAAAGTCCCTTTGTTGCCAAATCTCCGCAACCTTTGGAAGGTTACCTTATCCACCAATCATCTCGGGAGTGGAGGGTCCGATGCTGATGACATGAGCTTCCTTTGCTCCCTAACAAATGCCACTAAGTTTTCGGTATTAATTATGCACGAAAATAGATTTGGTGGGACGCTTCCTGCGTGCATCGGTAATATCCCTGCTACTACACTCCTGCGACTAGGCCAAAATTTTATATCGGGTGAAATCCCGAGAGAGATTGGTAATCTTGCGAATCTGCAGGGATTTCGGATGGACGACAACCTTCTTTCAGGTCCAATCCCGTCAGATTTGGGAAACCTTTCTCATCTTCAAAAATTGATCTTGTCGGGTAACAACCTTTCTGGAACGATCCCATCCTCTTTGCAAAATCTGCAGATGTTGTTCTCTTTAGATCTTGCTGAAAATAACTTTGAAGGGCCAATTCCTTCAAACCTTAGTAAGTGTCAGAGCTTGACATGCCTAGACCTTTCCGGTAACAATCTCAATGGCCCCGTTATATTCCCCGTGGCTGGAAATCTCATCTATCTTTATTTGTCTCGGAACCAGCTGAATGGAGTTCTTCCGATGGAAATCGGGAACTTGGTACATTTGGAGCAATTGGATGTCTCGAGAAATATTCTAAATGGTGAAATGCCTAGCGGTCTAGGTAATTGTGATGGACTGACAATACTAAGAATGCAAGATAACCTCTTCCATGGGTCCATTTCTCGACCAATTAGCTCACTAAGAAGCCTCGAGGAATTAGATCTTTCCAACAACAATTTCAGTGGCGAAATTCCAGAGTTCTTAGAGGCATTTCAGTTTTTGGAAAAGCTGAATTTATCTTACAATCATTTTGAAGGCATGCTGCCAATTGAAGGAGTTTTTAAGAATGCGGGTGCGGTTTTTATTGCCGGAAATGAAAAGCTCTGTGGAGGAATGCCGGCATTTGAGCTCCCTGAGTGCGTCTCTCTAAACTCCAAAAGCAGATGGGTCCAAAAGTTGAAACTTACAATCGCCATTGTTTTCGGTGTTCTCGGAATACTTCTTATTATCACTTTCCTATATGTATGTTTGTTGAAGCAGAAAAGAAAAGAGCCAAGTCCAAGCTCCTTGGATGATTCTATGTTGAATTTGTCTTACGGAGCTCTTCTAAAAGCAACAGATGGTTTTTCTTCAGCTAATCTGATTGGGGTAGGAAGTTTCGGGTCCGTCTATAAGGGGCTGCTCCAGGAGTATGAAAATGCCATTGCCGTAAAGGTGCTTAATTTAATGCGACACGGCTCTCTCAAGAGTTTCAAAGCAGAGTGTGAGGTTTTAAAGGGCATAAAACACCGAAATCTTGTGAAAGTCTTGACAGCATGTTCAGGCATTGATTATAAGGGTGATGAGTTTAAGGCTTTAGTTTACGAGTTCATGGTTAATGGCAGCCTAGAGAATGGCTACACCCAAATTCAGCTCCAAATGGTGTAGATGGGCACTTGAAGAAATTGAGTCTCATCCAAAGGCTAAATATTTCCATTGATGTAGCTTTGGCAATAGATTATCTCCATAATCAATGTGAAAGCCCAATAATTCATTGTGATCTAAAACCAAGTAATGTCCTTCTAGATGGCGATATGGTTGGACATGTTGGTGACTTTGGGTTGGCAAAGATTGTCCAGAAGTCAATGTCTGCTGCTGGAGCAAACTTGAGTTCTGTTGGTTTAAGAGGAACAATCGGTTATGTAGCTCCCGGTAAACATCTCTCTCTCTCTCTCCACCCTACAATTTTGTGAATTCAAAGTTTTTTTTTTGACATTTCTTACACCACGATATGGGTAAACTGTAGAGTATGCTAACGGAAGCCAGGTCTCAAGAGAAGGTGATGTCTATAGTTACGGCATTCTTTTATTGGAGATGTTCACGGGATTAGGTCCCACTAGCGACATGTTCAAAGAGAATTTGAATATTCATCATTATGTTGCTAAAGCACTGCCCCAACGAGTTATGGAGATTACCGATCTGGTGCTGCTTCACGAACGAGAGAGCTGCGATGATTCCCACAATTCACTTCAAGAAAGAAACCGCTTATTTCAAGAATGTTTGGAAATGATATATCACACTGGACTCGCTTGCTCTGTGGAGGAGCCCAGAAGACGCATGAGCATGGACAAAATTGCAACGCAGCTGCAATTGATCAAGGAGAAACTTTTTGGAGCTTCTTTACGTGGAAGGATGAGAGATGGATAGATGACATTGAAAGCAGCAAGTCCCATATTTCATATGATGAATCTCTACTGCTATTTGAGTATGAAAGAGGAAAGGACGAATATCTGACTTTCCTAACTTCCTTGTGAATGTAAGAAAGTATTGTCCCCATATTCCTACTATAAAGGATTAGCCATCAATTTGCACCTTCTAACATTTATTATCAAGATAACATTTTCTCATTCACACCAATATTTTTTTTTGTAAAATTAAAACTTAACTAGTAAAATTAAAATATTTATGAAAGTGTAATAGGTTTAAGACTTTCTAGATAGTTTTTCCTTATAGAATATGAATAAGTTTAAACTAGAATAATTCATAAATGTCTTGAAGATTCTAGAATTATATATTACATTTTTTTTAAAAGTGTAAAGAAATTTTCTCCCTCACTAGGAATAATGGCAGGGCAAAGAGGATGGTAACCTGTTCCGAGCCAAGACAAGTGCCCATGGGCAATGATTCCTGTGGCGGCTGCCATCCTCAGTTTTCTTTGGGATAATTGCACTTAATATTCTACAGCTTGGCATGAAAGTGCAAACAAGTCCTAAAATTTATAAAAAATGTAATCGAGTCTTAAAACTTATCAAGTTGATTCAATCAAGTCATTCCATTAGTTCCATCTAATTTGACGGACGGAAAATACTGACGTGTCAATTTTCTGATGTCCACTTTAGCAATTTTCATTTGTCAAATTAGACGGATCTAACGGAAGGACTCGATTGAATCAACTTGATAAGTTTTAGGACTCGATTGCACTTTTTAAGGATTTGCTTGCATTTTCGTGTCAAGTTGTACAATTTCTAGTGAATTTATTCATTTTTTCTTTTATATTCCTCCGACAATTAACGTAAGGCTGGCGATGAGTCACCCATCGTGGAGTGCTACATGAAGAGGAAAATGGGGGGAAAAGAAGTAGTAGTAGAAGAAGAAATCGACAGGAATGAAAGAAAAAGTGAAGAGAAAAACCTTTCCACCATTAAAATCAAAGGTATCAATATGATTTTTCCGAAAATGGGATAAATTTAAAGGTACTTATGCCTTTTTAACTTAAAGAATCTCCAATGCTTCAGCTAGACACATTTACCAAGTAATGAGAGATATAATTAAAATATCACTTATTTGACGACCATTATGTATCAATCTTTGAAAAATTGAAAACAAATATCGATTGACAACAGGTCACGTATAATGTTCGGAATTGAAGTTAAATGAGTAACATGTTTCGCTAAGATGTCATTCAGTATAACTTTCCGCATTAACTGTGCCTTTTCTGAGATGCAAATACCTAAACATTACGGCTTCTTCGAAACCACATCCGTGTATAAAAACTGTCGAGAGGCTACCTCCTCCAATTTTGAGGCGTTGCAATTTGCAAACATATATTACCGAACATGGAAGTTGTCAAATGCACCTTACAGCACAGCTATGTGCAATATACTTACTGTTCAACCACAACGAAACCAACCGGGCACTAGTAATCGTGCTATGTAACAAAGCAAAAGGGAAATGATTTCAATCCATCAATTCAGGATGGAATCACACGACTGTCGTTCCATTAGTATACATCTACATTTGTGATTTCGCTTTCAATCCAAGGCCTGAGATGGAACAATATTTTGTCACACAAGAGATCAAAAAGAAAACTAAGCCAGATTATCCTGTCTTCTACAAAGCAACTTGGTAAAGTCAATACAATTCTTATCTTACCAAAAAAAGAAAAACAAACTAAGCCTGAGTGTCAAGATTGATGCGAGCATATCCTAAGCGCTTCCTCCAAAAACCTATGAACCGCCGCACCTTGAACGCGGGCACACTGCACTTGAAATCACTATGAAGAGCATACATAGGCTACCCCTCCTGACATAAGTGCAATCAGTACAACTTATGTCGGAGATTTATCAATAAAAACTAAGAGAGTATTTGAGGTTGGGGTGGTGATTCATTACAAGGCTAGACTCGAATAGGTCGGAGATTTATCAAGAAAAACCGTCCATGACACCAGAGAGCTAATTCAAAAATGACACGAATCCACGCACTTTCAGTAATATTCAAATGGAGAAAAGCTTGTTTCAACCACCGGGATACGACACAAACAGTCGATACTAGATTTGTTGTTCTGCTGGATGAGGAGGCAAAGCTTATTATTAAACAGGATGACTCGGGTTCAAAGGTCGCGGTCGGAACATGGAAGATGACATCTGTGAGAGTCACGAGACTGGGACTTTATAAAATTTGTGAGCCAAAAGCAGGAAAAATTAGTAGACTCGGTGCCTGCCTACAGATGCAGGGATGACTTGCTGGGAAAAAAAGAGGTATAAATGAATCCGAGAAAGAAGTCTTCGGAGTCTACCCATCTTCTAGAAATTATAGAATGGATTTTCGGGCTTGGTTCAAGGCATGCTAAAGATATGTAAGTTGATCGATTCAACATCACCCAAAGAAAAGATTTTGTAATTAGCATTGCAATTAAGGAAAAGGAACAAAAGGAAAGAGAGAGAATTTGCGTCCTGTGGCATTTCGATCGGGATAATTTTTTTCCCATGAAAGCGCGAGGTAGCCCAATTCACGAGTCGGGACTGGTTGTTATCAACTTATCATACACACTACTATAATTTGTTACACACTTAGACTCCATTTGTTTCATGGAAAATATAGCATTTCTGAAAAATATTTCCCAAGAATTAATTTTCCTGAAAAATATTTTCCGGGAAATCATTTTCGAGTATTCGTTTGTCAAAAGCCACCAGCTTGCCAGTCTCGAGTGAGGTCAAGAGAAGCTGTTGGAGGCTGTGATATTACTTTAAAAAAGACAAAATATTTTTCCCACTTTTGAAGGTATTTTTTTTAATTGGTGGAAAATATTTTTCTTAACTATTTTATTTTTCGTGAAACGAACGCTGAAAAATTCGGAAAATATTTTTCCGGAAGTTATTTTGCGTGAATGAACGAAGCGTTCATAGTAAAATAAAAGGCATATATCTTATTAAGTAGAAAAGAACGCATTAATGTAAATAAGTAGATTTAAGCTCATGAGATTGGGATTCTTTTATTAATTATAAGTTTAAATCAGAAAAATAATTATTATAATCATTCTAGTAAGATTTAAAATATATATAAATTAATGAAAAAATTTCCCCTCGCTGGTTGTTGTGCACCGTCCCAGTTAGGAATACCCATCACCAACATCCCAAATATAACATTTCGACATAAAAGTCGCATGACATAACATGTTCGGCTTTTAAGAGGTTTTTCGATATAATTTTCCCGTGTCAGTTTTTTTTTTTTTTTGGTCGAAAGAAAGAGTGCATTCATTTCTTAGAATAATATATGAAAGGTACATATAAAAATCTTTCAAGTTTAGCAAACTTACACGTAACAAATCATAATTTGTAGCGAGCACACTATTATCCCTCAAGAACAGTTTTTGACGTGTGCCCGTCACTGAGTATAGTGATTGACCGCAAAAAGTTTATATTGACATATCTGTTCATGTCAGTTTAACTATCAATAAGGCTACTACTAGAATGATTTTGGGATCATCAAAATCATTATCTCCCCAAATGATCTCACTAATAGAGGGATCGGTAATAAGGATGGACTTGAACGAGCTAGATGTTTATCGAGAAAAATCTGGCTTGACACGACAGAGCTAATTCCAAAGATAATACAGATTGACACATTTTTACTCATTTGCATTCACCGCGAAATGACACGAATAATCAACATTAGATTTGATGTTGCAAACTGTTCATTATGGATTCTCAATCCTAATTAGACAGCCACAAAGTAATTTTTATTTTTTTACTTTTGTCTAGGATGTTTGGTAGAATAGGAACGTCAACATCCCTCTCCACAGTAGTTTTGACATGGGTTCAAATTCGTCGTGGGAACGTGAAAAATAATGTGCATGGAGTGTGTCCAACGATTAGGAGTCTTATGGTCTTTTCCTCAAGGAGTTTCCGTGGGAGGTCCATCAATGGTCGCGACCGACCGTTGTCCCAGAATTGGTTTCCCTCGTGTCTCATGCTTCCCAATTCTCTCGTTGTCAGAACTGACTGTACAGGAGCGATTGAGAGGTATGAATGCATGCCAGCAAGAACACCACAGGGTCTACACAGATTCCATAAGAAGCTCACCTCTGCAAGGCTGTTCAGTATATATAGCGCAAGCTGCTCAACCTATGCCTATCACTTGCAATCATTCCTCCTTGCCCTTCCTTGGCCAATCAGTGCCCAATTTTTGCTCGAGAAAATGGGCCATTCGCGTCTCAATTGTCCACAGCTCCGTTGTTCTTGTCTTCTTTTTGCTGCCCTTCTCCTGTCGCGCTTCCGTGAAGTCATTTCTGCTACTAACGATACAGACAGGCTTGCATTGCTTGCGTTCAAGGCTGGAATAACTAGTGATCCTTTCGGGTCACTTAACTCGTGGAACGACAGCACTGACTTCTGTCGATGGTATGGGGTTAAGTGCGGGCGTCGACAACACAGAGTCGCGGTACTTGACCTCACTTCCCGTGGACTCTCTGGACCCATCTCACCTCACATTGGGAACCTCAGCTTCTTGAGAGAGCTGAGTCTCCCAGACAATAGCTTCAGCCTTGAAATCCCTCCACAAATTGGCCGGCTGCATCGGCTCCGAATCTTGTACTTATCCAATAATTCACTGACGGGCAAGATTCCTAGGAATGTATCAGGTTGCTCAAACCTTGCGTTTCTCCCCCTCGATTACAATCAATTCGTTGGAGGAATTCCAATGGAGCTAGGCTCCTTGTCAAATCTTCGTTACATCAGCCTTTCTGCGAACCAATTAACTGGCAGCATCCCTTCATCCATAGGCAACTTGTCATCTCTGGCGTGGCTTTTTTGTGCCCGAAACGGTTTGAGTGGGATCATTCCCGAATCTCTCGGTCGACTGACCAAGCTAGAGTCGATCTCCTTGGGAATGAACGGGCTTTCCGGTATTATTCCACCTTCAGTCTTCAACTTGTCTTCGCTGGTTGAAATCGAGGTGGGCAGGAACCACATCCGCGGCAATCTTCCTGAAGATATAGGATTCACTCTCCCGAACCTTCAAAAGTTGAGCATCTTTGATAACCAGTTCGCTGGATCCATTCCTTCGTCTATATCCAATTCCACAAATCTAAAATGGCTCCAACTCACAGACAATGAGCTCTCCGGGAAAATCCCTTCTCTGGCGAATCTGCGTAACCTTCAGATGGTTACCTTAGACACAAATTATCTCGGGAGCGGAGGGTCCGATGCAGATGAACTGAGCTTCCTTTGCTCACTCACGAATGCCGCTAACTTAGATGTATTGTCGGCAACTGACAATAGATTGGGCGGGATGCTTCCTGCATGCATCGGTAATTTGTCCGCTACTCTTAGAACCCTACGAGTAGGCCTGAATCTGATATCGGGTGAGATCCCGACGGGGATTGGTAATCTTGTGAGCTTGCAGAGATTAGACTTGGGAGACAATCTTCTTTCCGGTCCGATCCCATCAGATTTAGGAAACCTTTCCAATCTTGCAGAGTTGGACTTGTCGGACGACAATCTATCTGGCATAATCCCATCCTCTTTGCAAAGTCTGCAGAATTTGTTAGCTTTATGGATTGACGGAAACAACTTCGAAGGGCCGATTCCTTCGTACCTAGAAAAGCATCAGAGCTTGGAAGTTCTGCATCTTTCTGATAACAATTTTAGTGGTCCGATTATATTCCCAGTGGCTGGGAGCCTCCTATCTTTGAATTTGTCTTGGAACCATCTGAGTGGAGTCCTTCCGATGGAAATTGGGAACTCGAAACATTTGGATACATTGGATGTCTCGGGAAATATTCTGGAAGGTGAAATCCCGAGCAGTCTAGGCAATTGTGATGCGCTAACAGTACTAATGATGCAAGACAACCTCTTCCATGGGTCCATTCCTCAACCAATCAGCTCATTGAGAAGCCTTGAGGTATTAGATCTTTCCAACAACAATTTCTATGGTGAAATTCCGAAGTTCTTAGAGGCATTTAAGTTTTTGGAAAGTTTGAATATATCTTATAATCATTTGGAATGCGCACTGCCAACTCAAGGAAGTTTTAGGAATGTGAAAGCAACTTTTGTCGCTGGAAATGAAAAGCTCTGTGGAGGATTGCCTGAATTTGAGCTCCCTAAGTGCATCTCTCGACACTCCAAAAATAGAGGAGGAATCCATAAGTTAAAACTCACCATCGCCGTCCTATCTGGTTTTCTCGGAATAACTCTGGTTGTCACTTTCCTATATCTATGTTGGTTGAGGCAGGAAAAAAACAAGCCGGTTTTAAGCTGCTTAGATGATCCGTTGTTGAATTTGTCTTATGGAACTCTCTTAAAAGCGACAGGTGGTTCTTCTTCAACTAATTTGATCGGGGCTGGAAGTTTTGGGTCCGTTTACAAGGGGTTCCTCCAGGATAATGAAAATGTCATTGCGGTGAAGGTGCTTAATTTAACCCAGCATGGTGCTCTCAAGAGTTTCAAAGCTGAGTGTGAGGCTTTGAAGCATATAAAACACCGAAATCTTCTGAAAGTCTTGACGGTGTGCTCTGGAATCGATTATAAGGATGATGAGTTTAAGGCTTTAGTTTATGAGTTCATGGTCAATGACTCAATGGCAGCTTAGAAGAGTGGCTACACCCAAATCTAGCTCCAAATGATACATATGGGCACTCAAAGAAATTGAGTCTCATCCAAAGGATAAACCTTTCTATCGATGTTGCTTTCGCATTGGATTATCTCCACAATCAATGTGAAGACCCAATAATTCATTGTGATCTAAAACCAAGTAATGTCCTTCTCGATGCTGACATGGTTGGACATGTTGGTGACTTTGGGTTGGCGAAGATTGTCCTTAAATCCACATCCGACACTAGAGCAAATATGAGTTCTGTTGGTTTAAGAGGAACAATTGGTTATGCTGCTCCCGGTAAAAACTCTCCCCCCTCTTCCCCTTTAAAAAAAAAAACAGCTTAGACCTAGCCATTATCGACCTGTCTTTATAGAGACTAGTGTTTCTTGTTTTATTATTTCTTCAAGAAATTGTTTTGAATTCAAATACTCGTTTATGATATTTCTTATGCCACCGCATGTGTTGACTGCAGAATATGCTAATGGAAGTCAGGTCTCAAGAAAAGGTAACGTCTATAGTTACGGTGTCCTCTAATTAGAGATGTTCACTGGATTAAGTCTTGCTGATAACATGTTCAGAGATAATTTAAATCTTCACAATTATGTTGCTGAGGCTCTGCCCCAACGAGCTATGGAGATTACTGATCCCGTGCTGCTTCACGAAGGAGAGAGCCACGACGCTTCGCAAGATTCGCTTCATGAAAGAAACTGCATATTTTCGGAATGTTTGGCTACAATATATCGTTTGGGACTTGCTTGCTCTGTGGCGGAGCCCAAAAAACGCATGAACATCGACAAAGTTGCATCCCAGCTACAGTCGATCAGGAAGAAACTTTTGGAAGCTTCTTTTCCTGGATGAACGAGTCCCGAATATAGATGATACGAAAGTAGCAAGTTCTTCATTTTCTTTGATGAATCTCTCTAGTGCTATTTGTCTTCGATTGAATCTGGTTCATAGGTCTGCCAGAAAAAATTATGCTAAACATCATATACTTAAAAATTATTATGGCAACTTGTTAAGAACGGGGAACATCGTCTGTGACGACAAATGCGGGGTCTTTGCCCCAACGGAGGGAGGGGATGACTTGCTGAGAAAAGAGGTATTGAATGCATCCCAGAAAAGAAGTCTTCGGGGTCTACACGTCTTCTAGAAAAGAAAAGGAACTGAAAAGAAAAGAATAAAAATAAAATAAAATGACAAAAATTGGTCACCCTTTAATATCGAAAATATTAATATGTTTTTTCCTTAGATGAAATAGATTTTAAATGTAATTTTACCTTTTCAAATTTAAACACCATTCGACGTTATAATTTGAATATCACTTATTTAAATGCTGTTATGTATCCAATTTCCACAAATTGAAAAATAAATACTCATCAGCGACATCTCAAATATATAATATTTCGACGTAAAAAGTTGCATTAAGTAATATGTTTGGCTTTTAAGAGGTTTTTTGCTATAATTTTCCTGCTATAGTTTACCATATGATCTCGCCGGTAGCCAAATTTATAATAAGGATGTACTTGAACAGGCCGGATATTTATTAAGAAAAATCATGTATTGCGCGCAATAAAGCTAATTCAAAGATAATACAGATCGACACATCTTTACTTACACTTAATTGAAAATATAATTTCCAATCACCGTGAAATGACACAAATAATCAATATTAGAACTGATGTCACGAAATTATTGGCTAGGAATCCTCGATCGTAATTAAACAGCGAAAAAGTTTATGTTTTTTGTTTTTGGTCTAGGATGTTTCGTAGAATAAGGACGTCAAAATCCCTCTCCACAGGAGTATTGAGTTGGGTTCAAATTCGCCGAGGGAACGTGAGAAATAATTCGCTTGGAGTGTGTCCCACGATTGGGAAGTTTCATGGTCTTTTTTTCCTCAAGAAGGAATTTCCGTGGGAGGTTAATCGATGGTCGCGACCGAACGTTTGTCCCGGAACTGGTTTCGCCCGTCTCTCGTGCTTCCTTCTCCTTCCGAGTCCTCTCGTTGTCAGAACCGACTGTACAGGAGGGATTGACTTGCTGCAAAAGAGGTACGAATGCATACCAGAAAGAACTCTCCAGGATCTGCACAGCTTCTATAAGAAGCTCTCCTCTGCGAGACTGTCCAATATGTAGCTCAAGCTGCTCAACCAATACAAATCACTCATTCCTTCTTGCCCTACCATAGCCAATTAGTACACGATTTATGCTTATAAAGAATGGGACATTTGCGTCTCAGTTGTCCACAACTCCATTGTTCTTGTCTCCTTTTCGCTGCCCTTCTCGTCTTGCGCTTTGGTGTAGCCATTCCTGCTACTAACGTTACAGACAGGCTTGCATTGCTTGCATTCAAGGCTGAAATAACTAGCGACCCTTTCGGGTTGCTTAACTCATGGAATGGAAGCACCGACTTCTGCCGATGGTATGGGGTTCAGTGCGGCCGTCGACACCACAGAGTCACGGCACTGGACCTCACTGCCCTTGAACTCTCTGGACCCATCTCAACTCACATTGGGAACCTCAGCTTCTTGAGAGAGCTGAGTCTCCCAAACAATAGCCTCGGCCCTGAAATCCCTCCGCAGATTGGCAGGTTGCGTCGGCTCCAAATCTTGTATTTAAGCAATAATTCACTGGCAGGCAAGATTCCCAGGAATATATCAGGTTGCTTGAACCTCGAGTATCTCCTCCTCGATCGCAATCAATTGGTTGGAGGAATTCCAGTGGAGCTAGGCTCCTTGTCGAAACTTCGCTATTTGGGCCTTGGTGCGAACCAATTAACTGGCAGCATACCTTCATCCATAGGCAATTTATCATCTCTGTTGTGGTTTTTTTGAAGCCGAAATGGTTTGGGTGGGATTATTCCCCACTCTCTAGGTCGACTAACCAAGCTACAAAGTGCTCGTTTTAGGAACCAATGGGCTTTCAGGTACCATTCCGCCTTCGATCTTTAACTTGTCTTCGCTGAATAATTTCGAAGTAAATATGAACCAGATCCGCGGCAATCTTCCTGAAGACATAGGATTCACTCTCCCGAACCTTCAACGTTTGGGCATTTCCCGTAACCAGTTCGCTGGATCAATTCCATCATCGATATCCAATTCCACATATCTCAGATGGCTCCAACTTGGGAGCAATGGGCTCTCTGGGAAAGTCCCTTCGCTGGCGAATTTGCGTAACCTTGAGATGGTTGTCTTAGACAGCAACTATCTCGGGGGTGGAGGGTCTGATGCAGATGAGCTGAGCTTCCTTTGCTCCCTAACAAATGCCGCTAACCTAGAGATATTGTCGGCGTTTGACAATAGATTGGGGGGGATGCTTCCTGTATGCACCGGTAATTTGTCTGCTACTCTTACAGTCCTGCGATTAGGCCTGAATCTGATATCGGGCGAGATCCCCAGAGTGATTGGTAATCTTGTGAGCTTGCAGAGATTAGACATGGGAGACAATCTACTTTCCGGTCTCATCCCGTCAGATTTAGGAAACCTTTCGAATCTTGCGAAGTTGTACTTGTCAAATGACAATTTGTCTGGGATAATCCCATCCTCTTTGGAAAGTCTACATAATTTATTAGAATTATGGATTGATGGAAATAACTTCGAAGGGCCAATTCCTTCATACCTAGGAAAGCATCAGAGCCTGGAAATTCTAAATCTTGCTAGTAACAATTTCAGTGGTCCAGTTATATTCCCTTTGGCTGGGAAGCTCCTCTATTTGAATTTGTCTTGGAACCATCTAAGTGGAGTTCTTCCGATGGAAATTGGGAACTCGAAACATTTGGATACATTGGATGTCTCGGGAAATATTCTGGAAGGTGAAATCCCGAGCAGTCTAGGCAATTGTGATGGACTGATAGTACTAAGAATGCAAGATAACCTCTTCCATGGGTCCATTCCTCGTACAATTAGCTCATTAAAGAGCATTGTGGAATTAGATCTTTCCAACAACAATATCTCTGGTGAAATTCCAAAGTTCTTAGAGGCATTTCAGTATTTGGAAAAGCTAAATTTATCTTATAATCATTTGGAAGGCGCACTACCAACTCAAGGGGTTTTTAGGAATGTGACAGGGACTTCCGTTGCCGGAAATAAAAAGCTCTGTGGAGGAATGCCTGAATTTGAGCTCCCTGAGTGCATCCCTCGACACTCCAAAAATAGAGGAGGAGTCCATAAGTTCAAACTCACCATCGCCATCCTTTTTGGTTTTCTCGGAATAGCTCTGGTTGTCACTTTCCTATATCGATGTTGGCTGAAGCAGAAAAAAAACCAGCCCGTTTCAAGCTGCTTAGATGATTCGTTATTGAATCTGTCGTATGGAACTCTCCTAAAAGCGACGGATGGTTTTTCTTCGACTAATCTGATTGGGGTCGGAAGTTTTGGGTCCGTCTACAAGGGGCTGCTCCAGGATAATGGAAATGCCATTGCGGTGAAAGTACTTAATTTAACCCGGCACGGCGCTCTCAAGAGTTTCAAAGCTGAGTGTGAAGCTTTAAAGCGTATAAAACACCGAAATCTTCTGAAAGTCTTGACAGCATGCTCTGGCATTGATTATAAGGGTGATGAGTTTAAGGCTTTAGTTTACGAATTTATGGTCAATGGCAGCCTAGAAGAGTGGCTACACCCCAATCCAGCTCCAAATGATGCAAATGGGCACTCAAAGAAATTAAGTCTCATCCAAAAGATATACCTTTCTATCGATGTTGCTTTTGCATTGGATTATCTCCACAATCAATGTGAAGACCCAATAATTCATTGTGATCTAAAGCCAAGTAATGTTCTTTTAGATGCCGACATGGTTGGACATGTTGGTGACTTTGGATTGGCAAAGATTGTCCTCAATTCCACATCTGACACTAGAGCAAATTTGAGCTCTGCTGGGTTAAGAGGAACAATCGGTTATGCCGCTCCCGGTAAAAACTCTCCCCCCCCCCCCCCCCAACCCAAAAAAAGAAGCTTATACCTTGTCATCATCGACCTGTCTCTATGGAGACTAGTGTTTCTTGTTATATAATTTCTTCAAGAAACTGTTTTGTGAATTCAAATACTTGTTTCTAACATTTCTTAAGCCACCACATGTGTTGACTGCAGAACATGCTAATGGAAGCCAGGTCTCAAGAGAAGGTGACGTTTATAGTTACGGCATCCTCTTACTAGAGATGTTCACGGGATTAAGTCCTACTAGCGACATGTTCAGTGATAACTTAAATCTTCACAATTATGTTGCCGAGGCTCTTCCCCAACGAGCTATGGAGATTACCGATCCCGTGCTGCTTCACGAAGAAGAGAGCCACCACGCTTCGCAAGATTCGCTTCACGAAAGAAACTGCATATTTTCGGAATGTGTGGCTACAATATATCGTTTGGGACTTGCTTGCTCTGTGAAGGAGCCCAAAAAACGCATGAGCATCGACAAAGTTGCACCCCAGCTGCAGTCGATCAGGAAGAAACTTTTCGAAGCCTCTTTCCCTGGATGAACGAGTTCCAGAATAGATGATATCGGAAGAAGCAAGTTCTTCATTTCCTTTGATGGATCTCTGTAGTGCTATTTGCGTATGAAAGAGGAAAGAGGAAAGGATCAATGCCCGACTTTCCCCAACAATACCTTGGGAATCTAAGAGAGTATCGTGCCGGCATTCCTACCTTAATGGATTATCCATCAACTGACACTTTTTAACATTTTTTGGTCGGAATGGCATTTCTTGACAAATTAATCGGATAAAAAACCACCTTCAAATACGGATTGACGAGTGCCTCTCTGTGCTGTACAAGGCTCCTCTATACGGCTCCATTGTTACTAGGGTGTCATCATACGTTGCCGATTGAATCTTGTTCGTAGGACTCCCAGAAAAATTATGATAAATACCATATACGTGAAAAGTTGTATTGCAACTTGTGAAGGTCTATCCGCACCGCTTAAAAGCTAAGTTGCATTGGGTTTAATATTAATGGGGCGTCCCTCCAATTAACAATTCTGACATGACCACAAGCGACGGTATGCATCAGAGGCTGGTGGTTAAAGCGCGAAGCAGTGGCATTTGATTGGTCTTGTTGCCAACGCGCTTAAATAGTTGCTGTTTCAGTTCCCTTCCGTCCTTCGAACTTTGGAGCGCATGAGCTTAGTCCTCAATGCATAGGGGACCGGAACCACGCTTGTTGATATCACGATTGAAAAAACTCAAATTAATTTTTCTATTCGTCCAAATGGCTTCACATTTAATGTCGATCATGTGCGAAAAATGGGGGAAGAAGTAGAAATAGTTTATGCAGCTTTTTCTTGGGGACTTACTGACCTCGTTATGTTTGGAAGGTATTCCGGCTCGATATGGTCACCAAGTGCGGATGTTGCAATGAAGCAGCAAGACGGTTGGGCAGTAGCCTCTACAATTCGATTCGGATCTCCATTTTTCATTAATTTTCCTTCCTTTACTTTTTCACTATTTATTATATTGATGCAACTTCCTCTCTAGAAAATTCTCACTCCGGTTTAGTATCATATTACTTGGCTAGTACTCATGAGTATCCGATGTTCTGGCTGTTCCTGTTCATACACAAGCATCTAACTCAATCTTGTACTCCAGTCCGCAGGCGCACTTCACGAGCTCTGATACTCCCTGTTAAAACCAGATAAACAAATGATTCCAGCAATATATATGAATAAGGTTACCGAAAAAATTTCTAAACAGAAGGGTGTGTCACGCACCCTTATTTGACACTACATGAATATGGGTCAAAACGGGTTAAATGGGTCAAATATGGTCCGACCCATATTTGACCCTACCAAAACCCGACCCGACCCACCCATTTGACGGCCCTAAGTGTGTAACATAATTATTCGTTTGAGTTAAGACAGCATTTGTGGAAGAACAGTGAAATCCAGAGAAGAGACTTGACACTATAGAAACACGATCTCCGAGCTCTGGCAGATAACAGAGTTTGGAAGTAGAGTGAAACCAATCACATTTTATGGGTGCATTCCCCAGTTAACAGCACATTGTTCAAATCAACCTCGTTAACCCCTATTTTACATTATTTATTGAGTTATGAGAATCAAGTTTTGGAATACTTTTACCTTCAGTTTCTCGATTTGATTCTGCAGAGACTGCTGAAACTCCGTTTCCCCAACAATATCTTCTAAAAGAGCTTTTTGTTCCTTTTCCAAGGTCTTAATATCCATTGCCCTTAGCTCTTCCTGCATCATGCCACAGCAAACAAAGATGCTGAGTCTTACTTACAACCAAGTACATTCAACACAAAGTCCTGGACCTGTACTTCAAGGATCCATTTTAGAACCAAGTTCAGCAGATAAGCCCAACCACATTAATAACACTTTAAGGTACCCATATCTGTAATGATTTGGCTCATTAAAACAACACGCAGACATTCTACATAAGTATAGCATGAACTACAAGTATTACGGTGATTGAGTATAATATGAACTCAATAATACCTATTGCCTCGATACTCACCTGGAACTCATTTGACAGGCTTTTCATATGCTCAATTCGCTGCTTTGTCTGCAATAATAGGAGTTGCACTAGCACCATTAGTGTTCCTGCAGAAATGATGATGTGCTGCAAATCAACGATATTAGCTCCTACTGTTTGGTTGCCTCTTAACAACTTTGCTTCTACATTTCATCATTACAATAATGGCTTTTCTAGTCAAAGTGATTAGAAATTAGACATCACAGTCGTGCCACGAAATCAACAGATAAAGATGGAAGCATAAATACCAAATTAAAGCTAAAACACCCTAGAGGTATCAGTTTAGGTGATTAGGCATGTTATGTGAATTGAGCTGCCCCATGACAGTTTTCTGCTAGATTAAAAGAATTGAAACCGGAACATGCCTTGTTCAGAACCATGAGTCGGTATGCTCTATTATCTGGTACTTATCTCCTAAGATGAGCATTGTAGTGCATATTATCATATATCTGCTCTAACCTTTGACAATTAGTAAAAATCATTTTAACCAGAGAAGTGAAATCAACATACTGTAAAACATAGGTACTGACTACTCAACTGCAGAAGTTTCTTCAGCTAGGTTAGCTTTTGTTCTTTTGATCTCGTCAAGTTTTGCCGTTGCAGAACTTGACGAGATCAACATACTGTAAAACAAAAGCTACATACTAATTGCAGAACTTTGACAATTAGTAAAAATCATTTTAACCAGAGAAGTGAAATCAACATACTGTAAAAAATAGGTACTGACTACTCAACTGCAGAAGTTTCTTCAGCTAGGTTAGCTTTTGTTCTTTTGATCTCGTCAAGTTTTTCCGTTGCAGAATTCACACTGAAGATCAGTTCCTCGATTGCTTTATTGTTCTGTCAGTTCAAGCATTAAATTTAAGTAACTACTCTGTTCAATGAACATAATTCTTTTGTTGTTAGTTTTTGGTCCGTAAGTACCACATTATGAGTAAGCAGGTGATTGGAAAGTTTGCCACTTTCTGCAAAGGTATCAGCATTAGATTCAAAAGTAAGCCACAATGGAAGTTTTTGTGACACATAACCTCACGGTGCCCAGTACAGACCATGGCTCCTTATTGTATCTAGTTACTGTCTCTTAAATGTAGGTGATAGTTTCCCTGGTGTAGATCCTGCCTTAAGTTGAAACGAGAGACCGTGATGATAAGATGAAGCAACAAATGACCTGACTACACTAAGGACTAGACTAGTAATATGGCTTTCATGACGAACATGATTGAGTTACCAACTACCTCTGCTTTACTAGGTACATTAACAGGGCTCCAGCAACAATAAGGAAAGGTTGACAGAGACTCAGCAGTTATTGAAGGGAATTGATGAACTTATCTCAATGCTATATTTGTTGAACTAACCTCATACCAATGAAAATAAAAATGAAACCATTCTTTTTTGGAGTGTATGGCCAAATGATGATCTATGTTGAAATAATAGGTGCCATGCTGTTAAAAAGCACAATAGATCATGATGGCATAAAAGTAGAAACTCCAAATAAGATCACATGCCAGCAACATATGCCTTTGTTGGCCTATACTTCAAACTTGAAAAAATTAAATGCCCATACCTCCAGCATCCTCATTGGATGTTTCCTTGACCTGCCAACATTCGGGTTAGCAAAGAACTGCTATGGCTTAAAAAGCATATTACTAACCATTTGGCTGCAAGAGAATAGCCAAGACAGACAGAAATAAGAGAATTCAAGGTGGTTAACAAACTCTTTCCTAGAGGGAAACCATTATATAATTAATAGTAGAGTTCCCATGATTAAATTCGGCCTTCAGTTGACAAAATAAAAAACATTTAGCCTTCCAAAGACTAATATTGAGGAACTACAAGAGGGAAAAAGTGACTGAAGCAATGCAAACCAAGATGCTTGTACGTATTTGCATGCACATGCATTCAAAAGTACATATACGGTTGGAGACGACAAAGGATGATCCTCCTTGATATGACAAATTTATAATCTAATGGTAACAGCAAGTCCAAAAGTAGAATAAATAAAAAGGAGTACTAACACACAAGTCTGTGTCTGAGATTGGCATGTGACACTTAAGCCACCCCTAAAAGAAAAGGATAATAAGATTGTCAGCTTGATGGATATTCTGAAGTCGAGAGGTCAAAACTTGAGTAATCTTACTTGTAGCTGCTGGAATTTGGCATCTATATCCTCAGCAACCTTGGCATAGTAAGTGCTGAAAGTCCAAGAGTTTCAGTAGAGAGTTGAAGAACCCAGCATCTTTTTCGGTTCAAGCACACAATAATTTAGACACTTGAGAACAGGTCAGTAACCTTTTCTCAACTAGTCTGGCCGATAAGCTTACTCTTTCTTGGCGAACTAGCTCCAAAGTCTGCACAATACTCCGACAAATATTCATGGTAAGATAAAATTACCCAAGTTTGTTTATTAAGCTAATTGATCATGTCGCATAGTCATTCAGAAGTTTAGAAAACCTCACACTCCAGCAACATATCAACCACCACCATTTCAGATCCTACTCAATTTCCTTAAATATAAGTAAAAACACAAGGTCGCATTATGCTAAATCTAACATAATTGATTTTAAAAGTACCAAAATCAGAATCTCCATATGCTCTGCCAGATCTACATGGACAAACATGAAAATCAACAAAGAAATGATTGAAAAAATTGCCTATCTTGACAAATTTGGGATAATAGCTGTTCAAGAATTGGCTGCTTCAACAGCCAAGCATCAAAGGAACTAGACTTTACCACATGTAATTTATCTCCAGGGGAACTCTGAAAAGGCTCCAGGAAAAAGAAAGTTATGCATTTCAAGTTGGTCTGACTGCCTCTTAGCCTTTTAGCCTCTTAACTCGTATCAGATAAACATCTATATCTGGTACATTAAAAGACAAATTTGATAGTTTTCTAACTTCCTCTCCATCCTCACTTTCTGCTAGTGATTCAAATCTAAAATTCATGTTGACCTTTGAGTTCTGCGCAAGCCACCCTGTAAGCTTGAAACTAGTCACTGCAACCTTTGGTGATATATTATATTAATTTCTGATAAAGTGCGACTCTTCGAATTCTTTTGAGATGCATCATTGCCTCCATTCCACAAATATTACAGTGCTTTTATGCACTAATCTGATTATCAGAAAAGCCATTACACAAAACATAACTGCAAATGATAGAGTTGAGTGCTTCTCTTTATCCAGTATCTTTCTATCTCAGAGTGGACTAAGGCATGAACTGGGTCTCTAAGTCACGTTTTCTTTAAGATATCACGAAGTTAGCAGAATCAATAAATTTTTCACATTAATACAAGCAAAAGACCTATCGAAAAACATAGAGACATAAAAATCAGCCCGTAATTTTGATAAGAAAAACATTATTTGAGGAATGGAGGATGCAGCATACTATTTTTGTTGAATCGCATGTTAGTTGAGTTTCAACGTGATGGAATAGTGCAAAAGATTCTTTCAAGTTCCATCCATTACATCTCAGCCAAAAATGTATATTTGGTGTTAATGAGTAAGGTGAGCAGAAAACATGTTATCATGGGATAATCTCGAAGGACAGATACCGTGGTTCAGTATATTGGATAGAAGGTTGCAGATTGCTTCCTTCTTCAGAACCCAAAAGGTGATTGTGCTCTTCTTTTCCTCTCTTTTGGTGGAGTTCATGTAACCCATCGCTATCAATTAAATTAGAATGTATAAATAAGGAGGACATCTACCTGTGTCAGCGTGCAACAATCAGATTCCAAAGAAGTGGCCTTTCTCTGTTTGTCCAGTATCTGAGAGCATATTTGACCTTTTGCAGTAATCATCTGCTCTGTTTCTTCTTTAAGTTCCTGAATCTCGGATTTCGCTGGAGGAACGCATTTAAAAAAAAAAAGGGGGGGAGTTAAGTACTTTAGGAAACAGAAAGATTGTCTGCTTTTAGCACTTCTATACAGTAGCTTACACAACAAACTACCCAACAGCAATCATGATTGAGATACAAGGATCACAAGATTTTAGCCAAACTAAAAATAGATTGCCCAAATTGATTGATTAAATACTTTCAAGGAGATATAGGAGAAGAGTAAAGCTTAAATTCCAATAGTTACTGTATTTATCACGCACGAGATCAAGAAGAATCACGCAGCTCTCAAATTACTACAACAAGCAGATGAATTATTCTCATGAAAGGTACCTCACACCTAGAACAATGTCCACTTATCCTTTAAATGGTAGGGACAAGGAGAACACTGACTTAGGGCTGGAAAGATGTTCACTGAAACAACCAGAAACATCAACACTGCACATCAAACATTGGGGTCCCCTCATGTATGAATAGACTGAGCAAGCATGCGCCTCTTTGATTAACCATTATGCAGCTACAACTCTGCTCATAAAGCATCATTACAATTCAACTTAACGTCGTCTTCATATTATATGCAAATGTAAAATGATAATTAACACTAGTTTGATAAAACACTGACATTTTGTGCAATCAGTCTAGCGAGGAATGACTAATCTTGAGAGTTACAACAATGTAAGCTTAATAAAAAATGAAGCATTCGCTCATGAAAAGCTCTGTATAAATATTCTGGCTTGAATTTAAGTATCCAATGCTAAGATAGCCAATGAGTTTAGAGAATCCATTAAGCATGATACGTGATCCACAGGCAGATAAGCATATCAAGTACGCAGCAGTAAACAATCGGCGTCTATCACCAACAGTATTATTAAGAAAGATCCAGTGTGATGGATTCACTAGGAAACAGGTAAGATACTTTAAGTGAAGCTAACATTGACCTCAAAAGACATATAGACGGGGACAAACTGAGGCACGTTAAGAAAGGGAGCGCACACATAAGTAGATCAGGAAACACATATGTCCACAGATACATCTATCATGTCCTAATCATGTATGCCTGTGCGTTCTCATTGTGTAAGAGAAGAAGTAGCGAAGACGTGAAAAACTGGACCAGAAGTGAGGTCGCTCTCCAGAGATTGAATGGTAGTAATCTGCATCTGCTCTTCGACTGAGATCTTGGCCGCCTGATCCTCCACATCTTTCAATATACAGTTGCAATTTAGCAACATTTTTACGACATAGGTGTACATGTTTTACAAGAGAGTGACAGGTAGAAATGTACCGTTCATTTGACATCGCAGAGTCTTCATGTACTGCAAGTATTCCTCCATCTTCAAACTGTACATATATTCATATCACGTGCCACCCAATGCACAAAAGCGGAAAGTCATCAAACAAAGGTGCTTTTCCTTAAAGTTTTCTATGCAGCAATACTGCGTTGTAAAACTCAAATCTAGTGAAAACAGGAGCTTAAATTTCCGTGATTATGTACTAGCATCTCCAACTCCTTCGTCAACAGAGGCCCTGAGCTGAGACAGACCGAGTAAGAACTGGACATTTATTGGAACCCTCTGCGTCACGCGACATTGACAAGGAGAAGCTCTAGTCCAAGGATGAAACGAACCACTGACCTCTCGAGACAAAAGATCACAGATGACCGAAAGAACCGCCCTCAAGCTCTCGAAAGGGGCAGAACTAAGTACGGAGACGCATGGTGTCGTAAGCTCGTGATCGCGGCGCTACGCTACGAGCTCGACGTTACTAACGATCGCGCTGGATCGGCGCCTATCGACGGTGTCGTAAGCTCGTGATCGCGGCGCTATGCTACGAGGTCGATGTCACTAACGATCGCGCTGGACCGGCGCCTATCGACGGTGTCGTGAGCTCGTGATCGCGGCGATTCCTAGACGAGGAGGAGCTGGAGACGCACCGGATGAAGAGGGAGATGATCGAGCGACTTGGCTTTCACGAGGCGGCGGCGGCGGCGATCGGAGGGGAACAGAGAGAGAGAGAGAGAGAGAGAGAGAGAGAGAGAGAGAGAGAGAGAGGTGGAGGTGAGTGGCGTGGCGAGTGAAGCTCGAGCGGACGATGGCAGGATCGGAGGTCGGGAACCTGCTAAATTTGGGCGCCAAAGAGACGGTGGCTTCTAGCCTAATCCAATCCCATACCCATACCCGCCTAAACGGAAAGCAAAGGAAAATAATAATAAGAATAATAAAGAAAAAGAAAAGGAAAGAAATAACGCTAATATCGATTAAGATCGGTGCTACAATCGAATGATGATGAGTTCTCCAATCGAATTATATAATTTTTTGTGTAGAATTTCTCCATTGCGCTAAATAAATTTTCACTTTAGACCATCATCTTTGATAACTTCTTTTACGACGCTAGTCGCTTTGATGGCCATCTCGATGCCAACGACAATTTTAACAAATTAAAATTTCAGCATTGAAGTAATTATTTAAGTCCGAATATTTAGGTGGTTGTCATGTCGAACTTCGCTCGAGTTGAAGGGCCGCCGATTTGGTAGCTGATGAGGAAGAAGGTATTTCTACTGCTCCTCTCCTTGCAGCTCAAACGTTCGTTCGATCTTTGGCCGGTGAGAAGAAGCGAACTGGCTCGGATAAAAAAGCACGCCCTCGAATTTAAAGTAACCATAGTTCATTTCAGGGACCCAATTGAATTATGAATAGGAATTCGGGGACCGCGTTGATGATATTGCCAAAGTGCAGGGAAAGAGAGGATGACGAATTCCTCAGGGGAAGCACCGGTTCCTCAGGATAGAAAGCAAACGTGTCTGCTAGCTTAGCTATGCTTTCAAGCAACCAAGCTCACGATTCGAAGAAAGATTGAACTGTCAATCTCTGCGCAACCAAATTCCACTCGAGGGCTCGCTCCGTTCGAGCGTTGCGTTCGCGTCTCAATCTCGAGGGATCGGAGAGTAGATGACGATGAGGATTCCGGGAAGTGGGCTGATGCCTTGGTTGCACAGCAAGGTCGTCGATCCGCTTATCCAGATCCTCCGCAAGTACTCTCTCTTTCTCTCTCGCTCTCGAGCGACTGTGCAGCTTCTCTGTAGTTGCATGGGGTTACTTGACGCGATTTCGTTTTTGTTTCGTCCGTTTTGGAGACCAAATGTTTGATGTTGTTCTGTTTCGTTCGCTGCGTCGAAACCAGCACGCCATTGTGATTTTAGCGCTGGGTTGGAATCTATGAAAGAAGCGGTCACTCGGATGCCTGAGTTCCCGTGTTGATTGAAACATGAGATTTGGATCTCCATTGCAGTTGCGATGCTTTGGTTGCCGAGTTCGAGTGTGTAGAACATGCTGTTCCGATCCTGGGTCCTTTTCATGTTGCATTTGTTGTCTGTGAAGATATTCTTCTAAGCCGGCATGATTGCCATAATCCAGGATGACAAAGGATTGACGTTTCTTCTGAATTTTGAACTCTCAGGGGTGCAGAACCAAAGCAGCTGGCATTTTCTGCGGCTCTTGGCATTACCCTCGGCGTGTTTCCAGTTTGTGGTATGTTTGTTCTTCTTAGCTTTGGACAATGGACGAATACTTGCAAAACCAAAATGCTGCATTTGGCATCCATTTGGGCTGCCTTGATAGATTTCGGTCCTGGCACACAGTTCTGGATTTGCGCTTTTGGAGCTGTAAATTCAAGATTTAGCCTCGTCCTTAGTAATTAAGCCTGCTAAAAAGCTTGGTGGTACTCTAATAAGAGTTTTGCCATTACAATTGTAGAAATATGTCAAGTTGGCATGCATCATCCCAATTTAGGAGCAGGCCATGCATCAAGCTTTTCAAATGCAAGTTGATGGGCTCATTTTATGTTGAGCAGGTGTCACTGTCTTCCTTTGTGGAGTGGCCATTGCCTTGCTTGGATCTCGATGTCATGCCCCAAGTGTGATGCTGTTTAATTTCATGGCTACTCCTTTAGAATTGAGGTAAGCAATTTTGCTGCAGCATCATGCTTCTTACCCTCAATAATTGAAATAGGAGAAGACTATATCAGTATATCTAGAAGCTGCTGACTTCTGTCAATAGTCCTCATTTAGTTTTCACAGATAATTGGATATCCGGTGGACTAAAAGCATAAGGCTCTAAAAAGTGACTTTTCATTATTAAATGATTGGGTAACCTGGGGTTATTTGTTTGATACCTGGCCGATGATAACATAAAAGCAAGTACAGATTCCAAATATGCTAACCAGCAGACACTGATGGTGCTTTAGGTGCCACAAAAACAATTTGCTAGGATAACACTTGACATCTGGAAACCCTTGTCTCCCCAGGGAGCCTCATGACCTTAATGGGGAAGTTTAAGATAAAGGACAAAAGATAGTCAAATTGTGGGAATGATGCTCTCAGTGCACAGCTTTGGATACAAGTCAGGAAAGGATCTACTTCTGGAGAGTCAGGATGGCATAAATCAGTAAATCACATCTTTAGTCACATATTTGGCCTTTTCTCATAACAAAGCCACTGTCGCTATATTTGTTGGACTAAGAGCTTAAATCATGGCAGAACTATAATTAGCCAAGTAGCGTAAGCTGGAAAAGAAAGTTGCGCCAACCAAGTAGACCATTTGTCATTCATTGATATGGGTTAGTGTGTTTTTATGCTTCAAGTTGCAATTAAATTTAGATCAGCGGGTAGATACAATCCTTGAACTTAACTGTGCAGTTCAAACTCTGAACTTTGAACATCATTTTGATGGGAAGCAAGTTGTATGGCTGAGCTCCAGCAGATTAGCTGCTGTTTGGACTAATCAGAAGCCACTTGGTTCCATAGAGCTTGCTCTCATGGCCTCTCAGATGTCAAGGAATCTATTCTCCCAAGTAATCCACCTCTTCCTATCCTGACCTGTGACGCAGTTTTGGCCCCAAGTTCAAGGGATGAGAATGAGAATGAATCTGATTATTGGAGTAGCTCCGTGATTCTCCAGACATACCAATCAACACCCAAGCACGACCCCTTGCAGTTGCTTATGGTTTAGATGTTCTGGAGTTCAGTCTTGTCCACTAAGGTAATGGACATAATGAGAATCAAGCTGGTGATAGGAGCTGGTCCCTTGATTATTAAGACTGGCCAGATCAATGACTGAGCAGTAGTGGTTTGAATTTATGATTTCCAACCATCTTTGTCATAGTTTACAGGAGACGAGTCTTGTAGCTTCCTGATTTGGATAGTGTATCAGGAAAATGAAAAGAAAGAGTTTTAGAGATTAGTTTATGTGCTATTAAAATGGAAACCAAAATATTAAACTTAGTTTCCCTTTTGGAGGTAACCACTAAGGGCCTTTTTGCGACAGAAGTCCTCGCGATGTCACTGTCTGATTGAATCCATAAACTGCTTTGATCTCCATTGTAAGCTTAGTGCTGAATGAGAGTTCACATTCACTATCATTACAGTCTTTGTTTTTGGTAAATTTAGTTCCTAAGCCCATCTGTTGTTAGTATGGTTTTCATTATAGTGTTATACTTCCATATTTAGCTTGCCAGCAACTTATTTTAGTTTAATTTGTTTCTTGGAACATGTTTGTTTGGCCATTAAAGTCTGGTGGTCCCTTTTCTGCGTTTTGGCGAGTTCATATCAGGGGGGGCTCATTTTCCACTGACATCTGATGCCTTGAAGAAGGTGCTAACGGGTCATGCATCTCGTGAAGTCTTACTGAGTATATGTCATGCGGTAAGTGTGTCATCCTCTCAGAAGTGTGGTCACCCTCTCATTATTTCTGGATTGTCTTTTTTCTTCCCCCCTTTTTGTCTACTTCATTTGGAAAGGCAAAATTATTGCATTTACTCTTCTCTTTTGGCAAAATAAGTTGCATGTATATCCCAAAATTTGTCATTGTTCATGTGTATACTCCAAATTAAGACTAAATGTTACTATAAAAACACCGACAACAACCAGGCCTAACTAAAGGGGTTGGCTATGTGAAACATGATCACGTGAACTCTAGTCAGTCCTATGCGGACCTATCAAAATGGGTCATAGACCCATATTTGATGGGTTGAGTTTTTATACGAGTTAGTTTTATTTAGTAAATGTGTCATAATGGGCTTGAAATGATAAGTATGAAATGGGTTCGCAATTTATTTAAACCCAACCTACCTCTATGACTCTCTCTGTCAATCTCCCACTCAATAATTGTGAGTTTTTCAGATTTGTTTAAATGTGGAAGTGTTTTAGCAATATGGGTTGGGTCAAGTATTAATTGGGTAAGGGTAACTAAATTGTGTTGCATGAAAATGGATCAAAACAGGTGAAATGCATCACTTTGTAGCAGACCATTTTCGACTTGATCCACCCATTTGACAGGTCTAATCCTATGCAGTATCTATGTGCTCGATATCTTGCCTCAGTGTCTTCTTCAATGTCTTTTCAATTTTTTGCGGACCTCTTTTGATCTGAATCTCCATCCTATATTGTTCTCTCACAGCAGCGCAGCAGCATCATTATGAGCACCCAAATCATCTCGAGCGAGTCTTTGCTCACTTTATCCTTCAGTGGGATTCAATTTTCTACTGCATTTTCTTTTAATCCTTTCCTTGTTGAGGCTTGAAGTCACCTTTGGGGTGTAGAAAAGTCTTTGATTTTTCGTTCATGTCCCCTTACTGAAGTTACAGCTAGTCAGATAATTCTTTCGTAGCTCATCTATATGCGAATCATACTCCTTTCTTCTCCCAGAATCATCCAGAGAGATTTCTTGTAACCTTTCTCATATGATTTTTCCAAATCTGCAGAGGTCATTTGCACATCCTCTTTTTTTATTCTTGCACCTTTACTCCTGTATTCTGAAGCATTTCCTGACTCCTTTGGTATTTCATGCATTCTTAAGCTTAAACACTATAAGAAGTTATAAATGATTGTGTTCTAGATAATGTCTTAGTAATCGTTCTACCAAGCCAACTGAGGCTTCCTAGCTTTATTATCGATTAGTATGCCTGGTTTATCATTATTTCGGGTACAGAGAGTCTTATGTTATTATGCTGTCCCCATGCCTTGGATTTTTGAAAGTTGATAATCCTTTTGCAGTTGTTGGGATGGCTTGTTGCTGCACCTTTTATATTCGCCTTCCTCTGGGTATTATCTCTACCATGTTTCAAGCTTTTGGTAAGCAAGTTCAAATCCAGTTCATCAAGCCCTAAAAAGACCGTCCATTCACCAAAAGATGTCAAAATAAAGGTAAGAGATGTCTGATAGACGTTACCTTGTGCAACCCTTGTGTATATAGGACTATTTTCAGCTTTGTATAACGCTCTGCTGTTGTCATATTTCATGCTGGTGCTGGGGCACCATGTGGGTCAGAGAGCAACCTGTGAACGTTATGATCACAGTGAGAAATGGTTCGAAGTCTCTAACTGTATATGTCATCCTCTCGAATATGCAGTGGATTTAATGTAACTTGTTCTTTCATGGTTAAATGTAATGCATTCTTACATGTTGGTTTTGGCAAAGAAGTAGCTAACATTACTTGGTTTAGTATTGACGCTAACAGAGAATACCAATAGGTCAAGAAGCACCAGTGTTTCCTCTCAAACATGTATTCGCCAGATATCATAATTCTCATTTGTTTTCTTGATGACTGTGCTTGAGAGCTGATATTTGGTATGACTCTCTCCCTACAAGACAATTTACCATGAAAGATCATGAGAAATTCGTGGAAAGGGGGAGAGTCGAACTTGCATCGGATCACAATTGAGACTAGTAATGAAGTAAGGCATTTCCATCGTCCCTTGTGATTCCTCGCCCCATAGCAATGTTTCATTCGAAGAACCCAACTGAATCACTGTATGAAGTACCGTAGAGAGAACTGGGGAAGTGAGGGAATTTCTGTTGGAACTTAGAACCGCCACTGGAAACTGAGAGCGACAGCCCTTCTCTTCCCATCAGAAACTACTGCAAGATAGGCAGATCCTAACAGAAATCGAAATAGAGAGAAGGATGAGTGTAGGGTCCTTAAGGTCAAGGTTTGTTGCATTTCGATCCAATAGTGATAGATTATAGAGGCACGGTGCGACCATAAAATCATCCACGGAAAGAGAAGTGTGAGAATTGTTAGAGGAAAGGGGATGTAAGGAGGCCTGGTTTTCTATTCGTACGAGGTATTGATTCCATAATGTTCCGGCTCGAGTTTGATTCGTGTTATTTTTCTATATGCCAGAATGGAATGGGAAGGGAATACGATGCAAATGTAACGATGACTTGATAACTTTGTTTGATGAACTGGGGGAACGGAGGTTGTTATGTTAGGTTGTAAGGAAAATTGCCGCGGGAGTGGAATTGAATGAGAATTCTCTTATGAATTTAATTTACACTATTGATGCATTGATAGTATAATAATCTATACTTCTTAAAACTAATTTAGGATTTTTTAATTATTTATTGTTAATCAAATTGTTCATTAATTACAATTATTGACTACAATATAGAATTATTGAATAATTGTCTATAATTTCATAGATTGATAGTAAATGTTTTGTAGATATAATTTGATTTATAAAAAAATATTTAATCGCATTGTCATTAATTCTCTTAGTTATAATCAATCATAAAGATACTCAAAAAATATTATCTTTACTAAACTATTTAATTTAGTATTGTAATGTGTACACTTGCCAAATGTACATTCATAAAGAAATATCAGATAATATCATTATGATAATTACTCTATTATTATGTTTAACTATACATTAATGTGGATTGATATAATGAATTATGAAAATTCAATTATTAAGTGGGTGGGGCTTGGACTCACCAAATTTTGGTGGATGCTCTTGAATGATAGTCCCAGCACTAGAATGAATGCTCAATTCCCATGGGATGTTAATTCCAACTTGTTGAGTGCCACCTGAGCAATTGGACAAGGAATCCTGGTCATTCCACCAAACCAAACCCAACGTTTGTAGCGCTGATGAGTCGAACGAATCGAATCAATCCTACTAGATCATAACTTTGCCTCGAGAATTGAAGGGGACTGCAGGAAAATTCTTTAGTTTAGATAACCCAAGAACGATGGGAGTTGGTTGCAAAATTCAACGGGATTTTTGGATCAAATTGTACTCTCCTAGTACCTTCAGAGTGGAATCCGATAACTTTTAAGATGAGATGGACGAACAATTTCGCCAAACATATCATACCTACAGTCATTTTGGTCCATTAACTAAGTCGATTTCTCTATCTCATGATTTTCTCTTAGCTCTCGGTATGATAATTTCCCCCCTCTATCTCTTCCTTCCATTTTCCTTTTTTGGTTTTCCACTCCTTCAAGCAACCAAGAGTTACGAAAGTGACGAAAATCATCTATCATTCAACGGTCTACATAAGAAGTCGAGAGAAGAGAAGGGCCCTCTTGCATGAAATGTTATCGCATGCTCTCAGATTTACGTATAAGTCGCTTTACATGAATTGTTGGATAATGTTAAGTGGGCCAATTTAGTTTGGCAGCACTTGAATAGTTTTCGCTCATGGGGACCGGCACTCTTCCGTGTCTCGACTGCATAGCCTCGCTAACCTCAGCATCTAGCAAGTACCGTAATGTCCATATTATGCTGAATTTGACACCTCCACCAGACAAACATTTTGCCTAGTATTAAACTTGTAATAAATCTGAGACATCTCCCTCTCTCTCTCTCTCTCTCTCCATCCTGATTTTGGCCGGTGACCTGGTTCGCGTCTTGCGTTTTTCTCCTCCGAGCTGACACAGACGCGTCCCCCTCCCGGCGATTTGCATTGCTGTCTTCTTGGACTTCTTGAATATTTCATCCACTCGGGTTCGACCACTTTCTTGTCTTTTCTGTTCAAAGGAGTTCATGTCACTGTCCTCACTGCAACCCGACCGTTTGAAATCATTTTCGAGTCGTGGGTGTGGGAGATCTTGATCTTGCCGAATGACAGCCGGGTCGGTGGAAGATGTCCTCTGAGACTGAGACCAGGTCGAGCTCGGACCCTCCAGCGCGCTGTTGCTCTTCTTCGCCTGGCTCCAGCTTGACCGAGCTGAAGCTGTACCAGGCCTTCATCTTCTCCGTCCCCATCGTCTTCACGTTCGTCCTTCTCTTCTCCTTCTACGTGTTCTATCTCCGTCGCCGAAGGGCCGATTGGGTCTCTCTTCGCATGCGCGTTTCTTTACCGATCGATGGGCAAAACGTTGACGTGTCCAGAGTAAGAGACCGATGGGTCCCATTATTTTTCCCCAAGTTTGGATCTTGTTATTGTTACTGACTGATCGATTTCTCATTGGCAGCCTGAAGTGGGCCTGACGAAAGAACTGAGGGAGATGCTTCCCGTCATTGTGTACAAAGAGAGCTTCTCGGTCAATGACTCACAGTGAGTACCTGATGCACCGGCCTTTGTTTCGTGTCTGAGGACCTGGATGCCGTGGCTTACTATAATGTTGCCTTGCTTGTTGCTTTGTCTCCGGACGTTTTAATCAGTTTCTTTATCTCTTTTTTGTTGTTGAAATGAAACTCCCAAGGGTCCCAGGCACGACACATGATGAGTAGAGGTTAATTTATCTTAGCCGATTTAACTGGACATAAATGCTGTATATTCGTATTTCTTGATGGGGTAATTTCGGCATTCTCAGCATCTAAAGAAAGCATAGTCTCCGGGCTTTTAACCTTTGGATTCAGAAGGACTTTTGCTTATCACAAACAGCATTTTAACTCATTGGACATTTAGAAGTCAAATGCATAGCAAAGTTTAAGAGTAAACTGCTCCAAAAAAGATCGTTTCCTTGCAGAGACTGTGTTGGCTTGTTCTGTTGGTTGTCTTATTCACTGGGCACTTCTTTATCATCTTATCTTTTGCTCAGCATGTGTTCAACAGACAACAAGAACTATGCACATTTGACATGTATATTATTGGTGGACACAAGATTTTAGGACTTTAGAAAGGGTGATTTCGGGATGAGTATTGTTATCTAGCTTTAGCCAAGGTGGGAATTTGACCCTGGTGGAACAGAACTATGGGGAAACCTTTACACTAAGTTAAGTCGGTGCCATTAGGTGGGAAGTGAAGTGATGGAGCATCGTATCTACCCACGGAGTTCAATTAGAGAAGCTTTCTTAGTAGTGGTCTTCTTTTTTGGCACATGGCAGAATCAGTGAATGATCCTACTCATAAATTTTTTAGGGTAAGTTATTTACCTGCATTGACTTGATAACTCTGGTCCTGCAGGGTCATGAATGTAAATGTTACAAAGGAAATGTGTGAAGTATTCTTCGGCTTCTTTAGAACGGAATAAATCGGAGAGAATCCAGTAGGAATAGTTTTCCCTGGGAATGGCATTTTGCTGTTACAGGTGCTGCTTGTGATTTTTTTTTCTTTCATTCATTTCTTCTGTCCAAAGGTTTCTCTTAACCAATTGGCACAGATATTGGTCCACCGTGAAAAGAGTCTGGTTTAGCAATCCATTAACAGTGGTTTTGGGGCATCTGAAAGCTTGCTATTATCACATTGAATCTTGTTTTGGTGGTTTGTTCATTTACAATATGTGTGGGCTTTGGGTGATAACCATGTGAGGGAGAGAGAGAGAGATTGAGTTTTCAGCTTTTCGGAGAGTGCCGGTGCATGCTTAATTTTAGACTGCTTGCCACTGCCTCTCAGCTTTATGGCAGGCAATTGCCTGTTGCTGGTGATAGTGTCAATTACTGGGACTGTACTAGAAAACATTCCTTGAGGAAATCCAAAGAGATACAGTCACAAATCTTAGCTAGAACATTCAGTTAGTTTGATGTCCATTTCTAACATACGTTGACCTATATTTTTAATTATCTGTCTTTCAAAAATTTGAAAACTCTGTGGCTGCAGATGTTCGGTCTGTCTTGGGGACTACGAGGCCGAGGACAGGCTTCAACAAGTACCGGCATGTGGTCATACTTTTCACATGGGTTGCATTGACCATTGGCTTGCCACCCACACGACCTGCCCCCTTTGCCGTGTCTCTCTTCTCACTCCTACAAATAGGTCCATGGAGGTCCAAACAGAAGCAGGATTTGGATCTTCTGTCCATGATGTTTTGCAGGTTTGTGAAGAAAGGGAGAGTGTGCAATCACAGCAGGAAAATGGTGTTCTCTACGAAGAAACACACTTTCAACCAGTTGTTCTTGAAACAGAACGGCTTCCTTAAATGGCTTGAGGATGGTGAACCATTCCTGCGGGGTCAGCACTTCATCTACTGCTCTTTTCATTCTACACTTGTTTTCATTCATGAAGTTGATTTTAAAAATCAGTTGTTTTAACATATTATGGCAAATATTCAATGTAAATTAACTGACATCCTTGATTTGAACAATAATATAGTGTGCCTTGGTCAATCTAGAATTTCTACTGACAAGGGGATTCAAGTAGATTGAGTTCTGTCTCTTTGCTTCTGTTTTGTCTCTGAAGTACCTCATGAAGCATTTGTAATGGGCTTGTACGAGGATTGGTACCCTGCACTTGTATTTCTGATAACTATGATACAATTCTTTGTTCACCACTGACGATATGGGCTCCTTTGTATTGGTTTGTCGGAGCGTTTATTTTCCTGGTGGTAGCTGTGGATTTTCTCTCAAGTATTATGTGAGCGATATTGTCGCCATCTACTTATTTAATTAGCTAATTGTCTGATATTTTACACTGACAGCAATGGACTGGTCTTGCAAGCAAAGCTTTAGGTTTCCTGTATAAAGCATTTGTTCTGAATAGAGAACCACCATGTTTCTACTGAAACTTCTCTTGGACAAGTGATCATTTTATTTCTATATTCATCAGCAGAACATGTTGGAATTCTTTTGTAAGAGCAGAGGTTTGCCAACAACATCAAACAAGTTGATTATCAGTCGAGGGTTGAGCCACTTAGGAGTCCCAGGGCAGTTATCTCAATGTCCGCCATCTCGCCGGCAAGAAGCTGCAAGTGTTTATATGTCAATTGGAAAAGTTGAGAACTCGTAATGACTTTCTCAAATGAAGTATCAGCGAGGTTTGCCTGATCATGATGCCGTTGGAAAGCCAATGGATTTGAAATTACTAGGTGAGATTGGCATTGTCGATAGCTTAACCTTTCAATTACTCCAAGACTAACATTTGCAACTAGCCATTCTGATACCTAAATTGTTCGCCATACATGTCTCTATGCACCCAAGCATGGAACATACTCTAGATCAAATCTGTGCTACTCATAAGGAGGGCTTGTATGGTCTCTGATGGTACCAACCAATCCTCGTACGGTAGAGGAGAGGCAGGTACCGAGAAATGATGATGATGTTTGAGGGTGGAACTCCTGTCGAATGGAGACGCCGTCGGTGGTGATGGTGGCGGATCAATGGTGGGTTTTGTAAAGGCGTCGATGTACGGACGAATGATTTAGGAAATAATTTCCTAAGAATGATTGCTTTTGTTGTTTGAAGTAATTTATTAATAAAAGAATTTCTCATTATCAATAACAACTTAGGTGTAAATATTTGTGTGGTTCATGAAGAAAAATTGTTCATTTATTTTTATAAACAACATAAATAGTCACTTTTAAGAAAAGATTTTGCAAATTATCTATTTTTTTTTGCTAGACGAATGAAATTATATAATTGCTAAATATTCTTGATGTACAATTGTCATTAGTAACCATCAACCAACATTAATCGGCTTTTCTCTTTGAATTCAACGTGCTATTGTTGTGGCAATTCCAGTTTGAACAAAAAAAAAAAAGACTTGATAGCATCGACCTTAAAAGAAAAATCACATCATTGTTAATTCTAGAATACTCTTTATAAGAAATTAACACACACGTTTTCCAATCTACACCATCTTCTGGTGGTGTACTGTTTCTTGAATGGCGGTAGATCTGTTTCCTTATTTGATGAATTGGTATTGTGGGCAGGTGATCGGTGAATTGTTTACGGTTCTCTTTATTTAAGAATTAAAAGGGGTTGGACAAAATCAATTCTTTATGAGATTTCTTGCCGCCCTGCATATGGAAGACCTGCGTTTTGGGGCGCAGGACAAAGTAAAATTGAGATGCATGCGCGTAAACTTTACCTGTTTCGCTGATGAAATACCAGAGACGGGTCAACCCAGTTCAAGCTCAGGTCGAACTGGCATGAGGGTGATCGGAGATTTGGTTGCGCTTTGACCCTTCAACCTCGAAATTTGCCTGACCCTGAATCTCACCCTCGCCTCCCACGCCGTCTTTTGTACTTGGGAGGCTCTTTAGATCATTACAATCTTGAACGAGTCTACTTCGCGGAGTATTGCCGGCGATGTCGTCAAGAAACTTTCAAGTTTCATATCTGGTTCGGTCGCCGAGAAATTTCGAGGAAAGAAAGATGAGGACGATGTTTGACTTACGAAATTCTTGATTCTGTCTTCTTCTTCTTTCGTCCGCTTTTTTGTAAGTAGCCTCGTTTTTTTTCGTTTCCCCTTCTCGATCGCTGACTCTTGATCTATTCTTTTACTTCTGTTGTAGTTCTTGTTAATCTTTTGGGGGTTATTTCACTAGATTTCTTTTATTCTAGGAGACTCCGATTGGAGCCTCTTCCAGGCACTGAAATCAGATTTTAATTTTTATCAGGGGTCGATTATTTACTGACAGCTGGCTGAAGAAAGCAACCATAATCGTATATTGGTTGCTTTGATTACCGAACTGAAGGACCTTGCGACCCTGTTATTGAAGAGGTTTTTTTAGGGTTGTGTCTAAGATCTGAGTTACTTACAATCTGAGAGGGGTGCTTCAATTCTGAATCTACTTTGGCTAGTGTCGGCCAAACGATCTTTTGTGGCATCATGGGTTCTATCCCAAATACGGTTCACTATTGTTCTGTGTCAAGGGGAAACAGAATACTTTATGCTTATAATGGGGGCGACCCTGAGCTAGATAACTTGGGCGCCTTGTGCTTGGAAAACACTCCTGCTTTTCATAGATGGTACTTTGAGACTCTGGGTAAGAGGACCTTCGGATTTCTGATCGACGATGGTTACATCTATTTCGCAATTCTTGATGAGGCTCTCAGGGATCGGGGCATCCTACAGTTCCTAGAGCGTGTGAGGGACGAGTTCAAGAAGATTGCTAGAAAGGGCTCAAGGGGAAGTTTTTCAAGTATTAACTCGGTCATAGTCCAGGAAAAACTATTACCCATAATACAGCGCTTGATTACTTCATTGGAGCAAGTTCCTCGGGGTGGTGACGACTGGCCAATTGAAATTGCTACATTGAACCAGGCAGGCTTGTCCCCGTCGCCAGGTAACATGAATGGGGTGAATGAAATTGGTAGCTCCACTAAAGTCCCTTTATTGGGCAAGATTGGTGTGCAAGAGAAGAAGAAGACCAAGGATAATGCTCTTGTGATGCGGGATATTGAAATGGAGGAGCACCGGAGGTCATCCGACAGAGGAGTCAAAGTTGATTCTGCTGGCCTGGACTCTGCCAACCTAAGTAGATCAGGTTCTGCTGTCTTAATGCAGAAGGATTTTGGTTCCATGAGGAATAGATCAGGTTCACAAAACATTAGAAAGAGATGGTGGCGCCTAGTTCGCATTGTTCTTGCCATTGATGCTGCTGTCTGTGCAGTTCTCTTTGCCATTTGGTTAACGATATGTCTCCGAACTGAATGCATGCACTAAGGAACTTTCTACCCTGTAATGCTGCAATTTTCTCATTCGATGGAGTTAGTTGATGGAGGGTTCAAGTTCATGCTCTTTTGATCACTACAACTTGGCTTCCAATTTCACAGATCAAAGCAGCTGGCTTCTTGGCCATTTTGAGATCATGAAGTAGACTTTTTTTCCAAGAAATGGGGATCTGAATGGGATGCTCTGGATATTGTTGACTTTCCCATAATCCTCTTGGAGGTAAAGTGATTTACGTTGTATCTATGATACAGTGAAAGTCATTGAATCTAGGGTCCACTATGTGAAGGGAAATAACATTAAGATGACAAAAAACCATAGGGATCTTGGTTGGAGTGTCTATACCATACTTGTATTGGTTACAGTTTGTAATTATTTTACATGTTGAAATTGTGAGTGTCCCTGATCCACTCTAAATTATGTTTGCAGTTGCACCTCTATAAATCTTGCAGTTTTTCACCTACATCGTTGATCCCTTTGTAGACCATGTCATTGCTAAAATACCTACTGCACTTTTATTATAATTCTGGTTTTTCACTTTGGAATTATTTAAAAACAGCAGTGTTGCTATTAACATTAAAAAATAGTATCTTTACAGCGGTAGTCATAATTGATGATTCTGATACAACAAATATATATATTTTACAGAGGCCTGCAAAAGATTAAATCATAGTTTGTTTAGGGTGGTTTACTTTTTTAGTTGGAGCCTATGGCTTTAAAGTGACTCTAGTTTTTGGCTTTAGTAATGACTTTTATGGAGATTTGTTGGAAATTATTTACATGAGATTCACCAAATATATAGAAGTACAGACAACTATATGGAAAATTACTCTTATTTGAAGAGTAATATTTGAAGGAAATGAATCTCATTTTCTTTTAAATGTGTGTCAATTGGCACTTATTCTGCCTTATCAATGGATCCACCCATTGGTGTATTTCAGCATGATGTCTCCTGGAAAAAGTATAATTAATGGGAGAGTGGAAATCTATAGCTAAAGTCAAAAGCATAAGCCACAAATCCTAGAGGAGAGGGCAGGGGAGCAGCTTCTGGCATAACTTGTTTTCAGCCTTTACAGATTGTGTTTTTATGCCAAATGATCACTTAGAATCTGTAGGAAGCTCTTAGTGAAACACACTCTTTGTTTCACATTAATCAGAGTCTACTTTCTGAGTTTTCTGCATAGTCCAAGAAGAGTTAACTTCATTATTGTGTACTCTTTTGAGGCACACACGTATATAATCCTTTGCGATGTTCTAGATGGTGGAATTGTCGACACGGATAATTGTCTTTTACATCCCGTGCTAGGATTTTCTTGACAAGGCATCTGAATTGGGTCTTATCCTTTGAAGCCTAGGCTCTATTAGACGATGGAGATACAAAATGGATATGAATGTATGAGTTTCATGTCAAATGAGATAATGCAGAGATGTAGCGTGTTTAGGAGCATTCAATGATCGAGGAGTCTAGGTATAGAGAGGAAAAATAGCTTTAATGGAGAGAAGAGATCGTATTGACCCCTGTGCTAGTTTTTGCCTATTGCAGGGGCAAGACATTGGCAAGCCTTGGAGAAGACAAGGCATCTACATGAATTCTTGTGCTGTATACTTTGGACCCTAGATTCTGGTTTAGTAAACAGCATTTTACAAATCTGGAAGTTGTCATAAACTTGTTGAATCAAATACTATTTGCCAGCAGCACCTCCATGAGGTCTATTATTGGTGAATTTTGCTCCTATTCTTTTAGGGCAAAAAAAATGCAAGTACAGATTTGCTGGATTCATCAGGTTCCGTGTTCTAATGCCGATATCATCGGAAAGATGCATAGGTTGAAAGTTAGATTAAACGTGATTGACGAAGAAATATTTAAACTTGATGTCAGTAATGATAAATGCTGCTCAATGCTCAATTGGAGCTTCATCTTTTTGGGTCAAGCCCCATTATCAAGATGCTATTCATACATATAATGCTTATAGAGTATGCAAGTGATCAGTGGACCGTACTTCATCAGTTTGTCTGTATTGATGGTGTCGATGGCTTAGCGGAGTCAGTAACCATGCACTTCGCAGTGACAATATACTATGCTGAAGTGAAGCAGCAGCTTTGGTAATTATATAGTTTGATTCAAAGTTAAGGTTGTTCAATTATTCCACACGTTTCTCTTCTCCTTGTGTTCGCAATCCACATGTTCATCTTCAGTTCTGACTTCCCCTCCTACGTTATCTCCGTTTTTTTATTACTTGTTCTTTTTTACTGACGGAAAACTTTGGCAGAGTGCTTCCTTCGCCTCTGCCTCTTCTTCATCTGAAGTAGATTTTTTTTGGTCCGAACAGTAGTAGCTGATACTGCAAACGTTTCGCTAGTTTATTCCTTTGAAAGGAATGAAGTCTAGGTTTCAAAGAGCCGAGGCCATCAGTTGGCAGGGCTGTGAATCGAGCATCGTGTGTCTGAGGAATATAAAGTTAGGATGATGGTTTGGAGGCTGTGAGGTAAAGGTCACGTGGTCCCAATAGGATTTGACTTTAAGCCTTGTTGGTCCGTTAAAAGTTGTTCGTTTTGGTCTGTGCCATTAGTGAGTTAACATGATTTTAATGGCTTGTGGAGAAGTAAAGTTAATGAAACTCGCACGTGAAACTGTATCAAATCTAGCTGAAATATCACTTGTGGATGCTTGAATTCTTGTGCTGTTGAAGTCACAAGCATCACCGCCCCGTAACGACATGCATGATTGAGTTCCTTGATGTGATGTGACAAATGTGGATGCAGAATTTGAATGTGATGATATTAGCTGAGCAAGTATTCACCGTAAGACGCGCTTGAATAGATGAGATCTCAGCTTTATATCATTCTTCTCTTTGTTTTCCATGGCCCATCTAGTTAACCTTCAGGTTTACCGTCCAGTTCATGGTTTCCTTTGACAGGGTATGGTGGAAGGCCAACGTTCATCTTAGGACTAGAACTCGTGAGTTCGATAATCATTATGAGTCACCTCCATTATAGACTACTCCCAATGAACGAGACATTCGACATCCATTTGATGTCAATATGCCTAGAACAAAGTCTTGATTGAGTTGCGAAATCATAAAAGGCAATGATCAGATGTATGAAGAAACACACGGTACGCATGAAAGTCTCAATTTAAGGCAATAAACTTAAAAGAAGAACAGCTGATTCATCTTCACCCAACCTTGGATGATGAATGAACCATTTATCCAACATAGCATGCTAGCTAATCATTACAATCCAAGCAGTCTTGTAAATATATCGACGACATTATCAAGGTCCACAGAGAACTAACAACGGAAGTTTGCAGCGAGAGAGAGACAGATGATGCGATGGAGAAGATCGATGGAAGAAAGACGGGAAGAGAGGGGAGAAGTGTGGATGGCGGGAGCTCGACTGAGAAAGGATGACGACGACTTAAAGGTCCTAACCATGGTTGAAACTTGAAAAGGTGTTAGCGGAGGAGAAGAACCCAAGGGAAACAAAATATATCCCTATCTGGGTAGCATGCAAAATGCTTTGAGCTCCATCTTCCATTAACGGAGACCTCAAAGTTATGGTCAGTTATTACGAACCCTAAATGCAAAAGGTGAGAATTTACTAATCTAATCCTCCTACTTGTCTCTACTTTGATGGGGCTTGAGCTCCCGTGGTTCAACCCCCATTAATGCTACAGAAAAAAAGGTCTTGGAAAAAAATTAACAAAACATGACTATGTTCCCTTACCCTAAGGGATGATGGTTGATTAGTAGATAGATTATGTGAGAACTCACCATTGATGATGAAGTATTTAACAAATGCCCACCTAACTTCTAGTGCTACTTACAGATGTCTAAGACAAACAAAATTTGGGGCCCACCTGGCCCTAAATTTCTTTTTCTAAAACTAACCCTTCATTTTGAGAGATGATTAGTTTCACGTAATTTGGAGGGATTAGACAGTTTCCTAGCCTAGCCTAGACTAGTCAAACTTCCAAAAGTGAGGATGGCCTTGCCATTCGTTTTCTTTTGGTTGGTGAAAATTTACAGTTTTTTAGCAAACCATTTTGAAGGGTTTCTTCTTTTTTGCCTTTTTTCTCTTATTAGCCTCTATCCCAAGGGCTAAAATAATCTTCTCATCAGTCAAAGGCTCACCCAAGAGCCAAGACTTTGGAAAAAGAAAAGAGCTTTTTTTTTTCTTCCTCCCAGCTCTGGGCTATTTCCATAACATAGCTTGAGCTGGTGATGATGAATCCTTGTTTGGAAAAAAAATGCAAGGAGATGATGATGCATGAAACACACTCCAATTCTCTCGGAGGTGATTTTTTGGCCCCTACAGAGGGCTTGGCATGAATGAGATGGCCCAAGAATGCCAAAGGCATGGGCTCATGAGTGTTAGAGAGAGAGAGAGAGAGAGAGAGAGAGAGAGACAGACAGAACCATGGTTAGGCTTTAAGGTCTTTGAGGCTTCAGAGGGCTGAGCAAAATTTAAAGAAGACTTGGGACCAAAACGTCGATGAGTCCGGTCTAGCGATGTGGTATAGGGGCATGCAGAGCCATCGTCACGCCTGTGGCACAGCAAAACACACTGTCATAGATATTAGTACCTTTTGTCGACCTTGTGAGATGAATTATGAAGCTTGAATATAAAGAGAGATTGTTTGGTCAATAGCAACAATTAAGTAACTCTCTTTTCTTTTCTTTTTTTTATGTAAAGAGGTCAAAAGTTCGAATCTTGAACACAAGTGAGGAAACTGATTTCCCTTGCCATTTTATGAAAAGGAGTTCGGTTATGAATGTGGTGCTAACCTGAGTGAAGAGCAGGAGTGGGCGCGAGAGACATGGGGGCTGCATAGTGCTGTGATGGGTAACCGGAGGTCGAGTTAACGGCCGAGTAGGGGAAGAGGTGGTGCGGGTATTGGACTCCGTAATTCTGGCCCGAACTGTAGCCCGACCCTGCGCTGCTCCCTTCACCGCCAAGATGTAGATATGGGTAAAACGCCGTGGCGGCACCATTCATGAGCCCATTCGGCCCGGTTCCGTACATTGGGTACTGGGCAGCTCCTCCTCCATACACACTGTAGTAGCTCTGGACCATTTTGCACAAACTCAGAGGTGTTACTACTGCGTTCTTGCACATGCTTGAGACTTTATTATAGTACCTCTTAAATCACTCTTCGTGCACTGTAAAGCCTTGTGGGCACGTGAAATGCCTCTCTTATCTTTTGCGACATGAATATATATGTATATACTGGCAAATCTTTAGTAATATAGTACAGTAGCATGTGCGTGAGGCTAAGGGACAAAAGATGCATCGAACATACCAAACAAATTAGATTAAGCGACCCTTCGTTTCAAAAATCGCTGAGCTTGACCGACTTTCTGGGATTTGCGTCAATAGAAGTTGAAAAACTATATGTAGAGTCAAAAAAGAGGCGCCAAGATATGCTAAAACTATAGCTTCAAAACATACTCCAAGAGTCACTCAAAAGTGAAGCCAAGATCATGTGATTCGTCCATTTATTTCACCACTAAGAACTTTTCACATTATCGCTAGCAACCTTACAATGAGCTTGTTTAATTAGGTCATATATCATTTATCTTTCACCCTGGAACTTCAGAGAAGATAAAATGAGACCGACAAAAGGAACAGTCCGAGCTGTGGCAAACTTCAATTTTTAATTTTGTTTTTCATTTAAGGTTTTATTATCCAGAACAGTAGGGGCAACATTTCGCCAAAAAGAACCAAAGGGCTATGTATCATGTTATTTTTGGGAAAATTGAATATTGACTATAGTGACTAACTAAAGTGAGGGAAGTTAACAAAGTGATTTGTCTCCTGAAAAGATGGTAACCACTGGTGCAAAAGTGAAAAAAGAAGAATCCTATGTAGTTTAGCTTTCAAAAACAGGTAGTAAAAGAGAAAAAGGAAGAAGCTAGTACGAACCGCTGGGTAAGTGTAATCTGGTGAATAGGAGGAGTACCTGAAATAACAAAGAAAACAGTTAGAGAAACGGGGCTTCGTTGAACACGCATGAATGAGTATGCACATTTGCGATTGCATGGAACGATGAGTGCTATAGGAAACGTTACAACTCGCCATTACAATTCTGATACACTGCATGGCAATGCTAGGGATGTTAGAGAACATATGTATAGAAAGGAACCCTAAATAAGAGAATAGACAGCAAAAAAGAAATTAATATCGGGTCGAGTAGATGGGTGTTTCTTTGATGCATGCAGATATGGCATTGAACATGAACTGTCCCTTTGAGCATGTGCATGTCGAAAGCAGACACTGTTGTTAGACACGTCCGTAAAGCCAACCTAAAAGAGGAACAACTGTAACACGCTTAGAGAGAGAGAGAGAGAGAGAGAGAGAGAGAGAGAGAGATGAGTGGTTACACACAATGATGGAAAGGAATAATTATGTGGGTGGTTCCTATTCTTCTAAGTTTGACTGGAAGAGGAGAGAGAGAGAGAGAGAGAGAGAGAGAGAGAGAGAGCGATGAAGGATTCCATGACGTGGACCCTTCATTTCCTAAGAAGCTTCTTTTGATATCTCGATCCATCTCGACCGTTATAACGACGATCGAGATTGATTGAAACCACAAACGGAGCACCTTACAAGATCCAGGATATTCATCCAGAAACCTGCAACTAGTAGTTACTAGCTGAGGATTGATAATAAAGTTGGGTGTGCGCGCATAAGTATGTATGAGTTGGCAAAGCACGTGAAGGGTTCTCAGAGAGAGAGAGAGAGAGAGAGAGTACCCAGCGTAGAGACCAAATGGGAAGCCTTGTTGGAGCGCATAATGGGGGAAGGTTGCTGCAGAAGCAAAAGCTGTTCCCACTCCTCCATGAAACCCTCCCGTCTGGAATCCGCTCATCGCCCTCATATTCCTCCCTCCTCCACCTGCTCATCATAATCATCATGACCATCACCAACCCCACCTTTTGCTCACATTAATTAAATCAAAGTGATCAACTATTACCATTCGCCTTCCATGGCTAACACTAACATACGATGAATTAGGAATATGAACGTAAAACCCAAGTGCCGCTTCGATAACCAAAAGCCAACCCAATCAAATAAAAGAGAGAGAAATAAGACATCAAGTGATGCATAAAATGTGAATGTGGTTTCTCACAAGTCGATGTTAAAGAACTTTGGGATGCATGGCATAAACCGAGTGAGTAAAACGACTAATTCCCTCTTCTTTGAACAGCTCTCTCTCCTCTCTTTTTGTTATTTACTTAGAGAATTTCCCATGATAATGCTTTTCTCTTTGTCGTCTCTCACTTCTCTCTCGCCAAAACAGGCTAAAAGCAACCCAAAAGAAAGCAAAAGAACACCCCTTCATGTATCTTCTGTATAAGTAAAAGCTTTGGAAATACTAATAAGCCCAAAAGAATAAGAAGAAAGACGGAAAATTCGGGGTCACTAAAACAAGGACAGGAAACCACCATAAAACCCTTGATAACGGAAAAGTGGGTCACCAGTGAAAACCCTCACTAAACTTTGGCTAGATCTGATGAGAAAAAACACCCCATTGATATCAGTGATATAAAGAAAGAGTTATTGCTGTGTAGATATACCGGTTTTGGGGGTGGAGGGTTTGGATCTTTGGATGCCAAGGCAAGCAAGATTGCAGTTAGCTCTCCTCCCATCTATCACTGGAGACGCATCCACGCATGCTCTCATCGCCGCTTCTGGCTCTCGAAACGTCACCTGCAATGACAAGATTTAATAAAAAAGAAAAAGAAAAGAGAGGATAAATTAATGAGCAGACAATCCCCGGAAACCGTCCATGTTTTAAGAAGCCCCGTTACTCAAAAGGACCCGTGAAACCATCCATTTCGATACGGCATGAAGGGTAAAGGACTGGATCTTTCCATTTGTTTCAACTGTTTTAAGATCTAGACCGACTGAGAGAGAGAGAGAGAGAGAGAGAGAGAGGAGATGAAGAAGGGGGAGTAGAAAGAACGTACGAAGCCGTATCCTTTGGACCTGCCAGTGGCCTTATCAGTGATAACAACGGCCTCCAGAATCTCCCCGAACTGTTCAAAGTACTTCTTCATGGTGTCCTTCTGAGTCTCCCAAGCCAGCCCGCCAACGAACACCTTGGTGTACGTGGTGTCCCCGAACTGCCCTGTCAAATTAGCCGAAGTCATCTTCTTCCTCTCCTTCTTCCTTCTTCTACAAGATCTCTATGAACGGTCAGGCAAAGGCTCGGTTCCTCCGGCTGTGTCAACACTACTCGTTCAGATCTATGATCAAGAAACCCAATAGATCTTGAGGGATCTTCTCTTTGGATATGGAGGGTGGTGGTGTCGATACAGATCAGACAATTAGGTCAGATATCAGAGCAAGAAGATGTGTGTGTGTGTGTGTGAGAGAGAGAGAGAGAGAGAGAGAGAGAGAGAAATTAGAGGGAAGAGAAAGCAAAAGTTGAAGGGAGAAAATAAGAAATAAGAAAGGAAAAGGAGACAACATGTCATTTATGAATTATATACACGCAGCAGCCCCCACTCCCTTTTACATCCTGGACATCACGTTCTCTCGCCCCCGCCCCACGTCCCACGTCGCGCGCGTGCGCCCGCACCTCCGCACGCAGTCGGGGTTCGCTGATCGGTTCCCTGCTCGCACGCGCCGAGCCGCGCGTGGGGACGGTTCTCCCCCGAATTATTATGTCCCTCACTCGCTCGCCAACTTTGTATTATTTCTAGGGGCCGCGCGAATTTACCGGTTCGCCCTCGGCCCTCGGCACGAAATTACGAGGCGGCACCGCGCGAAACGCCGTTTCCCACCAGTGGCAGAAACGGGACGGGAAGCGATTTTCGTATATATATTTTTCGTTTGTTTTTTGGGTGTTAAAACCGCGCGGGAAAGTCAAAGGTCAACCCTCAATCAGTAGTATACCTGTCCTCTGTCCTGGATTCTTCCGAGCCACTGACACCGTCCGCAAGAACACACTATTCATTGCCATGAAAGTGCATCGGCTTCACATCATCAAGACTAATATTTTTTTATCCATGCCCAGAAAAAAGAAATACTTCTTTTATGTGGTTAGCGTGCTAGGATGGAAAATCCAAAAAATTATTACATAAATCGAGCGCATAATTTTTTAATCAGGTGGGTCTCTAGATGAGACGTTAAGGACGTCGTTTTATTCGAGGGTTAGCATCTATCAAAGCCGGTTGAATGAGCTTTCCTCCTCCCTTGCCCTGGATAAGCATGTATAGATGATTCTACATCGTGGTGACGCATTCATATTATAAAAAAGAGATAATTATATAATTAATTTATGAATTTTGACTCAATATGTCATAAATTTTTTATTTATTAGACATATTTTCTGAACTTTTAATAAACATTCGATCTAACCTCTAAAACATATATTGATTTAGAGATATTGTTGAATATTTTTATTTAATACATATTTAGATTAAATTGAACATCTTTCAAAAGTTCGGGGACCATTTTGAATACAGTAGACTGGATTTCGAAAATCACGCTGAAGCATTAAGAGTTTAGTGAATGAAAGTTCGGAATTATTTGTCTCATTCTTATCTATTAAAAAGGAGAGGTGGAAGAAGCAAAATCGGGTTGGCTGCTTTGGACCGAAGAAGTTCTACGGAGCATCGGCAACGGTCGCAATCGCTTCCACGCAGGCAATGGATGGTGTTCGGGGGGAGTTTTTGGACTGGTCGCGGTCGGCGCAGAAATTTTCAAAAACGGCGACTTTGTCGGCGAAGACGGAGGACGGGGATTCGTTTTCGTTGACTGCGTCGGGGAGCTAAACATTCTCTGCAAGCACCATCATGAACCCCAGCTCTTTCTCTAACCGTGGCGTTTTCCCTGGGTTCCTGTGCACAGCTCGTTTCTTTAATCCAGGGGAAAAAGTGGAAGATGCTGCGTGCATGGACTGGATCCTGTCGTTTGACCCGGGTACATTCGGATTCGGCCGAGGGATGGGGATCCACCGTGGCCGAGCGACCCGGGTTTCCAAAGAATCGTCGAAGCCCAGCCCACTCGACGAATTCAGAGATGGAGAATGGAGTGACCTGAGTTTCACGACACACAGGAGGTGCTCGATGCCAGTAAATGGGGTCCAGCCCGAGTCGATAATGGACCCGGCCTCTGTAGGGGCCTCGACGATTCTGGATTTCTTTGGTTTGACAATCCATGACGAGTGGTTGTTCTCGCCAGTAGATGGGGAGTAGATGTTGAATTTGCGTAGGTCACAAGCGACGTGGGATCCAAAAACCGACCCGCGAATGGCATATGAATCCTCACGGACATAGCTCTGGATACAGCTTGATGATGTTACCAAGAACGGGGCACGGCATGAATGGTTCGGCTGCACGCGGTGGATTGGGAGTGAAGGAAGTGGGTGGGGGTTGGGCATGCTCGAAACTGGGTGTGCAGAGACAGAGAGAGTGGAGCGAGTCCTCAGTTGTCTTCTGCAGTCGAGAATTATTACTCGGCACAAGGGAGAGAGAGAGAGAGAGAGGAATGGATCCACGTCGCTTTCTGGTCAAGAAAAAGAAGGGAAACCAGTTGGAGACAGATTGCCTCCCCCTCCCCTCTGTCTGCCAGATAAGAAAAAGGGCAGCCCCTCTTGTGTTTTCCCTTTGATCTCCCCCTACTCCTTCCTCCTCACCTTTACTTCTTCCGCTCTCCGTTCCCTCCCGTTCGATCCTCAACTTCCCCACTCGTGGATGGATACTCATTCCATACATCGATATAAGGGTTGCTCGAACGATCAGCACGAGGTCCGAATTCAAAATCACCGAATTAGCCCATTCTCTTTGAGCCATCTCCAGGAGCGCAACACGGGTCCGATAATGAGCGGTCTTACCAATAGATACGGATGATCATATAGAGTCTGAAGAATTTATCTTGGTGCTCGAATTTATTGCCAAAAAGGAATCGAAAATTATCGCAACTTGAGAGACCGAAGGGATATCTGGTAGGGCTACCTGCACGTGCCCGTCTGCAGCCTTACCCTGCCCTTCGTTGAACGAAAGGAAAAGAGGAAAAGAAGAAGACCCATCATCCATCTCCCTTTCATCTTTCCGACATTGCCCACCTCGTTTTGCCGAACTGCCAGTGCCACTCCATTGTGAACGATCCGGCGACTGGATCCTCCTGCTTATCTGTGGGCCAAAAAGCCCGCTGTTTTCTCATCTCTTCGGCGATTGGATGGGATGTATAATTTTCCTGACCGACAAGGATGCAGTAATGCCCCCCAATTTACGTCATTTCATTTGTTAATCTTTATGGGTAGGCCGGAAAAACACAACACGCTCGAAATTCGGCGATCCCTTGTCTGGCTTATGTCCTTCGCCTCTGTTAGCAAAATACTCGTAATTTTACGTAAAGTACACGTAGGTTGTATCATGCTAGGGTAAAAGTACTTCGATTATGGACTTATTTCATGTCTTCTGTAAAGGCAGTTAATGAGGTAACGCGTCAAAAATCATTCATGTGCCGAAAATGTGATTTGGTCATCACATTTTTACGTAAACAAATGTAATATCCCTATGATTTTGCGAACTTATTTCCGTATTAGCTCGCAAAAAGCACCAATGTGAGTAATGAAAAGTCGAGCATGGGGAATCTATATAGCCATCAGCAGTACGGTTCAACATGCCAAAATGCTGTACAAATGTCGTGGCACTTGAGTCATGCAAGAAGTCAATCAGAAGATCCTAGACAAAACGAGCCATTACCAAGAGCGATAAATTCCCCTCGAGATAGAGCTCCATAACTCGCCCGTTGGTGCCTTCTGCACAACAGCAAGTCGAAAAGATTTCTCTTGTGCTCAGCAGGATGTCCTGTACTGTAATGCAACTATTAACAATTCTGTTGCTTAAAAAGAGCCACGACCACACTGCTGTACATTTGACTAACGAATTCCTAGTACGTGCGAGCGCATCCAAAAAAGAAAGCCATATACCAGAAGAAGCCACAATCAGAAGCTTTGGTGACTTCAAATGATTTTACTTCGATTTTCTTTGACAGATAATTCTCCGTGTTTCTACATCCCTCATCCCACATGAACAACGTTAGAATGAGATTGGTGCATGAAAGTTAACCCACCATCTAACTTAGTTGATCTGCTTAGATGCATATAGAGATAATGCTTTGAACATAGTATGTACCAAAATGCTCCTTTACTTCAAACATCACAGAATCTATACACAAAGTCCGGCCCATCTAACTGACCAAAAAATAACTGATGAACCACCTCTCCTGCATCCGTAGCAACGGAAGGGACAACAAAGTCATGCTTACCACAGAACCAAGCTCATCACAGCATATCTTCATGATACAAATGTAGCCCAAGCCCAAAGCGTGCACAAGCTCGACGAAAAGCCATAGCTTCTGCCTTTTGCACAGGATCTCCATAGCCAGCATCGTCCACTGATGCAGTACCAATTGACTCCCTGTATATCTGTCGTTACAAATAGAAAGGAAAGACAAAGAAAGAAGATAAAAGTCAACTTCTTCCCCTCTTTTACAAGCCATCTGCATCCACATTCTCGAGAGAGTCCATCAAAATGAGGCATCATCATAGATAGAAATCTGTCAACTGCTTTCTAGAAAGTATTTATTAAAACATTTAAAAGTATGTTTCATCGACCGAACTTTGCCACCATGATCCATGAATGACAGAATACAGTAATTGTCCGCCAGATCGCATTTCGTATCTCAAGATGGCACAAGATGGCCATCTAGAAAGTATCTCAAGAATGAATATTGGAACTTTTAATGTGAAAATAGAATATGTTATTGAAGTATAAGTTAAAAAATATTCCTTCTATAGATTCCACTTACAAGTTGAAGCAGACTAAAAGGTGCTATTCAACTATCATGTATTTACGCGAAAAGTAGACATATAAGCACTTTAAGATATTTGAATGACGTAAAATTCTTAGACCCAACATTCATAACCTACTAGCTTTATCAAGATACTCCACACAGACAACCGCTTCCTAAGCAACCACAATAATAGCAGCAAGAACTGTCGGTGGAGTGGATGTGATGCTTAGCCTTTTGCTTTAATGTTAACTTCTGGCAAAAGTGTATGTAGAGTTCTTTATTCCCGATAAACCAGATTATGGCAGCTAATCACAGAGATGCCATCAGACTTCTGGAGCTCACCTGAAATCACTAAGTTCAACCTAAAAAATTGCTAGAATTGTTCATCAAGTTGCACTCACATAAATGCAGCTAAATCATAAATCAGCAGATTTGCATATAATGAAAAGTTCAAATTCTCACATATGGAATCACAGAACATAACAATCAACCTGTGAAACATTAAAGGCGCGATGCGCTAAAAAAAAAGGACGGTTTAAGAGAGCAATCGCCCTAATATAGTACATTTACTAGAGCCAAGATTACTCTGGTGCATAGGGGAAGGATGAGAACAAAAGGTTTCACCACAATTGATGTAACATAAATCAAATTCCACTGAGTTTGCTCTTTGATTGAGGAATGAACTGGATAGGCACTTGCAACTCGTGCCGATAATTCCTCTCCCGTTACAGGAGAAATCTGTCATTTTATCCAGAGAAATTTCTGTTTCATTTTCTGCACCATAGTCTCTCGTCAGTACAAGCACTATGTATTTACCCTTTAAGTGAATCAAACCACAACCTTTGTCCCTTATAAATAGAATTAGCATTCTTGAAGTATCCTTTTCAGAGCTATATGATACATAGAAACCTTTATGTATTCATGCAATCTTCTTCAGTAGTTATGAGCCAATTAATCATACAATTGTTTCCAACATTTCCAGCATGAATGGCATGAGACTTTACCAGAAATTATAATTATATATCAACCTTTAAAAGCCCGGACCATTATTTTCAAGAAGTCATTTTCTTACCACATCTAACTTGAATAATACAAGTTCATCAATAAAGAAATGTGAATATTAGCCAGTTTTCTCCCCCTCACTGGGTAAATTATATAGTCATAAAGCCACAAATTGGTGGAAAGTGCTAGTATTAAAGATTTAGTTTCCTCAGCAGACACAAGTTACTTTGATCCAACTACCTGATCTGAAACCTTCTTTACTTAGATTGAAATTTCATCACTCGTGTCAGAATATTGTTCGCGGTGTGTTTTTTGGCCATATTTATAGTTCATCATTAAAGGAAGCTTTGAGGAGTTTTACTTTTACCCACTAGAAACTTGCTGCTCAAATCCAAGATACTATTGTCTAGTGCATATAATATCACGTCAGTGGGATGAAACAAGGAAGGGGTAGAAATATGCACTAGAAAGATTTACAAGTCAAAAGGGCTTGTTGCAAACTTTCAAATAGGAGGAAATGGATATGGAATACCACTTTAGCAAGGGAAGAAGAATGACTGAACCCATGATGAGAAATTAATGTAAGAACACAACAAACGGGACATAGGCCTTTTTGCTGAACAATGGCGAGATGGAGAAGTCACTTGCACAACACAAGCAGAATGAAAAATTGATCTTTCGAGCAACCGCAAAACGCCACTTAAATTTGAGAGAAAATTAAGAAAAATTGAGACAAGAGTGGCTACACTGCATTGGTCAGAATCCATAATAAAAAGAAATTTGGGCATAAGTGTTTGCATTCAAGAAAGGACAGAGATAGTGATGAAAATTAACAAAGGAACTTGAAGTAGCCCAATGGAGGATAATATAAGAAGTGAGAAACCTGGTTAAGGTGATTTGCTCAATTGTAGCAACAAGCAGGAGAAATTTTAATTCAGAAGATGTGATGCTATGAAAGGAGAGAACACCAACCAAAAAACAGTACAGAAGACAAAATAGACATATGCAAAACCATAAAAAGGACCTTCATTTGATATAACTTCCAGGGATAATGGCACTAAAAATGGTACAACAGCATAAGAGTATCTTTGTATGACTGACACTACTTATTGAGAAGAGGCTCTATTATTATCGGAAAAGTTTCAAAAATTTCCGATGAATGTGAACCAGCATAGATTGTACTGCTGAGAGATGATACCCACTCAACCATCATCTAAATATTTGAACTGAAAAAAAGAAGGGTCCATAAAGTGATATGCAAGCTACAAGTGACGGGTGGTGGAACACATTCTGCTAGGGAAGAATAAAGACTGAGCTGACAAATCAGTCCAGGTTATGACAATAGAGTCTGAAGAGACTCATTTTATATATAATGTCGTATTGGTGTATCACTAGCACAATAAATGATGATGTGTTCTAGCGCCAGCACTAGCTTCTAGAAATCTATGTGCATAAGGCATGGCTAGAGAAACTAAAGGAAGTCAAATTACCCAAGAAAGCACATCTACGAACCGCGGTTACATTTCCCCAAGGTTATAAACAATCTCAGAATGTGGTAAATTTTATCGCCTGGGTAAATCAATATGATATGTGTTAATTCCAACACAAAAGTAACAGAAACATCTCAGGCAATTGCATTATACGAAAATGGCACACAAGAAATAACAACTTGCAAATTTACCAAAAAAAAAATTAAAGAAATAACAACTTGCAAAGGTCATTGGCTTATTGCCATATATGTGAAATGTTCCAGGAAGTGGCAAAACTACCTCTGCATCGGTCCCGTAAAGCGTCACGCGGTAAACAACAGACACGGTCTTGCCATCGGTTGAATAACTGATGCTCCGAACCTCACCAGACCACTCTGCAACATGCACATTCCAAACAGCAAGAAGGAAAGTCTAAAACTTTCATATGCAACGCTCACCCAAAAAAGAGAGAGAGATTCAAAAGACAAGTCTTCCACTTACCCGGTGCATGCAAGTTCATGATTCGATTGACTATGTGCCTGCCAAGAAGCGCGAAGGACAAAGAGCCCATAAGAAACCCAGAATCAAATCGATTCAGTTGCCAGCGTAACAAACGTTCAGAAACTTTAGCCATTCCATTCAAAACCAGTTTTGAAAATAAAAACAAGAACCAAATTCACTTATCGGCACAGAGAGAGAGAGAGAGACCAAGGGATGTATTTGATGGAAAGCCCATCTTCGAGGCGGACTTTGACGAGAGAATCAGGGACTCGCTTGTTGAGCTCTTTGAGTATCTCGGAGAGGGGCCTGCTGATTCCAGACGTAGGAACAGCGTCGTCGTACTCCTCGGCTCTCGGGATCTCTGCCTCTCCGTCTCGGTTAGAAGAATGCGAAGGCTTGGCGGCGAATGGGCGGGAACGACCTCGGAGGTGCAGTGGAAGGAGGGGTTTCGAGAGCGAAGAGAAGCGAAGTGAGCTTCTGAGGGATCTCGTCACAGAACCGGCCATGGTCAATCGCATTCACACAGAGAGAGCTTTTCCGAGGTTTATGCCATGGCTGAGTTGGGTTTGCCTCGAAGACTGTCTGAAATAAGGACAGGACTGCAACAAGAAGGTGGGAATGTTAGACTGTTCCAAGAAGGGGAAATGTTTAAATTTATTTGTCTAATACCACAAAAATCTTGTCTTTGTAATGACATAAATATTTCAATTTTTTTATCATAAAATTTTTCAAATTTATATCATTGAAATATATGTTTTTTTAAATAAATTAAAATATAATATATATCACACACATATATAAAATTTAAGAAATATGTATCTCGATGGTCAAAATTACAATTTTTTGATATAGCAATAAGCATGATTTGATATTTTCTTGTAATATTTGTCCTTTTGAATTTGAATTAATTTAGTCTTCTAGAGTCACTGTACTATGTAATACTTGCACTTGAGCTTATTTGACAAAACTCGAAAAATTACTGAGAATTTGAATGGTAGATTTTGAATGCTTTGATGATTTTCGTCGATGAATGTGAAAATTAGATTTTTTTATTGGCGATGACTTAGAACTAAAAACAAAATGTCATTAATCTCTTGCCTAATATGGAGGTGCAAACATGATTGGTGGATTTTAGCAATAGAATTAGAGAAGTTTTAAATGTCATCCGGGATTATTTAACGAGAAAACGAATCATCCAACACACATTTTTCTATAGTTTAAGTGGATCTTCGACTTTTCTCGATTGAGTTGATCAAAACTTGTCAAAGTTACCATTTCTCATTATATAATATGATTCACGAGCAAGACATAAACATGTTTATCTTGATAATGTAATTTATCGATTCCATAGATAAAATATATGAACATCATCATATAGAATGATTTATAGCTATTATGGAAAACGTGTGAGTCGAATTGTTGAATCTAATGAATAACACAGATGCACGTATAAGATATGTGCCATAATCTCTAAGATAATGGATCGACCTCCAATGTTGTTTGCTTCGATACGTTGTGCTTCCATAAAAGAGCAATCTCCAATTTTAAATGTCAGAAATTTTATCCTTTAATTTTCCTTAATTAAAGAGTGGTGGGGCCAGATGCCGAGTCGAGGAGTAGATAAGCAGACACTGTGAAAAAGCCGCATGCACGAGACAAGTGACACGGACCGGGTGTTCACCCGGCCATAACCGTCCTAACCGCTCAGACTCGCACCGATCCAGGGATTAATCAGCGCATAGTCCAAGCGCCCGATCCTTGGATCGGCCAGTGCCCCGGACGGATGGATCACGGATGGACCATGACCCGATCATGGATGGCCCGTGACTCGATGCAAGATCAACCAGCGCTGGATCATGACCAGATCAGCGCCCGATCAGAGACAGCCCTCAGACCCGACGGGGATCGATCCATGCTCGATCCCTAGCGATCCTTTCTGATCCATGGGATCGACCAAGGATCGATCCGCTACGATCCAAGATGTGACACTCGATTGATCCATGGACGAACCTTGGGATCGATCCGGGATCGATTCGTGAGGACCCTCGAACAACCTCACCCGATCCCTGGTCGATCCCTTGGACCGAAGCAGCGACTGATCCAATCGATCCACGTGATCGACCAGGGATCGATCCGCCCGATCGATCCGCCCGACCCGACCGATCCTCCAACGATCACTGCAGACTCCAACGGGCTGATGATGGGACGGGCAACGGTCTTCTCCAACGGCTACTTGGCCGATCCTCTCGGCCAAAGACTTGTATAAAAAGGGCCCGACCCCTCTCTTTGTAATGTTCAGTCGATCAATAAAAAATCTCCCATTCTCCTTTCAATTCTCTCAACCCGACTTGGTCCTCTTGTGAACTACCCTCGATCCGATCGGCTAGGCTGACTTGGGAATCGCTTTCCTAAGGCCGCACGGGCTCGGGAACGCAAGATAGAGAATCGGCCCGTGACAGGTGGTATCAAAGCCAAGGCTTGATTTGAAGTACGATGGATCTACGATCCGAAATTGTGAGAAACGAGAGAACGGATGAGGAAAGGGATCGGACAGCCGACCGACATCGCAGGGCGAAGAGGAGTCGTCCTTCCTCTAGCTCGCGGGATGCGATGGATGAATTGGAATCCCGGGTGGCCAGAATAGAGGTGGCCCTCGCGAATGTTCAGGGCGTAGTTGAAGACGTAGCCCCAAGCATCGAAGGAGCTACAGTCGGAAGGGATGAGCTACAGGCAGAGGTGCTGGAGCTCAAATCCGACCTGGGGGAGCTTCGAGGGGAGCTGCTGGGCACGATGGGGGAATTGACTACGTCCACCGCAGAAATGAGGAGGAAAAAACGAGGCCTTGAAGGCCATGCAAGCCGAAATGGCTGGCATTCGAGCTGAAATGGCCAAGAGGATGTCCGTGCCATTGGGGAATGGGACCCCGACGGAACTTGCAATGCGAATAGATGCTCCAAAGCCGAAAGAATTCTCGGGATCGCGCGTAGCCAAGGACGTTGACAATTTCTTGTGGTACATGGAACAATACTTCCAAGCCACAGGGGTAAAGGATGGCTCGACTCGAGTGGGCACGACAGCAATGTACTTGACGGACAATGCTCTACTTTGGTGGAGACGTCGGACCGATGATCGAAGTGGTGATCCTATTCTCACTTGGGAGAAATTTGTTGAAGAGTTCAGACGACAATAATGTCCGGCTTATGCCAAGGAGGAAGCGAAGGATGAGCTCCGGCATTTTGAGCAAAAGGGCGGAGTACGAGACTATGTGAAGAAATTCTCGGAACTACTACTACAGATCCCGTCGATGAGTGATAGTGAAGCCTTCCACCTATTCGTCGGGGGGCTCAGACCCTGGGTGAAACAAGAATTGAAACGGTGCAATGCTCGTGATCTTTCCACGGCCATGGCTGTGGCCGAGTCCTTGGTTGAATATAAAGCCTTTGCCGGTAACAAACCGGACGCCCAACCGAAGGAAAGGGCCGCGGGTGGAGGCGATCGTGGGCCACCAGCTGGAAACACCAGGCCACCTACAGGCCTTCCTCGGCCACGACCCGACGCGAATGCTTGGGGACCGAGGCGAAGCCGATTCCCCCTGAAGTGTTTCCTATGCGACGGGCCACACATGGCTCGTGATTGTCCTACTCGGGGTAAGTTGGCAGCTCTCGTCCAAGCTCAGGAAGATGAGACTAGGGAAGAAGAGCGGCTCGGGTCGATGCACATCCTAAGCACGATCCGAGTCAGGAAGGGACCGCGTCCTCAGGGACTCATGTTCGTGGACGTGGAAATTGGGGCAACCAAGTTGAGTGCACTCGTGGACACGGGGGCCACGGATATCTTCATTTCTCAAGAGGCGACCAAGAAGCTTGAGCTGCAGATCGAAGCTGGACCGGGATGGATCAAGACGGTGAACTCCGCTCAAGTCCCCACCCTCGGCTTAGCCAATGTGGAGTTCAAACTTGGTCCATGGGTGAGCCAGGAGTCCCTCGAGGTAATTCCCCTGGACGACTATGATTTTGTGGTTGGTTTGGGATTTTTGGATTGGATCAATGCCATGGTGGTCCCTTTTGCGGATTGCTTGTGTATTTTGGATAAGCGGTGCCAGTGCGTGATACCAGTTACTCGGAGTGGTGGCCGTGATCAAAAGGCCCTCTCGGCCATGCAATTCTCCAAAGGGGTGAAACACAGGGACGAGACCTTCCTGGCCGTGTTGAAGGAAGAAAATCCTGAGCTCGAAGAAGGGGAAATTCCGGAAGAGGTGACCCGGGTCCTGGCCTTCTTTTCCAATGTGATGCCCCCGGAACTACCTAAGCGATTGCCTCCGGTGCGGGAGGTGGACCACAGGATCGAACTGGATCCTCAGGCGCGACCCCCAGCCATGGCCCCGTATCGAATGGCCCCTCCGGAGCTGGCGGAACTTCGGAGACAACTCACTGAGCTGCTGGATGTTGGTTATGTCCGCCCCTCCAAGTCTCCCTTTGGTGCCCCGATACTATTCCAAAAGAAACACGATAGGTCGCTTCGCATGTGTGTCGATTATCGAGCGCTGAACAAGATCACGATGAAGAACAAATAGCCGATTCTTTTGATCGCTGATCTCTTCGATCAGCTCGGGAAGGCCAGGTGGTTTACCAAACTCGACCTTCAATCGGGGTATTACCAAGTTCGGATTGCTGAGGGGGACGAGCCAAAGACAGCCTGCGTGACAAGGTATGGATCCTTCGAATTTCTGGTGATGCCTTTCGGCTGAACTAATGCTCCAACCACTTTCTGCACCTTGATGAATAAGGTGCTCCAACCGTTCCTCGATCGGTTCGTGGTGGTCTACTTGGATGATATCGTGGTCTACAGCCGGACTCTAGAGGATCACGTCCGACACCTCCACAAGGTGTTCCAGACCTTGCGAGCAAACGAACTCTATGTGAAGAAGGAGAAGTGCGCCTTTGCTCGGGAGGAAATCCCATTCCTCGGCCATCTTGTCGGATGTGACCGGGTCAGGATGGATCCTGGCAAGGTACGTGCCATCATGGAGTAGGAACAACCCGCGGGAGTGCCGGGGCTACGGTCCTTCCTCAGCCTGGCCAACTACTACCGACGATTCATCAAGGGCTACTCGGCCATCTCTCCTCTGACCAACCTACTCAAAAAGGATCGATCGTGGGGGTGGACCAGAAAGTGCGAAGAAGTGTTCCAACGGCTTAAAGACCTCATGACCGAGGAACCGGTGTTGGCCCTGCCCGATCCGTCCATCCCTTACGAAGTAGAAACCGATGCCTTGGACTTGGCGATTGGGGGAGTCTTGATGCAGGATGGATACCCGGTGGCCTATGAATCACGAAAGCTGAACGAGACAGAACAGCGTTACACGGTCCAGGAGAAGGAAATGACGGCGTTCGTGCATTGTCTCCGAACTTGGAGACATTACCTTTTGGAATCCCGATTCACGATGAGGACCGACAATGTGGCCACCAGCTACTTCCAAACCCAGAAGAGGCTGAGTCCTAAGTAAGCCCGATGGCAAGATTTCCTGGCCGAGTTTGACTATGCCTTGGAGTATCGCCCGGGAAAAACCAATTCAGCGGCTGACGCACTCAGTTGAAAAACCTTGGCCATGATCAGCCGTCCTGATTGCCCTTGGACGGACCGGATCCGTGAAGGCTTGAGGCACGATCCATCAGCCAAGGCCATTCTTGACCACGCCCGAGAAGGAAAGACTCGGCAGTTTTGGGCTGAGGATGATTTGATCTTTACAAAGGGGCGTCGGCTGTACGTTCCTCTCTACGGGTGATTAAGGAATGATATTCTCAAGGAGTGCCATGATTATCAATGGGTCGACCATCCAGGGGTGCACCGGACGATGGCCTTAGTGGAGGATCGTTACTTCTAGCCACACCTAAAGGATGATGTAGAGGCCTACGTCCGAACGTGCCTCGTGTGTCAATAGGACAAACTGGAACAAAGGGCTCCAGCGGGCCTCCTGGAGCCCCTTCCTATCCCAGAACGGCCATGGGAAAGCATGTCCATGGACTTCATCGTGGGACTCCCCAAGTCGGAAGGATGCAGGACCTTGATGGTGGTGGTGGATCGCTTCTCAAAATATGCCACTTTCATACCAGCCTCAAAAGACTACCCGGTTGAGGAGGCGACCAAGCTATTCATGAAACACTTTGTCAAGTACTGGGGGCTACCTTGCACGATCGTGAGCGATCGGGACCCTAGGTTCACGGGGCGATTATGGTCGGAGTTATTCAAACTCTTCGGCACCAGCCTCAATTTTTCGACAGCTTGCACCCTCAGACGAACAGACAAACCGAGCGGACGAATGCTCTCATCGAGCTGTACCTTCGACATTATGTAAACACCACTCAAGTCAATTGGGCGAGACTCCTAGACATGGCCTAGTTTTCCTATAACCTATAGAGGAACGAGGCGACCGGAAAGAGTCCTTTGAATTGGTTACGGGACAATAACCCCTTACTCCAGGAGAGATGGCCACGGGCTATCGTGGTGTCAGTCCAGCCACCTACAAGTTTGCCAAGGATTGGCAAGAACAGACTGATGTTGCTCAAGTATGTTTGCATAAAGCAGCCAAGCGAATGAAGAAATGGGCCGACACCAAGCGGCGTGATGTGGAGTTCCAGGTGGGGGACTTAGTATTGGCCAAGCTGCACGTTGTCTTGAGGTACCGCAACGTCCATAAAGCCCTTATCCGCCGCTACAAGGGGCCATTTCGTGTGGTACGACGAGTTGGGAAATGTGCCTACAAGATGGACTTACCTCAGAAATTGAAGCTGCACCCCGTGTTCCATGTAAGTATGCTGAAACCCTTTCATCAAGATGAGGGAGATTTGGGAAGGAATGAGTCTCAACGAGCGCCTCTCGGAGCCAAGACCTCATACGATCGAGAGATCGAGTGGATCTTAGCTGATCGGGTGATCCGCAAGAAGTACCGACTGCCCAAGAGAGAGTACTTAATCCAGTGGAAAAGCCTCCCAGCGAGTGAAGCTAGCTGGGAACCCGAGGAAGGATTGTAGCAATTTAGGGACAAGCTGGAGGTCTTCCATGCTGAAGGCGACAAGGACGTCGCCGAAATAGGTGGGGGAGATTGACACGGACCGGGTGTTCACCCGACCATAACCGTCCTAACTGTTCAGACCCGCACCGATCCAGGGATTGATCAGCGCATAGTCCAAGCGCCCGATCCTTGGATCGGCCAGTGCCCCGGACGGATGGATCACGGATGGGCCATGACCCGATCATGGATGGCCCGTGACTCGATGCAAGATCAACCAGCGCTGGATCATGACCGGATCAGCGCCCGATCAGAGACAGCCCTCAGACCCGACGGGGATCGATCCCTAGCGATCCTTTCTGATCCATGGGATCGACCAAGGATCGATCCGCTATGATCCAAGATGTGACGCTCGATTGATCCATGGACGAACCTTGGGATCGATCCGTGAGGACCCTCGAACAACCTCACCCGATCCCCGGTCGATCCCTTGGACCGAAGCAGCGACTGATCCGATCGATCCGGCTGATCCATCCGATCGATCCAAGGACCGATCAGCTAGGATTGATCCGCCTGATCGACTCGATCGATCCGCCGGATCAATCCGGATCGATCCTAGCTGATCGATCCGCCCGACCCGACCGATCCTCCAACGGCCATTGCAGACTCCAACGGGCTGATGATGGGACGGGCAATGGTTTTCCCCAACGGCTACTTGGCCGATCCTCTCGGCCAAAGACTTGTATGAAAGGGGCCCGACCCCTCTCTTTGTAATGTTCGGTCGATTAATACAAAATCTCCCATTCTCCTTTCAATTCTCTCGACCCGACTTGATCCTCTTATGAACTACCCTCGATCCGATCGGCTAGGCTGACTTGGGAATCGCTTTCCTAAGGCCGCACGGGCTCAGGAACGCAAGATAGAGAATCGGCCCGTGACACAAGCATATGACACCAACCAAAAGTACTCTTTCGGAATCAGGTTAGTCAAAGGTCAGGAGCTCAATGAAAACTGGCTACACTTGAATCTCTTTAATCTCTTTGTGATCTCTCCGAACGGTCCATACCGCAGGACGTTCCTTTCAGGACAACGTAAAGATGCAATGCCGGAACCAGATAATAACTCAAACTTTGTGCACTTCAGGGCAATGAGTTTTCTGTCGCCAAGAGTGAATATGTGTTGATCTCACCAAAGAGGATCGGCGTTCAGTTTGAGATACACCATAGATTTGCACATATACTAAGTAAAGAACAAACACAAGCAGAACCCAGAAAGCCAAATGAGCTGAATTAGAGCTGAGTCATTTGCCGGATGTTGATCGGGTAACAGTCCGACTGCGGACCATAGAAAGCCCTCTGGGCAAGCACCCAAGTTGCAGCCTGTGTCAGGTGGAACGCATCCCAGAACACGTGCTGAGCCCTGGCGATGCACGGCGTTAGAAATGGAGTGCACGTTATCTGCCCCTGGTTCCTTCCTAATCCACAGCATGCCCTGTCCACGACACTGAACCCTGTGCATTCAAAGACATTCCCGTTTATGATCAGTCGATCTGACGATGAAGAAAGGCGCTGGTTCAGCGAAACCATGAGGTTCTTAAGTGAAGTTTTGGATGTCTTTTACCGTATGCAGCGGGATTGTTTAGGATGTCGCCCAAGGCGCCGTAGGTGTTTCCATAGACAAAAATTGAGCGGGGGTGGTTGCTATTCAGCTGCTGCACAAGCGACCTGAGCCCCACATTGAAGGTCCCGAGCATCTGGTTCACAGAGTCGACGCATCGGTCTGGTGGGGATCCGCTGCTGGCCCTCTGGTTTGGGATGCAGCCGAGTGGTGGGATTCCTGCTAGGAAGAGCTTCCTCAGTCCTACGCTGTTCAGTGCCTGCGCGAATTAGAAATATAAACGACTTGCCATTTGACTTCTCGTCTAACATCCTCATGGAAACCAAATAAGAAAATTAAAACAACAGTACCAGAATCTGTCGAGCATAACGGTTGAGAAGGAGGTTTGCATAGTCCGGGGGAGTGTAAATGTAGCTGGAAGAGTACATTGAAGGCAAGAGGTAGTTGTTGATATAGTCGTTGCTTCCGATGACCACGATGGCAATGGATCTAGCGAGGTATTGGCTCAAATCTGCTCCGCTCAGCATTGTTCTCAGTTGATTAAGCGTGTTCTCAAAGTTCAGAACTTGCTGGCTCAGGCTGTACCGGTCTCCCTGCATTTTGCATGGGAAAAGAAACAGATTGAGCCAAACGAAGTACATCCAATGAAATGGAAGAGTTTTCTCCTGCATTCATGATGAAGATGGAAGCATATCTGCAAGGCATATCAACACTTCTGAACCACTTTAAGTTACGTTGGCACGCTAGTAATGTTCTGCCAAATCCTTTCATTTATTATCAGAATAGAATGATAACTAAGGACTATCCTGGTGAATTCCCTAATAATCTCGACATATAGGGTCACGATATGGTACACAGAAGCCATCATGAAATAGACTGCGAGGCCTCATAAAAACTCTCCCCGCGTTTCTTTCTTTGCACTAGGAATTAGCATATGGGTCCTGTATTTTCCAGGTATCTTTCTTTATTCTACTGGTTAATCAACGACATTGCACATATTAAAGTTAAAAGATGGGAATTTGTTACGAGGTGTTGGCCTGTCTCATCAAGTATGCCCGCAGCCGCAGATGCATAGTTTACTCCCCCTAGGATTCTCTGTCCAGTTGTAGACGGATCGGCATAAGGCGGAGGACTCGGCAAACCCATGAAGTCTCCTGTCAAAAAGTCTCGATTAAAGAAGAACATACTAACAATTCTTTCTCGACCAAGAAAAAGCATAACATCATCAGACTTAACTGTTCTGCTTCTGCATGCTATGCATTTAAAAAATATTGATTGATCTGTACAAGCGCAAAGTTGAAAGAGATGGCGAAAGGTGCTACCAAGCATGTCGACGAAGTTTTTCCCATTAGAAAATCTGCCAGTCGGTCGTCCTCCAGGGAAATCAATACCATAGGGAGCGTAATTACATTTGGCATAGGAGTTGAGGTAATTATTGTTCCCGACTTCAACTATTGAGTCTCCGAAGACAAACATCGCTGGTACTTGCTGCGATCCTAGAGCCACATTCATGCACTGTAAACTCGAAAGCATCAGTAGCACAGCAACAAGACATGGTCTCTCTCTGAATCCTGTCATTTTTCTCTTTCCATGCTATGAAAATTGTGATGTTTATGCCACTTTTAAAGACGGAAACAAGAGTCGCTGATATGATGATGATGAAGAAGAAGAAAAGAAGATAAGGATTGCGCCATTCACTGAGTACCATAACGGCTGTGCTTGGAGCACGTCTTTTTGTGCGGGCAAACCTTGTAATGTTGCTTTTGGTCACGCCTTTTGTGCAGTATTTGGGCTGCACTTTCTTACCGGCCGTTTGTCCTGGTTCTTTCTCCTTAATTACGATGCTCATCAGCAACTTTGGTTCCTTGTATTTTCTGTGTCCTAAACCAGATATAGGAGTGAATGTCGATTAAAACACAAGAATAGAAACTGAAACTTCTTGGCGAAGTCGGTTGAAGGGACAGACAATTTCCACTTCAGAAAATGATGGTCATTCGTTCAATTCTCAGAGACCACAAAATAACAACTTTTTGTCAGATCTACCAACAGTGGCTAAAAACCTGAACATAACTAGCTCATGAACCCTTGTAAGGTGTTTCACGTAGGGGTAAGCAATTTCAGAATTGGAATTGGTTCAAGTTCCATCTAGAACCTCTTCGTCAAAATTGGTTATCAAATTTTTGGAACTTAAAACTTATCATGCATACATTGAAACCTATCCTATCATAGGTTTCACAATCTACTTAGCTTCCATCTGCTATAAATAATCACATCCAATGAATGCTGTTTACTATTAGAATCTACCAACTAAAACTCATATTAATTAGACATATAAAGAATATGGAATATTAACAAAAAAAAAAGAAAAAAGTATTGATAATGGATATTACCAAAAATGAAAGCTTAGACTAGTGATTTTAAATTATAACTAATCATGGGACACCACAGGATCGCGTAAAATCATATAAAAAGGAAAACACAAAACCTTATTTCAAGCTCTAGAAACATAGAACCTACTTATCAGATCCGGTTTCTCAATTTTCGGAACTTGGAACCTATCGTTACTACCTTGAAACTTGGAACCGGACCGATTTCTATCAATTTGATTTCTGATTTATCCTAGAACCATGCTTCCCCCTAGTTTTCCTTTTTATATGATTTTAGCACGGTTTATACATTGAACCTACTTATCAGTCATGCATCTTTGGTTAGCACGGTTTTCACATTCGTGTCTCTAGATTAACATAAAAATTAAATTGACACAACTCGGCTTGTTGTTTTCCCAGCTTTAGCTTTCGAATCAAATGGGCAAGCGCCCAACCTAGAGATGCATGGCATTAGAACTTCAGATTATGTTGGAACGTCTTTCTTTTTCCTTCTCGCAATAGGTCATATCAGGGCCTAATCAGGTCGAGTGCTAGGCTTAATAATCCTTTGACCAAGCTTACCTACTTTTATTGATATGATGGGCTTGAGCAAGCCTAAGCTAAGTGGAAAACTGCTCTTTCAAGGCAGTAGTTTGTGCTCTGGGCCTGCGGGCGGTCAGTCCATGACTACGTCAATTCGAAGAGGGAGTTGCACTCGCTGGTAAGAAAATCTGGAACAATTGGTCCCTCCCCTCCCTTGGATTAAAAACTTCCTCCCCTATTACATGGGAAAATCCCCTCCCCTCCCTTGGATTAGACTAAGATCTCCTGCAGTCAAATGCATCATTTATCACTTACTCGCAAACCTCTTGGTTGTCAACTATGCGACTCACATCATTCAATCTACGCACTCTCTTCGGGCCATCTTAACTTGACAGGCACAAACGTGTTCATTCTCATAATCGGCCCATTTGAGAGTCAAGGGGAGATTGCATGCTGAGCAGGGAGCACATGAGTGCTCAGGACGCTCCAGACACCCGATTATCTGCGAGAAGGAATATCTCAGCCGCGTTAATGTGCGCACTCCTCTCGCTCCTCTTATAGCTAAAGGCACATCATAAGAGCCATAGCTTCATAGTATCATTTGATGTCTCTCTTTTCCTTAAGCATGAGGAAGAGAAGAGGCCGTGACAGGGGCATTTCACCAAGCGCGACCCTACCTCATAAAAGAGACAAAAGCGTGGGGCCGGACATTTCTTAGCTGAGAGGCAAGAGCCTATTCACCCAAGTAAGATAAAATATCACAGCATTTACCAGCTAGACTTTTAACCTTTTGGGAATTGATTAATTTAACTGACATTTCAATCCAGGGGCGACAGAATGCTCAAAAGCAAACATTATATGCCACAATGATTCATGAACCAACGTCATGATATATATTGGATTCGCCTCAAAAGGGTTCCTTTTATGACAATGTGAAAGGCACGGACACAGCACCAAGCCCCAGGCCATCCCCCACCACCCAACATGCCATTCTTTTTCATCCAGAGAAAGACAATGGCAACAGGAGGCATATATATAAACATTTGGTCATAAAGACACGTAGTAGCTTGGTAAATTCATTGAACCATGATGCTATCTTGTATTGTTGGATTAGACCTAACTTCCTCATGATCGACTCGCCAACATGGGGGACCCTCATGTCCGCCACACACGGTGAAAAGTTGGTTTCGGATCAATTGGAAAAAGGAAAGGAAGACATGAAAACGGGGTTGTCATTGATCTACCAGATCTTAAAAAACGGAAATGATTACTCTGTATTGCTAACTTTGACTAAGGGATCAGTAAGATATCTAGTCAACTGGATCAACAAAATTAATTGCAGCCTCGGGCCTCATTAGGGCAAAATGATCTGGATCTTTCATGTTCAGAGATGGGTTGATCAGGTTGCGGTCTGTCTACATCATCTCCTCCAATATGGGATTTGATTAGTGATGCGGAAGATGATGGAGATGGATTGTAAGGGTGCGCATGATTCAATTTCTGTCCATAAATTGATTTCTGAAACAGAAAGATATTTTTCTATTTCTGTTTCAGAATGAGTTTCAGAGGAAAAAACTGTGTTTGATAAGGCCATATAATTTCTATTCCAGAAATAGAAATCTGTTTGATATGGTGCGAATAATTCTGTTTCTGTTTTTTTTTTCATTTGAAGAATTTTTTCAATTTTGAGTTTGCAAGATGTTTATTCTAAGAAAAATCAAATACGTATTATTAAGCGCAAAAAAATTGACAAATTTCATCACATTTTCTATTGTGATCTAACTCCAGATTCACTTTAGCTGTGGGGCGAGGGCTGGTGAGCTGTGGGTCGGTGACAGAAAGCTGAGGGAAGGCGGAGAGGGCGGCGGAGCTGTGGGTCGATGACAGAGAGCTGAGGTTCTATTGTGATCTAACTCCAGATTCACTTTAGCTGTGGGGCGAGGGCTGGTGAGCTGTGGGTCGGTGACAGAAAGCTGAGGGAAGGCGGAGAGGGCGGCGGAGCTGTGGGTCGATGACAGAGAGCTGAGGGAGGGTTCTGCAAATTGAAGAGGCGCAGAGAAGAGAAGATGCGCGTAAGGTAATGAAGAGAAGAGAACCGGTTCTCTTTTGGCCCCCAAAACCCAGAAATAAAAAAAAATTCTATTTCTATTTCTTACCCCAAAAACAGAAATCAGTTTCAGAAATTGAGAAATTGGACTACATCTATCAAACGCTAAACTGTTCCAGAATGAGTTTTTTTAGAACAGAACTCATTCTGGAACAGAAATAGCGCGAATCATGCGCACCCTAAGAGTACCATGAAGAGCAAAAGAGGTAGTTGAGGAAGTTGATGAAGCTTAGTGCAGCCAATAACCAGTAAAAGAGGTCAAGCCTGTCCTTGTTGAGGTCATTGTCACTGAGCCACCCACCAACAGAGGATGATGAAGTTGAGGTGATCTTGTTGACCACTGAGACCAGGAGTGAGCTCAGATAGAACCCAAATGAGTAGGAGCAGTAAGTCATGGCGGTCAAGAAGGATTGCATCCCCTCTACTGACTGCTTGTAGAAGAACTCGATGAGCCCGACTGCGGTGAACATCTCCGAGAGCCCGAATATGAGGAACTGTGGGGCTATCCAGAATATGGAGAGAGTCTCTTGGTGCTGCAGTGCCGAGTCCCTCCTCTTCTTCTCAACCAGTGCTGCCGAGACCATCGAGAAGCTTGCAATGAAGAGCCCAATCCCAACTCTCTGGAGCGGGGTGATACCTGAGTCCCTCCCGGTGAGGCGACGGGCAATCGGGACAAACACAGTCTCATACAGCGGGACAACAATGATGAGCATGAGGTAAGGAATGGCCTGTAGGGATGCTGGGGGAACGTGGAAGTGGTCTGAGATTCTGGTGTCCATGGAACTCCCCTGTTGGACGGAGAATGTTTGGAGCTGCGCTAGGATGGTATTGAAAATTATGGTGCAGGCGAAGATCGGGATGACCGAGATTATGATCTTCACCTGCTCCACTTGCCCGATAGTGCAGAGTTTCCATGGGCTCTCTCTGTCCCGAGCACCATCTTGTATCCTAATGCAGGCCTTGTCTAGGAATCTGCAATTCAATTATGGTTACAAACTGCATTTTTTGCACTATTTCATAGTAAACATGGAGCAAAAGTAGAACGTTGCCCAAGAATCCATGAACTGTAGTATTTGTCTCTGAGGCAGAACTTAGTAGACATGAGCTGCTAAATGTGCCGGGCATCCTTGGCTCTAACGGTTCCCAAAACTTGAAGGACCAATTGAATCATTAATATGCAGTATACAGGGCAAGTGAGATTATGTGAAACAGAGAAATTTATTGTCCAAGCATACTAAAATAGACTAAGCTACTTGTATATGACGGAAAAAAAGAGAGGACTAAACAAATCATAATTTCAGAAATAGTTGTATTTAGTAATATGGCTATCTAGTAGGTGTGCAGAGGACAGTGCTAAATGATATCATTTTGCTGAATTATTTTGCCAATTTGAAGACTTTGACAGCTACCTGAACTTCTTGGTGTGGCAGAGACTGCTGCTCTCGGCTACAGAGGCAACCTGATGGTTAGAATCATTGATCTTGCTCCCATGAAGCATGTCTGCATTTGAAGGACAGATTTGTTTTCTCTTTGTGATTGCAGCCACAAAAACCTGACCCCAGGAAAAAACATATGCAAAGAATTTACATGAACTTATGCAAAACACAGTTTTGCCCAAGGAAACAAATGAAAGGTGAAAGCAAAAGACTACTCACCTGGGCTATCGGGGTGAAAATGCTCCTGCGAGGAGGCGTATTCTTGTAAAACAGGGTTCCTGAGATAAGGCTGACCAGCCCAACCACCATGGCAGCAGCAGAGACCCCAAAGCCAACGTCCATCCCAGAGTTAGTCTGGACCCAGACGAGAACAGTGAGGGCGACGAGCTCCCCAGTGCAGAAGGCAAAGTAGGCGGCGTTGAAGTAGGTGGAGAGCCTCCTGGACTGCCTGGAGTCCTCCCTCCTGAACTGGTCAGCCCCATGGGAAATGATGTTGGGCTTCAAGCAGCCACTCCCAAGTGCCACCAAGCAAAGGGACACATAGAATATGAGAGCCCTGTAGCCACTTGCCTCCTCGCAATGGGACCCTTGGGCACCACTCATGTTGCATTTTGGTGGCCTCAACGATTGCAGATGAGCTTGGATGGACAGTAGTATAAAACCCTGCATATCCAATTCAGGAACCACAGTGTATTTCATTATTATTGTGCCTCTATATTTCCTATGACAATATTGTACCTGTAGGGGTTGACCTTCACTATTCAGAATATTCTAATCCTATAATACAGTCTTTATTTAGGTATATTAAAGAATCATGAAAATTCTGAGTGTAAGGTCATCATTGAATGAGATAATTATGTCTAATTCAACACTAGTTGTACATTTTCCACATTCTTGGACCCCCGAAATGAGTGGGCCGTCCTTTAGAAGTAAGTTTCTTCCCTCCATTTCAGCAAAAGGGTTGATGGCCAACGTGCATCATGCCGTGGATAGATTAACAGCTGCTAAAGCTGAATTATCCTCTGTTACATAAACTAAAACCATTGGCTGGAAAAAGAAGCAAATTTTTGTATACCATGGAAGTGCAATAGGCAAAAAACGGAAGTGCAGTAGGCACTGAGCTTTTTGCTTCTGAATAGGATCCAGACACCAGGAAAACAGAAGAAACATGTACAGAAACAAAAATGGATGATCCTAGGAGAGAAAAACAATCGAGTACATGGAAATAGGATTGACTCACGAAAAGCTCGACGAAGCCAAAGATGAGCATGGTCCAGAAGCTTCCAAGGTACGAGTCGGAGAGGAAGCCGCCGAGGAGGGAGAGGAGGAAGATGGTGCCGACGAAGTTGGTGACGATGTTGGCGGATCTGGACAGAGGGAAGTGCAGGTCGTTGAACACATAGGTTATCAGATTGTTGCCGACCCCAGCGATCGCCATCATCTCGAACGCTTGGAGACCTGTGTATGATCATCAATCACGCACCACCAACCAACCAACAAACAATTACAATCTATCATAACATACGTTTAGACTTTGCTCAAAGCGCCCACAGCAAGTGAATGAAATTCCACTTGCCTATTTACTAACAAAAGTGATCACTTCTAAATCCAACAGTAACTTTGCTTCCATCATCAACACCTTAATACAGTGGCTTGAGCTACTGTCGACAGTTATGAAAGGGAAAAAATCGGAAACTTTCTCATACATACCCCTAACCCAACACAGACACACACACACACACAAAAACAAAGAGCAAAAGCTAACGAAAAGCAGAGTTCAGCATAAACAAGGCAGAGCATATAATCTTTGAAGCTACATGAGAGAAAGAGACCGAGAACAAAAACGGCCGCAGTCATTCCGCCATGCGTGTTGGCTCCGCACGGACGACCTCTCCAATCCACGGACACCTGATGACGAGGAATCTCGTCACTGTCCTCAATCTCAGACGTCAAATTTACGTCCAACTTCCTGCTTGTCTTCTCCATCACTTACTCTCGCTCAGTCTTAATGACTCTCTTTGCGCCAAGCTCTTGTTTCTCTGTGTCTGTGTGCGTGGGGGTGTGGGTGCGTTCGTGCGTTATATATAGCTTGGCAAGCAAACTCTGCTTTGTGCAGTTTTTCGACACACTATGAGGATCACTATGCCAATCTTCTAAAGCGTACCAAAAGCTAGAGAACTCCTGCCTATCTTTTTCTTTGGTGAAATGGAGAGGCGATGTCACAAAGTGGCATCCAGGCCCTTCATTTTATAATGCAATCTACTGTTGAATACGCCCTCTTCTTCTTTATCTTTCTTCTTTATCGCGGGTGTGGCGTGAGTAAAATCAAAATGGCTTCAATCTTTTTCTCAAGCATATGTAATTGCCACTCGTCCAGTTGACTCCATTGATGGATCAAAGTGGTGGACCTGCCCCATTTTCCTCCCAAAATTAATCTTTTAGCCTATCATGTCTTCCATTTCCAAGCTAGCATGAAGCTCTCTCTCTCTCTCTCTCTCTCTGTAGATTGGTGGCTCCGGGAGGCAAGGACCGTAGGTGTCGCCGATCGCGAGCCACACATCAAATTCTAAGGTCATCTCTACCTCTCTTTGAGTGGGGGTGATGAGTACACATGATGAGATTGATGAAGCCATTTGATCCACCGCACCACCATGACTGATGGGCTATTTTATCTCCACGGTCTCCTTGGTTCACGAATCAACTCATCTCCCTCTTGTAAAGTCAATTAGGTCGTTCCTCTGCCTCCTTATTTTTCTCTAGTCCCCCATTTCAGAAGTCAATGGGCACACGAAATTAGCGCACTGGAGTATATATATGTGCTCTCTAATCATTACCCTCATGATCACGGATTGCCCTGTTTTCTCAAAAAGCACAGAGCTCTCTCTCCATGTGCGAGCTCTTAATACCGACAGGCGGCCGGACCGAGGCAGCGACGTGTTCGAACGTCCGTCGTCCCGAAACCGACCGAACCGACGAAGCAGAAAGACAGGAGGGCTCTCCTAAATGCAGAAGAACAAGCTTTCTAAATGCTTTCTAAATGTGGGAGAACAAGATCGAGTGCTTCTATTGTCCCCAAGGGACTGACGGAACTCCTCCGATGCGGAAAGGATGGATTGTTCGGGATATGTTCAGAGCGTCGATTGATGTGACTGCGAAAGGAGGGCAATGGCGGAACCAAACTAAACAGTCTTGTCCACGACGCCACCTCCACCACCAAAGCCCGAATCCTGAGACAACGAAAACCCCGGGATTTGAGGTTGCAAGCACGCGACAGGTCGTACCACAGCTACAGTCTCTCTCCCACTCCCCCGCTTTTCGAGCTCTACCTAAAATTCGAGCTCGAACACACAATTCATCTTAGTCTTATAGCTAAAATTCCAGCTCTAGCTTGAGTTTTGCTATTTTGAGTCTTGTATAACTCTAAAGTATAATATGGTCATTGTTATAAGTATTAAATGTTTGTTTTTCAAACAATGAAAACTCCATTGTATTTATGCATCTATCGTGTTTCACTCCGCTAATTATTCATATAACTAGCGCACTCGAGTTTGCTCAAACTAAGGTGAGCCAAACTCGAATCTCACACCTTCTCCATCAAAGCAATTCGCCAATTACTATGCATCTCCTTTTTGGCTCTAATGGTGGAAATAACCACTTTTATTTTTTTTCACTTAGATTGCACTTGTATGGTCTCCCGACGTTCCATATGAAACCAAAACGGTCAAATGCAAAAAGAATCACAAAAAGAATGAGGTGATAGGACACACTTGACCAATCGATTTACGAAGGACTTCTCTTTTCATTTTCTCAAAATCAATGCCTTTTCCATTCTCCAGTCATCTCATCGATGGGGAGCATATCCTTAGAATCATAATCATAAGAAGCTTACGGAATGTTATTATATTTAATCTTTTCTCGTGGGGTTATCTTTCTCTCGTATGGAATCATTTACCATGTGGAAATTTGACGTCAACGCCAAAAAGGACGTGCATGTATACATACCCTAAAGCCGACAAATGCAACATCCTAGAATCTGGACACAAGGAAGATGAGTAATTCTCATGAATCCCTAGTCCAATCATGGACAACCAACCTATCCTTGACTAAGCCGAAAGTGTAGGTATAACCGTGCTTAAGAAAATCCATCCTAGGGCATCGCGCGACCCAAAGAAATGGATTCTCGCACTAATTTTTATCATCGGCGTAGTGTCCATGCATCGACAAAACTTCACATGTTCACCCATGAGCAAGGCACAGCATGGATTGTGACTACACATGTTATGAAATGAATCGAAATTTATTTGGTGCACAGGATGAACCGTGGGATTCTCGAGAGAAAGGCAACCACCATCTCCTCTTTTTTCTCTCCTCTGCCCCCACCCACTTTTAAGGGGGAAGAAGGCCTATGATCAGTTGGGAATGTGGTGCAACAGAAGAGGTCACTAAGGCCCATAGCCAAAAGCTCCCTTCCATAATCATGCTTTTTTTTTTATCTTCATCTTCCATGACCCACGCCCCCGCCCACACTCACATAAGTAAAAATCGCTAGGCCAAAAGGTCAAAAGAGGCTACGATCGCCTTTCGATCCTTCCGTCAAAAAGTTCGATACGCACTTGGACGCAATAATTACGCATTCTGAATTCTACAGAATGGAAGAGATTGTGAAATCTTCACGACTATAACCCATTATTGTAAATAAGACGAAAGTTCGATCTAATGTCGGGATTCCCTGGCACTCCTCTGACACAAGCTAGGTTGGACGAAATAAGAGGATCCGACATCTTCGAACAAAAGGATCTCCCGAGCCTAAAATGATGTAAACTTTAGGTCTTTTAACCCATAATTTGAACTTTTGACGGGACAATTTTCTTGAGGGGAGCCCTCTTTCGATGGTGCTGTGGGTTGGTCGGATGACACTTCCATCAGCCGTTGATTTCTTCACCGGAGATGCGCACGTCCGACGTGGGCTGAATCCGTTGGTCCTTCGTTGATGCGGGTGCCGGGGAGTGGGAGACAGGGGACAGCCATCGATCCTCTGTCCCCGACATCAACTTGCCAATCATGGAGCCCCGGTAATCGAGTGTTTCTCCAACATCAGCCTGCTAATTCCATTGTCAAATCATCGTTTGATGCATCTAATGGCCGTATGAATCAAGAAGTTATCGAAATTTTTTCTTTAAAGGTTTGTTTGATTCAGGGAACATATTCAATTTATTCTTGGGGTAATTTTGAGGACTCGTCTTCACTTTGCTGAGACTTGCTTTGGTTGCACGTTTTCTCAATTTATGATGGTAATTATCCATTAGCCGTTGTTAACGGAGTTTGCTATGGTTTTTTTTGGGGGGGGGGGAAGTTGTAACTTTTATGGATAACACCCTCCCTCCCCTTCTTTTTGCAACCAAATCCTCTAACTTTCTTGATTTAGAGGACCAAATCGCACTAGTCTTAAAAGTTAGAGGACCAAATCGACGTTTACACAAACGCCGAAACTTAGTGGACTAAACTCAATGAGCAAAATGGTGTCATCACGCTACTAAGACTTCTGAGTTCTGATGTTTACCACTGGATCTGGTCAGTGGGCGGGCCCAGTCAGGCCCAAGCCCAAACCTCCTAAGGTATTATTGGCCCGGCCCGCCCAGGGTAATAGCACGGGAGGGTCATGCCCGCTGGTCCATCCACCGAGCCACCTTCCTTGTACTCTTTAATTCCAGCTGAATGTATAAATGAAAATTATATTAGGGCATTGTGTTATTTTATTTCACCACTTTGATTGTTAATTTTGTATTATTTTACTTATTTTATCCTATTGGTGTTTACAAATATTTAAATTACAAAGTGAAACTATTAATAAAACATATATTTATGATCTCTTTTGATTAAATGCATAGGTAGGCCGGGCCGAATCTCCGAGGCCCTTTCCCAGGCCCGGCCCATGTACTCCATGTGCCCGGATTTTTTTTTCCAAACTTATCAATGGGCCTTGCCCATTTGATTGGCAGGCCCACCAGTCGCTGCTCGTCGATATTATAAATTTTCAATTTATCTTACATTATCGTCATTCTATAATTGAAACTTGTTGATCGACGAATTTCAATTAAAGTTTTTTTTTATCATCTATAGCCATCTTACAATCGACAAATGATGGTGCACGGCACGACGTTGTTCCACCTTGCCATTACCTAACAAGAGGGAAAAAGAAATCACGTTCACCGGTTTTAAAGAGGCTAATTAATAAAACATATATTATGATCTCTTTTGATTAAATGCATAGGTAGGCCAGGCTGAATCTCCAAGGCCCTTTCCCAGGGCCGGCCCATGTACTCCCTGTGCCCAGATTTTTTTTTCAAAGCTTATCAATGGGCCTTGCCCATTTGATTGGCAGGCCCACTAGCCGCTGCCCATCGATATTATAAATTTTCAATTTATCTTACATTATCGTCATTCAATAATTGAAACTTGTCGATCGATGAATTTCAATTAAATTTTTTTTTAATCATCTATAGCCATCTTACAATCGACAAATGATGGTGCACGGCACGACGTTGTTCCACCTTGCCATTACCTAACATGAGGGGAAAAGAAATCATGTTCACCGGTTTTAAAAGAGGCTAATTATTGGCCTAAAAAATGTGAGTAGCGTTTTGCACCATCAACGACAGGCTAGAAGAATTTCAATTCATTCGTGAAATTGACTTGGCAAGAGGGAAAAGACCGAAATTAATAAGGTCGAAGGTGAGGGAATTCACAATGATAATGTTTCTCTGCATTGACACAACACAATATAAATTCGCAAATTATTAATATTCCGATTGCTAGTGTACAAAACAAGTTAAATTCGCCCTGCATCGAATGGTTAACATGTGTACATAAAGTTAGATATGCTTCCATATGGGAGATAATGATATAAATAATTCATGAACTTTGGTCCAACATATAATCTAATGTACAATATGATCCATGAATTTTAGCCTAAGATGCAATGTGATTCCTAAACTTTTGATTTGTTTAATGTGGTTCCCGAAATTTTGATATATCAAATTGATCTCTGGACTATATGAATATGTTCAATATTGTCATTCTATTAATTTAGATTCAAGGGCCATATTGAATATTTTCATATAGTTCAAGAATTGGTTTGAGCACATGCAAAAAGTTTAGGGGTTGTATTAAACGAATTGAAAATGCATGGACCACATTGTACATTAGATTAAAATTCAAGGACCACATGCACATTTGCGTAAAATTTCATGAATCATTTGTGTCATTTTTTTCTTCATATGTCAATTAGAAGACCGTGACCCCTACATCAGCAAACCTATGTATGGTCAAATGATTATTATTATTATTATTATTATTATTATTATTATTATTATTATTATTATTATTATTATTATTATTATTATTATTTTGTAATGGATGTGGGAGGAACTCATGCTGTAATAGGTCGTGCCAACGTTTTTCCTTGAGAAATGCCAACCAAAAGGCCTTCTTATTAGGATGCAAGGTTATTGTTTTATGGACAGCGTGTATCTGAGAGTTAAAGTTAGGTATATTGGCCACTTCTCACATAACTATGCACTTTAAAATATACGTGAAGATTGTCACTTAGTTAAGTTTCTATGTGTAGTTTTGGTCAAAACAAAAAGGTTTTACGTATAGTTGTTCTTGTTTGTTTTATTTTAATGAATCATATATGACTTTTGTACATATTTGTGTTGTGTTCTTCGTACTATTTAGAGCATTTTTTTTTTCAACACACCCACAATGCATAATATTAAACTTATGGAAAATTATCAATCAAAGGAAAAAGAGAAGCAAAGTAATCACACGATGTCCACATGTTTCATGTGTTGATTCTAACATGTAGTATGTTGCACAACATATCGATGAGAGGATAAACATGTAACTTGTATTGGATGACAAAAGCTCGATGAGAGAGGAGAAATTACTTTATGTGCATCGAACTTTGGGTCGCGAGTTGCTTACAATGATCGTGACAATCCATCACAACTTATCTAGCATTTGAATGACTAAAAAACCTCCTATACGATCAAGTTATTTCTCCACATATGATTGCCTTCACATAATATAATCGTCGCAGACGATAGCCTTAGCAAGAGACGACCACATATGTTATGGTCGATTGGGCGATACCCTGACGGCGAAAATTCATCATATCAACTCAATCACTAATAACTCAAAAAGTTAATGAATGACCTAACATAAGTTATTCTGAAATAGATTGTTTCCTAAGCCCTCCCCTCAGTCTAAGAGTTATAAATACAGACCCACCGACCTTTGCCCAAGAACTTAGTCGTGCGCATTGATAGAGTGCGATTTTGGGGATTTCCTCATGACTGGGAAAGACGGCTTTACGAGGACTTGCCCCTTTTTAGCACCTTCTTCTGATCCTGCGGATTTGCATTCAATAACGTGGACGTTGACCAACGAGTCGCTCTGCATCCAATTTGTCCATTTGTCCTTTGCGGCGAGGCTTTGGTTCAAAATAGACCCATATAGGCAAAGTCTTCTTTTATTAAACTAGACTCCTAGAGAAGCTATTTTGAGAAAATGATATAAATAATTCATGAACTTTAATATAATATACAATATAGTTCATGAACTTTTAATTAGTACAATGCAGCCCATGAACTTTAATCCAACATAAAATGTAGTGTATGAATTTTTAATTTGTTTAATGTGGTCACTAAATTATATGAATGTATTCGATATTGTCATTTCATTAATTTAAGTTTAGAATAATATTAAACAGACTAAAAAGCTCATGAATTACGCTATAAATTATATCAAAGTTTACGAACCATTCGTATCGCTATCGTAACTATTTTCAATTTGGAAAATGTGATATGTCAAATCACTAGATTTTCGACGTCGTTGTGAACAAATGATTCACTTGGCAATTTTGTGCCTGCAAAAAAAAAAAAAATTTTGTGCGTGTCCCTAGCATCAGCCAAACATAATGGTCTATTTTTCGACGAGAATGTCGAGAGGGTGTGGCACCGCAAGGCCTTAATACATGCACGAGGGCAGTGTCAACATGGATGCCGGACGAGTTTGAATGAAAACAGGCCACGAACGCATGTGGTTCACCTTCCCACGTTTCATATCCTACGCATGTTATCGTATGTGCCGTGTGACATGTCTCTCGAACGCTCAAACACGATCCATCGGAACAAAGTCCCCATCCGACACAGGCAACCTCGCTGCGCATTGGCATCGTGCGATGTTTCAGCTCCCATTGTCGTGATTAGGCAACCGATGAACGACGCCGGGCAGTGTCTGCTAACGGTGCTAAGCAGTTTCACGAACTTCGCCTCTCAAGATATAACACCTATGACTTGTTGGTGTCGGCATTATACGAAGAGGGCTCTGTCGAACATTTATTGAAACTAGCATACTTAGTGAAACTTAAAGAGAGTAGATGTGTTTTTCTTGAGTTGTTGGAATACAAAATTTCAAGTCTATTTATAGAGTTCTTGCCATGTACATAAATAGTTCATGGACCATGAATTAAATAGATATAAGAATCTAAAGATACATCATTCGATAATTAAGTAGATACACAAATTCAAGAAAATACATGAACGTAAATAACGTATCTCGATTTTTCGTTGATTTATTAACCCGCCATAGATACAATAATGGCATCCATAATACATATACATATACAAAAGTTCTTTTCCACCTTGTTTTTGAAAAGAAAATATCTGCCAAAGCTGATCTCACTCGCTCTCCAAAGAGAAGAGAGAAGCCTCAAGCTTGGTGGACATAGCGTGTATCAACAAAAAGCAATGTGGGTAATCTCGGTGACATGAGCGGACAGGTTCGTTGAGCCATGAAACACACATGATCGATCTTCCCAAACAGAGCCGTCCTTCTCATTGTTACAGTGTCTAAACCATTGCTTAGAGAAAGAGAGAGAGAGAGACCGGCATTCTTTTTATCCTTATAAGACCGGAAAAGGAGGACGCGCCCGTCTGTCGTCCCGCAGGCCGCAGCTAGCATATAGACGCGTCGGAATCGCCGCGATCCCCTGGATCTCCGGGCTTCATTATCGAGGTATTCGCTTCGCCCCACTTGTTCTCGCGAGGACATGATGTCGTGTTATGAGTATTGCAAGATTTTCCGGAGTTTAGAATTCCGATTCTGAGTAAAGTTTTCCAGTGATTTGTCGACTCGGCGATGCGGATCATTCATGAGTCCGTCTTGCACTTGTGCATGGTTGACATGGAGAATTGTGTGTGAATTCTACATTGTTCGATGGAAACCTAAGTTCCCCGGTTTAGGTCGATTATGTGGTTCGGTGGCATTGCCTCATACTTAAGTCATAGATCTTAGCTTTCTGAAATTAACATGATCGTATCTGTTCATTCTTCATCTCGGGGTAGCTCAAAATAGAGCGGAATTTGCCATAAAACTTCACATTCTTGTCACTTTCTCTGATTTGATTCTGGCCTCACGTGACATGTTGTGACAAGGGCTTCGTATTCAAATTGACACCTTCCTTTTGCGCGGTGGCTCGACGGCTATCTACATCGTCGTCAACCGCTCGTGCTTTGCGTTTACGTAGAGAGCACTCGAACCGGGAGAGTAATGACGATCACATAATTCTCCAAGAGCTAGGGCATTTCCACACTATAAAACACCATCCTGTCTCCAGGAACTTAAAAGAGTACTATCCCGAGTTCGAGTATCCTCCTGATTTTCCAGGAAGACATTTCACTAAGGCGCCTTCGTCCAGAAAGGAAGTGATCGTGGGGTCACCGCGACAAATGCTCAAGGCTTGGCCGATGCATCCCGAGAACGAGTTCAAGAAAATGCGGGGGAGGCCACTTCCTTGGAGATTCATACTCGTGCTGTGCATTTCGAGCTTCCTGGCAGGATCGCTCTTCACGAGCCGAACGTGGACTACTCAACCTTCTCCCAATACCGACGAACAGGTGCCGACCATTAGGGACGATATGCCGACGCAGGATTGCGACCACAAACGTGTAAGCTTCTACTCTCCGTTCGCTCGATTCGATAGAGAATAGAAGAAGAGGAGATAAAACCGAAACTCATGGAAGGGTATTGTCGTGCGAACTGATTTTACTTCCATTCTTTCAGAAACTTGTCGAGGAGCAACCTGGAGATGTAGCGGAGGAAGTCAGCAAGACCCACCAAGCCATCAAGTGAGTCTGACCTGAGAATACACGAGTTTCTTCAACGTCTACCTTAGACAGCATCTGATCTCTTTCGCCCAGTCATCGGCATGTCTATTGGTGTTAACAATGAGGGTCTAAGCACAGGTCTCTGGACAAAACAATGACTAAACTGGAGACGGACTTGGCCTTGGCTCGCATAAGCCAACTCAACGGCCGTGCCTCGGAACACGGAGCATCCTCGTCCAATCATAGCCTCGAGAAGGCCTTCGTCGTCATCGGGATAAACACCGCGTTCAGCAGCAAACGGAGGCGCGATTCGCTCCGGCAAACGTGGTTGCCAAGAGGTTCTTTCCCGTTCTCTTTCTATCAAACCTCTTCGACACGATACAAGTTTCCCGTGCGTCGCATCGAACAACGAGTGAGATGTGCATTGGCAGGAGAGAAGCTGAAGAAGCTGGAGAAAGAGAAAGGGGTGGTGGTGAGGTTCGTGATCGGGCGCAGCGCGACCCCAGGCGGGATTCTGGACCGGGCGATCGACGCGGAGGACGCGAAGCACCGCGACTTCCTCCGGCTGGACCACGTGGAGGGGTACCACGAGCTGTCTTCCAAGACCCGCCTCTACTTCTCCACGGCCGCCTCCATCTGGGACGCCGACTTCTACGTCAAGGTCGACGACGACGTGCACCTGAACATAGGCGCGCTGGCGACCACGCTGGCGAGGCACCGGTCCAAGCCGCGGATCTACATCGGGTGCATGAAGTCCGGCCCGGTTCTGTCCCTAGAGTGAGCGTGCAACCTAGCCTAACGTTAACACTGTCCCCCTTTCTTCGTCATTCATGCGCGACTCATTAGTACTTTTCTCTCTTTCTTTTCGTTTTCTTCAAAACGGCAGAGGTGAGAAATACCACGAGCCGGAGTTTTGGAAGTTCGGGGAAGAAGGGAACAAGTACTTCAGGCACGCCACCGGCCAGCTCTACGCCATCTCCAAGGACCTCGCTACCTACATTTCCACCAACTCGTGAGTTCGACTCGTCGCCGACACGGCCGATCTTCGCTCAATGTTTCGATTCTTTCATTGATTTTTCTTGGGGGGTGCTGTGGGCAGGCCGATATTGCATAGGTACGCAAACGAGGACGTTTCGGTGGGGGCCTGGTTCATCGGCTTGGAAGTTGACCACGTGGACGAGCGGTCCATGTGCTGTGGGACCCCCCCGGGTAAAATATTCCACACTTAATCCGGACTTCTTATTTGATAGGAGTGCGCATGGTTTACGGCGGTCCGGTTCTTTCCGAAATTAAGAACCAGTTAAGAATTGGAAAAATTCTAAAAATTGAATTTCTTTACTATTTTGGTAAAGTTGGGTAAAAGTTAAGACTTTAAAATTTTAAATTGAGTTCTTTTTAAACTTAACTGACCCGGTCTCGACCTTCCTAGGAATAGGGATCAGACCGACACTTCCGGTCCGGTCGGTTCCCGATTCGGATGATTTAAGTTGCTCATCCTTAGTATTTGATTGCGCAGCCCAAAAAATAAAAATAAAAATAAAAGGGGTTTTGCTGCCCTTTGCTTTGTTTTTGTGGCAGACTGTTCGGTGAAGGCGGAGGGCGGGAAAGCGTGCGTGGCGTCGTTCGATTGGTCGTGCAGCGGCGTGTGCAAATCCGTGGAGAGGATGAAGGAGATCCACGGCCTCTGCGGGGAAGGGGACGGGGCTCTTTGGGATATTCATCTGTGACCCCGGAAGTTTGCCTAAATTACGTTCGCACCCCTCTCCGGGCCCCCCTCGAAAAGAAGGAAGAAGAAGAGCGAGGGACCCTCGAGTGTTGAGTTACGAGAGTCTTGAATTTTGTTTTTAAAGATTCGTCCGGGCTTATACGTGTATTTTAAATGCTTGGGACGGTTAGCACGATGGGCAATTGCATTCTTCAATTCGTGTTCATGGATGTCGAGTCTTTTCGTGTTTTAAATATCGAAGAGCTTTTAATTCTGAAATAGAGATGAGAATTCACGTTTATTTCCTCTTCTTTTTCCTTCCTTTTTAGTTTTTCGTCGCGTCTAATCGAACTAACCACCGTCCTCCCGCCCAATAAACATTGCATCGGCGACATCGCGGATTGAATTTGTAGCGCTCACACTGATCGTCCTCGACACCCGACTCGAGACTTAAGGAAGGTAATCCCTCGACCTCACCAAAGGGTTCTAAAAACCGAGTGGCTCCGGAAAAACGAAAGCCGGGCTCGGTCGTCGTCGGGTCGAGGGAGAGGGACTGATTTGAAAAGAGAAATGCTCGATCCGTGCTGAAATCGGAAGAAAGGGAAAGGGGAGGGGGTCATTAGACAATACTGAAAAGAAAGAAGAAAGAAGACGGGGCAGGTAACACGGAGCATCCGTCGCTTTCGTCCCCCGCCTATTCCCGCGCTTTGCACTTTGGTTCCACGCGACTTTTCCCGCTAAAACTTTCTCCCCAAGAAAATAAGAAAAGAAAAAAGAACCCTAATTTTCAATATTGTCGTGCTCAATCCTGTTGGAGACAATATAAAAATAAATAAATTTTGATTATCCCTTTCAGATTCAATAAATAAATAAAATTTTCTTTTTCCGTATAATTTGCATTTGTTGCACACAACCCAATTTGCTCAACTATATATATATATAATGGCAAATAAGCATATAAATTCAATTAAACATTGGTCGTGACACGACGATTATCTTAAGAATGCATAGATAACGATTTTTTCCCGCTAAATAATAGTGGGATTTGCTCGAGCAGAAATTCTCACATAATGCATTGAGTAAAATTATAAGTTTACTTTATTATAAATAGAGAGACCGAGAAATGAATATTTAGATAAAGATTATATGAAATAAAAGCTCAAAGCATCTTCAGCGAATGTTCATGCTTGAGATGGATAATGCTAAACAAAGCAAAAAAAGGTAACAAATCATCCGACACAACTTCAATCTTATCCCATGAAATTTGTAGATGTTCTAAACCGAGTCTAAATCTTCATTGCTATGCAGGAAGTCAGAAGTCGCTACTGAAATATCCAGATAAAATATATTTTCCCTTCTTTCTTTTATTTATTTTGAATATTTTTTACACACGTGCGCGTGTGTGGGCCACTGTTTTCCAGGTAATGTTTCGACCTTTAATGAGGCAAATTCAGTGGTACTTTCATGCAAAAAAACTGTATAGAAAGCGCAAAAAGGACTCATGCCCAATTTAAATCAATTACGTCCGTTCATATTTGTAGCAAGTAATCCCCGAATCCCTAACTTTTTCGAATTTAAATCGAAGATGAATGGCAAGTATTTCACAAATTTTAATTTTTTTCGGTATCATGGACGTGTCTTGTCCAACTTCCACTTTTTTTTTCCCTCAAATTTTGTGACTCACGATTTGAACTTTGTTTTATATTATAAACACTTTTGAGCTTTCACGATCCTTTTACTAATTGGAATGGTACGACAAGTTTACTAATTCTCGTAATTCCAGTTGTAATCCGAAAACTTTGTTTACCTCAAATCAAACGCACTAAATGCCCAAAAGTCTAGTTTGGTATAAATCATCAGATTATCATCATAATTGCAATAATTATTTGGTCCCCAGTTCAGATTTCCTACTGTTTATGGAGGGCCCCCCATCAGGACCGAACGGGTGTCTCCCATCCCCAATTGATAAAGATGGAAAAACTATAGGAACGAAAAGAGATGAAACATTTAATATCAATTGAAACAATAGAATAGCAAAAAAGGCAAGACAAACATATTAAGAAATCTTAGTGGACAGAGAGAGGGAGGGGAGGGAACCGCCAATGACGGAGTCGAACGGAAAAGGAGTAATAAATACAGCGGAAAAAGTAAAACCCTAATACTCTTCCGCCTTATCCCTCTAAGCCTGCTGCTTCTTCTTCTTCTTCTTCTTCTGCTTTTCGTTCACCGCCTCTGTCCAACAGTCTCTCCTTTGCCTGCGACCCTTTGAATTCCTGCTGGATTAAAACGAAACAGATCCTCACCCTTCGTACATCGGGCTGAACCGGAACGAGGGTCGCTCTCGGATCCCGCGCCCGAGCTCGCTCCGCTTCGCTTTCCTTTCCTTTCTGTCCCTCGATGCCCGCCGCCATGGGAGTGAACGACTGCGGGAGACCCTACAAGCGCCTCAAGAGGAGAGTGAGCGCCGACCTCTTCTCCGACTTCCTCTCCTTCTCCGCCTCCGGCGGCGGCGGCGAGGAGCTCTCCGGCGGGCCCTTCCGGTCGAGGGTCGCCGAGTTCCTGAACGCCCGCGCCCGCGTCACCTTCCCGCCGTCCCCGTTCTCGTCCCTGGCCGCGTGGAGGATCCTCTTCCGCGTCGGCGACCTGGACTCGTCCAAGGTGGTGGTCCCTCTGGACGTCGTCGAGGAGGACGTCACGAGGTCCAGATCCGTGTACTGTGACCAGTGCCGTGTCGTTGGTGAGTCTTGACTCAGTGAGTTGGGACGGGTTTCGCTCTTTTTTAGGCGGGGGTTTATTTTCTTTTTGCTCTTTCTTTTGAATTTTTGCTTAGCTACGCGAGGAGCTCGGCTGAACTTCGAAATTACGTGATGGGTCTTTTGCTGATACGAGCTTCTTGGAAATTCAGAAAATTCAAGAAGCGACAAAAGATATTATATTAAATTCTCGTGTGAAAAGACTAACAAAAAGAATAGCAAAAAGTAGGGACTCTTGACAATAATGTACCAACGGGTCTCTGTAAAAAGAAGTAGCGCACTATTTGGGTTGTGGAATCGAGTCGACTCACGGTTGGTGATGATGCACGCACTGAGTTAGAACATTCGACTTTTTTCTTCTTTCTCCCTCAAAGTGGGACAGTACGTAACTACTTGAATTATGGTTTTGAATTACAATGGATGAAGACGATATTGATGAGTTTATTTTTCATTTTTGGTCAATCGATGGTGGGTGGTGAAAAAAAAAAAGGGTGGAGTGGACATCCGGTGTGTAGGAAGCGATACCATTTCATTATACGGAGGTCCGAGGAGAACAGTCACTCCCAAGGCAAATGTCGCAAGTCTTGCTCCAGATGTGGCAACACCTTCCTCTTGTCCGATTCCAGGTCTCTGTCTCTGTCTCTCTCTGTGCGTAAAGCCTTCCGATTCTATATCTGATTGTAGGTCTTTTTCTTTTTGAAGTTGACATTGTTATGTATGAATGTGCGTGATTGACTGGTGTGAGCAGGTGCAAATGGTGCGACTGCGAGATAACGTCGGAGGATGTGGAGGAGTGGGTGTACTCGCAGTTGGAGAGCAACACCCATCTCTTGCACGGGTTCATCCACTCCAATGGCTTCGGTCACTTGCTCTCCCTTAACGGCCGAGAGGGCGGCTCCGCGGTCCTCTCCGGCCGCGACATCATGAACTTCTGGGACGGCCTCTGCACTACTCTCTCCGTCAGGTTCGTCTCCTCTTATCCTCAGGAAATTGGAGCTTTGGCAAATTTGATTTGTAAACACTTCAACAATCTTGTATTCACTGCTTTTCCTTGGTGGCGCCGTGTTTATCTCTACGACTCGATGAACAGGAAGGTCAGCGTGATGGATGTGTCGAAAAAATATGGGATGGAGTGTCGACTGCTGCATTCAATCGCCTATGGCCACTCTTGGTACGGCAACTGGGGCTATGAGTTCAGCGCAGGAAGCTATGCATTAACACTCGATGCGTACAAAAGAGCCGTTGGTGCCCTCTCCAGCCTGCCCTTGTCGCCCCTTCTATTCCACAGCCGGAAGCCTCAGACTCCCTTGCAGAGAGTCATTGCTTTCTACCAAGCCATAGCCGAGACGGAACTCCTAACGCTACAAGACCTCTTCTCCTTCATGTTGGGTCTAATCCGTGAGCAGGGAGGGGTTTCTAAAGAACCGTCCAAGAAGAAACCTCGACCTTCGAACGTGTTATGTGCGTGGTCTCAGGACGAAGTTGAACGTGTGGAACAGGCTATGGTGAGAGTTCTATTAGCCGCAGTTGGCGAGGCTGGCTGGGTGAAAAGGCGTGCTCTTAAAGGTGCCTTGTATAAGTCTGCTTCTCCTCAGCTTCTTGATTATTGCCTGAAACACCTGGGAGGGAAATCGACGGCAAATGGGATGGTCGTCCTGACCCGTTGCAACCCCACAACGAGTGCTGTTGAATTCAGGTAAGTTAAGCGATGATGAGGTTTCTATCTTCAGTTTGTCTTCAGCCGTTTACAGTATGTGTTTTCTAAATGAGATCACATGTCAGGCTTGAGTCTCCAAGTCTTGGATTCGATGGATCTCGCTTCCAACTTAACCACCCATCGAGAGAGCATGTGATTCGTGACCTTAAGTTCCTGTACGGTTCTTTGATTTTTCCAGAAACAATGGTAAATTATAGACCTCAGGCAACAAGAGAGCAAATGCGCGATTCAGCAGCAAAGCTTCTTGATTGCAAACAGTTTATGAAGGATTATTCGTTTGATGAAAAGACGGTTAAATCCCCACTTAACATTCACCTTTGGTGTCATGTGGAGCTCTCAGACCATTCTAAGGATGAATTGCACCTTCCTCGAGAGCTAATTGTGTTGCCCCTGAATGCAACTGTGGCTGACCTTAAAGCCGAAGTCACAAAGACTTTCCAGGATGTGTATGCGATGTTTAAGCGGTTTCAGACGGTGGGTTTCCCGGAATATGGCCATATTGAGGATTCTCTCTCTGTTAAGCTTTTGACTGGCTTGAATGGGTCTGTTCGGGTTCATGGCAAGTGCCTATCGATGCATGGGCTCAACCGCTTTCGGATGGAGAGGGGGATAGAGAACTGGACAGTGGATTGTGTCTGTGGTGCCAAGGATGATGATGGGGAGAGGATGTTGGCTTGTGACACATGCGGGGTTTGGCAGCATACCAGGTGTGCTGGAATTGACAATTCAGACTCTGTCCCTTCGAAATATGTTTGCAAGACGTGTTTGGACTCATCCATCCAAACTAGGAAGGCATCGGGTTATGGTGGTGGCATCATCAATGGGGATTTTTCTATTTCTGGTGCTACTTGCAGGGTTCAAGCAATGCTAACTGACGATCACAAAGTCGGAAGCAATGTAAATAGGTCGTTTGGTGTACCCTGAGTGTAGATTTCATGTTGTATATTTATGCAGTGCAGTTTTGCCACCCTGAATCAGCAATATGAGCTGCTGTGATGAATGGCCTCATGATCAGACATATTTGTAAAGAAAGAACAAATGTAAAGAAGAGTATTTGGCAAGTGATGTTTTATCCTGTAATTTTTGACCGTGTTACGCTTGTCAACAATGGCAAAGAAGAGTCCAATACCTACCTGATTAACAAGCTAAAAAGTTTTTCACATTATTCGCCTCTTTCTTTGATGCTTTCTTTGTCTTTGGGAGTGCTTATCTGAGGAGGCTGGGCAAACAAGGCACCAGTTCTCTCCAAATGATGAAATTCTGGTTTTGACAAAGAAAGCTGCCTAAATGCCTCACTCAAATGTGTATACTTGTTGACTACATCCTTGTATATGGTTAGCAATCTTTCAACGTCTCCAACTGTAAGTTCACCAGCTTTTGCTTCCATGAATGGATAAGTTGAACGTCCTGTAATGGTTATAAGCAGCTTATAAGTAATAAAGGCAGTTGCAAAGCAAGCAATGATGAGCCTCTACAAGACAAGTTGTCAAAATAAAGTAGAACGTGCTTGAGATGTGCAAAATTAAATAGCACAATAGGAACATGTTTAAGGGGAACATGAAATACCACTCTACACTGAGCTTACCCTTCATTACTCTTTCTTTATCACTCATTGTAAAGGAAGAACTGGGGTTGCCCGGCCTTCTCATGGCAGCCATTTCCTCAACTGCGCGGTCAGATTCATCATGTGCAATTTTATTGGCTCCTCTAGCTGCTTGCATATTTTCCTCAAATTCAATTTCATTGATAGATAGAGATCTGGCATTTAAGTCAGCAATAAATGACTTTGCTGAGATAAGATTTGTGAAATAGTAAGCTGCCTCAGACACAAGTTTTGCCTGTCTTCTATACAACTGAATGAATTTGAGGTTGGAATGCAGCTGAGGAGGATTAGCCTGTCAATGAGAGATTATTGGCATGAATACAGGAAAAAACATCACTTTGAAAGTGAAAAATGAGGATTTTAACCAAAATGTATGATCTTTTATCTAACCATGTAGACTAACTACTAAGTAATGATGACGATGACAATATTCTATCTTATTTACAATGACTGAAGTTACAGAATCAATCTAAGAGTAATAATATGATAAGCCAATCCGAGTAATCTTAGTCTAACATCACGATTCTTTTGAGGACCACCAAGAACCAATAGGGCAGTTATTAAGTGGTAGCATGGCATGGATATTCATGATAGTTGACTTGTTTATTTGGGTGAGAGACCTAGGACAATATCTAGGAAGTTGTTGGCTAGATGTTAGGTCGCCTACATATCAGGATAATAGTTCTTAAGGGGAGGAAAATCTAAAAATGGAGGCCCTTCGTAACTAGCAACAGCTCAGAAGGCTGTTACATTTAACTGGAACTATATCTCTTACATCAGTCGGTATGCTAACATTGTTTAGCAACCTCATGGATTTGACTTTGATGCCATTCTGCAAGTATGCACAAGACAAAGGCATCGCAACCACTATAGATTCTATTCTGAAGTAACTTGACAAATATGCTAAAATCTAGACTGTCAAATTGGATTTCACTGAAACCAGATGAACCAAGAGAGAAGAATGTACTGCTCTACAATAAGAACAGGAACATATGAACCAGTTGACAACTTTTTGTGTACCGAAATATTTCTACAATTAGTTTCAGCCATAGAAGTTCCTTGCCAGATTCTAACATGCCTACTTGCCAGAAGTTCCTTAGCATATTCTAAGTTATTGGTAAAAATAATCATTTAGTTAATTAAATTATGAAAGCCGGCCCTTCAAGTTTTGACATCATCTGGAGTAATATTTCAACATTTCAATCTAATCAGTCATGATTTGATTGGGCTATACATGTATATAAATTAATATATATACTGGCAAAAAATATTACCAATGAGAGCTTGCCTTGATCGTGACGTATATAAGAACCGGAAGAAAGTCATCAGCCCCAGCTAGTACATGATTTTCTGATATTGATGCATTAAGCAGCAAATTGTTGATGACCCTACAGCAATTCATAATGCACAGAAGCTTCTCCCGGGGAGCTTTGAAGCTATTGATCTTTTGCAACTCCTTCTCTGCTAGCTGGAAAGCACAAAATTATAGCACCAGAACTATTAGGGAAGCAAACATAGCTATAACGATGAGCAGTCTAAGACCTGACATGCGTAAATTTAACACATCGATTTAGCATGTGCTAACAAGTACAAGGAATGATGATATCTCAGATACTCAAAATAGTAGTTAATGATCTGATTCCAGGGTTTTCGCCCCTGAAGCAGAAAACTTTCAGTTAAAAGGAGCCAATACAAGCAATTTCTAAGCCTTTACTCTAATGACACCCCCCACCCCCCCCCCCCCCCCCCCCCCCAAAAAAAAAAAAAAAAAGCAGAGGAGAGGACAAATCATTGTTTATAGTACAGCGACTTGAAAAAGACAGGCTTAGGAGTGATTCATGCTGTCCAACACATCATCAAATCCCCTAAAAGTGCAGCAATGGCATGCCTTTCCTATCCCTATTTATTGAGCTTAAAACTGTCTGTGTTGTTATGGAGGGTGTTTAAAGTCATCGCCCCTTGTGGCTCTAAAAATCTATGCAACCTAAATTGTTCAACAGGCAACCAAAAATGATACCAGAGAAGCATAACAAATACCAAGCATTTAAGTTACCACAGAATTATTATTGTCAAGCTGTTTCAACTAACATCTTCTTTGATCTTTCACCTCCTCAACAATCACATAAAACTATTATTTGAAGAGAAACAGAGAAAAAACAATTGAGCATATTGAAACAATAAAATCGATGAACCCACACTGGAATAATCATGCAAATCAGCAAACTGAAACGGTCTCAGCTTCATTTTAGCTTTTTAAAAAATATAAAAAAGGGACAACTAAGGTAGGTATTTTACAAAAAGAGGAAAACCACACAATAGTAAAGATTTTCCATGTTCCATCAAGCATCTATATAGAAACATTCAGTGTTCCTTCTAATACTGTGTCTTGAGCAACATGCATAGCAAATTTGCAAGTGAAGAGCAGTAGCATCACACATACCAACCATGACGCTTCATTACGAAGAATAGCAGGTATATCTAAATGCTCAGGCCTCAAGAAGGTCTGCAATAGTGAAATTTTCTCTGCAATCTCCCTGTCAACTTTTGAATCCTCTGCAGAACAAGCAAATGTCCGAGAGAACAGCTTTGTCATGACATATTTTTCCAATCCCTGCACAGTACATAAGAGTGGAGGTTAACCACAAAAAAAAAAAAAAGGAACATTAACTACAAAAGTGGAACAAAATGTATTTGTTTTCAGTGGACTCATAACTGAACGTAATGTGCCTCCAGGTTTCATAAGTATAAGCACCAAACTCATCCATCGGTACAATAATACCTGGAAGACATTCGACCTCCTTTCACAAATAAATTGTCAACGCAACAACAGGTGGTATCACAAAATGAACTTCGCAATCGGGCTCTAAAGCTAAACTGAAGCTAACCCTAACAGAACAGTAACAATGGACTTCTGAACTCAATAATCCATATACACTGACCCACAGTTTAAAGTGGATGGCGACATGATATCTTTTAATCAACAAAAAAAAAGAGAAGACTAAAATACATTACCTCCATTGCACAGTCGATTTCTATGTCAGAAGCGCCTGCCCAGAGAGGATGATCCCTTAACGCACCTTCCATCGTCATAAAGAAGTCTTGCACTTTTTTGCCATCATTTTCAGGATTTGCAGGATAAAATGAGAAGGATACAATGAAGCTGCAAAAGAAAGCACATTATATGTTGGGTTTATCTGGAATGAAATATAACCCTCAAGACAGGAGCCATATATAAAAAAGGCACGTCATTCCTTTCCAACATTCACTTAACAGTATCGCTCTAGGATCATACTGCAGAATCACTAAAAAAAGTGAATATTCAAAATTAGGATTAGAAGTACATGATGCTAGAAAGAAGCTTTCATCATGCCATTCTCTCAACACTAGTGCTATGAATGACAGACACCTGAAATCCGAACGTGAGGTTAAGTTAATCAATGTGCCAAAAACTATCTGTTGGATATTTAAGAAAAAAAGGATTCAGGCAACGTATCGCGGATGTTTTCTTTGAAAGTGATTAACCTTCTTCCAATGTCTCTTTCTTTCAATATCCATGTGGGTGGTATCAGTCCTCCCTTAATGCTTTTGTTGAACAAAGAGCCTCAGTCAAGTATGGTCAGGTGGAACTTAAAGTTATGGTAGCACAAAGTATAGGCAAGTTGCAATGCTAATTTACTCTAGATGCGACACATGTGTTCTTTTTAGTCTGTTGCACGAAAAGCTAAAAAACACCCAAAAAGAAAAAAGCTCTCTGCACTAAGAAGTTCAAGAAGCTAAATTACAGGTACCAGAGAAGAGGGTCCTGTCAAAGAAATAAGCCCCAAAAACACCTAAGAGAGTTCAGCTTGAGCTAGGAACAGGAAACGTTATTCAAAGAACATTCATAGGCTTCTCCAGTGCTCCTAATCACTCTGCCTTACGCAATTCCATCACAAACCACAGAACCCGTGAGCAGTATAATATCCTAAACTTAGCATTTTGCTAAGGTAGTCCAGCTATACGGTGTATCAAGTTCGAATGTCTCCAAAAATTAAATGGCCTAAAGTCATGACAAATATCGTGCTTTCCCACACGAACTAATAACCACAAGCACCAGAAGAAGACAAACAGGAATCAAGAACTACGACAATTAAATTGAAAAAAAAAGGCTTCCGCAAAATCAACTTGGGATAAAACAAGCAGATTGTGCAAGTATAGATTGAGCTGAAGCTGCCACGGAATTGAGAGAGAGAGAGAGAGAAAGAAAGAAAGAAAGAAAGAGAGAGGGGAGGGTCGAACCTCTTAATGGATCGAACGAGATCGAGAGAAGCAGGGTTGCGCATCCTGTCGAGGAAATCATAGAACTCCATCGAGGTCGGAGACGCTAGAGTCGACGGCGGCGACGGAGACGGCGGAGTCGTCTCCATGTCTCCACTTCACAGCTTCGAAGCCAAAGAGAAAACTAAGAAGCAGAAGGAGAAGAGCAGACCGCAACGCCGAGGTTTTCCGAATTCACTTCTTCGGAAAGGGAGGATCGCCGAAGAGAGCACGAGACTCCGATTGCTCTTCCTCTCCACCTCCGCCGGCAGTCGAAGTCCTCACTCAGCGGCGATCGTGGTTTCGATCAGGTTGTCGAGACGAGACGAGACTCCGTGAAGAGAAGACGAGGATACAGTTAATAAGACCGATGGATGACCGAGGAGGACTGTTAGGTTCGGCACGTGACCCCGACCCCCCTCGTCTCGTGCCTTTCGAAACCCCGGCGTGCTTTAGCTAAGATAATCAGGTTAAACAAGGCGCAAAAACAATCTTACCAAAAAAAAAAAGGAAGAAGGCGTGACAGCCTAAAAAGTACCACATAAATCACCTCCAGCTTTAAATCGACTCCCAATTTTACCATAAACTCTTCTTTTGTCCCACCAAAAAAACCCATGTACTTTAACATTAGTTCCAATTTGCATTACAACTTTTTTTGTTTTAGATAAAATTATCCACTTTTACTCAAGTCCCGCATTTGGGTCAATTAACTCTCCATCCAATATTTCTCTTGATAATCGAGAGAGGAAGCTCTCAAGTGCAAACAGTTTGAACTCTCCGACTGTACGAGATAGAAGACTCTCAAGCACTAAAGATCGAGGACTGAATGCAGAATTGAATGTCCACGAGGGACATGAAAGGAAGACTCTATTAAAAGTAAGAACATTTGAAGGAAACCAACCCTAATTGCCGTAACTTTCTCACAAATTTCAATATCTAAAAAAGATGACATTGGGGTTAAAACGGAAATTTATCTCCAAAGGATGTTTCTTTGGATATGAAATTTGGGTAAAAAAAAAAACGAAAAGCAATGACGTGGAAATGTCATATCAATAAAGGGTGATTTTGATCAAAGGTTAAAGGGATCAAATATAGAACTGTAGTAAAAGTTGATGGTTTTTAATATAAATCGAGATCGGACATAAAGTTTGTAATTTTCTATTTAAAAAAAAATGAGAAGTTGCGGTTTCCAGTGAGACGAAAAAAAAGTATATGCTAAAATTGAAATTAGAGCTAACCTTGAGACTTTTTTAGAGTATTATGCCCAAAAAGAGAGGTTTATTTCTAAATAATATGAGTTTATTAATTAAAATTTTAAATGTATGTCATTAAGTAATATGGATGCAAGTCATTAATCCAAAATTAGTACGTTATCAAATTGAAAGATAGTAAGCAAGTCATTCATATAAAGATTGGTAAATGCATACAAGAGTTGGAAAATTTAAGGCATTTGTAAGAAATACAAATAGAGATTGTCAAAACGAAAATTCGGTAGTTCATAATTGTAAAAAGAGGTTAGTAATCTCGTAAAAGTGTTTAGACATAAAGTAATCTTGTGAATTTTTTTTCTTTCTTCAGGAAAATATTTAGACATGAATAATGAGAAAATATTTTTCATTGGTTAATAATCTCAAGCAATACAAGTGATTATTTTTAGAAAAATATTTTCTAAATTATTCATTTTTTACGAACAATCGAGCCTAAAGATGTTTTATCACTTATCTAACTTTTTTCAGAAATCCATGGAAAGGAGAAGAGTTCCTTTCATTTTTTTTTTATCCATTTATATCTACTACCGCAAGCCCTCGTCCTTGTAGCTCCGCGACGAATGTCCAGCTGCGTGAGTGATGCTGACGATGGAACTCAGCAAAAATCTTCCTAAGACTCTCTGAGTTCTGTCAATATTAACGCTGTTATTGCATTCATCGACCATTTTCGCAACCGAGGCTGATCCGATCCGAGCGACGTCTGCCCGAAATCACTGGTGTGTTCTTCCCCCCTCAGGACCAGGTATCCTAATACAAGATGCAACGAGGCTGCATGGTTCATGGCCCTGGTTCGTGCTTTGCTTGCAGAACACAGAGACAGAGAATAAATAGAATGCCTCCAGGAATCGCCAGTCAGCATACAGCGCACGAGGTCGGGACGTGCAGCGCATGGGACAAAACTCTTTGCCCAGAAGGCTATTCCCAAACACCTGCCCCAGGGTCATCGGGGTTAAAACGAAACGATCCCGTGTATGCCAATCTACTTCGTTACTTCCTGTTTCCAATACCCTGTGGAGGTTGACTGATAAATCGATCATAGAGCTACTCGGGCCGCCGCTACATCCGGGACAGGGCTGTTCGAGTCCTCCGGGAGGACCGAAGCCGCCTTGCCTTGGCATGAATTACTGAAGCTCAACCGTACCGGATCATCGAAAGCAACGCAGCGCCTTCTCTTCAGTCTAGTTGCGAGCTCCGAACTGCAAAGTTTGGCCCAACTGGGTGCTCTCTCAGCTAGACCTTCGAGCGTTCTTGGAAGTCATAGCACAAGCTACAAACCTCATGGTTTTGGCCAGCCAATTTCGCCCAAATGACTTTCGACTTTTCTTACGTAACTAGAACTGGGAAAGTACAGAAATAAAAAGTCATATAAATCTATTACATTAATACCAATTTAATCCTAAATCTTTCAAATTGATCAATTTAGTCCTAAAATTTTTGTATTTGTGCCAATTGAGTCGATCGAGGATCAATTTTGAATGTAAAACTCCGACAATAACACTAACCATCCTACATGACGTGGTCGGTGCTAATTGGTACAAACCATAAACAATAAACAATTTAAGATATTATTAAAAATGTTCACGTGTGCGATCCTAACCAAAATTAGCTTAGTGGACTTAATTGGTACAAACGAAAAAAAAATTAGAATTAAATTGGTCTATTTGAAAGGTTTATGATTGAATTAATACTAATATAATTGGTCTAAGACTTTCTTTTTTTAGTTTCGGTACTTTCCCCCAACTTAAACTGAGTGCATCACACTCTCTTGTTAAAGTCCCTTATGCATTTTCAACTGTCACCAATCATCAAATCTTTAATTTCACTGGCCATGGACCCAAAGAAGATTCATAACTTGATAAAACTCTATAAAAATTGGTATCGCCGTACTCAGCCCGTCGACGCCAAGCATTCTGCCTGTTGCATCTCATCAAGTCAACCTATCAAAGTTTCACCATTCAATATTGTAATCCCGGCCTGTCTTTCGTGATAGCTCCATGCAATCAGGCCCTCATCGTGGTCCCGTCGGTGTGATTATGTTTCCGCCAGCACGTGAAAGTTTGAATTGGCGAGCGAGGGATCGCTTCACGAGCCAGCAAACCTGTGAATTTGAGGTTGCTTCAGAAGGTTAAATCTCGACGGCGGTTTGACCTTCGAGCATTAATTGGATTGTATTCGAAGCGCTGTTGAATATTCTTTGTTCTCCCTCGCGTCAAGTCAATGGCGAGCCTGATGCTTCAGTTGGAATTCATCACGGTCCAGATGCCATGCGTGAATCCCACCATTTCCTTATGTAATAGCTGATGAATGCTCCATGGGGGATGCACACAGAGGCAGGGCGGGGACGATGATCGCTCCCCGCCACTGCCGGGACACCTTCCCCATGCCCTGCCCCGCCATTTTCGCACCGTCTGTTCCTTAACGGGGAATATATCGTCCCCGTCCAAATCAAGGCCCTGCTGGGGTAGTGGTGACCCGTTCTGTGCCCATATTTGTAATCGATGCCTTAACCTTCATTTGCTAACTTGAAAGTTAAACGCATAATCCATTCATATTGCTTCAAATCTCGATTTTTTATTTACAATAGTGCAATAACAGTACAACATTTCGCTATTATGAACCAGTCTTATTAAACATTTCTCTTTCTCCAGAGGTTTTACTTTTGTAAACTTTTTCATGTACATCATTGTGTGTCAAATTATTCTTGAATAATTTATTTTACATGTGATGATCACAAATTGGGTTATCATAGTTGAATATCTAAAGCACAAAGAGCAGCACGTTCATTTGGGAACGACTAGGTGCTGGTGACTTCGAAGCTTTCAAATCGGACAGAGGGTTCCGTTTGTAAAGAGAATATAACAACAAATCCCCTTTTCGTACTAGTGAATTTTCATGAAATTATCGACTCTTAAATTAAATTGCCAAATTTTATTTGCGTAGTTTACCAGTGAGGATAATTCAATATAAAGGTTTGTAACTTCGACAAAAGTTGATATATTATTAGAAGAATTGGTAAGTTGTTAAAGAAGTTGATAATTCCGAAACAATAAAATGAATGTTGATTAGCTACACCAATGAAAGGTAGCGATCTAAAACTAATTGACAGAGTAATTGGCAAAATGTTGGTAATTAGATCAATCGAACGAAGATTGGTGATTTCTTATAACTGTTGGAGGTTTGTTTGTAAAACAAACCAAGTGCTAGTCTCACATAGAGAAAGTGGGAGTAAGTGGGCCACCTTAAAAGTGTGGGGTCTCTCTAGTGAACCTAAAGGAATGATAGGGTGTGGGCTAGACCTCACCATACCCGCGTGCGAGTGCGCGATTAAATTAACACTAATCACTTTGTTATTTTAATTTATTTTCAGTATTTTGTTTTGAGAAGATTCAGAAATTATTTATAATTCGAAATTTTATTTATTATTTATTATTTATTTCGAATTTTGCTTGTGTCTTTTCAAGACAACTTTTGCAAATTATACATTTTCAATTTGCAACCTTTCACAAAGAGTTGCGTTTGTTCGATTTTAAAGGTCTCTTCTAGAAAAAACTGCAACAATTCTTTTCAGTTGTTCCGAAGAGAGACCCTGGAGAAATACTATAATTGCTATCTAGTTTTCTTGTGTGAGACTTTGTTGTATCTTGGAGGAAATTTGCCGGTAACCATTAGCAACTTTGTGGGGCAAATAGATCCTTAAAGAAAGTGACATCACGCCTCAAAGTCCGACTTGATTACTTGAGATCTTTCTGACTTCATTATTCTACCCCTTTCGAAGCCATATATTCTCAACAATAACAATTAGTAATTTTGATAACTCGGTTTACAAACGCAGGTAAATGTAGTTTTAAACGAATCAAAGTAACTTTCTTAATTTATGATAATGATGTAGTTTCTTTCATCCTGGTTGATGAGAACTTTCCAAAACCAATTAATCTCATTAGGAAGTGGATATTTGTAAACCACGAATCACATACATTGTCGGAGGAGTTCAACCAATATTTGATATAATACCAATTCTATTTGCTATTCACCAATACAGGAACTTGTCTGTCTCGAAGCACCCAGGATCAACAGAGCTTTGCCATTTAAGAATAGAATAGAGAAGTGGAGGAGGGAAGAGGATCGAGCTTCTTTTAGCGGGTTCTGGTCGCACCTTGAGATTCTCAACATGAATTAGGGTTTCAGGCCGTGGATAGACACAAAGGTGAGAGTGAACTTAGTTAAACTGTCATCCTGGATGCCTAAAGAATTACGACTTGCTGTCCAAGGAAGAAGGTGGTCAAGGTTTACCGCGACAAGAAGTTTTGGGATGTGGAAACAAAATGCCACTCCAAATAGGCAAAGAATTTGTTATCAATCAGCTTGCGAACACCATTATTATACTCATGGAATTCACTAAAAGATCATGTTTTCATTCATCCTGAACTAGAGTAAACCATTCTTCAATCGATCTTCTGATTAATAAGTTACATATGTACTTCACCTATATGCAAACTTAGCTAAATATATGTTTCTCCTTGGTTGGCCTCCGCCGCAACTTGCCTCATCCTTGCGAATTGCCACCAATTGCCTTTTTATTGAGCCTATAGCCACTAGCCGCCATTGGCCCAGCGCCCGATCTCTAAAGGTCATCAATCAGCTTGCAAACACAATAAGTATATGAACAGACTTCACCAAAAGGTCATGTTTTCATTCATCTTGAATTGGAGTAAACCATCCTTCAACCAGTCTTTTGATTGATGGGCTACATGCATGTATTCCACTTATACACAAACTTAGCTAAATATATCTTTCTCCTCCGTTGGCCTCGGCCGCAACTTGCCTCGCCGTTGTGACTTGCCGCCATTTGGCTTTTTATTGAGCCTATAGCCACTAGCCCCGTCGGCCCGGTGCCAGATCCCCGTTGCCATCCTGTATGTGTCTGTTTGATGTGCTATGTGACGTGAAATGAGCTGCAAAGGATTTCCTAACCCAAATGGATCGTCGAAAGGCTAAAGCAGCAGTGCATTTATTAGGCCAATCAGCATTTCAGGGACCAAGTCATGTGGGAGACAAGCCAAGCCTACATTTTACAAAGTAGAAAACCCTACTCCCAGCACATCCCTAAGAACTCCCACAAAATCAACTCCGCAAGACCATGGGAACCTTCAATATCATATGATATACTGCAGCGATATCTAATCTCCTGGAGTGTGCAATAATGTCCAATATATAATCATGCAAGACTAGGACGCGTGCTATTGAATCAAACGTAACAATGCGAAGGTCATACCCATCACCCCCACATGTGCGAGGCTCAAGCTATGGCGCCTGCATCTCCAGCTGTTGATGGGTGGTGTCATCTTGTAGCGCGACGTAAGTAATCACCCGATCGAAAGATCGATCAAACTATCTTTTCCTCTTGAAAGAAAGTAAAAAAGTTCATGACGCTTGACACACTCAACGGTTGATTGGTGCCACGGCTAGCAAAACTCCAAAAGCAACCGAAAGTTCCCCATCATATTGATGATAAGAGAGACTCACAACTAATTAAGTTGGGCATGTGTATGATATCTAATTATCCCATTGTTCTCCTGATAAGATAGTAACTTTTTTGATTTATTGAGTAACTTAACAATATTAGCTTTCACCATCAATGATTCTCTATATATAAATAAACACAGGACCATAGAAACATAAGATGAATTAAGAGAAAAAAATGTAGTTAAACGTCTCATTTGAGTTGTTATCTTAATAAGATAGTAATTCATAATGTAGGAATTTTCAACGTCGAGGATTGTTAAGTTTGACATGAGATTATATATAATGTAATGCGAGTTAACTAGTGTGAACAATCAAATTGACATCCACACACAATAACATTGGCCGTCCAATCGAGCTCGAGAATCCCAAGGAGGTTTAGTAGCTGTTTTTCCAAAGGTTGCTTCGAGAACAATCAAATATCCCCATAATTGAATCCTCTTCTTTATACCTCGGGATCGTTTTAGGGTTTAATATATTCCGTTCGACTCGTTCGTTGCACTTCGACAATGAACAACTCCAAGGTCCTGAGGTGGCGCGTGGATGCATGTTTCCCTTTCTTAATCTTGCTAACGTACATTTTACTTCTTGAACTATTGTATTTTCCTTTTTTACTAGGTATTTATTGTCTATTTTGTGATTGTATATTTCACCGCACACATCGCTTGAATGCAAGATTGACACCACTTAAATCATATGTTTTTACACAATATAGTTATGAAATTTTTAACATTTGTAATTGGCTTTAGTACGACATCTATTTAGTGAAAAACTTTATACTCACGATTTTGTTATATTATGAATATCAAAATAACAAGTTATTTCTTGAATTGTCGATTCTCATCCCGCTAATTCCCTTTTCCGGACATGGATCCGGTTTCCGTCGGTCGTCTCATGAATAAGATGATGACATGTTGTCATTTTATGGATGTGCTTAAACACACATCAGGCGAAGAAATTTGGGAATCCTTAACACCCTTTTGCCCATACCTTGCCACTGGTTCCCTCTTCCTCGTGTCCCCCCGCACCTTCAATCACCGCTGCCAACAGCCAACCCAACTGTGCCATCGTCACTCTCCCCTCGACGTCCATGGCGCGCTCTCTCTCTTTGAGGCATTCATTTCTTATAGTATGGATCTCGAAGTCTAGGCAGATAATTAAGGTGTCACGAGGCTTTGGAATAAATAGGAGTATTTCACGTCGGGAGTGAGGGTTAAGTCAAATCTCGGTGAGCTAGTGCTGCTGGTTTTAGTAATCTGAAGTCACCCTGTAAGTACGACCCTTTTGCATGAGATCTTCACATGAGTTTGGCTAAAACTTTGTCATGCATTTATGAAGTGCTAACCCTAAACATTGTGAGATGGGTGCAATAGCGACATCGGATACAGTGATACTGAGTATGTTATTCCCTTTCAAGATTTCAATGAAAATGCTAAGATATAATATACATCTGGCGCTAATCATCCATCCACTTTAAGTAATCATAAGGTTTCAAGATCACTGCCCGAACGGTTGGATGATCAAGTGAATGTAAGTTCGCAGTTTGATGTTGGAGGATAACGTAAGAACATTTTGTTTGGTCGCTCGAGAAGTACCCTTCTTAGAGTTAAAAAAAGAAGACATGCATCGATGGACTCCGAGGTTTGGAGGGAGTGCCGAGATAATCATTAACCAGACCCAAAGTAAATCGCAGCAACGTGTTAGTTGACGTTGGCGTAACGTAATTAGGACGATAATCAGTGACCCGGGCGTTTGCACACGCTCTGCAGGAGCGAGTGAAGGATAGGAAATGGATTGTCCAGTGGATCAATAACTGCAGCCTGAGAAATTTCTTCATCACCAGTCATCAAGCCCTAGGGAGACTTGCTTTTCACGATATCTTTAGCCATTCCCGCCGGCGTAGTCACCGGCCGTCAACACTTTCTTTCCCCTCATCAAACATATATAAACCCCCTCTCTTACGTACAACTGACATTGCTTGCTCTTGCGCACATTCTCGCTCCCATTTCATTTCATCAGAATTCGTTAGCAGCAAGCATCATCTCTCTCTCTCTCTCTCTCTCTCTCTCTCTCTCTCTCTCTCTCTCTCCGTGCGTGTGCGTGTGTGTGCAGAGTTAGGCAAAAGTTCATTCTCGGAAGTCGTCAAAGAGAGATACATCAAAGAGCTTTGCTCAGTCGCCTTGTTGTTGCGGGGTTTGGCTCGATGGCGTCGTCCAGTGGCGCCGTGCCTCCGGGGTTCCGGTTCCACCCGACGGATGAGGAGCTCCTCCAGTACTACCTGAAGAAGAAGGTGTCGTTCCAGAAGTTCGACATGGAGGTGATTAGGGAGGTTGACCTGAACAAGATGGAGCCTTGGGAGCTTCAAGGTAAGTAATTTAAAGTTAGTTTATTAACGATCGGTCTTTTTCTATAATTGAGGTTTCGTTTCCATTCTTTAAGCCACCTAAAATCAAATCAATGCGCAACTTTTGATTATATGGTTTAAGAAAATTTGAGCTAATCACTGGATGTGGTTTAGCTTTGGGAAGATTGATCACACCATGAGGGTTGAGAAGTTCGTGGCTTTGGATGCAGGTTCTTTACTTTATAAAGCTCTCAATCAAAATATGTTCACGACTATTGTAAATCCATGACACGTGCACCGATTTCGTTTCCCTAATTTCTTTTTGCATCATTTAAAAGGTTTGTTTTTGTTAACGAGAATCCTTGGAGCATTTTCTTGAACACTCGTTTAAAAGAAAATTGCGATCTTCGATGCACTAAAATCATTGCATTGATAATAAAAATAGTCTCATATATGGAATTTGGACATGTAAGTACTAATCTTTTATCGATTGGTAGTGTTACGAGGTGTTGGCTTTGGAACCCAAACCTTAACACCTCCAACTATAGTCATCCTCCACTTTATGTGAGTGCTCAACAGTTTAATAGTATCTGTTCTACGCTCTAGATTGTCTCCAAAATTGCATCTCTAGGTAAAATAAAATAAAATATAAAAATTACACCTTCAAAATAATTTAATTTTTATTTGGCAATAAATATGTTGCTTTCTTAATGTCTCAAGAGAATTCTTATATTGGCAGAGGAAACTAATCGTATATCTCATAATTCATGGGATTTATATGTAACTTTTTGGTTAACAAAAATAAAGCCACTCGAATAGTTGCTTGGTTGCAGTGGCCTAGATCCATGCACGATTTTCTTGAGACCTCACCTGAATTTGGGTGTCGTGCATACACAGCAAAAGTAGCTCCTTGCTCGCATGATTGCGCGCTCATTTATGGACCGCTTGAGTTGCTTTTTTCTAGGGCACACATTATTATTGACGAGAAAGAATATAGTTTCTTGTGATATAATTATCAGTACACGAGCACCTCGAAGCCAGAGTACAGTAGAAGTCTGCTTAAACCGTGTACATTGACATTCCACAGGATCTGTAGTTAGGGGGAGACGTTAGCTTTTTAACTAGTGCCGTGGGAAGTGTTTTCATCATGGTCGTATTTGCTGGTTCCAAGCACTTAAATTACTATTCCCATAACTAAACTATTCCTCCCTCTCTCAAATTTCACAAAATTGTACAAAGTTGCACAATAACTATATGGTGGATCTACATGTCAACATTTGGGTACTTGTGAAAATTTCAGAAGTTTCTAAGTTTTAAGTGTATGTTCGCGAGATTTAGATTAAACAGGGTAGGGGCAATGTAAAATTCAATTTAGATAGGGTTTCTGCATCTACTTGGAAACATGCATGAACAGATTTTATAGGGGACCTAGTCGGTCAGAGTTTGACCACGAATCCCTCAGACAAGTAGAACTAGGTCGACCCAGATACTTCTCCTCCATTTGATTATTGTCTATGAACCTTGAGAGCGAAAATCTTGCAGTCCTGTTGCATGAAAGTACCTCACAATCACCATATTCGAACTCTCACAGGAGTAACATTATCGTATGGAGAGTCCCTATATCCATTTCGACCGACTCTATAGGACAAGCTAGCTTAAAACAGTTTTCAAAGACGATACTTCATGTCCATATATGTATATTTGTTTACATTAATTAATGCAATCTCTTTGTTAAATGTAAATATCAAGTGAGTCAACCGCCGATCCTTCCTCAAGATCTTCTATTGATAGTGCTTCTTGTTTCATTAATCTTGGTAATTAATTCTCCTTCATTGTGGTTGCACTCATAGAACGATGCAGGATCGGATCCACGCCCCAGAACGAGTGGTACTTCTTCAGCCACAAGGATAGGAAGTACCCGACCGGCTCAAGGACAAACAGAGCGACGAATGCGGGGTTCTGGAAGGCGACGGGGAGGGACAAGTGCATAAGGAACACCCACAAGAAGATTGGGATGAGGAAGACCCTCGTCTTTTACAGGGGACGGGCTCCCCACGGCCAGAAGACCGACTGGATCATGCACGAGTACCGGCTCGAGGACGGCGATGACCTCCAAGGAAACCTTAATGTGAGTTTCCACTTCCTTAACTCTCTCTCTCTCTCTCTCTCTCTCTCTCTCTCTCTCTCTCTCCTCCTTCCCTTTCATGATGTGTAATTTATCTGCATCCCATAATTTCTTTCTCTTGACGATCTCTTACAAGGAATTGTTCCGCAACGGCACATCTGCTCAAAACGTTCCAAATATTGCTGTTAACCTCGTCGATCATCTTATAATAAGCAGTGTTTTATGTGATTTTTTTTCAAACAATTACTGTAGGTATTGAGGGATAGACATGAATATAAGTACACCTCGGCATGCAAAGATAGTTCATGCTTATATGGTTATGATCACGTGTGATAAGAGTTAGTTAAGATGTAATCGAATTCTCACGCATGTCAAATTTGTTGTCTCCTGGATGCTCCAGGAAGACGGGTGGGTGGTGTGCAGGGTGTTCAAGAAGAAGAACCTCTTCAAAATCGCCGGCAATGACAGCGGAGGTCAAACCAGCGTCGGCTCCGACCTAAATCACCACCACCAACAACTCAGCATCAACAGCACGTCCAACACAACGGCCCATCAATCCCGCTCCTTCATGCACCGAGACAACGGCCTTTACCTCCACTCCAACCACCTCAGCCCATCGACGGCCTTTGAACTCAGCAAGCCCGAGCTTGCCCTGCACTATTCCTCCTCCCACCACCTCCCTCAGTACTCCCTCTTCCCTTCCTCACAAGCACTGATCCAGACCCCGAAGCCGATTGGATACCACGACTACACGGCCCTTCAGTCAACGGATGCGGTGGCGCCGCCCGTGATGCTGAAGCAGCTCATGTCGGGCAATGCAAGGGATCAGTGCGAGAGCGGAAGCGACAGCTTTAGGTACCAGAACTGTGAGCAGGGCCTCGAAGTAGGCACATGTGAAGCGACGCAGGAACAGATGGTCGGAACGAGAGACGAAGCGGGCATGAGCGATTGGGGCATGCTCAGTGTCACTAGTGGTGCTCATAATCAGCTCGGGAACCATAACGAAGACGATTCCGGTTCGAAGGGTGTGAGGTTTGAGGACGGAACAACGACGACTTCTCTGCACCCTATCAACCATCTCTCCTTGAGGGGGGAGATGGACTTTTGGGGTTACGGCAAGTGATCGTTTTTTAATCTGCATGGTGCTACTGAAGTTAATTCAAACACTTCAATTGAAAAATATGGATTCAAAGAACCAATTATGTCCACAATGGTTCTCAGCATTTCTAGGTCTATGCCACCCAAATTGGGTAGGCGGAAATTAATCATTTGTCGCATTCACCCTCGTTCTTGTTGTCTTCATCATGCTTGTGACACTGATAAAGTGAAGATTGTTGTATTACTGTATTGAAACTTTCGTGATGATATGTCTGCCCGATTGATATCCTACGTGTGTCGATACGTTCAGATAGTAGCTGCACGTTTTCATGCTTGGTCATCCGCAGTAGAGTCCGCTGGAGAAGCAAATAAAGTATCATGTTGAAATGAGAATGTCAAATTCTCGTCCGGGCGCAACTATGGCAACACAGGATTTGGGATGTTTTAGCGAGGTGGTTGTTGTGGGAATAACTAGAAAAGGATCCATGCCCGTATATATTAGCGAAAGATTGAAGATTAAATCAAATATTTAACTAAGATGAATCTTATCGGAAACCTAAGGTGACACTAGTGATAGATCGCACATTACAATAGCAAACCCTACCGGTTTTTGTTGCTTTCGCACACTTATGATTAACTAAGCTTTCACAGAACGATTCCAACTAGCGGCAGTAGCCTTCCTCTTTCAGAGACGGCCACAATCATAACGAGTGTGGCCAATTTTATCTGAGAAGAAAATGGTCATGAGCAACACTATCATGAGCTTGATGATCCCGGAGGAGCTACCTAAGATCGACCCGATTAAGAAAGTCTGCATGGTCAGCCAAAACACTCTTGTCCTGCGCTCCTTACTATACTGTTCAAATGCTTCCTCAACAGCGTACTTATTAAAAGATAACGACGTCTCTTCCGGACGACGACCATCGCCATCGGTTAGCTTAATCTTCTCAGCCAAGCACCGAGCAAGCACAACTGCGTCTTCCAATGAGGCAGCGCCACCTTGCGCAAGAAATGGGGCCATCGCATGCACGGCGTCCCCGGCCACCACGATGGCCCCTTTCCAAAAGCTTCTTCTCAATACCTCCCAGGGTGGACGATACCGTAGTTCCGTGTATTGGACGGAAGACAGGTCGCTGTCCGACACCATTTTTATCGCATCAGTTGGGAAATCATTCATTGCTTTCACGATCGACCTTTTGAGGAGCATTGGATCATTTGCAAGCGTTGCCCTGGAATCTAATTCCAGAAAACTTGTAATCATTAGAACAAGTTTGAACTTTCCCTTTTATTGAATTTTCAAATAGTAAAACGGACGTTCATTTGGTGCGCTACCTACTTCAGAATAAAGTCTATGCATATTATATTGGCTGCATGACATGCGCAATCCAGGATTTGAATAATCATTTATAATGATACATGTTACGTAAAATTTGACTAAGAAGAACATTATTCCCCTCAAATTTAAAACAACAACCATGTAGGCGCAGGCAGGGCTTTGGCCAAAACAAATATGGCAATGGAATTTTTTTTTGAAGTTAGGACCTCTTGTTTTGTTTAGATATCTTGTTAGAGATATGGTGAGACCACTGTTAACTGATCTTAAAGTTTGAACTTTTAAGTGAATGCATGATTTAATATTTGAATAAAAGGAACACCCAATTTCCTAAGCTACTGGAGTCGGCCAAGGTTAATCAAACAAAGGAAAGTTGGACTTGGTGGACTTGAATCGACCAAATTCCATTAGGATTAAATACTTTGTGAGTAATTCGGAGCAGTCAAACACTGAAATTTTTTGAATGACTCAAGTACGGTTGTAATCTCCATCGCATCATAATACCTCAATCTGCAGTGAAATCGTATACTACCCTCCTCATACACACTGGTCATATTTAGTGAATCACATAAATCCGGCGTCCAACTTATTCTCTTGTTCTGCTTGTTATACTATTTGATCACCTGTTGCTGGAACATATTCCTTTGAGAAAATAAATAGCGGAGAAAGCAAGACATAATACCTGGAGAAGTCCACTTCTGAGTTACGAACCAGTAAACCAAGTGATCATCTACGGGAAGCCATCCCAGTTGAAGTGCACCTTGGCTCATCACAACGAACTCATCTGCAAGTCCATGGCCATTTTTATACCGAGTGAACCCTCTTGTTACATATATCGAGTACAGCCCAGTTTTGTTCAATCCGACAATACTCGAAACCACGGAACGCACGCCATCGCATCCAATTACGATCTGAAATTCGATCAGATATGAATCATATGACCAAAGAAAGCTGTATTTTAGTGACGAAGAGAGACGTGGATCGAAGCGTTTGATGTTCTTATGGGAGAAGCATAGTCGGAAGAGACCATAAATTAGGTCATGTGTAGTAGTTCTCAGAACATCACCTTGGCCTTGATGGTACCTCCATTATCGAGATGAAGGAGAGGACATGATGTGATTGGATCCAGCTCAACAGAGACAACGCGACAGCCGAATCTTACCGTGTTGGACGGCAAGTCCTCGGCCAAGACATTGATGAGATCCATCCTTCTCAAGCACCGTACTTCTCCTCTGCAAAACAAAATTATAAACACGAAACCAGATGGATGCTTGATTTTCGATTTCGACCGGGCGTTTGATCCCCACTACACGCACGAGACAGCAGTTCCAAAAGGACTCTCTTCAAACAAGAAAAATATATATGATGTCGATTATGACTTACCCAAGGCGGATAGGTTTTTGCTTCCCGTCCGGGATGGCCACGAGGCGGCCGCTGCGCATTCGGCTTAATGCATTAGCACTCGAGAAGATGGTTACGGTCCGAAACTTAACCTATACTCTAAGCGAGAGACGAGGATCAAAACTTACGATGTGATGGCATTAGCAGTTTTCCGGAGCCTTGAAGCGACTCCTAACTGATCGAGCGCCCTCCAACCATTTGGCTGCATGATTATGGCCGCTCCGGTCGCCCGGAGCGTCTCCGATCTTTCTAACACTAAGCTTTGTATCCCCTTCCTGCATTTGGTAGTAAAGACGGCTTTGATGTTCACGGAAAACAATCTTGTAGGTTAATAATCGTTCATCCAACGATTTCTGACTCTCTTATTCGAGTTCACGAAGCTTCACTTTCGCCATACGGAATGATTGATTCAAGACAAAAATTTTGGGTCGTTCAAACTTTGGAGCTATGCTCGACTCCCGATGTTACTATTATTTTTGCCATACGGTCGATTTGCCATCGCGGCTAATGGTGAGGACTATTTGCGTAGCCATCCTTGACTATAAGAAACTACAACCATTTAGCATAAAGCAAGCCTAATACAAATTTTGAGAAAATTATCATTTTTTTATATTATTATTTTGTCAATTCAATCTTAAACCCTTCAATTATGACAATTCAGTCCTAAACGCACTAATGATCTATCGATTTAGTCATTTTGGTTAATTTTGAATAAGAAAACTGACATAACTATCTAATCAACGCCAGAAATATCAAATAGGATTGGCACGCATTGACATGGAGAATTTTTTTAAAAAAAAATTTTGCTTTTCATCGGTGGCTAATCTTTGGCAATGGCCAGTGAGGGCTAGTCAAGGGTTTCCCTCGCCCGGTATGGCAAAGGTCACCGTTCCTAGCCACAAGCAAGGTGGCCGTCACCAAATTTGAGCGAGGGCTGCAACACGAGCCCTCGACCATCGGTTGGTGAGGATCATCGGCCCCTCAGTGGCTGCAATATAGAAAAAAAAAGAAATAAATAATTCAAAAAGTTTTCTTAGAATTACAAAAATTGTCAGTGTAAACATCATTTAGGCACATGTGAAACGGCCAGCAAATTGTTAAAATGTTTAATAGATAAAATTAAAAAAAAGGTTTATAATTGAATTGACATAAATACAATATTTGTAGAACTTTTTCAGTAATTTTGCACTGTAAATTTCAAAATATATGAAAGAGCATGCCTTTAGGTCATTGAACTTGCCCTTAAAGGTCTCTCATCTAGATAAAATATACGTGTTAACAATAAAGTCCCCTATGTACAACTTTTAGAAAACTTGACCATCAATGCTCTTTAATAACTTGCCGTAAGCTATCAAGCGGGAAAAGGCAGAAAAAGAAAAGAAAAGAATGGACAACCTGTCCCGAAAGTCGAACTCAAACTGTATGAAGCCCATTGCTTTACTTTCTACTTGAATTGAAAGGAATTCCAAATGGAAAAGACCTGAAATTTTTCGTTCTGATCGACCAATACAGCTCGGACGATTCTTCTTTAGACCCCAGACGGGGTGGCTGAATTGTAGCTAGCGATGGACATGGTCGACGTGCGCAGGTTATTTAGGTTGGCAATGCATGAAGAAGAAGGAAAGCGAAAAAGGCAAAACAAGAAGAAAGGGAACATGGGCCAGAGGATAATATAGAAAGCCAAGCTTAAAAGTAACATGTTCATTCATCTATTTTGGGGTTTGACCAATGTGCCATGACTAAATTGAATAAATTTAGACGATTCCCATGAAAGGATGCAAACTTTTGAATGGAAAGAATGGATTCATAATGCTTGCCTAGGGCAATCGATTAAGATTCTCTCTACTCAGAGTATCGAAAATAATTCGGTTTAAATTCGCATGATGTAATAATAGGCACAGACGATACTCCATACCAAAAGAGAAACCTAACCTCTCACATATAAAAATCTAGATGAAAGCACATCTTCAACGTATATCATGAGCCTCGCGTTGTAACAATCAGATGCCAACGAGCACAAGAGAGATAGAGATCTGCATCGTATGGCGAAAACATCTTCTTGCTCTTAGAGAAAGGGGAAAAAAAGAAAAAGAAAGAAACCTATGGAGTGCCAGCGCGGTTGCGAGGCCGCATATCCCTCCGCCGACGACGACAATGTCTCTCTCCTCACTCATCTCTCTCTCTCTCTCTCTCTCTCTCTCTCTCTCTCTGTGTCTGCGTGCAAGCGCTCAGCTCGTGAAGATGGTAAGCAAAGAAGAGGCAAACGGGCATAGCTATTTATCATGGCGATGGAGGAGCCGTACCTAGGGAACGGCTCAAATAAATGCTACGTACATACCTGATCCATGTGCTGACGAAGATGTACGATGAGTTAAGGGAATCATATGACTTTTCCTGGCCAGGATCTACGTGCATGTCATGTCTTTTTCATGAACCACACTTCGCAGGAAAAGAGTGCCTGTCCTTGTTGCCAACGTGCTTGGTCTCCACATGTGCCACGTTTCACTTTCGAGAGGGGATTAAGCTCGACTTGGATGACTATTCATAAACGCAAACGGCACGTCTACGCACTAAACACTGAGGGAGTCAAATGAATGGATCGAACCGAGTGAAAAATGATTCAATATATATTGATCTATTTAACCTATTTTGATCTGTTTTTTATACGATATAATTTTAGCAACTCATACCTAACCCGACACATATCGATCCGTATTGTTAAAATACTTTCATATTTAATCAAGTTCAAAAAGTTTTTTTTCATGATTTTTTAAAAATATATTGTTAAAATGATTTTATGCAATATGATTTATTTGATAAACTTTCAATTTTTTAAAATTTTAATTATTTTATTTTTAAAAACTATTTTAACTATTTTGCTTTTTCCTCTTCTAGTCGTTGGAGTCTAATGAGCTCATCCCTTGCCTCTTGGCTGGCGACTAACTTCAAAAGAGGGAAAAAGGAGAAGAAAAAAGGAAAAAAAATCAAATATTTATTTTAAAAAATTAAAGATTATAATTTTATAATTTTCATAATCTAAAAATGACTATTAATAAAATTTAAAATGATTTATTAATAATACTTAAAATTAATTAGGTGACCAATTTATGACCCATTTAACCTTTTGAGCTAACACATTTAACCTTTTAAACTAATCCATTTATGACATACATTATCCACTATGAGTTGAAATATGGATCTTTGATCTATTTTGGCACCTCTATTAAACACTCACCAATAAATCCTAAGGTATGGATCCCTCTCATTTGCACCAAAATGACCTTAGTTTAAAAAGAATTGACCCTAAATATAGCAAATATATAGGTTTCATTTATTAAGTAAAAATTTTTTTTTCCCATTTTTTATGTTTTAAATGCTTAAAAAGATGAGCGAATGGGAAAATGTTTTCTTGATTAAAGAAAAATGATATTTAAATTCAGAACAAATATTTCGTGTTTACAAAAGCTTAAAATCATTTTCCAAACACATAACTAAATATTAGCGCTCGAACATAGTAATCCTAACATTTTTTTTACCCTTGGTAACAGACCCGAGTCTAAAGGCCTAAACTGAGGTGTAGAAAAGCCACAACGATATCCTAAGAGGCCAAGCTCGGAACCTCGCTTCTCGAGCCTGGGGTACATAGAGGTTGGACTCCATATACGAAGGCCCGTGGCCAGGTCCATTAAGGTCGAGCCTAAGAACCCGATATCCCCTAACGCTTTAGCCTTAGTCCATAGAAGCTAGGTCCATGCCCCCTATACCCATGCCTAGATCCTTAGGGCTTAGTCCCGAGTCCATTGATGTCAAGCCTAGGTACACAAAGGTTAGCCATGAGAATCCAACGCCCAAGCCCTTGAAGGGCGGACTTAGATCCACAAAGGCTAGGCGTGGGACCCAAAGCTCATGCCCAAAACCCCAACAACCTGGCTAGAGTGCCTAAGCCCGAGTTCAAATCATCAAGGCCGAGTTTGAGACCCTAATGCCCATGCTTAGGTCCCTAGAGCTTGAGCTTGGGCTTGGGGCATTAGCTCTCATGCCTGGATCTCTCATACCTGAGATTGAGTCAATTGAGGCCGAGGCCTAAAACCTTAATGCTCACACTTCGACTCCAATGCTCGAGACCAAACCACTGACACTCTGCGCTTTGGTCCATCATGGCGAGGCCAAGGACTTTGATGCCTAGGCTCAAGCCTGAGCCCAAGTACTTGACGATGGTGCTTAGGTCCATCTAGGCCCGAGCCTATGTCCACAAAGACTAGGTCCATGTCCCAGTGACCACATTTGATTGGTTGAGTCTCATGCTCGAGCACTGTGACTCGAGCCTAACCTTTGGGGATCCAAGGTATATGCACTTAGATCTCCAGCTTGACTTTTGAGGGCTCAAGCCCGGTCTTGATGGACTTAGGCTTGATTATCACTGACCAAGCACGATTTGGGGTTCTACGGCCCAACCTCGATGGACTATGGCTCAAGTGTCAATGATTAGGGCATGAGCACCAAGGCCTATGACCCAGCCTTTGTGGGCTTGTGTTGAGGTGCCAAGGAGACATGCATGGGCACTAGGTTCTCAAGCTCGGCTTTCGTGGACTCGAGATCGATGTTTGTCGTTAGGAGTGATCGGTTCTCCGGGCATTCTGGTTCCCTCCCGGAACCGAGAATTGTATCGATGGAACTGGTCTCCGGGATTGAATAATCCTAGGACCGGACTGGTCTGGTCAGGTTCTTGGGTGGTCCAATGGGATTGAGAGAGAGAGAGAGAGAGAGAGTGTGTGTGTGTGCCTGTGTGTACTTATTTAGAGTGACTAAGTCTCGACTCTCGATTGACTAAGGAGTGAGGCTAAAGGGGAAAAAAACGAGAGAGATATTAAGATGGAGAGAATTAAGAGAAAGAGAAACTGAGTTGATTCTAATTTCAGTCCAAGTGGTGCGGTCTGATTTGGTCCCGCCCTCCTAAAAACCAAGAACCGGACTACCTGGGAACCGGTTTCATTTTTAGGAACTGTGGACCGAACCAAAACTCCGAAGAATCGAACTAACCGATTTAGGGATTCTGAGGTTAGGCGTACCATTATGCTCAGCCCTTTTTGTCATTATAACCAGGACCCAAATGCTCACGCTAGGGTTAGGATCCACCAAGGTTGAATTCATGACTTCAATACCCATGCTCGATTCTCTAGATGTCCATGTACAAAGTATTAACACATTAATAGTATATGTTTATATAGAAGAATCAAATTAATTTTTTTCTTTCCAAATGAAAGAAAATATTTGGCGATTCTTTTGTTCGCTTTCAATTATATAGCGAAAAGTAATATCAATTCTTTGGAAACTATATATGTTTTAAAAACAATATCTTTTGCGAAATCATAATCCCTCTCTTTCTGAAAGCAACTACCGTGACTTATAGTCGCCCGTTGCTCCCCTCCACCATCGCGTCTCCATTCTCGTCGGTCTTGTCCCCGTCTCCATCTCTACTTTTCTCTCCCTGTGAAAACAAGGAAGCGGCACGAGATTGCGACCCCGACGCAAGGGGCGGGTCCATCATCCGACAAGCTTGGCGACGTGTAAAGGGGAGAGACGGGTGGCAACTGGCCTTAAGAGGGGCAGACGACACGCGCGCAGTAGGTACGGCGGCTCCTATGGAGGTCCGTCGGAAGACAAGGCGGCAGCCGCCGTCGAGGGGCGAGAGGATGCTTGGGATGCGCAGCGTGCAATGGAGTCACGAGGAGGGAGCAGGGTGGGAAAAGAAGGAAGAAGTAATAAGCGGAAATTGTCGGTCATAGAATGGGTCGAAGAAGACAAACTATGGAGAAAAGGGAGGGGAAAGGTACTTTGAAAAATAAAAGATTGGGAGAAAACAAATCTGGACCGTCCAAAGTGCGCAAATTTACTTCGTTATATTGGAAGATCCCCCCCAACAACGGCCATTAAAGTGATAAGACGTCGCTTTGTCGGCACGTGCGAAGGAGTTCGCCGCGCACGAAGTGGACACGCTCGCACAACGAGTTCCAGACACGTGCGAACGCTCGATTGGAGCGTCCGCACCAACCCCCCCGTGGCTTCCAAAAGCCACCATCGCCATCGTCCTCAATTCCGTCGTCCCCAGTATAGTACGACGATGAAGGAGACGTCTACCTATCTTCAAAAGGTGATTTATAGTGGAATTAATTGATTCGGCTTTGAGGAGATGTAAGCCATTTCGCCAACGATCTTTAAAGGAAGGTGCATTTGCTAAAAGCAAATAGAGTTTGGACAGTTGATATTCGTGTAAAAACTTGTCATGTGACTTGATTTAAAAACAAATGATAGAAAGAGGGGCCAAGCAATAGCATGGCGACATAAGGGTTGCATGACCTTGGCAAGGCGACACCGTGAAGTTGAAAGTTGAGGGTGTTTAGATTTCAAATCTAGCAATTATGGGTGTATATGGTTTAGGGCGGTCTGATTTCCCTTTGAAATTGGGCATCAGACCGATGGAACCGATTTTCGATTTTTAGGATGGGGATTTCGGATGGATTACGTGGATATTTCCATTCTACAAGCTAAATGACGGACATAAAGCATGTTTCGTGTTACCTTCGGACTCGAACTTATAAACCTGCAAGTCGTACTTGGTCTATTATTTTGTGCACAGGGATCCTGTCCCACGTCGACAGCCTCGGCCTCATTATTGCTTTCGTACTACATTAGCTAAGCTTCGGACACTTTTCGGACCTTTTGGGAAGTGAAAACAATAAGAACAAGCTGAGGTAGGCAGGACCAACATATGATGCTGAGCAATGATTAAGACTTAATTTATTTCATGAAAATTAAATAATTTAATGAATATTTTCTTGAAAATGACCGTTTATATTATTTGAATTGATTTATTTATGAAAATGATGTAAGCGATCGATTTTATGAACATATTACGTAATTTTATTTTATTTTTATGAAATAAATGAACCCTTAAAATGAATTTTTTGCGGGCTGCCAGAGAGGCTCCCCCTGTTACGCGATTATGCTCGGGTATGTGGTGCTTGTTAGTACTGCTGTAAATTCACCGCGCTAACGCCGCTCTTGGTTCTTTGTCGGGAAAGTACCATTATTCGCTTGGGTGCACACATAATTTTTGGCAATAATATTAGTTAAAAGTGTATAAAAAAACCAGAAACCGTCTCAAATTGGATTGAAATCAATTCGATTCCTAGTTTTAGGTGTAGAACTCAGACCAAATCAACATATATAACCAAAATTTGAACGTTAGTCGATTAGGACCTCTTAGTTGAAATTTTTTTAAAGTTTGAATTCACTAATGGCAAGATCGACACCAATTATGGTTTTACTCTAAAAGTATGCATCCCACGTTTAATCAAAATAAAACCATAAATCCTACATCAACCAATGGCCAATACCCTCAATCTTGTTTCCGCGATTATCCCCAATTTCCATCATGCTGAGTTTTCCAAAGTTTAGGATACGAACACATAGGTAAGACAATGGATTTGTGTTTGGAAAATTTAAAGAATGGTGAATGGATCACCCAATGTCATTTCTGCTAATTAATCTAAACTAGACGGAGACCCAAAAATTGTGCCGAATCAATATGCTTGATAACAAAATTTGAAAGACGCCAATATAACTACATAACTATTATTCATCAGAAGAAGAATATGTGACTCGTGATCACTACCATGTGTCCATGCTTTGTTTGTTTGTTCGTTATTTTTAGCATGATTCGATGTAATTTCACACAATTCTACCGAGATTTTGTTAATAGAATCCAATAGGATGAGAAAGCCAAACACAAGAATTGGAAAACTGCTCCACGAGACATAATCTAAGAAACTTGGAGGTCAAGAGCACTGAGTTTTGGATCAAGACAACAATTTTGCCTGAACCGACTGACCTAATGTAAGGGCTAATTTTGTTTCCGCTACCCCTATCGAATCCTTACCTTATTTGTTTATTTATTGCCACTTCAAGTTGTTACCCGCATTTGATCAAATTTTATTTCAGTCTGTTTGCTTTTCTCCTTCACTTTCTTCATATTGGTTTCATTTACTTTCCCTCTTCACTTTTTTCCGACCATGTTCCAGGTCAAATGAAGAGGCCAATTTGGGGGCGATGAGTCTAAAAATTTTGAAGCAAGAAAGACTGGACCGGCGAAAGAGTGAAAAAGATTCTAATCCAAGTTTGGAAAGCGTTTGAGATATAAGAAATTGTAATATAAAGGGTTAGAGATTTTTGGTTTACTATCTGGGTTATGATCTTCTCTGTCCCTATGATGATCTACCATTACGATTCACAACGGGCTTATTGGGAAGATATTTGCCACTTTCCTTTCCCTACAACACATCGCAATTCCATTTGCAGCCGGCCTATAAAATCAATTCGACGTAGGAGGAGGAGGAGGAATGAGATCAATGACGTTGACAGTGACCCGCGTGGGGGAGAATCTTGCACCACCGCGTCAATTTGGAAAGATTATAGTCCTATTATAAGCTTCTCTCTTCTTCTTCTTTTTATTAATATCGAAAAATAACCTCTTATCATTCTTATCTCACATCGATTTGCAATGGATAAATCCCTTACAAGAGCATGATTTCCAAACCATCACATGCGCAATGAAACCGATATGGCTAATTTGACAAATTAGGGTTGGCATGCACTAACAATATACACATATCGAGTTTCCTCTCGAACTTGTTGTTGCAGCCAAAGCCACCAATGACATTCTGGGTATCAAACTTCACACTGGACGAGCTAGTTGGAGTTTGTCACGTTATGATTCCATCACTTCAAAAAGTCCCTGACCATGTAATATTTCGCTGCTCGCGATCATAGTCATGCCAGTTTCAGTTTAACCATTTATTGTTAGTGATTCAAATATTTCGATTGAGGTAATCAAGCTCACACTAAACCAAGCACTTACGAACTCGTCGAGGGTGTCCCCACAATGTACACATACGTAACACCTAGGTTCAATTTTTCAACCCTTGGTTTTCCATCTTCATCTTGCTTTTCACTTTGTTCCGATCATGTCCTGGGTCAATTGAACGCTTATTCAGGGAGTTGAATAATAAAGTTTCGTGCAACAAGAAAGACATAACATCGATCAGCTGCACGACCGTTCTTGACAAAGCCGACGACGTTTCGCCAAGGTCACTCTGCTTCTTGAATGTGCTATATCCGTTTTTCTCCGAGAAATTTGCTGGGAGGAGAAAACCTGCTCTCCGCTGCAAATACCGACACCTAATCTTGCCACGAACAACGAATTTTGCTCCCAATTCATTAAATTTGGGGGAAAGAAAATTATGCACTTCACTTTGATTTACAGAACGTAGCTTTCCATAGAAAATGGAGAGATCCGTCCTATCATTATGCACGTTACTCCCTATTTAGGCAAAGTTGCAGTCCAACGAAGAGACGCCTTACTCAGTTCTGATGCTCTTAGCATCATCCCCAGCCTAGTCTCTCGGCAAATTTCTCTGTGGATAAATCCGCTCCACCCAAATCAAGATCAAGGGAACCCCACAGTCAGCATGGAAATGTTTCCAAGCTTTGTCATTGAAGCTTGCCCTCTCAATCTTCAGCTATTCCAAGTACCAGATGATGCCCACATCAAGGGCTAGCATGGCTGCGTGCATTATCACTGCGCATACGACAGTAGTAACAACGTAATCAGAGATGTAAACATGCGAGCGCTTAAGGCTGCAGAGATCATGCTGATCAGTAGTAAACAACTAGAACAACCAAATTTACAAGCGCATAGAAATAGAAAATCTACCCACGTTGACCATCCCTTTTCACACGCTCTTCCTCTTGCTGACGAGTGACAAGAAGCATTGGCAGGAGCGACAAACCGCAGTGCATGCATGGGACTGTGGTGGGCCGACCCGACACAGGCAACAGCCGGCCCAGCCCGACTCAATCTCTGGGCAAAACTATGCAAAACCCAGTCAATTGTGTAGTCCAATACATCTTACAGGAAAACTCAGAAGGCGACGCAATTAAAGTCCGAATAAATAATAAAGGAATCTCGTAGAACATTGGAATTGCTATGGAAATGCAATACGCCCGGGACGATTGAGGAAAGATGAACAGAAAGAGACGAATTTTTTGTAGGGTCAAAACTCCAGTTGATCGAGCTTGCAAATTACTTAGAAAATTTATAGAAACTGTACAGCATAATCTTATGTGCACACGCAAGCGCAACATGCGTGAGTTTGATGTCGCATCGATCTACTCCGGTGAGTTAACTCGCCATTAATCCATGGATATGAAACCCGGAAAACAAGTAATTGTTAATGATCGAGAAAAAAGATAATTCAATAACATTGTTTTCTTGTAACTTCTCATTTCAAACTCACATTAATCGAGAGCTTCTTCGTCCAGAAATTTTCCTTCTTAAATACTTCTCAGAAAAGATACGTCGTGCGATGTCCCCTTAAGATCGTTGTTCATGTTGATATATTTGTCATCGCAATTGAGAATAGATTCCTCACATATTGCGTTTCGATGCAAAACTACGACAAGATAGAGGTTGTGAGATTTCCCTTAGATTGAATACCCACCAGTGATGACAAATATATTGACTCATGACAACTTATTTAAATAATCAATTTAAGGCACATTTTTTACGTATTCGAATCGATCGACGTGCACCTTGTTTGCATAGATGTCAAACCGAACAGAAGCTACTCGTTGATCCCTAGAGGTTGGAGCCCAACTGTTTCATTACTTGAGATTGACTGAACCTGATCTCTAGCTGAGTTCGCGTTGCTTGAATATGTTATCAAGTCAAACCCGAGTTGCTCGAGCTTGTTAATAGTTGGCTCCACATGATCAGCGAGTTTAATCAAATTTATATCTTCTTTTTACAATTTTTTGCAGGTCTATAAGCTGAAAAAAGTTTGAGACTTATGTAGCATGTTTGCATGCGTGTGTAGACAGGTGCAACGGAAAATTTCTAGCTTGATAAGCTCAAGCTCGAGTTTATTTGTTATATATGATTATAAATGAGAATCAAGTTCAAATCGAAAATCTAATACTTGTTCCGGTTCGAGCAGGGACCGAGCATCGAGTATATCGCACAAATTAAATTTGAGAGCCTGATACTACATCGGATTGATTCGTGTAGTGAGTTAGAAGACCGTGGCATACTCTAGATTCGAGGTCATTGGCCTCCCAGGTTATTGTCTTAGATTGAGGCCTTCGACCTCGGTGAGCGTTGAGAGTTAGTTGTTTGAGCAATCTCAGTTATATGAACGATGAGTGCTTCAAAGTTCAATCAGGTCGCGACATGGAAGTGACAAGCAAGTGCGCATGGTGGTGCTGCATGAGATTTTACACATACGATGACAAAAGGATATTCAGGATGTTACGGTCTTCACGGCCAACTTGATCGAGCCCTCTATATAGATCACGAGAGAGAGTTCCAAGTGGAAATCCTGATTAATGCCTTAAACTGTCTCAATGAGATTGTACAACTCATTCCCATATTCAAGAGGATCGATGATCTCAAGACTAAAATCACAGGGTAGGAGTTCTTTCCACTGCTCCCCCAATCACGGTGAGCAAGTTGTTTCCGAACGGGTCGCTGAGGTGCTTCGCGAGATTCTCGACGGGTCCCTCCCCGGTGACGTAGGCTTGCAAGAAGAAACCGAGCATGGCGAACATGGCGAGGCGGCCGTTCTTTATCTCCTTCACCTTGAGGATGGCAGCCTGGTCCGGGTCCTTGGCGAGACCCAATGGGTCAAATGGACCACCGGGGTGGAGTTTGTCCTCCAAATCCTATCAAGAGAACAGAGAGAATTAGTGGAAGAAAGAACCATGCGATGTTAAGGACCAAACGGTGGGTTTGCGCTGCTGTATTTGTAATCTAACCACAACGAATCCACGGCACAACATTGATGGATTCTTCGATTGACTGATAGCAAAATTAATCTGTTCTACTTTCAATAATTGAGTACTCAAATCCTGTTATGGTTGAGGATGGCAATCATCTGGGCACCATCACAAAAACTACAACAACAACAAAGCTTTGGACACCATTGTGGCAAGGTACATGCACTCTACTAAATCGTTGCACACCATCCAACACAATGTAAAAGGCCTGGTATGACTGCATAATATGTGCTTAAATTCACTGGTCAAGAGTCACGCCTTCTGATCTAAATCCAACTAGCTAGTTCAATGCATTGTCTCCCTGCCTGTGGCTACTCTTAACGGGGCGACATTCTATATATACGCACTTGCCAGCAGATATGCTCTTACTCGCGACACAAAAAAGGGTCAGCAAAGAGGGATTCGGTTTGCCTACTCAATCATAGCTCACGAAACACATATAACATGTTGAAGTCTGATAATTGCCATGATAACATTTCACCTACCAAGCCATTAATAATTCTGTAGTATTCGGCACCACCGACGAGAACGACCTCGGCAACGACGGCAAGAACTAGATTGATGGGAATGTTTTTCCCAAAGTAGTTCAATGTGTTCCCATCCAGGAGGAGGGCACCGGTCTGTATCGGCAGCCAAAATATGTCATCAGATAAATGTCGTAGGGAAAAACAGAACAGCGAGATTCTACACCCTAGTTGGAGCTAAACTCCTGAAGATGCGAACCTTGAACCAGACAGCTTCGGGGCCGCAGTTGGCACCGAATTTGTTGAAGGCCTCGGGGATTATGAATCCAGCAGCTCCGAGCATGGCCCATCTAGCGTGGATCAACTCATAGGCCTGGTATCTGTGGACAATATCTCATCAATTTGAGAAGCTGATTCATTCTGAATATACATTGCTGAGAGATAAGAGAGTGACAAAAAGACATAACGGCTCACTCACTTGCTGAAGTCTTCTGGCTTCTTGCTGAGGCCAAAAGGATCGTATCCATAGCTGCATGAACATGCACCAGAATTAGCACCACCACATATCGCAATAGATCTAAGAATTGCACTGCCTATTAATCATTTATTCAAGTCAAAAAAAGAAAAGAAAAGGCAAAACCATGCTCAATGGAGTCCTAGAAGCTGCACTTGCAGGAATAAATTGATTATGGATTTACTTTACTAGCAGAGAATTAATAGCAGCGCCCCTTGCCATGAACAATTTTCCGGGAAGATTTATGCTAGCTGAGCTTATCCCACCAACTTCAATTGCGACAGATCTCAATGATAATACTGCCACTGGAGGGAGAAGAGAAAGGAACTTACTCTCCAGGCACCTCTCCGGTCAAATACTCGGGGATCTCGGACCGGTCCAAGAGACCCTCAGGCAAGAAAATCCTTCTGTCAGGACCTGAAAACCACACGCGCACAAATCCAAATGGTGACCCGTCCCAAATGCTCCTAAACAGACTTCATGCAAAGCACAGGTTTCGCAATGACCAGCAGAAGGTCTGGTCCCTAGCTCTTAAGTGATCGGCCACTCACCATACCACTTGGCAAGCTCCTCGTCAGCTGGAGAGACAGCCACGGGCTTGGCCTTGGCAGGCGGGGCAGGCTTCTTCCTGGAGAAAAGGGCCACAGTCTTGAAGGTGGCGGGGCTGGAGGCAGTCGGGGCCGACCTGGCGGCGCTGCTGAAGTTGAGGGGGTTGCCTAGCATTTCAGAGACTCCAAGAGAGGCCATTTCACGGTGCTCGGATGGGTGGCGTTGGTGGTGAAAGATTGGATGAGTGCGTAATGAGCGGAGGTTGAAGAAGGGTGGGGAATATAATGGATGGTCTGGTGGATGTGGACGTGCCACATTGGATTTGTGATCCTGGGCATTTGATTGGTGCTGCATGGTGAACTGAAGATGCGTAATCCAATCCAGTCATACCATAGGCCGCCTGAAGTGACGTGGCGGATGATGGGCTGACGTGGCAAAGTGCTGAATGAATGTATTGGTGCGTTTTGGATAACGTGTTCTATCCTCCGTTGTTCTCTCTACCGCCCAAGGATAAAAAATCCTCGCTCGCTCCGTACTTGGCGAAGAGACTATAAATATACTCCCGCTTATACTTCATTTAACAAAAAATCAACCAAAGCCAATTCATACGTCCTTCAAACCATGTTAATATCACCCGTAACAAGGGTGCTGAGTATCTCATAATAAAGGATTAAAGCAGAATTATAGCTCTCAGCTATTTCGAAATTTCGAATGTTATTTCATTGTTTGAAAACAATTCCTTGAATTAATACTAATGAATGGTCGACAACAGAATCAGACATAAATTCATCTCACTAATGCGATGGTCATGTCTGAAGTCCGACCAAAATCTTTGCCAATGACATGGTGAAGTAAACATCACGAGGGGAACGTAGTTAAATCGAAGAACTGCAATTTTGGGTGCTCCTGGAATGCTGCATACGCAGCTGAACGTCAAATAAAATCAATATAATGTCTTACACATTCATGGATTCAACAACTTTGAACAAGTAACATACTTCAGTTAGAACATATCTAAGCTATACAACAATAGCCCTGATTGACTGCATCAACTTAAGTAACTGAAATCATCTCCTCCACTTGTCAATTTCTCTTGAAGTTGCAATGATGAGCTTCTTTGTGTTGATTACCAAATCATCAACAAGTGCACCGATTTCATCCCTGTAAAAGCCAAGGGATGTAAAAAACCAAGTACCCTGAAAACACTTCATTTGTCACTCACAGGTTAGTCCGCTTCTCCCCAGAATAGCGACTCACACATCACAAATTCGGCTGATTGTCAATTCAAAGGAAAGAGAGGATGCGACTAGAGGATACTTACTGAGAAGGAAGACTCCCTGGACCATGAAAGGCATTCCCCACATTTGAGTATCTACGAGTATCATCATGGGCAATCCCCCTTCCAATACCATAACCAAATCCCACACCAACACCACATCCAGCCCCTATCCCAAAGCCAAGCTGCAAACCAGGAATTCCAGGACCAAAGCCTAGCCCTGCAATGTGCCAAAGGACTTGCTATTATAACTCCAACATTAAAATAGCTATTGAACATCGGGGTGACAGCACAGAACTTACAAACCTGGTGCATGACTAGGAGAAGTTGCGAGGTAAAGCACATGCTTTAGCATCATTAATATGCTAAAAGAGATAACCACATGCAACATTCCAATGATTGTTCATTCTTTACCCTATCTCAGAATTAATCAAACCAACTGAATCATCTTGCATAGAAAAAAAGGCCCCTTCTCACTGAAAAGCAAGTCTAACCAAATAAATCACGTAATCTCCCTCATATCCCGTATGGATAGAGGAGAGATTAAGACATCAAGCATACAACAGATCATTCTCTATTCCTGAGCTGTGAAACTCATATGTAGACTGCAATATTGGTTTCGCAGAAATACAATTCATGATATATTAAAGTGAAGAAGGAGATGTACGGGAAATATAAGCCAAGAGTTAAAGGCTTGCTTTTCTACCATGAGATCTCAAGTGCGTTGTGTCTGCCGCCTCCAACAAAGCACCCTATCTTCAACCACATTCAATTTGGTCATTGCACCAAATGGAAGTGGCAATACCAACAGACTGAACATCAGTAGCTATTTCCCACATAAATTAACTTTAAAGACAAGTGAAACGTGACAGCATGGCAACAACTCATTGAGTTTCGAAGATTACTCAAAGGAAGAGCAACTCAATTTCATATCACGAGCAGAACCAGTCAAATGCACCTGGTCTCAAGAAAACTAGTTTCTCCTCCAACACAGGATCGTCCGCCAAGGTGGAAGCATCAAATGTCAGCTACAGATTCATCCAAGAGCTGCTAAACTACCCTAAAGGAAATAATTAATTCAGCTAAAGGAACTCATTAATTTGGCACACGCTTTGTCTTTGAAATAGAGAGCTAGCTTGTATACACCAAATCCCACGCCACTCGCTCTTTTTTGCATCAAAAGAGGAAGAAAGCCATTATTCAGCTACTTTCTCCACCCCTGCTCTCTATCCCACTTTTCGGACATAAGGGCTAAAACTCGAGCCATTCTCGCCTTCTAACGATCCGGACTCCACTACATCAGTCAAAAACCAGCACTCAAGAAGTGACAACTACTAGTAGCTTAAACCTTCGACGCTCAAGTGAAACAGAGCACGCGTCTAAACCCGACGTCTCGTGCAGAACTCTAAACATAAAAGCGATGGGTAGCTTGGAATCCCAAGTTCCAGGACTCAGGAACTTCAAGAGAAGAGAAGAGAAGAGAGACAGAGCGAAACCATAAAGGCCCATTCTCAACGGAGCTCGTCTCTTGCTGCTCGTAAGGAAGAAACCCTAAATCGCCGAAGAATCCAGAGAGAGAGAGAGAGAGAGAGAGAGGTGGAGGAATTTTACCGCCCATGAGGCCGAGGCCGAAGCCGACACCGCAGCCGGCGCCAACGCCGAAGGCGGGGCCCAACTTGCCTAGCTGCTTCGATCGGACCGCCGGGAGCTTCCATAGAAGCCCCTTGCCGCCGTCGTCGTCTCCTCCTCCATTCCACGCTCCGCTCCTCCCGCCGTTCATGCTCTTTCCCAGGCTTCCGACTTCGGAGGGAAAGCCAAAAGCAACCGCCAGCGCTTTAAGCTCTTCTCTCTCTGTGCGGCTTCTAGAGAGTCAAAGTCAAGACTCGGGCGTGGCCAGTCAGATTTTTTTCACTTTTTATTTGATTTTAAGTTTTTGGAAATTTAAAAGTAATTCTTCTTTTAATTTTCTCGAGCGTGATTTTTCGTCCCTTCCTTCAACTGGATATGAGCAGCGGGGAGGGAGATAAGTAATGGAGGAGAGTGACGGCGATGTGTTAGGCCCCGGGAAGCCCAGTGGCGATGGAGCTCGCCGTCGCTCCTGTGCAGTGCTTCGCCCCTCGAGCCTCAACGCCACAGAAGCCGCTCCTTCACCTCCTCGGCTTCGGCGGCCGCCTTCCCGCGGCGAGCCGCCGTGCCCGGAGGCCGCGTCTCCCCGCGGCCTTCCGTTGCTCGGCGTTCGGCGCCGGTTCTCACTTCATGGTCGAGGACAATCTCGATGCCTTGTTGCGGGTCTCTGTTCCTTCCCTTTCCCTGCCAAATCATTTTCGGCGTGATCGCCGATTGTATGCAGTCGTCCGTAATTCACTGTTTCCTGCCGCCGTTCTCTTATCCACTACAGTTTTGCAATTTGCTATGAGCGTTGGCGTATTCGGTGTTTTGCGTTCGAATCCGAATAATTCCCTGTCTTTTAGGTAAAGAGAAGAATTTGAGGGAGAACTTCCGTAATTGTTAGTTCCTTTGTTGTAATGTCTCTGCCATAAGTCCTGAAGTAGATGAACTGGTGAGACGAGCCGTGCTTGCACTTCCTCCATTTTCTTTGCAGTAGAACAAAAAGCAGAATTCGGAAATATCTTCATTGATGCTTAATTCGCCCATTACCCCTCTTTAGAATCTATAAGAATATACTATAACTTAGTCTTGCTGTGTATTGCCTCTTAGTGTGCCGCTTACCTAAGAGTGTAGATCATTAGAATTGGACTCCCCTAGTTGCAAGAAAAGGTGTTAGTGCTTTCTCCATGAAAGTAACAAACATATGCACTAATAGATAACACCATTCTTCTCCTTCCTCTTCATTATATCACTATTTAATCGTAAGTCATTTGTATTTAAGAAAAAATTATATTTTAGCATTCCGCTTTTAATTTTTTTTCTAAATTAGTTCTGAATATACTTGACTTGTCCCCAAACTGCTTCTTCAAAGTAGGACCTTTTCAGCCAATTGGGCCGTTACTACAATAAGTTAATGTTTTCCCTTGTCACTTTTGGAGCTCTTTGTGTTTCTCATGCTCATATGATATGTCATTATAGCGGGGAAATAATTGAAGTTTTTTATGCAATCTGTAAAGTTTCAAAAGTTATTTTTTTGATGAGAATTGTCAATTTATCTTAGTAGAGTGTCGTTAGTTTGAAGGTCAGTGCAAGCAAGATTATTCTTCCAGCTCTTTTTAAAAACGAGACTTGTGTGCACGTAGAATTCCTGTCACAATAACTTTATTGTGCTGCTATTCAGTGAATTCCTCTGTGTCGCAGGTTCTTCCGAGCGGCTTGCGTGATGATCTGATGAGTGAACCTGGTCGATCTCAACTAGTAGAGGTTACATCCTATTGAACCTGTGCTGCTAGTACTTGTATCAGTATTCTCATGGACTAAATATTTTGGTCTGCTCTTGCTCTGTTTGTGCTGTGGAATAGGCAGGGCATACATAGTCATCGTCCTACATATTGAAATAATAGCTGTACAGTATGCCCCAAGTGCTGTGGAGCATAGCTGTGCAGCATAAGTGCCATATTTTCATACGCTTCACTACATTCATGAGGTGTTAGAACAGTTTGCTTTAAAAAAAGTCACCTTTTACTTGAGAAAAGAAGCACTTAGCATTTACGATAGCTTGGGATAACATTATTTTGCTGCAGCAGAAATTCTATTGTGTGTTACCATAGAGGCACATTATAGAGAAAATTTGACAAGACCGAGACATGGAAAAGTTTTTTGGTAACATAACTTTTTGAAAATCCTCAGTTGGAACGAGGATAATCTAAGGTTCTTTGGAAAAAAAACACTAGATGTTGTTTTTCTTATTGAATGAATATTCTTTCTGTATTATGTTTAGTATGCAGATAGAGAGATATGGATAATTACTGGAATGATGATTTTCTTCATCGTAACTTGTGATGACATGAATTAATGAGAATAAGTCATGAATTGAGATGCTTACTTTCTAAGTTACAAACAGAGATGTTGGCTATCTGGCTTCCGATACACCAGCATAATCTTACTGGAATGCTGAGTGTTTGAGGTTTCTGAGTAGGCAAGCATCCTGCTTGGGGTAGTTGTTACTTCTCGTCATATCTCTCTGTGCTGCCTATAAATAATGGGCAACATATATCTTATACTACTCTACAGCTTTTAAAGTGATCAAGACATTAAGAAGAGAAGGCACTTTTTGACACAAAGGAGAAAGCCCTACCTCCAATCAAAGCTCCAAGAGCGTTGTGATTTTGTGGTGCTTATATTCATACTTGTTGCTGTACACCTTGAAAGTTTGGATAACTTGGAAAAAGGCAACTTTTTGTTGATAAGGACTCTCGGATGCCACTTAGTGCCATGTATGATGCTTGTTCCTCTTGTATTTTAATTTGGTCAAAATCCATCACAACGAAAACTGGATTTTCCAAGTGTGTGACATCCTTCAGTACATTCCCTTCCAAAATCATTTGACTTAGAAGAGTGCTTTCAACACTGCTCTAGGAAAGTTTTTCATTGTTTGGACGTTTTCTAAGACTTAGGGTGCGTTTGGCTCAGCATTTAGGGAAAGTCATTGGAAAAATGCAATGTCTTGATCGCTTAATAATTATTTTAATTGCATGTTTTCTTTTTGCAGATTTTAGGTTTGAAAAAGTGCTCCTCTGTCATTCCTACTTTTTCTTTAAGTTGCATGCATCAATGAGTATTTTATGCTAGCCTTCAGGTTTATAGAATTAAAAGGATTAGCATTATGGAGGTTGTGTCAAATTTCATAGTTGAAAAACTCAGTGGAACGATCCTATCTCAACAGTTTTACTTCTGTGGAGAAAAGAACTAGGTGGATGATCCCTTTGGCCATGTTGTGGATAGCTTGGAGACAAAGAAGGAGAGCAATTTACTGCCCGCATAGCTGCTTGTATTGTATTTGAAGAGTCTTGTCTTATTATTTGGAGTTCTACTGCTCAGATGCCATATTTCTCTCGATGTGAATGAAGGCAGATTTAGCTAGATCTTTCTGCTAATATGATTTTCACTAGAAATTGCTCCTTCTAAGGATCACAATAACTTACTGATGAGGGAAGTATCCTTCTATTCTCAGCATAAAATGAACAGGAGCTTTTTGCACAAAACTTGCTGATTCAGTTTTTGTCTATGATTTCCTTTCCTGCCTAGAAAATATAAAAGGTAAAAGCTGTCTTCTGCTGTCTGAATAGGTGATACTAGATTTGGGCCGTCTGCCTGAAGCACGTTATCAAGGTGAAATTGGTGGAAAATACTTGAGGCGAACTGAGGTGAGTGATGGGTTGTCTTTAGTTGTTTACACTTGAACTTGCTTTTTTTTTTTTCTTTTTGGGTCCAATACTTGAACTTGCTTGAGCGCCAACTTCTTTACTGAATGAGTTCAAACTTCTTGACTTTTTTCTCCCTTCATAAGTTTGTATTGAATGATTCCATTTCATTGTCTCATAAATAAAAACTTTCCATTGTGCTTTGACGAAAAAACAGAGAAATTCTAGATTTAAGAGGGCACTTTCGCAAAAACTATGACACAGCTTGTGGTTGGAAATCAGATCTACAGTCACTCGGTCACTTTCCTGACCCAACATTGTTATCTAGGTTACGGTGAAAGATTTGGAGTATGCACTAGATGCCATCGGAGAATTTATAGACAGTAGAGCTGGCATGGCAGGGACCTTGCATAGGATATCTGCCATCAAGAACAGAGAGGGGACCGTGGTTGGTTTAACATGCCGAGTTGGCAGGGCAGTCGTTGGTCATGGTGACATGGTCTATGATTTACTTCGATACGGGAAAAGCATCCTGTTTCTTGGAAGGTGAGCATATTTACCAAAGTTAAAGGAAAGAAAAATGTCGATGGGGGGTCATCCCTACTCGAGTTATTAATGATGCACATAAAGCTGTTGTGTATTTGTCCTTCTGAGCTATCTCCTATCAGGCCCCTTGATCTAGAAATCTATATGCCATCTATATCTAGGCTATCTGTCTCTACCCATTGAACATATCATTGTCAAATGCTGAATATGAGATGAATATCTTTTTGGCCTATTATATGGTCCACAAAATGTGTTATAATAGGTGGCACTTCCTCGTCCATTAATAATGCATGTTGTGTTTTTCCCAGATTATGTGAAATTAATTGTCAAATAACGACAGTGCATAGAGATGGTCAGGATTTCTTTCTGATAAATTATGGCCTAGAGATTCTTTTTGTGAGATGTACATTTAATTGGTAATCTCTTGTTTGATTTTCAAAGAACTTCTGGTAACTAATAATCATATTGTACTAGTACTTCTTGCCAAACTGGACACCACTGCTGGAAAGAAATAGCCATTTCAAATGGCAGGCTAACCGGGGCTAAGGGTAAAATAATGCCTATGGATGGGGTATTGCTCTGCTACCTTTAAGAGGTCTGGCAAACTAAAAAAGGGGCCCCGGGTTTATAATTATTTCTTCTTTAGCAAGTAAGCCCTTTTAAATCTGCTCTTATGTACTTTCTTATATTGGAAAGGCCAGGTGTTGGCAAGACAACTGCAATGCGAGATCTAGCTCGTGTATTGTCTGATGAGCTTTGCAAAAGAGTGGTAAGTTGAGCCTCTTCTTTGCATGCGTTCTGATCTTTGATTCTACTGTCTTATCTGCAACCACCTCTTTGTTTTTCCCTCAAAGAATAGAGGAACCTCTGAAGTCATTTCACCTGGTATAGGTAATTGTCGATACGAGCAATGAAATAGGTGGATATGGAGATATTCCGCATGCAGCTATAGGAAGTGCCCGAAGATTGCAGGTTCCAGAACCGTTATTGCAGCACAAGGTCATGATTGAGGCAGTGGAGAATCACATGCCTGAAGTAATTATTGTGGATGAAATCAGCACTAAGGCCGAAGCTTTGGCTTGTCAGTCAATCGCTGAAAGAGGTGTCATGCTCATTGGGACAGCACATGGTGAAACAATTATGAACATGCTAAAGAACCCTTATCTTTCTGACCTGGTGCGTTTAAATCTGAGGATTTTTCTTTAGAAAACTAGCAAATTCTCAATTCATCATGTTTATATGGGGTTATATTATCTTACACCTTGCACCATAATAATAGGAAAAGCCAAGATCTATGGATTGCTAGATGTGACCAAGCATAACTTGTAATTTGAGGTGAAAGTTCTCATCGAGGAAAATTGAGATAAATACTTTCCAAGTATCTTAATTTCCAAAGCTCTTACAATCAATGAATTGTCATGTTTTAGGTGTACGGGCAAGTTTCATATCACCTCTTAGTAACTTATGCGTACTGATGAAAACTACTCTTGCTGTGAACTCACTGAAGTAGGTGCACCCAGTGCAAAGCGGATGCTCATTCCTTTGGTTTGAGATGGGAGAGAACAGATAGGGATGTTGATGATATTCACCAAATATCAGTGTTATTAAGACATTTCTCTTAGAAAAGTGCCATAGATAGTCTCACTTGAGTGTTTTCCCTTTATAACAGAACTGCTAGACAGGGAATATAATTGTCCTGATGATCCCTTCCAATGGACAACAAGTGCTTCTCGATATCCCCTTCTTCATGGTCTAAGTACATGGCACTTGTAAACATACATATTAAGGAATGTTTTGATTTTTAAGCATCAATTATATAAGAACGAGAGATGCGACTGTAAATTTGTTCTATTTGGTTACCTAAAAACTTTCCTTAAGCCACTCGTTAACGTGATCCTAATGCAAAAACTTTCATCCGTGAATCAACTTCAGGTTTTGAAGAGTAAATGCTGGATTTTGTTTAGATTTTGAATATTGAATTCTTATACCTAGATGAGAGGTGCTCACAATTATTGTGTACTTTGTTGATAAGTTGTATTGTGATTTAAGTCTCACTGTTATCTCTTTTTGATTGATCATGGTGACTTTAATTTATGTTCAGGTTGGGGGAGTACAAGCCGTTACTTTGGGCGATGATGAAGCTCGACTAAGGAGATCTCGGAAGAGTGTTCTTGAGAGGAAAGCTCCTCCAACATTTCCTTTTGTGGTAGAGATGCGGAACAGATGCTACTGGGTGATGCATCGGGTATGTACTACTGCTGTTCACCCCCTCTTAGCCGAATCAGTGAAGCAATTCTTTTTCTTTTTTCACTGCGTGCTTACTTTTATTGAGAGTCTCTTTTCATTGGCTATGTGAAAATAGATAAGTATGCCAGCCTGTTTCCAGGAACTCAAGCTTTTGGGAAAGGATTGCTTAATTTGGTACTGGAGTTCACAGCACATGAGGGGCTTTGAATGCGGGCACTTTTCTCTTGGTCACTTTGTTCTTCACTCCTAATGGATTCTTGATACAATTTCTAATTGTATTTTTTCATCGGTAATAGCAACAAAACAACGAAAATGCTATTCAACTTTACGTCTAATTCATTTTCTTGACATCATTAGATGCTTTCAGAAAACATTCTAATATTTGTATAAAGTTATTTTAAGGTTATATTTGAATCACAGAAGTTAATTTCTGATTTATTATATTTAAAAACTTTCTTGACATAGTGTAAATGACTGCTGATGTTATGTTGTTAGAAGTTTGGTTTATGTTTGAATATACGGTGGTTACAACTGTTCTTTTCTTTGCCTTCTCTGTTACTGTGTATATGTAACCTTAGTTGGATTCCACTTGCTTTTTTTATATAGTGTGGTTGGGGATCCCTTACTTGCTAGTTGATACTTACCAAATACATAGACATCTGAGCTTTGTTCTTTAGACTTATTATGCTTTCAGATTACCAATTTTTCCCCCTGTTTTGCAGACAGAGAAAAGTGTGGATATGTTGCTTCACGGTAAATTGCCTCTGGTTGAGGTAATGATTTCAACCTATGCAACTCTTATTGTCAGAGAACCACGTGGAATAACAATCTAGTGACATAGAACTTAAAGTAGATTTGCTGTACTCTTTTGCCTTTACTGGTGCCTGATTTGTGATTTACTGGTATAATGAGAAATAATCCCTTAATCTGTATGATTCTTGCCATCATTGACCTAGAATACAGTGGATCTCTTTTCTTCTGTTTCATTTATACAGCTCAGAAGCTCCTTGGTTTTTCAGGTCAGGAGGCGAGATGACCAGTCCAAGGTTGTGATAGAGAGGTGGAAGACATACAATGAATAACGTGTGAATAATTTTCTTCTTTAGTTTGCTAATTTCTTGAGACAAACTCCGTCTCTTCATTCAGGCCTTTTTAAGCATATCTTTGTGTTATGATGTAAGTTACAATCAATACATGATTACATTTTTTGACAATATTAACATGCCCAAAATGGTTATGCAGTGGCGCATTCTGCCAATGCGGATGCATTCTACCTCTTTCACAGTGCTCCGGTTTATGATTCTAGGTCACGACCAATAGTATGGCTTCTGGCTAGAAAAGAACGTTTGCTTGACATATTGACCTCATCACGTGTTTTCCGACTGCCATGCTAGTGGAAGGAGTCTATTCCCCCTTTCACTCGATTCATTTCCAAAGAGCGAGGCATATACCTTAAGGCAAGAACCACAATTGCGAAGGGCTTTCACAGAGGACATTATTAGTACAGAAACTGGTAGTCTAGAAATGTCTTTCCAAAGCTAATGGCTTTCCAATAGCTGAGTGCTGATTAGAAAAGTCTGATTAACTAGCCAATTTCGTTGCTCACTCTAGCTTACAATTAGATTTAGATCTATGTGAACAGTTGATTAGTGTTTCATGCTTTCATAAATAGCTAGGAATTCCAGGTCTGTTGGCCGTACATGTCCTGCATAGGTAAGGTAGAGCAAGCATATCACGCGGATTTTCCTTTTTCGTGGTAAGTTCGTAGTTGAAATGAAAAATAAGGTACAGGGAGAATTTTCATTAGGATCTTCCACATTTGTTGGCTCTGGAATCTGATACCACTGCATGCTTTACAGAAAAAATACGCCTTTTTTCTTTCAAGCTGGACTTCAATCGATCGTCTATGGGAACATCGATTCAATTACCATAGAACCCGGGAACATTGATTCAATTAACATAGAACCATGTCTTCAAATCTGCCTAGAAGAAGCTAGATCACCTTCTTTCGTGGCACAAATTGGAAAGTGTCTGTGCGCACACATGCGAGTTAGAATTAAAGTGCCTTCCTTTTCTCTAGTTTCTATTTACGCCACAAGCTAATATGCCCTACCGTGTTGAAGATTCACGATGGTCAATGGATATGCCTGCTTATGTGATTCCGCCGGCAGTCATAAAAAGCATATAATGGCAACAGAAACAATTCTAATATGCTATATGAGCTCAGACACTAATCTAGATATGTCACGTACAGTCACTCGTCAAGTGGCTGCCTAAAATCGACGTTTCTTCGGCTGAGTAGAAAATTAGCATGGCGCTCGCTATTATTGTCTATTGACATGAAAAGTCAAGCACTCAGGACAAACCGCTACGTGTTAACTCCCTGCTCCAGCGAAGTGCAAGAGAGAGGTCCAGCTGAGGAGACTGTTTTGGTTCAGCCATCTGTGTTGATGGTGATAGAAGCGTGTGTTTGTAAATCCCCTGATGTTTTGTTAATTAAAGGCCGTTCAGCCAAAAACTCCTAGCCGTATCAGGCTTTGGATCATGCAATTTGGCTGTGAAGTGCTTGCAGAAGAAATGATTTAAGCATCATGGTGAGAACTCATTATCTTATTCTTCTGAAGGGGACCAGCAAGGCGTGATCCGACCGGATAGCTTTTCTTGCCTTTCTTGTACAAAACCGGGAGCTATCAAATTGTTTATGGGTGGCCCCAAATCAATGTTTTGGCATGGATGGACATGTAGGTTACCTCCACGTACAAACAGTAAGAGCATAAACACACAAGCGACTAGGAATTTATGATTGGCCGGCCATCAGCTTATACTCTATTCTAGTAATATGTAACCTGGAGCATTAATTCTGTGAGCTAGTTCCTTCTTTGTCTGTTCTCTTTAACATGTTGCTGACCGTGCACGCATGCTCCATGAGCTACTACGATGCGAAACGTATACAACCTCACGATAACGTCATATAGACTCGATACTATTAAGATCTCAATCGATCATCGTTTATTAATATATTCGGCTATTTGTCCGTAAAGAATGCATGGACTATGCATATTATCAGACCTTGATTGGTACTGCAACCTCTTTTTGTCATCATGCAATGGAAGTTCGAGCCCAATTAATAGGCGAGACTGGAGTTTCAACTTGGCTAAACTACCACAAAAATTTAAAGAAATGGCCGGCCACGTATGTGTACACACTGCTAGCTTCATTTACCTATCTATTTGTCTTCTATGACGGGGATGATTCTCCACTTTCCATTAAAGTAGCTCCTTTTGCTTTGCCCTGTTCTCAATCATAAAACATGATAGTGATCATGACGAGCTCCATCGAGTGCTTCTTAATTTGCTGTGTGTTCATTTTCATGTCTCCACCCACTCCTGCTCTCTGCTCATCCGCGGGCAACATTGCTTCTTGTTTGACCCAACACAACATAAACAACTTCACCACCTTCCCCACCACCGAAAATGAGTCAACACAGTACTATAAGCTGCTCAATTCCTCCATCCATAATCTGCGGTTTTCGGGCCCTGCGGTCCCCAAGCCGGAGGTCATTATCTTCCCGGACAGCGTCGAGCAGCTCAAAAGTAGCGTCATGTGTTCTAGGGAAGGCGCTTGGGAAATCAGAGTACGGTGCGGCGGGCACAGCTACGAAGGGACTTCATGGGTAGCCACCGATGGAGCCCCGTTTGTAGTCATCGACATGATGAATCTCAATCGGGTCCACGTGGACCTTGCCACCATGACAGCATGGGTCGAAGGTGGGGCCACACTAGGAGACACCTACTACGCCATCGCAGAAGCAAGCGATGTCCACGGGTTTTCGGCAGGGTCATGCCCAACCGTGGGAGTGGGTGGACATATCAGCGGTGGTGGATTTGGGCTATTGTCGAGAAAGTACGGACTAGCGGCGGATAATGTGGTCGACGCGCTCCTTGTAGACTCAAGGGGGCAGTTGTTGGACCGCAAAGCCATGGGGGAAGACGTGTTTTGGGCAATTCGGGGCGGTGGCGGCGGCCTCTGGGGGATCATCTATGCCTGGAAGATAAAGTTAATAAATGTGCCCCAAAAAGTGACAGGCTTCATAGTCTCTAGGCCAGGAACAAAACACCAGGTAGCAAAGTTGGTCGACGAGTGGCAGCACATTGCACCTAACTTAGAAGATGACTTCTATATGTCGGCTTTCGTAGGTGCTGGTTTGCCAGAGATGAAGACAACAGGGATTTCAGCTACTTTCAAGGGCTTCTTTCTGGGTCCAAGAACTGAAGCTGTCTCTCTCATAAACCAGAAATTTCCGGAGCTTGGGATTGAGGAAGAAGATTGCAAGGAAATGAGCTGGATCGAGTCGATCCTGTTCTTCTCGGGGCTTGGCGATGGGTGCTGCATTTCGGACTTGAAAAACCGGTTCATAGACTACAAGTACTTCAAGGCCAAATCGGACTATGTGAGGTCTCCAATATCCTTGAGTGGGATCCTGGAAGCCCTGGACATACTGGAGGCAGAGCCTAAAGGGTATGTGATCCTGGACCCTTATGGCGGAATCATGCACAATATAAGCAGCGAATCCATTGCTTTCCCTCACCGGGAAGGCAACTTATTCACGATCCAGTACCTTGTCGAGTGGCACGAAAGAGACAACGAGGGACGAGATGGGTACCTGAAATGGATCAGAGGGTTCCACAATTCGATGACGCCTCATGTCTCGAGCGGGCCGAGGGCAGCTTATATCAATTACATGGACCTTGATCTTGGAATGATGGGACTGATTAATCCTAGCGCCAGTAACGATGACGCAGTGGAGATTGCCAAGGTATGGGGCGAGAAGTACTTCCTGGGGAATTACGAGAGGCTCGTGCGAGCCAAAACAAAGATCGACCCTCTCAACGTGTTCAGGAATGAGCAGGGGATTCCTCCCATGACTTCGGGTGGCGGTACCGGCACGGGGAGTCTCGACGCAGCGAAATAAGCTCGATGACATTGTCGGAGGCGAAGGGGAATGAAGAGGAAAATGTGATTGGTGATCTGATGCATATGCCTTTACAAAATGAGGGATGTGTGTTTTCCATTTGCATGAGGTATAATCTTGTGGGTCGTTGTTATGCTAGAAGTCTTGCGTGGTTTGAGCTTGAAAAACAAACAACCCGATGTCTGGAAGCCGTAGTAAGTAAGATTTACATCACAATATATACCAAACAAATTGAGCATTACCCCAATATTATAAGCCACTCTTCATTAAAATTGCCGCATCCATTATCACCCTTCCGAAAATTATTATACGTGATACTTATTCCGCATGACGTGCTTGCGAATGCCATCGGGGAACATAAAAAAAAAACAGTAGAGATGCTTATCCATGAAAGAAAAATTCTTGATTTGATCCACGTATGAGATGATTTAAGAACTACTTGATATTCTATGAGATTTCACCCTCTTGAATTTGCCAAAAGAAGTATAAATTTGTCAGTTTATATCATTGTTACGAGGTATTTTGTTTAGATTTTGGCGATCCGAGATGGATTAATTTTTCTGACCTAAAGAAAAATTAAATTTGTCTCGTTCCCATGAACTTATCTATGATCTTTTACAACAATTCGGTAGCTCTTGCCCAATAATATCCAAAAAGAAGGGCATTAAATAATTAGGATTAAAAAGGGATTCATCAATCGAGATCCTTCTCCTTCCCTTAATTCGCAGGGAAAGGGGGACGCGGGCAAAAGTGATGAAAGGGAAGTGATCCAATTAGATGAAAATGACAAAATTTAAGAGATAACTTCAACTTTCAAGAGAGAGACGTGTAATGTTAATGGCCGCGAATTGTAGTAATAAGTGGTGCTCCAAGGTCAGCTGTTCGGGCTGATGGCCCGTGAGCCATGGCTTTGATCATCCGAGCGTCGGGCTATTTTCTTGCCGGAGGCTCTTGAGGATCGAGACACTTGGACAGGTGGTGCATCTGGATTTCACATGGCGCCTAAGCAATGGAGATGAGAAACGAGTGGCCAACAATAAAGTTTAGTCCAACATATAAAGCGGCATAGAAAAATGGTAGAGGATGAGGAGAAGGTAATTCGATCTATTAAAGGAAAGAAGATAGAAAAATAAAAAGAAAGGGAGAGAAAAGAAAAGGAGAAATGGCATGTTCTTGTGCGACCAGCAATGGCTTATTGACGAGCCAGTCCCTGCTAAAATCCCCGGGTTACCGTTCAAAGCGAAGAACTTTGGCATTCGCATCGATCAGGGCGTCGACCGAAAGCATGAGCGGCGTGGTGGAGAAGCTGGGCATCAAGGTCGAGAGGAACCCTCCCGAGTCTAAGCTCACCGAGCTCGGCGTCCGCAAATGGCCCAAGTGCGTCTCTTTCTTTTTCTTTTTGGTTCAGATTCTGGGATTTTCCCTCCTGTGTTGTTCTTTATGGGCCTCGTCCTCTCTGGCTCTCCGACTCGAATTTGTATGTGCGCGTGTCTGAATTTATGTTCGCGTTCCTTCTGGGACCGTACCATTTCGTCGGCGTGATTGATAGCCCGGATAGGCGACGCTGCTCAAACGTAAACTTGTGTTGGCAGGCGATGCAATGAGTCATTTTAGTTCAAAAACAAGTGATTGGGGGATAGAGCCTTGGAAGGTTTTAGCTTGAAACTGTCTTCAAGAGGGATGCTAGTGAACAAAGGATGGGACCATCTTGCTCTGAGATCAGTATGGTGTACCTCAGTTTTCATCGTTTCAAGACCTTCTACTTTCACAATTGAAAGGTTCTTTAGGGTCATCCTATCTTTGTCTTGCGATAGTTAATCGACCTGATGGGTTCACGATATGCGCCAGGTGCTGTAGCTGATCGTTTGCTCTATTGCCAATGATTGGCACATTACCGTAGCTGAAGAGAGGAGTTTCTGACAAGGTCGCCCCTTTTACTCCATTCCTGACGTTAGGGCAGATACTGAACTAGTTGGAGGCCTTACGAGGGCCAATCTACTACATGAATGTTAACCGTTTAAAGCGTTTCTGGACATAGAAAGAGGAAACTGACGTTCTCAAAGAGTTGGCTGATGTATATCTGAACAATTGTATACTAAAACATATTGAGCTTCAATCCTATAGGCACAATATGCACAGGGTAGCTCCAAGACTTTGTGCTTTATGAATTCTGCCGTCGCTGTGTTGGTTTTTATAAGCAGAGATGCTTTGGTCTGTAGTTGCTCATAATGTCTTGTTTTCTGTGAATTTGGTTAGTATCTTATTGCATTTGATTGAACCATCTTGATCGATTAATTGGTGGATGTGACTTCATTTTTGCCGTCTTATCTTTGTTAAGACTGTACTGGCAGCCGGAGCTCACTGGCATTATCATGGCATTGTTTATTTTGGTAAATGGATTTTTTTTTTTTTTTGGTAAAGTCATGGCATTATTATGTCTTTGATTTTTGCAACTAATTAGCATGAAGATCCGTGGTTGTCTGTTCTCATCGCATGCCTTTTTTAATCTGACCTTTGTTTCTGTTGGGCTGGACCAACAGGTGGGGTTGCCCTCCGAGCAAATTCCCATGGACCTATTCCTCCAAGGAGACTTGCTATCTTCTAGAAGGAAAGGTGAAGGTCACTCCTGAAGGAGCAAATGAGGCTGTGGAGATTGGCGCTGGTGATCTGGCTGTCTTCCCGAAAGGAATGAGCTGCACTTGGGATGTCTCAGTCGCTGTCGACAAGCACTATAACTTTGAGTAGGTGTACCCTCTGGATAGAGCAGGCTTCACCCCTTATATAGAGAGATGTCTACGTAATGCTGTTTCCGAGATATGGTCCAGAGAAACTCCATGAAGTTATAACAGTCATGTTCTGCTATGAGTTCTCTATGTTGTTATAGTACCATAGCATATTGACAGATATGTTTATCTTAAAATCTTCTATCTTGGCCCTACTATTCCAAGTTTCTTCTCTTCATGTTGGGAAATCTCTTGTTTCTTGGTGAACCTTTTGAGAATCTTTCTGTATGTCGTCTTCCTTGTAATGAACTGTTTGCTCCTTGTGGGTGGGGGGTTTAGCCACATCCATCATCATCATCTCATCATCATCAAGTGGGGGCCTCATCAACAGCCCAAAACAATCTGAGAAACGGCCAAGAGAGAGGAGCGGGGAGTGAGGGAGGTCGGGCTGTGGCACCATTCTCCTGCCAGAGTTTTGAAACCTCATCCGCGTGGGCGAGTAAATCAAACCCAATCTCAACGGTCGGGGTTTTGTGCGCAAATTGTCACCTTGGATAATCAGAGATGGCCTCACCGCTCTCTCGGTGAACCAGAGAGAGAGAGGAGCTGAAGAGGGGTGGCCATAGCGTGTTGGCGCAGCTTTTTTGGCGCTGTTCAGGGATCTTCTGACGCAAATCACAGGTATATAGGAGGGATTTGGAGCTCTTCTCTGGTTAAAAGCTCTAAGTAAGTGCAAAGTCGCATGAACAGGTGTTTCAAACTATATTTGTTTCGAAAAAAGTATAAGCACGAGTTTGAATTTCAAGCAAATAATTTGAAATTACTCGTGGGCTCATTTCTTATACTCAAACATGGAATACTGAAATACACAAAAAAGAAAAGATTTTGTTAATACATTGCTTTTCTGAACGTCACAGGAAGCAAGTACAACTTATGGGGAATCAAAAGGAGATCTCTTGCGATTGTCTTGTTGCCCACTACCTTAAACAAAGAAATATTTATAGAAAGAAGCGAAGTGCGGGATTCTCTCCCAAAAATAAGACCTCCTCCTATAATGGCGTCGTGCTATTTCCCATCCAAATTCCACTCTCTTTTACTGCTTGCTCTTTCGGCTCTGCTCCTCTCCTACTTGGTTCTCACAGTGCCCAGATCGAAGAAAGTAGCCATGTCTGAATCGGCAGCACAAGAAGAAGCAAAATTGGTGACGGAGATTCATGGTGTTAAGATAGAGAAGAATCCTCCCCAGTCAAAACTCGATGAGCTTGGCGTCGCTAACTGGCCCAAGTACGCTTTATTTTTTCTTTTCTTGTTTTTCGAACTTGCGTTGATCTCCAGTGTTAAGTGCTGATGTTTCATCTGCGTGGAGATTTTTGGGCACTTCCTTGGTTTTATGTTATCGGTTCCTGCTCGGGCTTAATCGTCCTCCTGTTCTTGATTTCACTTTGTTCTGGTTTTCATTCACTTCGGAGAAATTTAGTTCGGTAGTTAATATGTAGTAATGTTGCGATGAAGAAGCTAACGTGAAGTTTTGCTCTGTTTCTTATGTCTCCTTTGCTCTTGGTTTTATAAATAAAACTCTTTCTTTCTTTGCCCTCAGCCTGAATCTTGCTGGAACCCTGTGACTAAGATGGTGGCAAGAAAGCAAGAAGCATGAACTATCATACTCTAGATTCTGTGTGAAAGAAGCATTTATCTCATTTATGCCATGATGTGATTTTACCCCATCAAAGATGGACTTAAATTATAGGGTTTTCAAACGTTTTCTAATTATGAACATGTCATATTACAGCATTATGAGTAACACTGTATTGCTTTCTCATCATTGGTTAAACAATCGAGTTCATGAGCAACCCATCTCCCCTTTACTGTATTTCTCAGTCCTGAGATTTTGTGGCTATCAGTCAAACTGAAAATTTGCCCTGCTCAATGCATAACCATTGGACTGTTGCCCGTGGCTCGTGTTTCATATATCTCTCCTCCCCGTAGAAGTTCAGCTCTAGTGGATAAAATAAATGAATGAAGTCGCACCACAGAACAAGACACCTCTTTTTGCCAGCCTCAGCATAGCTCAATACCCTTCTACTCAGTCATTATACTATGAAAAATTCAGGAAAATAAAAAAAAAATGACGGACTAGAAGTTCTAGTTAAATTAGTTCAGAATAGTAGTTAATGATCGTAATGATGACTCCTCATACATCCAGGGAGATTTCCTCTCTTTTTTCTCAGATACTAGTTTCAAGGAGTACTTGCAGATTTAAACCATCGTAATTGCAATATTCGGGATCTGCCCTATCTAGTAATTGCAAGGCCTTTTGCTACTAGTTTGAAGAGTGGGAAATTGAATAGAACTCTTTGGTACAAATGCCCCTCCTCAAAGATTCAAGTTTCATAAGACTAGGCTAACGATTTAGACTAACCTAGTTTAAGTTCTCCATCAGGTACCCTAGTGTTAGTAAATCATGGCTTAACCTGACCAGGGCTTGTGCTTAGTCAATTATATTAATACGCACTCATTATCAAAACTCAATGTATGGTACCTTATCCTTCATGCTTGGAATTCGTCGTGTTTCTTTTGGGAGGCCAACTGGACTTTACTATGTTTATTTGTCTCGATATTTGTGCATGTCCACAAGCAATGTCATATCACCTAGTGCGGTGATCGGACATGAAGAACAGGAATAATTACAGTTTGCCCTGATCCTTTGCCTATGAAAATTTAGCTTCAGCCAATTTAATAAGATAGCGGACTAAATGCCAGAAGTGCGACTGCATAGTGCAATATGAGAAACAATTATATTCAGAGGTGCTTGACTTAAAATAGTATGAAGAAGAAATTACTCGTCATCATGTCTTACTTATACATGGCATTAATGCTTGAGTCAGAAGTGATCGGCATGCTTCTTGCATACCTGTGCACCTTTCTTCCTCTCTCACCAGCTCGAGAAGCGGCTGGAAAGATCAATTGTTATCCTTGTTTTTGAGTTTTTGAAGATGAAAGTAGTGTTCTAGGAAACTAAAGAACCTCAGAATATGTTTTTCTGGTTCTTCAATCAATAGTTTCTAAACCTCAGTGACAATGAAAACTTAAGTGGTTTTTCAAAGCCAGACATTTCCAAATCAAGGCTCCTTAAGTGAATTAGCAAGACCCGAATTTGCATGTCTGTCCACATGCAGCATTCATCCAGTTAATTTGATTCTGCTCTCTTGTGCAAGATCTGCCAATACTGGTTTGATTATAAGAGGGGCAATACATTAGCAAGATGTGAAAGATCTTGTGCTGACATATGAAAGATGTGTCGGCAGTTCTAAAACTGTGTTTTAGATATTGTTTCTGTGGTTTGTATTGTCATGACATCTTATGAAGAGGTCCTTGTATAATGCCGAAGAAAAGGAGTATTTAGATGGCAGGGAGTTAAGAATCTCGCTAACATATTGATGCGTGATTATATCGGTAGCTTACATGATGATGTAATATGACCAGGTGGGGATGCGGTCCGAGTAAGTTCCCATGGACATTTGCATCCACGGAGACAATGTACTTGCTGGAAGGGAAAGTGACAGTGTATGTCGACGGGCACGATGGTTCTTTTGAAATTGGAGGTGGGGATCTGGTTGTATTCCCCAAAGGTATGAAGCTCGTTTGGGATGTCATCGAAGGAGTGAACAAGCACTACAGTTTGGAAAAGAACTAGGGATTTGGAACCCTTTGTTGGTAACTCCATGTATCTGCAGATCAAATATTTGCCTTCTTAGTAGGCACTAGATTTCAACTGCCGTCAACTGAATTAGGAACATATCGGAAAGTGACCAATTAAAGATTTGTGTTATCATCTTGTTAAGCCAGGCAAGTTTACGCCTCTTCCTAAACAAGGTTCTTCTTGAGCTCACAGGAAGAAAACTCTTGTACCCTTCTGTTAACTATGTTGTTCCTTCGGTGAGATCGCTTAGATAATGCTGTGCGACATTTAAAAGATGGTCTCGTCGAATTCTGGTTCGGTATTGCATTCCAGAGAAGATTGTATGCAAGGTTCTGTGACAATTTGGTGATGAAAATTAAGCCGCATAAAGCCAACGCTAATTCGATCATCAAGTTCTTCTGTGAATAGTTAAACCCTTTCCTGGCAGGCCGGCATCAATACTTCCCATGTTGTATCAAAGTAATGAAATGTCAGATCCCTGGTAAGAGATCAGAGGACAATCTTCATGATAACTACCAAGGAGAAATAAACTGCTTGAGCAATAACACGGCCAGATTATTCCACCAGTTAAACCCCTTTAATTGCGATTGAAGCTTTATACAAGGAGCTGCTCAATTAACGGCGCTCAAAGATTGCTTTTCTTCACTAAATTCCTATTTCCTGTTAAAATTGAACTGAGCTATATGTTGTCTACAGTGGTATAATTACACCCAATTATGAATTCACGAAACAGCAATGAATTTTACAGACACGTTCTCTATCTGCATTGATAACCTCACAAGCTAACGGCCCTTGAGGAAACATCCGATTCAGCATCCTGCGTCTCGCCTTCGGCTGCATCCACATTTGCCTGCAGCAAGAATACGGGAATCAGAAACTATTAGGGTACTTCATAAATGTCCTATCCAAACAAATCCAGTAAAAGATAGAATGGACGAAAGAATCAGATTTGATAAAATCAAGCACCTTAAAGAGGAATTGTCGAGCACACTCAAGCTAGAACAATGCTCTTACGCTAAAATTTAGCCAAAAATTGCAACTACCTAAGGGTTTTTCTCATAAAATACCATGTATAAGATGCTTTAGAAGTCAATGCAGGGAAGGCATAGCACACAAGCACCAGTTCACAGAGTTGCAAAGGAAAATAACGTAGCAACAATTTCAATCAAATGTCAAAGGTAATTACAGGCCCAGACCACATCATTCTGCAGAATCTTACCGCTGAGCTTTGAAATTTTGTTTCGGCAAGGTAACGCTCCAATGCACTGTCTCCCCGAAGAATCTTTCCACCACATCCTGAGGCTTCAATTGAACCTACAGATTCCTCATCTACAACAACCGCATCTACTCTCTCAGTACCTGTCTTGATGTCTGGGATCTGAAACATATGAAAGGCCAGTGGCTAAGAAACAGCATAACTAGAACAGGTGCCCATGATTGCCAAGATAACTCTTTGTTATACCTCATACATTGCTTCTGTCAAAATGCTTTCGAGGATGGCCCTTAGACCTCTGGCGCCGGTGTTTTTTACCATAGCTTTCTTAGCAATCAATCTCAGCGCCATCTCTGTAAAATGTAGCTTGACCTGAAATTGGGTAAGAATGTAAGAGGACAAATGTCATTGAAATTACTCATATCGCTATATCGACTAGATTAAATCTCCAAGTTTCCTTTTTTTGCATTGTAAGAATGTGGATTGTGTGCACACAGATGCCAGTGTGCTTCACTGAGGGGAAGGGGGTTCAAATAAAGAAGGATGAGAGGAAGACTCACATTATTCATGCTGAACAATTTCTTGTACTGCTTGCCCAGAGCATTTCTTGGTTCTGTGAGCACCTGTAAACACAACCATTTAGAGGACGAAGCAACATGACCCATAGTTTATGTTGTTACTTCTGAAGCTGAACTAGATCACTGAAATACTTCAAATAAAGAGCAGACTCCAATTAGGATGCAAATATCATGGTCAATAAAAATGCTTAAATCTGCAGAAAATGCCATTCTTCTGCTCAAGTGACTCTCTAAAGTCGGGGAAAAAAAAAGCTGGTTAGCCTCAAAATGGGATCCATCAAAAAGTACTCCTGTGAATGGTTTCACCTAGAGAGCCAGTTCAATCTCCCAACATCAGTACAATTTGAAATGAAAAAAGTAATCGAGAACATTGAATATGAAGTCTATATAAATTTCATCAATTTAAATATGGACAATTGAAAAGCATAAAATTAATCAATTTGTAATCAAATAATTTCCTTTTAAAGTCACCCATCATTTAGATGTTATTAGGGTGAAATATAATCATTAGCACACAACTTTATTTATCTGACAGTAGTATTTTTTTCCCACTTTCCATCTTATTTGGTAGTTTTTCTTGTATTATTCACCTTCAAATATTTTATAAGGAAACTGACAAGCTAATATAACCTAATGCAACCCATTGATCAAATGGGACAGCTCTCACCAATTTTGTACAAGCCGATTTTCACATCTGCATACATCATTCATCCAGTGTTCTCCAGGCAAAGACACTCTAGTTACACAAATCTATGGTAACAAGCACCACGATTCATCCACAGAAACATTTTGAGTCTATGTCATATTAATGAGGTAATGCTGTCTAAAACTAAGCTATGGCAAGGTCTTCATCACATTATACATAATCTACTGAGCCATACTTCAATATAGCTAGGCTACGCAGATTTTACCCTATTACAATTTTGCACTAAAATATACAAACAGAATTAACATTTGAATTACTCAAACTTGTCGCGAAGTATCGTCGATGACGGCTATCGTTTCCTTTGAAATCAGCGAAAAGGTTAGCACAAAGGACTTGGAATAGGAAAAATCAAAACAAGACATCAAACCAAGTCCAAAGATTGAGAAAACAGCATTCTGTTCGAGATTATGAAAAAAATGGTTAAATACATTTCGCAAGTATCCAAAAGATTACCTGAACAAGTTGATCTTCCGTCAGAGCTGACAAACTGACTAAGATTGGAAAGCGTCCAATAAACTCTGGGATGAGACCATATGCAATAAGGTCAGAACTTTCCACCTGAAAAGACAACAGAAAAATCTCAAGAGAATATTATAAGTGGCTGAATTAGGAAGATCGTGAAAATTAATTCAAGAGATACAGTAGAGAGCAGCAATCTGTTTTCTACAAAGAAGAAAATGAAGCAGTGCTTTGCCATACAGATTCAAGTAAAGATGATGTCACTGCAGCATTTGTTACTCCACCAGTTCTCATGTTAGCACGAACAGGTGCTCCGAAACCAATGGAAGAATCTTGCCGCCTGTTAAAGTGTTACGTAGTTAAATACAGCCATCAACAAGATGGGGAGAAATTTAACTCACCAAAGGAATGAAGTCAAAAGTGATTACCTTTCTGAAATGGTTTTTTCTAAATCGACAAATGCACCACCACAGATGAAGAGGATATCTTTTGTGTCGATCTGAACATAATTCTTCATAACAATTAGAGAAAACACTAAAAACTTGATAAAAAGATACAACCACTCAAATCCTAGAGTTCTCTGATGTAGAATAAGATCAACAGGGAGCAGGTAAAGGGACTGCATTTGAATTTGTCTTTATCAAAATCATGAAATCTGGCAAAATGTGAAAATTATAAAGCGTACAACCCCTCAAATCCCAAAGTATCTGATGCAGAATGAGATGAAGAGAAGATCGAAACAGTTAAAATGACTGACAAAATCATATAAGGCTAACAAATTAAAGGAGGTAAAGAGACAATATTATATTGAAACCAGGCTAAGAAATAAGCAAGTCTTTCAGTTATATTTGCAAATGAGTTGGCTCTTGCATGATGCCTACTTTTGAAATCTGTACGCTAGGTGAAATAATATTGTGTTCACTCTGTCAAAAAAAATATGATATGAAGACACTTCTGGTGAAGTCAAATTCAACCACAGAAAACAAAGCCGCTTTCACAAATAGTGAACCTTATCAAGGGTCACAAAAGTAGCCATGCACGGATGTCCTACACAGTATATATGGTGACTGCAAGACATGAATTAGATTGAAAGCGCAACCAGGAGATGAAGCAAAAATAGATCACAACAGAAAGGGCATATTAACAGCAGAATACCTGTATGTTATCACCTCGGGGATGCTTCCTTGCACCCTTCTCAGGAACATTTACTATCTGGAGAGCAAAAACAGTTGTTAGAAACAGGAAGAGCTGGATAAGCTACCTTTGCCTTAAATAGCTTGGGCATGCAAAAATTGGAACCTGTATCTTGATCAAGTGCCTAATGTGATAAAATTTAAATCTCAGGCTACGAGGAGTGGAACAACTCCCTTTTTGGGGTATGCAGATCCTTCGTCAATTTAAATTTTTCAGTAATACTACATCATATAGAGTAGGATTCCACTAGCTGCTATAAGGATTTAATGATGTAAGAACTCATATATAACCACCAAGATGATTAACCAGGTATCCAGAGTTTTTATCTGTGTTCCTCAAATGCCAAGAGGATGTTCTGGCAGTGACATTTCTCCTCTCTATGTGCAAGTTTGACCACAGAAAAGTATGACAAGAAAGGTGATTAGTTATTATGTATATTAGCACTTATCATTTGCAACAAAAACACATCTTTGGTGCTGATACTTTTAGCGCATTCAAATACTTACCAGGGCCTCTTTGGGATGGTTGTATGTAGCTTTTTGCCTGTAAACTTTTCAATTTAACTGTGGCTTTTCACTTTTGTTTCAACTACTACCATATTTTGGGAGTTATGATCATCAAGATTCCTTAGTCTTTTGGCTTTTGTCCCAGGGAGGAAGAAGTTCTGCATCCAGCTTTAACAAAATGTTTTTATAGCAATCACTAAGTTGGATTGATACCCAAAAGTCCAAAGGATTTTGAGGAATTAATGGTTACAGCAATCTCTATCAGGATTACTCGCACCACATAATCACCCATCTAGATAATATGCAATTATTTCAAAAGCTGTAAAGGGGTAAGTTCATTGTCAGAAAAACACATGCAATTTGCAGACCTTGTTTAATGTGTTCCAAGAAAGCATGAAGGGAAGGACAATGCTCCTTGGCAATGAACAACAAAATACAAGCCACTAATGTTCTACAAGAAAGCGTCATGTGACTTACTGTTCCTTCCAGCATCTTAAGCAAAGCTTGTTGAACCCCCTCACCAGAAACATCTCTGCTGATATTTAAACTCTCAGCCTGTAATCAGACTTCACAGTAAGGACGGATGGCTTCCAAAGCAGAACTAAATGGAATAGTCATGAAATATCCCAGAAACCTTCTTTGTTATCTTGTCAACTTCATCAATGTACACCATTCCTTGCTGAGCTGCTTGTACATTGAACTCAGCTACCTAAAAAATTGACAACATCGTTCATAATTTTACTAAAGGAAACTGACAGGTGCAAGACCATATAAATACGGATTTAACAGGAAAAACTGCTTGTTATGGAAGCTCTGACACAACTACTTCCATATACGACAACTTCATCTACCAACTGCCCACATATATATAGAACAATACTTGCTGTCGCAAATATCCACTGCTACATAACACAAATCCCTTGACCATAAATACCATCAGCACATTCATTAGATCCTTTTAAGTGTTTCAAACTATTATAGTGGAGCCAGTCATATCCAAGTTCGTTATTTGTAGCAGAAAGAAGAAAAAATGACATAAATTGATATCACATGAAGCTATGCCTACACTGAGGCAGTGAACAATGATCCATCAGATTGGTAGAACTGAAGAAGGTATTGACAGAAATGAAGTGGAATAAGTCACAGCAACTTAACTGCTAATCTTGAAGGAATAGAGTCATGAACTCACCGTGAGCAGCTTATACAGTATTGACTCCACATCTTCTCCAACATAACCAGCCTGCAAAAGTAATCCCATTTTGTGTCTGAGTCAAAAATATCAAGTCTGGACCTAGAGCAGCACAGAAAAGCAAGACCAATCTCAATTTCTCTAGTTGATATTATTACATGAAGCATGTCCAAACTTTACCTGTGTGAGGGTTGTTGCATCAGCAATAACAAAAGGCACATTCACAAAACGAGCAAGGGTTTTTGCCAATAATGTCTTCCCTATTCAGGAGGACGCAAGTCAGTGGTGCACAGTGAAAGAGGCTATGACAAACAACATAAAACGATACTGAGCAAGCACTCATCGCATTCCCAGACCAGAGGCGCATTATTTGACAGAAGCTATCATACCCGAGCCTGTAGGGCCCATCAAAAGGACATTGCTTTTCTCTAGCTCCACGTTATCATCATCATCTGATGATTCTGGAATTCCTGACTCTGCTCCTGACCTAGTAATAAAATCACTAGATCAATTTCAAGTCACTATAACAAAGGTAGTATGACAGAAACTGTAGCCAGAACTACTGCTCTCAACAGTTTAAACATGCAATTTTCACTAAGCTTATTGTCTGTAGATTTGGTCAAGCCACTATCAACAAATATTCGCCCAACAAGCTAACTAGTAGATGGCTTATGTAGTAATGTCACAGCAATCGATGTATTGCAGGATGAGCGTTTCTTAAAAAGCTACCGCGCCAACCCATAAACCCAGCCTAACAGAAGTAATTGAGATTCAAATTTTGCTATAAAATTGCTCAAAGGAAACAGATGCCACCAGCACTAGAAAGGACTTAAATATGTCTGAAGGAAAGAGGCCAAGAATAGCTAACCCTTTTTGGGAGGCATGGTATACTCTTTTATAGTGGTTATAAACAGCCACCGAGAGTACCTGCAGCATAGGAACAGACCATCTGCATTAGCTTCTGACAGGATACAAGGTTCACAATACAAGTCTTGAGAGTCTATTAGTGAGAAGACCTTAAACAATATCTTCTACCTGCAAATCACACCTCATTGTATTTGGAAACATACATGTAAACTGAATTACTCTTTTGCTTGATCCAGTTGATGATTTGCTTATTGAAAAAAATTACAGAGGAAAACCGCTTTGAATCCATCTATGCAGAAATCTCGAGGGGAAATTAATTCAATAAGACATCCTATTAGTAAAGGCCGAAACCCAGCTACTTAGTTTGCCCAACGATTAATTGCGATTAGCTTAACCAATACAATCATGATCCTTAATAATGTCCTCAGTAATGATTACTAGCTCGCATCAAACTGGCAAGGAACAGCTGCTAATCTTTTTGGAGAACTAGGAGCAAATGAATGACATATACTGTATCAATAATCCACATGAAGAATCCATCTGAGGAGTTTAATAACACATTCATGTAGCATTGGTGAGAGGGAGGGAGAGTCATCAAGATACCTAGTTCTATTTGCAATTTGAAGGACTATCCCTCAAGTGGCTAGGGTCAATCAAGATATGCAGTGAATCTAAAACAGATGGAAGAGAATTAAATAAGAGAATTGGAATATAATGACCCACCGGATCAAAGACGTCAGATTTGCCTGAAACTAAAATCTCGTCCAAATGCATATCATGGAGAGCTAATCAAACAAGATGTAACGCAGTGTTGCATACATTGTCAAAGATCTCGAAACTCTAAACTAAATCAACCAGCAACTAATGAATGGCATTAACCAGATACTGAGATCATGATAACATATTAGAATAACAAACAAAACATTATAATGATCTTCAGCGTCAACAAAACACTTCTCACCTTTTTGGCTCTTTCTTGGCCAATAACAAACTTGTCGAGGCCCTTGCAAATCTCCTTTGGCGTGGGCAAATCCTTGCCCAAATTAGCTCCGCCCCATCCGTTCTTCTCCCTGCCATTTCCACCAGCAGCACCTCCGTTGCCACCACCAGAGCCACCTCCACCGGGGCCAGCGGCCCGGATCACATTGACGCCAGGCGCAAATGGTGGCCCTGGCGGAGAATGCACAGCCAATCCATTCCCAGCATGTGGGCCGGGAGGGGGCGGCCAATTCTCTGGCGGGTCCCCACTGTAGGACCTGAGAGTCTCCCAGAAGGAGAATCGCAGCTTATTATTCACAAAATCATTGTACCCAACACCGCCCCTATTGTCCTCATCGCAGCTAGCACCAGCACTTTTACTAGAATTCCGAGGACTGCCATTCTTTTTCCTATTTTCGACACCATTATTGGTCTTGTTAGTGCTCACCACCCTCCCAATCTCAACAAAGCTACCCTGCAGAGGGGCAATCCGGTACGGGTGGAAGTAGTAAGCAGTCTTACAACTGGGGCACAAATTGACGGCCTGATAACCACTCGATGCGGCCTCTGCGATGTCGCCGCCGTTGTTGCTATTGTTCTGGGCGAAATTCTGATCGAGATTAGGTGAGAAGTGACGATTGGAGAATAGGAGATCCATACTCTTGGAGCATCGGGGGCAATTGGCCTCGGCCCTGATCTTGCGGTGGCGGAGGTCGTCGGAGCCGCCGTGGTCCCACTTGTAGCGCTCCTGGACGCCGATGAGGGATTCCCGGCGGCGGTGGGAGGCGAGGTGAAGGTAGTTTAGGTGGGTGGAGATGGCGGAGACCTGCATGTAACGGTGGTGTTGCTGCGAGGAGGAAGAAGTAGAAGAAGACAAAGACGAAGAAGGACGGCTCAAGCATTTCGAACCCGCCAACCCTTTGAGCTTCCTCCATCTCCATATCGTCGGAGACATAATAAAGATTGGCGATAGCTTTTCTGGGTCGCTGTTGCAGAGAGAGATGGAGGGATGGAGAGAGAATTGGGATCTGAAGAGTGGTTTGGGATAATATACAAAACGAGAAGTTGGAGAGAATAGATAAAGTAATCAATTTTATATGGAATTCATCATGAACTGCAGATGAAACAAGCGACGAGAAAGCGTAGGCAAGAATTGCATGGACAAAGGATTGTTTTTTAAGAGAGAGAGAGAACGAAACTGAACCGGAAGAAGTGTGCTGGCTCTGTTCGTGAAGCTACGGTTTCGGAGCGGAGAGAAGAAAGTCGAGACCTGACCGAAACAACACTACACACGCGTCTCTCGATGCATCGCCATAGCCTCTCTCTCCTCTCCCACCCAATCCACAAATTTTGCCCAAAAGAAACAACGGTGTCCTCAATGCCTGTCGGGAGCATCTCTGTTTTCCATGTTTCCTCGGTTGGAGTCTTTGGACCGCATCGTCTGTTCATCCGCTTTGCCTTCCACCGATCTCATTTCGCCTGCTTATCAGCTCGACCCGGTCGGCTCTTTACCTGCGACTTCCATGCCCAAGACCCGGAACAATTCTTACGTCCACTTGATTAATCTCGACCACTAGATTGCGAGACGTGAAATACATATAGAAAGGTCCGGGATTAATATCATAAAAGACCTCAAGTGTGTAATGCTAACATTCAGAATTATCCTAAACGTGCCTATGATTGCCACGATTTAGCTTGATGATCAAAAATTGATTTGACATAGGGATGAGGAGCACGATACATTCGACTCTCATTTGTTATCCACCGAAGTTTCAACTTACATCATACATAGTTTAATGACTATGATATTATCTCATTTACCATAAACTTTGATTGCAAATGGCGTTCCACGTCATAAAACATTCCCTCCCTCCTCAAATTAAATCTCAATATGACCGATCGATTGGACTGCTAACTGGTTACCAAATTGATAGGAGTATAAACGAGTCAAAACTATTCAAAAGATTCTCAAGTTTGACTATATATCACTTGAACACAACTTGATTCTTTTCAAGTTCCAATCGATTTTGAATAGCTTAAGCACTTGGCCAAACCAACTTAGAAATACTTGGCTCAAGTAGCTCATAAGGCAAGTGGATGACACAAAACACTGCCCGTGAAATTCTCACTTCTGCAACTCTTTACTTTTCTCAAATAGATGATAATATTTGTACATATCGTAATTACATTTATATATATAAACAGATTTACAAATTAGTTCTAATTATCGAATTGTGGACTCCCTAAAAGCAACTTTGACGTCAAAACATTGAATTTTAATAAGCAATGGATGCCATTTACCATACATCGGCCGTGCCCAATGGCTCTAGCCAATGGTGATAATAAAGTGCTACGGTCATCGAGATAAAGAGTAATCTCTTAAGACAGGCCATAGTAATAAAGTAGAGTAAGCAACATCAAAACCAACTATGAGTATTGAGGAAGCAATAAAGTACATTAACAGTCAAGAATGACAGGTGTAGATACTATTTTAATCCTTTAAAAATGGATCGAGAGAAGAGAGCTTTCGAATCCAGATTACGAAAGAAAAGATTAATGTGCACAAACAGAATCAACAAGAGAGGGAGAGGAGGATGAGTAAGCGCAAAGCGCAAACCCTGCCCCATGACTATAGACCGAACAAACCGATGAAGAGATAAGAGAGGGGAAGAAGCAGGAAAGAGAGGAAGCAATTTAAAAGAATCAAGGGAACCTGTTCATTCATGGTCATTTTCCCAAGCAAATTATTTCTGGTTGTTTCTATTTAGTGGTCAATCAAAAACCTGCTATTCTTTTTCATATAAAAATCTACATTGTCATTAGTGGCTTCATTTTATTAGTTTGAGAACTCAATAATCGAGTTTTGTTACCATATTAGTGCAAACCCATCCGTCAATTCAAAGTATAAGTACTGTTATTATCGATAAAGATTATTAACTGGTCGAAACGATATGATTCTTATCAGTGAGTAAATATGTAATACAAGTATTTTTCAAAAAGGGAGCTCAAGCACAAGTTCAAGTGTTATCCAAATTTACAACAAAAGAAAAATGACCCAATACTCAATCGAGTTCGAGGCCAATGAAAATTCAGTTGACTCTCCGGCACGGCTCTGGGTCGGAATTGGCTTGGCATGGTGCGGTCGAGCTCGAATGCTAAATTATGGCCGGTTCGAGTCAATCGACTCGACGAAACCGTTAGCCGCCGGTTCTTTTAGTTTGTCCTGTCTTGGGGAAAAAGAAAGAGACGGGGGCTTTACAGCAACCCGGCGTGAACATTGCTCCTGCATGCAGTGCGAGTACTGGCTTGCGCGGAGAAGCATGCTCTCCGTCACTAACCTAAACGAGTACGTCTTGACGGTCCTCGGTCGATCCACTCACATCAACCACCTCAAGCAGCTCCAAGCCTTTCTCATCACCCTCGGCCATGCCCGCACTCAGTTCTTGGTTTTCAAGCTCATCCGCTTCTGCACTCTCAATCTCGCCAACCTCGGCTACGCTCGCCGCATCTTCGACCACCTCCCATCGCCGAACATCTACCTCTGGACCGCCATGGTCACCGCATATGCCGCTCGCCCGGACCACGCCCCGGAAGCCTTCGCCTTGTACCACGACATGGTCCGCCGCGGACTTCCTCGGCCCAACCAGTTCATATATCCCCACGTCTTGAAATCATGCCCTGAGGTCTCGGAGTCTCTTGGCACGAAGCTGGTGCATACCCAGGTCTTGAAATCGGGGTTTGGGGGTTACCCAGTTGTGCAAACAGCTCTTGTGGACGCTTACGCGAGGTCTTCTTGTGACCTTGTGATTGCGCGACAGTTGTTTGATGAGATGTCTGAGAAAAGCGTTGTTTCGTGGACAGCTATGATTTCTGGTTATACGAGACTTGGGCAGATTGAAAATGCCTTGCTACTATTTGAGAGTATGCCGGAGAGAGATGTTCCGTCTTGGAATGCTCTTATTGCTGGCTGCACACAAAATGGTCTCTTTTCTGAGGCGATGTCCATCTTAAGGAGAATGATAGACTTTTCCTTAGAGACGCAATATAAACAGAATAGGCCTAATCATGTAACAATCGTGTGTGCACTCTCTGCATGTGGCCACACTGGCATGCTTCAATTTGGTAAAGGTATCCATGGCTATGTATACAGGATTGGCTTAGGTCCCGATTCATTTATCTCAAATTCTCTTGTGGACATGTATGGCAAATGTGGTAGCTTGAAGGAGGCCAGACAAATATTTGAAAGGACTGCTAAGAGGAGCTTGACATCGTGGAATTCCATGATTAATTGTCTTGCCCTCCACGGCCAAACTGAGAGCGCAATTTGCGTATATGAGGAGATGATGCAGTCTGGAGATGACATAATCCCAGATGAGGTTACTTTTATTGGCTTATTGAATGCTTGTACTCATGGAGGTTTGGTTGAAAGAGGACATGCTTATTTCAAAATGATGACCAGGAATTATGGTATTGAACCTAGGATCGAGCACTATGGATGCTTAATTGATCTCCTTGGCCGAGCTGGTAGGTTTGATGAAGCTTTACAAGTTGTCGGGGAAATGAAGATGCACCCTGATGAGGTTGTGTGGGGTTCTTTGCTTAATGGATGCAAAATACATGGACGCACAGATTTGGCAGAATTTGCATTGAAAAAGCTTGTTCAATTAGACCCAAATAATGGTGGTTATGGTGCAATGTTGGCGAATTTATATGTAGAGCTTGGGAAGTGGGACGAGGTCCGCCGGGTAAGAAAGATGCTAAAGGAGCAGGATGCATATAAGACTCCTGGTTGCAGTTGGGTTGAGGTCAACAGCCAGCTCCATCAGTTTTATTCTGTTGACTTGTCACATCCTCAGACGGTGGATATACACAATGTCCTGGAGAGTCTGTTTTCTGTGGGGTATATAAGCATAAGTTGAATTCTTTTTATCTGACACCTAGTCTTAGGCAAATTTATGGTAGTATTTGTTGCTAAAACCTAAAATCAGCATGCACTTTTTCATATCTATTTGTTCGGCCTTTTGGGTTCTCTAGGCAGTCTTACCTGTATCTCTTTGCTAATTGCATTCTACTCACTGCATATCTAACTTGATTGATTTGAATGCAGTGATGAGCCAAGGTGCTAATCTCCTATATCTGTTGTTTTTAACTAAAGGAGCAAGTACAAGATCCAAGGAACGGTGAAGTAGCTGTCTTGAGAGTGAACAAAGTTTCAACTGGACTTTGTTTCTGTCGCTTTTAGAGTGACACAGCTCTGGATATGCAGATGCAGCTGGGGTTGAGAGCTAATAAAACCTCAATTGACTGATTGTTTCTGGGAGAAAAGGAGGGGCAATAGCAAACTATGGTTTCCTTGGGTGCTAAGGTATGTTCTTTCAGTGTAGATGTTACATGTGTTGTTTAAACTTTTAAGCCAAGAAATACTTAAGTCAGCCATCGGAAGAAATTATGGCATCAATGATTGCCAAGTATTTGTTAATTTTCTCCATTGTCAACTTGCAGTAAAAAATCTCAAGTCATCAAAGGAAGTCGTATCAAGAGAAAGAATGAAGCCTAGTGGCTTTCTTGGCTAGAATTGGAACCATGTGTTATAGGTTGATCCAACTTCAGCCCAGTAACTTTCGTTTCAACATCTCATTGAGAAATTTCTTATGCTACCCAGTGAACTTGGTTGTTCAGCAGCCCCAATTTCACCTCCTTAGTGGTGACATAAGTTTTTGATGGCGGTTAAGGTAAGTTTACATGAACATGGTTGTTGACTAAGTTATGTATCCAAGTATTATATTTCTGAACTAGAAATATGGTGTTTACATGAACATGGTTGTTGGACTAGAACGTTGTCTTTCTTGGCTTATTTTTGTCCACTGGTTACATGCAGATTGGTGATACCTTGGGTGCTAATTTGTTTCTATAACTTAAAATGTTCTGATCTGGCGTCGTAGTTATTGTCTGTTTCTGGTGCCTGCAGGCGATTGTCATAGCAGGAGCTTCATAGTTGTCAACTAGCCTCGAGGATGTTGACAAAGAGGCTTTTATGGTGAAACAAGTAGCTTTCCATATCCATTTGCGAGACACTGAATAATGAAGTTTTTCATTTCCAAGAGTGGCTTTAAGACGACTATGGAAATTTACTCTTGAGATGATAGGTTCATGTAAAACAAGGAGGTTCCCTAGATGTAGAATGATTACCCCTAAGCAGCGACAGGACGTGGCGTATGTCGTGGCCTCTTTTCAGCACGACATTTCTTCTTGGTGTAGAAAAGCATTTCTTCCTCTACTTTAGCATTTCCTCCGAAGCCTAGGCGTGGATCACTCTTTCCAAAGCCTCAAGTAAAGTAAAGAGAGTAAAGAGATCCATACTAGCTCTTTCCTTTTTCACTTGGGGATTGGAAAGAAGGGATGAGACTTGAATTAATGAATAAGTTTTGGTTGTGCCCCATATGACGTGGATAGGTAACGAATTTCATAGCATCATCCTACTTAATCTAATCTCCCGATAATCTGATCATGCGCATAGTCCCGTTATGTTGATCCAAATCAATCACGTATCAAATAAGATAATTTATGATTGATTGGACTCTAGAAAATCGTAAGTTAAACTAAAATTGGACAATTTGCAAGCAAGCAACACGCTTGTCATATGCCTTCAGGAAACTTCCGATAAGGAGAAGAAAGTACAGGCATAAAACTCTTTATTACTGCTGTCCATGGCGTTCGTGGTAGCTCAGCAAGCGAGATTTCCCACGAACATATATGCGTACATATGCACGTTCCCCATTCACACGTCCCGGTTCACAACAAAAACTTGTTCATTCTCTCAGAGTTCTTGCTTGGCGTCACTCTTGATCTTCGGTGGCTCTGCTCCAGCTTCTCCTTCAATGCCGACCACCCTCGGACCCTTGATCTTCTCGGGCGCCAACTTGGCCATCGTCACCGTCAACACGCCGTCCTCGAGCTTCGCCCTCACCGAGTCCATGTCCACGTTCTCTGGCAGCCTGAACTGCCTCCAGAACCTGCCGTACGACCTCTCCACCCGGTGCCAGTGATCGCCTTCTCTTTCTTCTTCCTCTCTCTTCCTCTCTCCGCTCACTCGGAGCACCCGGTTCTCCTCCACCTCAATCTTGATCTCCTCCCTCTTCAGCCCAGGCACGTCCATCCTTATCACGTGGCCCTCCGGCGTCTCCTTCCAGTCCACCCTCGCAGGTGCCGGAGCCTCAGCAGCGTCCCTCAGGAGGTGGTCCACTCCGAACGGTACCTGCTCCAGGACACGGAACGGGTCCGCCCAGAAGGGATCGCTCAGCAAGCTGCCAATGAGTCCCGGCCGGGCGGGGGCTTCCATGAAGGGCAACAGCGAGCCTTTTGAGCTCCACACGACGGCGCAGAGCAGAGACAGTACCAGAAGCAACTGCGGCGTGCGGTTTGCCATATCTACGCTTGTGCGAGGTTCAGCTCAGTCGAGTCGAATGCGTGATCTCTTTCAGGTGTGGCTTCAGATGAGCTTACTCGGCGAAGCGAACGGAGTGAAATGTGTGTTTAAATAGATGATGATGATGATAGCGAAGACATGGCGGGATGGTTCTTGAAGGTTCGCTTGAGCGCTCGATGGGTGACGAATGTTCGTGAGAGAGAGAGAGAGAGAGAGAGAGAGTAAAGGGTGACGATGAGCGCTCATTGATTAAGATGGGAGAAACGATGTCTAACTTTTCATCGAATGTTGCATACGAATTACCTTATTGTAAATCAAGATCAATCCATCGAAGTTTTCTACGAGTATTTTGCATTTTTGCATCAGTTTGATACATTAGAGCATTACTCAAACATTCAAACTTGAGAGGATGCAGGTGTCTTCCAGTTGCTTCCTCACCTTCCACGTCAGCCTCTCTCTCTCTCTCTCTCTCCCTCTCTCTCTTCCAGTTGCTTCCTCACTTTCCACTTCAGCCTCTCTCTCTCGCTCTCCAGAGTCTTCAAAAGTACGATGATAACGGGGGGATGGGAATCACAGCAGAAAGAGACGAGAGTGATGGTTACGCGAGCGGCGCGCATTTGGCCCATAGTCATATGGCCCGATGATTAGATTCAGTTTTCAAAAAGGAATGGGCTGGCCCATGAGGGCCCATTCTCTGGTACGGGCCCATTCCTGATCTGGCCAGGGCCTGTTGTGGCCCATTCGTGTCGGGTCATGACATGCCCGAATCGACACGGCCAGTTGGCCCGTACTCCTACCGCCTCTCCATTGCCTCCAAGGGGAGCAGACCCTCATCGGCGTCTAGGCTTAGACACTCCTTCCTCACGGGGCCACCGGGTAAGGGCAAATAAATGCTCGCCAGTTGTCACGGTCCGACATTTTCCAATTTCACAAAGGCATGGAAATGAGCTTTAGAGTATCAAGGGAAACATTAGACATGCGATATGAACGATACGGTTGGAAAATCGTGGGAAGCGGTGTAAGAGAGCATGTGTCAAAAATCAACTGATGAAAGGAATATGATACAGAAAATACCCTTACCACGAGTTTGCTATCCATGCATAAATTGCTTGATGGTTAATGCATTTCTCTTGATCGTGTACAAAACAAGGCGGTATTGATTGTTATGTTGAATTGAGACACTTATCTTGCCAACAATGGGGAAGATGTCCAAGAGATGAGACGCATAAAATGTTTGGTCATGAGGAGGCGTTTTAAGATACCAATTTATATGAGTAAATCTTATAAAGGAAGGTAGGCACGGTGAATTGGCATACTGAATACCACATAGTCCCGTAATCGAGGGTAATTGGCATGACCGTGAGACTGTGGTTAGGGACGAGCATCAATCGAACTCTTACTTTTAAGGCTAAAACCCCTCATGAACCTGGGAATCAGTGTCTCAATGTTCCTCAATCCAAAAATGCTTCACACGCATTTAATCTCTTCATGGTGTTGAACCTAGTTCGACCATGCATATATCATCAATGTGATAAGAGTCCTCGTCAAGAGTTCAATGTGTTCTCCAATAACATGAAAAGAATAAAATAACAGAATTGACCTATAAATGTCCTCATTTTCTCCAATTTATCCATGAAAAATCATCACTCATCAACTCTGATACTTTTAGTAAACATGTCTTGTGCTATCAATGGTCCAAATTTATCCATTTTCAGGATAAAGGTGTCCCGAGTCCGGTAATGCAAGTTCATTGATTGCAATTGTGTATAACGCATGATAGCTATGACCAAAAAGAACAATCTCACATTAATTGTATCTCGAATTATGCTAAAAACTCATTTTCGTGTTAAAGATGTCCCAAAAAATGGTAAAGGGATATTGTTTGTGGTAAATGTGTATAAACATGTCCAGGGAAAAAAACAGGACTTATTGCATACATAGAGAATTGGACCATAGTCTTCAACAGGATGAAACCCTATAATGACTTATCTAACATATTTTTTTCATAATGAAATAGTGTAGCACTAATGTTTTATCATAAGATTGATTTCTTTGGACAAAATAAAAGTTGGACTAATCCCCAATCTAAAACTGAAAACTGGACCGGCACCGTCTGAATTACCCGATTAATTTTTCAATTTCAATTTTTTTTAATCAAGAGAGCTTATCTACCCGGAAATCAATCGGCCCTAGCATGAATGCTTGTTAAAGAGCAAAGGCATAGTCTTTCAATTTTCCTCAATACAAATTTATACATTAGGCAGAGAACACACTATTAAACAAGAAAAGAAAAAAACCAAAACGAAGCCAGACGGTGAAAAAAACAGTTAAAATTTTCCGCGCCAACCGTCCACTCATTCCGGGAAAAGATCTTGTTCGGTGCGGTCATGGCAGGAAGAAGAAGAACGATCATCATCGTCTGATCCAATCCAACCTTCGCTATAATGGGCACTGCGGCGACGTCTCCTCTCGGGTCGCTAGGTCCTCCGTCGCCCGCGCTCCCCTCGTCGCGGAAGCCGCACCACCTCGGCGCCTCCTCCTCCTCCTCCTTCGCTCCTCGAGGCACTGCGAGAAGAAGCAGCGGAAGGCCAAGGCTCGTCGCCGTCCGTTGCAGCGACTCCGCTACCGTAGCCCCTGCGGCTGCGAGCCCGAGCGGCGGCGGCGGCGGCGGCATGCTGGAGGCAAGCGAGATAAAGGGCATGTGCCGAAAGTGGCAATGGCAGGGACAGTACTCCATCAGCTACTTCGTCTCCGATCCGGATCCCTCGGGTTCGCAACCCAGTTGGAAGCCTCCCCTGCTTCTCGTCCACGGCTTCGGTGCCTCCATTCCACACTGGCGCAGGTCTTTCTTTAATTCCCAATCCCGACTTTCTTTTAAAGATTTTGATTTTATCTGTACTTTAGGATGTGGACAATGGCAATTCCAAGTCGCGACTGATGGGTGAGCTTGTGTGCGTTTGTGTCTGTGCAATTCCCAATTTGGGGTCTCGGCGATTTTATTACTTTTCAGTAACCATAGTCCATTTGTTTTTCTTTCTTCTTATTTTTTGGAGAAGGTTTTGGGGGTGGACATTGGATGGCATGCTCTGCGATTGGGCTCAGATCATGTTGTTATCGACTGTCCCTTCAGTACTCTTGATCACTAAACGTTGACAGTTACAAGAATTCCTCTTTAGTTTAACATGCCGCTTCTTCAGCGATGGGTGCTTGTCTTGCTCTTTGTTTTCTTGAAGCATGGATGTGTGTGCAATCTTAGGCACTGAGAGTTCATTGTATGAGGAAGTAATCTGATTCTTATTTTTCCATATGTTCTCTAAATTTAAGCATCTTCCAGGAATATTAGTACGTTGGCCCAAAATTACACTGTCTATGCCATTGATCTTCTTGGATTTGGTGCTTCAGACAAGCCAGCTGGTTTTAGATATACAATGGAAACATGGGCTCAGGTACGAACGATGTTGTCTTGGCTTCAAATCTGATTGTGTTTCCTGTCTATCTCGTTCATGATCGAGCTTGTTTCCGACAGCTGATACTGGATTTCTTGGAAGATGTTGTTAAAAGGCCAACTGTTCTGGTTGGAAATTCTGTTGGAAGTCTTGCTTGTGTAATTGCTGCCTCAGGTATAATTTATTGTTTAGCAGTGTGAAATTGGCCTCCTCTGTTTGCAGAATCCACTGAACTTCATTAATAAAAGTAATTATCGAAGCAGTAATTGTTCATGGTTCTTGATGGTTATTTTGCTTGTTTGTCTGTCAGATTCTAGAAAGAACCTGGTCCGAGGGCTTGTCCTGTTGAACTGTGCTGGTGGCATGAACAACAAGGCCATTGTAGATGATTGGAGGATAAAACTACTCTTACCGCTGCTTTGGTTCATTGATTTTTTGTTGAAGCAACGAGCGATTGCTTCTGCAATTTTTGAGCGTGTTAAAGAGAAGTAATATATCTTTTTTATTGTAGAGATCTGTTTCTTCCAGACCTCCATGTAATGAGAAAATACACCGTCTCTTTTGGCCTATACAGGGATAACCTGAGGAATATTCTACTGTCTGTTTATGGAAATAAGGAATCCGTGGATGACGAATTGGTTCAGGTAAATGGAAATATTCTTATGATCAAGTCTTCTTTAGCTGTGTGGAGATACTTGTTCAAAATGCTTCTCTTCACACTGGACTGCAGATAATTAAGGAACCAGCAGATGACAATGGGGCTCTGGATGCTTTTGTCTCCATCGTGACAGGCCCTCCTGGACCAAATCCAGTGCAATTGATGCCCAGCATCTCATTGCCCGTTCTCGTATTGTGGGGAAACCAAGACCCCTTTACTCCGATTGATGGACCTGTTGGTAAATACTTCTCCACTTTGCCTTCTAAACTTTCTAACGTTAGCCTCATCCTTTTAGAAGGGGTAGGACACTGTCCTCATGATGACAGACCCGATTTAGTTCATGACAAATTACTCCCGTGGTTGGAGTCCCTTACTGCCTCATGAGTGGTTGCTTCAATGGCAATCTCCCTCCACTTTGCAGCAGATGGGCACATTTTTGCGCATAATAACTTCTTTCTATTCTCGATACTTTTCTTCTATGTGGAAATTCATGCAGAAAGAGCAATCCTTTTGGCTTCTTTGTATGTTCTCTATATTATCTTCCATGGTGACCTGTCCTGAAGGAAGGAGACTTATCATCTCTTTCTGGAAAAGAAATGGAAGTTTTCACTCGCTCTGGTGAGACTTGTAGATCATGACCGGTCAGCCTATGTCATACAATTAACTTTCCTGTGGATAGTTGTAAATGTAAAATGCGTTTCCATGTATATTCTCAAGTGTACATTTTCACTATAATTTTGGCAGAATGAATGGAAAATACTCACCTTGTGAAGATCAATCTCTCTTTTTCATACATGGCAATAGTGTCTACCACACAAGATTTTATTTAGTGTCTTTTTTAGCTTTGCTCTTAATCCTAAAAGAGTGGTTGCTTTCTTATCGTGGAAGCATATCAATTTGCATTGATGTGGGATCTTGGTTTTCTTTACTCAGGGATGATAATACACCCTAAGAATTCTGCAATATTTACCCTCTTTATTCCACATGCTATTTTGTGCTACACGTGATTGTTTGAAGAACGAAATCTTTTAGGGAAGTTGTGTTCTATCAATTGACTGGATGGGAGGTTGTGGATTTCTTTATGGATAGGGTAAGGGAAGTTGACACAAATCTCATGCGCATCAATTATTCGCTCCTATGAGCTCCTACAGGAAGTAAAGTTGTACTGGCTTATTCATGTCACCGCTAACATTGGTTTTATTGCAATGCCACTCGCTCCTCTCTGAACTCTCCTGAATGACGATCCATCAACACACATACAAACACTGTCCTAGAAACCCATATTGAACATATCCTGCTAGTGGCCTGCTTAGTTGTGGGTTTGAAGGCAAATTAGAAGACCATTGGCAGGGACCGGCGACGGATTGTAGATGATCTTCTCGTCTGGGATTACCTTCTTTATTTTGAACCTCATCACCAGATTGTGTATGAAAACGAGCAGCTCAAGTCTTGCATATTCCTTCCCCGGGCACATGCGAGGACCTCCTCCAAAGGGGACATAAGTGTATGGCGCAGGCCCATTCCCCTCGAATCTGGATGGATCGAAGTTCTCCGGATCGGGGAAGTACTTGGGGTTCTTGTGTGTTGAATATACGGTCCAAAATGTCTGCACGTCATGGTAGTGGTAAGTAAAACATCATTAGCGAATGGAGTATCTGTGGATTATATTATCTGGCAATGGACTGTGGAAATATGATTATATCAAAGTACACTCATCAAGCTATGAGAAAATATAAACTCGCTTTATGGCAGTATCAATTAACCCTTGTAAAGGATATTCTAATATCGTATTCATTTTGTATCCATACAACCAACTGAATTCAGGTAGAACTCGACTCTGATTGAGTTTACGGCCAAAAGATTTCAGAAAATTTGAGTTCGTCATGTCGCCTCTCTTATTCGGTTTGTCTTCCGAGGTCTTATGCAGCCGAAACTATCACATATGACCCAGTCTTTAGATTGGAACGTACTGAAGGCTATCGAAATGGACAGTTGGTAATCTCTTTCTAAGAACTACATTTTAAGAATCTAGATGAAGAAGATAATTACCTTCCATCCCTTTGGAATTGTGTAGCCAGCGAAAGTGAAATCAGTGATGGCCTCTCTGAATGCGCCTTGAGCAGGCGGACAAAGCCTCATGGACTCGCAGGCAACATTCCATGAATACTTCATTTTCTGGATGTCGTCCCAGTTCAATAGCACATCCGGACCCTTGGACTTTGCTATCTCCATTTGTTCTGTTCAAAGAAGCACATTCAAGTGGCTTGTCATGTACTAATTTTGTCTGTACGTAGAAACAAAGATTTTATCGTGTAACTAGCTCAACGTTGCAACAGTTAAAGAGTATGGCAAGAGCTGAGACGGGAAATCAAGAGTACATTCTGTAAAACAGAAGCGATGGGCAAACCTATTAAATAATGCTGCCGCAGTAGAAGGGACGTATTCCGGAATTCTTAGAACAGCCATGAACTTCTCTAAACTTACTTGACAGTTCTAACATCCTTTTGTGAAGTAGAAGACCTCATTCTTTTCTGCGCGATCGACTTAATAGTGTGCATTTTTGTAAGGTTTAACTAGTAGAGAGGAAATCTTGACACAAACATTAAAGTATTATGATAGAGAACATTGTATTAGCGAAGGTTTACTGCTTTATTTATAGAATTTTGGATAGTTGTCATCATATATACGGTGATTGTGAATATCTTTCCACTCTGGATGTCTAGTTAAAAGTTTCCCAGGACAATAGCAATCAGTACTCTCCTCGAATTGATCGAGAAAAGCAAATGGGAATTGATTTCGTTAGAAGTTATAGTACCTTCATACACTCGGTGGTAAACATCAGGGAATTGGGCAAGAAAGTTCACCACAACAGTGATTGAAGTACTGGTTGTGTCGTGACTCGCGATGAGCAATCCAATGATCTTGTTCGAGACCTCCATCTCATAGAACGCACTCCCATCATCATCCGCTTCAAGCAGCAGCCGCGACAACAAGTCCCTAGCATTAGTGTCTTTTCCTTCCGAGAGCTCCTTCTTACGTTGTCTAATGATCGCCAAGAGCTCTTCCCTTATTTGTTTCCCTCCCTTGACCGCCTCGCTAAACGCCGTGCCAGGGAGATTAATTGGCAACGAAGTGAGCCCAGGGGCAATTCGAGCAAACGGGTTGGCAAGTTTTGAAACGGTCTTCAGATCTTTGATGTTCATGAAAAGGCGACAAGCCAGAGCAAAAGTGTAGTTCTTGGCCGAAGGAAAGACCTGAACTACCTCTCGTGGCAACCATTCCATCTCCAAGTGATCCATGGCCATCGAGTCCATGATCGGTATGTAATGTTGGAGAGCTTCTGGCTTCAGGAACTCTGGCAAGAAGCTGCGCATTTTCTTGGGGTCGTCCTTGTTGAGCTTCTCTAGGGTCTCAGGGAAGACAAGGACTTTCTTCATGGAGCTGGGCCACCAGGTGGCGACGTACTTGTTCTGGCCCGAGAACAAGAACTTGTTGCCTGCAGCCCCGCAGAAAACTGCCAGGTTCTCGCCAAGCAACGAAGTTCGGAAGACCTCTGGCGAGTACTTGGCGGTTCTGTCGGCTATGAACTTCTCAGGGTGGCCGTTTTTTGCAGCACCAACAAACTCCAGAGACTCACCGATGACGGGCCATCCTTGTTTGCCCAGTGGGAGATTGAGGGGTGAAGGTTTCTTCCTGAAGACAAGGAAGAGAATGCAGAGGGAGATGTAGAAAATGGCTAAGTAAAGTAGAGATTGAGAAAAGAGGTCCATGTGCCTGTGCTTCTTAATGGGCTTAAAACTCAATAAGATGACTATGGTGTTGGAGGGATTAGTGAGAGGTTGGAGATGAGGAAGAAGTACCATGTTTAGTGGTATATATACGGAGAGGTTGATGGCACCAATATTTTGATCATAGGACGCCTCTAATTTCCCCTCCTTGAACGGAAGGGACTAGGGAAATTTCCTAATTTGACCGATCCATTGTTCAAAAAGCTCCTAGAATGAGACTACATTAGGTATACTAACTGACAAAACCATTATATCATGTGATTTGTTCATTATATCTCGAGTACTTCACTTGTTGATATACAGTTGTCTGGCGTAATACCGAGAGTTCTAGGAGTAATTCTGTAGACTCCTCACTGTTCTATCTTCCTATTTCTTCAGCGGTCGTTACCTTCTTATTTACTCATCTATTCTGCATGGTCTCGCTCTCTCCGGTCTCTCTCAATCTACTCTGATGTAGTAGATAGAGTTCGAGACGCACGCTTGACATAACATCGTTGGCAATGTTAAAGTTGATTAAAGGTTATAACATCAATCAAATAGGGTTTATCTCAACGGAGGCAGGTGAAAGTTGATAACATCAGTCAAATGGGACGAGCTAAGTCTTCCTTAAACATGAGTGGTGCGTGCGATTAAAGCGACCATCCTCTGTACTGTCTTGTCGTCGTTCCTTGACCCCATCCTAGAGTGTCCTCATCTCGCTCTTCTGGCCAGCGTCCATTTCAGTCAGCTTGAACCTTCCAACCCTACTCTCTCTCTCTCTCTCTCTCTCTCTCTCTCTCTCTCTCTCTCTCTCTCTAGATTATCATACACATGTTAGCAGCAAAATCCTAGAAGTAGCGTTAGATGAAGGTCAGTCATGCTTAGAAGCTTCTGATGTATGCTCCTCGAAGTCTTATAGAGTGATCGGATATGCTACGTAGGTCATCCTTGCGGACGACCATCACTGGAATCAGACACCAATTCATCTTGCCGATGCTATGGTCATATCTGAAGTCCAACCAAGGAGTCAATCTATCGAGAGCTTTCTAAACAGCTATTTACTATTTAAAAAGATCCGCTTTCTAAGATCACAACTTGGATGCAGTGTTTAGAACTAGTGCGCTCTACTTCTGTATACCCTCGTTCTCACAAATTATGCATGCATCTTTTGACATCCATTCGAGCACTAAATATATAAGTTCAGCGTAGCTATATGCTTCGAACCACCTCCCGATCGATGCTTCGTTCGTCATCAGAGTTCTCTCTCTTTCAGATGTTGCACACCAACATTGTAGTTGTTATCGTTTCGGATTTCTCAATGTGGTGGAGATGAGTTTAAATAAGCTTAACGCGCATGTTTACTTTGACTTAGTAATAGAAAACTATTGGAGCAGCAATCCTTGACGCGGTCCCAAGGACCAGTTCGTTCATTTTCAATCTGTTGCTAACTCTTGCGCCTTTCTTTTTTCCTATTTCTTTCATAAATCTTGGCAAAACCCTAGTTGACAACTCATGCCAAACGCTGTTTGAAGCCACTGATATTTATTACTTTGCACCTATTATCAAGGATCGACGGTCGCAGATAACTTGGACGAATTGTCCATATGGACTTAATCACGCGTGAAGGTTTAACTTTGTGGAGGTTCGGATCTGATTAAAGAACCGTTAACGCCGTTCCATTGCATTTGTATCCAAAACGAGGAGAAACGGTGGAGAGGAAACTCTATTAAAAATGTTACCGTAGTTACTCTTCCGTGGGAACTAACCATAGTAACACAGACGGTGAAAGAAAGTCATGGTACAGATACTTTAACATCAACTCCTAGAAGTCTTACAGAGTCATCGCATGTGCTACATTTTTTCAACCTAGCGGTGCCAATAAACGGTCAAATATGACAATATCTTCTAGGTTATCGTTTTTAACTATAAAATTTCTAATAACCTCGGTGGTCCTTTGACCAGATCCAACAGATTGCGTGCAAATCCGGATCAGACAATTTTAATCAATTCATGAGGCTGGTGAGACTTTTCATGGTTTTCCATTTAATTGGGTCTCTGTGCTTCTTGTTCCTCTATGATAGGACAAACTGCACATTTTGTCGAATGATTGCTGCAAACTTACGTTAAGCACGCTCTCGCGTCTCCTGAAACATTTGACCAATGCCTATTGGGACGTGCATCCACTCATTTTTATCTTTCTAGAATGTCATGGAGGAAGAAGGCTAGCAAGATGATCAAAATTTTTGAGCGGCATATCGTTGTGGCAATCTCTCCATCCCGGTGATAGTTGAACCACACTATCTTCGTTTCTTCAAGAGCCATCTCCCCATTTCACAATTACAATCTTAATTGACCATATTTTATTTTGATGATACATAATAGATTTAAAGCAGTTAATTTTTTTTACCATTGGTTTAATCAAATGGTTCTGAAGGGGGAGAAGAACATTAGAAGTGCCAAAAGTTATGTACGGCGCTCAATTTAGTCCCAAAAGTTTCAAAACGCTCATTTCAGTTCCACTTTTTCAAAAAATCGGAAATTTCAGTGCCAACTCCGATATACTTGCTGGAAATTTGACGTGGCCTATTGTTTATTAATTTCTAAGTCCAATGTAGCTCGCCGGAGGCCCAGTCAACATATAAATACTAAAACGAAATGGTGTAGTCAATATTCCAAAAAATAAGAACCCTAAATCAAAAAACCAAAAAAGATAAGAAAAAAGAAAAAAAAATACAGGCCCTCCCCCCATGGTCGCCCAGATCTGTAACCCTTCCTCCTCCCCCTACTTCTTCTATTCTCCTCCTTCCTTCGTCATCGCCACCGCAGCCAAGGAAAGGAAAACCCTAAATCCTACCCCCATCACCAATGGCCCGCCATGGATCCCCAATCCACCCAGCTCCAGCAAGCGCAGCTCACGATGGCCCTCGGCCCCAACCCCTCCCACTTCGAAACCCTAATATCCCACCTCATGTCGTCAGCCAAAGAGCTCCGCTCCCAGGCCGAGTCCCTCTTCAACCTTGCCAAGCAGACCGACCCCAACTCCCTCGTCCTCAAGCTCGCCCACCTCCTCCACGGCTGCCCCCACCTTGAGCTCCGCGCCATGTCCGCCATCCTCCTCCGCAAGCTCTTCACCCGCAACGACTCCTACATCTACCCCCTCCCAGATGTGGGCGAGGGTCGCGACCCTCTCCCGGTGCTGGCGAGAGCCGCCAGCCCTCGCCTCGGAGCCGGCAACCCCACCGGTAACGGCCGCCGCCCCACCGGCGATGGGGGCAACGGCCACAGGTGGGAGGACTCCAAACCTCCCCTGTATTTTCTTTATTTTTTAATTTTAAGGCAATTAAAATTTAAGTTCAAACCCTAATTTGATCAATTTTCTACGTGGATTCTAATTTTGGCCAAACAATTACCACGTCAGATAATGCCAATAATTATAAAAGCCACGTCAATTTTTGACCGGAATTCTCGCCGTTGACACTTAAAAGATCGTGTTTTTCCGAAATTGGCACTGAAGTGAGCGTTTTGAAACTTTTGGCACTAAAGTGAGCGCCGTACACAACTTTTGGCACTTCTGCTATTCTTCTCCCGTTCTGAAGGTGTTAAAATATTTCATATCAATCGTCAATGAAACATATATGCTCTTTATATGTACATGATCTTCATTCACCGATTAACTTAAATTTTTTATTTCTGCCCCTTCCGCCTGTGTTATCCATCTCTATTAGTCAATTTCACTATATATATAATCTCCCCACATCTATTGACTTATATTTTGAGTTGGACTTTCTAACATAAGGATGTATTAGTGAATGATCCTAAAACCTCGATGAGTAAGGTTAGATAACCTAAGATCGGTTTATCATATTGAAATTTCGAGCAATGTGACATTTTGTAAGTGGATTTTTCAAATCCAGCGCCAATCCACCATATGGTATACTAGTTTTCTAAAATAATCCTTGTACATGGAAATATGCAAATGGTATGGTGTTTCGCCCTTATTGGACAAGACCAATATCCGATATGGTAAACAGACTATTTTAGTGATCACACAAGTTTGATAGGTTGGTTTGTTCCGCTAGCTACAAGACCAATATGGGAAAAAATAAAATATACTCCCTAATTCAAACAGATTATTATAAGGATTGGTGATAATCAAACATTTTCGGCTCTACAACCACTCAAATCTATATAAGTACGCTAACCTCACTTCTAATATTTCTCAAAATTACGTGCCCATCAAGAACAGCTTCACCACCGAGTGAACGATTTCCTCTTACAGGCATAGCATTACCTCCCAAGAAGAATGCATTCATTTAAGTCCTCTTTGTTTTAGTAAGACATAGGCTCCAATGCCCTTTAAAGAACGATAGGGAGAAAAAAAAGAGCGAGAGCAAAGAATGAATGGCCAGTATACACTAGGAATAAGCCATACAAGGGACAGTCGGCAGAAGTGTGAGAAAACCGCTTCCTGGAACGATCATAAGTTCAGCTAACAATGCATTGCCAACTGTCGAGAAATACATTGCATCTTTCATTTAGAAATACGAAAAGTCACTGATTGGTTATAATAACTACTCGCCCTGTTCTTCTTTTTAGCTGTAACGACAAGAAAGTATACACGTTGGTCCCGTATGGTATATTGTCCATATATTAAGTAATTCAAAACAGAAACTTGGATTACAAGCCCCGTCTGTTGGAATATATGAGTTCCTCCTATCCCCCAGTGCTGCAAATTGTTTTTCACTGATTTCTCTAGAATTTGTTTCAATTTGAATTTATCCATTAAAAAAGAACACAACGTTATAAACTTCATCACTCTCTCCACTCAGCACGCTATCGATCTATTCAGAGGGGAGCGAAACACGACTCAAGTTCGGCAGTCCATCAAAGTGGTAACAATACCTTGACCGTATAAAAAGCAGCACTCCTGAAGCATTGTGCATGGTTTTCATGGAGACGTTCCATAAATGTGCACTTCAGATTCATATCTTAGATTCTAAAATTAGATCTATACTAAAGGTGCAATGGAGTTTACCATGTCAAAACAAACAAAATTTTCCTCTATGGGTCAACTAAGGCAGTTCCAACATTAGCTAAAAATCACTAGAAACTACAAAGCTGGAGTTGCCAATCGAAATAATACATGACAAATGGTTTCATCTGTGCAACGGCAACACATGGCAGAAAGGGGAATCTAACCACAATCATCCTTGTATAAAAGAGTATGAACTGGGGCCCAGGGCGAAAATCGTACTTAAATGACCAAAGAGAACTGTGAGGCTCTGCAACCTTTGCCCGCTTGACGAGTCCATGAGGTTTTCTGCAATTCCTTCAAGATATTCTTAACCTTCTTTACTAGTTCAAATTTCCACTGATGTGTTAAGAGTTTCTAAGAACCTCCATGACGGGAATAGAGTACAGAACGATATAGAGCAGACACATGGAGGAAGCAAATGAGGACTATAATCAGATCGTCCAAGTAGCCAATAATGGGATTTATCGCTGAGGCAAACCACAAGATGGCATGTTAGTTTCCAAGACATTCTGAACCATATAAAGAAAGCTCATATGGATTGGAGCAAATTACCTTCTGGAATGAAGTCTACAGGGCTGAGTACGTAGATTGCACTTAGAACCATCTGTAAAAGTAGAACAAGATAAGAATTCACCTGCAGGTATAGCAGAAAAGCAAAGAGAATAATCCCATGAACATAATTAAGGCATGCCTGAAACTTTCCCCCAGCCAAGTCCTTATGCAAGCACATGTTTTAACCTAATGACCAGTCTGGTTTGAATTGCCCAATCACTATGATACTTATATGTTCTTGTTATACATCAGACGTAATTAATATCACAACTCTAGAGCACTGGATATAAGCGCCTTGAATCCCCACCACCGAGGAACGCAACCCCCCACAAGGAGGGGCACTTTTTCTTCTTTATTTCCTCTCTTTTTCTTCTTTTTTCCATTTCTCTTGGGTAAGCATCCCCTAGCCCTAGTTAGCTTTTCCCAGTTTCCCAACACCTCCTGTCCACATAGAAGAAGAATTGAAGATAGTTACACACAGGATAATCTATCTAGGCATAGTACTTAACCATCTAAAAACTGGATTTTCCTGATAACCACCCACTTTTCTCATGTTATTGGTTTTACGTAGTGCTACCACTAATTCTTTAATATAATCCCCTCTTCCCTCCCCCCTCCCTTTTCTTTTTCTCTTTCAATTTCAATGGAAGTCCGAGCCAATTTGCTCCTAAGCTTCCAACCACATATGAACAACGAGTCATACGTTTGAACATAAGAAGTACGTAATAAACAATTTTTTGACAAAATCAGCAATGTTATAACTTAATGAAATTTCGCAAAGGAGCCATCACTTGCGTCTCAAATATCTACAAAATATTACTTAATTTTTGGACTTTAATCAGACAAAGCAAGCTTGCCTCATGGATGTATAAACAATACATCCCTTAAAAAAACCAAAAGGAAAAAATTCTTCTGACTTCCAAAAATACACCAGGGAATAGTTTGGAGTCATGGGAACAATTTTAGTCTTGAGCCTTCAGCCTCTTCTTGCTGCTTTCCTCCACATACAGCAGAATTGGACTGTGGCTACTTGCCTATTTCTGGGTGATTAGCTTTTATATTGGGTTGCTAAAAGGGTGGTCACTCATGGTGCTAGATCTAACAGCTCTAGCAACAAGCACTTGATTTTTGAAGGGAAAGTGGAACAAATGGTCACTAAACTTTAGCCAAATGTGCAATGCGATCCCTAAACTTTCAATTTGTTTACATGACCCCTAAACTTTGTGCATATGACAATATGAAAAATATTCAATGCGGTCCCTGAAATTAAATTAATAAAATGACATCATTGAATATTTACATATAGTCTAGGGACTAGTATGAACATATGCCAAAAATTTAAAGATCACATTGAATAAATTGAAAGTTCAAAAACTATATTACACATGTTAAAGTTCAGGAATCACATTATACATTGGCCAAAAGTTGAGAGACCATTTGTGTCATTATTCATTTTTTTAACATGCTTCAACTTTGGCTTTTAGGGTTAAAAGTATGAAAATCATTAGTAATAATACTGTATAGTCTCAATGTCTCATCATACTTCCAAGTGCCAAGTATAAACTATTAACTCAAACACAGAGCTCGTCATAGAGTTTTCACTCTAATTGAAGATACTTGATCTGAAATACCAGAAAATGCTCACTATGCCTCATGACAAGCTCAAAACAGATTTCCAATCTAGTTCAAATATTACAACAAGTCCTGTCATATTTAATTGTGTATGTACAGAACCTATAGAATTCAGTTTAAGACTTCACAAACAGAGAGAGACATTTAAAACACACACACACACAAACACACAAGAGAGCAACAGCAAGCAAGGAATGCATGCTTTCCAGGTTAAAAAACTCAAGAATATTTTTCCAAGCATAAACGGACTATTGTTATGTGAAGCAAATTGCAGGACATTCAGAATATTGCAAATGAAATCAGATTCTTCACTTACTGAAATATAAACTCGTGCCCTGATTATAAAAGGAAGAGATCTTTCAGGATCCATCAATTCTCGTGCCAGCCTTCTCAAGAAGAAAGGAAGGTCTTGCATCCTCTGCGGGGAACAAAAAGAACATACTCCAATTTAAAATTGAGTTTTACCAAAAAGACTGAATGTCAATCAATCAAATGAAAGACCCGGGTTTAACTACGAAAGTCTGCAAGCAAAGAACAATTAAGACCACAAACTGGCAACAAATTTTTTTTATTGTGGACATCATGATATTAAAAGATAGATTACGTTAAACATAAGTGGAATGAAAAAGTAAACAGCCAAAAGGTTGAATAAATACACAAAGCACTCTCGATTCTCTTTAGCCTATCTGAATAAATCAAGAATAAATTTCATTACCCAAACAAAGATTAAAAGGATGATGCACCAGAAAGCACCTAAAGCAAAGCAGCATTGATTTGCTAACCCATGCCCATGATCATGCACCCGAATACCTGTGCTTTCTAACATCTAATTCAGTAAATATCGTTTGGTTTCTTACTTTTTCTGTGTCCTCCTCATGGCACATGCAAGTATGGCACTCTAACAGACTACCATTGGTCAAAGTGTTCCCGAGGCACAAAAGTATGTCATTCAGAAAATGACAGGGCCTTGTAGATACTAATACTGGATATTGAGTATGGAACAGGAATAACAATATGAGATAAGATGGTCTTCATTCTCCTTATAGTGATTGGTCCTTTGACAGAACAGATAAGATTAAACCATGCAGATAGCTAATGAAAAGATAATTGTGCCAAATTTAGGTCTAGAGAAGCACCAGTAACAAAATTGTGAGGAGTAATAATATGCATATGGGGCAGAAACCAACACACATCCTGATCAACCCTTGATTCCTTGAATTCAACACTAAACTTGAACCATGCATTAGAAGAGGAAAGTGAAATCAATCCTGACATCATTACAAAGGAAATGAGATGCCACAGGCATGTAGGCATTCGACATTCCATAATTTTCTGCACAAGAGGCCACTTCAGCAACGTACGTGGATGAACATTGTCTAGTTTCTCTCCTGCTAAAAAACTTCCGAGTTTCATTCATCATTCAGAACCTCATCTCAAAGTTCCTAATAGGGTGCAAACACTCCGTAATTGTTACACCGGAAGGGCTGAGGAAAAGATAAAGCCATTCTAACACCTAGAAATTAAGCGCCTGATCAAATGCAGATGTAGCACCAGAAATGCCCGTAGACAGATGTAATTACCTGGATCAGACCATCGCTCCTTCCGCCAAAAGAACGATTGTACGTTTCGACCTTGCGCAGAATCTCGGAAGCACTGGGGTCATGACGCAGCTGCAATGAAGCCCCGGCAGGGACCAATAGAGTAATGTTGCGGCGACACAAGGGGCACTTGCAGGGCTGAAGCGCCGAACTGTGGTGCCACACGAGCATGATGCAATCTCCTGATACCACCGAAAAGCAACGAACCAAACGTCATCCCAGTGAAAAGCGTTACGCTAACCACATCCATTCGCACGCGTAGAAAGCCACAATCCAAAATCAAAAGAGGCGAGGCCAGCAGGAGAGCTGGCGAATCAACGAAACCACAGAGTCAATCGGCAGAAGCTGAACTCAGCATGAAGAACCCAAATTCGCAAACTAAACCTCCGGGGCGAGCATCGGGATTGAACGAGCCGTCGGAACCATGAGCAATGAGAGAGAGAGAGAGAGAGACGAGGGGGGTGGAGAGGGCGAACCGCAAAACCAGTGGGAGCAATTGGCCTGACAAGGGACGCGGAAGACTCCATGGCAGATGGAGCAGAAGTCGTTCTCGGGAGGTCCCTCCATTTCACATCATCACAAGCCCCTTTGCCCTCGTCGCTCTCTGGTCAATCGGATCGCGTAGCCTTCTCCGGCTCGACGCCGGCCTGTGATCGCAATCGCTCGAACAGTGATCGCTTAATGAATGGACGCAACGGATGAGCCGATCGAAGCCACGGAAACAGCGAAAGTCGTGGGGGTTACGTCGGCTAAAAACCCTTGCCAATTAAGGCAAACGGAGAACCCACCGCGCGCGCGCGCGGCAGTTGTTGGCCGATGTTTCTCGTTTCCTTCGAATTAGATTAGCTCTCCAAGTGATGGACAAAGATTTGGGGGGGAAAATAACACAAAATGTTGGCTCAATATGTACCGTGTGATCTTCGAACTTTTAATATAAGACTCGGCCCCAACTAATTCCATACCGGCAGCTGCATTAAGATATGTCGGGGGTGCGCTCTTTAGAGTGACTAGGCTTAAAAGGGCACATTGACAATTAATCATATCTAAAGTGAAAGTCGCCAAAAAGTAATTGAATGCTTCCGAAACCAATGCACTTAAGCGAGAACCGGCCTATAAAGTCAGCCAGCCAGCTCGCCTTCACCCATGCCTAATGCAACGTTGTCCCTAAACTTTTAATTTATTTAAGGTTATCCCTTTTAATCTATTTAATGTGATCCATCAACTTTCGATAAAAGTGCTCAAATTAATTCTTAGATTATATGATAATATCTGATATTAACATTTAATTAATCGAGACTCGAAAATGATATTAAGTCTAAAATTAGAGAAACACATAAAAGATATATATATTCTCCCAAAACTTATCTTAGATTAGGCTGTTTATCTTGAAAATAATTTATAGTTATGCAATTAAGGAATTCTACTTTATTAAATGAGAGATCGAATTTTTAATCATATATATTTGAAATATAATTCTTGCTTGTCCTTTTTTTTGTCCGCAGAGGTTTATCTTACTTCATAACATGACTTCATTTCGCTTAAGGTAAACTAGAACTAACGCGCGCTCCGCGCGCCACGTGTTCGGTACATGAATTTGAGTAGTAGTTCTTAGTGAATAATTCTTTTTTTTATATCTAAAACGTAGTGCGTACCAAATGGGGCCTAAGTATCTTATCCCAGCTACCAAACAGACCCTATGTCTCTTATCCCAGTTACCAAACTGGGCCTCGGAAGGTCACGGCATTGGCCCAAGTCCTATTAACCATTTCTCGTTTGGGGCCCAAGCGTTAGACGTTGTTGGAGGTGTGAATTCTTAGTGGATTCCAGTGAGGCAATGCATTTTTGGGCTTTTCCCTAACCGAAGGGCCCGTTTCATTTATAACACTCGGGTCGGTTCAAGAAAAGCCCATCGCATGCGTTGGATCCGTGTGCTCTTCCACATCATGGAAATTCAACATCGTCTCCCCTTCTCCGCCATCCAATCTCACCCTTCGATTTTCAGTGACCGTGCACGTTTTCACTCAGTATCTATTGCGTCAATCGTATCAAGTCGATATAACTGTAATTGCGCAAATTCAGTCGAACTCTTCCGAAGCAAACAACTACAGGCAAGTTCGGCGATACAATTCGCACGACAAGACACGACGTTGCAAACTCAATGCTAAATCAGTACATATCGAAACACCATCCTAGATTATTTTATGAATTCTTCCAATAGAAAAAAATGATCGTTTCTCATTCATTTATTATGAAATTTTATGATACCATTGTCGATTCTTCCGAAAGCTTAAACGGGGCATGGACATAGTGTCTTTGGAGGATCAAACGGGACATTTTGTTCCGATACCATGTAAAACTCAAATCCAATCCAAAAACTTAAACTTATAGGTGGTGAGAGATTATACGAATATGAATGATATCTAGGATCCGTCGTCAAGTCACGTGGGACAATACTTCAACACTACATCTCACATGTAAGCAGGATTACGATCGGCGCATTGAACTTATCTTTGAACAAAGGCTTTTTTTTATAATATTGAAGTAATAAATATTCTATCACTTGTACTTAGCTTTTCCCAGCTCGGCCTCCCTTTCGCCATCTGGGAATCCATATTTAATCCCAGGACTTATCTCTAATCCCTCGGACGAATCGTACAAGACGAATTCGATGTCATCTTGACAATTTAACACCGTCATCCTCCCAAAAATGAACAGAACAGGAATAGGAGGAACCGAGAAGAGAAGGGGGGGAAGCGATCGAGTCGTATAATTCACTATGTCGGGAGGGGGGGACATCCCCCTGGTCACCGCCGTGAAGGTCGCTGTCCCGAAAAAGGAGTCAATTCCGGAAGAGGGCGGGCCTCGCTCACGGATTAATGACCGCGCACCACACTTCGTGATCCCCTCCATTACGCGTCTCCAATAAAGATTCGATCCATGAGTCCAACCCCGGCCGACAGCGACGTCCCCCCAGAGAGAATGCATCATCAAAACGGCCAGCGCTTGAAAACGACCGAATCAATTTGTCCACTCCCCCAAATTGACGCAGCCATTTCGCTGCCCACTGGATACTTTGCCCGGTCGGGATCTTCCTTTCCCCCCCAAAATTAATTGTAATTATCCGCGTTATTATCCGAATTCTCTCGCTCTGTAATGTAATCGATCTTGTCGTATCGCATTACGAATCGCTGAATTAGATGCTACGCGATATGGCTTTTGTTCTTAATTTGGCTGCGGGCAACGTCTCACCATGGAGCCTGGAATCTCTGCTATGATTACCTTCACGGGTGTTCCCCGGTTCTTAAAGTATCCTAGCTGCTCGAGTCCTTAAATTATACTTGCGAGTGGTTAGTGAGGTTCTTATAGCGTGATGGTGGAGAAAATGATTGGACGACAGCAACTTTCATTGGAATGGAATCTAATAATGCTAACGAAGCATCCCCAGCTAGCAAAGACCGGAAGAGGTCTTTGGCCCCCCACGAGGCGAAACACTTGTCTTCATCCTCCTTCCAAGGTGCTTATCAACTATGGCGTGCCCTAGTCTTGAGCCAGCAAATGACGCATCGAGAGTGGAAATCAATCCTTATCCGAGTTTTTTTTCCTTGTTGGGTTGGTGAAGAACAATGGATGTAGCGCTCTCTGATCATTAGGAGTGGTTTGCAGGATCACATCACATGCACATACTTCAATCCTTTTGAAGACAAAACTATCAACTGATCAGGACAAGCTGGAGTGCATGTCCCCCATAGTCTGCACTCGCTTATATAATTTTTAATTTGCGGTTGGTGGTAGAAGTAATCAGTCAGATTCCAGCAGACGGGATCCCAAGTTTTCCAAACCCGAGGTTTCCCCTTTTGTCAAAACACCAGCACCTTCACCACCCGATAGATTCCAGACCTTTGAAGGAATGACACAGCACACAGCACACAGAAATGACACAGCTCAAACGAAGAGACCATCAAATTTACACCATTTATACACGAGTATCATGAACAAGAACATAGTCTATTCACAGCCAACAAAACATTACCATCCCTTTACATAAATGATGACATGAACCTCAAATGCTCCCCCAATTCAGCAGGAAGGTATGTGCATTCCAATACCAAAAACCACCAAATCCCCAAAACTAGAACATTAAAACGTATGAAATAAATAAGGAAATTTGGAAAAGAAAAAATCCCCAGACACGATATATAGGAAATTAAATTATGACTTCAGACAAAGTGAATGACCATGAAGGGACTAATTTAGGAAGGAAGGGGCTCCCCACCCCCTTCTTTTTCCCTGCAGTTCTAGATGATGGTTGAGCGTGGGACTCATTTTCGACCTGCAGTTCAGTCAGAGTAGGCTTTTGACTTGGACCTGTAGAGGAGCTTCTTCTTCCTGGAGGATTGGTTATCAATGGTGACAACAATCTTGCCAGCCTCTCCGCATTTGAATGTCTCGCTGATTATTGTTTCATCAGCAGGGGCGACCTTCCTTGTCTTCTGCACAATCACAGTGTAGGCGCCTTCTGTGCCCGGCACGAACTCAGCTCCATATACAACGTCCCAACCGACGACACGAACTTCCCAAACAAGAAGACATTTCTGCACAAATAAGAAAATTCTCAGTCGATCGAATGGCGCGTGCAAAATCATTCCACAGAAATGTGGATGAATCTTAGGGATACCTCAGTGACTGGCATCTCGATGGTGTGCTTCGCGTATGGCTTGACAGTGACATCAGTGGCAGCATCAGCACTGGTGAACTCACGCTCGCCCTCCCTACTCAGCCCACCATACTGGACTGGGACTTGTTCTGGGGCTATGTATCTGCTCAATTGCAAATTGAAGAAACAAATCACACACGCAGCTAAACAAAAGAAAGGAAACTGAGTCGCAAATAGTAGCTCTCACAAGCCAACACACAGTCACATGGGGCCTGTTTATCCAATACGACACCACCAAGAAATCAAGAACAAGATCTCTAATTGAACTCTCGTGTGCCCCACACGCATATAGGTCCTTGACTTCAGGTTAAGCACCGTCCTTAATATCCTTGTTACAGGAAAGTCGTGTTCTTTAGATATTGCGGACTGGCCCCCAAAACGGTCACAAGGAATACAAGAGAGAACAACCGAGGCAACAAATAATCAAGCAAATTGGGTCACACGGAATCATCAGAGGTTTCCTTGGGGGCTAGCAAAAAAGATCAAAGAATTGAACCGGCAAAAATACGGTCAAACGGAAAGGAGCACAATAATTGAGTAGCTACTACAACTAGGGCCAAACGAAGAAGTACCATTTATGGAGCATGATGCAAAATTGGCAAAGCAAAGAATCCAAGGGAGCAATTAGTACTCACTTGAAAAGGACCTCAGCAGATCTAGAAACCACAAACTTGCTCTTGGTTCTCTGGGTCAGGAAGGGACTGATCATCCTGTTGAAGACCAGATACCACCATGGAACATTTATGAACACCTGCAAAGAAGACCAGAATCCAACAATAAGAACTCCACTTCCCAATCACAAAGAGGCAAACTTTTTTGCTTCCCTTCAAGGAAAGAAGGAACAAGAATTCCAATGATTAAAGAGATGATGTTTTCGGGTACCTGCTTGGCCACGAACTCAGGATAATTGTCTTGAAGCAAATGGAGGGCTTGGCTGGTCGCCTGCCTGAGCTCTCTCTTAGCAGGTCCAGGTGAATTCTTGAGATCGTTCACTTGGAAAATAGTGCAAATACCTGTGGGGCTAAAGTCGAGCTTCCTGATGCTCTTCTCCAGGAACTGAATCCTCCACTTCAAGAACTTCTTGCGCTTCTCTTCATCCGCGAAAGCGCTCTGGTACAGCTCCTTGTTCTGGAACTCCCCGTACACGTTGTAGCAGACCGGGTGGCCCTCGGTGTCGAACCCGTGCGTGAACACGACCTTTTCGAGCTCAATTCCAACATCTTCTTCGAGGAGAGCCTCGATCCCGAACTCCTTCCGCCAGCAGACTGTGTTCTTGATCATCACGAAGGCGTCCTTCACCTTGAAGTCCCTGGCCCTCAAGAACTTGAGCAGGATGACGTCGCTCCTTTCGTCCGCCAGGAGGGGAATTCCCCAGATGGACACTTCCTCGGGCGGAGGTGGCGGGGCGGAATCGCCTTCCTCCTTGGGCGGCTCGGCTGCCTCCGAAGCGGGCTCCGCTTCCTTGATCGGCTCCGGCGGGGCCCCAGCAGAGGAAGCGGTAACTTCCACGATCGTCTCCTTGTCGACCTCGACGGTCTTGGCTCCGTCCTCATCGACCTCCTCCCTCAATTTCTCCACCACCTCCTCAACGACCACCGCCATCTCTTGACCGGGAGGCGGAGCAGCAGCTGCTTCTTCTACCTTCTCCTCGACCGCAGACGGGGGCGGCGCCTCGGCCTTCGGAGGCTCTTCGGCACAAGCCGCCGGCTCCGGCTCCTTCGGCTTCTCTTCGGTCTTGGGCTCCTCGGCCTCCTTCTTCTCCTCCGCGGCCGGCTTCTCTTCGGTCTTGGGCTCTTCCGCCTCCTTCTTCTCCTCCGCTGCCGGCTTCTCCTCTTCCTTGGCTGGCGGAGGAGGAGGAGGAGCAGTGAACTCGTGCTTGCTGAGAGCTTCCCGGATCAGCTGCTTGAGCTCGTCGAGCGCCTTCTTGTGCGGCTCCGGGAGCTCGGAGTACACGTTGGTTTCCTCCTTGTAGGACACGGACTCGGTGATCTTCTCAGCCACCTTCTCCTCCTCGACCGCCTTGGCCTTCTCCTCCTGGGGGGCCTTCTCCTCCGCGGCGGGCTTCTCGGGAGCCTCCTCAGGCTCAGGCGCCGGGGGGAGCTCTTTCTCCCCACAGGGCTTCTCGGCAGGAGGCGCGTTGGAAGCGACCACGACCTCCTCGGCGGCGGTGGTAGGCTTCTGGGTCTCTTCAGCCATGGATGAAGGATGAAAGGGATACGAAGAACAAATAGAATATGACTCCTGTAGGAGCGTTTGGGCAATGGCAAGTTTAATGAAGAAAGTTGAGGTTTTTGAGATAGAGAGAGAGAGAGAGAGAGAGAGAGGAGGGTGTGAGAGTATGAGGTTGGAGGTATGGAGTTGGTGGTGTGTTTGTAGGAGTGGAGAGAGAGAGGAGGAGAAGGAGAAGAACAGACTGTCAGAGCGAGACTGCCAGCTAGTACGCCACTTTCGTTAGCTCGGGCCCCACTCCCCCCACGTCTCTTTAGAAAGAAAGAAAAGGAAAAAAAAACCGCTACCCGGCAGTAATCCTAATCCCCCGCCTTCTCTTCTTAGTTCTTCCTTCCTCGTTTCTTCTATCCTCCCAAAGCAGGCATAATAATCACGAGAGGCCCCCCTTCCCGTTCGTTCACCCCCATGTTTTCTCCGCCTTTTCTGTAGGGAATAATAGCATTGTCGTCCGTTTTCTTTCCACGTTACTTGAACCGGATTGATTGCGCTCAACAAAAAAAAAAAGAGGGGTTTAAAAAGAACCTCCTTTCTTCCCATCAAACTTCAGACCCAATAAAAATTCAAAAGAATTAACGTAATTCTAGCCTTACTCTACACTTGATGAGCAAGGACCCGCTGTTGTAAAGTTAAGGTCACGCGTAACCTTATTGATAGCGTGTCGTTTCTCGAGATCTTTCGAGAGATAAATCGCATTCGTTATTCTTTTGAGACTTTCAAATAGAGAAGTCTTAAATAAGGTCGGGAATAGCTTATGAGTTGCTACACGACATTACTCGGACGTGCATTGGAGGGAGAGGTACACTATGTTATTTAAAAGTGCAACTTGGATGCGCATAGTTAGTTTATAGGGCCATGACACGCTGTAGATGATTGCTTCCGCAATCCCCATCGGCAAAAGCAATCGTATAATCTACTGGATGTTGCGCTCATTATTCCTTCCTAATCAAGTTTAGAATTTGATTAGGCATTGTTAGAGGGAGAGAGAGAGAAAGAGAGATAGAGAGAGAGTTAACGATAACAAAGCCTTGTGGGGTAGAGAGGAGCAATGGTATCAAGCTTGGGATAAAACTTTGAAGTACAAGTTAGTTCACTCAATCACATGCCATTTGCTCCAATCCTAAGTTCCTTAAGCTGTGGTATACATGACCAATTGAAATGGTACCTTCCCCAATTAGGTGCCTAAAATGAATGGATTGACAGTTTTGCAACGATAAGAATGCTACAAGCGCAGCAACTCCTTGATTTTTACAGTACTAAACTAAAGACCCGTTAAAAGTTTAAGTAAGAATCGTTGTTTAAAATGCTAACCCGTGTTTTTATTACATCATGACATAAAACCAATCTTTATCATCATGGCCTTAATCTATTCACCGAGGAGATGACTACTAATGTACGTTTTTTAAGAGCCCATTGATTAATGTTCCATCACTTATTCCCTATGTCACAATATCAACATGCCTAGATTTGAGTGATATTTGTTCGTGGTACAATCCTTATCCTCAATTTGAAATGGATAATTTGAATAATAAGCTAAGCAGGTAAGATACGTGGCATGGTTTAATTTCAATCGGGATAGCTAATTTAGTCGATATGCCTTAATTTAACCAAACTTATCATACGGGTTGATTTGGCATTAAACAATATGAACATAAGCTCAACCCATTCACTCATCACGTTCAAGTAGATCATCACGTAATGATACAAGCACAACTCGACAACGTATAGAATTTTAGAAACGCTCTTGCCACGTTCAAAGTTAAATTGATCCCGATCATATGAAAAAACCACCATCCATAATCAACCAGCCATAGCTCAAAGAGATTGACATGCCAAGTCAACTAATTTTCAACCAGCCACAGCTCAAAAACAGACGTACCAGAAATTTCACGCTACATTATGCCGATAAGTTTCTCGATTGTCCTAGACACTCAAAACTCACGTGATATACAAATATCAACAAACAAAATTCGCGTAAATTCATCCATCTATATATATATATTTACAATTCCGGACAATAACTTGAAAACATTGGCCAGGATATAAATTGTTAAGCGCCATCCCCGATGAATCACACAAGGAAAGATCATTGGGCATTGGCCAAGATAGAATGGAAGTCGAGGAAATTTCACGTGTCGCCCGCTTGTCACCCTTGACTTATGCGCACGACCCCTCCCGAGCCGTTTCCCATGCCCACAAAAACGCCAACCTCAGGATTATCAATGGAGGTCCAAATATTCCATTCATATCCAACCAAGAGAAGCAATTATTCCCACACCATTCACCTAAAAACCATTATTCCTCTCTCTCTTTCTCCCCAACTTTTCTTTTTTTAAATGCGTCTTCGTTCGTTCACATTAAGAATGTCTTCGGAAACACCCTGTCGCACGATCATTTCCTTGTGCGGATGAATTGGAAAACCACCCCCAAAATAAAAAAGAAAAGAAAAGAAATGATTTATTTTAAGAAACCAAAAGGAAAAAAAATAAAAATAAGAAGAAGAAGAAGAAGAAGGAGAAAAATGGATTTCACGATTTCCTCGACGTTATCGAGATAGAGGGGCGGCAAGCCAGCAAGCAAGCAGATAACTGTCGGGGCCGGGCGGCAGTTGGGCCCCACGTCACCGGTAGTGGGGCCCCCGGCGGAGGTCGGTCTTTCTTGCCCCGCAAAGCAACCCAAAGCTGTTGGCTGGTTTTTTCCTCGCTGTCTCTTTCTCCCCCAACTTTCAAAATAATAAAAATAAAAAACATTTTTTTAGTGGAGAAAGAAAATTAAAGTTTTTTTTTATAGGAAAAAGTTCGATTTTAGATTTTATTTTTTTTCCTCGCTGGATTTTCTCCTTTTTTTTATTATTATTTTGTCTTTCCTTGGTGGGATCTTTATTCGTTTCTTGGGTCCGATGAGAATCCAATAAGTAATCGGAAACAGCCTCCACTAAAAATCTTTTCAGTAGTAATCTTTCGGCGTGGCAATAAAAGTTTCCTCAACAAAAGGGAAGAAAAAGAAGAAGATAAAGGCGTCGTGGGATGGAAATCGCGGTCAAAAAGTTTGAACGCCCCGATTCGCGCCTGCCTACGACGTCGTTTCGAGCACAAGATTCTTAATTCGGCAGGGGCTAAGGATTGGGATCATTATCCGGCTGAGTCGGCTTAATCGTCTCGGGCCCCACCTATCCTCTCACGACGCCTAGAGTCTAAGCCATTATGTATGGAGCAGCGGCGTCTCGGCGACCGTGGCTGGCTCGCCGAAGTAATTCGATCGTATTGGCGGATGGACTCCGGATTAAGCACGTCGGATGACTCGATCGAGTCGTTCTAGCCTCACGTGAAGAGAATAATAACCTTGGATGGCTAAAGGATTGAGTACGCTTTCGTGGTGCAGTTGGTATTAATACAAGCAACGAATCCTCCTTCGTGATGCGCTAGAGAGTGTGTGCGGGGCTTCTCCTAGCTGGATAGACATTGGATGCGTCCTTATAAAGGCCAATCGAAAGGGACAGAAATGGTAACATAATGCAAAAATCTTTAGATACGCGATAAAGGCTTTCCATAGGATGGAGATATTATACCTCGGAAATATCTCAAACATTTGAATATGGCATTCAAACTTTATTTTATTCGAGCTCTAGGCTGGTGCAATCAATTTGACATTTGAAATGACCCATTTGATCTCCCCTTTCATGTTCAAATTACTCCGAGCGAGGATCATTCGGACATGTCAAATATTGAATTTAATCAATCGATGAAACTCATAGAGAGCTCCATAGATCTCCAAGTAGCTGATGGTATGGCACCCGCGCATCCAAATCACTAAAGACGGAAAAAAAAAAAAAAAAACCGAGCTGCGGCCTAGCAACGCTGCCGCCGCGGTGGTCGTGAACCAGAAACTACAGAGGCACGCAAAGGGTAATTTTCCAGCAGCCACACGATCGAACACGACGGTGTTGGGGGCATGCGTGTCCTCGACGCATCAAATCTAAGATTAGAAGAAGAAGGCGAGTAGCCGTTCCCCTGGCAAACCTCGTAAAAAACGTGATGGGGTCGGAATCTTTTGACGAGTATTGGGGTTGAGGGGGCAGGAAAAGGAGGGATCTGGCAGGTTTCACCGAGGGCAAAACCGTAAAAGCACGACGATCCTACCTAAGAAAGTGCGAAATTATGGCGTCATTATTGGGGCCTACGAGGGGGGGCCCGCCGAGGTTAGAAGAAGCCGCCAACAATTTTTTCCAAAACGCACGCAAATGGATTTTTGTCATCATTGAGGAATGGACTACACCCGCTATGCCCTACCACGTGTCCCTTCCCAACGGCACTATTATTCAAACGTCACCCGAATGCATTGATATCGGGAGATGGTATCCCAAGGTGTAAGCTCGTGCCTTTCCTTTCTTGTCCCCCTATTAAGGATGGGGTGCCTCCTTCGAGATGCTTGGATCGGGGGAAGAGAGATGTGTCCGATGAAGGAACTTGCAATGGATCGACGGTCTCGGCCCTGGCCGGGATAGCATGACGGGTGGGAGCACCAACAGTCATGGTCAATTGGGGATGTAGTCCTGAGACGCAATTTTGGATCGTTGTTCTGTGCCAATCGAGAACGTAACACTCCCCACGAAGGTTTTTCGAAAATAGCCAGGTTGCCGGCCATTCAAGTCCGCGTGAGAGTTTACGCTTCTGCCATGATATGTTGCTTGGTTGGAAAAAAAAAGGTATTACGGGTTGAAGTCTTTAAGGTTAGGTGCGGACTCCAATCAGGCCTAATTAGTCACTTTGACCCATCAACTTGATCTCCATTTTGATCCCACATTCTAGACCCCGAACGTCTTCCTATTATCCCCAATCCCCTTAGGGGTATCGGTATTAGTCTCTTGGCCGCGCACATATGTTGAGTAGTTGGTCGAAGATTATAGATTTGAACTTCAAGAATAGCCCCGAAACAATGTCAAAATTTCACTTGAACAAACTCGAATTTTACATGAGAAAGTTGAATATTAGGTAAAAAAAAAAACCCTTCACTCTCACATGTCTTAATGGATAGACACTATTAGCACATAGATATAGAGAAGTATATAAAGCCCAGCACATCAGTTTCAAAAGAGTCTCTCGACACTTTATTTGTGCCCAAAGGCTTTTTTGACGGCTCATGTTTTGTAATTGATTAACTAGAACTATAATACAGCGAGACAAAGCTCATGGTCAAGGCCAGACATGGAGGAGGCCAGAGAGGCAATCGTTTTGCATCTACTCGCAATGCGAAAGTCATGTGAATGTCCATCCAAAACAATGCACCTTGATCACAATTTGAAGAAGCATGCGAGATGCTCCTACAAAAACCCAATTGAACTTCCTCCATTGGGTCGTTATCTACATGTTCCTTCTACCATCTCGCTGTGACTCCCAAAGAGAGATTCGGATCACTTGTTGTGGTGTACGGACCACAGTAGATGACCTGATGATCCCAACCATCTGATCTTGATCGGACGGTTGGGATTTTATTTTTTAAAAAATCAAAAAAAAATTTCTTAACTTTTTTAAAAAAATTTCCAGCCATCTAATTCAGATCGGACAGCTGATAAGCCTACCACAGCACCCCTAATGTGGTCCGTACATACAGCAGGGGATCCACTTCCCCCAAAGAGATGCTTCTCGTTACGTACATGTAGTTAGCTGTAGGCCTATATATTGCAAAGAGGTGGAAGTGCACTAAACCTCGTGCGTGCATATGCAATCAAATTTTAAAAATTTTCGTTTATTGATATGATGAAAAACTTTAGATATGTAATTCAAGTAAAATATTTTTTTTGAGAGAGTAATCCTTTTAAGAGAGACAATAAACTGAATATGCAACTTGTTATCATTGCGGTGCATTTGCAATTTGAAGATAATTTTCTTTTCATCGACGGTTCTATGAAAATTCTAGTGGACTTAGAATTGAAAAAAAAAATTACGCCTTTATTAATAATTTGAATGGGTTGTCTTATAATGCGATTACAATTGGCATAATTTTATTGCCAAATAGCTCATCGTGCCATCCAATCGAGGCATATATATTATTGTATATAATAATGTTCTAAGGAGCCTTTATGATAATAGTGAATGTGCAGAATCTTTTTTTATTTACTTAAAGTTATCATATTTTATAATCCTTTTTAAAGTATCTTTAAAACTTTAGCAATGATGGCATGAAAAGAAGATACAAATCAAACTATTAGATTCACCTAAATATATGAAAATCGAGTAGTTAAAATACACATACTTCAACATAAAGACACATATAAAAGTCATAACTTGATAAAATATGTGCTAAAACTAGAAGATGGTTATTTTCAAGCTCACTTGTGCTTGGGTTATTTTTTGAGCACTAGCTTCCTAGTATGAACGAAGATAAATCTAGAACTGATGATTAACAAAATAAAAGGGTTTAATGCAGTCCACTTAACGTGATAAAGGGGTGTCGGAAGGAGTGGAAATGGCGTGAGCCTAAATTTAAACAAAAAGTTTCGAAATATCGCGAAAGAAGATATACATCGATATTAGTTTATTGCGGAACTTCCACGAGTTTAGTGTTGAGAAAGATCAAACGCTAGTGATTACCAATCAATCAACTGTCGAGCCCTATATATTTTTCAACACATCCGGCGGAGACAATGACTACAGAGCAGATGAAAAGAACGTCGTAGTCGGAGAACGCTTCGCCACTCGTGGCCGCTCCTTCCTCAGCTCATCGTGACGATCCCCCCTTTGGGGTTTCTAATGCTCTCGATTGTCAAACGGGATTTCTGGTCAGGGATCATGTGATTAAGATCACGTCGCTCTTAAGCAGCATGCGGACTTTTCTTTCTCTAGAAGCATTTGGATGAAAAGTCTAGCGGAGAAGAGGAAGGAGGTCGGGAATAAGAAACCGTGGACTGAGTCGCTGAGTTCGAGATTTGCCATTGATGTCCTCGATCATGACCTGCAACAGTCCCCTCCGCGCGTGATTTGAATTAAGGAAATATTGTTCGGTTACTTGTTTGAATGCCCAAAGGGTTTGAAAGGGTCATTGAGGATAAGAAGATTTGGTAGATATGATGTCATATGTTTGATGGTCGTATGCTATTACGTGGTTAAGCTTTGGCCCCTAGTGTTTGTAATTTCGTGGCCATGTTGCGTCGGGGATGGAGATGGCAATCTGTCTCGATACGGACGGGAAGGAATTAGAAGGGGAATCGCGAAAATCAATTAAATAAAGATCGGTTATCGATTAGTACATAACTACATGTGTTGGAGTCTCGAAGACAAGCTCATCGCGTTAGGGAAAAGTCAATGCAATCGAAGATACATCTAGACTTGTTTTCATATATAAAAACGAAGGAGCGAAAGCGAGATCAGCTCGAAATAGTCGACATGCTTCCGAATTTGAACCCACCCCCATAACTTTTAATCGTCGCAACACTTAATGAGTATTTGTAACACCCTCTATAACGAATGTAGGCATCGAAAACGGAGTCATGGGTGATCGAAAAAGAGTTCTCTATTATATCTCGACCGAATGAAATTTGCAACCACAGCAAAATTATTCGAAACCACGCATGGCAAATATGGACTTTGGCACGTTATGAGGAAGTTCCTCGTTGAAGCATACTCAATGATTGCTTTTGAAAATGCTCCTTTGTGAGAAGAGGACTCGTTCTAATCTTAAACCCCGAGAAGCCAGCGCAGCCAAGAAGTGGGAGAGACAAGAAATCCCTGTCCATACTCGACAACTTTCTTCATTCTCCAAGCGGCTTTCCTGGCCACGTGTCCCTCCAAATCGTAGCTTAATCCGGCGACGATTCAGCATCCGATTGGCTGGACAGGTGTCGCCATCGCGTGGAGAGCCGCCACGTCAAATCATGGAGATTAGGGTTTTGAAAAGTCTAATCCAGGCGAGGCCAAAACCGTGGGACGGAAGGGGCCAAGCACTAGCTTTCGAGAAGGAAGGAGGAGGGAGGGAGGGAGGGGGATGTCGTTAATGGAGGACTCGACAACGACCTTAATGATCGATCTCCGCTACGGACGTCGCCCGTCGGTGATTCCTCCTCCGCCGTACCCGCAAGTCACGGCATCCGGTCTTTCGAACGTTTTCTCGGGATTTTGTCGCGTTGCTCGTTGCAATCGCAGTTGCTTTTTGTTCGGATTATGATCCGTTTCAATTTCCTTTTCTCTTTTCTTCGATTTATGCCCATGTTCATGGAATAGTAGAAGCCGGCAGCAATGCCGGCGCAGCCATCTCTCTTTATTCCATAAATATAGAGGTAAAAAGAGCCACTAGAAAACCCATTATTCCGTTTTTTTTTTGTGACATTTACAAATTCCAAACATACTTATCGAGACAATTTCAGTTTTATTTTTTTTCTCGTAATAGAAAAAGACCTCAAACTTATATCTGTGTTGTACATTTACTCTTTGTCATTATTCATTTAGATGATTTTTCTAACCAAAGTGACGTCTTTATATATGTGTATATTTCATTTAACTCATGTGAGTGCCATCATCAACACCTTAAAGGTATTGACATGCTTGTACCTAAGTTTTTAACGGTGCTCATAGATGAAGCTTTGATAGAAAGTAAATTTGTCTCACAAAGACAAGTTTAGATATTTGGTGCTAAGAAGAAAATTAAAGTAAATGTACCGCAACAAGCAATAAGATAAATTGGATTGTAAAGATTAGATTTTAGGCATGAAAGTTACTTTGATAAAGTGGATTTGGGTTCGCACAATGACCGTTTTGGGCATGAAAATTAAGATAAAATGCATTGTAAAAATTAGATTTCGGGTATGAGATTTACTTTGGTAAAGTGGATTTGGGTTCCCACAATGACCCTTTTGGTATCTATGGCGGTACTTACCCTGTGGGATCCCACACCAAAGGCCCCAATAAAATGGGTTTGCCCCCCCAAAAAAAATCTAAAAAGAGACTCAAAGACTTCAAAGCAATAAGATGATTTAGGACAAACGTAAGAACTGAGGATTCTTTCTAAGCAACAAACAAAAAGAAGTTCAAGGGAAAATTGAAACTTGACTGAAGTCCCAAGGTTTTTTTTATTTTTATAGAACGGGCCCTTAATAAAAGTGCCGTACAAGTAATAATTTGCCCAAGGATTTAGTCTGGTAAAATTGCACTAACAAGCTTTTTGGTCTATCTAGGGGGGCGAGGGGGGGGGGGGAAGGGGCCCTGCAGGGGGGTCCCACGGTTCTGTCAAAGGCCCAAATAAACAAAAGGGCTTTCGCCCAAGAGAAAAGAAAGCTGACATCCCACAAAGAAATGGTGGGGCCCGAGCAAGGGACAGCTGGACCAATCAAGGGCAAGAGGTAAGGGATCTCTACCTAATTAGCAGTACAAATTAATCAGTTTGACAACAATCCGCTTTTAAGAACAAAACAAACAGCGAGGGGGATTCATGATGATGGATTGTCTGGATCTGTGCGCGGTTGAGGGCTTTGATTGAGAACCAACCCAACCGCAACCGCAACAGCAGCAGCACCAGCCGGAGGAGCTCGCAATGATTAAGGAAGGAGGATGGGATTGGACCGGTAATCCAGGATTTGGTCTGTCCCCCCCCGTGAACAGCTGTCTTCCACCAATTCAAACTTCAAAGATTCGAACCGAAGTTAATTTGGTCTTCTTTGCTTTGCGGGCCTTTTTGTCCGTATGAGTGTGTCCATGAGCTTCCGCCCCAGTCTCCCTACGCATCCAATGCTTATATCTCCCACGCTTCCCCTTTAATTATATCTGAACCAAAAGAAAGAACGGATGATTATATCACTAGTCCTTAAAAATATAGATCAATATATGTCATGGCCAATGAAACTTACTTTGATATGCAATTCTTTTCCTCAAACTTTTAATTTGTTCGATACGATTTCGTGGTCATTCAGCGTTACTACGTTAAATGTCTCGTATAGTTTAAGAATCACGTAATACATTTGATTTGAATATAGAAATAATATATATGCCTTTGTTGAGGAAAAAGGAAGAGGGCGTCATCTCGGGCTTTACAATCTCATTAATGAACCCTTATTAACTAAAGTCGGTCTACATGCCATAGCAAGCTAATGGCATGTCTAGGCTATTGCCTCATTGTTTTCGATACGATCACTAATGTCGCTGCGGTTCGAATGTTCGATTGAAGGTGTCGATGAAGCATTGACTGTTCTAGGGGCGATCCCGTCACCATCGCCTTATTAGGTGCTAGTGCAGAAAAAGTTGGGATTGTCTTTCTCGGACCAATTTGTCCGAGATAGATCAAGGCATGCGATCTTACAAATTGAGTTTTCATAAACCACTGAATAGGTGTTCCTTTCTTAAATAAGATCTCGCGGCGGCGAGCACAGTCTAACTTTTTCTTAATTTAAAACGCCTCCATGCTTTTCATCACGTGCAAACATCAATGCCTATAATTCTTTGTACTTCCTTGAAGTTTGGATGATAGTTTAAAAAAAACAAAGATCACCTTTGATAGCCGCTAGTAGATCCATGTAACAACAAATAATAAGTCCATAAATATTGCTTATGCACAGTTCAATTACTCGACGCAACTATGCGCTCAGTCACACGTGATATCATGCTAACTGATTTTTATTTACATGCATGGCCGGAAGATAAATATGTACCTCGATCTATACAGTGTTATTTGCGCTTGTATATATAGCTACGTATATGTACTTGTGTATGTATCTACTATCTGCATACATATGTATTTCCTTGTCGGAGAAAGGTACGAAAACTAAGAGAAGCTCCTAATATCGAATATGGACTTTGGAGCCCAGACAAAATCGGGCATCCGTTCTCGTATGTATGGATGGTCGAACTGGGCTTCACCTGGTTTCGTTCCGTATGGGCTTTCGCGTAGCTTTGTACGGTTTAGGATCACCCCAAAGCAGATCAAGCCAATGTTGGAGAAAACTACTTCCGACGTTAGTTCGTACATTTAGCTCGGACAAAATTATTTTTATTACCAAGATATCATGCCCACTGTGATACCGATGCTGCACTCAACCTTATTTTAATGTAATTAATTACTTTTCGACTATATTTACCATGACATTGTCAAAATTTTATCACAATGATACAAATTTTGATAAGGATGAGACACACATACAAATTAACGAAGAAGGTTTGTGATATGTCATGATACTACAACGGACAAAGTTCATAATTTTTTATTTTACTGGTTAGACAAGAGAGCAGCTTTATCATGCTTATACAAGTTTGGTGTTTACAGATTGATGTTTCAAATGAATGTCGCCTATACATAGTCGAGAATTTTAGGTGGTGTTTATAAAATCTATTGAATGTTATAGAGAAGCTTGTCTTGAAGCACACTGAGCAGCAAAAGCACTTTCACAGATGCAATCCGACCTGAGAATCATAGGAGTCGAGACTAACAATGCTTTAACACCAAAAGCACTTTGTCTCCCTTACAAAGCCGAACTACATATGTATATATAAAGGGCGTGTATCCACAGATGAACCAGAAGCAAGCAAAGGGGTCTCTACTATACCCACGCATTAAAATCTTCTAAAGGTCGGCGCGCATCAGCACGGCGCCGAGATGCGCTGGGCCAGATACACCAGATGCCAAGTGAGGGCCATTAGCGTCGTGATGTTGAGGAGCGACGAATGCGAGTTCAGCTTCCTTAGCCTCTCGTTCAACCTCACGATCCGGGCTCTGAGGGCGTCTCCTTCCCTGTCCTCCTGCGTCGGCGTCGGGGTCTCCCCGGGGCGAGGCCTCAGCTCGGTCTCCCGGGTCGCCTCGGCGATCCCCAGGTGCTCTCTCCCTCTGCCCTCTTCCTTCTCCAGCTTTGTTTTCTCGAACATTATCTGCAATGAATCACGAGGAAGAGCATAGTAAATCGTCTGTGACCGTCGTCGATAAGAAGCCGAACGAGTTGATATCAATAAAGGAGAAGAGGACAGACAGCGACGGAGAGGAGCAGCGCAAAGTCAGGTGCGCCATGCCATTTACGTAAGAATCCATTATAGATAGGTCGGATTACATCCATGCTGTTGCTCTAGTTTCGCCATCACGGCACACTGTCTCTCGCAGAATCATCAATCATCCACGTAAAAGACCTCCCTAACCGACCTCGAGTCCAGAAAGACTCGGTTTCCACTAACGGCGAAACTGAGACATGATCCCCGGGCAAATAAATCAACGAAAACACTTAAAAACTCGTCGTACCTTGGTGGCGCGAGGCTCCAAGTAGAGCATATTGGCCAGAACCAGAGGAAGCGAGGCCAACAGGTTCAAGCCCTGCAGCATCTCCGGCTTGCTAGTGAACAAGTGCCTCCCCTGGCCCAACAAATGCCCCAACAGGCAGAGGGTGATGCTGGAAAACATTGCCCTGAAGTACACCGGGTACACCTTACTCTGCACCATCCCGAACTGCTGCCTCGGCAGCGCCCCCGCAAGCACGTAGCTCGACACGAACGTGACCCACGCGCACGTCCCGTATGCCGTCGCGAACCCCAGCAGATGCACCAGCCCCGCCAGCGTCCTCCTGTTGAATCGCGAGGCCACGTGCCTCGTCACCATGTCCTTGAGCCTGTGCAGCCTCGAGCCGACGTCCCGGGCTGCCTCCTTCGCTCTCTCGGCCTTCTCCTTGGCCTGCTCTTTTGCCGCCTCGGCTGCCTCTGACACGTTCCTCCGGACGTCCTCGACCATCGCCTTCCCTCCCTCCTTGGCGGTCTTGACGGCATCCCGCGTGCTCTCGAAGGTCTCCCTCGCCTTCTCCCCAGCGTCGTGCGCCTTCCGCTCCACCGCCTCCCCAGCCCTCCGCACCTTCTCCTCTGCAGCATCCTTCGCCCGCCTCGCGTCCTCCTCGGCCTCGTGGACCTTCTCGGTCATCTCCTCTTTGGCCTTCCCGAGGCCGCTCGCGATCTTGTGCTTGCATTTGCCGAAGGCATCACATATTAGCTCCCTCGCGCCAGTGTACCCGTGGCGGCCACCGTCTTCCTTCCGCTCCGGAATCACCGACGAGGCGGCCTCCTTCAACTTTTCTTTGGAGCGTTCGAGGACGTCCTCGGCGCCTTGGTAGAGGTTACCCTGGAGATTGGAGACGGAGGCGGCCTTGATGGGGATGTGCTCGTGCTCCGGCGAGATGGAGACCTTGGTGTTGGCCTGGCCGTCCTGGTCGTACTCGACGACAACGACACGGTGGCCCTCCTTCAAGATCACGTCGTCGTTATTCTGGTCGCTGTTCTGCTTCTCCGGGCCCGGAGACCAGACTCCGGCCGCCGCGAGCGATGACACGACGAGGCAAATGGCCACCACGTTCATCATCCTCTCTCTCTCTCTCTCTCCCGTCAGGAAGTTCAACTAAGTGGGAGCGAAGAACTGGGAGGTTGGATTTGCGGGGAAGTCGCGGGAAGAATGGGGGGAAAAAGGCTTTCTGGTAGTAACCGACACGCGTGGAAGGAGGTTCCACGTGGACCGGGACGTGCGCATCTCAACGCCACGTGTGTGTCTGGATGGATGTGGACGCCAGAAATGTTCCTCGGCGCGCCAAAACCCACGAAGGAACGACGGCGCTTCTTATCACTTCTGATTTCTAAACGTGAGTCGGTGTTACTCCGGTTCGACCGCTTCTTATCACTTCTGATTTCAAAATGTGAGTCGGTGTTCTTCCGGTTCGGGATCGAACCGATCGGAGAAGAATAAGAATTAGGCCCGCTCCATCTTGAATTTTTAATTAACGTTCAATTCAATTCAATCCATGAATTATGAATTATATAAATATCAAATGTTATTTTTAATTATTTCAAGTTCGGATATAGTCCAGAGCCTAAATTGAATATTTTACAAAAGCTTAATGATCGTATTGAATAGATAAAAAATTTCAGAGATAATATTATAAATTGGATAAAAATTCATAGTGCATTTGTGTCATTTTTCTTGTGACGTGACACCATTCGATTGTAGACACGTCTTTGACTCCTTCGAATTGACTCTTTTTAAGTACACATTGCACTATGTTACTGAGTCAAACATTGACATCGCGAGATGATACAAAAATGGGTTATGGTTTGTTTTGGTTCACCGCATCAATGTGCTGAAAACGTAGGCTTGTCACCGATCTTTTGAGGGAATATCCAATGCGTCTTGGGCATTGCATCTGGATACGAATCTGTGTCTTGTCTTAGACAACATTCGTCGGACGGTCGGCTTAGTTCAGTACTCTGTTCGTCTCATCTTGCACGATGTACGTATGAGTTGTTTCGTCGAACTTTGTCTCCAATTCGGGTCGAGAAGGGTTCGGCATATTTATTAGATACATCGCTGTGTGGATCGGTCAAATTCGTGCGGTGCTCTTAGTTCGGCAGTCGACACGGCACGGTCGGACCCGATGCCGGATGGAAATCGGAGGAGCGGATTGATCCACCGCATGAAATAGCTTTTCCTTCAACCGATCTCAAAGGCATGAGTGCACAGGCCCCGTCAGTGAGAGAAAAGGCCCCCAAATTGCATTGCCTCCCGAGAATTCATACCTTCGACGATGACTGGTGTTCGGGCCCAAAAAGAAAATGGCCGCATGGACCTGGCCAACTTGTCATTGGCGGGTCTCAAACTTTGTTAGTGAGAGCCTGATTTCCTTAAGATACTCTACACTTTAGGTTTACTCCCAAATTTATTCGGAACTTTTTTTTTTGGTTTTGAAAGAAATATTTTAAACTTTAGATCTAATCCCAAATCTATTCCGAACTTTCTTTTTAATCTCGGAAAGAATCCCAAACTTTAAGTTTGGTTTCAAATGGACCTTGACCTTTTTTTTTTAATAGAGGAAAATCATCAAATTGTAGTCTAGTCCTAAATTTGCTCAAATTAGCATTTCATTAAAAAATATCCATCAGTCATTCCTAAATTTCATATTCTAGAATAGTTTCGCTTTGAGAAAAATGTTCCACATCACCATGTTGATATAGATTTGTTATTGGTATGAAAATATAATGTCAATTTAGGGCTGTACATAAGGAGTAGATTTGAGAACGGATTGAAAGTTGGTGATTTTTTATCGACAAAACGAAATTTGGGGTAGATTTGGGATTCGATATAAAGTTTGGGATTTTTTCTAAGACAAAAAAGAAGTTCGAGGTAGATTTGTGATTGAACTTAAAGTTGAAGGTCTTTTATGAAATATAAAAATGTTTGGGAGGGAATTAGGACTAGACTTAAAATATATTTTTAAAGGAACTAGGTTCTCTTCACATCTTGATCTTTTCAAATATCATTAACTCGTATTCAACCCAAAAAAAGAAATAGATATGGCAACTCATAAATTGAATTTTACAAACGCAAAAGCAAAAGCAACTGTTACAAACCTTTGTACAAATCTTGTATTGTGAAACCTACATAACTCATAAATTTATGTAGTGAAAATTTAAATAGCATCGGAAATTTTCGTGGGAATTAGAGGCAAAAGAAGCAAATAAACTTGCCAACCCCTCTTTTTTAGTGTATAGATGTTTGGTGCGATTCTTATTTGTATCTAACCTTAGATTCAATACATGTGCTTTTACGTCAAACATCCCAACATTCCATAATTTCAGAGAACTTATTTCTTTGTTTTGGACCAGAACTTGGAAATGTCTTAAACCCAATAAAGCAGCCGTCTCTCGTTTCTCTCCTTCTCTCTCTCGTTCGTGATAGTCCTCTCGTTCATCACCGGTCTCCCGTTTGCGGTGGTTTCGCACGGCCAAATGGCGATTGATCCTCGCGTGCAAATCTTCAATGGCAGTCTTTTCAATGCCCAGGCTCCAAAATGGACCAGAAGTAACTTTGTGAATTTGGGAAAGTTGTTCACGAGAAAGGAGAAGCCAATTCACTCTCTTTTCTCCCTCGTGGACGTGGTTTTACGATGTTGATGTGACGGGCGGGTCTCGTGGCCCGGCTGCCGAACTTGACGACTCAATCGAGGGGCGATGCCTATGCCTCTTCTCTTTCTCGTTTCACGACAGGAAGAGGCATTGTTCGACTAGGGGAGATAGCGGTATTAATCGATTCGAGACGTCTAGGGGGGCTATGCTTCATGATTTCAGTTTCATTTTGCTTTCACGAGTCTTTGACTTTAGACCCTCTTTAATGTATGCTATGGGACTTTCTAGATTGACAATTCAGATCAAATAGTCTGGAGGTGAGCTTGGTGGGGTCATGGGCCAAAGTTATCGTGGGGGGTCCAATCAGTCGACCGACTATTCATAGATAATCTTATTAAAAAATAAAAGAAAATCACGTTTTGAAGCGAAATCGCTATAAACTATGACCATAATCTCCTCTTGTGTTCTAAACAATCCGGACCCACAACAAGCATTACTACTTATCAAGACGATTCCTCACTTAAGTTCGAGTTTCTCATTGCAACAATCGCACCCATGACCATCGATTCTTCCCTTGCGATAAATATGGTAGCGCTTTTACTACTGGATCGATCCTTTTATCCCTTTAAAAGTTGAGAATCTCGAGGACCCCTCGAATCAGCGCACCGGGAACGAGCAAAAGGCACTTTTGTGCTCGTGTTGGGATCAGTGCAATCCATGCAAGTGACGAGACACGACCAAAAGAGCAATATAAACGCATCTCACGACACAAAAAGTTCATAAACTCTTTCTAACCCTGACCGACCAAGCTTGGGTCCCTCGCTTAAGGGTCAAATGAGATTCAGAAAGCCCTCGCAGCAGGCGCTGCTCGAGCTTCGTCGCTAAGATATCTTCCATAGGCCTGAACCACAGCCCCAGAGAAAGAAAATAGACCAGGTGACCTTCCTCAGTGGGTATCTGCTCGGGGGTACCTTTCTTTTTCCTCTCTCTCTCTTTTTGCTTTTGAATTTTGTTTGATCGAGGGAAAGGGTGTGGAGGATGGGCGAAGGGACCTTCTTTTTCCTGGGTTAGACAAAATGGGGAATCATCTCAGATGCTGACCTTTTTTAGGCCCATGACTTTGACGCCTACCTTCCACCACGGTGGATCGAATACTGGATCCTTCCCCGATATACCCTTTTGGAGAGAAGAAGAGAGGAATTCTTCTCTGTCAACACGAGAGTGATGGACGTTTGCTTTTTAACAAAACAGGGACATTTCAGCCCTCTTTCCACATCAAAGAATTTCTCTCTCAATACTTTCTCTCTCTCAACCTAAACGTTAATCTTTATCATATAGTTATCCCCGATGTTCCCCACGAGTGGATTAGAATGGAACCCCAGTGAATCAACTCTCTCTCTCTCTCTCTCTCTGTGTCTGACATAAGAATCCACCAGAATCACTCTCTATCAAACATCTGTGACTCCCGGGGCCACTTCACACCACCAAACATTCTCTCTCCATCTCGCTCTCTCTCTCTCTCTCTCACTCACTAATATGATGTTTCTGTCTTCATACTCCAAATGACCACCCCATCTTCTTTACCACCAGCTAGTCATCTCTTGCTCCAGATTTTATCTTCTCTCTTTTGGCTCTGTCCTTTCCAAGAATCGTTGCTTCAACGATCATTCCAGATCGAACCGCGAGCTCCGTCGCAGCACTCGGGCGATTCTAGAGAGAAACCCAGTACCCACCATGCCGGGCCTGGTGGTAGAAGTTGTTGATGCGAGCGATCTGAAGCCCAAAGACGGGCAGGGCTCGGCGAGCCCGTACGTGGAGGTGGAGGTGGACGAGCAGCGACAGAGGACGCAGACCAAGCACAGAGACCTCAACCCCCAGTGGAACGAGAAGCTTGTCTTCAACATCGGCGACCCGAGTAGTCTCCACAGCAAGACGATCCATGTCGTGGTGTACAATGACACTAAAGAAGGACTTCACAAGCAGTTCCTCGGCCGGGTAAGGATCTCTGGTGCTTCAGTACCTTTGTCTGAATCGGAGGCCTCGGTCCAAAGATACCCACTTGATAAGCGTGGCATGTTTTCGCATATCAGTGGTGATATTTCGCTTAGGATTTATGCCACTCATGATAGTTTCGGTGCTTACATGTCGCCCCCAAATGTTGGTCCTAATGATGGTGTTGAAGCCGCAGAGACACCTCTGCAAGCGGCCGATTTTAGAGATGACAGGCTTCGTAATGATCATGTCGATGTTGATCATCATCATCATCATCATCATGTCAGTTTCGATGAGAAGAAAAAGAAGACAAAGAATAAGGACCCGGAAGTGAGGACTTTCCACTCCATTGGGGCTTCTGCTCCAACCGGCGCACCCCCAGCGTCGACTTTTTTCTCGGGTCCCGGGATTGAAGCCCATTTCATGAAGGAGAAGGGGTCGAGCGCTGAAACCAAGATCGACTCTGCCCGCGCAGGCCCAGCTGCCGTCATGCACATGCGGATGCCAGGCCAGAACCCGGAATTTTCCTTGCAGGAGACTCGACCGCCCGTGGCGGCACACTTGCGTTACCGGGGAGGGGATAAGATCACGACTACTTATGATCTGGTGGAGCAGATGCATTTTTTATATGTGAATGTGGTCAAGGCCAGAGAGCTTCCTACAATGGATGTTTCGGGGGCCCTTGATCCCTATGTGGAAGTGAAGGTTGGGAACTACAAAGGAGTCACAAAATACTTGGAGAAGAACCAGAACCCAGTGTGGCGACAGATATTCGCGTTTGCGAAGGAGCAGTTGCAGTCCAATTTCCTCGAGGTGAAGGTGATGGACAAGGATCTGGTTTCCAAGGACGATTTCGTGGGGAGAGTCGGTTTGGACATTGCGGAGGTGCCTACTCGAGTTCCTCCGGATAGCCCTCTGGCTCCTCAGTGGTATAAATTGGAGAACAAGAAAGGAGAGAAAACCAGAGGAGAGATCATGATGGCTGTGTGGATCGGAACGCAAGCCGACGAGTCATTCTCGGAGGCTTGGCATTCTGATGCGCACAGAATTAGCCACACTAACTTGCATAATACTCGATCCAAGGTCTATTTCTCGCCGAAGCTCTATTACCTTCGAGCACACGTCATGAGAGGTCAGGATCTTGTTCCCACCGAGGGCGGTCGACCAGTCGACACATATGTTAAGGTTCTGCTAGGGGGCCAGGGAAGGGCAACTAGGCCTTCCCTTGTGAAGACCGTGAATCCCGAGTGGGACGACGAGCTAATGTTTGTGGCGTCTGAGCCGTTTGAGGATCTTATAATCGTCAGCGTCGAGGAACGGGCAACCGGAAGGGATGAGTCCTTAGGGAGGGTGTTTATCTCGGTTAGGGACCTTCCGCAAAGAACCGATACGACCAAGCTGCCTGATGCTCGGTGGTTTAGCCTCCAGAAGCCATCTATTATCGAAGAGGGAGAGATGAAGAGGGAAACGAAATTCTCTAGCAAGATTTTGATTCGGTTTTGCCTGGAAGGGGGTTATCATGTTCTGGACGAGTCCACACATTTGAGCAGCAATCTTCAACCGCCGGCGAAGACTTTAAGGAAGAAGAGCATCGGCATTCTCGAGCTCGGGATTCTCAGTGCTCGGAATTTGCATCCTATGAAGGGGCACACTACCGACGCCTATTGTGTAGCCAAGTATGGGAACAAATGGGTGAGGACCAGGACTCTTCTGGACACCCTAGCTCCTCGGTGGAACGAGCAGTACACCTGGGAAGTTTTCGACTTGTGTACCGTGATAACCATCGGAGTTTTCGACAACTGCCATGTCAATGGAAAAGAGGAGGCTAGAGATACGAAAATTGGGAAAGTGAGAGTTCGCCTTTCCACTTTAGAAGCCGATCGAGTGTACACTCATTACTATCCCCTCCTCATGCTCCTACCCTCCGGCTTGAAGAAGCACGGGGAGCTCCATTTGGCTCTACGGTTCACTTGCACGGCATGGTCTAACATGTTGGCTCAATATGGCAGGCCTTTGCTTCCGAAAATGCACTACATCCAACCCATACCAGTTCGGTACATTGATTGGCTCCGGCACCAAGCAATCCAGACAGTGGCGGCGCGGCTGTCTCGGGCCGAGCCACCGCTCAGGCGCGAAGTCGTGGAGTACATGTTAGATGTGGATGCGCACATGTTCAGCTTGAGGAGGAGCAAAGCCAATTTTTACCGGATCATGGAACTCCTTACGGGTGTCACCACTGTTTTCAAATGGTTCCACAGCATCTGCTACTGGAGGAACCCTGTGACCACCTGTCTCGTCCACGTACTGTTTATCATACTCGTTTGCTACCCGGAGTTGATCTTGCCAACGATTTTCCTGTACCTTTTCGTGATCGGGATTTGGAATTACCGGTTCAGGATGAGGCACCCACCTCACATGGACGCCCGGCTGTCGCATGCGGAGCATACCAATCCGGACGAGCTCGACGAGGAATTCGACACATTTCCCACGTCCAGGCCTACCGATACCGTGAGGTTGAGGTATGATCGGCTGCGGAGCATTGCGGGCAGGGTCCAGACTGTGATTGGGGACATAGCCACCCAAGGCGAACGAGCTCAAGCGATATTGAGCTGGCGGGATCCCAGGGCCACCGCGATCTTCATCATCCTATCGCTGATATGCGCCATCGTCATTTATATCACTCCGCTCCAGGTTATCGTTGTGCTGCTGGGGCTCTACCTGCTGAGGCACCCGCGGTTCCGGGGCAAGCTGCCTCCCGTTCCGGTCAATTTCTTCAAGAGATTGCCGTCCAAGTCAGACATGCTGCTATAAGGTAGAGTTCATATTTATAGAAAATAACTACATATGAGTCACTGTCCTATTGATTCAACATATATAACCATATATAAAAAAAAAACAATGGTTTACCAATAAACCTGAACATGTGGTATATTAGAGCAATAAAGTGACGGCAACTCGCTGTTTCATCATCACTCATATGTAGTCTCGCTTTCTCCAAGGAGAAGCATTCTCTCTGTTTCTTTGGATAAAGGAAATTGCGAGCATTTTGATGCTTCGTCGCCTTTGTTGCTCAGTAGTTGTTGTTGCTGCGGAAGCTGCTGTCTGTAGCATCTATCATATAGATTTCTTCGGAAGATAAAAAGATACTGAATGAATTAGGTGACGCATATTCATTTCCTGATATACTTCCATTTAGTACCCCCTATATATCGTGAATGACGGATTTCGGAACTCCCTCGGTTTCTAAATGATTCCGGTTCCGGATCGCGAGGCGTTGGGCTAGCACGCATGGATATGCGATCATGGCGTTGATAAGATTTCTTCCGAAATACTTAGTTTTGAGACTGGCTAATGTCTCGGCTTAACCTTTACTTAAAGACGTCTAAGTTTAATAACATGCGCCCATATCCGAGACGACGACAGAATCTAAGTTGATCATTTTTAAATGACTATCAGATCCACATGGTGGAGAGTTGGTAATGACATGGATTATCTATCCAGCGACGTTTACTGCATAATACTGTTGGTGACGAAAAGTGGCGTGACTTCCTAGCTGGTCGCCGTTCGCTCGATCATAGCTCTCCTTCTTTCCCATGCATGGCAGGTCACTCGAATTTAAACGCAAAGTGATCCTTTTGATCTCACCGCAAATAGACCCAAAGCCAAAAGAGAGAATGTTCGCAAGAGATGTATGACTCTCGAGACTTGGGGAAACTTTCTAAATGAGCTTGAACCGCATGGAATCACGCTATTGCATCAGCGGTTGTCTTCTAGATGAAATCCCCTCCCACGAGCTATGCGAAACCAGATTTGCTTGCGACTCCCCACTTCCGTGTTCAGAATCTGGCCCGGCTCCCACAAATTTTCAACCCGACATTTGTTTGACACTCTTCTCTCTGGTGAGAAGTATAAGCCTGGGTCCGGCCACCTAGCTTACACCCCTCACGCTCGAAGTAGAAACCAAAAATGCATCAGCATTTAGCCAATTTACTTGACCAGTAGCACCAGAGCTCGCCGACATGAAGATTTATCCTGAGAATGACAATAAGAACCTCACTCGCCTTTTTCCTAGGACTAGATCAGACGCCAACTGCTGCTCAATCACACTGAGTTAGAATTCTATCTGCAGCGACATACTTGTGGCAGAAATGGAACTTGTTGATCCTGCATACAGTGCGCTAATTGATGACCGACTGCGTACCTCCACCATCTTCTTGCCTTATGACCAACAAAGTGGAAATATTCCGACAGAATTGACAAAAAATATTACAAATACCGGGGCAAAATTTTTCTGCACCTTTGGCAAAAGTAGCTCCTAGCTATTAGCTATTTCTAACTCGACCATGTTGGTATAAGGTATTGCCGTTGCAAACCACCACTCCTGTATAAGCCCCAGTCACCAAAGAGAGCCGACCTGGAAAACAATCGGAAGTAGCCACAAATTCAATTGGCATGCACTGCACAAAGCAAGCCATGTCCAGGACTATGCTCCAAAGGATACATCGTTGTCCCTCCAACATATCTTTTGTGGTCCATTGCCGATTTTCTAAGACTGGAGAGTCCTCTAGAGCTCCTTTTAATTTGCTTTTTGATAATTGAACAAGCCGCCAGAGGATCCAAAGATGCAGCTCCAACCCTCCTGCAGTCGCGCAGAATAGCAATCAAACAGACTCCATCAAATACAAATCAACACCCAATAATCTGATTTCTTAGTAGACTTTTACCACCGTTGTCTTTCAACAAGTAGTGATAAGGCTTCTACATATTCTGGAGATAACACAAAAAATCATGGTGATGCCACTGTGTTACAGCAACGTGAGACTCACTCCATCTGGTTTTGGCTTTACCATTTTTTCAGTCTAGATCAGCAGGCAAAGATCATTGGATGCAAATTCACTACAGAATTCGTGTCATGCAAGAGACAAGAATAGATATTCATCATTTGAGTTCAGCCTCGCCTATAAATCCGACTATGCCTGGAAAAAAAATTCAAGTGATTCAAGTCTTGGAACACTATTTTTGAAACTCGTTTGAGGGTCTGAGCGGGGAGATACATATGAAGCTATTAATTACATTCAATAATAAGGACAAATGGTAAGTGTCACCTTAACACTTTCTCTGATGCAATTCTAGCAGCTCTGATTAAGCTATTGCTCGGCAACCACTTCACAACACGGTTTGGAGCAGCACGCATTGGAGAATGAATCTTGATGAGCTTTGCAAGACAAGATGAAAAAGGACATCAGATAATGTTAATTACCATAACTGTCACGTAAGCATTCTAACATATAGTGGGATAGAATAAAACGAAGATGCATTTCAGAAGTACAAATTACAAAGATAGGAATAAAAAGCTGATACAAATTAAGAATGGATACAAATCACAAGCAAAAATTGCATTTGACTTGTCATGTAAACGATATAATGAAAAATTCATCCATCTAGATGCTTCATCGAATTGATGTAAAACCAAATCATATTGCCAGTCTTCCTAGACTTTATTATAGAGGAGTTTGAAGATCTGATTTTAAAAAGCAGATAAACTCTTCACATACCCCCAGGCACTCCATCATCTGATAGTAAGCCCGACCATGAAGAGGCGTATGACCCTGTCGAGATTCTGAAAAGTATCTAGTCCTGAGAGACACTTAGGAAGGATACATGATTAAAAAAACCAGAGACCCACAGTGAAAACACACATGAGATCACATGATAACACAAGTTAGTAAAGCTATACCATTCTTTATAACCAGGATCGACTGTGAAACCATACATATCTACAGATTCGCAGATAGACAGTGCAAATTCTAGAGCCTTGAGCCCAGTTCCTTTAGCAGCAGATCCAAAGGATGCACCTAGCATAAGGTACACAGGATTTTTTATTGGAAGTTCCTGCAAAAGGCAAACCTCATGCCAAGTAAGGAGGATGATTCAAACACATCTCTGAGACTGATTGTGAGAAAAAGAAAACTTACGGACCCTTATCATTTTGCTCATGATGTCATGGATTGTTGTTTTTATAATCAGAACTTCCTTCTTTGTTTCTGCAAAAGAGCGTTGTTACTATATCTCCGGTGGAGCCAGAGAACAAGACAAGTAAGGTGCTACACATACCATCTAACTCAACAACCTTATCAAGAGCTTTTGCAGATCCCCTATTGAGAAGACGAAATGAACTTTTCTTTCCCACATAATCTGTATAATTCTGCTAGACACAGATAGTTAGGAGCAGGCAAAGTAAAGTGGAGAAGAAATTTGCACATCCAATATGAGATTTGACCTGGATAGGTGCACCATTTTCCCGGATGACAACATCGTGATCATCTATCTCCTTTTCAAACCTTGTTTTTAGAAGATCTCCAGAGTTACCAATGACAGCACAGCGGTCAAACTGCCGTGGAAAGTATGGGGGTGTTTCGGGAAGTACCAGAGAAAGTTTCTCCTTGCATAGTGTCTTATTTTCACATCGGTTGCTGAGAAGCAATAGTATAGCTTGTCAAACTACTTTTGTGCAATCTTTCTGCAGCTCAACTTAGTTAGCTATACAGATTTCATATAACAACTGCCTATGGTGACTGACAGTTTGGAAGAATATAACCAAGGGAAGAGAACGAGCACCCCTAATTTCATTTGCTAAACAAACTTTATGACCAGCTGGAACTGACTGTATGCAAGAATGGAAGTTCCTATATCAGGGAGAAATGTTAAAAAAATTCATCGTACTGACTTTCTCGAAATGTTTTTTCCTGTTCTTTACCAGTATGGCATTCTTAACCAAGCAAAGGCCAAATTGAACTACGAACAACATTAGAGGAAGTTACACGATACTTACAGTTGTATTCCTTTGTTAATCCTCCGCCATGCGTAGTCTTCCCACCCATTTGGTAAAGCATCAAGGAATTCCCTGGTGAGTATAGTGGTACTGTTCCTCACCTGTGGCAATCAACTCACTGCATAGTAAATCAATTGCATAGCATATCTGATTTCTCAAGAACCAATTTCTGTGAATGGTTTGATAAGACCGGATTTACTCTATATTATCTTCAATATTTCACGCTCGTGAATCAATTTACCAACCATAGGCTCACCTGTTCCCATGTAGCCACGGCTTCACAAAGATTGAAATCGAAAGACAATCCTTCAATTTCTCCAGATTTTGGATCTCTCTGTCAAACAAAATCCATTTCACACCTCAAAATATCAAAGAGAAACTCAACTGCCCAAGCACAACGAATTGCCACAATTGGCAAGAAGATACCAATCACCCACCCATTTGGAAACAGTGTCGGGAGGGAAGCTCATGGTGACTTCACAAACACTCTTCCCACCGACAGCTTCCAATCCCAATCCATTCGCCTTCTGCACAAAACAGCAAGGTGCGAATCGTAACCGTTCATACCACACGATCGATCCGGAAAACGGAGAGAACAAAAGGGAGAGGGAAGTGACTGACCACGCACTTTTGGAACTGGCTCTGCAGAGACCGCAGGGCGTCTAAATCGTCGTCGGAGAGCCAGCGGCCACCATCTGCGGCACACGAGCAAAGAGACAAATACGGCGGGTCAGTAAGCACAATGCATTAAAATTGCGGGAAGATGAATTCGCGAATCGAAGGCGAGAGGGATTACAGAAATTGGAAACGCCGGCGATGTAGATGCAGAGCACAACGAGCCCGGATGAGAGCGCGAGCAAGAGGCCAAGCTGCAGCAGCCTCATGGCGGTCGTCTTCTTCCTCAAGGAAGGAGAGAAAACTCGAGCTGCAGATTAGAACTCCTGCTGCGATGGCAAGACAAAGGGACGCGCTCCGGTTCGCACGCGGGATCTGGAAAGAAAGAGCAGATGCAGCTGAAGTCGGTGAACCGGAGCCGACCCGAGCCCGAGTCGACGCGGCAACGGGAATCTGAAAAGGAAAATAGTACAAATAACTCTCAAATTTGACTGAATGTGAAATCCGATATATGAACTTTCAATTTAAATACGTACTAAAAATTCATGGATCACATTAAATAAAATTAAAAAAATTAAGGACTAAATTATAGCTTGAGCTAAAGTCTAGGGACCATTTATATCAATTTAAAAATTTAGAGATTAAATTGCATATTTGACTAAAATTTAAGGATCTTTTATATTAATATTTTCAATTTGGAATGTTAGGTGATGCAAGACCCATTAGAAATTTCTTGGATAAGTAACGAAAGCACTAAAAATCATCATGAAAATACAATTAAAATCTTTTTAAAAAGGCAATTAAGTAACTCGTCACGTTTTTCAAAAAGTTCAATTAAATCTTAGAAATTATTAACTTAATCCAATTAAGTCATTCATTTGATTATATTTCTAAGAAATTTTAGGATCTAATTGCATTATTGTTACAAGTTTTAAGACTTGATTGAATTTTTTTTCAAAATTTTAAGATTCGATTGCACTTTTTGAAAATTTTAGAATTTCAATGCACTTTTTATGATAAGTTGTAAAACTTTTTTGATTTGGTTTAATATTGGAATGGAAGACGTTATTCATCCCTCATCGTTTTTGTCCAATTTTGTTTGACTGGCCTTTTTGTTTATATTGATCATTCCAGTTAAAATAGTACATAAAAGTACTTTGACATAAATTGTCATGTAGGCATTGAATGGACTGACCAATTGAATGCGATCTTGGGGCAATAGTAAATGACAATTCTCATTGAGCTTGGTCACATTTTGGCGGTTTAGGTCGGGCTTGGGCACGGTTAGCCGATATGCTAGGTGTGCCGCCACTGCCGTCGCCGCCACCTCCTACCCGAGGGTGCAAGCCTAATTTGAGTCCTCCTACTTCTATCAAGTGTTAGCCTGTCCAGGAAAGGAAGCCAAGCGAACCAAAAGGAGTGCAGAGACCCATTTGAACATTTTGCAAAATTTGGAGGGCCAATGATGCGTTCTGCCCTTTGAAATCCTCTAGGAGATTAACTTATTGGTAGGCTTAGAGATTAACTTATTGGTAGGCTTAGTCTTCCTAATTTGTATAGGTTCGTATTCCCACGGATATCGTACGTCTCTTTTAAGAAGTGAAATGACTCGATTATGACAAAAACATGTCAATTTACGTTGATAAATAAGGTTAGATACATGTGCCGTGTGGTATTCAGACCTACTGCCTATGTCTTGTGCTCTTTGTGTAGATACATCGGTCTCACTTTTCGCTCTTGTACTTCCACAATTAATCAATACAAGAGAGATTTCTTTCGTTCACTAAGAGAGCGATTAATTATGAGTTTTTCTTCTAAATTGACTTTATTTTTTACTGCCGATCGGATTAGGTTTTTTTTTTAATACCTCGGAACTTCCTAATCCGGGTTCTTTATGATCGGCGCTTGGCCGAGCAGATCATGGACCTTGACATTGATCGTGTGACCCGACTTCCAGCAACTCCGGCTCGGACCTCGCATGACAGAGAAACTTAGCAACATCAACTCTAATCTCGTTTATCTGAATCATATCGCGGTTGTACTTTTGTTGTTTTGATCTCTGATGTTTGGTTTCAAATGAACTTTATTTCGTCACCAGCTCTTATCTCCTCAACATCAATGTAATCGAACATGTAAAATTCAAATTTGTTCCATATAAAATGGGAAAGTGAAGAAAGAACTCTAGGAAAGCAAAGTAAATCTAGCCGTTGGATTCTTGAAGCCAATGCGACGCCCCTTCAGAGAATCTGTCAAACATGCGTCCCGATGCTGTTGGGAGCGAACGAAATGATTGTAATTTAGTTGGGTGTACTTGGAAGGAAACAAGCTTATCTCGGCAAGATTGTCGGAGATCATGTTGTCTTGTGCAACTTAGAATTTTCTTGTCTGCATCGTTTGCTACTCGTTGCGAGTCTCTCGATCTGCCATTGCACTCTCAGGTTTTTATTTTCGCATTCGTCTTCTTTTCGTGACTCTGATCTGTCCTCGCTTCGTTGTTGACCTTCATTTGGCGATGTCGCAAGGATTTCCAATGGATTCCATGAAGGGACAAGGAGGGATTCAGATGCTGTTAACTGCGGAACAAGAGGCTCAACAGATCATTTCGAGTGCTAAAAATCGTAAGGATAGAGCTTATAACGTTTCTTTAATTTTTAAGAAATCGTCCAGTAACATTCTCCTTTCGGAATAACGGGTTCATCATATAGGCAAGAATTCCCCTTTGATCATATCTTTTCATCGCTCTTAATCATATATCGGTTCAGCCGTTCATTTTATTCGATTCCGCAGTGAAGATCACGAGATTGAAACAGGCGAAGGAAGAAGCGGAAAAGGATGTCGCAACATATAGATCACATTTAGAGGCCGAGTACCAGAAGAGGATTGCTGAGGTAGATTGTGCTTATTTTGTAGCCGAAAAATCTTTTCTTCTTTGTTTAGTTTCATGATCGTTTGTGTGAACTAATGCTTGCTGTTTGTAACTCGGAGACGGGTGGGGCGTCGGGAGCGAATGTACAAAGGCTTGAAGAAGAAACGGATGCGAAAATCCAGAACTTGAAAGAATCGGCTTCGATGGTCTCCAAGGATATAACTGAGATGTTGATCAAGCATGTTACAGCAGCAAAGGTGTGAAGACCGATCGTATTACTTTCATTTGAAGAAGAAATGTCAACTATGCTGAGTTCGGCTTAGAAGAGGATCAGTGCTTCTTTCCATTTCATATTGTTTAGCATACTCTCCTCTCTTTGGGCTTTTTCCTCTCAATTTAGCAAGACTGTTATATATATAATGCTTAATTCCCCTTAAAGCAACACGTAGCATGAGAATTCACGAGAACATAAACAGAATCGGTTGGAGTCTACGATGATCAAGAATGGTTTTGAAAACAAGATTGTCGTGATGAGTGATGACGCGACGAACTTATGTAGTTACTCATAGAGAAGTTTTGGTTTTCAAGTACTAAGCTATGGTTTGGAATGAAAAGACTATCTGACGGCGCATGCGGTGTTCATTTTCGCCATCCACGTTCTTTCCTTTTGCATCATCTTATCTTTCTCACCTTCCTGTCCCACCGATTAGATCCACCATCCCAAATGAAACATTGTCTTACTCCAATTTCATCCTCCATTTTCAATTTTGCATTCCATTCCCGACTGTCACTTGGAATGCTAGATGGCCCCCAAAGCTTCAACACCTGGTCTTTTGAGATGCTGTAATCAAGCTATTGCCACTAATGGAAATCTTTTTAGAAGAAGGTTGAGACCTAACCCCGTATACCCCTTATGTGATGAAGTTGAAAACAGTGAGCACATGTTTTCCCAATGCAGGGAATGGAGACGTATCTGGTTCGATGGTGCTGGATTTAAAGTGCAAACGGTGCATATTTTTATAATTAATGGTTTGTTGGTTGCTTAACTGATGGAAAGGAACTATACAAAGAGGGTAAGGTCATATCACTCATGAACATAGCCTTCTGCTGCTGGGCAACATTGAAGAGTAACCTACCTATGGGTAGCCCAACTGCTTAGGGCGAACTCGGGCTTCGTTGAGGTCTTGGGTTCGATTCTCCGGGGAAGCGCTGTGATTTAAGTGGGGCCCGAGAAATAGTCGAGGTGCGCGCAAACTAGCCCGGACATCTCGGTTATAAAAAAAAAAAAACATTGAAGAGTAGGAAGGAGACCTCATTTCTGCATAAGACTGCGTGTAGTGAGGAAGCTGTAGACAGAATTCAAAAGCTTGCGGAGAGTTGTTTTCCTTGAGGAAGGTGCTGGCTAGGCAAAAAGGAAGTATGAGCAGAATCGAGGGAGTCGGCTATGGCCGCTGCTAAAAACCTGGTACGGTGAAGCTATACCGTGATGGTACATTTTCAGTTTGAGTCCAGTGATACTGCAGTAGGAAGAATAGCCGGGGATTGTCATGTGAACTTATTTGTGGGCATGGCCAAATTGTGTCAGCTTCCTCTGCTGAAGAAGCTGAAGTATTTGCTGTAAAAGAGGGATTTGCCAAAGCAAAACTGTGGGAAAATGCTGCTTGCATGAAGTCTTCCTATCCTACATTTTTAGAGCTTATGTGGAGCTGGGTGTCGCATACTGAGGTCATTTCTCTACTTTGTAGTAGGAAACGCATCCCATGGCTAGCCGAGCAAGACAGATAATCCAAGTTATCCGTAATGCCAACGTTCACACTAGGTTTCCTCCCCGAAATTAGAATTATACTCTCACATGTAATCTAATCTAGTCTATTTAAAAGTTGAAAGTAAGAAAAGCGTAAATTAAATAAGTCCATCTACTTTCTTTAATGAGTACCAACGCTAATCCACGGTCCACCCACTTCATTTACTTTCTCCGTTCCTCGAAACAACTAGATAGGCCAAAAGAAAAAAAAAACAATAGCCCCTCTTTATATTAAAAAACTATTGACTTCACCCGCTTTATATGCATAACAATCTCGTTTTATGCATGCACATGACGTTCCTTTCTTTTAGTACCATAATAAGGACTAAGGGGGACCATTGCAATTGGTGTAAACCAACACAAAAATTGTATGGGAATAATATAGTGTACAATGAGCTCATACAAGCACGAAATCAGTTATATATATCTTTAAATAATGAAGTTACAAAACTTGCACTAAGCTGTGGAAACTCGTTTTACATTGTTTCTTGACAGATTATTTCATTTGAGAATCAATTCCCCCCACTTCCCCTTCCTCTTTTGGTAGGATATCTGAGAATGTCGTTGCCTACCGAAGTTACGACTGCTTTTCGTGATCAAGAGCTTTGTAAGTGAGGGAAGTTTTTGACGATCGCACTTGCCTACAGTACTCATTCCAAGAGCTCTTTGATTTCATTTGAGTTATGGCAAATTATATCAATCCATGAACTCTGGGTCAATTCGATTAGCTTCCGTTAGGGAAGGACCTATTGATTATTGACTAACTTGTGTTTATCTTGCAAATTCGCGCTCAGGTTGACACTAATGATGGAGCAAAGTGAAAAGTTTTAAAAAAGAATACGTTTAAAAGGAAGAACAAAATTTTAAGTACACAGGCTGTATACCCTTTTTTTACACATTATATCCATCATCATCGAAATGGATAGTTGGACAATTTTTCAAACTGCAACTACACAATCTATAGTGATTAAAGTGGATCACACATGCAGAAAAAAGAGCACACGGGTTATATACCGTATAGAAATCTCGGAGGAAGATGGCATTTAAGGGCGAGAGTTAAATATTTCCGCTTCAGAGAATACAACAATTGAAAGACAAATTAGTTTCTACAGCTTAAGCAAGCCAAACTTTTTGAGGTAATACAAGCGTTACTCTGAAGTCAAATTTGGCCACTATTAGGTTTCACGCGAAGCGAGTTTGTTAGAAAGATGTAGCAAGAGACATTTTTACGTTTCAATTTTGAGTTTATGAATAAAGTAAAAAGTTTGAACATTTACAGCCAGAAGGACCTATTTTCTTTGTGACCCACAATTTAAAAAAGTCAACTGATCTATAAAATATGAGCAATATAATCACCGTAAAGCTTTCATGTATAAATAATCACAACACCAACGGCAAGTAGATTTCGCTTGGATGCACTTGCTATTGGTAAACCACAAATTAGCAACGCTTAAAAACGACATGATTTATAAGCGTGTTACGTGATAATTTTTAAATGGTGAATGCACCTAAATATGCACAGTACATTTGATGACTATCTAACTTATAACTGAGAATATGTCTACATGATATCAATTAAAACTAACTAATCGTCAATCTTTTGATATACGCACTCATGTCCACAATCACTTACTACTTTACTAGTCATGATTTCGCTGTACTTAAGAAGCATGTGATGTAGATCTGCAATCAAACCTTGAGTTTAAAACCTGTCTTCCTTCATCCTGAGAAGCATGAGTTCTTGGAGCTGCAAAGTGATATGGTGATATAGCAACTTCTCTCGTTTGCACACACGTATACGCGTGCATATACACCGAGTCAGTAAGTCGGGATATCAGATCAGCAAAGGCAACAGTAGCAACTCTCTCCAAATATATGGAATCAGCTACTTCCTCTAGCTATCGTTTTATATAAGAGCCCCTAGCAACCAAGAAAGACCAAGTAGCATTCAATCTAGCCTTACTCTCTACTGCCTTACAAACTGAAGATTTTCCCTGGTAAGTCTTTGTAACAAAGAAAGATACCTCATCTTTCATTCACAATTGCCGATTCCAATTCTGCAACCAGCTTCGTATCAGTCAAGTATAGGTTAAAGAATGAGGAAAAAACACCCTCTTATGTTGAGTTAAGTTAGATACATCAGATAGTTATGTAACCAATCCAAGTCTAGATAGGGATAACCTAGGTTTATCATGGAGATTTGGATGCGCTAGTTGTAATATGATTTAGCTAGATTGCTACCGAGCTAATCATGAACAAACCCTTCAAAAGTTCATGAAAACCCAAGTCTTGTAGGATTAAAAACCTCCTCCTTGTTCACACAAGAGAAACATTACCTACACAATTCTTTGTCCAAGAGGTCTAATGATAGCAGAAATCTGAAAGAATAGTGAAATTGTTTATGGCAATCAATTAGCAGAAACTATATATCTCACTCAGTGGTCCATAAGCACTTCATCGAGTTTTGATTGTAGCCTAGCTATATCAAGGCGCCCGGCATGGCAAACCTGAAGTAGAGACAACAAGAAAATAAGGCAACAAGTTCTTTGTACTTAGATCATTTTTCACAAGTACCAAAATAACACGTAAAACCGACATAAAACCCTAATTCTATAACACTAATCCATGAGAGTTATACCTCGGATTGGATGGTGTGGATGAATGTCGTTTCACTACTTCTGGTGGAAACACAGCTTCTTGCACTGGTTCCTTCTTCAAGCAGTAGTTGCAAGACCTTCGATAGGGGAAAATTATGGTCTTGGTCACTGGAACCAGCACTTTGGATGACTATTTCCACTCCATCCAGGCAAGGCCTTACTCTCAAATCTCTCACTGAACAATTACCGCCCTTCAGTTCATCTCTTCTACTTTCCAGCTCTTTGATCTTGCTCTCTAGATAGTTTATGTAATTTACAGCCCCGCTTATATGATCCGATGTCGCTCGCTTCCCCTAAAACTCCACGGACAAAAACCTAATTTTAGGGAAAACATTAGAATAACAAAAAAGATAACATCTCTCATTACCTGAATAAACTGGAGGGGAAGCAATGATCTAATAGATGCGTAAAGGGTCCTCATCTCTTGCCGTCTCAGCCGTTCGATGTCTCGATGAATCTTCTTCTGAGGATCACAATCTTCATCCCTTTTTCCACTAGAGGATACGAGTACAGATTTATCTAAGCCCTTGTTCTTGTCCTTTCGGTTGGTGATGTGAAGGCCACGAAGATCTTGATCATCATGAATGATCCGATCCTCCGGAATCGGGTAGTGATTCAGTGGGAGATAGAGCAGATCGTTGTTGGGTTGTAAAGGAAACATGTTTCTCAAGAAAAGTATAAACTAACGGAGGAGCTCTAAGCTTTGAGCTGGAATAGATATGGAGATCAAAGAAGAGGAAGAGTTATATTAATCGTGTTAGGGTATGTATGAATACTATATTCTTCTTTCGATGGGCCTCAAATGTCGGGAGATTCTTGGAAATCTCCTCGGATTAGCATGATCACTTTAATTAAAGCTTAGGTATGCTGCACTGTTCTCAAGGCACACCAGACCTTATCCCCCTTAATACACACATGACATTTTTATATTGGAGGACATTATAAGATGCGATAAGTCCACTACAAAATTGATGAATTTTTTTTCAATTGTTTTAGATATTGTCTTCGGATAAAAAATTGAAATGAACTTTTGAAAAAACTGTAGAATGGTTATTAGTTAGAACTGAAGAGTGGTGTAAATTTGATTTCCGTCCTACCAACTTATGTCACATGCAGCTGTCATCCGATGGAAAAATATGATGAAAACTATCCCAAATTTTGAATATAATAGAAAAATCCGACCATAAAGTTCATAATTGTTTTTGACTATGATGGCGGTGCATGTTGGCTCCAAGGGAAACGAGCTCGAGTCTCAAGTTCGAAACTTAAAAAATTGCCTATTTGTTAGATAACATGAAATGAAGAGTAACTTTCATATATTCATTCCAGTTTTTAACAAAATAATATTATCGTTTGTAGTCATAAACTGTCTGAATACAAAAATAAAGTTTTAATAAGTTCATTAAGATTGATGTGAATTAATAATTACATAATTGAATAATAGGTCTTTGTGTTAATTTTAATTGATTGACATACGCTAAGCCAGCAACACTTAATTCTCGTGAGATCCAGCATGGATTCCACTATTTTTTTATTGGCTTAGAAGGTATTTGGTGTACGTGGTTCCTCACAAGCTATGTCTATTTGCAAGTTTTGCTTCCATAATACATATTGCGCTACAAATACATAAGTCAATATTGTAGCTATGGACCGGATTGATTATGTTTTGGTTACATTTATTTCACGAAAAATGAATTGAAAAAAATTTCTTAAAAATAGTCGCTTAATATAATTGCCAATGAAAATATTTTCATTATCGACAATGGTATATGTCTAAATACTTTCATGCGAAAATGTTTTCTTTTCATTCATTTTTGTAGGTAATACAAGCTCCAATTCATTTATTTTTCACAAAATAAATGAAGTCTTGATCATCTACAATAATATCCCATAAAAGAAATGAGATTTTAGTTGCTATAGACGAAGTTTGAACACAAAATTCCCAACCGTTGCCCGTATTTTTAACATTCTAATTCCAAGAACCCTTTAAAGCTTATTGAAAAAATCATCACTCGATGTCTGAATTCATCTTGGGTCTCGTCCGATTGTGATGTTAAAACCTGACAGTCTTGGAGCTTTTGCAGTTGGCTAGCTAGACCTTGCTAATTAGGCTCTATTTATTTATACAAAAAGTGAATGATTTGAAAAATGTTTTTTAATAATATAAATTGTAATGCTCGAAATTATTACTCAATGAAATTTATTCTTATTATCGACAATAATTTTTGTCTAAATGTTTTCATGAACAGTAAAAATATTTATTGTGCACTCATCTTTATAAGCAACACAAGTGATAATCTTTTGTTAGCGAAACAAGAGAATTTATGTCTAAATATTTTTATAAATGGTGAAAATATTTTTCATTCATTCATTTTTGTAAGTGCAACAAGCGATAATTTTTTTGAAAACATTTTCCAAATCATTCAATTTTCGCGAAATAAATGGAGTATTATGTATGATCCCGATTCACATAATCAACAGGAGGTACAACCATCTTCCTTTGGAACTATAAATAGCCAATGAGGTATTCTCGTTTCTGTAAAAATTTCCTTTGCGATAATGTAGAGAGTGCCTCCAATAATTTGACGTTTCTACAACGTTTCTGTGATGTCCGAAAGTGCACTTTTACATTTCCGCCTTGGCTAAAAGTTTACTTTTACTCCTGCATTAATGTACTCTCGTGCAGTTTTACGATGCCACAAAACTGAAGAAAATAACGCGCTCTTACTCATATTAATCCAAAAAAACAATATAATAACAAAATATAATTTTGTAATTCCAACAATGCGAAATTAATAGGTATAATAAAATTAGGAATGATATCGAAATATATTCACCGAATGTAAAAAGTGTTGAGAGTTACCGTCTACTTTGGTTATCTAATTTAACATGGAGTCGTTTTCCTTAATAAAGTATGATAATGCCCAAAAGGAATCTAGTTTAATCATCCAATGTCGTAATCGCTTTCTCCAAGACCTTATCACCATCGCCAATGGTTCAAACATTTGTTCTTACTTTTCACCCAGTTTTTACCTCTTGGTGCATGGCGTGCACTCTTCCGAACTGATAACCAAAGTGTTCGTCTAGAACCTGAAAGATATATTGTCATCATTTTTATTGACCTTTGACATTCATTCATCCCTTTGGAAATCATTTCAAGTTCCCAACACCTATCGGTATGTACCACTTGTAAAAATATAGTGTGTACAAAACCTTTCTAAGGTGTATCTCATCAAATCCCCAATCCTATAAGGAATTCCAGCATATCTTTTGTCAAACAAATCAAGCCATACCTCCAGAAGCATGTCCCTCACATTCAGAAACTGTTTCATGAGATTTTATCTCTCCAAAAGAATACATCCAGAAAGCTATGCAAATTTATCGACTAGAACATCCAGAATATTTTTTATCCTTCTCTTCGAATACTCAACATGAGTATCCTCCCACATATTTTGATAAAGAAAGCTGCCTAAATGCCTTACTCAAATGTGTATACTTGTTGACTACATCCTTGTATATAGTTAGCAATCTTCCGACTTCTCCAACTGTAAGTTCACCAGCTTTTGCTTCCATGAATGGATAAGTTGAACGTCCTGTAACGGTTATAAGCAACTTATACGTAAATGTGACAAAATGGGTCAAAAATCCATATTTAACTCATATTTGATAATGTGGGTCATAAATAGGTTAGCTTAAAAGGTGGTCTTAAATGAGTCACTTAATAACCTAATGAGTCTTAAATGAGATGGGTTAAATAATTAAACTTAAGTATTACTAAAAAAATAATTTAATTTATTCACAAGTCATTTTTAGATTATAAAAATTCTGATTTTTATAATTTTTTAAAAAATAAAATTTTGATTATTTTTTTTCCATTTTTTTATTCTTTCCATTTTTTTTTCTCATTTTCCCCTCTTTCTAGGTTGGATGTCTGCCAAAAAAAATTAAAAAAATTAGAAAATGTATCAAATAAATCATATTACATAAAATTAATTTTAAAATACATATTTTAAAAATTCATGAAGCAAATTTTCTTGGATTTGGTTAATTATAAAAGTGTTTTAATAATATGAGTTGGCTTGGATACGAGTCATTAAAATTGCATAATACGAAAATGGATCAAAACAAGTTAAATGGGTTAATATGGATTGGACCATTTTTTACCCTACTCATACCCGATTTGACTGATCCATTTGACGCCCCTACTTATAAGTAGTAAAGGTAATTGCAAAGCATGCAATGATGAGCCTCTACAAGACAAGTTGTCAAAATAAAGTAGAACTTGCTTGGGATGTGCAAAATTAAATAGCACAATAGGAACATGAAAAATTATCTAGCAATCACTTTGGAAAAACTCTTTAAATGGAACATGGAATACCATGAGCTTACCCTTCGTTATTCTTTCTTTATCACTCATTGTAAAGGAAGATCTTGGGTCTAGAACGAATGGCACTTTTAGAGCGGGTTCTGAGATGACATTTCATAGACATTTTTGAGAAGGAAAGACAGATGATTTTTCATACTTTGACTCGACTAACTGTGAACTCTTTAAATTTTTAATTTTTTAATATAATTCCTGGAACGTAATCTAAGGGTGCGCATGATTTGCGCTATTTTTATTCCAGAATGAGTTCTGTTATAAAAAAACTCATTCTGGAACAGTTTGGCGTTTGATAGATGTAGTCCAATTTCTCAATTTCTGAAACCGATTTCTGTTTTTGGGGTAAGAAATAGAAATAGAAATTTTTTTATTTCTGGGTTTTGGGGGCCAAAAGAGAACCGGTTCTCTTCTCTTCATTGCCCTAACCTTGTCGCGCCTCTTCAATCTGCATAACGCGTCCGCCGCGCCTCTCACCTCCCTTGTCGAGCGCTTCGTCCTCCGCCTCCGCCGTCACCTCTGCCACGGCTACCGCCTCCTCCGCCAGCCATCGCCTCCGTCACGGCCACCGCCTCCACCTCCTCCCCTTCTCCGCATACCCGATTCCCGTGCAGAGCAGAGAACGCCGTTGCCCCTCTCACCTCCCTCGTCGAGCGCCTCGTCCTCCGCCGTCGCCTCTGCCACGGCTACCGCCCCCTCCGCCATCGCCATCGCATCCGTCACGGCCACCACCTTCACCTCCTCCCCTTCTCCGCATACCCGATTCCCGTGCAGAGCTTGAGAACGCCCTTGCCCTAATTCAAAGAATGCCTCTCTCCTCCTCCGTCGACCACCTTGTCCTCCGCCATCGCTTCTGCCACGGCCGTCGCCTCCTCTGCCATCGCCTTTCCTCTACCTCGTCCGCACGCCTCCACCGCCCTTCTTGCCTTCTGCCGAACCAGAACCAGAGGGCTCCGCCTCTGACTCGTTGCTCACTTTGATCTCAGGTTCTTCCCATTTCCATTCTCAATCTCATGTTTTGTGTTCGATTTATAGTGCCATGCCTTTGATCTTCATGACAAACCGGTTTCTCTTTATATTAATTCTCTGAGTAGACTTTGCTAATTTGTGCAATTCCAACTCTCTGGGGCAATAGCTTATCTAATTTTACCTCTAGAAAAAAACATGGTTGTATAGTAAAGTCTGAATGCTTATTGAAATGAAGCGATTGCTCTCAGCTTCATAATAGGGTTCCCATCTGAATGCTTATTGAAATCGCGCCAATTTGCACTATCAATGGATTCCATCCTTTGAAGTATGGATCTTGAGCAGATGACGTAGTTTCATATGAGCCGAGTTTTCTATTCTCTGTCACTGCTTGATTCGGGGTTTGATGATGCTGTGTATTGATCCTGTTTTATGCAAAGTCTATCATTGTGCAAGAGGCTAACAGAACAGACGTCAGTTCTTGAAATTGCTGCATTTGCTTCATCTCTCCTGTCCAAATTGATTGTCTGAGCTATTGATTGAGCTTATGCGGAAATTGTTAGCTCTTTATCGTTGCTACTCTAGTGACTCGGTCTACATTGACTAATCACGTGACTCGGTCTACATTGACTAATACCTAGTATTAGAAAAAATAAAAATAACAAACATGTCCTATCACATAGATGTGAAACTTCGTGCATCAGATCTAGGCCAAGTCTCCTAACACTTGGATTCTTGAATTAACTAGATGGATGTGAACTCAACTTTGAAAGACCAATTGAGGAAAAGTCTCCATTTTGCATTTTGTGTGAAGTTGTCTGCATTGACGCCAACTCCTATCTCTTGCCGACCAATTCCTTGAGGCCCAACAGATTGTACTTTACTAGATGTACAACCGTTTATCATTGAGCACATTTTTAACTATGTTGTGAATTATGTTTGATTTTTCATCCACTTGTTTTGTTCGTTGACTCTTTAATATTAAAGTTGATATGGAGTTTGGTGTTGTATTTTCTATTGTATATTTGGCTGAATTGCTGGTTAAAATTGTTATTTTGAATGTTTAATCAATTAAGGTAAAATGGCATCCCAAAATATGGCAAAGTGGACCGAGCCTTTGACCAACGAGCTTATAAGTTTGTTGGTAGTAGAGGTAAAAAAAGGAAATCGCCCCACCTCTACTTACAATAAAACGGGATGGAACAACATACGTGTCAAATTGAATAAACGGACAGGATTCCAATTTACTTTAGTTCAGTTGAAGAACAGGGTTGATAAACTGAGAAGACAGTATGGTAGTTTCAAAATTTTTTTATCACAATTTGGATTTGGCTGGGATCACATAAACAACAGGGTTGCCGTGGAGAATGAAAGTGTATGGGAGTCTCACATAAAGATATCATTTTACTTAGGTTGTTTTTGTATATATTATGATTGTACCCTTTGATTATGTTGTTAATATATGTCATTATTTTGAAAATGACAAGATAACAAGGAATGGGCTAAATTTAAGAAGGATGGTTTTCCTCAGTATCCCGATTTGTGCATTGTTTTCGGTGATACATATGCTACTGGAGAGCATGCATTAGGAAATGCAGAAGTAGTGACGTCCTCAGATGAAACTGATGGCCATGGTGGTTTTGATGGTGGTGCTGATGCATTCAATGATGATCCAAACGAATTGGATGAACAACATGTTGATGAGGGACTTGATACACCCGACGTGACTACACACTCAAACCACGGGAAGCACAATATGGATAGGACTCCAAATGCCAAGAGGAGAAAGAAGAGCAAGATAGATGACTTTTCCAGCACTTGCAAAGCCATTCGAGAACTGATAGCATTTAAGACTAGTCAATCAACTACTAGTGGCTCGGTTACCTCAACTGCACCATCACATTCCTCGGCACATGTAGACCCCTACTCCGTAGGAGCTGTGATTGTCATCATAAATGGCATGACTGACTTAGATCAGGATCTATACAACAAAGCTCTGAATCAATCATGCATTAGTGCAGCTTGGAGGGAGGCCTTCATCGTAGCTCTACCTGAAAGGAGACGTGGAATTCTAGATTATCTTTAAGTAGATGTAGGGAAATATGATATGAATTTATGTTTGGATTGCATCTATTATGACTTATCTATTTGAGATACTTTGGTTTTGAATTTTAATAGTTTTATGATTTGTGATTGTCATCATATGAGATGCTATGGATTGTGAGATTGTTGAATGTTATTGGATTCTCGACTTATATGTTGTGTTTACATTCTTATTTCATGTGATGACATAGGTAATATGGACGGGGGTGAAAGTGTAGATCAAGTATCAGCAGTTGAATCAGTTCAAATAGATTTTGATGATTCTAATATACATGTACTGATAGCATGGCTCTGCATTAGTGCGATGGATATGTCGATGTACACAAGAGAACCTATTAGGGATAGTGTATTGTCAGGACCTGAATGAATGATTGAGATTCTTCATGGACATGCAGATAGAATATATGAAGCTTTTAGAATGGAAAGACACGTGTTTGTCAACCTTTGCAACCTAATGAAGTCAAGAGGTTGGTTGAAAGATGGTCGACAAATTAAAGTAGATGAACAAATTGGTATTTTTTTATCTATGATTTGTCACAAGAGCTCGAATAGAAATCTATGTGAGAGATTTCAACATTCAGGACAAACTATCAGCAAGTATTTCACAAAAGTCTCGAACGCAGTTCAGAAGCTGGCAAAAGAGGTTATTGTTCCACCTTCATTTGATGTCATTCCAAATGAGATTCTTATATATCCTAAGCATAAACTTTACTTCAAAGTAGTATTTCTGTACATTCTTTTGCCCAATCGGTTTCATATTTTTTAATCCATTTTTTATAATAATGGTATTTTTAAATGACAGGGCTGCGTAGGCGCTATTGATGGTACCCATGTTCATGCTTCTATAGCTACGTCCAAGCAAATTCCATATAGAGGCAGGAAATGAATAACCACACAGAATGTGATGTGCGCATGCTCGTTTGATATGAGATTTACTTTTGTGTATGCTGGTTGGGAAGGATCTGCCAACGATTGTCGGGTGCTAGCGGCAACACTCGAGAATCCTAATTTAGAATTTCCTCGACCACCACCAGGTATTTACATATTTCGTAAAACTAATATTTTATTATTGTTGTATTTAAGTCGCAAATATGACATATAAATTGTATTACTTGTTGTAGGCAAATACTATGTGCTAGATTCTGGATATGCATTAAATCCAGGATTCTTAACTCCTTTTAAAGGCGAACGCTATCATCTAAACGAATATAGAGGTAACGCAAGACGGCCAACAACAGCAAGAGAGTTGTTCAATCATAGACATTATTCACTTAGAAATGTCAGTGAAAGATCATTTGGGGTATTGAAGAATCGTTTTTTCATTCTGAAACACATGCCCTCATTTACAGTTCGCAAGCAAGCACAAATTGTAATTGCATGTTGTGCTATCCATAATTACATTCAAGATAAAAACTTTGCCTTGTATGGGAATCCAGAGCACCTGTTTGAACATACAGAAGATGTGGTTACTGGTCCGGGTGATACATCAATTGAGGAGGGAACAGAGATGAACTTGTTTAGGAAACGTATTGCCAATAAAATGGCAATGGATCACAATATGCCACAGATTCTATGATATTGTATTTTCAACATTTGTAATGTATTTGTATTATTTTGTATTTGAGACTTTCTTATCTCTGTTTTTGTAATGTGATATTGTAATGTAAGGATGGTTCCATATCTGGTCTCCTTTTTTTATGTAAGGATGTTGTAATGTGATTTTCCCCGTCTCTTGGAACATCTATGAAATTTTGGACGTTTTCGGCACCTCAACATTAGCGGCCCGAGAATCTAAAGTTTGTATCTTTCTATTGTTCGTCATTGATATTTGGTAGACTCACTGAATCTCTTTTTTTAGTTAGAAGAGAATGGAAATTTTATACAACTAAAGTGAATCTGAAGTTAGATCATAATAGAAAATGTGTTGAAATTTGTCAATTTTTTTTGCGCTTAATAATACGTATTTGATTTTTCTTAGAATGAACATCTTGCAAACTCAAAATTGAAAAATTTCTTCAAATGAAAAAAAAAACAGAAACAGAATTTTTCGCACCATATCAAACAGATTTCTATTTCTGGAATAGAAATTATATATCCTTATCAAACGCAGTTTTTTCCTCAGAAAATCATTCTGAACAGAAATTGAATCATGCTCACCAACATGCCACGAGATTCCTTAATTTTCAATTTATTTAATTGAATTTTTGAAATTGCAATACATATTTAATTTAACACGTAGATTATATGAAAATATCGATGTTGACATCATGCAACGTTGTCTTCTCGCACTCATCCAGCTCCATCTTGGTCAACTGCGATGCCAGCTTCTGCGGCAGCACCTTCTGCGGAGCCCCAATCTGCTCGGGGCTGAGAGACTCTGGGAAGTCCACGGTGAAATGAATGTAGAGCTTCCCCTTCATGAAGGGCCTTTGGTAAATTGGCATGCCCTCGTCATTAATAGCCTTGAAAGAATCTGCAAGTGCGAAAATGCAAAATTTAGCCTCAGAAGGTCAGCAAAACTTAGGGTAAAATATAGCGCGTATCTTAGTGTGGATCATTTGCATACAAGGCTTGACGACTTCCCCAGGTTTTGACTTAATAAGGAGTCGCCTGCCATCCAGGTGAGTCAATACAAACTGGAAGCCACATGGAGCCTCGGTGAGGGAAAGGGTATGCTCCACAAATAGATCGTCGCCGTTTCTCTTAAATTTAGGATGCTCCATTTGTTGGAGGATGAAAACAACGTCTCTTGTAACTGTATCCAGCTGCATATAAGCGATAAACGGAAAGTCTAATCAACGATGATTTAAATTGTGAAATGGAGCCATTTAAAGACTATGGAGTGGCAAGTTAACATTCATCTGATACATACAGCTTCATCTGCTTCACCAGGGAATGTAATCTTCTGTCCATTCTGCATACCCATCTCAACAAGGACTTCCAACACCTTCTTTTCGGGGACGACCTTCTCTCCTTTGCACTGTGGGCAGCGGTCCTTCTTATTAATGGTCTCTCCTGTGCCCTTACAGTCATTGCAACACTGTTCCATCTGCTCGATCAGGGATGGACCCAACGGCCTAATAGTCACTTTCACACCAGTCCCTCGGCAACCAGGGCATGTCATAGACGCACCAGACTCTGATGATCCTTTCCTGTAAATAAATTCCGTTGAGCAACCCTGCGTGACCTTGAAGCATGCAAAAGGCAGTGAAACAAACATTGCTATACTCACCCATTGCATTTTGAACACAACACGTCCCTCGAAAGAGATAGCTTCTTTGTAGTCCCAAGATAGAGATTTTCCAGAGACACCTTCAAGGGATGAACCACATCTTCCCCTCTTCTCTGCCTTCGTCCACGGTTGCTGCTTCCGCCTGTTTGCATGAAAAGTGCACCATTTAAGCATCTACAGTTGACTAGACTCGCATTAATCAGGCACTACCAACTGAAGCAGTTACGGATCAACCGCTCCTAACGAGCACGTCATTACCTCCAAATCTACTTCCACCAAAGAAGGATGAGAAAATGTTGAATGGATCGTGCCCACCTCCACCGCCCATTCCCTCCTTGAGGGCATCCTCACCATATTGATCGCATCTCATGGCAGCCATTTCCTCAACTACACGGTCGGGTTTGTCATGTGCAATTTTATTGGCTCCTCTAGCTGCTTGCATGTTTTCCTCAAATTCAATTTCATTGATAGATAGAGATCTGGCATCTAAGTGCGCAATAAATAACTTTGCTGAGAAAAGATTTGTGAAATAGTTAGCTGCCTCAGACACAAGTTTTGCCTGTCTTCTATATAACTGAATGAATATGAGGTTGGAATGCAGCTGAGGAGGATTAGCCTGTCAATGAGAAATTATTGGCATGAATACAGAAAAAAGCATCACTTTGAAAGTGAAAAGAGAGGATTTTAACCAAAATGTATGATCTTTTATCTAATCATGTAGACTAACTACTAAGTATTGACGACGGCGACAATATTCTATCTAATTTACGATGACTGAAGTTACAGAATCATTCTAAGAGTAATAATACGGTAAGTCAATCCGAGTAATCTTAGTCTAGCATTACGATTCTTTGAGGACCACCAAGAACCAATAGGGCAGTTATTAAGTGGTAGAATGGCATGGATACTCATGATAGTTGACTCGTTTATTTCGGTGAGAGACCTAGGACAATATATAGGAGGTTGCTGGCTAAATGTTAGGTCGCCTACATATCAGGATAATAGTTCTTAAGGGGAGGAAAATGTAAAAATGCAGTCCTTCGTAACTTGCAACAGCTCAGAAGGTTGTTACATTCAACTGGAACCATATCTCTTACATCAGGCAGTATGCTAACATTGTTTAGCAACCTCATGGATTTGACTTTGACGCCATTCTGCAAGTTTTCAGAAGACGAAGGCATCACCATCCCTATAGACTCTAATCTGGAGTAACTTCAAAAATATGCTAAAATCTAGACTTTCAAATTGGAAATCACTGAAACCAGATGAACCAAGAGAGAATAACGTACTTCCCTACAATAAGAACAGGAACATATGAACCAGTTGACGACTTCTTGTGCACCGAAATATTTCTACAGGGAAACCTTAGTTTCAGCCATAGAAGTTTCTTGCCAGATTCTAACATGCCTAAATATTCTAAGTTATTGGTAAAAATAACCATTTAGTTAATTAAATTATGAAAGCTGGTCCTTCAAGTTTTGACATCATCTGGAGGTAATATTTCAACACTTCAGTCTAATCAGTCACGATTTGATTGGGGTACTTTTTTTTTTTTTTGCATCACAAAATGTCAGGAAGAATATAATCACAATAACAGAAAGACTGACAGTAAAAAAATGTTATCCATTCAAGGAAAAGCTTCTAACAGTCTGACTGCAAGGCGAGACTATGTCTTTCCCATTATTTCACAGTGCCCCAATTGATCCAAGCTATAATAATCAACGTCATTGAAAGGGCGTGCTTCCCTTTTGATTGATGTCATTGAAATACGCAACACTACTTCCCTTTTCATCATACACACATACTAGACATATAAGTACATGTATATAAATTACTATATATACTGGCAAAAAATACTATCAATAAGAGCTTGCCTTGATCGTGATGTATATAAGAAGCGAAAGAAAGTGATCAGCCCCAGCTAGTACATGATTTTCTGATATGGATGCATTGAGCAGCAAATTGTTGATGACCCTACAGCAATTCATAATGCACAGAAGCTTCTCCCGGGGACCTTTGAAGCTATTAATCTTTTGCAGCTCCTTCTCCGCAAGCTGGAAAGCGCAAAAATTATAGCAGCAGAACTATCAGGGAAGCAAACACAGTTATAACGATGAGCAGTCTAAGACCTGATATGCGTAAATTTAACACATCGATTCAGCATGTGCTAAAAAGTACAAGGAATGATGATATCTCCCATACTTAAAATAGTAGTAACGATCTGATTCCAGGGTTTTCCCCCCTGAAGCAGAAAACTTTCAGATAGAAGGAGCCAATACAAGCAATTTCTAAGCCTTTGCTCTAATGACCCAAAAAGAAGAAGAAGACAGAGACAGAGACAGAGACAGAGACAGAGAGGCCTTGGCCATTAACTATGGCTACAAATCACTGTTTATAGTACAGCGACTTGAAAAGGACAGGCTTAGGAGTGATTCATGCTGTCCAACACATCATCAAAGCCTCTAAAAGTGCAACAATGGCATGCCTTTCCTATCCCTATTTATTGAGCTTAAAACTATCAGTGTTGTTGTGGAGGGTGTTTAAAGTCATTGCCCCTTGCGGCCCTAAAAATCTATGCAACCTAAATTGTTCAACAGGCAACCAAAAATGATACTGGAGCAGCATAACAAATACCAAGCATTTAAGTTACCACAGTAATTATCGTCAAGCTATTTTAGCTAACAATTTTCTTTGATCTTTCACCTCCTCAACAATCACATAATACTATTATTTGAAGAGAAACAGAGAAAAAAACAATTGAGCACATTGAAACAATAAAATCAATGAACTCACACTGGAATAATCATATGCAAATCAGCAAACTGAAACGCTCTCAGCTTCATTTTAGCTTTTTAAAAAATATAAAAAAGGCAAACTAAGGTAGGTGTTTTACAAAAAGAGGAAACCACAAAATAGTAAAGATTTTCCATGTTCCATCAAGCATCTATATAGGAACATTCAGTGTTCCTTCTAATACTGTTAGCAAATTTGCAATCGAAGAGCAGTAGCATCGCACATACCAACCATGATGCTTCATTACGAAGAATAGCCGGTATATCTAAATGCTCAGGCCTCAAGAAGGTCTGCAATAGTGAAATTTTTTCTGCAATCTCCCTGTCAATTTTTGAATCCTCTGCAGAACAAGCAAATGTCCGAGAGAACAGCTTTTTCATGACATGTTTTTCCAATCCCTGCACATTGCATAAGAGTGGATTAGCCACACACAAAAAAAAAAAGGGACATCAACTACAAAAGTGAACAAAATGTATGTGTTTTCAGTGGACATATAACTGAACATGATATGCCTCCAGGTTTCATAAGTATAAGCACCAAACTCATCCATCTGTACAATAATACCTGGAAGACGTTCGACCTCCTTTCACATATAAATTGTCCACACAACAATTGGTATCACGAAATGAACTTTGCGATCAGGCTCTAAAGCTAAACTGAAGCTAATCCTAACAGAACTGTCACAATGGACTTCTGGACTCAATAATGCATATAAACTGACCCACAGTTTTATTTGAATGGCCACATGATATCTTTTAATCAACCAAAAAAAAAAGGAGAGGACTAAAATACATTACCTCCATTGCACAGTCAATTTCTTTGTCAGAAGCGCCTGCCCAGAGAGGATGATCCCTTAACGCACCTTCCATCGTCATAAAGAAGTATTGCACTTTTTTGCCATCATTTTCAGGATTTGCAGGATAAACAAAGGAGGATACAATGAAGCTGCAAAAGAAAGCACATTAAATGTAGGGTCTATCTGGAATGAACTATAACCCTCAAAACAGGAGCCAAATCAAAAAAGGCACGTCGTTCCTTTCCTATATTCGCTTAACAGTATCGCTCAAGGATCATACTGCAGAATCACTAAAAAAAAGTGAATATTTCAAAATTAGGATCAGAAGTACACGATGCTAGAAAGAAGCTTTATCATGCCATTCTCTCAACTCTAGTCCTATGAATGACAGACACCTGAAATCCGAAAGTGAAGCTAAGTTAATTGATGTGACAAAAACTATCCATTGGAATTTTAAGAAAGAAAAGGATTCAGGCAAGGTATCCCGATGTTTTGTTTGAAAGTGATTAACCTTCTTCCAATGTCTCTTTCTTTCAATATCCACGTGGCTGGTATCAGTCCTCCCTTAATGCTTTTGTTGAACAAAGAGCCGCAGTCGAGTACGGTCGGGTGGAACTTAAAGTTTTAGTAGCACAAAGTATCGGCAAGTTGCAATGCTGGTTTACTCTAGATGCGACGCAAATGTTCTTTTTAGTCTGTTGCACGAAAAGCTAAAAAACACCCAAAAAGAAAAAAGCAGCTCTCTGCACGATGAAGTACAACGAGCTACATTACGGGAACCAGAGAGGAGGTTCTTGTCAAACAAATAAGCCTCGAAACTCCTAACACTGTGTTTCATTGATTGAATAAAAATAAAAATAAAATTTATTTTATCTCGTGTCTGATTTATTTTATTTTATATAGCAATTTAGGATAGGATAATGTCGAATATAAAAAAATATAAACTGAATAAAAAAATTCAAAAAGGAGAATAAAGTAAGATTTGATAAAATTTCTTTTATCTGAAATATAAAAACTTTACATTTTTTTTATTTCTTCGTCTTTCACCTATAGACGACTCCAAGTCCTCTATTGGGTCCGGGTTAGAGAGTCGGACCGGGTTTTCTCGACCCGGTCCAAAGTCCATTTTTTTCAAATTAAAAAAAAACTAAAAACTAAAATAATGAAAATAATAAAAAAAATCAATTTTTCATTTTTTTAAATTATAAAAATTAAAATTACAAAATAAAATAAAATAATAAAATATTTCTAGGTGGTTGACCACAATTTATTTAATATAGTTTAATTCTATAAGTCTTGAACCAATTTCAGATTTTCCATTTTGAATAAATATTTTCAGTATAGCATAAAAAATAAGAAAATACTTAAAAAATTTTAAACTTAATTGAATAAACTCTTATCCAAAGTATTGACATGGAAGCCTTCTTCTAGATAGCTCTCCGATTCACATCAAAATTTTACGAAAGTGACGAACTGTAATTTTCTTTATAAATGCAAATTGTTCAAAAATCATTCGTTAATATGATTAATTGTCATTACATTCTCGTAACAATTAGAAAAAAGTGAATGAACTTTGGACTTTATGCTTTGTTCTAATTGGACATTTGTTTGATTTGGTATTAGACATGTAACAAAATGAAAATAAATAAAATACTTATAAGAGAGAAAAAGAATTCATGTTTCAAAGTGAATATATTGAAATTGAGGTTATTCTAAAAACGTTTAATGTTGAAGGGGTAACCAAAAGATTATTTCAAAGGAATGGAAAGGAACAATGCATAATCATATAATTTGTTAATAATTTATTAATTTGAAAAATATATATTATTTTGGATGATTTTATTAATATTAAATCTACAAATTTGTACTTATTATTTTTAAAATATCTGAATTTAAATCCGTAGTTCACAAAATAACATATTTGATAAGATATGAAGATATTCGATTTAAAATCCGTAGTTCATCAAACAATAATTAGATAAGATATGAGGATATCCAACTTTGATCCGTAGTTCACCAATCAATAGATGGGATATGAAGAAATCCATGGATTTTTATCACATTTAGAAATCTGGATGAACAAACGCAGCCTAAGAGAGTTTAGCTTGGGCTAGGAACAAGAAACATTGGCTTCTCTAATGCTCCTATCACTGTCTTACGCAATTCCATCACAAACCACCGACCCGTGAGCAGTATAATATCCTAAACTTAGCATTTTGCTAAGATAGTCCAGCAATACGGTAAATCAAGTACCAGAAGGCGAATGTTTCCAAAAATCAAAGGGCATAAAAGTCATGACGAATATCGTGCTTTCCCACACGAACTAATAACCATAAGCACCAGAAGAAGACAGACATGAATCAAGAACCATGACAATTAAATTGAAAAAAAAAATCTTTCCACAAAATCAACTTCGGATAAAACAAGCAGATGGTGCAAGTACAAATTGAGCTGAAGCTGCCACGGAATTGAGAGACATGGGGGGGTCAGACCTATTAATGGATCGAACGAGATCGAGAGGAATAGGGTTGCGCATCTTATCGTGGAAATCATAGAACTCCATCGAGGTCGGAGATGCTAGCGTCAACGGCGGCGATGGAGACGGAGGAGTCGTCTCCATGTTTCCACTCAGCTTTGAAGCCAAAAAGAAAACTAAGAAGGAGAAGAATAGACGCAACACCGAGATTTTCCGAATTCACTACTTCGAAAAGGGAGGATCGCGAAGAGAGCACGAGGTCCGATCGCTCTTCCTCTCTACCTCCGCCGGCAGTCGAAGTCCCCACTTAGCGGCGATCGTGGTTTCGATCAGGAATTGAGATGAGACTCCGAGAAGAGAAGTCGAGAATACAGTTAAAAAGACCGATGGATGACCCTAGGAAAACTATTAGGGGGCAGGGGGAATTTAAGGGGAGAAGAGGGCGGGCACAGAGGGGCGGGGGGAATTTAAGAGGGTGGGCTCCCAGGGAGAATTTAAGGGGAGAAGAGGGTGGGCAAATTTAAGGGAAATGGATGGACATGGTTGACCAGGAATATAGTCTTCCAATCTGAATCAGATGATTGGAGAAAGTTCGAAAAAATAGATAAATAAAAACATTTCTCTATTAAAGTGAGCTTCACCATCTTTTCCTCTTAAAATCCCCTGCCCTGGGTAGGGGATTCGGATCCGAATTGGAAATGGATCTCCTACCTAGAGGGGTGACCAAGAAGTACCCCAACTGTCCGATCTAAATTGGGCGACTGAGGAAAGTCCAAAAAAATAAACAAAAACTTTTTCCCCTATTAAAGTGGGGCTCACCTCTTTTCCTCTTAGCAATTCTATTCAGAAATCTAATTCTGAATAGAATTAGATTTTTCTGATTCTGTTTCAAAATGAGTGTCTGAAGAAAGAAATGCGTTTGATGCGGTTAAAGAATTTATATTCCAGAATGAGAAATTTGTTTGATATGGGAAAAAAAATTTTGTTTCTGTTTCTGATTCTATTTCTGTTTCATTTAAAGAAATTTTTTAATTTTTTAGATTGCAAGATATTCATTCCATTAAAAATCAAATATTTATTTATTTAGCCCCACAAATTGACAAATTTTGTTCACATTTTTTATTGTAATTGAACTCCGAAAGTGCATAAAATCATAATATATAATAATTCCCAAAGAACTAGGAGAGATGAGGATATCCAATACTGAGGTAAGGCATTTTTCCTGTAGGTTTTGCTTGACCAATCCACGACCATATTGGCCAGAGTTAAATTGGGAAATTGATGATATTCACCAGTATTTTTCTAATGTTAGAAATTTAATTTTCCAAGAAAATTGGGATTTCCAAATAAAAATTTAATTTTTAAAATTTTTAATAATAGAAAATATGCTTTTTTGAATTTTTAATATTTTTTTATAATTTCTGAATTATCTGGATTTTTTATATAATTTTTAGGTTTTTTATTATTTTTTATTTTATTATTTTTAATTCAAAAAAGGACTTCAGACCGGGTGGGGCACGTTCGAAGGAGAGGAGGGAAAGAGCAATTTGATTAGGGCAAAAATTGAAGAAAGATTGCTAAAAGAGAATGGATTCTCAAATAGTGCCCGAGAATGAGAAATGACAAAATTTTCATTTCTCATTCTTGCCCTAAAATCAATTATGGATTTCCAAAATTAGTTTTTCGACAATTTCCTACCAAACAGATTTCTCATCCAGAATGAGTTTTTTTGCTCCAGAATTCATTCTGATGAGAAATATGTGCCTATCATGCGCACCCTTAAAATCCACTACCCAGCCCCTACCCTGGGCAGGGGATCTGTATCCAAATTAAAAATGGATCCCATGGTAAGGATGACCAAGAAGTACCATTAGTCGTCCGATTTAAATCGAATGATTGGGACAGTCCAAAAATAAAAATAAAAAACCTTTCTTCTTATTAAAGTGGGGCCCACCATCTTTTCCTCTTAAAATCCCCTGCCTAGCTCTTGCCCCGAGCAGGGGATCCGAATCTAAATTTAAGGGGAGAAGAGGGTAGGTGAGCTAATTTAAGGGGAGAAGGCGGGGCAAGGGGGAATTTAAGGGGAGAAGAGGGTGGGCTCCTAGGGGGTAGGGGCAATTTATGGGGAGAAGAAGGTGGGCTTCCATTAAAATAAGGGGGTTTTTATTTGTCCACAGTCGTATGATAATCGAACGGCTGTAGACAGAACATGGTCACTTGCCATTAGGGACAGTGATCCCGTTCCACCTCGACCTCTCTTGTGCCTTTCGAAACCCCGATGTGCTTTAGCTAGGTAAACATGTTACACAAGGCACAAAACAACCTTGCCAAAAACAAAAAACAGAAAAAAAAAAGGCGTAATAGCTTAAAAATTACCTATCTTTAGGCATTATCTCATTTCAATCCTAATTTTTCGTCACATAAACCACCTCCATCTTCAAAGTGACTCCCAATTTTACCATAAGCTCTTTTGTTCTCCCACAAAAAGAACCCTATACTTTAAATCTAGTTCCAATTTGCATTACAACTTATTTTTCATAAAAATTATCTATTTTTACTTGAGTCCCGCATTTGGCTCAAGTAATTTTTCTTCCAAAATTTCTCTTGATAATCGAGAAATGGTAAGCTCCCAAGTGCAAATTGTTTGAACTCTCCGACTGTACAAGATGGAAGACTCTCAAACACTAAAGATTGAAGACTAAATGCAGAATTGAAGGCCCGTGGGAGACATGAAAATAAGACTCTATTAAGAGTAATCACATTTGAAGGAAACCAACCCTAATTTCCCTGACTTTCTCACAAATTTCAATATCCAAAAAGTTGAGACTTTTTTAGAGTATTATGTCCCCCAAAAGAGGTTCTTTATTTGATTTTTAACTCTAAATATTTATTTGACTTTATGAAAACCATATTATAACACTCTTGTTGATGACTTTAATATTATATTTGGCTAAATTTTAGAGACTAAGGTTCCAATTATCTTGCAAAATAATGATATATCTTGAAATTATCTAATGATGATTCTCTGTGTCACTTGATATAATTAGTAAAAAAATGTTTTTCATTGTCCTCAACAATAACGTCTAAATATTTTTGTAAATACTGAGCATGTTTTTGAAGATTGTAAACGTTATAAGTGTTCGTTTTAAAAAAGAATTATTTTTTCAAATAATTATTTTTTCGTTAGATTAACTGAACCTCAAAGACGGTGAATGTGGAATAAAAGCCGCATCTTTTACTCAAAAAGATAACAAACAGAAAAGGTAATTGTCACTTATAAATGGGCCGACCTTATCTGCAGTTTTGAAGAAGCTATTGGGTTTGAAGATGGGCTAAAGTCCGTTCTCACTAGTAGTGAAGTTGACTTGACGGTCAAAATTGTGAGATGTCTTTGGAGGAGGAAAGGAAGGAGAAGAAGGCCCAGCCTAAAATAACTCCGGGGCTCCTGTTTTGGGTTTCCGGTTCCAACCCGGGTGTGTGTAAATGACTCCGACCCGATCCGGACCCGGGCTCACTATGCCTTCTTTGCCAACAAGAAACCTTTCGAAAGCTTTAATTGCGCAGAAGAAAGCTTTCACGGAAGCAGCGAACTCGAGCTCGACCTCGACCTCGGTCAATTCTCCCATTTCCCCTTCCTCGCGCGCTCGCATTGGCTTCCTTGCGATCCGTAGCTCTTAATCGCTGTCCTGATCGTCTTCGTCACTCGCGCTCGACGCCGAGATCTGGTGAGCTCTCTCTCTCTCTGTCTCTCTCCATCTCTGTGTTTCTATGTGTCTTTGAGTGTGCGTAAGTCCGATTGATGGCAATTGATGCATCCGTTCGTGTTCTTCTCGCCCGCGAGTGACGCGCTTCCTCCTCTCTGCCTCGCAGATTCGCGCTCTGTTATTTCGCAATGGGAGACAGTCAGTACTCGTTCTCGCTCACCACCTTCAGGTGCGTCCCTGTCGCCGGCGAGCCCGGAACTCCTAGTCATCACTGGATTATTTGTCGCCATTGGATTGTGTTTTTCTTTGATTTCGTGAGTTGATTGTGTTCCGTGTGGCGATGGAGCAGCCCTTCTGGCAAGCTCGTACAGATTGAGCACGCCCTAACGGCGGTGGGTTCTGGTCAGACGTCTCTGGGGATCAAAGGTGAGAGCCCTCAGGTCCTTGTGTTTGTCCTGTCGGTTTAGTGCTTTTTCCTTCGGTACGTCAGTGTCTTTTTCCGTGGGAATTTCAGCATTGTGAGCAGGCCCACACGGAGTCCAGGGAAGCTTTCTTGGCTGTTATTCTGATAATACTCACTTTGGTTCAGCTGTAACACCATTGGGTTTGATTAGTTATGTGTTAGTGTCTCAATGCTTAGCATAGAGAACACTGTAAACGCCACTTGGCTGGTGGTGGGCATCAGTAAACAAGTTCCATCCTGTAGGTATTGCCATTGAAGGATTTCTTAGGCATTTTGTGCAATTTTCACTGGGACAAAGATCCAATGATTTCATTCTTCTTCAATGAGAAATTTAGCATTTAAGGCTCCGTTTGTTTTGTGTAAAATGGATGATTTGAAAAACATTTTTCCTATAAATGATTGCTTGATTGGTTGAGATAATTAGTCAACAAGAAATATTTACATCTCCCAGAACAATTTATGTCTCAATATTTTCGCAGATGATGAAAATATTTTTGTTCGTTCATTTTGGTATTTGATATAGGCGGCTGTATTGAAGGAAACATTTTCCAAATCATTTATTTTCCGTGAAATAAATGGAGCCTTAGACTTGATTGATCAAATCAAGATAGGCCATTTAACCTGATATCCTTGGGGGCTATATAGTTCTTGGCAGTCAATAGCACCGGAATGATCGAGTTCTTTAAGATTCACTCTCTCTCTCTCGTTCCCTTCTGTGGCCAACATTTATGTATACTTTCATAAATCCTGTATGTAATAATTCAATGGCCTTAATCTGATCTACTTTATTGCAGCTGCTAATGGTGTTGTCATTGCGACAGAAAAGAAGCTTCCCTCTATATTGGTTGATGAAGCTTCTGTAAGCGACTCTTAGCACGCCTTTTATATTCCTTTTGTTTCTTTTGAAGGACTAAATTTTTTTATCCAAGAAATATATGTCTCGTGGATGTTGGCTATCTTTGTACTTGTCTTCATTTTCTCTTTTCCATATACCTTATGCCCTTGATGAAATCTGCCTCGTTGGATGGTTGTAATAGGTCCTTGCAAATTTCTGATTATTAAGTTGGTAGTTAAAGAACTTACTTGAAGAGAGGGAATTTATGTGAAGAAGTTGCAGACAGTTACAAGACTTTTGAATACCTTAGAGGGATAATTAGTCTCCTAAGCTCTTAATTTATGGTTTTGGTTTGTCTAATTCTTCAAGGCAGTAGAATGTATGTCCTGCTTTTGGTTAACATCTCCTCTCGGTGGATGGCTTCCCCTCTAATGCTTTACTTATGATGGGGTTGTCTCCTTGGCACATTTGATAATGCATTTTTCATCTATTTGCAATATGGTAAATAAGCTCACTCTTGTCACTGTTGCAATTGCTATTATGGCCTTATTTGCTTGTATTTAGTTCCCTGATACTTTAATTCTGGACTTTCACTTCCTTTAAATCAATTCTATATAGTTTTTGTCTAACCATTTTCTGTCTTTTCTACTAAATGTTAATGTTTTCACCCTTGTCAGGTTCAAAAGATACAGTGCCTGACACCAAATATCGGAGTTGTTTACAGGTTTGAATCCTCAATGCTTTTTCATTGTTGCGAGCATACTTTTTTGGGCCCTGCTTCTGACGGAACTATCACCACGGGGCATCTGGTTCTGTGGCGATATGAGTTTGTTCAATAAAATGGAGGGGGCAATATGATATTTTTTTATGGGAAAATGATACTAATGTGAAGCTAAGGGACTGTAATTCCTCCAATTATGTTTGTATTGTTCTTTAAGGAGATTAAGACATGACATGGTATATTTTGACTTTGCTGTGAATATACTTAATCTGCTAAAGTGAGCCTTCCAGTTCTGCTCCTGAAAGCAGATTTGGCTGCTCTTCTCTGGCTCCCTTGGAGAATATAGGGTATATAACACGCTTTTGCAATGAAGCAAGGAAGATTGGTTGATACATCCAGTAAAGTGAAGAAATGTGGGCTTTTGGAAGATAGAAATACGAGGATTGCACTGTTTTTCACTTATTGGTTAATGAAATTGGAAAGTAGTGTTTATCTGAATTTTACAGCTCCAGTCAAGCAACACTTGGAAAGCTTTTGTCAATATTCCTTTTATTACTTGACATGCTCTAAATGTTGCGCTTTTTGGTCACTGATTTTTTAGTCTTTCATTGCTGTTTCTGTTGCAGTGGCATGGGTCCAGATTTTAGAGTCTTAGTTCGGAAAAGCAGGAAACAGGCAGAACAGTATCACAGGTTGTATAAGGTACCTCTTTGCAATCTGAAGAGTGAGCCTCTTTTGTTGGATCAATATGGTTGGCAAGCCAGCCATATCGATCAATTTGTTTTGTTCATATATAATCTAAGCAAGCGTAAATATGGTTCTGTAAAAGGACAATCCATAGTTTACACGAAATCTAATGATCATAATATCATAGGACATTTTTGTGTCATGTTAGTTGGTCATTCATCTCTAATACTTTTTGAATGAGTACGCATAAATGAGTATTTATTGTGGAATCTGTACATTTGTATAATTGTCTTTTTTATTATCAACATCTATCACTATAATCTCTCAAACACACTTATGGTGCCTTTTAATTCACAAGATGGAAAAAGTATCCTTGAGCTGCTTCTTAATAATTATTTATTGAATGTTTCTGATTTATTTTGTAAATGCATTTAGCTGCTTCACTTTTGTGTGCCTTCTGCTCTTGCAAGTTCATCAGCAGCACTATTGCAGCTGCTGTAACTTTTAAAAGTGTGATTGTAAAGCATTCCTAAGTAGATATGTATGGAAAAATATAATATTTTGCTGCAATGTTGAACTATCATCATTCTTACTTTACTGTAGGAACCCATACCCGTCACGCAACTAGTGAGGGAGACTGCAGCTGTCATGCAGGAGTTTACCCAGTCGGGGTAAATGATTTCTTTATTGAGTGATGCTGCATTGTTCTTTTCCATATTTATTTTCATTTGATGGAAAGTTTAGCTGAGCCTGACATGATGTGCAATCCATAAAAGAAAGTATGTTTGTTGATTTTTAATGGATATCAACCTTGCATAGTCTTCATTGTTCTTTTGATCTTAGATGCCATTTCTTACATGGCCTTCTCTTTGTTCTGTCCTCTTTTGAAGTGGTGTGAGGCCTTTTGGAGTATCTCTTCTGGTTGCTGGATTTGATGATAATGGTCCTCAATTGTATCAGGTATTTTGTCTTCTCTTATGAGAGTCTGTGGTGTTTTAGTGATGGCTATATATCTAGTTAATCTGCTATATAGCATGCGACTGGTAAAGTGAATGTGAAAATACCCCATTAATATGATGGAAGAACACGTCTCCTTATTGATCTGCCTCTAATTACCATGTTGGTCACGTTAAAGATTTTGTAGTGGGGGTCTAGGTTGACATTCTGTCCATGACAAAATTGATGGCGGTCAGTGTTGTTTTGGCGATATTTTCTCTCATATTTGTGATGTTAAATCTTAAATCCTTTACCAAAATGACATAGGACATGTCAGTAATTGAATAATTCCAAGTGGAATTTTCCAAGGAGCCAAGTCATCAAAGTAATGTAAATGCTCAAATTTTAAAAGTTTAAAAACCAAAGTGATTGGTGGATAATTATTGGTACTAAATGAAGCATTGGACGATAGCTTTGACATTTCTAGTGTATTTTTCCTATAATAGTCTATCAATCTTGAGAGCTTTGTACTGCTTCCTGAACTTCAAGGCATTTATTGTTGGGTATGCATATCTCAGCAATCACACTTAGAAGCATAAAAGAATGCATTGTGCTTTATTTTTTAAACTAAAACTATTGTCTTTTATTACATTACATTATATGTGGCTAATCAGAACTATCCTGAAGTACTTGTTGCTGTACACTTATAGGTCGATCCATCTGGTTCATATTTCTCATGGAAAGCTTCAGCAATGGGAAAGAATGTTTCGAATGCGAAGACATTTCTTGAGAAGAGGTAATAGAAATGTAGCAGCTGTTGGAATGTCTTCTGACTTTTCTTAAATGTATGTCTGAGTGTTATTTATTTCATGGAATCGTTCACTGGAAGATACAGCAAATAGTTTTCATTTTTTATATGACTCTTGATCTTTAGCCAAGCTTTATATCATTGCATGAACTATCCAAAATGAGATCTTTGTACTGTGGCATGGAGAGGTAAAAGCTTGAGAATCCATCTTTTGTTATCTTTTTCCTTTTTACATAGACTTGCATGATTGACTTGATTTGAGTCAAGAGGCATACAGCTCTTGCCCATGCCCCCCCACGCGTGCTTATGTAATGTTTTCTATGCCATTTAGTCGTGTAACAAATTTCTTCAGTCTGAATCCTGATAGGTTATTCTGATTGCTTCATCTATAATTTAAACTAATTGGTTCTGACAGCCATGAAGATGCAGAATGACAAAGGTTTCCTTTGTATGATTCTAAGTAAATGTTTTGGCTTCTGGCTGAAAACGTCAACTGTTATTCATATTCCCTTTAAAATGTCAGCTTGCTACTGTAGGCGGTAACTTAAGGAGGAATTCTCAAGAGATTTTGTCAAAAGCCCAATTGAATTAGAATGGCTGGCAGCAGTGATGTATGAGGAGATGGTATCAATAGTTTGGATAGGTAGAGCTGTATTTATGTATTATTGAGTGAATCTTGCATTGTTTCACCAACAAGTGATTCCAGTAGATCACTCCCCACAGACCAGTCTACTATCCTGAAAATTGATTATGCGCTTGAAATGTTTACTTTCAGAAACTTTTGGACCAGTCATGTATAATTCTTGATCTTCTGAACTTCCTTAGTTGTTCGTTTGCTGAGTCTTGTGACATCTTACTAGAAGAGTTAAAACAAATCTGGTGATATATGATGGCAATTATATGATGTGTGTCACTAATATTGTAATTCTCTAAGAAGGTTCCAAAATGGTAGCTTGAAAAACCTCGTTTCTGATGGTTGTTGAAACCCTAGCTAGTGTCCACTACACTACTAGTGCAGAGAGTGGGTAAATAATCACCAATGTGTAGGAATTGTTAATCACTCTAAGAGGAAAGACATCTTATTGTGTTGTCACTCCAGCTACTTCTGAATATGTGCACTGTAAGTGCTGCATTTTTCAAAAGTATGGAAGTTCCACAAGGTTCATCTTGTTGAATCAACTAATAAACTTCATGGTTTGGCTGGTCATTTCGCATTTCTCTTTGATATAATTTGAAGGGGACGTGTGAATGTCCTGATGAATATTCTTCTCTTTTTCTAAAATTATACCATAAGATCTCTTTTCTGATGATGTGACTTTATTATTTGGACTCCCTTGATGACAAGAGTAAGCTCCTTCTTGGGTATTTTAGGTACACTGATGATATGGAGCTTGATGATGCCGTTCACACGGCTATTCTTACATTAAAGGAAGGGTAAGTTATTTTTATTTTTTCCTTTACCTCAAGTCTTTGTTTAACATGCAGTATCTTATGATTCTAGAGATAGTATCTCGTGCATGTGCTCTGTGGAGAATGATTCTATAGTATTCTGTTTCTCACTTTAAATTCCAAACATGGCAGTTGTTCTAATGTTGTTCTGTCTGATTCCTTTGGTAGGGTCCATTGATTGGTTAAGGCAAACAATGATATTCTTTTTGCTGTTAAGGCATTTAGATGTGCTCATCCTATTAATTGTTGGTTTCTTCCAGTCCCTTTTTATTACTGGAGACTAGAAAATCCATGGAGCTTCACTTTAATGTTTGTGAGAATGAGAGAAATTGCAGAAGTACTCCTCTTTCTTTACCACTGCATTCATTGTACATTAAGGGAAAGTTAGATGTAGGCTTGCAAGAAGCTTTCTGTCGAATTACATAGGTCCTCTCTAGAATGCAGCTGCAACTTGTAAGGGGCTCTAGTAGTTGACTTGCTGATAGCGTAGTGATGCATTTGTTACTCTGTTGGTGTGGCAAGTCCCCCTCTGCAATGTGTTGCCAGTATGCAGTTGCTAGGCCTAATTTGTTGCATCAGTGAGCCAGAAATTAGGGACTTTAGAACTTCACTTCATTGGCTAGGTGGGGATTACAACTTTAGAATGAGAAAAGCTGCATTTGGACAGCTGGCTTGATATCCAACTTGAATAAGGCGTATTTAGAATCTTGCAGTCAGAAATGCTCTAGTTGGAGAAGTAAATTTGTCAGGAATCAAAGTAATGCATGAACTTATTTATTTATGGTGGGACTTTTTTTTTTTCCTTTGGGTATTCAATGGGTGCCGTGAACGATGTAGGAGTTTAATTGTGTAATGGCAGTGTTTTTGGTTGAATGTTTAGAAAAAGCCATGAAGCCATGAAATATGGCATCTTTTTACCATGTATGCTTTGATTGTCAGAAGATGGTTCCAGACAGCGACCGTTTGCATTTACTTTGGTGGTACCTGTAAATTGGGTTTGGATGGACAAGTAAATTGAACCAAAATGAATTTGGTGTGTGATGAGAATTTTAACTGCTCGTGTTTAATTGTCAATTGTTTAGCCAGGGCATAAATGTTAAAGAGCCAGGAAAAATTTTATAATAGATTTTTAGGTGTACATGAAGCTAGGAACGAGCTGTGACGGTTCTTGTTAATTACTCTGGCTCTGGCCTCCTCTCTTCTGTTCTGAAATTTCTGCAGGACTACTTGGGCTTGCTTGTTAACTCTTTTTGTTTGAGATTCCAAGTCATGTTATTGTTAAATGGTTTGCAGGCTCGTCTGTTCCTCCTTGCTTATTGTGATCCATACATAGCTGATGTAACTTTACTAGCAAATACTGATATTACACATAAGACATATTTTTATTGTCGATTGCAGATTTGAAGGTCAAATTTCAGGAAAGAACATTGAAATTGGAATAATCGGCACTGACAAGAAGTTCAGGTAACATCATATGAATGAACTTCACCGTAATATTTGTGGGGAAATCTTGAAATTTTCACAACTTTTGTGGTGAATAACTTTCTCCATGATTGCTTAGACTTTTTGTGAAGCTTTATGAACTTTAACATTCTTGAATAGAAGTCATTTCACTTGTCTTTGGGAGATATCTAATTAAATTTTCTTGACTGAAACCAAGCTCTAAGAGTTCTATCAATATTGGATTGCTGACACATTTTTTAATGAATTGAGTTTTTGAAGTACACCAATTAGTCTTTCCTTGGCATATATTATTATCAGTAACTTTGCACTAGATCTTAACATATGCCAACTACTTATAAGATAAATGCCACATCTCGCATTGAATTTGCTGTTTTTTCTTTCACATGCATATAGCGATTCTTGTAGTACAACTTTGGTGAAGACGGGTCAAGTAAGATATCCACTTAGACATAAAACATAATGATTTGAAGCTGAAGCTCTCACTAGAGTTCGGAATAGAGAGGCAATAACAAATGGAACGTCTGGCTTTCTTGATATACTTTCAAGTTTAGAAGAGGCATAGCATTGAGAATTCTTTAATCAGTGTATCTGCATTTTCTGGAAAGAAATGATAGCTATTTTCTGATTAGATATGAAAATATTAATGCTTATACCTTACGCACTACAAAGTGAAGTTTACCACGTGCTTGAGGTATGGATCTCCTGGATTCTTCCACGTGATTCTTTATCATTGAGATAATTATGAAGAGCAATGAGATGCAATGATATTGGTTGCTGTGCTTTCTGACATGCTTCTCATGCTGCAAAAGAGACAGTCCCCAAGTCCAACCAGCCAATCTCTCTCTGATCAGATGTCCAAAATCTAAGATATCTAGAATTTGTTTGGAAATAAAGATAATCTGCTGATGAAATAATATGCATATCATTTATGATTCTTGTGCTTGTTGGTAATAATGTTATCTATTGACCCAATACTTGCTTAAAATGATTCCAATTTGGGGGTTGCTGCCTATGCTTAATGATGTATAGCACTCCAGATTTTTGTTTTTCATGCGTGTGTAACTTAAGTGCGAATTCTCCCATGCAGGGTGCTGACTCCAGCAGAAATTGACGATTATTTGGCAGAGGTGGAGTAACTTGGTTCATTCTTGTATACTAGCTGATGAGGTCTGGGCACATCGTATGAGTGGTTCTATGCATTTAGCATGATTAGTACTGTAGCTCGGACATTTAGGTTTTGACAATTCAGAAAAGCCTAATTGTATTGGACAGAAGGTGGATTTATGTTCCGGTTTGAGGAGTTGCAGCAAGTTACTAGCACTTAATCCTTCCTATTTTATGGCCAGAACGTGAAATCCACGCTTTAAAGTGATGAAAACGTACTGCTTATGTTTAAATCTTGTTGAACTCTTTGAAGTGTTTGTATTTTGGGCCCTCTATTCTAATTAGGCTGCAATGGGGCAGAAATGATTTGATTCAAAGGCGTCCTATCCATAGGGGCTAACGACTCCTAGGATAACCTCTTTGGATCAGTATCACTTTCTGATTTCACTTTTCTATTATCCCAAAAAAAAGACTGCGCATATGAACAAGGTGCTGGAGAATGAGAATTTTGTTAACGATAGTACCCGGCAAATAGTGTGAGAAAGAAGCTCTGCATATGATTCAGGGCTACATTATTGCCTCAAGCCTTGATTCTTGTTGGATCGGGCTTTTGTGAGACAGTATCTCAGATACATGAGGGGAAAAAGAAACGCTGTTACTCTATACAATCACTTATGATGCATTTTCTGCTCATGTTCACTTGGTAGCCCAAGGGTCTAATCTGACCCCTTCCTTATTAGTGGGGAGACGTTGGGAGGCAGCATATCTTTTCACAAAAGAAGGTAGGTCACGCAGTTTGCAATTTACATGACTGACATCACCTTATGAATTGTTAGTAGGTATAACGCACATCATCACAACAAAGAAACAGCTTGAATATTAATTCGTGCTACTACTTTATAATTCTTGTCAATTCTCGTCTATAGGTTTTGTATGATGGTTGAAGCGAATTTATCTCAGCCATAATTGAAAATGAAACGTATTTGTATTGAGGTGTGTTTTTGTCGGATTTGAGTTCTTGTCAATTGCTTTTTCCTCTGCGATATTTCTCCGCTTTCGTCTGATTTTCAGATCAGTGCAACTGAAGGTGGTCTAAGGACATGAACTCTGGGTCATGACCTAGATTCTATTGATTGTCCTTCGTCTTCATGAGCTTATAAGCATCGCCCTACTCAGTATCACAGGTTGGCCCATGTTAAGTGCTCGTGCTACCGAGTATTCAACTTATGCACCTTGCCACATTTCAAGGTATGTCCATGTCATGCTGGTTTCGATGGACGTTTGATTACTACGTCACCCGAGTTCAATCCCGAAACGTTTTGAAGTTTCCATTGCGGCGATATGCTTACATAAGTTCGGCAGAGTTACCAACATATACGCTGAAGATCACGAAACTTGCTCTCGGTAAAAAGTGTTTACGGGGCTATATGCCCGGTTTGATATAAATGTACTTGCTGGGCGTGTTCTTGGTGAAATTCCTAGACAGAGTTGTTTAATAGAGAAAACTGAAGTTGACCCCTTCTTTGGACGATTGTCACATGGGATTATATAGTAGGCATCATTTTCATATCGGGACGAGCACATGAGACCCAGCGAGTGCCCATGTGAGAAGCTCGAGCCACCCATTAAGACAGAGACAGTGACTCCACTCCCCTAAGATGGAAAGACCAAAAAACCAGACACTACCCTCTTCCTTCTGGTTCCCACGATAGACCAAACATAAGACACATCAGAAGCACGCTATGTACACCTACCATGAACACATGAAGGAAGGATCATTAATAAAACACGTAGCAGCTAGAATTACTAAACCATGAACTACTGGCCACTGATCATCGCCATGGCCATATGACTATGCTTGAGTGATTCGGGGGCGAAACAGATTGGAAGATGCTCTGTTTGATCTCGTGACATAGATTACGGAGTCCGAAACCGCACAGGTTTGCTTGCAAGACGCAAGATTAACAAATCCCAAGCCATCGCTTATCCTCCTCGAGACCCTGGCCACAGCCCAGTGATTCCTCGTCATTTCTCGGCCGTTGTCCTTTGAGCACTTGATGAACGCCGAAACAAAAGGGTCTCTCTTGTTGTATCTTGCGGCAGAGGCTGTTCTGCTGAGCCTGTGTTTCTTGGAGGACAGAGAAGAAGCAGCAGCAGCAGAGGCAGCGGCAGGAGGTAAGGGAAGGAGGCGGCTGGTGGATGGAGACTGCGTCATCTTCCAGGAGATCTGGTTCTTGGGGATTCCTGGAATCTTTTCCCAGGAGAAGGGAACGCCGGAGGAGGCGACAGGAGCGAGGGGATAGAACGGAGATACTGTTCCCTGATACAGTTCAGGGAAGTCTGACGGCTCAAGAGAAGAAGAAGCAAAAGAAGAAGACGGTGATGATGAAAGCGATGATGTTGAGGGAGAAAGCGAACGATGTCTGCGTGAAGATGAGCGCATCAGGGTTATCAGAGAAGGTGAGGAATCCATCGCGTTCCGAGAGAGAGAGAGAGAGAGAGAGAGAGAGAGAGGAGGGCTCTGTTAATTGTATTTCTCTATTCTTCGACCTTTGTGAGTGCATGTATATATAAACGAGCTCAGCCGGTGGATGTTGTCATCTCTCAGGCGTTTGGATAGGAAGAAGAAGCGAAGAAAATTTGAGGAGGGACGAGAATGTTATTTAACTAACATAACGACCCCCCCTTCAGCATTGATGACCATAAACACATGGGAGGAAGATTGGCCGCTACATGGAGATAGGAAGCGAGAACTTAGGACTATTTATGTGGATCCAAAATCTCAAGTCGAGGTAGCATTGGGTTGTCATCGGACTGGCAAAAGATTCAGTCTAGTCGTGGGGCGTTTCGATTTTTGTGATGTACTTGAAAAGCATTTTGTATTAAAGAGAGAGAGAGAGTAATTGGACTAGACATAATATGGATGGGAACATGTATTAATTTTCTAAATTATGAGTCACCTATGTAATGGGTAAAGTCTTCTCTTCAGTAATTCTTTTATAGGGGAGTGCATTGGGGATTACAAGATTTCCTCACCAAAGTTTTTGCCCGTGGAAAAATAATCTCAATAAGGAAAAAAAATCATCACGCCTATTGATCCTCTTGATCAGTACTCGAAAACATCTTGAGCATGAAGCTGTGACGACCGTCATTAGATCCATTAACATTTGATACCAATTCATATTTGGCGAAGGAGGAGGAGCACACGGGACTTCTATGCAAAGAAAATGGGGACAAAAGAGGCTTTCGCATCGCCAATTGAACTCGGTGCAGCGGTGGCGAGCATCGTCCACGAGCCACATGCACGTGATGGTGGCTTTTGTCTTTTGTCTGCTTCTCGCACGTGAAGCTCATCGGGTCCCACCTGCCCCCCCTCTCTCTCTCGTGACGGCTGCTGACGTCACTCCCCCCTCTCCAAAAAAGGAAAAAAGGAAAAAAAAACTTGAAAACAGCACGGTCTTGTAGAATTCTGGCTCAAATAGGAGTTCCTGACAATCTTGATCTTCCACGTGAGTGCAAGCTTTATCTTGTATTTCTATATGTATCTATCGATGCGTTTGGCCTTGGCTTATACATGCTTGTAGGAGTTTGCGAGATGGGGATTGATGTTTCATTCACTTGCTGCCATCTGGGTATCCTGTGATCTTCAAAGATCCTCTAAGCGACATTGGGTTGCTTAAGCAAAGATTATGCCTCTTGGATTACGCAATATCATCACCGGAACGAGGCTTGGCTTCCTAGTCCTATATAATACGATGTTGTCGATCATGTGCGCTTCGTCTGAGGCTTGACCGATCAAAAACAACGAGTAATTAACAATTAGAATAGGTGCATCTCAAGAGATCAAAAAGAGTAGGACGAGATGACGGTTGATCGTGAATCGGACGAGCTGCTTTTGTGCCTTGCGGCCGTTGTCTCTCGATCTCGATAGATGGCCAACCGTTTTGTATTCGTTGCAGTTCCCAAATTGGATAGATCTCATGTGGAGCCACCGCGTAAAAGATTAAAGATGCATCGAAAGTCGTGGCCGTCATCTATTGCATAGGAAGAAAAAGAAAAGGCATGATTAAAGATTCAAAAGATCGTTCGTCTCGACCTAGCATAAGCCATTTTTTGGCTTTCTAGCCAAAGTTCAAACTGCCACAATAAAATTGTATGCGAATCTATGTTGCTGAAAGTTTCACGAGGTGCTTCGCGCTAGCAAAAGGCCAAAATATAAGGGTGTCGTGGGATCTAAGTTAAGTTAAAAAAAGTTTAGTATTACGGATTTCAATTGTGTTATTATGATACCTGGTGTTCATGTGGTTTTCATAAAGAAGTTGATGCGGTTGAATTGGCTCGGTTCTGTTTGTGGCCATGGGCTTTGACACCTCTTCATGATTTTTATTTTTATTTTTTTACTATATATCATTGTGATTTGTGTAATTCATACTTTTTGTCGTGTTAACACGACAACCCGTGGCATCACAGTAACCTTTTCCCCATGTTTGGAAAATGTGGAAAGATGAGGAAGAGTGAACATTTTAGTGCAAAAAAGTAGGGCTCAACAAGTCAACTGACCAAATTGGAAATTGTCCGGACTGACCGGTGTAGTCCGATTTTCGAAAGTATCGATCTTATTCCTTATTCCCAAAAGTGGAACCGGTGTTCAGGTGGTTCAGTTTCTAATTTCCATGAAGGCCAGACCGGATTGGATTGAGCCGATTAATATTTTCATAAATTCTTTATATCTTATTAAGATAAAGATATAAAAAATGTAAAAAGAACTCAATTTAAATTTTGAGAAATTTAAATCATTACCCAACTATACAAAAAAAAATATTATTAAAAAAAAGTAAAGAAACTCAACTTTTTTTTTTAAGAATCTTTTCTGTTTTAGGACTAATCGGTCTGCTTCCCGGCTCTGGGACTAGTTCTGGAAGGGAATCGGACCGTTTGGAGAACCGATCACTCTTAGAAAAAAAATGAAAAAATGTGAAAGTCTTGTGAAGAATAAAAGGGAAACCGAAGAGAGAAAATTGAAAATCATAAGAATTCCCTTTAAAATTTCCTTCCCCCGAGTTGTCGTACGAACACTCGAACGTAGCCTCAGCGCTACAACATTGTGCATGCGTTGGAGTGTCACCGTCACGTTCGTTACGGTACGACGCAGCAATAATGTCAGTGGGGTCAACCGACCCCGATGAAGTTCTACTCATTCATTATATCTATTAATATCAACAAACGTATAAAAAGCAAACTAATGTAATTGCACTGGTTTATCCAAGCCCACTCTTTATCTTTTGAAGAATTCTACAAGCCCATGTTGCCATGCCAGGCTAGGAAGGCCGGGCGCATTCCGAAACCCAAAAAGGCTTCGCTCCATTCTTTTGGTTTTGGTACCGTGGCCTTTTGGAGAAATTGGTATATGATTGATCTAGAAGGCAAGGAATTTTTTGCAATTTCAAGTGATTTAGGCTTTGATTTTCTTCGTGATAAATGAATAATTTCTAAAATATGTTCTCGAAAAAGATCGCTTGTACCAATTACAAAGTGAAATCGTGGACAGAGATATTTTAGAGATGAATCTATTACTGAAATTAAAACATTCTTTTTGACTGTTTACTTGAAAGAATACATATTTTCATTTTTTGACTATGTAATCCTAATTATCTCTTCTTCTTTTTTTCGCGAAACAAATGAAGTCTTAGTTGATAGATGGTAGGGTTCATTGGGCCTTTATAAAATCCTTTCATTTTTTTCCCATGTATGAAATTAGGAAAGCTAGACTTCATAGTCGCCTTGTTTGATCAGAAAAAAACTTAGCTCAAACTCTATCATGACAAAAAACCATTATAGTGTGAATTTGCCATCGTTTTATGAATGTTAACTAGTGATGGGTATGGTTAGGCATTATATAATTTTATTCCGTAAATTTTATATATTATGTGTATATTAACCGCAACTCGAAATTTAAATTGGTACACCGCATTCCTTGTTTAATTGGTCATTATTACGTAACTTTGTTTACCGCCTCTAGAAAGCAATCTTCATACTCTTGTTGATAATGACAATGAATCAATAGCTGCTTGGCCTTTAGTTTGCGAGTTTCTAAACCTGATATTACTTATATATGTATATATTATTAATAGTGCTATTCAGGATAAAAAAGAATTATCATAACCTGAAAAATCACATATATTACATCGGTAAATGACTACACGTCAATGATATATTAGGACCAGTTATCATAATTGATAAAATGTTGTCTTTGTTTCATTCAATCTACATTAACATTAATGAACTGTAATTATTCTAACTTTCCATCTTTTAACATGAACATTATACTTTGGAACTACTCGTTCTATCTGAAAAAACTAAACCGATCCAAACCGATTTCAGGATGACCAGTTTTGAAGAGTATTTTAGAAAAAGAAAGTAATTTTGCATTCAACCGAATCATGTCTTCGACACGAACAAACTTCCAACACGACCAATTAACCAATTTATATTTTCGGATGGTGAAACTCTTTTTGTATCTTATGTTAGTAATTCAATCATCTACATAAAATTAAATAAAAAAAAATGGCCGGCCGATTTCAAAATCGCTCGATGCAAGGCTGAAATCACGAATCGAACTAATGAATTTAAGAATTCCCGTTTAATTAAGTCCATTTGCCTGCGCAATTCCAGCTACACGCTTCTCGCTTCCTCCGCACCTTTATTTCGTTGAAATCTCTATTTTTGATGTAGCTAATTTACAAAAAATAAAATTAGATTCTGCTTATTTCATCGAAATGTATTTTTTTTTTAAATTAATCAGTTTGAAATTATTAATTAATAAGAAATATTTTTAACATTTTATACTAATTATTATTTAAATAGGTCTGTAGATAATGAAAATATTATTTATTTATTTATTTTAGTTATAGGAGCGCATAACAAAATAAATTTATTCAGTGATGAGTAATTGTATTGATTAAGAATTTATCACTCATTGCGAGATTAAGGTTCGAAAGGCACAATAATTTAGGGTGTCGTGCTAATCTCCTTCGAGATATAAAGATTCGGCTCTTTGAAGCGGTCCATAAAAAAAATTTATGGACTGCAAATGATTAATTTTAAAAAAAAATTTAGGGGGCTGCGGTAGATTACTCGATCATAAAAAAAATTTTAAGGTAAAATCAGTGCATGACAAAGCTAAAGAAGGAGAGAGAGAGAGAGAGAGAGAGAGAGAGAGAGATTTCTGGTTCATTCTGGGGAGCTCCATGAAGCCGAGTGGAGCGACTCTGGTATGAACGATATAGCTAGAAGACCGATTCCGTCGAAGACTTGACGTGCCGTTGCTTTCGCGAGCGAGAGGAGTAGATAGAGGATGGACAGGTCGCCGCCGCCCTCGCCGCCGTGCGAAGGCTCGAGAGAGCTTCAATGCGTTGGCAAGCTGGAGATCGTCAACCCCAAGCCCGTCGGCTTCCTCTGCGGCTCCATCCCCGTCCTCACCGACAATGCCTTTCGCGCCTTCAACTCTGCCCTCGTCCCTTCTCGCCAGACGTACTCGGTTCTTTCCCTTGTTTCCGTCTCTAAATGCGTTTTGCGAGCGCGTTCGTGTGCACGATCGTCTCGTTCGTTTGGAATTCGGGAGCTGTCGGTTTTTTGTTGGCTGATGATTTCCTTGATTCAGGGTGAGTGCTCCGCGATATCAAATGCTTCCGACGGAGACCGACCTCAAGAGGCCTCCTGTTGCTCCGAATTTTTCCGAGAAGTTGCTCCCTGCCGGTGCACTGTTGTCGAGGATGGCCGCTGGAGGTAATTTTAGGATTGCATTAGATGCTGGAATATGACGCACATGTGAATACGCAGTTTTTTCTGGTGTTATCGTGATTGTACTTCTAAATTATTCTTCTGAGTGGTATGATTAGCGTTTGGCATCCAGGTATTCCTCCCTGCATTCTAAAATTTGGAGGGAATTCACTGCTTTATATGTTCATTGGCTGTCTGTCAATACATGATGATTCAGGCAGCACATTGTGAAATTATTTGCTGATTATATGGATTGAGATGTCCTTTCTGCGTGCAACATCTATTTTAGCTGTGACTTTGGGATTTCTCAGACCAGTGTTAGGGTTTGCATAGAAAGTGTTGAATCTTCAGGCAAGTCTTTGCTTGTTGGAAGCATGAAGTTTTGATGGGAAGTGGATTTGGTGTTTTGATACTGACACCATGATGTTTGATGAGAGGTGATGGTAGAATTTGGTCTAGAAGGAGAAGGATAGGTTTTAAACGACAAAGAAGGCTTTGCACGGAAGTTTATGAGAAGGATTGGATTTGGTTGAGGGTACTTCTTTTCAGTTGACACTCAAGCTGGAAATGGGAGGGAAACGCTATTGATCATGACATGCTGTTTCAAAATGAACCTCTAAAGATTTTATTCCTCAATTTCACGTTGCTAGGAGCAAAGAGGCTTTGGTATACTATGATGGCTTTGGTACACTATGACGTGCATTATGATGATAAGTTGTCTGGATCCATTTATCTCTCCAAGCAAGCCCAAAATAGGGAATCGAAACCCTTCTCTAACTTTTGCAGAGATATATATCAGAGTTATTCTAGCAGGAAAAGCTGAGGATGCCGTTTATGGCCTATGGCTTATATGGTGTTAATGTTATAATAATGTTGTTGATCTGGCAAACTATTTTTTTTTTTTTTTTTAGTACTGGGAACAAGAGACTCCATTGAGAGATGATTTGGAAAAGAAATGTCTTAGGAAAAGTATATTCCTTTGATTAAGAAAACCTAAGAGGTGGAGGTAAATTTTTGGCAAATCCATGCTTTCATGCTAGATTGAAGAGGACATGTTGCTCACATCTTTCTACACAACCTTTGAATGTGGCATACTTGATGAACTATTTGTGCATGGAGATGGATCGGGCCAAAAAATGATTATTGTAGCTAGTTATTTGAGCTTGGTTCAGTATAAGGGTCCTGTTAATTAAAAAAAGTCATCATTTTGGCACGTTAGCACATATCTGTTAGTATTGATTTGGAAACAGAGGGACAAAAAAGGCCTTTCACTTCCATATCCTTTAGATCGAAACTTCATACATTTGGTATTTGATGAAAGTGCTTTGACTGACACTGAGGTTGCTGTTTCTGGAGTAAGAGCTCCTTTTTGGGCTTTGATCTCTTTATATTTATGGTTCGTACCCCCTTGATGTCTTTTTGATTAAATTTGTAGCAACTAAAAAAATAAGCAATATTTTTATTGCACATAAAAAGTAATAACTTTTTAAAAACCCTTCACTTAGTGGGAAAAGAAAAGATAGAGATATGCACCCTCAAGGTGTGGAAAGTACAATCAATGTCACGTGGCATGTAAGAAAATGAGCAGGGAATCTATTGAGAGATGTACAGTTACTCATGCACCTAAAATAAGTAGCCTGACTACACCTTTTCATCTCTGGTCATTGTGCTTTTCTTATGCCAAGGGAATTATTGCAATGGAAAAATTCAAAATCTGCATGGATTCAGTCCAGTTTGAAAGCTTTTAACTGATGCGATGTAGTGCTAAATTAGTATCGTAAAGTTGCTATTACAGCTTTTTGTCTTGTGAGAAGAATAAGGACCTTGCTGCAACTTTAAGAAGTGGTTTAGGACTTGTTTGATTTCTTACAAAATTTCACAGCTTCCTGTATAATTTTCTATAATACCAAAGATTGTTTATTACACTTTCAAATGCTTGAGTGTTTGATCATCAAAGAAAATATATAATGAACCCATAAAAATGGCGGAGATAAAAAAAAGAAATATCCCGATAAAATAATGGTTTTGGAATGCCGCATACAACAGAAATTATTAATAAGGGGGCCTCTCAAACAGCGAGCACATAAAGCTCTTCCCAAAACCTTTAGGTTAAGAAAGAGCAGAACTTCCAACTCGGTTCGCACCAAAGTGAAACTTCATTGATATAAAGATTTGCAGTTCAAAAAATATTAAAACGAGTGTTTGTGGAACTACTCAGTGTATCATATGGTTCTTCTTTTGGTCTTTCCGAGCATAGTCATCTGGTGGCTGCATTGTAATATTTAATGCATGATGTTGTCAAGTTGTTAGTTACAAAACCCGATTCTTCAGGTCAACTCAATTAGACAGTTTTTTCCTTCTGTTATTTCATCCTGAAGCTCCTTTTCTGAGGATGGTTTATGTTATTTGTATTTACAGATTTACCTTGGGAAGACAGTGCTATCGCAGCAAGCCTTAGTAGGAAATGTGAGGCGCTTGCTGTATCTGGCTTGGTAGAGTATGGTGATGACATTGACGTGATCGCTCCTGCAGATATATTGAAGCAGATATTTAAAATGCCTTATTCTGAAGCTCGTTTGTCCATTGCTGTCCATCGGATCGGGCAAACTCTTGTTCTGAATATGGGGTCTGTTTGAGAACTGACTGTCTTGGCTTAAAATTGCTTCTAGACTTCTAGTCTTATGTTTTCGATACAATGCAGGCCTGATGTGGAAGAGGGAGAGAAGTTGATTAAAAGACATAGTCAATCACAGTGTGCAGAGCAGGCATTATTTCTTAATTTTGCCATGCATTCTGTTAGAGTGGAGGCTTGTGATTGTCCACCAACACACAATGCTGCATCATCAAAGGACCAATCGAGTTCCTCTGTTCTTCCTGGAATAGATACTTCCAACACTTTTGGTCTGCATGATGACATTGCTGAAAAAGAGCAATTAAGACAACGCCCAGAGTATCCGCAAATAAAGCAGAGTGGTTTTCTCTGGGAAAGTAAGTCCAAGAGGAATAAAAGGTGTGATCCTGTCAAAAAGACAACGCATGTTAGTGAAAAGAACCGGAATGCGATGCAAGAGTCTGACAAGCATAGAAGAGTTGCCAATGATGGATTTTTGAGGGTCTTGTTTTGGCAATTTCACAATTTCCGTATGCTTCTGGGCAGTGACTTGCTTCTCTTTAGTAATGAAAAATATGTTGCTGTTAGTCTGCATCTGTGGGACGTTACAAGACAGGTTCATTTAATCAATCTTTTATTTCTTTTCTTTCTTTTTTTCCCACTTTTATTATAACCACATTGTTTACTCTATTTCTATATTAGTGCAGGTCACTCCATTGACTTGGCTTGAAGCCTGGCTTGATAATATCATGGCTAGTGTGCCGGAACTGGCTATTTGTTATCATCGGAACGGAGTGGTTCAGGGCTATGAGCTTCTTAAGACAGAAGACATATTTCTATTGAAAGGCATTTCAGATGATGGCATCCCTGCTTTTAACCCTCAGGTTGTCCAGCAAAATGGCCTTTCTGTATTGAGGTTCCTTCAAGAGAATTGCAAGCAAGATCCTGGGGCATACTGGGTAAGTTTTTATGTTTTATTTTAATATTCTCATACTGGGTAAGTTACTTAAAGTGAAAGTATTTTAAAAAGTTTCTTGCGAAACTTGTGGTTAATTCTTTCTCCTTTCTCTTTTTTGGCATGGTCTGTCACAGCTGTATAAAGGTGCTGGCGAAGATGTAATTCAACTTTTTGATCTTGCTGTTATCCCTAAGAATCACTCTTCTGACAATAGTGATGATAGCTCAAGCTCTTTGCCTTATCCAATGCACAGAGGAAGAAGTGACTCTCTGTTTTCACTGGGAACTCTGCTTTATCGCATTGCTCATAGACTTTCCTTATCAGTGGTCAGAACTTTCTTGTTAGAACTCTGTAAAAACTTTTCTATTCTGCCCTATTAGCTACAATCTATTGATGTCTGTGTATGATTTTGCTGCAGACTCCAAAAGATAAGGCAAAATGCGCGAGCTTCATTAGGAAGTGCTTGGAATTACTGGATGAGCCAGATCAGCTTGTATGAGTTATTAATTTGTTTTCAATCCAATTGGAGTACAATTTGTTTTCACTTTTGTGTTGTTCTATTTTATCAGGTTGTACGCGCTCTCGCTCATGAACAATACGCCAGACTTATTTTGAACAATGATGATGAAGATGTTGATTTGGCATCTGATTCTGTCCTGGAAGAATGTGAAGCTAAAGTTACTGATGTTGAAGAAGAACCTCTGGATTTTTGGAGAAGCGTTTCTGACTCTTTTGTCCAGGATGAGAAGCACTCTTTCGTGGAGTCCAGTGAAGTGCAAAAGGGATATCAAGATTTAGCATCAGAAGCATCATTGAATATGTCTTTAGAGGCTAGTATATCTGCTTCTGGAAAATTGATAACATCATCTGACAATGAGAAGACAGTTTCAAAAGGAGGTGTTTCTAGTTCTGAATGCAATGATCACTTTGCAATCTGCAAAAGGTCCCCTGCATCTACACAAGTAATTCAAACTGTTGCAGATCCTATCTCCTCCAAGCTGGCTGCGATACATCATGTTTCTCAAGCTATTAAGTCATTGAGATGGATGCGCCAATTGCAAAGTAATGAGGCTGAGATGGTTGACTGTGGCTCTGGAGCTGCTGATGGATCGCCATTGCCAACGAAGTTCTCTGTTTGTGCATGTGGTGATGCTGACTGTATTGAAGTTTGTGATATTCGTGAATGGCTGCCGAAATCAAAATTGGATCATAAGCTGTGGAAGCTTATTCTGTTGCTTGGAGAATCTTACTTGGCACTTGCACAAGCATATAAAGAGGAAGGTGAGTTGCTTCAAGCATTGAAGGTTGTAGAATTAGCTTGTTCTGTCTATGGATCAATGCCCCAACATCTTAAAAACACACGATTTATTTCCTCAATGGTTAGCTGTTCAACATCCTTGTCAATGCTTAATGACAAAAATGGAAGGACAAGATCAAAGTTCGATGCTGATGGAGATGTTATATCTACCACAGACGACGATCATTTTACTTCTGAGCAATTTTCTTTCACTTACCTCTTTTGGGCCAAGGCCTGGACTCTGGTTGGAGATGTTTATGTTGAGTTTCATACGATAAAGGGCAAAGAGGTCTCAATTCAAACAGCTGAGAAACGGTCCATGAAAGAGCTGAGGATGTCATCTGAGGTTGTGAAGGAAGTCAAAAGGCTCAAGGAGAAGTTGGGACAACTTAAGCAGAACTGTAGTTTGTGCTCCTTGGTGAATTGCAGCTGTCAAAGTGATAGGGCTAGCAGTGGTAGCAGCGCAAGCAGTAGTACTGGAGATTCACATATGATTACTCATAGCAGAAGACAGGGTAGAAAGTTGCATAGTAGGCGAAGCTCTTTGTCAAATTTTGTAGACACTGAAGATGACAGCACTCTCCAGAAAGTGGATAAGGGTAAGCGGAAAAAGAAAAATATTGGCACTTTACCAGGAACTTCTGACATAAGTAGAGGCATTGTGGATTGGGATTCATCAGCTGCTACCATTTCTAACAACGGTGAAGATGATTCCGAAAAGCATGCTGTCGCATCTGAAGTGGCTTCTGAAACAGGTTTGTCTTGGAAAGAAGTACCTGAAGAGAAAACTGGTGGAATATTTAAATATGTCATGGGTGCTGCAGCTGAAGACACAGACGGCAATCTTTTGTCTGCTCTAAGCTGCTATGAAGAAGCTAGAAATGCACTAGGTGGAGTTCCTGCAGGCTCGGTCGAACTTCAATCTATTATGAAAAAGAAAGGATGGGTTTGCAATGAAATAGGTAGAAACATGCTGGAGAGAAAAGAGTTGAGTGAAGCTGAGGTTGCTTTTGCTGATGCTATAAATGCATTTAGAGAAGTCTCTGACCATACCAACATTATATTAATTAATTGCAATCTGGGTCATGGAAGACGGGCCTTAGCTGAAGAGATGGTTGCAAAAACTGGACATCTTAAATCACATCCACTTTTTCACGATTCATATAAGCAGGCATTGGTAACTGCAAAGCAGGAATATTGTGAAGCTCTTAAATTTTATGGGGCAGCAAAGTCAGAGCTCAGGGTTGTGGAGGAAGATGAAGATTCTGTTTCTGAGAGCTTGAAAAATGAGGTTTATACGCAATATGCCCACACTTATCTGAGGCTCGGTATGTTTTTGGCTGGAGAAGATACAACTGCTGATGTGTATGAAAATGCAGCCTTGGAAGAAATATCACTTGGTCGCTCTAGTTATAGTCCTAGAAGAGCTAAAGATTTGATCTTGAGAAAGCATGAAATCACAGCAAATGAGGCCATCAGAGAGGCGTTATCTCTGTATGAATCGTTGGGTGAGTTGCGTAAACAGGAGACAGCATATGCATATTTCCAGCTTGCTTGCTACCAGAGAGACTGCTGCTTGAAATTTCAGAATTCAAATCATAAGAAAGGGTTCCCTAAAGGTGAGAATAGCATTCTCCAGCGAGTGAAACAGTATGCTTCATTGGCTGAGCGGAACTGGCAGAAAGCAGCAGATTTTTATGGCCCCCAGACCCATCCAGCCATGTACCTCACCATACTGATGGAGAGATCAAATCTTGCATCGACCCTCTCAAGTTCATTGCACTCAAATGCGGTAATTTCTTGGGAAATATTTGTTCCATAGTTCGTCAACCTGTTTTGCTACCATATGATAATATCTGCGGTCATCTTATCAAGCCAGATCACTTAGTTTTTCCTTGGTCATGAGTATTATACCTCTGTTTCGATACATGTATACAAGTTTGTCAGGATTGGGACAAGTAGGATCTTTCTGAGTCTGAGGCTCGGACCATAGCATTAGATCGAGGATCATAAGAGCCTACTTTTTTACACAATTGAGATTTAAATTGAGCAATTTTTTCCTGGTCATACATAATTGCATACATAGTAACTCCAAAGGAGAGTAATGAAGCTTCATATATGCCATAGAGAAGGTCAGGGTTTGAATTCCAGCATTACATAAAGAATAAAACGGCATCTAAGAATATAGTGTAAATGTAACCATGTTAGAAACACAAACGAGTTCCATAGAAGCAATTACCAAACATCCACTAACATCATGATATGAAAGCAACTACTAGAACTCATAATTACAGAATTTATTCATCAGTTATAAAAGTTTACGGGCATATGGACCATTTAATACAAAAAGGAAGGCAATATGAGAGTGAAAATGAAGAAATGAAAACTTCCTTCACCAAATTGAGATAGCACGCAAAAAAAGACTATAGAAACAAGAGTATTAGGAAGGAGAAGAGAGAAAATAACTACATATAGATGGCATGACCAATACAATTTGACGTGAGAAGATTGAAAAAGAAAAGTTGAAGCCTAAAGATGTGTTGATCAAGTGGATTGATTAACAACAGCTCAATTGTGGCATGAGAAAGGGAAAAAAAAAAGAAAAAGGAAAGAAGAAAGAGTAAGAAAAAACAGGAGGAGACGGCATTTAGTCAACAGACTGAAGCATAGATGGTGTTTTCGAAAAAAAAAAAATCAATTGCCATAGCCAAAGATCCTCTCTTCTGCGTCATGCTTCTTCAGAGCTTAGCCTTACCCATAGAAATTTCTGTCAATTTCCCATGCCCTAGTCCTTTCAAGTCAATGGACTTAAAAGTAGGCTTAAAGAAGAAAGGGGTCTTGTTTGGAAGCAATGATGCCCGATTTTGTCTTTCTTGTGGCTGAAAAGATCAATTCCCAAGCAAGTCGGGATTCCTATGATCAACACCATGTTCCTGACAGCAAGCGATTTTTAATGAATCTAAATCATTTGATGCATTTTAGATTGGAGGATTGCATAATACTATGCCTAACGACCCTCATGTATGTATTAAGTATGCGAAACATTTATTTATAGCATCTTTATCATGCTTATTATTAATTTTTTAATATGAATTTACATCGTATACATCATTCTGGATTGGTGAAATATGATTGGTTTTTCCTTCATCTTCCCAAGTCTTTTTACTAACGCATAAATAATGGGTTGTTTCATTTCAAACTACTCTTGTTTTATATTACAATCAAATCGCATTATTGTTCTTGTTATTGCTCTCAGTTTAGCTCGTAGATAATGAACAAAGTTACTGTACATCAAGCAATTATGAATGCACTAAATCACCATTTCTTTTATGTCACTCGTTATGCAATTGATTCATTCATTTGGAATAGTTGTAGTAAATGTACTGAATTACCATTTTCTGTAGATCACTTAACATGCAAGATTCATTGCTTCTTGCTTCTCTTGTTTTTTGTTTAATCAACCTAAGCATGGTGTTTGTATTTGAACAATGAATACAATATCCTAGAGATTTAGATCACTTTAAAGCTTGTGCAGATTCGTTCTTACGAAGTCAAACTGATTATTTTGTTTTCATTTAGCTTGAGTTGGGACTCAGTGTGGTGCTTTTGCTTAGTAGAAAATAATACTTGATTGGGTGCACTCATTAGATAATGTGGGGAGTGAAGACAATTGAGTTATGTCTGAGATTAAAGAAAACTAAGATCAATAACAGTTAAAAGAGTTTCTGTGTGCAGTGACATTATTAAAAGCACTCTCGGTTCTTAATTTAATTTGAGTTTCAATGCATTATGAAGAGAGTACTAGCCAAAATTTTCACTTGAAAGGAGTGGGTAGCTTAAATCATACTCATACCAGGATTTATTCTGACTCATTAGTATGATCCAACTACCTTACCAGCTGAGATTGTTGACTTGGTTAAGAATTGTTAAATTTAACTCCTGTATTTCTGCAGATTCTATGTACCTCAACTTACGACTACAGTCCTCGAGTTCTTTTGAGTTTTCATGATAAAAGATAAAGTCTGCTACTGATCCAGATTGCTTATTTTTGTCTCAGATGCTGGAAGCATCCCTGGCTCGGCTGCTAGATGGCTGTCAAATATCTGAAACGACCGCAAATGCTCTAAAGGCCAGTCATCCTGAAATACATGCCAAATTTTGGAAGCAATTGCAAATGCTTTTGAAGAATATGCTGGCGTCGACCCTTGCTGCAAGTGGCAGCAAGTCTCCTGCGCATGCAGTTTCAATACCCAGCAAGCCTGGAGATGCTGTGAAGCTTAAAGAACTATATAAAATATCTTTGAAGTCCACTCAGTTCAGTCGGTTGCATGTCATGCACTCCTTGTGGACATCTTGAGTTGACCTGAATCTGCATTCTGTGATACTTTTGTAAAACACGTGCGTTTAAACAGGTATTGTACGGGAATGGACTAGTTCTTGGGTATCTTGCATATATGTACTGTATTGGAACCTTTGAACTAATCCTTGGTTGAATTTGTGGTATGAGTCCTACAAGGTGGTTCGGTGGAGGGTTTGAACTTGAAGACGGCAGAGCAAAGGTTGATCGACATTCATCTCTTTTCCCTGTGCTGGTTTTACCACTCTCTGGAAAATGATGTCTCTGAATGCGCGCACGCGCGTTCTAGCAAGTTCTGGTTCTCATCTGTATGATGCCATCAGGAGATGCCTAAACCATGAAGGGTGTGAGCGCGTTACTGTTTGGCATCAGCCTGGCCCAAAGCAGAACACGACGCTCTAGCCTCTTCAGCGGAGAAGATTGGGGACTTGACCATGGCATCAACGTCACTTTTAAGGGTACCGGAATCAATCATGAAGGGTCTGGTTCTCTAAATTCTGAACCGAAAAAACAATCTGCCTCCTGACACGTCGTATTCTTAATGCATCTTACCATTGTTCTTACACAAGAATGTAACACTACGACGAAAATGGAAAACGATTTTTAATGAACGATCAATGTGTACTCTTGAGAGTCAACCATTGCAAATCCCCGAGGATCCTTGAGATTTGTAGGTATGTCCATCTGAACAGGAACTGAACCAGTCCTTATTTTTCTAATCTCTTGATACATTCTAACTTATCACAAGCCGCTGTTTGTGGTTCGTTTACCTGTGAATGGACGATTTTTGGGAATGGTTAACAACATCAGCACACTATAAGACCTGCTAAACTTTTTTTTCACAGTATCTTGCTAAATAATCAAACTCTCGCTTATGGAAAAAAAAACAAAATCCATCTGATAATAATACATTCAGGGCCTAGAGGAAGTTCCTTTGGAAATTTCCGGAGGAAAACCTAGAAGTCAATCCTTGAGCCATACTTTCGGAGTCGAGCTTTACATGCTGGCGCCCTGCCTCTAGGTCCTTCTCCCGATCCCACGGTTTCCATGGATGTTTGCCCAACCAATCTTCTTTCTCTTTCGGTTGCTGCTTCTGCTTCTTCTTCGAATGGCTCGTAGACTCCTCTTGGTGCTTCTGAACCAATGATTTTGATCTTTTGGCCTTGTTGTACATGTCCACCAAGTCGGCGTCTGCTTTGACCCTCTTATTTTCCTCTATATTTGAAGCAAGTGCTGTAGCCTCATTGTATGCCTCCAGATAGCTGCCATGTTGAAAGTGGATATGTACGGATGAGGAGAATCAAAACAGCAAATGCTGGAGTTTCCAAATCTTTTCAAAAGGATGCACTTACTTCATCTTAGCTTTCTGTGCTCGGTCTGATGGCGTATCAGTCCAAACACTTGTGTCACCACGGCCTTCTTTCGAGCCCTTGCTAAATTTTGTGGATTGCATAGACACACCACCGGCCTGGCAACAAAAGAAGCTGGATGAAATGATCTAAAAGGAAAGGTTGTGCTGTTTAAGTCTCCCGAGAGGTTGGTTTAGATTTTTATGGGCCTTACTATCAATAGAGGAATGATGGCGATTAACAGTGGAGTGTGAAAATTACCCTTTGCTTGATGTGCATCTTAATTTATACAGCAGCTTAGTTAAAATGAATCACACAGCATGGATAGCTGCGATATGATCAGACAAGCTCAATGACTATTGGAGGCCCTAGCAATTCTCCTTCAGTAAATACAACTTGTGCCTCTCCAGGGTCTTCCACCATCCAGGGGGAAATAGATGACATTCTAAAATCACTTGACTAGAACTAATCATGTACTAATTCCCAAACAGTAAATATGATATGGACCTTCGAAATTTTTTCAGCACTGCCTGACTAATGAAGGTGGCAATGAGTGATGCATCAGAATATTACAAAATCATATCTGAAGCATCGAACTTCCTTCCTATAACCATTGTTAACCATCAAACTTTATTTGTTATGGGGGACTAAAATTTATGCAGCACTGTGAACTAATGTGATATTTGACATAATACGCAATTGTGAAATTTTAATAAGATCAAGAAAGGATGAGTGATCTTACTTTTCTTTCTGGAGGTAGAGTTGTCATCCACTCATCTCTTTTGGGCATCTCTTTAACCTGTATGTCAGCTAAGAGTTCATCATCACCCTCCATGGATATACCTGGCAAAACAACTGATAGTTAATGATAGATCAACGAGTATTTTCTTCATTTCTTCCAATTAATGTAATTCTGACATCAGTTTACTCATGCCCTCACACTCGGGAGTCAATATTTACATGATGATGAAAAACCTCAGGACCACCTCCAAATAAATATGCATGTAGGAAACTCTTTTTCAGTTCTTTTCACAAGACTCACCAGATACAGAAAATTAGAATGTTCAGGACTCTAATTCCTGGTCGATCATTTTTCATATAACTGTTGCGTCAAACAAGAACGAGAAGAGAATGTCAGTAGGCCAAGGGATCTGTATTTAGCAATCAGTGGTAGTTGACTGACAATGATCAGCTACCCTGGGACCGAGACATGATTCAGACTCTGGGCAGTCTCCCATTGGCAGTGACAGTTAAAAATCCTTGTCAGCATTGCACCCGACAATATTTATTGGCAATTGATTCGTCACTGCAGCCATGACTGACTAAATATGATTGGTGGTAGTAGTTGGCAAAAATGCTGTACAATAAGACAATACTGAAAGTGAGGCAGACTCATGAAAGAGACCTGGTTTCATATTCTCTAACATCAGCAAATGTACCCTTGACTCATCAAAACATTACAGTAGCGCATTTTCTTCCATCTACTTTTCCAAGAAAAAAATTGAGACCAGTTGATCCATCTCATTCTACCTAAGGCAAGCCATAGCAGTATAAGTTCAAATGGAGCATCAGAGACTTCAGGGAAAAATTTTAACAGCATATAAGCAGAAATAGCATACCCTGCAATCTCCTCCACTGGGCAGCCTCCCGCATTGCTTTCAATTCAATCTAAGGCGAAAGAAACTCCATGAATATTGATCCCAGTGAGATAAATTGAAACTCCATGAATATTGAGCCCAGTGAGATAAATTCCTGATCTATTGCCTCAATGATATTGATACATAACAAAGTGCATACCTTAAATGCCTCTTGTTCCTCCTTCTGTTTGATTTTGTCATCCAATGCTTTTCGCTGGACAAAGAAGTTAAAACAATTTTAATGGAAACAGGCAGATAGAACTCCAGAATGATCTCCAGTGTTCCTACACTAGCTCTTTTAACAACATATGCTCATGGGCTTAAATCTTTGCACACAACTTTAATTTTAAAGATATTACTATTGTGAAGACCAATAGTCCAAAAAAGTCTCTGAAAACCAACGTTTGAGTACATATATGAAAGTTAAGCACTCAATTTGATAAGGAGACCACATGTACAGGCAAAGATAATGTGGTTAGGAATTAAGAGCAAGTGTATGTCTAAGTGTTGTTTTTGCTTAAACTAAGGAATTAATAACCAAGGTAGTGTCAATCATATGTACCTTCAACACTGGTACCTTGGTCAAGAAAAGGATCCATTTCAAAAGGACCAGAGCAACCTCAGATATACTACTTAGAATGAGGACTATTAGTAAAGGCCGAAAAATAAGTAAATGTCAATCCAATGCCCAGAAAGAGCAGCAGACTGCTACATGTTTGTGCTCTTTACCGAGACATAAACCATTGTCATTTCATCCCTCTGCAGTGTATTCAAGGCAATCTCCGTAGAGACATCTTAAACAGTCGTTTTAATGGAGCTAACTCCCCCTTCCCCACATGAGAGAGAGAGAGAGAGAGAGAGAGAGAGAGAGAGAGAGAGAGAGAGAGAGAGAGAGCACAAGCATATAAATTATCTTGCATTGTGTATTTAATTTTATCTCACCTTATCTGGATCTTGTAAATCCTTATATGCTTTGTTCAGTTTGATAAATGCTTGGTGAGCTTGTGGATGAGAGCATTTGTCTGGATGCACCAAAAGAGACAACCTCCAATACCTAAAATGATTTTAACATGTGAGAAAAAGATTTCAGCATATGCAGACAACTGTCAGATACATTACCTATAAAGCAATTCAAGATATATCAAACCTACAATATTTTTGAGACCAAGATTGGGTTGTTGACAGTAATTCTCTCCAGAGTTAGGGGCTGCAATTAGACCTTAGGATAATAGAGTGATTATAAGCATAGATCCTAGAGTGATTATAAGCATAGATCTGGTTCTACTTCGCAGTAGTCAACAAATAGAATGGAAACAAGGAGAAAGTAAGTGTATAGCCCTTGGAGACAGCGAGACATATATGATGAATCTAGGTTCATTCAGACTAAAGTGTCAGCAATCATTGGTGAGGATTGAAGACCATAGAGTCCCAAAGAGTGAATGCAAATCTATAAGTTTACAAGACAAGAGTGACAGAGTAAAAGCAAGATACATGCGGTAGAGAAGTTTAACTAGTGTTTTGTGCAACTGTTGGCAGACACTTAAGCTTACGAGAAAGTTCGATAGGACGACAATTAAGAACAACATGCTTTATGGCATAAAGTGTTGTGAGAACATTTGCACGAAATAAGTGTAGAGAAGACAAGAATGCTTTATTGGTTTTGCAAGCACACAAGGAAGGACAGAATTAAAAATGAAAATATGTGAGGAAAAGTAAATGTGGCTTGAGCATGATAAGAGAAAAGGCTCATACTACATGACTAGGTCACACTGAATGAACACATTCGGACAGAGATGTGATCACTGGATGGGGGACTCGGGTTTAAAGGGGTATGGGAAGAACCTAAAAGGACGTGTAAGGGGATAATAAGAAGAGACATGGAGCATTTAGAGTTTACGTAATACATCAGATGAAATTGAGCGCAATGGGCATAATTTTTTTTATCTAACCAGCCTTGGTTAGTAGAATAAGACTAGTTTACTGTTGCTGTTTTTGTCGTCAATAAGTAGAGAGAAATAAATTATGTGACATCAATAAAGTGCAAAACTATTTATCTCAGCTACTATAACTCCCAAAATATCTTATTGCCTCCGTTCATTGTAAGAATTGTATCCATAGACAGAAATATAGAAGTTCTACAAATTCACCAATAAACATTTATCACAACTACTCTCAAAACCCCCTATCCAAAGTTTATTGACATGTCTATATCTATAACATAGAGAGCAGTATCATTGGTCTCCTATACTGACTTACTCTAAATCCGGCGGAGGAAAAAAAAAGAAAAGATAATAGATAAAAAGATCTAGCAGTCTGAAAAGATAATCACTTTTCATTTTTCACAAGCAAGAATTTCAGAAAGTTTATTAAATATTTGTGAATCAATGTTCAGCTACCAAAATTGTTCCAAAGAGAGGAGATGCTCCATGCACAGGCAAGTAGTTTACCTTTTCTTCATCTTATCAGGGGACATATTGTGGTTCACGCCTACTACATCATAAGGGTTATCAACCTCAGCTCCCATGATTCTTGTCACCTGAATAATAAAGAAAAAAGAAAAAAGGGAAATTGAGTAGCTGATGAGATATTTGTTCATCCATGAGACCCAAAAAAAAAAAAACATATTTTAAGACACATCAACAGATCCTCATCATAATATCACAAGAAGATGGAAAAATACTTAGCTATCCTGTCAGTGGCTATCTGAGTAGTAAACCATACATGCTATTTTCAATATTTTACTACACGATACGATTTATTCAACGCAATGAATTGTGTAACCAGAATTTGTTTTATGATATTCTCTTATCTCAGAATAACTGCAAGTTTTTCATTAATCAAGAAGAAGAAAGGAGGTTCCAGTACACAAAATAAAAACCAACTAGCTACAAAAAAATGTAAATACTACAAGCGAGAGGTCCCTGTCCATATGAAATACATCGTTTGTATAAAAAAGTTTTCCCATTATACATGACCATTCAAAGTCCGCAACTACCTCCAAGAAACCAAAAGTAACGGGTTCCATTCTCAAAGGCCCTTCTATTCCTCTCCCTATATGAATGAAAAATGGAAGAAAACCAATTGAGCCTAACAGAGCAAGAGATGTTGAAAGCTACCCAAATGGAAATGCAGCACGTGATGGTTAGCAATTTCTTGGTCAGGCTTCAATGGGAGTCCCAAACACAATCCCATTGATAGCCTTTACTTATGACTCACACCTTCTGAGAGCCAGACATGGCTCAAGTTATCAGTTGATTTGCCCTATAGTCCTAGTTGCATACCGTCAAATGCAAGCATCCTCATAGTCAAATGCTAAGCCAGGTATATCCCTCATATCAACGAGAGTTCTATGTCATCATTACTAAGCTTACAATCTTTGTTATTTACAATCATACTGTTAGTAATACAGCAAATCCATATGACATATTCCATACCCCAGCATGAGTTAAATACCACAAAGTACATTAACCATGGTGCATAGAAGAATAAAAAACCTCTTCAAAACGCTCTGCTTCATTGGCAGATTCAGCTTCAGCAACCACAGCTGGTGGTGCAGGTCCGATGAATAATTCATCATCTTCCTCCAATTCAGCATCCCTAAGAATATGCAAGTGTCCATACACAGTATTACATAAGCCTATACACATGAAGAATGATATACTCACAAATGATGACCTAAAACTAGGAAACAAACATTGCTCCCTAAAATGCACCTAAGGAGAGCACTACTGCAAACCATTTGGGGTCAGAGGGAAAAAGGAACACCTGAGCTCAGCCTGTGCTTCGGTTAATTTAGCTGCAGCAGCCAACAACTCAGCTGACGGCATTTCTGGGCCAATGAACCTGCAATGCAGCATCAGCAGTCACAATCAGAGCACTTACATGAATAAGCTTTGAAATGCAAACCAAGTACAAACAGAAAAATATGGCAATAATTGATTAGTTCATTCCTATCAGAATGCATGCCTAACTACATAATGTGCAGCTTTAATGTAGGAAGATCATCCCTATAAGGGTCTGAGGCAGCCCAATTTTATCCTAAGGTCAGTTCCACCAATCTATGATTGCAAATATGTCCCTTTGAACTTGTTCATTGTAAAATGAAGTAACGTCCATTCATATACCAAGAGCTTCTGTACAAAATCAGAACTTTGACAATGAAATCTTTCTTGATATAAACCACCTTCTGAGACAGAGCTTTTAATATCCGGCAACTTTTCTCAAATAATTCTAAATTGAGCTCTTAAACATTCTTCTCCTCAACCTTTGCTAATGTGAGCCTAGGTAGTCTCTATGAAGAGTACTCGGCAAGCAAGGATTGATGTCTAAAGACACCCGATTGACTAGCAACCTCCACATGGTGCTTCCATTTTGAGCACTAAGAGAATGTATTTGTCTTGAAGATTTGATTCAAGCAGCTTCACAGTGTTTGATGACATCAAGAAGAGTGGTTGTGGTATTAATTACTCCTGGTCCAACTTAAAAAGCCTGTTGAAAACTGAAAACCATTCTAAAATAGCTTCATTCAGCACTTTTAAACAATGTTTCAAAACCATATTGGCAGACAAATGGTGACCTTGTGCAATATCAGGTTCAAAAGAGCTTTCTGGACCATTAGCCAATAGCAAAGGTAGCAGAAAATTGCATTCACAAGTACTCCCAAACAAATGATAACATGGGAAAAAAAGATAATAAACCAAATTTGCCATAAATTTACAAAAATGTATTCCAGCAATCTCCTGACATGACAGAAGATGTTGTTTATACGTAGTAGCAGCAAAATTTGCAAAAGAAGAATGAACTAGCTGTGCAAATATCATTTCGAATGTTTGGATTTTGGAGATGACACTGGGCTAGTGACGAAATTGAAAAATCAAGCAATATAGTTCATTATTTTCATTTGTTATCCAGAAAAACAGATCAAAAGACATAATACCTTCTTCGAGCTGAAGAATCTTCCTCTAGAACATCACCGCTTATGCAATCCCGATGGTTAGGCTCCAGCTGTGAATTCTTCACAACTTCAGACTGTTCAAGATTTTCTTCTTTATGCTCCATATGAGCTTCAATCAAAGGTCCAACAACCTGCAGAACTGGACATCTACTTGGTGGCAGTAAGAATACTCCATCTTTTTCATCAAGGTCAAGTGAATGGAAGAGCTGCTTCAAATGCTTAACCAGCAATCTTTCAGATATGCCATTGATGTCAACTGCTTGTCCACTATCAATCATCTGTAGAAGCTATTGGAGAAGACCAAAAAGGAGTCAATGGCTTAAACAAACAAGGTGCATCCAAAAAGAGCTATTTAAAGAGAGTAATAACCGACAGTAAACGGGGACCACATTCTTATCCCCAGGACATAGCATGTGAAAAGATGATGGAACAAATAGCTACTACAACTCAAAATGCCACAGTTCTTCAGGAGGTACCTCTGCGACAGCTTAGCTCCTAAAAAGGACAACTGACCTTTGCTGTACAGACAAGGGACAGAAGTTTCATATCCAACGATGGCCTCAAAGAAACAAAATTGTCCGATATTTGTCTTGAAAGATTTAGTCTCTCGCGATTCTCTTTTCAACCAATTCGTTTCTAACCTCAAAACTCAATACCCATTAAAGCAAAGCTGCAGATATGATTATTCAGACACGATCACAATCGACCAAACAAAACCAGCAAAAGAACAAGATTTTACCTGCTTCAAGTCACTCGCCACACTAGGGAACTCCACCAACATATTCCTCAGCACCGATCCCGGATCAACACGAACTCTCTCCGTCTCCGAATCAGAACCACCGGCCGATCCATCGTGAGCGCTCTTCCTGCTGCTCCTCTTCTCATCCTTCCTCGACCTCCTCCGCTCCTTCTCTCTATCCAAGCGTCCTCTCTCTTTCTTCCTACTGCTACCACCACCGCCACTCTTCTCTATTTTCTTACGTTTCTCTCTCCTAGAACTGCTCCGCTCCCTCCGGCGCCGGTGTCGCCGCCTCCTGTAGGATTCATCCGAGCCATCGGAGCTCGATGGAGACGGCGACGGTGATTCCGCCTCCGAGTCCGTCTCCGAGTCCGAGCGCCGCGATGATTTCCTCCTCCGACTCACCATTTTTTGGGGCGGGAGAGAGATGAAGATGCAAACCCGGCCGGTGGCCACCAGTTTGGCACCGGCTGTTTTCGTGACGCGGAGGAGGAACCAGCTTTGGGCCAAAGAGAGGATTCGATACGTTTTAGGCCCCTTCGCCTTTCGCTTTCTCCCAGCGGATTCTCGTGTTCCATAAGGTTTGACATAAAAGGAGAGAATTGTGACTAACAAGTATGACACATTAAGGTATTATTCTATCTATATGAGGTGTTATCCAATTGCCATACTATCATATAATAGAGTTAAGAATATTTATGACCATCGAAGGCTCGGCGTTGTGTCAATGCAATTATCGCCATGATTCGGTGTTTGAGACTCTATGGGATCGGATTGACTATTAAGAATAATCTCTAGATCAACATAAAGGTGCGCACATACAGTACATTTTCAATTAATATTTGCCAAAGTGGGAGAATGTAAGAGTTTTTCTAATGTGAGCTTCTATTAATTGAGATTGTAATTAACCGTTTAACGGGTTTGGTCTAATAAGGTTGGATATCAAGATTCTTAATCAGTCTAATATGGATCTGCCTAGTGTGGGCCGAGTTTGGCTCGGCCCGTAATAAGAGGGCTCGCCTGAAACTCTATAAATAGCGCTCAAAGTCTCTCCTCTAGCCCTAATGCACAAAATACCTCGCATACAGAGCTCATAAGATTTCGAGCGTTGTAAGTGGTTATCTCATTGAGCCAGTGATAAGGTGGGTGATAGAAGAGAAGATCTTGAGTTGAGGATCGTCGTATTCCGCATCAAGAACGATGGATTCCAAATCAAGTAAGTAAAATCAACCCTCATTAATTGTTTATGTTCTAAATGCTAGCTATGGTGATTTTAGGGAAGCCGCATGCGCGGCCGACAGATCTCCCCTAGAAAGAAAACTTCTTACCAGATGGCGCTTTTGATTATTGTCCAGTTTCTTCTCAACAAGAAATTTCTGAGATACTCTTCTAAAATGCAAGTTTAACATCTGAGCCCTCTTTGGCAAGATCCACACGTCACGTTTTGCTAAGAAGATGAAACGTCTCCAATCATCCTTAATTTTAGCACAAGTTGCTCATTCATGGGATGTGACATGCATGAAAAAAGGCTAGTTCTTCGCAGGCTTGTAGGGAATATGGTGTACAGTTGCAGAAGCTATATGTTAAGATAGGACTAAGATTACCTCAATTATAAGTGTAAACAAATTGAGGGAAACCACCACATCCTTTAAATGATTTCAACCAATATGTGAATCGGTATCATTAAGAGAATCAATGGAATTTAAAAGGTCGCTTGGTTGAGCTTGTACTTTGTAGACGTTCCACTGAGAAAGAAATCAATCTCTTTATATCCATCCATAATGTTATTGCAAGATGGTGAGGTGGTTTTTGTTTGATGTAAATTCAAATATCAAGTGAGGTTGCATCATACAATATGTCGGCACTGTGTATTTGTTTAATCAAAAGTTCACATTTGGTAAAACAAACTTTGAGTGATGATAAAAATATTCAGATTTTTTACTGACTTTTACTAAATGATGTAACGATAACATATCATTCGATTAACCATGGGATCCATGTTAAAGTAAATTTGTACTTTTAAACATTCAGTATGATATCAAACTTGTCCAAAAAGTTTATAAGTAGCCCGAAATTTTTCAATAATCTCGATATCATTTGTATTATCTCAAAACAATACTTTCGGGTGGCCAAAAGCGATGAAAATCAAACAACTACTTTTATTAGGGAATGTTATCGCCATATCTCCACCACTAATTGATATGATGTGCAACAATTAAAAATAGTATGCTAACTACATAAAATAGGGAAATCTGTCTTCCAAATTGTCAAGTAAATGGAGGCAGGTCAGATATATATAGGCGGTCACTCTATATGGACGTGCTTTTAAACTCAAAAATGCATTCTTTTACCCACTTACGTTTGATATGATGCATAGTATTAAGCGGTGGAGTGTCATTTAGATCAGAAATAATTCAATGGCGTATTCCTGTCTCTAAAGATTTTCAATTTTTGAACGTATTTTCAGCATTTCCCTGGAGTAAGAATTGGTCTAGCAATTAACGATTCCCTCCATCGAGTAGATTCAACTACTGTCGTTCTTGCAGAAGATGTTATTGTTCCGACATTCGCTATACATCCCGATCCCATCTCATATAGGAGATGGTTTCTGAAAGGGGTTTACAATTGAGACTCGCTCCTAAAGTGGTCATTGATTGAGCATTGGAGGAGAAATAGAAGCCACAATCTAGACATTGATGAATTATTTAATCACTCATAGCATACAACCATCCATACATAGATCTGCTGGCAAACTCGAAGATACATGTTATTATTCATAGACCACAGCTAACTAATGCGAAAGGTCTCTTACGTGGAAATGAACCCTATGGTCAATCCGGCCAAGTACATAGAACCACTTCTCACGTTCAACTTAATTCGCTATTCTTACACAAACTCAACCTTACTTTTCATGCATGCGTGCAATTGCATTACTTTTTGACAGACGTGAATGTAAATACAGCGACGAAAACGACGCAGTACACATATATCCAACATTGAGTGAACTTTGAGATCACTGTATACTGTGATCTAGGGACATTTGTGTCGACCACCGTGAGTGGTCATGTTGGCGTAGCAAGGACAAACGTCCTCGTTCCCAGAAGTACCAGGAGGCACGCAGTTGCACCTCTTGCAGCACGTGTTGCACGCCCTTATGCACATCTTGTGCCTTGATGCCTTGCTGCACCTGTAGTTGCACTTGGAGTTGCAATCTGCATAGGATCACCAGAAATCTCAATCATTGTAGTCATCTACTCTATGTTTTTGTATTAGCTAGCAAAGTTATCGTTTGGTCTTTTATTTTCTTCTTGATTATGAACATTTTCGGAGGTCGAAAGTATGTGTGTAGCTTCAGCTATCAAAATCCACAAAAGATCTTACCAATTTTTTGGGCTTCAGCTTGGAATTGTTCTCCACCAAAAATCAGCAGCTGACATTGCAAACCCAAATAAAAAAGAGAGAAATATGTTAAGACTTTCGCTTCCAATGGATCTCTTTCAGTCCCTTTACACTGAAGTTGAATCTGTTAAGAACCGTGTAAAAGTATGCTGGGTATACTGCATATTAAGCATGATATAGGCATATATGTGTGTACCTCATGTACCAAGACAATGCAAAGGATTGCCAAGAGGATGCTGGTTTTCGCACTCGCCATTTTCCTTCTCCTTTCCCACAAGCACACGAGTGCACGACTGTAGATGAGAGAGAGAGAGAGAGAGAGAGAGAGAGAGAGAGATGAGCAGAATGCCTGGGTAGTTTTGAGAGCTTGCGAGGGTATTTATAGTGAGAGGCTCTTGATGGTGAGAGTTTCCCGCGTAACACATAATGCGACGACATTGAATACCCCGTCTTTCAGCAAACTTACTTGACGTGAATGGCCGAGTAATGCATTGGTGAAATCGAATTCACATGAATAAGTTTAGGTGGCTCTTTTCTTCTTTGTCATTTTCTTTGGCTCTCTTTTTTGCTGCACAACTTTTTAGAGACCATATCAGGACATTGCCACACGTCATGTTGTCACTTATGTTCACGATTTGTTCGAGTTAGTTAGAGAATGCCATGTATAGTGACCGCCTATTTCTCACCTGCCTCCATTTACTTGACAATTTGGAAGACAGATTTCCCTATATTTATGTAGTTAGCATACTATTTTAAATTGTTGCACATCATATCAATTAGTGGTGGAGATATGGCGATAACATTTCCTAATAAAATTAGTCGTTTGATTTTCATCGCTTTTGGCTACCCGAAAGTGTTGTTTCAAGATAATACAAATGATATCGAGATTAATTGAAAAATTTCAGCTATTCATAAACTTTTTGGACAAGTTTGATATCATACTGAATATTTAAAAGTACAAAATTACTCTAGCATGGATCCCATGATTAATCGAATGATATGTTATCGTTACATCATTTAGTAAAAGTCAGTAAAAAATCTGAATATTTTTATCATCACTCAAAGTTAGTTTTACCAAATGTGAACTTTTGATCAAATAGTTACACCATGCCAACATATTATATGATGCAACCTCACTTGATATCTAAATTTACATTGAACAAAAACCACCTTACCATCTTGCAATAACGTTATGGATGGATATAAAGAGATTGATTTCTTTCTCAGTGGAACGTCTACAAGCTCAACCAAGTAACCTTTTAAATTTCATTTCAAACGGCATTGATTCTGTTAATGATACGGATGCACATATTGGTTGAAATCCTTTAAAGGATGTGGTGGTTTCCCTCAATTTGTTTACACCTATAATTGAGGTTATCTTAGTCCTATCTTATCGTATAGCTTCTGCAACTGTACACCACATTCCCTACAAGCCTGCGAAAAACTAGTCTTTTTCATGCATGTCACATCCCATGAATGAGCAACTTGGCTAAAATTAAGGATGATTGGAGACGTTTCATCTTCTTAGCAATACGTGACGTGTGGATCTTGCCAAAGGGGGCTCAGATGTTAAATTTGCATTTTAGAAGGGTATCTCAGAAATTTCTTGCTGAGAAGAAACTGGACATTAATAAAAAACGCCATCTGGTAAGAAGTTTTCTTTCCAGGGAGATCTTGGGACATGGTATTTGGGCTCACAACTACATAATCACAGGATCACAGTCGAAAGGGTAACTTTTCATTAACAGAGCACGAGCTTCCAAAACATAGGGATAATATATACATGCCCTTTCTCCCTGTTCTTATTGTGCGTTTCCGCCAATATTCAACATGTTATCACGACATGAGCAGCAAATGCTGGTTTACAATACGGGTTTTTGATGAGGTACAATCAGTCTGCGAGCTACTGCTCAACTGTTTAAGGATGATACTTAACTGTTGCTATGCTTGACAATCTTTTGGTACGCTTGCAACGATAGATGACGATATAGACTCTAAATCCACTTATATTTACCTCCTTGCTAGTAACGTAAGATTTTCAGTCTTATTGAAACATATGATTGTAAGAGATTGACTATCCTTTATTTTTATGTATAGATATATGTATCAAGTTCTTTTAAGTTGCACCATGCATCCCAACGCAATGTGGATTGAATTGGCCGTGCAAATCCTCATCTTTGTGCAGTCCAGTTAAGCAATATGTAGGAAAAGGAAATCTTGCCATAGACTAAGACTTTGTAGAACCGAAACTGTCTGGACCATTATGACATCGAAGCATCAATAATTACATTGGAATCTAGATTTGTCCACGACCTACACTTATCCATATTTGGATATTCCATTTTGGTCACCCACTTGGTTAACGACGCGAAAGAATTGAATGCTGTGCTTTGATGGCTTCTTCTGTGCAGTTGCTTGTATACAGTTGGCAATACCTATAGTTCTGTTTACCAACCCTAAAGTTTAGTCCCTTTATCAGAAACTTTAGGTTACATTTTCTTTATCACAATTAGCTGTACATGGTTTCATATCTGGGAAGAGGATCTGGATTGGATTCATCGTGTTGTACGAATGATGTCATATGATGTTCATAGTACCAACCATTACAGCAATGGAAGGAAAAGCTTTTGTACTCACTGTGAAATTAAATTTTTATGGGTCATTGTGGAGTAAATTTGTTGCTGATAATACCTAAGATTCCTCGATGGGATGAACTAAAGAGTCGCTAAACCAAGCACTATTAGATTGCCTACAAATGAATCACAAAGGTTTCTGATGATTTATTTTTAGAGGGCATGACATTTCGTATGGTTAGAATAGAAAAAGAACCTACATTACAAGGTTTTTGATATTTATTATTCAAAAGTAATACGAGTATGAAGTGTTATGCTTCAGTTAACACATGTGAAAGGCTATCTAAGACCTACATTACAAAAGAATCACAGCAAAATTATACAGGCGTCGTGTTAGAGAAATGATTTTCAAAAGCTCAAAATCGAACCCAGCACCTTGTGCACTGTGCCATACAGTCTCCCTTGCAATCAATGTTATAACCCAAGACTTTTGGATTTCGGAGCAGAAGATTGCGGAGAGACTTGCCCTTTATCCCCCAATCCTTTTCCAGGACTTTGACATTGTTCTTCACTTCGTCTTCGAGTTCACATCCAAGAACCTCAGGGAACTTCTTGAGCAGCTTGCAAAGATCATCATCCAAAAGGCTTAAACTCCTCAAATAATCCAAAGTGTCATTTAGAGCTTCATAGGTGGGGACTTCCTTTTTACGATCCTCACCCCAGTATGGTGAATGAATTTGGCCAAATGCTTTAGCAAGTATCTTGTCTTCCTCCTCATTGCTGAAATCAAACGCAGAAAGAGCATCTCTACATCTTTCCCATGTCTTCTTCTCTTCTTCATTTAAATCTACAGTTACAGCAGTTGCATGTACAGCCCATTTCTTAGCAGAGAGACTTGGCAGCCTAGCTAAGCGGGTCACTTTAGCTGTGGGGCAACTCCTTAAAGTGGTGCTAGCAAGTGCAACAGTCACAGTATCACTCTGCAGAATAATTCACATAATTTGATGCCATTACTGAATATATCCAACGACGAGGAAAGTAGAAGATCTAAAGTATGAATTACGTTGCCTTGTCATAGCTGTCCAAGTTCATTTGAGAGGTCACGATGAAGTGCAGTCAACGCATAGCACAAAAAATCTCAGATAAAGAAATTTAACTGCAGAAGCAGGAAGCCATATTATGTCTGTGAGCTATATATATAACACTATGACTGTCCTTGTGCTCATAGAAGAGAGATCAAATCCTTATTCCTTCTGTTCCTCATACTGTCCCAAGTTTCCTATTCCCCCTAACAAGATGCATCAAAGGTTTAGATGTGTTGACACGCTTCAGATAGCAAATTTAAAGATGATGAAAGAGACTTTAAGTATACTTGCAGTATTGTAAAAGTTTGCTACGAGACACTGGGTGTGAAGTCTGATATTCCATTCAGGTTAAATGAGAGAAAAGCATCTTTATGTACCTTATAGTCTGCAAAATTTCGAATTTTCAGTATCTCACCTTCGGGAGATAATAATTAGGATGATCCAGAGAAGCCAGTTCAAATTCTATAAAGCACTCAGGCAACCAAGAGTAGATAATCTGATCATCTTAATTCTCACTTTCTCAGTTAGGATGAGAAAGAACTTCATCATGCACTATCAAAACATGTGTTCTTTACTAGAAATGCGTAACATGACTCAGCAAAATAGGAAGACCCCAACAACAGGATGATTCTGTTGTAAAAGATTCTCGAGAATATTAATGCAATGTGCACAAGCTGCAGTGCTGGGTGGTTCATGCCTACAACAAGCTTTTTGCTCCTTGACAGCAGGGACAAAGGTATCATATGGTAACAGAAATAAGTACATACCAAGTGTTTTAACCAACACGATAGTTTAAACAAGACTTACCTGCTCTGTAACTTGGCCTAATTTCCAACACAGTTTAACCAGCAAGGACAAATAGTTAAGAATCTTTAGGACTGTAATTTCCCCAGAATGTGGAGACTGCTTGGCTTGGCCCACAAAGATTCAGTGAGGAAAGGATCAATTCACTACTAGGCAAAATATAGTGCCATTAGGATTCAGGAGATGGAATCCAAGGGTCACAGCAGGCTGAACAGGCTGCCGCATGCATGGAATTTCTTGTTGCACTTAATTTTTATAGTTCCTCTAGCACACATTATTGCAACTGGTACTAGAGGTTTGAGTGATAACTTGTATTCCACTACCTTCTCACATAGCCAATCCAATCCTAGCATTGTGCTCATGTGCAAGAAAGTTCTTTCTTAGCAAGCTCAAATCAACAAAGCATAAATCAGAATGTTGGGTCCATAAGTTTGGTTGCCATATGAATCTGTTGTGTCCATAAATTTTATGCATAAGCAGTGTGTGAAATTCACGCACATGTGAGCTGGTAAGCAGATTCTATTGCACAGCCTTCTATTAATTTAGCTGGAGTTAGGAAATAACACGAAAAGACGGAGACTGGACTTCCCCCAGTGGTATGTAGCCATGTAATGAGGTAAACTAGAACCACTGGTAGATATTATGAAGGTATTTTGATGTCATATCATTGAACAAGTTCAATCATATATACGTGTTATGTATTGATTAATAAGCTACTCCATTAATGGGATAAGATCAACAAGGGCTAAGCCTTATCCTATCGTGAGATTTGCTCTATTAATCTTTGTATGTCAATGTGCCCCACTATGGGTCAAGACTGATGTATGATCAAAATACTTCACATCTTTCCATATTGATTCGTGTATGTCTTAAAGATCTTCATTAACCCCTGCGTCTTCATCCTATAATACCGCCTTCTCATGGGAGCATCTACATGTCCAATATGGATGTTTTTCTAGTTCTTCTAGATTTTACAGCTAGGCAGGCCATGGAAAAGCAATTAACTGAAAAGAAGCAACCAAATATCACCAAAATAATGGTCCTCCATTTGTTCCCTCTCAAGTTGGAAGAGAAGGGGGAGGTGTTAAGGTGGCTTTTTGATTGTGGACAGGGTCAAGTATTCCAAGCCACATATCTAGGAGACTTGCCCTGTCATCCTGCTTCTCATCTCTCTCGAGAGGTTCTTCAATCCGCAGATTTGTGAATTTTCTGATTTCTATAGGTCTTTTTGAAAAACCATAAACGTAAGTGGAATGGGAGTGAATAGAGGTATAAAGTAAGCCTTGAGAAGGGGACAAGGTGGTAGGAAGGACAGCAAGCCGCAATCAAGGATGGGGAAGAGAAGATTTCCCGCCCTTCCTTAGCAAACATCCTTGCAGGGGATGCAGAATAGACTTATGCGTACCCAAGAATCTGCAACCAAGGTGAGCCCCATAAATAACAGAATTCCTGTAACGAAATATCTCCAAATCTCGTCGCCCTCAGCCTCGTTTTCACTTTCAGAACAAAGTGAATCACAATAATCAAGTCTCAAGATACAAATTAATCCGCACCTTCAATGAAGAAGCCGTGAATCTAACAGGATACTGGAGGTTGGAGAGCTTCATAACTTCACATCAATCAAGCCCTTGTACAAGTCCAACTTTTTAAGGGAAACATTAATTACAGGCGCAGTGGACATTAGATTTTACAAGAAATTCTACTGATTCAGGTACATACTCCGCAATGTATGTAAGCATTCGTAGTTCGCCAGTCAGGTAAATTAAATAGCAATATAAATTTAGTATCTCGGGGAAATTCTTATGAGTAATACATTCCCTCATATCACTCTCTGTAGGTTGCAATGCAATGAAAGACCTCGCAGCTTATATTGTGAAAATAAAGTTGCAGAAGGCAGTTAATTTTGAATTTCGAACATGTTCTTCTCGATGCCAAAGAACAAATGAAAGGCACTTCAATTTTCGTCCATGTGTCCAAATTCAATACAGACGGGGGACAAAGATTCAACTTACAGGCATAAGATTGAGCAGAGATGAAGCCAAGGAATTCCCTACCATCCCTGCACTTAAGAGAGGGGAAAAAGCATTTAAAGGGTAGCCATCACAGGAATGACAGAAGAAATGCAAGACCGACAAAAAAAATCTGTACAATAACTACTTCATTGTGAATCCCAGGTAAATCCTAATCGCAGTAGCAAGAACAATGTCCTCCAAGAAGTATCTACACAGAGCATCAACTTCTCTTTTTGCAAAACCATCGTTGCTTCCACTTTCTTAGGCGAAAGTATAATCATCCCACAAGGAACCTTTGAATCTCTCTTAGCTTGTCCTCAAATATTGATACAAACAAAGCAAAATCTGAACATGGGTCGTCCTTCCTTTTCCAACAATTGGTCCCAAGTAGCTCCAAATTGAAAGGAACTTTAAGTCGATAAGTAGATTCTAACGTCACTGACCTAAAGAATGACTGTGAACATCTAAAAACCTGTAAGCATCCATCCGGGTCTGCTTAAACTCTTCAGTTTTAGACAAAACAGCATGAAATTTAGCGTTAATCAGACAGAAGCCATGGCTCCTCGTAATATCGGAGGAAATGTAATGAGGAAAAGAGAACAGACATTACCAGAGTCCAAAGGGTCTCTCTGCTCAGAAGCTCGGGGGGAAGAGAGAGAGAGGAGAGGGTCGAGTCCTCCGATGGACCGATGGTTGGACCATGGATTTTGGGACTCCTGGATCGCAGGAGGGGCGGCCAAAGGATGGGGGAAGGTGCGACCTACTGCGGATAATATATTGGAAAGTGAGATAGAAATATAAATAATCTCTAAATTTTGATTCAACAAGTAACGTAATTTTAATTTGTTCAATATAATTTATGAAAACTTTCAACATTCTCATACAATTCAAGTAGTATGTTAATTATAGTCGAAAAGTTAGAGGTTTATGCTCAATAAAGGAAAAGAAAAATACAACAAAAAATCATAAACTATACTTTCGATGTCACATTTATTTTAAACTTTTTTGTGATGTCAAATATTCTGAACTTGTGCTTGTGTGATAGATTTACCCTAATTCTTTTTGTGACATTAAAAATCACGAATTTATATCTCTGTGACACATTTATTCTAATTTTTTAATTTTACCTCCACTTTGTCGGGTGAGCTAAAGTCAATGAGGGCCACTGAAGCTCGCCCCATAGCGAGGGCTTTGTAGCCCTTGCCTAGGTTCTTCGCACCTTGCCATATCTAGTTAAGGTAGCCTCACTTGTGTTTATGAAGGGCCTTGCCCAATTTTGGGTAAGGTCAAGGCAAGGGTGGCAAGCCCTAGCCAGCCACCAATAAGGGCTTCGTGGCCCTCGTTGATCTCAGCTCATCGGTCATAAGAAGAAGAAAAAGATTATAGAATGAATGTGTCACATAGATATAAGTTTATAACTGTAATATCATATTTAGCGTAAATATGTCATGAAAAGACAAGTTCATGATTTATTATGCCATAGAAAAAACTTATTGTTAATGTGTCGCTTATGGTATAATTTAGTATTTTTGGTAGTATTTTCCCTAAATTAAAATTTCAAAGACAACATTGCACATTGAGATAAATTTAATGAATTTTATTGCACATTGGATCAAATTTGACGAATTATCTACATCATTTTCCCTTAGTCAGTTCAACAACGAGTAAAAAAAATGATTTACACTTTCACTACTCAATAATTAACACACAGGAAATTCAATTGATAGATACATGTGTCATCCATCTAATAATTGATGTGAATGTATATTTATACCAATGTTTGGACCTAATAATCCTAATCATACATAATGTCAAGAGATGGAGCAATTATCACAACGCACGAAATTCTGCTAGGATTATGGGTGAACATCTATCCCGTGTCGACTTTGGAATAAGACCAAACCGAACCGGGCGAACTATTATGTTAATGATTAGGTTTTTAAGCGTAAAAACTTGAAATGGGCCATGGCCGCTTCAATTCTCAAGTTAATGGTATGAAGTGCCAGATCTGTCCAGCCTGTTCTATTTAAACCGGTTTAACACCTTAAATTAAACAAACTAAAAATATTATAAAGTTGAGTAGCAGATCCCATGACCTCCGTGTATGAGATGAGAGTGCATTTCCAGTCATCAACTAACCCAAAGACCACTAGGCATTATTGAATAAAACATGTACAATACATATAACTTGATTTGACAAAATAGATCGATTTCTAGTATAACCAGTTTAGTTCCCCATTCAAAGAAACCGGAAGCGAGATCAATAGAATAAGTTCCAGCTCGATGCCTTAGAATCGATCCATTTTAAAATCAATTATCCTTAATTGGGTTTTTTTTCAATTAAGAAAAAAAAGGAGAGATTTAGGTTTCGAGATCGCTATAAACGATCCAACTCGACGATAAAGCCCTTTTGCCCTATTGACCCCAAGATCACTTCAATTATTCGTTAGATCGAGTCATATACATCTAACATAGCATTTGAAAAATAGACTATTTGGATATTTTGTACTTTAAACTTAACGAGAGGAGCCTTTCTTTTTTCCAAATGTAGAAGTTCAAAGATTTTGCAAGCAGTGAAAGAGACTTTAGCACGTTTAATACATTTAACTTCGATGAAAGAAGCATATCTTCTTCAAGTGGAAGTTCGGAATTTTGTTAAATGGAAGTGAATATTTTAAGATATCTGTTAAAGTCTCAGTATGATTGTAAATATCCTGTTACATTATATACTTTAAATTGTAAAATAAAGTAGGAACAACGGTCATTGTTGTAGAATAATATTTCAAAATATATGTAAATCCATCGTGATTCGTAGCATATGTGCAAACTGAATTTCTTTAGATCAGGCACAATGGTGCTCAATTATTCTCTTTCAGGTTGATATGTAAAAGAAAATTATTTTTGTTGATTTACTTTGATCTTACATCCGCTAAAGAATAGAATGGTATAAAAAGTTGGCTTCTAATATTAGTTTAACTTTTTGACACTCGGGTAAGTAGTAATTCATTCATATAATTTGATGAAATATATATGTGCTATGTTTATCTATTTGACCCATCGTTATACTTCATAACGTTCAAGCTTTGCCTTATCTATCGGGAATATCCTTTTCGAAGGTGGTCCTATTTTATATCTTTAATATAAGCTCGTTCTAATAATTTTTATCATGCGCGAAGTCATTTTCACAGTAGACTAATCAATGCCTCTCCAGCTAAGGGACATAACTCAAAAAGATAAATGCGGGGCACATGTCATAATAAAATGTCAAAGGTAAGAAAATATCTGGTCAAATCCATCTTTAAATTGACATTAAACAAAAACCCCCGCGCAAGCAAACTAATAGTAACCATTGAATATATGTTTGAATTCTTCAAACTATGTGGATTTGACTTGATGCACAAGAGATATTGTCCATTTTGGTGTTCATCTCACATCAAGCCTTGTCCAGGCACAACCTGTGCATGTCCTAGGCACAACGATATAACATATGCAAAGAGCTAGTAATAAATTCATCCATCTTTACAGTGCTCTCAATTCAAACATACTTATTTGTCATAATTCTCCTTGAGAATCAACCCAAACTGAACTATGCTAGGTGGTTCCGTTTTCGGGTAAATCATTTTATCACTTTCACATCTCATTTTACAAAAAAAAAATACAATGAAGGAGATTCTATATATCCTAGGCAACATAGCATCTGAAAAAATAGACTATTTCGATATTCTGTGCTTTTAACTTAACGAGAGGAGCCTTTCTTTTTTCCAACTATAGAAGTTTAAAGATTTTGCTATAGAAGTTTAAAGATTTTGCAAGCAGTGAAAGAGACTTTAGCACGTTTAATACATTTAACTTCGATGAAAGAAGCATATCTTCTTCAAGTGGAAGTTCGGAATTTTGTTAAATGGAAGTGAATATTTTAAGATATCTGTTAAAGTCTTAGTATGATTGTAAAGATCCCGTTACATTATATACTTTAAATTATAAAATAAAGTAGGAACAATGGTCATTTTTGTAGAATAATATTTCAAAATATATGTAAATCCATCGTGATTCGTAGCATATGTGCAAACTGAATTTCTTTAGGTTAGGCACAATGGTGCTCAATTATTCTCTTTCAGGTTGATATGTAAAAGAAAATTCTTTTTGTTGATTTACTTTGATCTTACATCCGCTAAAGAATAGAATGGTACAAAAAGTTGACTTCTAATGTTAGTTTAACTTTTTGACACTCGGGTAAGTAGTAATTCATTCATATAATTTGATGAAATATATATGTGCTATGTTTATTTATTTGACCCATCGTTATACTTCATAACGTTCAAGCTTTGCCTTATCTATCGGGAATGTTGACACCTAATTTTTGCTAATTTGACGATTCACTTTTACTTACTTTTTTAATTAAACTGTTATTAACTAGAAATAAAAATTGTAAAAGAAAGAGATTTGACTGATTACAATTAAGAGTTTTCTTTTAAAAGAGCAAAAAATCAATTAATTAGTAAATTAAAATTCAAAAAAATCAAAAGAAATCGCCTGCAAATGACCAGTCAACCTTCGCGGATTTCCGACGATTGGAAGCAGAAGGAGGCATAAAAAAGGAGGCCTGCACGTAGAAGAAAAAGGGGATGGGGCAGAGACAAAAAGAAACAAAAGAGAAACAAAAAGTCAAAAAGTCAAAAAGTAAGGGGATAGGGGACAAAAAGGCTTTCTTCGGCCAAAAAGTAGAGAAAAGACAAAAGACAAAAGAAGAAGGAGAACCAAAAAACAATAAAAAATGAAAATTCTAGAGGGAGGCAGGGGAAGCACAAGAATGGTACTTGGACGAAAAAAAAAGGGACGACTCGAGGGGAGCTGGTTCGCTCTCTCTCTCTCGCTTTTTCGACCGCTCTATCTCTGGAAGCTCGCCCTCAGCTGGCTTCCTCTTCCTCCTCCAACTCACCCCCACAGGCCCGGGGCCCAAGCTCACGCTGGCCGCGGTCCCAACTCACCCCCTCAGCTCACGCCCTCTCCCAGCTCTCTCTCTCTCTCTCTCTCGCTTTTTCTACCGCTCTCTCTCTGGGGCTCGCTCCCCCCTTACTCTCCCTCTCCAGAAAACTTCTGGCGGCACCCCTGCTCACGGTGGCTCGCTCCCTCGCCACAGCCGCCCTCCATCCCTCAGCTCGTTTCCCTCACCCTCTGCTCAGTTCCCTCAAACTCCCTTGGCTGGCATATTTCCTTCAGCCACTTTCGCTCACATCTCGCTCGCGTTCTCGAACTCTCTCGCCTACGAGCTCTCCCTCAGCTAAAACTCGCTCGGATGCGGACGCCCTCTCTCGGATTACTCGCTCGGTATCTCCGTGTCGTCCTCAGCCCGCTGTTGGCTCTCTTAGCTGGTTCTCCCGTTGAAGAGCGAGGCCGCCGTTCGGATATTCCTTTATGGATTTTGATTGTTGATTGGCGAGTCCAGTTTTCGTCCTTCGCTCGGTCCTCTTCATTTCACAGGTAAGTTTGTCTTTGCTATATTTGAGAATCATATTCCAGCCCATTGCCATTCTTTGAGTTTGTCATATCGTTGTTGTTTTTCCTTTCCCATGGCTGCGATTTTAGTTGACTCGATGTTGGATTGTTTGATATTTTTTTAGCTCACATGTGCTTTTGTCAAACTATATCTAACTATGCGTTGCTGCGATCTTTGCTGATTCTTCCCGAGTTCCACATGTTTGACTAAGTGAAATCCGAATATTATCCCCTGATATTAGCCTAGTTTTGGATTTTTAGTTAATTGTAGAAACGTTGCTCGTTCTATGGCGCAGTTGAACTGTGATATATATTGTTAAAATAATGTTAATAGCTGATGGGAATCACCGTTGTTATCTTTATTGTTGCTCCCGACGAGCTCACGTTCAACTGTGAGCGTTGTTCTTCCGGTCTTCATCGTGGAAGATGTTTCACACGATGAGGGGAGAGAGGCCTTGGGCCTGTGTGAGGTTTTATTTGAGTGTAGGCTAGAGAGAGTAAATGAAAAGAAGAGATTTTGGGCTGAAAGGGAAAAAGTCAAATTAAAGAAATAAAACTAGGCCTTGCACATTATACAAATTAAAGGAAGATATGGGCTGGTGCAATGCATAAATAAAACAAAAGTGGGCCGACGTGTGGAGAGCCCGCGAGTGCAAGCCTCTGTCCACCAGGGTCTAGTTTAAGTCCGAACCGGTTTAAAACCCGGTTCGGCGACCCGGTTGTTTTTCCGAAAATAATAAATAAATAGTAATAAAGAATCCAAAAATAAGAAAAGGTCAGAAAGTAATAAAAATTATAAAATGATAAAAAATTCGAAAATAATAAAAAATAGAAAATCATTAGAAAGTAATGAAAAATAAGAAAATCATTAAAAAGATCAGAAAATGATAAAAAAATCAATAGTAATTATAAATTTTTTTCAAAAATGAATTCAATTATATAAGCTCTTAGAGCTTGGCATTAAAACATTAGTGGAGTAATCTTTTAGGTGATGTAAGCCTGCATGAAAACATTTAGGTTAATCAAATAATCAATTTTAGGTACCGAAAGGGCATTAGCTAATTAGTTAAGGTAATCAAGTCCCCGTACTCTAGGAATCTCTGGTTACGTAAGAATCAAGATGATACTCCCGCGTCTTGAATGGTTTCTAGTCGACCTTAATAGGCTAGTGGCGACTCCTTTTAAAACAAAGTTATTTTTTAGACTGCTAAAGAGATTTACCATTGAAAACGCCTAAATGTCAAGCGAGGTATGGATTTGGGAGAACCCAAGCTCGAGATTGAGGAATCGAGAGCAATATTTCAAAATATATGTAAATCCATCGTGATTCGTAGCATATGTGCAAACTGAATTTCTTTAGGTTAGGCACAATAATGGTGCTCAATTATTCTCTTTTCAGGTTGATATGTAAAAGAAAATTCTTTTTGTTGATTTACTTTGATCTTACATCCGCTAAAGAACATAATGGCACAAAAAGTTGGCTTCTAATATTAGTTTAACTTTTTGACACTCGAGTAAGTAGTAATTCATTCATATAATTTGATGAAATATATATGTGCTATGTTTATCTATTTGACCCATCGTTATACTTCATAACGTTCAAGCTTTGCCTTATCTATCGGGAATATCCTTTTCGAAGTTGGTCCTATTTTATATCTTTAATATAAGCTCGTTCTAATAATTTTTATCATGCGCGAAGTCATTTTCACAGTAGAATAATCAATGCCTCTCCAGCTAAGGGACATAACTCAAGAAGATAAATGCGGGGCACATGTCATAATAAAATGTCAAAGGTAAGAAAATATCTGGTCAATTCCATCTTTAAATTGACATTAAACAGAAAACCCCGCGCAAGCAAACTAATAGTAACCATTGAATATATGTTTGAATTCTTCAAACCATGTGGATTTGACTTGATGCACTAGAAATATTGTCGATTTTGGTGTTCATCTCACATCAAGCCTTGTCCAGGCACAGCCTGTGCATGTCCTAGGCACAACGATATAACATATGCAAAGAGCTAGTAATAAATTCATCCATCTTTCCAGTGCTCTCAATTCAAACATACTTATTTGTCATAATTCTCCTTGAGAATCAACCCAAACTGAACTATGCTAGGTGGTTCCGTTTTCGGGTAAATCATTTTATCACTTTCACATCTCATTTTACAAAAAAATACAATGAAGGAGATTCTATATATCCTAGGCAACATAGCATCTGAAAAAATAGACTATTTGGATATTCTGTGCTTTTAACTTAACGAGAGGAGCCTTTCTTTTTTCCAACTATAGAGGTTCAAAGATTTTGCAAGCAGTGAAAGAGACTTTAGCACGTTTAATACATTTTAACTTCGATGAAAGAAGCATATCTTCTTCAAGTGGAAGTTCGGAATTTTGTTAAATGGAAGTGAATATTTTAAGATATCTGTTAAAGTCTCGGTATGATTGTAAAGATCCCGTTACATTATATACTTTAAATTGTAAAATAAAGTAGGAACAACGGTCATTCTTGTAGAATAATATTTCAAAATATATGTAAATCCATCGTGATTCGTAGCATATGTGCAAACTGAATTTCTTTAGGTTAGGCACAATAATGGTGCTCAATTATTCTCTTTCAGGTTGATATGTAAAAGAAAATTCTTTTTGTTGATTTACTTTGATCTTACATCCGCTAAAGAATAGAATGGTATAAAAAGTTGGCTTCTAATATTAGTTTAACTTTTTGACACTCGGGTAAGTAGTAATTCATTCATATAATTTGATGAAATATATATGTGCTATGTTTATCTATTTGACCCATCGTTATACTTCATAACGTTCAAGCTTTGCCTTATCTATCGGGAATATCTTTTTCGAAGTTGGTCCTATTTTATATCTTTAATATAAGCTCGTTCTAATAATTTTTATCATGCGCGAAGTCATTTTCACAGTAGACTAATCAATGCCTCTCCAGCTAAGGGACATAACTCAAAAAGATAAATGCGGGGCACATGTCATAATAAAATGTCAAAGGTAAGAAAATATCTGGTCAAATCCATCTTTAAATTGACATTAAACAAAAACCCCCGCGCAAGCAAACTAATAGTAACCATTGAATATATGTTTGAATTCTTCAAACCATGTGGATTTGACTTGATGCACAAGAGATATTGTCGATTTTGGTGTTCATCTCACATCAAGCCTTGTCCAGGCACAGCCTGTGCATGTCCTAGGCACAACGATATAACATATGCAAAGAGCTAGTAATAAATTCATCCATCTTTACAGTGCTCTCAATTCAAACATACTTATTTGTCATAATTCTCCTTGAGAATCAACCCAAACTGAACTATGCTAGGTGGTTCCGTTTTCGGGTAAATCATTTTATCACTTTCACATCTCATTTTACAAAAAAAAAAATACAATGAAGGAGATTCTATATATCCTAGGCAACATAGCATCTGAAAAAATAGACTATTTGGATATTCTGTGCTTTTAACTTAACGAGAGGAGCCTTTCTTTTTTCCAACTATAGAAGTTTAAAGATTTTACAAGCAGTGAAAGAGACTTTAGCACGTTTAATACATTTAACTTCGATGAAAGAAGCATATCTTCTTCAAGTGGAAGTTCGGAATTTTGTTAAATGGAAGTGAATATTTTAAGATATCTGTTAAAGTCTCGGTATGATTGTAAAGATCCCGTTACATTATATACTTTAAATTGTAAAATAAAGTAGGAACAACGGTCATTCTTGTAGAATAATATTTCAAAATATATGTAAATCCATCGTGATTCGTAGCATATGTGCAAACTGAATTTCTTTAGGTTAGGCACAATAATGGTGCTCAATTATTCTCTTTCAGGTTGATATGTAAAAGAAAATTCTTTTTGTTGATTTACTTTGATCTTACATCCGCTAAAGAACATAATGGCACAAAAAGTTGGCTTCTAATATTAGTTTAACTTTTTGACACTCGGGTAAGTAGTAATTCATTCATATAATTTGATGAAATATATATGTGCTATGTTTATCTATTTGACCCATCGTTATACTTCATAACGTTCAAGCTTTGCCTTATCTATCGGGAATATCCTTTTCGAAGTTGGTCCTATTTTATATCTTTAATATAAGCTCGTTCTAATAATTTTTATCATGCGCGAAGTCATTTTCACAGTAGAATAATCAATGCCTCTCCAGCTAAGGGACATAACTCAAGAAGATAAATGCGGGGCACATGTCATAATAAAATGTCAAAGGTAAGAAAATATCTGGTCAATTCCATCTTTAAATTGACATTAAACAGAAAACCCCGCGCAAGCAAACTAATAGTAACCATTGAATATATGTTTGAATTCTTCAAACCATGTGGATTTGACTTGATGCACAAGAGATATTGTCGATTTTGGTGTTCATCTCACATCAAGCCTTGTCCAGGCACAGCCTGTGCATGTCCTAGGCACAACGATATAACATATGCAAAGAGCTAGTAATAAATTCATCCATCTTTCCAGTGCTCTCAATTCAAACATACTTATTTGTCATAATTCTCCTTGAGAATCAACCCAAACTGAACTATGCTAGGTGGTTCCGTTTTCGGGTAAATCATTTTATCACTTTCACATCTCATTTTACAAAAAAATACAATGAAGGAGATTCTATATATCCTAGGCAACATAGCATCTGAAAAAATAGACTATTTGGATATTCTGTGCTTTTAACTTAACGAGAGGAGCCTTTCTTTTTTCCAACTATAGAGGTTCAAAGATTTTGCAAGCAGTGAAAGAGACTTTAGCACGTTTAATACATTTTAACTTCGATGAAAGAAGCATATCTTCTTCAAGTGGAAGTTCGGAATTTTGTTAAATGGAAGTGAATATTTTAAGATATCTGTTAAAGTCTCGGTATGATTGTAAAGATCCCGTTACATTATATACTTTAAATTGTAAAATAAAGTAGGAACAACGGTCATTCTTGTAGAATAATATTTCAAAATATATGTAAATCCATCGTGATTCGTAGCATATGTGCAAACTGAATTTCTTTAGGTTAGGCACAATAATGGTGCTCAATTATTCTCTTTCAGGTTGATATGTAAAAGAAAATTCTTTTTGTTGATTTACTTTGATCTTACATCCGCTAAAGAACAGAATGGCACAAAAAGTTGGCTTCTAATATTAGTTTAACTTTTTGACACTCGGGTAAGTAGTAATTCATTCATATAATTTGATGAAATATATATGTGCTATGTTTATCTATTTGACCCATCGTTATACTTCATAACGTTCAAGCTTTGCCTTATCTATCGGGAATATCCTTTTCGAAGTTGGTCCTATTTTATATCTTTAATATAAGCTCGTTCTAATAATTTTTATCATGCGCGAAGTCATTTTCACAGTAGACTAATCAATGCCTCTCCAGCTAAGGGACATAACTCAAGAAGATAAATGCGGGGCACATGTCATAATAAAATGTCAAAGGTAAGAAAATATCTGGTCAATTCCATCTTTAAATTGACATTAAACAGAAAACCCCGCGCAAGCAAACTAATAGTAACCATTGAATATATGTTTGAATTCTTCAAACCATGTGGATTTGACTTGATGCACAAGAGATATTGTCGATTTTGGTGTTCATCTCACATCAAGCCTTGTCCAGGCACAGCCTGTGCATGTCCTAGGCACAACGATATAACATATGCAAAGAGCTAGTAATAAATTCATCCATCTTTCCAGTGCTCTCAATTCAAACATACTTATTTGTCATAATTCTCCTTGAGAATCAACCCAAACTGAACTATGCTAGGTGGTTCCGTTTTCGGGTAAATCATTTTATCACTTTCACATCTCATTTTACAAAAAAATACAATGAAGGAGATTCTATATATCCTAGGCAACATAGCATCTGAAAAAATAGACTATTTGGATATTCTGTGCTTTTAACTTAACGAGAGGAGCCTTTCTTTTTTCCAACTATAGAGGTTCAAAGATTTTGCAAGCAGTGAAAGAGACTTTAGCACGTTTAATACATTTTAACTTCGATGAAAGAAGCATATCTTCTTCAAGTGGAAGTTCGGAATTTTGTTAAATGGAAGTGAATATTTTAAGATATCTGTTAAAGTCTCGGTATGATTGTAAAGATCCCGTTACATTATATACTTTAAATTGTAAAATAAAGTAGGAACAACGGTCATTCTTGTAGAATAATATTTCAAAATATATGTAAATCCATCGTGATTCGTAGCATATGTGCAAACTGAATTTCTTTAGGTTAGGCACAATAATGGTGCTCAATTATTCTCTTTTCAGGTTGATATGTAAAAGAAAATTCTTTTTGTTGATTTACTTTGATCTTACATCCGCTAAAGAACATAATGGCACAAAAAGTTGGCTTCTAATATTAGTTTAACTTTTTGACACTCGGGTAAGTAGTAATTCATTCATATAATTTGATGAAATATATATGTGCTATGTTTATCTATTTGACCAATCGTTATACTTCATAACGTTCAAGCTTTGCCTTATCTATCGGGAATATCCTTTTCGAAGTTGGTCCTATTTTATATCTTTAATATAAGCTCGTTCTAATAATTTTTATCATGCGCGAAGTCATTTTCACAGTAAACTAATCAATGCCTCTCCAGCTAAGGGACATAACTCAAGAAGATAAATGCGGGGCACATGTCATAATAAAATGTCAAAGGTAAGAAAATATCTGGTCTAATCCATCTTTAAATTGACATTAAACAAAAACCCCCGCGCAAGCAAACTAATAGTAACCATTGAATATATGTTTGAATTCTTCAAACCATGTGGATTTGACTTGATGCACAAGAGATATTGTCGATTTTGGTGTTCATCTCACATCAAGCCTTGTCCAGGCACAGCCTGTGCATGTCCTAGGCACAGCCTATGCATGTCCTAGGCACAACGATATAACATATGCAAAGAGCTAATAATAAATTCATCCATCTTCCCAGTGCTTTGAATTCAAACATACTTATTTGTCATAATTCTCCTTGAGAATCAACCCAAACTGAACTATGCTAGGTGGTTCCGTTTTCGGGTAAATCACTTTATCACTTTCACATCTCATTTTACAAAAAAATACAATGAAGTAGATTCTATATATCCTAGGCAACTTAAGAAGACTCCAAATTAAATGCTTCTAGCACTGTAAAAGAAAGCTGGTGCGCAAAGTCATGCCAAAAGTAAGTTTAATATATTCTATAATTGAAATAAAAGAGAGAATAACACCTCTCCTATCTGCTTCAAAGGTTCATGCTTCAGCTTCCAATTTTTAAAAACCTAGAATGAACCTTCACTTGAAGGATTCTAGTTTCTTGACCGGGAACTGATCAATCCTAGAATTGATCACCCATATCCTAGTCTCCTTTGTATATAAAAGCTATGGGGGCAATTACTGCAATAAGCCGTTCGCCTTTTTTTTTTTGGCTCATCCAGTATGACTGGGGTTACTTACGTAGACATCTGATTAAAGTCAAACAAAAGTTATTTGCTTGCTTCAAGACAAACAACGAAAGGACTGCGTGAAGTAGCTGCCACAATGAACCTAGGTCAGACTGAACTGCGGTAAGAGACAAGAACAAAATTTCTTAAAGTTGATGGTCCAATTCTTTTTTCTCTAAATTTTGAGCAGTTAGAGACAGCTCGGGCTGTGCTCTCCGATCAAGAAAATTGTTGCTGACATCTTATGAAGTGGAAGCCTGGAAGGACAAATGCAACACGAAAGTTTTCTTTTAAAGCTGTACTTTATTGGTTCTGATGGAGAAAACGTAAACTGCAAATCATTTTCTGGGCAGCACTTCTTACTTCGACTGAAAGATACAGCAGGGAACGAGGGCTTATGAACGTCTGTATTGATCCTAGTTAGTAAAAATCATTCTGGACCAAACGAAAGTAAGTCTTAGGAACAATGGCGTGACAAAACTTCCTACCTTAAAATACAAGAAATTGCAAATCTTGGCTTTAATTTTTTGTCCGTTGGAGATGATCAGCTGAAAGATATGCCAGGATTAAAGAACTGAAAGTCAATATTCATTGTCGTGAGCAAATCAGATGGGATGCAATATATTAGGATTAATGGACAGTTCTCATCTTCGTGATGAAATAGGGCATTTGTCTAAGATGAAAGATGGATTTCCCGATGAGAACTGGTTTCCGCATGATACGGACTAAGACCATGTGCACTGGATTCGCGTCCAATAAGAAAGAAGAGGATTGCGTGCATGAATTCATTATATGAGTTTCTCTTTGACAAGTGATGCCACCCTTTATTGACTTCACAAAGGTGTTGCATGGACATCAATGATCTTTCAAATCCATAAGACTATTAGTAAGGTGAAAATGAGCATCACCACCAAACGAGCTCAAAGAAACGGGGCCGAGGACTACTTTTATTCCTAAACGAAATCGATCCATAAGAGATAGAAGAGACAGCCGGATTAGTCGAGTTATAAATGTGCGACAACGAATTTGCTTTTCAATAATTAGAAAGTTGCAAAAGAGATGCCAAGCAGAGGAAGTAATTGATCGCGGGTTTCCAAGTTTGGATGAGGAAGGCTTAGGGGTGTGCATCAGTTTTGGTCCAACCCGATAACCCGTCTGGTTTCCAGTTCCACATGAGTAGCCATCTTGATCAATGGACCAGCAAGACTTCTTAAATATTTTTATTTTTTATTATGAAGCAAACCCATTTTAACAGTGGTAAACTCCCACTTATAGAGAATAAAAGAAAAAAAATCGCCGTTTTTGGGACTGAACCTAGAACCAGAACCAATGGGCTGGTTCCACAAACTAAGTACACACCTTGCTTGATCCGGTTCCAGGGTGGGAACCAAACCACCCTAGAATGTCCTACTTTTGATGAGATATTGAAAGATTAATTTGACATGTTGCATGAATAGGGTATTACTCGCGATGCAAAGAGAGCGACATCCTAGGAAGAGTACTGCACTGGTTAACGGTTATGTAAATGTCAATAACTATCATGGCCTCATCGGCGATGAAAGCTGAAGGCGTGTATCAGAAGAGCAATATAACATTCCTGGTCAAATTTATCACGCTGAATTGAGCAGAAATCAGAGCTCCTGTCAATGTGAGGAGATCAGTATTATCCGCAATGATCAGGGGAGCGAGAGCCTCTGCAACATGTCCAAAACCACTATAAAAGCAACCTCAATAAAAAGCCAGTGTTCCAAGAAAGCATTCGAGTGTGAAGTAATTGATCGCGGGTTTCCAAGTTTGGATGAGGAAGGCTTAGGGGTGTGCATCAGTTTTGGTCCAACCCGATAACCCGTCTGGTTTCCAGTTCCACATGAGTAGCCATCTTGATCAATGGACCAGCAAGACTTCTTAAATATTTTTATTTTTTATTATGAAGCAAACCCATTTTAACAGTGGTAAACTCCCACTTATAGAGAATAAAAGAAAAAAAATCGCCGTTTTTGGGACTGAACCTAGAACCAGAACCAATGGGCTGGTTCCACAAACTAAGTACACACCTTGCTTGATCCGGTTCCAGGGTGGGAACCAAACCACCCTAGAATGTCCTACTTTTGATGAGATATTGAAAGATTAATTTGACATGTTGCATGAATAGGGTATTACTCGCGATGCAAAGAGAGCGACATCCTAGGAAGAGTACTGCACTGGTTAACGGTTATGTAAATGTCAATAACTATCATGGCCTCATCGGCGATGAAAGCTGAAGGCGTGTATCAGAAGAGCAATATAAAATTCCTGGTCAAATTTATCACGCTGAATTGAGCAGAAATCAGAGCTCCTGTCAATGTGAGGAGATCAGTATTATCCGCAATGATCAGGGGAGCGAGAGCCTCTGCAACATGTCCTAAACCACTATAAAAGCAACCTCAATAAAAAGCCAGTGTTCCAAGAAAGCATTCGAGTGTGAAGTAATTGATCGCGGGTTTCCAAGTTTGGATGAGGAAGGCTTAGGGGTGTGCATCAGTTTTGGTCCAACCCGATAACCCGTCTGGTTTCCAGTTCCACATGAGTAGCCATCTTGATCAATGGACCAGCAAGACTTCTTAAATATTTTTATTTTTTATTATGAAGCAAACCCATTTTAACAGTGGTAAACTCCCACTTATAGAGAATAAAAGAAAAAAAATCGCCGTTTTTGGGACTGAACCTAGAACCAGAACCAATGGGCTGGTTCCACAAACTAAGTACACACCTTGCTTGATCCGGTTCCAGGGTGGGAACCAAACCACCCTAGAATGTCCTACTTTTGATGAGATATTGAAAGATTAATTTGACATGTTGCATGAATAGGGTATTATTCGCGATGCAAAGAGAGCGACATCCTAGGAAGAGTACTGCACTGGTTAACGGTTATGTAAATGTCAATAACTATCATGGCCTCATCGGCGATGAAAGCTGAAGGCGTGTATCAGAAGAGCAATATAACATTCCTGGTCAAATTTATCACGCTGAATTGAGCAGAAATCAGAGCTCCTGTCAATGTGAGGAGATCAGTATTATCCGCAATGATCAGGGGAGCGAGAGCCTCTGCAACATGTCCAAAACCACTATAAAAGCAACCTCAATAAAAAGCCAGTGTTCCAAGAAAGCATTCGAGTGTGAAGCAAAAGCACGGTCGCTTCTGCTTTTTGCTCCGTTTGGCTTGACTAATAAAGCAGCAGCAAGTCTATTACGCAGCCAGTAAGATTCTTTGACAAGTGAAAAATTTATGTGAATTTTTTACCATGCGATACGGTCACAATGTGACTTGTGGAGTCGCCAATAACTGCATTACAGGTAATCCTTAATTGGAGTTTCTTGAAAGCTAGCCAAAGTTCTCTCCAAGTGACAAAAATGATGAATGAAGCTGAAGAGAGAGACATTGTGATTGTTGGTGGAGGTATTTGTGGCCTTGCCACCGCTCTAGCTCTCCACAGGTAATTTTTTCTACAGTTTCATGTTCATGCGACAAGTTTTGAGATTTTTTGTAGCAGTTAAACTAGCGAAGTTTATGACATGTTATGCTTGCGAGGATGCTTTTACAGGAAGGGCGTCAGGAGTTTGGTCTTAGAGAGTTCGGAATGTCTGCGTGCAACAGGAGCAGCCATGACCATTCGAGCCAATGGATGGAATGCCTTGGATCATCTTGGACTAGGATCATTGCTCCGAAAAGACTCAGCTCATCTTGATGGGTCTCTCTCTCTCTCTCTGTGGCATTATTCTTTTTATGAGTGATATTAGTCTAGGAAGTGGATTCAACTGGAATTTGGCACTTCCTTGAACATGCATTTGGATGAACAAATGTCTATGCTTCATCAATAAGCATAATAGTCTGAACTTGTTATGTTGTGCTTCATCAGATGAGCAGAAACTGGAGTGGAGAGATACTCTCTGCTTTGCCACAGATCATTGTCTCCACATAGCGTATACTACTCGTCTTTGGTTTGATCATGATGGCCAGAACTATCGAAAAGAAGTTATATCTCTCAGCAGTTGATGTTCCCTTTTGACAAACTTCTATTGACAAACCGTTCTTTGTTGAAATTTGAAGTACTTATTTCTTGATCAACTTCGCTTCCCTAGAAAAATCATGACTGTTGTGAACTCATTTTCAAGGAAAGCCGTAACATGTAAATGGGTGTAGTCATTTTTGTCGCGGCCATCTTTGACAATTATTTCCAATGACAGGTTGGGAAACCTGAAGTTTAATCCAGGAACAGAGCTGGTAAAATCGCCACTAAGGTACAGAGTAAGCCCTTCTCAAATTCTCGGGGAAGCAAGAAACAGTCAGTAGTGTTGACATCTAAGGCGCATTTTGCAGCAAAGGAGAAGCGCGGTGCATAAGACGGAGTGATCTTGTCAAAGCTTTGGCCAGGGATCTGCCCCAAGGCACAGTTCGCTTCGGATGTCCCGTGATCTCTGTGAAATTGGACCCTGTGACATCTTATGCAGTTCTAGAACTTCAGAATGGGATTGTTATACGGGCCAAGGTACCATATTTGTCTTAATTCTCATTAACACGCTGTAAAATTGGTAATGGAAATCCTGTGAAGGCAGCGCATCATTTCCCCAAGCTAAAATGCTGATGTGAAATGAATGGACATATACTTGATCTCCATATGGCAATTTCTAAGATAATAGGCGTGTAAATTGCTATAACATAGTTCATACTATGTTGCTATTTTGTTCTTGAGCTGACTAGTTTGTTTTAGAAATTTAGTTCTGCTGTTAAATTAAGAAAACCAAGAGGTCCATTCTTTTTACCCAGTCCTGAAGATTTCCTCTTTTACCCCCTTTATTTGACAGGTTCTGATAGGATGTGATGGGGTAAATTCCATAGTTTTGAAACATCTCCGCTCGAACCCTACAAAGTTTTCCGCTACATCTGCTATTCGCGGTTTCACAAGCTATCCAGAAGGCCATGGATTCGACAACCTCTTTGTAGTTGCAAGAAAAGAGCAAGTTATGGTTGGAAGAGTACCCGTCGACAGCACATTGGTCTATTGGTTCATAACTCGCCTTTGGACACCTAGAGGTATAGTCTTCCTGTGTAAGCAGTCTTGCTTATTTTCGAGAGCAAAATCTGAACTCAACAAACGAGGAAAATAAACAGATTAAACAGAGCTTGGAACTCATATAAAATTGTGAAAAGAACACGTCAATGTATTAGGATTATATGCTCCCTTGAGTTACTGTCATCTACATCATGCAGATTCAGAGATATCAAAGAACCAAGAGCTGATTAAGATGTCAAGCCTCGAAAGCATCAAGGATTTTCCGGAAGAGATGAAAGAGATGATAAAGAAGAGCGATCAAAGTTCCTTATCTTGCTTGAGATTTAGATACCGCGCCCCATGGGATTTAATGCTAGGAAGCTTCAGAAAAGGAACTGTAACGGTAGCAGGTGATGCATTACATGCTATGAGTCCGATGATAGGCCAAGGCGGCTCAGCGAGTCTAGAAGATGCGATAGTCATTGCAAGATGTTTGGCACAAAAAATTTCCGAATCCAACAGGAACACCATATTTGAAAAGTGTACTATGGACAAATGTGAGGAGGCGCTCACTCAATACGTGAAGGAAAGGAGAATGAGGCTCATCAAACTTTCCACGCAATCTTATCTTCTGAACAAGATGTTCGAAACTTCGTCCATGTTTGTCAAGCTCTTCTGTATTATGTTTCTGGCCATCTTCTTCAGGGATTCAGCAGGTCACAGTCAGTTCGATTGTGGCCAACTTTAAGACGTATTGGACCAGCCACAGCTCATATGTTCCGTCTAGATTACAGGAAGAACCAGGATTGATATCTCAAAGAAGAAAGAACCACAGTGCAATAACAAAAATGCCTTCTTGATTTACTCTCTCTTTGGCAATTTGAGGTGAAGCAAAATGGAAGGAGCCAAGGAGAATAAGACAACCATATAGGCTGCCCATTTCTTTTGTGAACTAGTGTTTGCAGCGAGGCTCTGCTCTGTACAGATTCTTTATAAGTTCGTCTTTTATGATCTGGGATGTGAGGTAGAGTTTTGATTATACTCCGACACTTGTAATAAGCACAGACAAATTAACGAGCGGTTGCTTGTCCTCCAAACAAAAGCATTGGCAAGTCTGGGGCACTCTGTAGTTCTAGCATAAGGGAAAAAATGTCTGGAACACTCTCCAGGCTCAATTCAGAATGAACAAGGAAGCGATCAGACGTCAGCTAAATCGATTTCTTTCTTTCCACTTGAATCTTGGATCAAAATAACATCCATACAGAAGACCCAGGGAGATAAGAGGGCAGTAATTGTCAAAGAATAGATGAGGAGGCACATATATATTTTTCCAACGGACTCTCGAAGTAAGAAAACCCTCAAAACTCATCAAATATTCTCATTCCACCATAAAAGAGCCAAAAAAGAGTGATCCTATCGGAAACCATGTCGAAATCTCGTGGACATTCGGGAGTCCGCATCGATCCAGTCAAAACATTCACCTAGCCGAGTAATACCGAATACTCGTCCTTCACTGCTCCTAACCCGGGCGCCCAATCAAATGGAGCTTGGTGCACGGGCCGTAACCAATTTAGTCTAATTGGATGCCTGGTGCTTATGGCCACGCTCACAGTATAGAACATATATATTGATCTTTATCTTGTGCCTACTAGATTATCCGCATGATTTATGTGATTACTCAAGTCGTGTAGGTTGACTCGTTCTACTGGTTATTTCGTTATGCTAAGAATCAGTGACTTCAAGTAATATTTCCTTCAATATAAATTTTATTCAGTTGATAACTAAATTTTTCTGAAAAGAAATGGCAAATAGGGCTGGGGAGCTCATACTAAAGGAACTCATGAGGAGGACAACGTGCATGGCTCCTTAAACAACTGGTCAGGTGACTGAAAAGGGTCTTCTTTTTTACCATACGACCGTACTTTTGCTCATAGATCTCTTCTCTGATCACAATGCTTAGCAAGTGTTCTTAAAGCTAGACTAACTTTGAACCCAGTTAGAGAAAGGGAATGCGAATTGAACTAATGAACGAGGAAAAACTCGAAAGCAAGGCACTTCAGACAATGCCATAGGGAACTAGAAGCCTTTCTAGAGGACCACCCCACTTAAATCGTTATTACTTAGTAAACCCTGTTTCTTCGACTGTTTTCCTGCAAAGTTTTATGTTCTGTACTCTTCACGAAAAGAAGTATCAATCTTGGGGGTCAAACCCACCATCTTATGGAATCCGATGCACATGGAGAAGATGGTTTACCCATATAGAGATTAGTCAAGGCAAAAGGCGGCTTTTCCTTCCAAATTTAACAAATTCATTCTTTTCTCAGTGCTGCTCCTAAGCCGGAATATAGGACAGGACAAATTGGTTGATTCTGATTCTTCTTGCTGATCTGTTGACAATTGTCCATGAGCTTAGCTAAGGGTTATACATAACCTGTCGAGGTTGAGCATTATGGAATGTCTCTTTATATATAAATATTGTCCGGAGTCCAGACGTTGAACAACTTATGCGCAAAAGAAACTTCAACAGTCCCCCCCCCCCCCCCCCCAAAAAAAAAAATCCAAGAATTCCTACCATTCTGGGGAAGTTAAAGTTATAACCTAAGATTAGATAATTAAACATTATTAATGAATTCTGGGATTGATTTTGTGAATAATGTCAAAAGAAAGAAAAGTGCTTTCAGTCGATAAATTAATCGACAATGCTCTGGACAATAAAGATTCCTTGTTTAAGTTGTCAAGGTGCAGAAAAGATGCCAAACACAAACTTTGTCAACAATGAACAGATCTAAAGAATCTACATTTGAAAACAACGTATGTTAATTGCTCTGTCTGGTGCTCCTCTCTGGGCAGCCATTTTGGGTATCCACAAAGTATGTCACAACTAGCTCCTCTTTGACGCGCACAGACAAAATTACAAGGCAAAAAAGAAAACGGAACTGGACTTTTCAATTAAGGCAAAACTTCCTCGGATCACCATGGGCATGGCTTCTTCATGGAACCATGCGTGCTCTGACTGTGATGAAGCAAGAAGAGTTTCTTCAACACCTTGATCAGCACCACCACACCGGGGGGTGGTGCCCTCCTAGAAGACACCAATGCACCATTAGTCCTCGACACCATCCGTGCCTCGACACCCCTAAACTCCGCCGTCTCCCGAGACGAAGTCGATGCGGACGACCACGACGGCCACACCTCGGGATGCCTGCGCCTCCTCGGCAACTCCTCGTTGAAGTCCTCCCACAACATGTCCATCTTCTCCTTCTCCTTCTCCTCCTCCTCCTCCTCTTCACACGGACCGCCACCTTCTCCGTCCACCATGTCGCCGAGGACACCCTCGTCCGAGCCCCGCGAGGATGATCTGTCTCGTATAGGAGGTGCAGGAGGAGGCGACACGGGCCAAAGCGGGGGCGAGCAGATCGAGCAGGCTGACGACTCCGGGATTCCAGGGAAGCTGAATCCTTCCTCGGCCATGAGTTTGGGTGGTTCTTGGTATGGGATGTGGAAAATAAAGAGGGAAGTGGTAGGAGAATGAGGAGGGATATGTGGGTTTGGTGGGCTAGTTGGCCACGATAACATGAAATCGTAGACGTAGCTCAACTGCTACAAAGTTTCACTTTCTTTGTTTAGTTGTAGGGGGGGGAATCTTCTAGGCTATAAATTTAAGCAATTACGAGCCAGAGCTATCTATGGTTTTGCAGTTGGTCGAGATTTTTTTAATTTTCCATTGTTTCTAGTTCCATGAAATTCTGTGGATGATTAAGACAAATCCGAAATGCTCTTTGGAAGACAAATGGATGGCTACCTTCTAACTAACGATAAGCATCGAGGTATGACAGCACCCGAATTCATCTAAGTTGTGGAGAAAAAAGAAAGAAAGTTAAAAAGATGTGAAGAATTAAATGACATCTTATCCACCGCCGGATTGGTAGGGATGATTGTACGCTGATATTGACTTTTGAGTTTTTCTTCTTCTTTTTTTGGGTCCTTTGGGCCTTTCTCAATAACTCTCTGATGGTGATTTTTTTCACTACTTATGCACGCCTTCGTTTCGTGAATGTTAAAAAAAGGTGTTTGCGCGCGTCTCCTGGGTCGACCGCGTCTTCCGCGATATAGCGACGGCCTCAAAGTACTACTTACTCACTTGACTGGCAAAGTGGACTTTTGGATTGTTACTGTAGGTCGTGCATTGATATGAGGTCACAATCACAAGGAGGCATGTTTTAGGTCATTGATCGTTGTCGGGGGGATTGAAAGGTCGGGGGGATTTCTCGACTCGGGGTTAAAAAAACCGGCCCAAACTGAATTATATGGACACGTGTCGATCAGAGCCGTGTCTGGATCAATCACAATTAATACACAACCGATCTTTCGACCCGAGTTCAAGGCGGTTTCACCAATTTAAAGCGCTACAAGCATAGCACCCGACGAAGGACATGTGCAGGTGGAAGGAAAAACCAAAAGCCACATCGAGCTCCAAGGAGCGTTCATTGCTCTCAATATTAACCGTGTACTCAGCATTTAGTTTCCGATCTCGAGCTGTTTCATACATGCAGCGGAGAGAGCTTGATAGAAAGCAGTTCATATCACGGGATGGGGTTATTCCTTTGAGACATAAGAAACTGCGGAATTGAATAACATCCGTCGCAATCGCAATCCAGCTCTTTTAATAAAACTATATCTCTAATGAGCTAAAAAACTTAAGAAAGAACAAATATATGCTTAAGGCCTGACTTCAGAACAGGAACTAATTCGCAATGCAGCATCTGCTGCATTGCGAGCACTTTGGGCTTCATCAGTTAAATGCTACGGGCAGCACCAGCAGTGGCTTTTCAACATCTATTTCCTCAAAAAGGCTCATCAATATAGACAACACTCCTGTCATCTGACAGACTATAAAAAATTTCTAGTTTATAAATTTCATTCAAGACGATTCCATTTTCCTTGCAAATCTGAGCAGGAAACACAAGTATATAAGAACTCTGTGCTTGCTATTACAATGCGAAAGATGTTCCAGGAACAGCATCGTGTGGAAGCTTTCTGAGGATCATGACCGCTGCCGTGTGCAACTTCATCGTGTTGACTGAACCCTTGACAAAGAATTTCTTCTTTCTTGGCCATCATTAGAAACAAATGGAGGGTCGTCCAAAAATGGGATGAAACACAGGACGGCCTCATATGCTTACCCAAAACGTGTCCAACTCAAAGGGAAACAGATAGCATCTATGAGGATCTCAAGGACTCAGCCGAGCGCAGGGGAATACCTTCCAGGTCAAAATTATCCTCATCCGCAAGCTTAGAATGCCGTGATGATAAAGATGGTGAGCCTGCAAGACAAGCAGAACAAGATTAGCTTCTGTAACTTTCTGTTTTGAGAAACAACCCAAAGATTCTAAAAATCAATGAGGGCGCACCATCCACCATGTCCTTTGTTCTGTGGAGAAGAAAAGTACCACCAAGGATTGTCACAAAACCACACATCTCTGTCACTATTTGAGTTGGATTTTGCCGGTCCCAGTCCTGTTGTAGAATTTATTATAGAATTAATTAGTATAATGACTGACACTTAAGTAAAGCATAAGTCCGATATCAAGGTAATTCACCCTATGATGAACTACCTGGAAAGCAAACTATCCAAAGCCTAGCAAGTGATACTACTTAATGTCAATGCTTCAGATGACATACAACTCGCAAGGAGATTCTTTCCTCCGTCAAAGTTGTCCCTTCACAGCATGACAACAGAACTTGAGCAATATTTACTTTCTAATGATTTTACAAGAATAAATATCCAACATGAAAACAATTTCTATGACACAGATAACTATATGGGTTACAGAGCCAGCAGTCTCTCACATGATCATGACCACCACTGAAGCCAAGTTGATGACTAAAAGGATCCATTAACATAATAATGCAAGCATCAAATGTCATGAAGCAAACACCACATATGCAGAGAAGATAACCAAAATATTTTACCTTAAACATAATTACGCTCGCCAAAATAGTTAGGGACGTAAACATCACATAGTATATTGGTGATACAACAGCAGTATTGAATGTATCAAGAGCCTGCAATGATAAAAGAAATAAGTAAAGTTAGTCTTTTACAATAAAAAGTCGAACCAAGTCCATGTACAGTTAAGCATTATGCTGTCCGATTTGGTACAAAAATAAGAGAAAAGAATTTAAACAAAAAACTGGTGTATGAACTCTTTATTATAGTAAGGGCCAAATGAAAGGATATAACAAGATAGAGCTCAAATCCATTAAGTGGAGCATCAAGTATGAATAGAGAAAGAGAATTCAAGTATAATTATGAACTCCCAACATAGATCAAACTCCATAAGAGTACAATCTGTATTTTTCCACCTCCTCAAACAGAAATTATAGTAAGACGCTGCAAGCAAAAAGTTAGCGTGTTAACAAGGCAAGATTCAAGTTTCTAAACTTGAGCAATTGCATGAGCTCTAGATCTGCATTACCTTGTTCAGATAGTTCATTTGAGTGATCACACAGGTACCCACAACCATGATAAAAGCCCATGTTTGAGGATATATTAACTGATTCATCCCTGAGAATGTTAACTTCAAAGCTATTCCAAGTGCTTTAACGCTCATGACCTACAAATAGCATAATACTGTTTAACAAATAATAGCAAAGTAAATGAAATAAGAAATTTGAACTTGGAATACAGAAGGAGAACGGCTGGCTACATACTGATAGCGACCCCACAAGTGAACACACACCAATATAGACCATCACGTGTGTTTGTCCATACTGTGGTACGAAATGGACAACAAGTGTGAAGACTGCTGCTATTACCAAAACCGCATACAGTAGAAAGGCTGCAACAGATTGATTTTCAAGCATGAAATAAAGCAGTTGATTAAAATACAAAGAAATATTCGACTAGATAGTTGTATGAACCAAATGAAAAAGTCAAAAACACAATCTGTTTGTATACCTGGCTCTGTAGCAAGATCCCACACTTCCTTGACAGACTCAATTTCCCGCTCTGGAGGAGCATGAAGTACAATTGTTGTTGATCCAACAACACATAGTATACACCCAAGAACCCCAAAAATATGTAGTTTTTCTCTCAATATAATATGTGCAAGTGCAGCACTGCAAAAGACATCTGAATTAGCATTCAAAAAAGTTTCAAAAGCTTGTCTCTTGATAACATCTACTTGCCTAATTATAATGCTCAGTGCACCAAGAGGAGTAACCAGGATTGCCGGTGCAAATGCATAAGCTGCAAAATTCGCAATTTCTCCCACAACCACTGCATTGAAATCATCAGCTGTTTAAACTAGCCGCACCAATTAACTGAATGGAGTAATAAAGGCCCCAAAAAACACCATAAAAAGTTCAAAGAAGCTAGCGACAGCAGAAAGATCAAAGAAGAAATTCTGTGTCAATTAGCATGAAAACGCGAAGTGTATACCATTTGCTCCAATAATGAAGAAACTCAAGAAAAAATTAGGTAAGTCTGCTACAACAACTGTTATAACAATTTTCTCCAAAATCTTAACAAGTAGATTAGAAGATCTAAACAATGAATGAACACACCAAATTCTTCTATGCCCAAGAATTTCGATCTACTAGGAAACTACTAACTATTAGTTCCAACTAGGGCAACTAATGATCAGTTTGACCAGGCCGCGGGTACTTACGCTCATAAACTATCGCCACTCTAGTGTCCCCATCCTGAAGTTACACTACCCAATAGTTGGAATTACAATTAACAAGCCCTTGATTAATGGAGAGGTTCATCTACATTCATCTTCAATGAAAAGAAAATTGGGTTGACCCATAGCATTTCAGAAACTTCCTAAAGAAGTAGAGAGACCGATAAATTAAATGATGCTACATATGTTTCGTATGCAATTGCATACGGGAGCCCAGCAAAACTATGCAGACAGACAGCATTTTAAATTAAGCTGAACCAAGTGAGGCTTATTCTTAGACTCTTCACATACATTGGGTACCTCTAATTGCAATGGATCGAGTGCTGTTTTAAGGGGCCTATACATCTCGGTTGAATTTTCTTCAGTACAGTAAGACCTTAGTAAAGCGTCTTTGTCGTCCTGACAACCTAGGAATCTTACTTATTTTTCCCCCAGAACTCAACTCCATCTTTACCGGGACCCATGTCACATAAGTGTGACTACTTTCATCCAGGATGTCAAAGGCGTTCTCATCCATCAGATGCATAAAACACGCTAAAGTCATCTAAAAAAGCCCAACCAAATTAACTAAGTAAAGTTCTATGCAGGCCATGCCACAAGAAAGCAGCAACAACTGTTCAAATTATGAGAACATGGCATGGATAAATACACTCTCATGGTAGTTAAGAGGAAGTTATCGGTTTGTTTAGCTCCAAGATACATATTTAGTTCAGTTACCAGAAGAAGTTTTTAAATACCATTTTTGACTTGAATATTGACTTCCTTGAAAAGTATTTGCTCCAATGTTTTCAATCTGCAAACTCATGCCTTTCACTGTTATCATCCTTACTATGATTCAAAATAAATGAGACATGAAATTTATTTCAACTTTCTTCCAATTCAAATTAAAAGTATCAATGAAGCCTAATGTTATCATCAACTGTTTTCTCACCCAAAGTTGCTTTAGAAAATGGTGTTCAAAGCTAGAGGCTTAAGCCAAAATGGGGAAAAGGAGAAGCAGAAAGCCACTTAAAGAGGCACTCAATTTCCACATTCAAAATAACAAAATCATTCCAAAATGAGGCCTTGAGAATCTTCTTGTAAGAAGAGGATCTTAACTACAAAACATGGAGATATTATCCATGCATAGCAAGTTTTTAATCACCGAGATCATCTAAGAAGCTAAAATGAATCTTTAACTCTCATGACCGTACTTTCAAGGTATAATTTCCAACTGCTTCCTTTTAAGCAAAGTATAAGTTCCTTAAAGAAGCAAGATAGAAGTGCCTGCCGACCCATGCTTCAAGAAACCTTCTAAAGCCCACGTTATACAACCAATATCCACGCAAAAAACAGAATCTATAAGAATTTTGAAAAAGCAAAATCAAGAAACGTCACATAAAAAGACTTTCATCAAGTATTGGCTCTTGTTGAGCTTCACCACAACAATCTGTTAAGCGGTAAAATAATTCTCAGTGTAAGGACCACAATTTGATGAGGCCAAATTAATCTTTCTAGCATTAGTTCTCCACTGGCAGAGATCAAGAAAAGCTCACTTGTAATCATGCCGACCCACCAAAGAGGCTCATACAGATAAGAATAACCTCCTACACCTGCAATGGTAATCGTACATTCAAATTCTATTTAACCAATATGTCATCGATTCACGTAAAGCACATCCTTTCATGGGAGATTGAAAAAATGATTCAGAAACTACATCAGCATTCATATTCATAAACATTCGAACAAATAAAAAGAAGGAAGATATTTGAAACAACAATATTATTCTGCAGTTGAGACATAAAGAGGAACACTGCTCCTCTTCAGACTGTAATAGATATAAATCTGCCATTTTTAAAAAAAATATTGTGCTGCAACCACACTAGCTATTGGGAGTGTCAAAGTCCACTTTGAATTACTTTGAATTCCTGCAAACAAGATTATGAAGCTGAACTTATTTTTCAGACTAATCAAAGATTATAGAGTACAATCTGGCAATGTTGAGTTCTATTATATGATTTTGAGCTCATAAATGGTGAATTCTCTCCAATAGTTTCTGTCCTCTCCTTTACCATACTTGTGGCAATTTTCCAACAGAACAATACCATAGAATCCATATTACAACTCTGATTATGAGATCAAAGCATTATGAACATGTTGTTTCCAACACTTGATACAGAGAGCCTTCAGAGAAAGAGCGTAAAGATATTATTCAAAAGGATTGCTGTAGAGCATACTAATAAATCTGCTTTGCAGGTAAAGGATAATTAGGAAATCCAACAATTATGAACCCCATATGACATACAGAGGATTAGGCTATTCTTTTTCTTTAAATTACATTGACTAGGAGATGTTAAAGCTGCATAGATTATCTGGATTGCGCCTACTAGAATCAACAAGGGTCGTAATAATCAAACTGCTTCCTAGGGACTACCATTTTCTTAAGAGCATTCACAATCACCTAAAGGGTACACAAGCTCCACCAGTCATCCATAACATTTATAATTCATGCCTTCAGGCTTCAGCATATGATGGCAAACTCTTCCACAAGAAGCTAGAACAGTCAAGACACACCTTCCATTAACAGAGTTGTCCTCCCCGACTAAAGTTGGAGTGACACATACAAATTTGAAGTTTCAAGAAAATTTTGATCACTACAGCCAATTGAGAAATTGAATCAAATGTTGAAAAGAGGGTGTAAAGAGAAGAAAAATGCCTCAGGCTTGGCTCAAAAAAATTCAAGAAAAGGCTTCCACAGGGAGCTTATAGAAGGAAGGATAGCCATACACTCTATGGCCAAAGGAACAGGAGTTTAAACTCCGAGAAGGGAAGAATACCTCCCATTTTGCAAAACTAACACTTGCACAAAAATAAACGGTGCAAGAAGAAGCAACCTTTGCACTCAACTTATGCCAATACCATGTGAAATGTCATTAAATTGCCCGAGGACTTGAATAACAGCTCAATCAGGAAAATTAGATGTAATACCACAGAGGTACCTAATGCAAAGCACTAGTCCCCCATTGGGTGAGAGATAGGATCAGCGACATCAGCACATTGGCAGACCTAAGCAGTTTGACATTCACAAAGGCCTCACTGTTCTTTTTCTTTTTTTTAAACGTAATCACATTCCTTTCCATCCCAGCATTTTGGATGCAGGAAACTATCTTTCAAAACAGTCTTTTGCTGTCAAACACAAGTGATCACACCAAGCTCAATATTCAGTGTAATACTGGAGTTGCCTCATCCATCTTATAACATTTACAAAGTTCCAATATAACCACCTTCAAACATGTTTCTCAATATTTCACCTCAACAGACATCCTGCAAGATAGTCACTTAGAAAAATTACCAGAACATAAAACCGACAACAGAAAAATGCTCTCTTCCGATCACAGCTGGAGAAACATCATATGCATTCAAGCACCTCTAGATCCCTCTACAAGATTTAGAACCAAATTCCTTCAGCAGGAGCCCCAACTTCCTTACTGCCCTACCCCCCCCCCAACCCAACCCCCAAAAAGAAGGGGAAGATAACCAAAATTGTGATCCAAGAACAATATGTCCTGGATTCCAATCACATTTCCTATGGCAAGAAGTGTGTTTCTTGGACTTTAAGTAAAAAGCTTTTCAAGTAATGCAGGAATAAGTAGCTTTCAGCAGCTGCCACAGCACAAGAAATGAACAAACCTAAGAGGAAAGCTAATATCGAAAATGAGAAGCAAACTTCTGGCACTTGTAGCAGGGTCAAGCCATTTAAGAAGCCCTCCTCATCCAAAGACAGAACAGCAACTAGAAAGGATGCAAGGAAGGAAAACTAAAGAACTAGATTTGTTCCTTAAGTTCAGTGGCAACCTTTGCAAGATGTATTCCATGCAAGAGCCACAGAACCACGATATCAAGTGACAGTCACATCAACAAACGATTTGTCAATCTATTTATTCCAGACATGTCATCTGTAAAAGTCACTGGAGGAAGCAAATGTGCTCATAATGTAACCAGTAGGAGAGTTACTTCCCCAGTTTTAGGGCTATGAAGTTCATAGCAACCTTACGTACCTTGGCTCAACGGAGATCCCATAAAGAACTATCAAATCATACACTCGATTTACACACAAGTCAAAATCCCCGGTAAGCACGGCACTCAATTTCATGCAAAAACCCCCCGAAGTAACAAAATCCCTATTCCCAGCAGCATCAGAGTGCCAAAGATGAACCACGCTCAAGTAAATCCACATCCGCAAGCCACATTGCAAACAAAGAACTACCTCAACAAATCTAATCCCAATCGAATCCGCACTTGAAAAGCCCCCACACCTCAGGACCCAAAGCCAAATCGATGGATCTTACCTGCCCTAACACCAGAAGCCCCAGCTTTCTTCAAGCCCTTCTTCTTGACAATGAAGCTGGCACCGATGAAGAGGCTGGAGGACAAGGCCATCACCAGCCCCTTGATGTTGTCCGAAGACATCCCCTTGTACGACGAGTCCATGTCCGAACGCCAAAGCCCCTCCAAATCCCACCGACGCCTGGCGGCCCTAGCAGTCCCATGCCCCGAGATCCATGCAAGAGTAACCCATCGTCACTCTCCTGTCATCGACATCGTACTAATCGCCGATGGCGCGCCCAATTGAGGGGGTACGGGGAGGCAAAGAGCACAGTAGTGCCCGCGCCGTACTCAAGTAGATACGTTCGGCAAGCGAGGGTTGCGAGGATTGAGAGAGATGCAACGTTGCGAGATCTGAAGAGGGAAGATGCCAAGCGAAGAGAAGGAAGCAAATGAGCTCTTCCACCTGCGAAACCTCTTTCCTTGGAGATCCCGATGCGGAGCGAGAGGGAGCGACAGAGACAGCTTGAGGGAGAAGGAAGGAAAAACACAGTGGTCGCTGCGAAATCGACTCTTATATAGATCGGAGGAAAGAGGGAAGGAAGGAAATGGCAGGACGAGACAGATACGAACCGTAGGAGATGACCCCCGTAATTCCGTTCCTCCGACATGGGTAAAATCGACAATTCAAGCCATAAAAAGAAAGAGTTTCTTATAGCACCGCCCGGCCCGGTCCATCCACATAGATCCGGCGACAACCTCGTCCGGGTCACAAGGTCAGGTCTCGCCCGCGAATCACCGTCGTCATCAGTCCCACTTGCGCGTTTCCCACCGACAAAGCACGCTTTGACATTGTTATACACATTTCTTTAGAGTTATTTAAGCTCTGTCTAAAGTAGTCGTCGATACTTATGATCAGAAGAACTTACGACTCCATCGCTTAGAACCATGCAAATCTCTGTACTTCTTATGTTCCCTTGCATGCCATATATTTCCAACTTCTTTGTCGTCAAAGTGCAAGTACGATTTTTTTTTCTCGCGAGTCTTGCGAAATTAAATTATTCATCCCGTTTAAGCTAATTGCCGAAGGTGTCTTAAGCACAATGTCCGCCTGTTATCCTTTCAATTGCCAAACGAAGATGCAGAAGAATTGCGTGAAGAATTCGGACTCCGTGTCGATACTCACGGCCTTTTTGTGTGTGTGTGTGTTTGCGTGACAATGAGTTTGGGAATCCTTTTTCGCTATTCAATATGGGAAGTGGCTTGCTCTTCCCAACGAGTCTGACACATACCGCTGATGGTGGGCTTGAAATCTGGTTTGGGCTTGAATGTTTCATCGTTCTTGGGTCTCTCTCTTCTTCTTTTCTTTTTCTTCCCTTCTTGGCTCCTTTTGCGAAATTACGCGTGCGCAGTGAAGCCTAACACCTCAAATCCTGTCACAACCCCGCCGCGATCACCATAGGGATGGTTGTTTCCGGTGATGGCTGAGGCATTTAAAGGATTACTTTTAGGTGGCTATGAAGGTCCATCACCCTTGGCCGCGATGGCTGCAAAGGCTTTTATAGGTTGCGTCTATCAATTCTTAACAATTATTTAGAAGGTCGGTTGATGGCCGATTTAAATGAGCTTATATCACATCAAATACCCATCAATTAAACCGACACCATTTTGAAATTGGATTGTCGATAACAACATCGCTAGGTTATGCTCTGCTAATTCAACCAACTTGTGTCGTCATTCATCCCACACAACACCACATTGCCGAGCACAATAAAACCATGGCAACAAATATAAAAAAAAAAGATGTAGACATAGAAATAAGCGTTTTCAAAAATTTTAAAAGATTACCTATGTTTGGATTATGACGTCACGATTGAGTAATTTTCAAAGGTCTACAATCATCGTCTTTTAAATGATCCTCAAGCCACACGTTGCAAATGGATAGGACCTTAAGACCATGTCCAAGACCTAAGATTTGAGCTAGCCAAGAAATTGAACCAAAACAATTCGCTTGAGATGCTCTCATCTCTACTCTATAGCTTATCAAGAAAATATATCTTATTCGAGATTAACATGGATTTGGCCAATTGGTAATGTCGGGTATACGAATTTTCATGAATCGAACAGCGATTATCATATCTCATCCATGATGGGCTTAAAGCAAGACGTTTTTGCTTCCACTCCTTAGAGGATTATGAGCAAAAACTACAAATGGTCCATCAATTTTTTTTTTTAATTTTCAATGTGATCTCTCGAACTATTTTTATCAGACTTTTAATTTTTCAAAAATCTGCTCAATTAACACTCCTTCCAGTAAGTGCACCGCCTGATCACATGCATTTTTTTTTGACGCCAACTATCATATCCACGTTCATTAGGTCAAAATAATAATATGAACCGTTACGTCATTTTTTCAAGACAACAAACTTCATTTTCTTTCTTTTTGGGTCACAATAATGAAAGAGATTATTCGAAAGTCATGCGAACATAACAAATCCCAAGCCCAGCTAACGAAAATTATGGTCGCTATCGATTAATAATATTAGACTTTTCAAGAATCAAATCGAAATAAAAAGTTTAGAAGTTAAAATTAAATATCAAAAGAATGTTGAAGAGTCGTTTATATCGCCCGTCGCGCGCGGTATTATCGAAAGTCAAAAGTGGGGTCCACGGGAAGGACCCATCAGCATTGCCCGACCCCGCCAAAATTCGAAAGTCGGTCGTCAGGAAGCGTGTTGTTTCACGGTCGAGGAGTCAAACAAAGCGAAGGAGAGAGCAACAAGGCAGAGGGAGTCGCGCGCTGTTCTCAGTTCGAAAGTCTTAGCCTTCTCTGCAGCATCAGTCAATCCCACCTCCCCAAACCCAAGACATACGCTATGAAGGATGCATACGATATAACGCTTTTATTCTTGATGCGTATGATACAATTTTTTTTGTCGAACTAGGGGCGACGAAGAAGAAGACCAAGGGAAGAGAGAGAGAGAGAGTCGCGCACTGTTCACAGTCAAAGTCTTTCCTTTTTTGGCAGCATCCGTCAACTCCACCTCCCCAAACCCAAAACCTACGCCATGAAAGCACTTTCTCCCCCTCCTATCTCCCCCTCTCTTCCTTTCTTTTTGAATTTTTTTTCTCGTTCCTCTTTTCTTGATTGGCTTCCGTTTCCTTGTTCTTGACCCTTCGTGCTCTGCTCGCTCTCTCTCTCTCTCTCTCTCTCTCTCTCTCTCGTTCCCTGCTCCTTCTTCCGCTTTATCTTCTCCTTTTCCCATTACCTGAGCTGAGGCAGATATTGCTTGTGCTTTGCTCTCTCTTTATATACGTGCTCTTGGGTTTTCGAGGCCAGCTGCGAAACCTCTCCTGCACCATTTTAGCTTTTACCTTATCGAAAGAAACCAAAAGATGGGCTGGTGCGCAAATGGCAATCCTTTGCTCATCCCACTCTTGCTCTTCCTCTCTTCCTTCTACCCTTTGGCCTCCTCTATGCTGCCGGCGCCTCAAATACAAGTCATGATCGATCTCTCCCGGAAAATCCCGAGTTCCTCGTGGAACAGAACCGAAGAGCCCGACCCGTGCAATTGGACTTGGGTCAAATGCAGTCCGGATGACTCTTCCGTGATCGAGCTCTCTCTCTCTGGGCTTTCTCTCGCTTCCTCCGATTTCTTACCTGTAATTTGCCAGATTGGTTCTTTACAGGTCCTTGATCTGTCCGACAACAAATTGGGCTCACTCCCTCATGAGTTCATCACTTCTTGTGGAGAAATTGGTGGGCTCAAGCTGTTGAACTTCAGCAGGAATGCGCTCGTTGGTCCTTTGCCTTCTTTTACTGGTTTTCCTGGGTTGGAGTTCTTGGACTTGTCTTATAATAAAATGGATGGAAGCATTGGCTCAGAATTAGATGGGTTAGTCAAGTTGAGGAGTTTGAATCTTAGTATGAATATGTTCCGTGGGTCAGTTCCAGTTAAATTGTCCAGGGTTCTTGGGGAACTGGAGCTTTCAAGAAATAGATTCGAAGATGAAATCCCAGAGGGATTCGCAGATTATCAGCATTTGACGCTGGTTGATCTTAGCCAGAACCGGCTTTCAGGCTCTGTCCCCGACAGACTAGGGGAGCTCTCAAAGTTGGAAGTGCTAGTTCTGTCTTCCAATCATCTCCGTGGAAAAATCCCAGATATTTTAGCTAATATCACAACACTTTCCCGTTTCTCTGCGAACCAAAATAACTTCAGCGGCCCAATTCCCAGTGGGTTAACAAGGTTTCTCAAAATTTTGGATCTTAGCTACAATAACCTGAGTGGGTCTATTCCGCCCGACCTTTTGTCGCAGCCAAATTTGCAGCATGTGGATTTGTCTTATAATGAGTTGGAGGGGCTGATACCTAACAATTTGTCGTCCTCCATATTCAGGTTGAGACTGGGTAGCAATTTACTTAATGGTACAATCCCTTCTGATTCGTTGGGAAGCCTCGATAAATTGACTTACTTGGAACTGGAAAATAACAGGTTGACAGGATCAATCCCTCCTGAACTGGGCAAATGTCGGAGTTTGGCCCTGCTGAATGTGGCGCGGAATAATCTGACTGGTCCCTTACCACCAGAGTTGGGAAATCTCAGCAGTGTTCAGGTCATGAAGCTGCAGTTAAACAAAATTGATGGGAGCATCCCAGGCCAAATTACGCAGTTAGCGAGTTTAGCGCAGTTGAATATCAGCTGGAACCTGTTGAGTGGTCCCATTCCATCTTCCCTTCCAAACTTGCGGAACCTCACTGCCTTGAATTTGCAGCACAACAATCTGAATGGCTCAATACCCGTTGCAATTGGGAGAATAGGCGGTTTATTAGAACTCCAGCTGGGAAAAAATCAACTTAGTGGGAATATCCCAACCATGCCAGTGAGTTTGCAGATTGTTTTAAACCTCAGTAGTAATCTTTTTTATGGGACTATCCCCGCTGCATTTTCTCAGCTAACAAACCTAGAGATTTTGGATCTCTCACACAACCAGTTTTCAGGTTCGGTTCCCCCAACATTAACTCAGATGGCGGCCTTGACACAGTTAATACTTTCCAATAATCACCTGTCGGGCGTCATTCCGAAGTTCATGAGAATGGTCGAAGTGGAAGCTAGTGGAAACAAGAACCTGATTAATGGGATAGCAGTCCCAGCACCGAGCCCTTCTGTCACTCGGGCAAAAAAAAGAAGCTCTGTTCCTGTGCTTCTTCTTGCTGCAGTGGCCTCTTCTGTTCCTGCCGCGTCGATCGTTTCAGTAGTTGTTAATATCGGTTTCGAAAAGCTTTTACGGCGTCGATGATGAGCAGCCGCAGTCGGGAGATCTTTTGCCATGCAAATGAAACAAAAATGGGGTACCAAACGGGCGAGGCAAGGCGAGGGGATAGGGTGCGAACATTTGGGCTTTTACCGGTTCAAATAATAGTTTATGTAAAACGGAGTCCAGGAACAACAAACCTCCTTACGATGAATAGCTTTATTTCGCAACTTCGTTGTCACGGGTAGTTCTTATATATAATCGGACTAATGACAATGCCATACTAAAATTTTGATGTAGTTACTGCCTAATATTATTTGGTCTCTAATTTGACTAGGCTAAAAAAAAAAGGATTAGTACACTGAAAGCTCTATAACTTGGCACGAAAGTATAAGTGAGTCCTAAAATTTATAAAAAGTACAATTTAGTTGATTCGATCAATTTCTTTTGTTAGTTCTGTTTAATTCAATAAACGAAAAAGGCTGGCGTGTCATCTTTTCTTACGTCCATGTCAGTATTTTATATTCCTCAAATTAGACAGAACTCATGAAAGGATTTGATTGAATCAACTTAATAAATTTTAAAACTCGATTGTAATTTTAACAAACTTTAAAATTCACTTGCACTTTCATACCAAGTTGTAGGATTTTCAGTGAATTTATCTTTAAAAAGGGGTTAAAGAGATATCTCGAGCACATATCCAAGTAAGCACTCTGCCCAAATCAAATAATGAAGACGAATACGAAGGACTAAAGAGAAATGTCATGAAACTCTTTTGTGGGGAGAGACTTGCCTTTGGCTTGTGTGAAAGCCGATGACGACAATTGTGCGATGATAATCGGGCATGTTTAAATTTACAAAATAGATAGATCGGTGACGAACGATAATGTGTCGTAGGAGAGTGCGGAAATTGATTTCTGTTATTCAAAAAAACCATTTCAAACATGTCTGAATTCGTGGATAAATCAAAAGGGCCATTCTAGCCTTGTTACAGGAGAACAATATCAACGAGTAGTACTAAGCCAACTCAAGTGACATGCATCATCAATTCATCTCAGACGATGTCAAATTGCCGAGATTGATAATAAACTGTGCTAACAAACACTAGAAAAACGAATATAGACGAAGGAAAAGTGTTTTCAAAGTGCATCACGATTTTAACGAAGTTCGAAAGCTTGCAATCTTCCATTAATTTAACCTCGAACCCCATGTCACACGTAGATTGGACCTTAAGGTGGTCGTGTTCAAGACCTAACAATTGAGCTAGTTGAGAAATTTAATCAATTCAATCTGCTCAAGATGCATTTATGCTGCATACCTTACTAGGCAAATATCTTGACTTATTCACATGGATCGGGACAAAATCACGATGATCGATTTTGAGTTTCACGGATCAAACCGCGATAGTCATGTCTTGTTCATACTGGGCTAGAAGCAAGAAGTTTCAACTTATACTCATCAACGGATTATCAGCAAATGACAAGGTAATCCTTTCATTTTTCATTTTTTCTTTTAAGTTTCCAACATAATCCCTGAACTTTTTCGCGCTCAACCCAATTCCTTGACCTTCAAAAACTCACTCAATGTTATTCTTCCATTAAATGTATGACAAAATCACGTTGAACATTAAACCAACGAGTATCAAGAACTAGATTATAAAAAGAAAAAGAAAAATAGAAATTTGCATCAAATGATGAATCATGGCGCAAATAATAATCATTATGTTTCTAGACATATTTTTTTTATTCTATAGGCGAGTTTCTGAGTAGAGAAGTGCATTTAATAACAACACAAAACTTTTATTTCCGAACTAAAAATTCATTTGATAAGTCTTCTTAATTTCTATTTCCACTGTAGGTAAAGGCATGCGAGGAATGATGACCGTTAGCGGTTGGCAATGGGCAATGGCCATTGGTGGCCTATAATGAGTTAGATCGAACGTCGGGCCGTAAGTGGCATGGGTGTGCAATGTGAATAATTTTTATTTATATTCATGTTTCAGGAAAAAAAAAGATAGGAAATTTTTACTTCTCATTATATTCGAAACTTAATCTTAAATTAAAAATTAATAAAAAGATGGAATTATATCAATAAATGAAAAGTAGAAAAATAGATCTGATTAGGAATAAAATAATTGTGACGTGCGCGTCGGAGAAATGAGATAATTTGTCCGGGTAAAACAAAGGGAAGAGAATGGTGGAGGAGAGAGAGAAAGTCAAGAGCGGGGTCCACGCGAAGGACCCGTCGGCGTCGCGAGACTCGCCAAAGTTCCTCAAAGTGGGTCGTTGGTGAAGTGTGTTTTACGGTCGAGAGTCGAACCAGGGGCGACGCAGAAGAAGAAGAAGACCAAGAAGAGAGAGAGAGAGTCGCGCGATGTTCACAGTCAAAGTCTCTCCTTTTTTGGCAGCATCAGTCAACTTTACCTCCCCAAACCCAAAAGCTACGCCATGAAAGCACTTTCTCCCCCTGCTCTCTCCCTCTCTCTTTCTTACCTGAGCCAGATACTGCTTGTGCTTTGGCTCTCTCTTTATATACGTGCTCTTGGGTTTTCGAGGCCAGTTGCGAAACCTCTCCTACACCATTTTAGCTTTTATCATATCGAAGAAACCAAAAGATGGGCTGGTGCGCAAATGGCAATCCATTGCTCATCCCACTATTGTTCTTCCTCTCCTCCTTGTACCCTTTGGCCTCCTCTATGCTGCCGGCGCCTCAAATACAAATCATGATCAATCTCTCCCGGAAAATCCTGAGTCCCGGCTTGTCGTGGAACAGAACCGAAGTGCCCGACCCTTGCAATTGGACTCGGGTCAAATGCACTCCGGATAACTCTTCCGTGATCGAGCTCTCTCTCTCTGGGCTCTCTCTCGCTTCCTCCGATTTCTTACCTTTAATTTGCCAGATTGGTTCTTTACAGGTCCTTGATCTGTCCGACAACAAATTGGGCTCACTCCCTCATGAGTTCATCACTTCTTGTGGAGAAATTGGTGGGCTCAAGCTGTTGAACTTCAGCGGGAATGCGCTCGTTGGTCCTTTGCCTTTTTTTACTGGTTTTCCTGGGTTGGAGTTCCTGGACTTGTCTTATAATAAAATGAATGGAGGCATTGGCTCAGAATTAGATGGGTTAGTCAAGTTGAGGAGTTTGAATCTTAGTATGAATAAGTTCCGTGGGTCAGTTCCAGTTACTTTGTCCAGGGTTCTTGGGGAGCTCGAGCTTTCGGGAAATGGATTCGAAGATGAAATCCCTGAGGGAGTCGCAGATTATCAGCATTTGACGCTGGTTGATCTTAGCCAGAACCGGCTTTCAGGCTCTGTCCCCGACAGACTAGGGGAGCTCTCAAAGTTGGAAGTGCTAGTTCTGTCTTCCAATGATCTCGGTGGAAAAATCCCAAATAGTCTAGCTAATATCACAACACTTTCCCGTTTCTCTGGCCCAATTCCCAGTGGGTTAACGAGGTTTCTCAAAATTTTGGATCTTAGCTACAATAACCTGAGTGGGTCTATTCCGCCCGACCTTTTGTCGCAGCCAAATTTGCAGCATGTGGATTTGTCTTACAATCAGTTGGAGGGGCTGATACCTAACAATTTGTCGTCTTCCATGTTCAGGTTGAGACTGGGTAGCAATTTACTTAGTGGTACAATCCCTTCTGATTCGTTGGGAAGCCTCGATAAATTGACTTACTTGGAACTGGAAAATAATAGGTTGACAGGATCAATCCCTCCTGAACTGGGCATATGTCGGAGTTTGGCCCTGTTGAATTTAGCGCAGAATAAACTGACTGGTCCCTTACCACCAGAGTTGGGAAATCTCAGCAGTATTCAAGTCATGAAGCTTCAGTTAAACAACATTGATGGGAGCATCCCAGACCAAATTACGCAGTTGGCAAGTTTAGCGCAGTTGAATATCAGCTGGAACCTGCTGAGCGGTTCCATTCCATCTTCCCTTCCAAACTTGCGGAACCTTACTGCCTTGAATTTGCAGCACAACAATCTGAATGGCTCGATACCCGTTGCAATTGGGAGAATAGACGGTTTATTAGAACTCCAGCTGGGGAAAAATCAACTTAGTGGGAATATCCCAACCATGCCAGTGAGTTTGCAGATTGTTTTAAACCTCAGTAGTAATCTTTTTGATGGGCCTATCCCCGCTACAATTTCTCAGCTAACAAATCTAGAGATTTTGGATCTCTCAGACAACCAGTTTTCTGGTTCGGTTCCCCCACCATTTACTCAGATGGCGGCCTTGACCCATTTAATACTTTCCAATAATAACCTGTCCGGTGTTATTCCGAAATTTAGGGGTATGGTCAAAGTGGAAGCTAGTGGAAACAAGAACCTCACTAATGGCACAGCACCGAGCCCTTCTGTCATACGGAAAAGAAACACTGTTCCTGTGCTTCTTCTTGCTGCAGTGGCCTCTTCTGTTCTTGCGGCGTTGGTCGTTTCAGCGGTTGTTAATATCGGTATCCAAGAGCTTTTACGGCGTCGATGACAAGCAGCCGCAATCGGGATATCTTTTACCATGCAAACGAAACAAAAATGGGGTACCAAACAGGCGAGGCAAGGTGAGGAGAGAGGATGCGAACATTTGGGTTTTTACCTGTTCAAATAATAGTTAACGTGAAACGGAGTCCAGGAACAACAAATCTCCTTACGATGAATTGCTCTATTTCGCAAGTTCATTGTCACGGGTAGTTCCTATAAAGAATCGGACTAATGATGAATGCCATACTTGAATTTCAACGTAGATACTACCTAATATTTTTTTTGTCTCTGATTTGATTTGGCTCGTGCGACAAATATAAAAAGAAGGGTTAAAGCGATATTTCGAGCACATATTCAAGTAAACACTCCGCCCAAGTCAAATAATGAAGATGAATACGAAGGACTAAAGAGAAATGTTATGAAACTCTTTTGTGGTGAGAGACTTGCCTTTGGCATATTGAGAGCCATGCTCAGTCTCTCTAGGTAGGCTGCAAGAACCCTGGATATTTGACCTCTCTTAAGTCGACAGCAATGGCTTGACTTTATTGATCATCGACTATATTAATGCTATGTTTGTTTTGTTAAAAATATATCATTTAAAAAATTTTCAAATAATGATCCATGGTATCACTCAAGATAATTAAACAACGAAAAATGTTTTCATTGTTGGCAAAAATTAACGTTTAAATATTTTCGTGGACGATACAAATATTTTTCTTTCAGTTCATTCTATGAGCGATCATTATAAAAAAAATATTTTTTGAATTATTCATTTTTGGTGAAATTAACGGTCCCAAGATACTCTTCATTTGCCATAAAGGCAAGGGGAAATGACATTAACCATTCTTGACCTTTGACACTCGAAAATTTTAATTTATGTGACGTGATTTCCAAATGTTGGTTCAATAATGTCATATTAAAACTTTTAATATGTTTGACGTGACTCATGAATTTTGGTCCAATATTCAATACGATCTCTAAATTTTTGAACTTTTTCATATAATTTGGGGATTGCATTGAACATTTACCAATAAAAGATTAGAGACGGCATTACACATTAGGTCACAATTTTATGAATCGCATTACATATATTAAAAGTCTAGAGATGACATTAAATCAAAATTTAAAGACTATATATTATTATACTGAAACGCAAAGATCTTATAAGAGCAGGTTTGAATGGTTTGTGGGCATAGGCCTCCCTCTGAATCTTTGGCTCTGGGCTCTTGCCCATTTTCTACGAGCATTGTCATTTGCAACCCAAACCTTGCCAATCCACCTCGAGAAAATTAATTACTAAAACCTCTATTTGAGCAAGCGTGAGAAAGGGTTATTTCAATTAAGGACAAATTTTTTTTTTTCTGGTAAAAAGGTATAATTTTGTGGAAAATTGTGCCCTAATGTCAAGAGAAAAATAGGAAATATTGACGAGAATGATACCCTCGAATCAAGGTTGCACATGATGAGATTTCTATTGATTGACGTCGATATTCTCCAATGATTTAAAAAATGTTTATGGTAGCTCATTAGGATGTCAAATATTTTCTATCGAAGTCTTTCAAGTGCCTTCGAAAAGTACAATTGTTGCTAGAGGTTTCAGACCCATCGCTTCAAAACGAATGAAATCTATGGACGTCTTCACTTTCTTTGCATTTGTGACTCTTACAAGTCTCGTGAAAGTCAATGATTAATCCCTTTTAATTTAGATGCCGAAGATATCTTATATATAAGTTTTGTTTGACATGCAGAAAAATTGCACAGAGAATATGAATTTCCTTTAGGAAAAATTTCAAATATAAATCTGAAGTAATTGTGATCTCAAAAAGGGAGTACAAAAATGAAATTTGTATGAAAATGCGGGTCCCAGCACATGGTCAAATCTTTGCCAATAATAATAGGAGTGAACATTATAAACCGTCTGCCCAATAACAGTCAGGAACTATCGATTCTGGGTGATTTTAAGAAGCAATGGTCCGATTTTGGGTTCCATTTATGTGGAATCGGGAATTTTTTGTCTGTTTCCCAGTTTTGGGGTGGAATCGGCCACCTATACAAGATCAAATTATTTTTAATTGTTAAAAAATGTATATCATATCTTTATTTTATGGTTAATCGGCTTACCTAATAGGTAGCTCTCTACGATTCCGCTTCTTTCTTTTTCTCCACCTTCCTCTCCATTCTCTAGAATATGAAACTGGATCCGAATTGAGCAGGAAGCGTTAATTAATCAAAATAGAGCTAACGCGTTACCGATAATTAATAATTATCCACCTGGGAACCGAACCAGACCTTATGGAAATCGGACCGAACCGAACTGCCCAGTTCAGTCTGGTCTGGTTCCAGATCCCAGATAATAGGGATCGGTTTTTCCAGTTTTAAGGAGAATCGGGAATTACCTGGGAACTAATCACCCGTAAGTAAAAAATGCTATTTCAAAGCTATAATTGGGGGCATTTTTGTCCAAGAGCTTTTATTTTTTCCGACGCTTTGTCTCCCTCCTCTCCTCTGTTGAACCTCCGGCCGCAGCCTCGGCATCTCCACGATATCGTTCCGCCCGTCCTCAACGCCTCCACCTCGTTGCTTTTGTCTTCTTCTGGCAGCAACTCCATTTTCGATCGCCTCAACCAGCCTCCGCTCTTATCGGCGCTGAAGGTCCAGGACATGGTTCTGTTCCCCGACCACGTCTTGCTTCTTGTGTACCATGGAGTCCGACAACGCGAGGACTTGAAGTGCGTGTACCACGCGCGCGATTCGAATGGTTCCGATTGGCATGCCGAGACCTCGACTTTCGTTTATGCTTACAACGAGAACAGGTCCATCGTCAGTGTCCGCCATCGATGGAGAATTCCTCAGGTGCCGGGGTGGGATTAATTGCGCAGGCGCGGCGGTCGGGAACCGCTGCCGACTGATCGGATAGGGTGGTGGTGTATGAGGATGAATTGGACGAAGAGACTGCGATGGTAATCGTGAAGGGGCTAAATCTGAGGACGCACAGGAGCGGATGCCATCGACTGTACCATGGTGAAGCAAAAGTGAGGACGAATCATCAGCACTGCCATGATCTGGAGTGGAAAGATGGACAAAGGAAAACGAAAAGGAGCAGAAGAGAAGGAAAAAAAAAAAAGTGGCCGCAAGCAAAAATGCTTGCGATCATGGTATGGAAAGTAACATGTGGGGTGGCGGCATCATCATGAACGGTGGACTGTAGAAAATGATGATGGTGGTTCAAGAATGTGCGGGCCGGGAACCAAAGTTCAAGACCTAACGTTTGAGCTAGTTGAGAAATTGAATCAAACCAATCCGCTCGAGATGCATCTCTGCTGCATACCTTTCTGGGCTCATATCTTGACTAATTCACATGGATTGGGACAAAATCGCGATTACCAATTGTGTGAGTTTCACGGATCACACAGCGATCATCATGTCTTGTTCATGATGGGCTCGAAGCAAGAAGTTTCAACTTAAATTCATCAACGGATTATGAGCAAATGACACAAGCGGTATAGTCCTTGCACATTTTCGCGTTCAACCCAATTCCTTGACCTCCAAAAACTCACTCAATGTTATTCTTCCATTAAGTGTATGACCGGATCACATTGAATATTAAACTAAACGAGTATCGAGAACTAGATTAATAAAAAGAAAAATAATATTAGAAATGTGCATCAAATGACGAATCGAAGCGCGGAGAATAACCATTTTGTTTCTAGACATAATTTTTTGACTAGAAATGATATTTTCTATTTTTATTCCATAGGCGAGTTTGTGAGTAGAAAAGCGTATTTGATAATGACACAAAACTTTTATCTAAGTCTTCTTAATTTCTATTTCCACTTGAAGACGACCCATGCGAGGGATGATGGCAGTTAGCGATTGGCAGTGGGAAGTGGCTGCTGGCGTCTTGCAATAAGCTAGAGCGGCCATCGGTGTGGCAAGGGTGCACAATAAGAATAATTTTTATTTCTGTTCATGTTTCATTGTTAAAAAGACATGAAATTTTTAGTTCTCATTTCTATTCGAAACTTAATTTCGGATTAAAAATTAATTTCTGAAATAAAAAAGATGGAATTATATTATTAAATGAGTTTTTATTCTATAAAGTAGAAAAATAGATCTGATCACAAATAAAATAATCGTCATGTGCGTCGGAGAAATGAAATAGTTTGACCTGGTAAAACAAAGAGAACGGGGGAGAGAGAGAAAGTCAAGAGCGGGGTCCACGCAAAGGACCCATCGGCGTCGCGAGACTTGCCAAAGTTAATAAAATTGGGTCGTTGGCGAAGTGTGTTTTACGGTCCAGAGTCGAACCAGGGGCGACGAAGAAGAAGACCAAGAGAAGGGAGAGAGAGAGAGAGAGTCGCGCACTGTTCACAGTCAAAGTCTCTCCTTTGTTGGCAGCATCAGTCAACTCCACCTTCCCAAACCCAAAACCTACGCCATGGAAGCACTTTCTAGTTTCTCCCCCTCCTCTCTCCCTCTCTCTTCCTTCCTTTTTGATTTTTTTTTCTCGTTCCTCTTTTCTTGATTGGCTTTCATATTTTTGTTCTTGACCCTTCGCGCTCGCTCTCTCTCTCTCTCTCTCTCATTCCCTGCTCCTTCTTCCGCTTTATCTTCTCCTTTTCCCATTACCTGAGCCAGATATTGCTTGTGCTTGGGCTCTCTCTTTATATACATGCTCTTGGGTTTTCAAGGCCAGCTGCGAAACCTCTCCTACACCATTTTAGCTTTTACCATATCGAAAGAAACCAAAAGATGGGCTGGTGCGCAAATGGCAATCCTTTGCTCATCCCACTCTTGTTCTTCCTCTCCTCCTTCTACCCTTTGGCCTCCTCTATGCCGCCGGCGCCTCAAATAAAAGTCATGATCGATCTCTCCCGGAAAATCCAGAGTTCCGGCTTGTCGTGGAACGGAACCGAAGAGCCCGACCCGTGCAATTGGACTCGGGTCAAATGCAGTCCGGATAATTCTTCCGTGATCGAGCTCTCTCTCTCTGGGCTCTCTCTCGCTTCCTCCGATTTCTTGCCTGTAGTTTGCCGGATTAGTTCTTTACAGGTCCTTGATCTGTCCGACAACAAATTGGGCTCACTCCCTCATGAGTTCATCACTTCTTGTGGAGAAATTGGTGGGCTCAAGCTGTTGAACTTCAGCGGGAATGCGCTGGTAGGTCCTTTGCCTTCTTTTACTGGTTTTCCTGGGTTGGAGTTCTTGGACTTGTCTTATAATAAAATGAATGGAAGCATTGGCTCAGAATTAGATGGGTTATTCAAGTTGAGGAGTTTGAATCTTAGTATGAATATGTTCCGTGGGTCAGTTCCAGTTAAATTGTCCAGGGTTCTTGGGGAGCTCGAGCTTTCAAGAAATGGATTCGAAGATGAAATCCCAGAGGGAGTCGCAGATTATCAGCATTTGACGCTGGTTGATCTTAGCCAGAACCAGCTTTCAGGCTCTGTCCCCGACAGACTAGGGGAGCTCTCAAAGTTGGAAGTGCTAGTTCTGTCTTCCAATCATCTCCGTGGAAAAATCCCAGATAGTCTAGCTAATATCACAACACTTTCCCGTTTCTCTTCAAACCAAAATAACTTCAGCGGCCCAATTCCCAGTGGGTTAACAAGGTTTCTCAAAATTTTGGATCTTAGCTACAATAACCTGAGTGGGTCTATTCCGCCCGACCTTTTGTCGCAGCCAAATTTGCAGCATGTGGATTTGTCTTGCAATCAGTTGGAGGGGCTGATACCTAACAATTTGTCGTCTTCCATATTCAGGCTGAGACTGGGTAGCAATTTACTTAATGGTACAATCCCTTCTGATTCGTTGGGAAGCCTCGAGACATTGACTTTTTTGGAACTGGAAAATAATAGGTTGACAGGATCAATCTCTCCTGAACTGGGCAAATGTCGGAGTTTGGCCCTGTTGAATTTGGCGCAGAATAAACTGACTGGTCCCTTACCACCAGAGTTGGGAAATCTCAGCAGTATTCAAGTCATGAAGCTTCAGTTAAACAACATTGATGGGAGCATCCCAGACCAAATTACGCAGTTGGCAAGTTTAGCGCAGTTGAATATCAGCTGGAACCTGCTGAGCGGTTCCATTCCATCTTCCCTTCCAAACTTGCGGAACCTTACTGCCTTGAATTTGCAGCACAACAATCTGAATGGCTCAATACCCATTGCAATTGGGAGAATAGACGGTTTATTAGAACTCCAGCTGGGGAAAAATCAACTTAGTGGGAATATCCCAACCATGCCAGTGAGTTTGCAGATTGTTTTAAACCTCAGTAGTAATCTTTTTGATGGGCCTATCCCCGCTACAATTTCTCAGCTAACAAATCTAGAGATTTTGGATCTCTCAGACAACCAGTTTTCTGGTTCGGTTCCCCCAACATTTACTCAGATGGCGGCCTTGACACAGTTAATACTTTCCAATAATAACCTGTCCGGTGTTATTCCGAAATTTAGGGGTATGGTCAAAGTGGAAGCTAGTGGAAACAAGAACCTCACTAATGGGACAGCTCCGAGCCCTTCTGTCATACGGAAAAGAAACTCTGTTGCTGTGCCAGTTCTTACTGCACTGGCATCTGCTGTTTTTGCAGTGTTTGTTGTTGCAGTGGTTGTTATATTGGTGTCAAAACGCTTTTACCGCATCAATGATGAGCACTTACAATTAGGTGTGAACCTTCCTCTTCCTCAAGTCATCGGCAGCAGCTTGTTGACTTCAAATGGCATCCACAGATCCAGTATAGATTTCACCAAAGCCATGGAAGAAGTTTCTGATCCAACAAAAGTTGTTTTGAAGACCAGGTTTTCGACCTACTACAAAGCAACCATGCCATCTGGAACAAGCTACTATATCAAGAAGCTTAACTGGAGTGACAAGATATTCCAATTGGGTAGCCATGACAAATTTGGACAAGAGCTAGAAGTCCTGGGAAAGTTGAACAACTCCAATGTCATGACCCCTTTGGCTTATGTCTTGACTATTGACAGTGGGTATCTCTTTTACGAGTACGCGCAAAAGGGTACCCTCTTCGATGTTTTGCATGACAGCAAGAATGAATTGGATTGGGCGAGCCGTTACAGTATTGCAGTTGGAGTGGCTCAGGGTCTTGCATTTCTGCATGATCGTTCCTCCGGTCCAATTCTCCTGCTCGACCTTTCGAGTAGGACTATTCTGCTCAAGTCCTTGAAGGAACCTCAGGTGGGAGATATTGAGCTCTGTAAGGTAATCGATCCGTCAAAGAGCACAGGCAGTCTCTCTACTGTTGCAGGCTCTATTGGCTACATACCTCCAGGTGATTTCCTCTGAATTTTACTTACTCTTTTAACATTACTTTCATGGATCAGCAATTTGTTATACCTTCTCAAGGTGACTGCATTTTCTCGATGAAGTTTCACATCATTAAGAATCATCAAAAGAAAATATTCTGCCTCTTTTTTCTCTACTGGGCTGGATTTGCTTGATTTAGTTCATTAAGCTTTTCTTATGAATAGCTTATCCATTGTCAATCTGGTTCATGCCAAGCCATGGTTGCCTTTTGGCCTTTACACTAACCATTAGTTGTTCTCATCCGCCGGCTTGCAGAGTATGCTTACACAATGAGAACAACGATGGCTGGGAATGTGTATAGCTTTGGGGTTGTGTTACTCGAACTGCTCACTCGAAAGCCACCATGTAGCCAGGGAAACGAGTTAACGAAGTGGGTGTCGACCAACACTTCGAAGCAAGCGAAGTGGGACCACATCCTCGACTTTAGTGTGAGTAGGACATCCCTCACCGTGAGGAGCCAGATGCTTGCAGTTCTAAGAGTTGCTCTGGCATGTGTCAGTATATCTCCTGATTCAAGGCCGAAAATGAAGAGTGTACTCCGCATGCTTCTCAATGCAAGGTAAATCCTTGTCTAGTTAATACAATAATGCATATGTAAATGAGATGACCAAAGAAGCTTGGTCTTTTTCTCTCTTTATTTTTGTAACCTAATAAGTTCTGTTTTGCATAATATGGTCTGTATTATATGAAATTATGGTTTCTCTTGCAGCTATATACCTGCTTTGAAGTAAACCATTCATGTCATGTAAAAAAGTTTTAGGGTGTTCTCACAAAAGACAAGTCAAAATTTTGGTGTTGTAATTGATAATATCTCAAGCTTATTTAAGTTATTTAGCCTTCTTCAGCCTTCTCTGACTTATGGAAGAGTTTCTTAAAGAACTGTTTCAGTTCTGTTTATCTCAGCATCATGTGTGGCAACGAGGCTGATTCCATGAAAATGACAGAAGATTTAAGGTGTGTGTTGGAGATTTAGGGTGCATCGATTATTTGAATGGCCTGACTGGAGAGAGAAATTTCCTTGCTGATTTTCTAGGTATTAGAGAGTTCTTCTTGTAATCTCCGATAGTACATGCTAGACTCTGAGGTACACTGATTTCTGTAGAAGGAATATTTTGAGCAAACCCTTATCATATGAGATTGACATCAGTTCTGGCAACAGATGGTGGCCTGACATTGGGTAACGGTGAAAAGTGCATCCACCTTTAAAAATTTGTTACAAATTCGCTAGAATGAATGCAAAAGTCGATTGTTACGAGCTCCCTCCGAGCATGTCTGTTTTCCTGAACTCGTTTGTCAGTTGGACAATGCATTCATCGGGAAAACTTAGTCATGGAAAACTATTTACAAAGTTTCGTTTCTGTTGTTTATTTGGCCTTTATATGAGAAAATATTAAGGTTTTGAAGAAAGATAGAGTAGATAGAGTAGGGGCAGACCGACGGCAACTCAGATTCGGCCGCTAAGGGTGCGCATGATTCGCACCTGTTTCTGTTCCAGAATGAGTTCTGGAGCAAAAAAACTCATTCTGGAACAGAAATTCGTTTGATAGAAAACTTTATATTTTCTATTTTTGAAACAGATTTCTATTTCAGAAATAGGTTTGGCCAAGAAATTAGAAACAGAAAATTTGTGATTTCTGTTCCAGAATGAGAAATTCAGAAATTGTTTTTCTTACTGAATTGCACACCATACACATAATTGATGTAAACTTATTGCAATATTCTCTCTCCCCATCTTGACTTTGTAATATATTTCCTATTGGGGTTATTTTACATTGAAACTTATTTTTTTTCGTAAATACCACGAGGAGATCAATGCCTCTAAAGTGAATTTGAAGTTACATAATAATAGAAATTGTGATGAAATTTGTTAGTTTTTTGCATTAAATAATAAGCATTTGAAATTTATAGAAATGAATATCTTGCAAACTCTAAAATAAAAAATCTATTTTAAAATAAAACAAAAATATAAACAGATTTTTTTTGTTATCAAACAGAATTCTGTTTCTGGAATAGAAATTATTTGTCTTTATCAAACGCATTTTTTTCCTTAGAAACTCATTTTGGAATAGAAATAGAAAAATATATTTCTGTTTCAGAACTCAATTTCTGGCTAGAAATTGTATCATGCGCGCCCTAAGAGTCCTTGCATCATGCGCGCCCTAAGAGTCCTTGCATCTGGCCATTGGGCCCGCAGTCCGGGCTCTGATGTCTTGAGTCAGCTTGCCATGGACTCAGATTGAGCCATCAAAATCCTAGGTCCCCCAAGAACCCAACTCTGGCCTTTGGAATCACGATGCGTTTGATTGAGTCTGAGGTTCTGCTCTGCTGGCAACGGTAGTTGACGGAGTCTTGAGTTGTAGACGATCTTTGTGAGAAGTGGAGGTCATTTTCTAGGATTCATCTACAATACTTGTTGACTACGAAACAATTTTTCTGCCTGACTTTACTAAACCATGTTAGACGCACTCTCATCTTATGCAAACACGGAGATGGTCCACGTGGTTGCTGCAATTTCTGGCGCAATTTACCTTTGTCCCGAATCATCGTAGTCCCTAGCCCTCCGTTGGACATCCCCTGTTTGCCATTCTATCATGCTCAAAAGGCCATACCATGTTTGCCATAGGATCGTGCCTAAAAGGCCCGAAAATTATCCTTAAGGGTTTCTAATGACTACTGTAGTATTTCTCCAATGGAATGTGTAATATCCATACAAATTTGCTACACAATACCACGAGGAGGTAGGACCTTCCGCTTGCTATATATCTCACACAAAAAATTTGGGTGTCTATCGGAAAGGAACGTGCCGAGATGAATTTCAGATAAATCCTGCCTTAATAAAGGCTCAGGTAAGTAGATATTTCACGTTTTTTAGAAATATATTTCCGCACAGTTGCCTTAGATGTGCTTAATGAGGTCAACAACGGTCAATCTTCTCCTTCTTTCACAAAGCAATATGCATCATCTTAGAATTCAGATGCAGGTTTCATATCCCATTATCTTAGCTTCCAGTGTGCAACGCAAACCTCATAAGACTGGTTCATTCTGCAGCACACCGATGTGATCATAAAAAATGAGTGAAACTCATAGCCCAAATCAATTCATTGAGAAAGCAATTGAAGAAGCATGACTTGATCAAAGCCTTGTTCGAGACATCTATTGATATAACTAAGTACGTCGTTGCTCCAGTGGAATTGACTTCGGTATACAGAGTTCAATGGAGCAAGCTCACCTTCTGCATGAAATGATTCAGTTTGATGCCAAAATTTGATAAACCAAAGGAGGACAAAACTAGTATCTGGGGCAACCAAATTTCTCTGACAAAAATGCATGAGACAACATAAAGCCTTGTTTTTTAAATGATGTTCAATCAAAAGGTGAGATCCTTTGGGTCCTCGATAATCTGGGCCAGAGTTTGCAAGAACTGAGCCAAATCAGCACCATATATTACCCGATGATCAGCTGTGACGTTTACCTGATATGTCATTTAATATTCCTAAGTGTTAGAAATACTGCATGAAGCTGGAAGAACTTCCACATAAACACCCAATCATAAGAATCATAAATGGATGTCTATTTTACCTGCATCTGATTCTTCATGCCAATCCGGCCATCCTTTGTGGCCACAACCGTGGGTTGGGATGCACCAACAGCCATGATTGCTCCCTGCATAAGGGCATGTGTCAATCTTTTACACCATTCAAAGCATTTACTGAGAACCAGAGGGATTTAAGGCATGGTACTTACAGTTCCAGGGGGTAGAATGGCATCAAACCGATCCACACCAAACATTCCAAGGTTAGATAGAGTGAAGGTACCTATTAACATAATCAGCAATGATAAGAAACAATTCACAGAGATAATTTTAATGCTAAGAAGCCGTTGACCAAGAATAACTGTGGAAAGGACCGCCTCGCATGAAAGAGGGTGAAGTAAAAAACTTCTGGGTTAAGTATGGAAACTCAGCCCACTCAGTTTGCACAAAGCACACGACAGTCCAGCAGTAAAACAGTTTTTGCTGACACCAGGAAGACTAGTAAATCAACCAGAAGGAAACAAATGACGTCATGAGACAAGTTCGGGTCATGGTATACCCCGCTTGCATGACTGAGTGCAAAGCAATAGAAAGAGGACACCTTGGAAATTGAAATGCTCCAAGCCTGAGCTAGCCAAGAGACGAGGAGGACCATCTGGGAACTCAGAACAGGCACAGACCACTAAAACTAAGCTAAGTCCCTAGATACCGGAATCGTTAGGACAATCACCAACTTTTCTCAGCCACTAAGGAAATCATGAGATAAAATTAGACAGACCCGAGTCCCTGAAAAAGTGCCAGCAAGCTAACATATATCTGAGGCTGTTCCCTTCTGTCTTGCCTCTTTCTAATTGTATCCTTCTACTAGGGCCAAAGCAAGTACATAAGCATGCGAGACCAACTTATAACAAGAGAATTCTCACCATTATTCTTTTACCCCTTTCTCACTGTATCCTGTTATTAAGGCCAAAGCAAGTGCATAAGCACATGAGAACAACTTATAACCAAGCACGTCAAGGCAAGCTAAAGAGAATTCTCACTACCCTAATTGTGCCATTAGCCCATTTGCATTAATCATCTATCATCTCTATGAAATGCATTTTGGACTAAGAATACTCTGTCATAGTTGGGTGCCACAACATTCTTTTTTTCTGGTGGGCGTATGAAAATATTCTTATTGCGAATGAAACAATTATTAACAATTTAACTCATCTAGCAACATGAAACATTTTCTGATCTCCAGAAGTATAGAAGAAATTAAATCTTTCATCACAATCGCTTTTTTAAAATTTTCGGTAAATCTGGCAAAAGCACAAAACTATGTGATGGAAAAAATTGAAGGCACAGCGTCATTCTACAAAATAAGCTAAAATAGCATGGGCGACTTGTTTCATATGAGCAGTACTCCTGAATGCTTCTCTAATAGCATCTCCAGGCTTATATAAGGTGATTGTCATCCAGAGGCATAATTCGTCAATGCTTCTTTCTGGGTATAGGACTAATCTTTAGATTCTTCTTTAGTATAGAATATCCGGTCAGAGTTACCAATCGCACCAATAAAATGGTTAGCTCTCTTTGGACATACTAAGAACTGTTCAAACGGTCAGCAGAATTTCAGATCTTGAAACTTACTTTAGTCCAACAGTAAAAGAAACCCTCGTATCCCTAAAAGTCTACTTGAGTGTGCCGCAGCATGAAAAATTAGTCCGAAAGAATTGTCATGTGCTGGCCATTTAGTTATGGCCACTGCCCTAAATAACCAAGCTCATTAATTGAAGCTCTTAACTTCAACAACACTCACATATTAAGAAATTTTATCTCAAATCAAAGAAACACAAACATTTAGCAAGTTTGAAGATCCAAGCAGATTAATAGGCGCTACGACTACAGACAGAATCGTGCGTATAAATAAGCATAAGATGATGTGTGAAAAGGATAAATTATGCTCTCACCAGTATTATATTCATGAGGTTGCAGTTGCTTGGCTCGGGCCTTGTCAACCAACTCCTTCCACTTTCTTGACAAAGAGTAGATATCCAACTAAACCAGAAAACTATCATAAGCTCTCTCAAAATTTCCAGCATTTCAACAATAAAACAGAAAACCACTACTAGGCAGATAATAGCAAATAGCAAGTACTTTATCTGCATCCTGAAGCACAGGTGTGATCAGACCCCCGTCGATAGCAACAGCAACTGCAATGTTGATGCTACTGTTGTATGTAAAGCTATTCCCATCTCTGCAGCTAGAATTGATGACAGGGTGTTTAACCAATGCAAGAGCCGTTGCCTTAGCAAGCAATGCTGACATTGTGACGCCCTTTGACTTAATCTAGAAGACATACAACATCACAACATCATCAACAATGCATGTATCTATCGGCAAGCAAGCACCCAAAACAAGAGAAGCCGTGTAAGCATCCATCAAGTTACGTTAACACTTCACACACTATATAGCAGCTAATCACAAGGCACCATACCACGAGTAATGAAACGCAGCAATAGATAGATTAGTTCAGGCAGAATCATGACACAACCAACTGAATAATCAATTCAACATCAACTCACAGCTCACGCAGAAAAATGCTTAATTTGTCAAACTGGATGTCAGGGGCAATTCCCGAAAAACCGCAACGCATATTATCACTATCATAGTCTTAATATTACCTTCTTATAGAGAGCATCAAGCGCATCCGTGGTGATAGTGTACCCAACTCTAAATGTAGGCACACTCAAGCTCTCCACCATATTCCTACTTACTGCGCCCTGCATCGTTGTGAATGGAACAACCGTGCCCAATTCAACTGCAGCAGTCTTTTCTGGAGCTGCCATTGGTGCCGCCACCGCAGAACCAGCTGTGGCCGCGCTTGCTGCATCCGCAGCCACGTTAGCAGCAGCTTCCACATCTTTAGCCACAATCCTCCCCATGGGGCCACTGCCCACTAATGTTCCCAAATCAACCTTCAACTCTTTCGCCAATTTCTTCGCATAAGGCGATGCCACAATGCGCTTGCCGCCTTCGGAAGCCGGGTGGACAGCCGAACCTACAGCTGCAGCCACTGTCGCCTCTGCCTTCACGACAGGAGCAGCAGGGGTCGGCTCCGGAGCTAAAGCTGGAGCTGGAGCTGAAGCAGCGGACGGCTCAGGGGGCGCCGAGGACGAATCATCCCCCGCCCTCGACTTGGCCTCGGCGATCTCCTCCTCCGTCTCGGCCAAAAGGGCGATGGCAGAGCCAACGGTGGCGACCCCACCTTCCTCCACCATGATGGCGGCCAAGTAACCGTCATAAAAGGTCTCGACGTCCATGTCGGCCTTGTCGGACTCGACGACGACGACACTCTCTCCCTTTGCGAGCTTGTCGCCCTCGGATTTGACCCAGGAGACGATCTTGCCCTCCGTCATTGTGGAGCTGAGGGCGGGCATGAAGATCTCCCGGATCTTGGATTGAATTGGGGTGGTTCTTGGTCCATTGCGGGGGCAGCCGGGGAGCGAGTTCTTGCGGGCTATGTACAGAGTCGGCGAAGAAGGTATGAAGGTGGTTTGGAGAAGGCGAGCCATTCCAAGAAATGCGGGAATCAAAGGTGTGAGCTTTTGGCCCTCTGTTCCCGAGCGAGAGAGCGAGAGAGAGAGAGAGAGAGAGAGAGAGAGAGAGAGAGAAAGGGTGTGAGCGATGGAGTTGGGTGATGGGTGTGTTATGTTCGCTTCGTCCTTGTCGTGGGTGTCATCGAAAGCATCGAAACTGGGCGAAGGTTTCAACAACCTCAACGGTGAAAGTGATGACGGAGTGGTCTTCGAGTTTGGTTTGATTAAGCCGACCCTCTCCCTCTCCCTCTCCCTCTCTGCGTTGTCCCTCCTCCTCCTGTAACATTCCTTACTTTCCTCGGTACTTTGTCCAGGAAAGAATTCGAAGAATGAATTTTTTTCATTTTCGCACCATTATTGCATCTCTCATTTCCCAAATCCAAAATGGAAAATTGATATGATAATGCTGCTGATTCTCTAATTTTTTTTTTTCATATTAACAAGGGATCGTTGAATTTATTTTAACACCACAGTTAATCCTCATCGGATTTGGCATTCCTTCCATCTTGGATACACCGGTGATTATTGAATACACGTGTTTGTGCTGTTGGAATTGCCCCAACTCTAATAGAGCACATGAGTATAGTAATCCAAACAAGTATCTTGAGTAAGAAAGACGTTTGCACATACGGGTATAATATTTTGTTGGGTTTTGCTTAAATGTTTATTCAATATGAATATCATGTATTAGCTCTTATTGAATTTAGTTAGATTTTTTCCCTAATGTGCAATGTTATGATTGAATTTTTACTAATATGTAATATCATGTATTAGCTCTTATTGAATTTAGTTAGATTTTTTTTCCTAACGCGCAATGTTATTATTGAATTTTCACTTGGCCATATTAAAATCATTAAACTATTGCAATATGTTCGTCCTCATGCTTCGTTTCAGTTAGATCAAAAGATTTTTCCGATGCAAGCATATCATTTTAACAAAACTAAATTTGGATGGACAAAATTTCAATGATTTCAATGCTACTGGCAATGACAATCTAGCGTGACAATCTGGAAATGAAGTTGCTGCGCATTCGGAGATTTCAAGTTCTTGTAGAGCGGGAGAAGAAAGTAGATGGGAGGGAATTGATCTTCCGATAAGTCTTAGGGAAGATTAGTCGAGGGAAGTAAATACTAAATCACAACTTGATGACAACCATGGAGAGGTTACTCGAGGAACAACAAAACGAGATTGCCAATTACTTTGTGAGTCATATATAAGATGTAATCAAACTAATGTTCATCGATGTTGTGAATAATGCCCCTATAGAGGTTAGTATCATTTGATCAGCTATTTTGAGGAAAGTTCATGGTAAAATGTTCATAATCCTTTATATAATGATGTGGGCTAGGCTAGTCTACCCCTCATAACATTTTTGTAGAGGCTTAAAACCTCGAATCCCTACCAAAATAAGAAAAATAATATTGATCAAAGTAATCAAATTATTAGTAAAGTTTGACGAACCAATTTAGTTGATAGATTAGTTAGATATTGAATGTGGAAAATGTGAGGCCGACGGTTATCCTAGCATTACCTATACAATATTTTTATTCGACCTATTTATTGATTAACATTAATATGGATAACCCGATAAGGTCAATAACACTATCTAGGAGCAATATGGTCAACCAAATACTTAGTAAAATGCAGCACAGTTTGCTGAAAAAATTAGACAACAATTGGGCTTAGATAGATGTAGTATGTGAAATGTGCATAGGACATCTAATCCTCAACGGATCGATAATCAACATTTTCCTAAAGGCTTTAATACCTCAAAATTTTCCATTTTTAATGGCTAAAATAGCCGATCAATTTAAGAAAACATGTTGCCAATAATCAATCTTTCATTTTTAGCTGAACAGACGGAGCCTAAATGCTATTCACTTTTATTTTTGGATAGATGTGTAAGCTCGCGTCACGAGGAGCACCTGATGTCAAGCCTTCACAGGGCACATTGCAAAAATTAAAAAAGTCAGGGGACAATTTCTAATAAGTGCCAAAATATGGGGGGCGAAATGTAATTCAACCGTCAGAGGAGAGAATCTCCGGTAGTAGTTAAATGCATTAGTACTTCCGTTCTGAAGTTAACTCTGCTCGGCTTGCTTGAGCTGAAGAAAGATGATGGAGATGGTGCAGATGAGGCCTCGACCAAGCGTGAAGCTATGGCCATCGTCTTTCCCCTTCTCCGCGACCCTGAAGATCAGAGCAGATGCAACCACCGCCGCGACAAAGGCAAGCAAAACACGGAGCATCCAAGCGACTCCTTGTCCTTCAGCGTCATTCCGTCGAACAGCTGATGAGCAATCTTCCTCGAAAGGCGAACCCAGCAGTGTTAATGACAGGACGAGAGGAGAGAGGAAGAAGAAGATGACGGCGAGCAAGAGGAGGGTCTTCTTCTTGGATGTGAACCCTTTGTGCTATGAGGGAAGCACTCCCAGCTTGCACGCCTTTGCGCGCTGGATTTCTCTCTTCTTCTCTCAAGTCAGCCACAAGGACCCTGTTGTTGCTGTGAGTCACCAGCCTCTGTCTCTACCTCTCTCTAACTCCTCTCGTTAATCCCAACTTTGATTGAGATTGTTGGTCTGCAGGTTCTTGATGGGGAAAGGGGCAATGAGCATCGAAGACGGTTATTGCCTTCGTATAAAGCACAAAGGAGGAAATTTTTAAGGCATGTATCGCCTTTGCTCAGAATCTCGCGGAGCTCAGTGGAAAGATCTCATCAATTCGTCATAAATTTTCTTAAGGAATGCAATGTGCCGGTTTGTGAGCCTCAAAACCTATTTTTATCCTTTTGAGTTGTAGCAATAACTGTTGGAGCTATTGCAATCATTGTATATCTAAATAGCACTGAGTTAGTATCGGAGAACAGTGACTTTGACCAGAATGTTTTGTAAAGCAACTATTTTTATAATAGGATGATGATCCATATGTGAAGAGAAACACAGCCATCTGCTTGATGTATTAAACCTTCAGTGAGCACATTTCAAAAATTTATCCGTCCATGGTCATGAAAGTAGAATAGTCAAGTCTCTAGATTCTTTTCTGATTGGGTGAATCCTTTGTGACCAAAAGGAATGGACTTGAAACGGTCTATTAAACATTCACGTGCCATGCATTCCTTGTGGAAATTAGCAATGTTAACTCTATCAAATTGATGGACTTGTACAAAGATACTGACGAATTCAGTTTCCCTAATTCATTTGTTTAAAGTTGATATCATCAACTTATTGGAACACTGATCTTGTTTGGGAGTGATTTTCTAATCATGACAAAGAAACTATAGGCCCATTTGGTTATCAGAAAGCATTAATGCCAGAGATGTAAAGGGCCATTTTTTTTTTTGTCACCGGGCTGTCTCCTGATCATCTCAATAGTTACTTACATATATCTTTTAAGTGAATTACGTTTTGAGAACTGAATTGGAGATAACATGAAGTGATTCAGGTCATCAAAGTTGAAGACCATGAAGCAGATGATGTCGTAGCTACTCTTGTGGGGCAAGCTCTTCAAAAGGGATATCGAGTAGTCATTGCCTCTCCAGATAAAGATTTTAAGCAGCTGATTTCTGAAGATGTCCAGATTGTTATGCCTGTGGACGAGCTACAGCGCTGGTCCTTTTACACTCTGAAACACTATATCGAGCAGTATGACTGTGATCCCAATTCCGATCTGAGCCTTAGTAAGTATGTGCTACGTCACTGCTTTTAGAAGTCAAAGTCAATAATTAGTTTCTGCTTTAAAATTATGGAAACGAGCAGGCCTTAAGTGGTCGATTATCAACCGTGAATCCAATTTCTTTTGGTGCAGCTGTTTCTTTTTCTTTTTACTTTTTGGTGTTTAAGTATAGAATCAGATATGTAGTGTATGATCTTGATGAATGTATATGTTCCACTCGGTAAGAACAATGGTATCCATTATCTCCGCACAGCTATTCCGAATAACATGGCCTATTTTTCTTTCTCGGGCTTCCATAAACTTATTATTGGAAAACTTCTTAGGATGCATCCTGGGTGATGATGTTGATGGTGTTCCTGGAATCCAACACTTGGTTCCGGCATTTGGTCGGAAAACTGCTGTCAAGCTGCTAAAAAAACATGGATCATTGGAAAATTTACTGAATGCAGCAGCAGTTAGGACTGTAGGTAAACAATATGCACAAGAGGCCCTAACAAAGCATGCAAATTATCTGCGAAGAAACTATGAAGTCCTAGCACTGAGGAGGTAAACTTTTTCTCGCCCTCTCTGTTCCTCGGCCACATCTTCAGTAGTTTGTTTCAGGTTATTATGCTCCTGATGTGATAAACGATATATTACACAGGGATGTCAATGTTTTTCTTCAAGAAGAGTGGTTGGTGGACAGAAATTCTGCTGGTGATTCAAGGAATCTATCTACGTTCCTTACATTGCTGGGAGAGGCGAAAGTCTATCATCACATTAGAAGTATTGCTCCAAAGAATTTAACCTCAGAAGGTTAGCAACTCTCCAGGAGAGTTACTATATAACCTCTTTTGCAGATTTGGCCTATTCTCGGATGTGTTTCATTGTAGATGTTGGCCCATTTTATTTTCTTAGAACCGGAGAGGGAAAAGATTGGAGACTCTGGTGCTTCGGTTAGCAATATAACCCCTAAGACCTTGAATTTCAAGGTTCTAGTGCTACTAAAGACTGATTTTGTTTATGCGTCAATTAAACAAGACTTTTCAATCGATCTATCTTAATCTAGACTTCAACTCAGTTGTTCCCATTGCATTAGCTAATAAAGGTGGTGCGAGCCATCTATTCTGCAAATTATTAATGTCAATAAGAGAGCCATTTATTCTGTTTTCAGATTCAAGGGGTACTGGCAATCCTCTTGTTTTCATCCCAATGAACTCGTGTCCATCCTGTTATGCAAGTTCAAGATGTTCCAGTTAACCAGTGATCAAATTCTAGTCGTTAATTTAGAAATATCAAGTTTCCATCTCTGCTAGGATGTTCAGTTCATATCTAATTTTGCAGCTTCACTGCTTAATTTATTGATTTTATCATTGTACTTCCTTCAGATAGAGGATGTTGAGACGGAGAGTTGCAGAACATCTTGTTGGCAACTTGGCATAATGGAAGACAGTATGTTGGAGGGAGAGATTGAAGTAGAAAATGAATTTAGCGGAGCCATCTGGTTCTGAAGTACACTCCAATCAGACTCCACTTATCCAACCAAAAGATGTATGACAGGATCTTCTTCATTCCTGCCCTTGCCTTCATCATGAGGCTAGTATATCTTTCCGCAGAGGAGCCACTAGCTTTCGACAGATCGGAGTCACATAGTGCAGTTGGTTTTATCAGGTTCAAGTAACTTCCATTGTGGTCCAGTTACCCGTTAATTTTGTGCTGTTGAATGGCGCATATGTTACCAAGGAAGTTGAGCTTGATATTATGTGTATTGCAAAAGCTATTGACGGTTGATACAGACAGATGGGATCTATCTCTTCCTTGCAACAAACTTGTTTTCGGCCGTCAAACATGTCCCTGGTGCATCTTCGTGTTCTTCAGTCCGTGTAGCCCAAAGGAACTGTGTTCGCGTTTCAGAGCAGCCCTTTATTTATGTCTAGGATGAGAACGGCCTGTATGTCGTTGCTCCCTTCTCTTCTCACGTTCTTTTGTTATTCTCTTTCATTTCCGCTTGTAGAAATATTCACTTTGGCGACACTATGATCGAGGCCTCAGAAAATGATGAAAATTGGGGCACGTACGCGTATGAGATTTATGTTAATTACGACGAATATACATTGAGAGGCGGTTGAAGCATTGGGATCAGGCATAATCTCCAGGCGAAAGATATCGGTTGAACATGTACTAATCGGTTTGTCACATGCTCTTCAAAGCAATACACAAGACCCTCAACGAGATGAATATGCAGCACTCAGGAGTTGGCCTTGCGAGGGTACCAAAGAGCATATGTGTGATCCTCCATGCCTATGTCAACGAAACTTCGTCTCAGGTTCGCAAATTACAAATGTAAATGTCAGCCACATGGACATTTAATAAATTAAAAAGTGGATATCTGTAATCCATAATAAAGAAATTGATTGAACGGAAGTTTTCTCCAATTATGATCCTTAAATAGTGTCTAAACCAATGGTCCACTGACAGCTCCTGAATACGCGATACATTAATCGTCTTCAATTTGGTTTCAAGACCTGAATCCAGCTTTGTGAGGTGAAATGTCCATGCCCTCACTTTGGAACCGCAATGACTGAAAATATGGGAGTGATTAATAGTGCACCCGTAGTTTCGTTTAACATGTTTACGTTCAGGTTTCAAAGTTTGAAACTTCCCCTAAGGGTCATGTTTTTACCGCGTCGATAGTCAGGCTGATGACTGCTGCCGTTTGACAAAAAAAAGAAAAAAAAGAATGCACTGCTGCAAGCAGTAAAAGACCCGTTTGCCTCCCAAATATTCAAAAATTTCACCGAAATACACCTCGAATTGAGTCAACCATACACAAAGTCCCATGAAAAACAAAGAACCACGATCAAGTTCAAGATGGGGACATTTACCGATTATTTGATTTTCAAAGCGTAGTAGTTCCAGCTTGGGTGAGATGCTTTACACCGCAGAAAAAGAAACACCATCTAAGCACAAAACTTTTCAAAGTATAGTTATAATATCCAAAACGAATGAGATCCAAAAGTAGAAATCTTTGACCAAAACTAACTCCGCATGAAGAGAAGCTCAGACGCAAAGGCTTGTGATGAAAGATTCATTTCCATAGTTATGATCATAAGCCACGCACGTCAAATATTAGCGGTGCTGGAGCTATAAAGCAAGACCAGGAGAGACTGATGTGTCATGCCATGATTCACCTCAGTAACTACCGCAGAGTAAAAAAAGTCAGTCCTGCTTATTACGAGAAACCCTTGCTCTATGTCTCAGCTCTGCCTTTTTCCACCTAACAATCAGATGGCACAATGAAAAAAGCGTATTTACCTGCAATATGTAAGTAATATTTTTTAATCAGACAGATGCAGCTGCCACAAAGAACCATATCTTAATACTTGAGAAGGGGGACAAACGATGTGCAGATGCATACCAAGATCACGATCGCAATAACCAGTAGAGGCCCTGACCAGAGCGTTGACAGAAATAGTCCATGCGGGTCAAAATAGTTCTGGGTTGCAAACCTCTTCCAGTTGTCTCCCAAAAATTTATTCAGCCTCTCAGCAAGATAAACGCCACTCACTGCACATGATAAAAAACAGGACTTGAAGTTCACAACAGACTTAGTACAGGATAAACTAATCATATCTTTTCTTCCACCGATGCACATCATAGCTGCACAAGCATAAAATGAGCATCTCATTTAAAATAAAATGTAGCTAGTAGATGGTGAAGACATTTTTGTAAGCCCATAAAGGTTTATTAAAAAACACTCTTAATATTGAGTAATTTGCAAGAATGTGGAATTGCTTTCTGTGGAACCTTCAGAGGATGAAGTTTTTAAGGCTTTGAAAAGATGAATGGAAGTATGACCACACCAAATTGTAGCATTAACCATGATAAAACTGTTTAAGGTTATAGAGGAGATGGGTTACTGTATTGTTCAGAAAAGTCTCATTGAAGAAAGTGCATGGTGGATATGGAAAGTGCTTTGCCACCTCATACATACAAATAATGCTCGCATGACAATGAGGATTCTGCCTACAATGAAGAAATGAGCAGATATGCTGTCAAGTTGGCGGCAGGCTTGGGCAAGTAATGCATGTTTCAAATAACCAAATTCAGTTTAAGATAGGAAGATCGACAATGGAAGCAAAATGTTTCCAGCAAGCCTTGGTAGAAATGTGCAAGGACAAACCAGGACATCAACATATTTACGGTGAAAAAATATGTCAGGGTTTCAAGAGAAACTACAAAAGATTCTAGCAAAGAGGAACAAGAGTTGCTTCTGTATAAGCTATAAAGATGTGTGACAAAGGTGTGACTTCACTTGGACAAGTCAAGAGGAAATACATCAAGTAGCATCTTTAAGTCCACATCTTTACTTTGCATGATGGCAAAGCTCACTACGAATATTAAGGACAAAATTCCTAATAAGAAAAGAAACATAAGTGCCAGCGAGGCATACTTAAGTTACTACCACCTAGCCATAACAGAAAACAAGATATTCATACATCAAATATGTGCAAAGATTTTAAGCCTAGAGAAGCTGTTGAACACTAAAAAAGTGCAGAACGTTCTACCCTTGAGGTGGATTACAATAGTAAAGGAACAATAGCATGGACAGTTGGCCTCTAGAATGAACTAAAAAAGAATCAATAACGTAAATCTATATTTTCACTTATGTCTATGCATTTCCATTCCAACAAATATTCCTGGGGTATAGAGAATCCTCCACTAGTAAAGCCATGGCTTAAGGGTTACAATATAGTCAGGACTATTCTGTATTTGGTAAAGCCAAAGCCAGTTGTTTCAGACCAGACCAAGAACATACTGGCAAGGCACATTGTGATTTCTGCCTTTGCAGATTCTACACCAGGACAAGCTGACCTAAAAAGTCATTTTCAAAAGAGCATTGACTGTTAAAATAGCATTCACTGTTGTACAATCCCCTGCAAGTCATACTCTTACTGATGTCAATACCATTTATTTACTGCTTGGCCCTTCATAAGAACCTCATGCTGGAAGGAGAGAAGGTTTGGAAAGCATCAACTTATGGCAAAAAGTTAAGAAAATGAGGTATCAAAGTACACTTAGTACTGATCATATTATATTATAGCCCGAAAGTGCTGATAAAACTCATATGTGGGCTTTTTGTTATAACACTTACATGTCAGGAGAAATAAACACATTTGGAAGTTGACACTCTTCCTTGAGATAAATACTATTATCAGCAACATTATATGGAATGAGATTAAGCAAATTAACCAAGGTTCCTGCAAAAAAATGACAACATTAGCAATCATAAAACAACGAAACAGTGCTTTAAATTTAACCATCAACATGGAGTGAACTTCAACAATATTTCAGAACTAAACATTGACCAAAGTGAAAATATTAAGGCAAGGCGATAACAACAAAAATTGATGATATCTGGAGTCATCAAGAGCACTTGACCACTATCATGAAGCGAGCAAATTCACATGCTCTAAATCCTTAGCAACATATAAAGAGTCTAATGGCATCCATACAGATTGACAGATCATATAAACATGCTTTGATCACCAACTTTGGCCGAATATTAGCTCATCCAAGATGACGTTAATCAATAACTTGGTTCAATATATTAGGGCCAATATGTGGTGTCGTGTCCAATAGTTTTATGATAGCATAGTTCAATATCCACAAGAACATGTCTTGTTCATGATATGGGAGGTCTATGATATGGGAGGCAAAAGTTTTCACTAAATTGCCTGACACCTAGATATACACTAATCCAATAATAAAGCCAGTGACCATGCTCCAAACTGGTAATACTATTAAAAACAGAAATGTAATTTGCCACGAAAAAGGTCAGGTGTATTGATGTTGCCTTTAGAAAACTCTACAAACAAGGGTTATAACAACAAGCTTGACAGGAGCATTTTGTGCACAGTGATAAAAGGGAAATACACAGTTTGCCGCCTAAAGTTTGCACTTTATATCAGTTTGCCTTCTTACAATTAATGATATTTTGGTGAAAGTTAGTCACTTTCGAAGCACGCGATACAGGAAAAAAGAGGACAGAGAAGATGGGCATCATACAGTTGTTCTGTATAGTTATAACCAATTTATTTCCAAAGCTACACATCACATCTCATTGGCTCTAGAGAAATTAAATTCCGCCTTTTGAAAAAATGCCGACTTTACAGATTTATAGCAAAATTCACAAAGGTTGGGAAAGTCTAGGAGGAAAAATGACACTAGTTCAAGCGTCAGTTAGCAACATGATACAAAAGCATAAGTTTCCTGTGACAAAACAAAGAAAAAAAAAGGCACATATATCAACAATATACGAAGAAACACGATCTCAAATGGACAAAAGTAAATCAGAACCAGAAAATGTCATTCCTTTCAGCCTCTGCGATACAATTAATAAATATGGCTGCACGAATTCCCTACTGTATCGGTCCACCAGAACCACAGTGGTTATTTCTATTTAAGTAAGCAATGCAAATCAACGGGAAAAGGAGCAGAAACCGAAACCTTCCAATCAATTGCATGGAAAAACCCAATGAAGTTATCGTACGCAGGTCCAAGTCCAGATCGAAGCTCGGCCGAAAATTTCTGGACGAGATCCGCCATTTGGTCCATATGCTGGTCCATAGCCTTACTCAGTTCTTCCATCTCGTCGCTCCTTCCACGCTCGACGAAGCGACGCCTCGGGTTCGTCGCGGAGCAGCAGCAGAAATCGGAATCTACTTCGAGAGAGCAAGCGCCCCGACAACGCAGCAAGTGCTGCGACATGCATATAGAAATTGCATAGTTAAAACGCTGAAGCGAAATTTACTACGACGGACGACTTCGTCGGCATCACAGTTCGATTCTGTAGCACCGACCTCGTAGGTTAAAGAAGACAATCGTGCTCGTCACTGAAGCTCCCGAATACACGACAGAGAAAGAGAGTTACCGGCGAAAATGCCGACGGCCCGCGGAGGTTCTCGAAGCAGCAGATCGATCCAGCAGGAGAGAGAGAGAGAGAGAGAGAGAGAGGAGTGTTTAGGTTCGCCGTGGCAGACGAAAACTCCCAAAGCACCGTTTTTCGTTAAAAACAGAACGGCCCAATGGATCTCGTGGGCCAAGAAAAACTAGCATAAGGGGCAACATACGGCCCAACTCCAAGTCCAGTACCACATATGATCCATGCGGGCCCAAGTAGGCAAGCACAGGGCATGTCGAGCGGGAGTCGCTAGCCGGCTCGTGTCTCGAGCATTGGCTCCATGAAGCGGTGGTATTTCCTAATCTTGTGAATTTACATGACAGAACATACACTTGAGAATGGACTTGATACATATCATTCATATCGAGCATTCCTTAGGGTAGAAATATAGGGTCGGTCGTCTCTCCACTACATCATTTTTACTTGTTAGAAAAATAAAATAAGATAATTTCAAACGAATTGACCTATGAGCACAATAAAATCTGCGTCCACAATTCTCGCCCGCTGCATTAATAAAGCACGACTCATGCAAATAGAGAGAAAAGTGCATGAGTAGAGAACGATAGTAACACCGAAATGCAATTTACATGAAAATGATGGGAAAACAAATCAAAGAAAGAGTTAGAACATTACGTTTACGCAAAAATCAGGAAAATGTGATTCACGCAAACACCCGATGGCAGGGGCAATAGCCCGTGGAAGTCTAGACGCAGCAACCTGCCCAAATAAAGATCGAGCGAGTTCTCCCTACCTTGAAAAGAAAAGATCCAAGTCATTCTCTCATCACCATTGCTTCTGTATTGCATCCTTCCGTTGTATATAATAGAAGAACCTCCCTATTTAGCATTCAATGCTTGTGAGTGGACAACTCAAAGACATCGACGACATTTTTCACCGCCTTGACCAACATCGTCAAACCGCAATGTTGTCACTTTCAGTGGGCGACGTCGGGGTCGAACGTCAAACATGGTGTTGGATGGTCGGCCTAGAAGACGATGGGTATGGCCGAGGTGGTGGGGGGAGAGAGACAGAGAGAGAGGTGAAAGGTGATACTGATGTGAATATGTGAGACCAGACAATTAGTTGTCTTGTTTCTTCAATGAAGATGGAGGAGGAAAGCAGCGATCGCAAGAAGAAGAAAAGGAGATAAAGTTTATCACCTCATGTTGGATAATTAATGCGCAAAATGATAATCTACAAGTGATTCTGAACTTAAATCAAATCATTATTCTCCTACTATAATTTAAATTTCATCTTACTCAATCATACTTCCTCCTGTTATGATTTTTTCCCATTTTCTTGCACACATCTTTATGTACCTTCTACTTCTAGATAGTTCGGGTGAAGTGTCAATTTAAGAGAAAATGAGAACCATAGAGATGAAAAATCGAAAAAAAAAATAAGTACATAGAGTTACTATGCAAGTGGTTCAAACTACAGCAGCAACTGGATATCTTTCCAACGAAAATAAAAGAACTCGGCAATTGCTTTTATCTGGGGACAACTGCGATAAAGGTGAGTACCTGAGAATGGCAATTGTACAATTCCTTGCCACATGGACCATCACAAACGTGCACATTATGACCCAAAAGAGTCCATCTTCTGACCAAACCTTGTGGCTATACCTTTCTCACCAGCTACCTTTTAAGGGAGAATGTGAACTGCATATCCAACCATAGGACAAGCTGCTACTATAGCAACGTATGCAACTGACCAGAATGACCTCCTGGTATGCTACAGGATCTGATTTAAGGATCTCGTGACCAGGAAAGTTGCAAAGTAGCCTCGGCATCCTGGCTTGAGGCTTCTTTTGAGATTTCCTTAGCATTATTTGACGTGTCCTCAGTAATATCCTTAGCTTTATGACCAGCTGGTTCGGTCAAGTTGTCTTGAAAAGCATGTCTCGAATGCTCATTCCCCATTGCGGCAACCATTCCATCCGTGACGTTGACGTAGGTGCCTTGATCTATTGAAGACTTTGATAGCGAATCATTGCAACAACTCTGCATTTAAATATACAGTCGGGAAAAAACTGAAGATAAGGACTTGTTCTTTGGCCGTAGGAAAAATAAGGACTTGAATCCAAATTTCTAATATCCATCTTGACAAGAATGACAACTTATGTGTAATACAAAGGTTCGTACAACATGCTTTTGTTATCTGAGTCTCTGTGTATTAAGGATGTGAGATTAATTGAGTACCTTCTTTTTCACATTCATGTAAGGGCTACAGTAGAGCACATCGAGAAATTCATCAGCAGCCCTCACCCACCTGCAATATCAGAGAAAAAGATGACCCAGAATGAGATATAATCATAATGATTGCATTGTTCTAAGGAAGGATCGTAAAAATATATATACCTGGAGTCAAATGATGAACATCTAGATTAGTTCCCACAACTAAGTCTAATTGGGCCATATAAGTATGTCTATGGTGTAATTCATCTGGCAGGAAAAATAGTGAACATTTCTGGGTGTATGGACAAAGGACAACAAGAATAGACACCACTTTCCAAGCTAAAACAAGAGCCATGAAAGAGCCAACGTGCAGACAGAAATTTCAATGACCACTACAAAAATATTAGACCTTCCTAGGCTAACGTTGCGTTGGCTACTAGATGGAGACTTCCTACCTCCATCTTCTCGCGTTATTAGTTCTATTTGTAACACTAAGGGGTGCCCCTAAACTTTTGTACTTGATCTGATCACTGATACTTAAAGTTTACACACAAAGAAAAAGAACATTTCAATGACATGAAAATGAGAATCCATCAAATTCCTAAGTGGCACATGTTTTAACTTTTATAAGGGTAATTCTTTTACTGAGGTTGATAGCATGAGGCCAATTAAACTGGACCATGCAGTGTACCAGAGTGAGGCTCCATTAATTCCCTCAAAAAATGCCAAATGTCCTCCATGCTTTAATGTAGCCAAAACAACATTTTTATTGATCCTGCACATAAAAGAGAAAAAAAAACTTCATGAAGCAGTCTAGACTGATCCACAATTTTGGGGAAATATCCAAGAGGCACCTGCATTCATCCCACGGAATTGCTTCTTTGGCACAGACAGGATCATCCAAGGCACTAATACAGAGTAAGGGGACTGAGACATTTCCGATATAGCCTGCACTGCTACAACGCCTGTAATATGTATCCACGGTCTGAGAATAGGAGAAAAAAATTACTTATTATGATGCAAGATAGGCAGATAAGGATATAGATGAGAAGCATAAGACATCAGTACCTCAAACTTTCCCAAGAGGCAGGTCGCGTGGTTGTCAAAATCTCTGATTGATTGCGACTTTTGATATATATATTGATGCGCATAACAAAACAAAGCAAACAGTGTCACCTTCTGAATTAGTATGACGATAGATGGTAGGGTTTGATCACTCAGATTGCTTCAACTACCAATTTACTGTACTCTCCTTGGTCGTTCACAAGATTTCTGAGAGCTTCAATCTCGTTTCATGTATTAAGTTTCTTAACCAGGAAGTAAAGCCGTTATTAATGGATAGTTCAGTCAAACAAAGGTAAGCCTGCTCAACACTTGTGCCATTCGTTTTACTTAAAACTTGTACTCTAAAACGATAAAGTCTGAAGATTTTTTTTTGCAAGAAAAGAGTGACAAGATTCTGTCAGCATTACATCATGAAAAGCCTCAGAGATAAGAGAGAGTGAAGTTCCTTCTCCCCCAGGAAGATTCAGAACAAAATTCAGGCCTCAAAGATGTGAACATGAATAATGAGTCTTTCCATAGTAAAACAATATAAAAAAATCCCAAATAATTGAGTTAATATACTTTCTCTATCTCATGTAGGGATCTGCATCTTATAATTAATCCAGATAAAGAAAATGATAAATAATTTCCTGAGACACAAATACCATCTGAATCTATAAATAAAAACCAACCTTCGCAATGCCCTCCCAATTAGCAAGGCGAGAAAAGTGAGGTTGATATCTGTTGATAGCAAGTTCTAGTGTTAGTCCAAAACATGCACAACAATGACAAATAAAAATGAGGATATTTTCTTTATGGTGAATATCATGTCATTTCCCAAAACTTCAGTCACTTGCACCTCAAAAACATGCACTTTGCTTCTTAATGACCACATAGTTGAACCCTAGTATATTTTCTTTTCTTTACCTGTTAAATTAAGCTAAAGACCTGAACTTTGAAAGTTGTTTTCACTTATGGGTATTCCAATTAAATCTCACTAAGAGAGCAGGATTGGTTATTGATCATTTCCACATGACTGTACATCCTATTTTTTACAGCTTCCTAGTCTCATACTACAGACATGGTGACAGGACTTGCTGTAGAGTGTCACATGAAAGCTGAAGATTACAAAGTGCCCTGTATAAGTTTAAAGTTAGAACTGCAACACCTCAGTTCTCAATGGAAAATTACCACTTTTTAAAATTAAGAGTGCAAGGTGCATCACCTCAGAGTTCAGGGCCATGAAGTGGAGTTAAATTATAGCATTAATGTTATGCAGATTTTTCAGGGTAGCATATACATACAACTCAGCATAACTTCGAAGGCCAATGGTCAGAGCTCTGTCATAAAATTTCTGCATGAGTCCTCGACATAAATATCGGTCACCTAACTGCAAAAAAGGGGGACAAGGTCGAACAAATGGCTGGTGAGGAAGAAACCTAGGCAAGAGATGCAGTAAATATGAATGTCCCTTGAGAAATAATGATAATGAGCTAGAGAAGATCACAGGATTTTATTTGTGATTATGATCAGCGATGTTTATATGACACATATTTGTGAAGCTGATCAAAAGAAGGCAGGAGTAGCTGCTAAATTCAATTCAGTAATAACCATTCTCTCCATCCTTTTAAAACCAAAAATATCATAATGTAGTTAATATTCAGAACTGACATCCCCCTACTTTTCTCCCTACTCTCTCTACAAAAGCCTTAAGATCAGGTTGGGACTAGCCTGTTAGTACAACCATGAATGAAGAAATCCTGCCGCTCTAATTAACAGTTTACATTGGACACAGTAAAGCTAAAGTAGATATAGTTCCATGCCGCACTTCACAGACTTAGCCATCTTGATTCCAAGGATCAGCACTCCCACAATATCAAAATAGTAAGGTCATATACCCAGAATTTCTTATCATTACATTCTGGGACTCTAAGGGGCTAAGACATGCCCTGAAGTTTCTCTGTCATTTTCTTCTCTTCTTTCTTCTAGTAATCAGTATATATTACTACTTCCTGCTGTCAACCAGAGAAATGTCATAGATCACTTATGCAAAAATTCTGCATACTAACACCAAAATTGCAATCTAAAAACATTAAGACTCTTGTCTATAGCTAATGGGGATCCGATTTCTCTACCAACCCCAGATATGACAAAGATTAAAAAAAGAGAACTAAAAGTCAGGAGAACAGCACATGTTTTGTCCATAACAAGACAATCAATCAAGACAAGGATACACCTCACAAGTATAAGAGAGGTAACACAAAGATTAGGTTTCAAGATAGGGGACAAGCTAAAGAGATCTGCAAAGGCATGTGAAAATCTTCAGATCCTCCGTACACCACAGGCAGATTGCTTTTCACTACATGAACTTGATGCTGAAAAGTGTGACTACTGTCATTTATCAGAAAAATTCAGTCATTGAACTCTTGTAAGGTACATTAAGATGAGGAGAAGAACACCAGATCAGGCATGCATTGTTTGCCTTTGGTTTTTTGTGATGGAAAAGGAGAAACAATCTAATATACCGATCTCATTATATGCCAAAAAAGGTAAGCTTTCTAAGAAATAACATTGTACTCCATTGACGTCATAAAATAATTGCAATTGACATAAACTGACCAATAGGTCCCATGGACAGCAGACTGCTACAGCCCCAGCTACAGGAGCAGTCTCTTTTTCCTCCCCAAGATATTTTACCTGAAAACACAAATACAAATGGCATATTCTGATTACCAGACAAAAAGAACACTGAAGGATGTCTCAATTATCATCTAAGTGATGGAAAAAGTCAAGAACAAGGGGATATATGTAACATGCATACTAATAGAAGAGGAGGAAATATATAGCACTTGCAAATGTGGCGCTAAAAGAAAATACTGAACAGCATAATCTATTATTATTACGACTTCTAAGACATGGAGAATACCAAATGATGTCTTATATGCCATTGAAATGACTGAAAAACTTACAGAAGAAGGGGTGATGATGAAATGTGCCTGACAGTCAAGGAGTAGGAAATAAGTAGCACTTTCACATGAGGTAAAACCACAGTACTTAAAGACAGACTACTCAGTAGTACCAACTGACCTGCACCAAGAACTATAAACTCTAACAAGATAAATTGTCGGTATTTTTAGGTGAGTTTCACATGAATTTCTGAATTCTATTTAAAGAGATACCTAATAAGCTGCATATGACCAAACTTGGCCCACGTGATCTAATAGGAAAAAGGACTCAATGAAGCACACTCAAGTATTTTAGCTTTAATCTTGGCCTAGAAAATATATAATCTTACTAAACATAATCAGAGTTAAGCATTTGCTCATAAACTGAACAAAAGGGGGACACACTTACAGAGTAGTTTGGGCAAGGAAGATCATATAGATCTTTCAAGGAAATAATGTAACATTAAATCAAATTTGACTCAAGTTCTTATTTTTTTCCCTTCCTTTTTGCTTCAGATGGGAAAGTAGAAGAGCTAGTTAAATCAAGGATGGGAGGGAAGTTTATGGCCAAGGGTAAAGCTGTCCTAGTAACAGTTATTTCAGAATGTAGTAACTGGGTTCAAAATGGTCTTAATAAGGAATCAAGGGGTCTTGCCAGATATATTACTCAAATAACCGTAGTCGACTGAAATTAAGAAAATTTTGTCCCCATTGTCATCAACATACAATTCATGATGAGATAGATTGAATCATGTGCCTATCTCACTCTTACTAGGAACACAAAAAGGCAAACTATGTATACCATATTACTCTTTTCTACATCATTGGGTACACAGCTTCAACATGTGGAAGGAAAAATTATAAGATCTAAACACAAGGTAGTTAAAAGGGTAAAGTCCAACTGCAATCACCCAACTTTGCCTTTACTTTCATGCAGATTACTGCAGGCAAGAGTTTTTCAATCAACTTTTTGACTTTGATTTTCCTGTAATCATCTTGCTCGGTTCATAATCAGACAAAAAACTGCATTGCGAACACTCTGATTTTTTACCATACAAATTAGTAGAGGCTTTCATCAGATGTGACTAAGCATCATGACCAAGCCATCTTTGATGAAAAATGTGTAGTAATCTCATTATTGACGACACGTTATGTAAAAAGCTGAAACTAAGATTAACATAGCTTCATGGTTGAAAGTTAATATAAAATTTAAATTTTAAAAACAAAATATGCAAGTACAATCACGTGCATCCAAAGAAAGGGTAAATGTGGATGATCAAAGGCATAGTTCATTTGTAGCATAAAATTGAAAGCATATATAAATATAAGACATCAGAAAGGAAAGTGTGGAAACTCTATACAGGAAGAGTATTTGTGAGGAACTTGTTCTAGGAAGCTCTTCTAAATGCTAGTAGTCAATTTTATTTGGTGATAGATGATGCCTCCACTTGAGAAGATCCTTTCTTTGTAAAGAGTGAGGCCTGCAATTCTTGTCTACAAGCTAAATTTAATAAGTTCCAGTCAATTCTAGTAATTGCAAAACTTATTGTTCTTTTTTTTTTTTTGGTAAAGACAAAACTTATTGTTCTTGTCCAAACACAATAACTACTTTTGAAAGTACTTCAATAAATTAACAAGTCATTCTACTCGGTTTCTGTTGCATTACTCATACTTACTCTTGATCTCGCGTCTGTAAGGAGATGAATGGCATGCAAGTAATAAGTGTGGATAGCAGGAGATACGTGATTTGCAAGCAAGTGAGAAGATTCGATGACAGATTCTTAGAGTGTAGGCAAGAAGATATTCGTATCATCTGCGAGATTGATCATTCCACATACCTCTTGTAAACCCTTGCATGTAATACGTCTCAAATGATTGTGATACAGCCAACATACCAGGATATTGGCACCAATGCTTGTTCCCACCAAAAACAAAGGAGCTCTTGGGTACTCTTGACGTAAATAATCAACAACTGCCCTTACATCCTCCGTCCATCCAGCATTGTAGAAGCAATCAGACTGCACAAATTCAAGTAAAATAACAATGGTTGGTGACTAGCTATTCAAGATCAATAAGCAGAGATAATGACTACCAAAAGGCAACAAATGTAATTATGAGAGAAGAGAATAGCACTGAAGAAACCAAAAAATTGCAGACCGACACACAGAAAAAACACATTTTTCAAGAAGAGTCTAACAATTGGTGATCAAATATTTCACTTCATTTTTTTATCAATTCCTGGATAAGAAGCTTACAGTAACTGAAACACCACCATGTCCTCGATGGTTGCTAACAACAATATGCCATCCCCGTCTTGAAGTTTTGAAAGCAAAGTGCCTTATATACTGCAAAACATAGCAGTTGCTGATTAAAATCAACTAATACCCAACCCTGGACATTTTACCCATATCAAAAGCAATAAGTTAGAAATTGTATCTTAAGTAACAACAACCAATAAAAACCTCAATAGGTGCCTAAGAATAATATACAATTTACATTAATTTTCCAATAAAATCAGATGACATTTTGCTATACTAATCACCAAATTAAAAGCACCTATCCTCTGATTCCCTGCTTTTTTTGCAGCTAATATCGCAGGCAAGGGGGATCACCTACGGTAGGTTCAAATGTGGAAGACATTAATTTTTTTTGCTGGATTTGAAGTATAGATAAAGTGCCTGGATATATGTTCCAAAAACTACTGCTTCAAATCATGCCGTTGATGTGCACTCTTTGCAGTCACCCCAACTCAATGATCTTGCCTATTTTTTAGCATTTGATTGGACATAACATCAAAAGCGTGGTGCATCAACGGGCTGGCTTTTCCATTGATTGAAATGTTCAGCATTGTTTGATCCATGCTTTTAAATGAATAATCATCCATTTAGGTCCTTGCAAGGTGCTCTGGTGGAGACACAAATCTTGTGGAGTGTCAGGAATGTAGAAAGAAATGTAACAGGAAAAGCCAGCACTAACTGGCAGAGGATTGTCTGCTACACGTGGGGAGTGACAGAAAGTGGGTCAAATACCATTCATGAATTTGTATCTGTAGTTTCTTCGCAATTAAGTTCTTGGCCATGCAGAGACAGGGTTTTAGGATGGCTCATAAAGCCAGGAATGCCATTATTGCTTCCGTTTGAAGGCATTCTTAGGAAACAGTAATCTAGGATAATTTCATGGAGTCTGAAGTTTTTTAACAGATGAGAGACAAATGGGGCTAATAGTTTTCCATTTTCTTAAATATCCAGCACATACAGCCCACGTTTTTTAAGGCCTTTTGTGATTAAAGACAAGATCTGTGAGTAAAAAGAGGAAACCTATTGCCTCATGGAAGAGGCATACCCCTGTCCCTTCTCGACATATCACTGTTCCTGTTTCCTATCAAGATGTGCTCAAAGTGTTGGATAGGACGAAAGGATATTCACTCCTCTGAGTATGGATGAATGTCTTTTCCATCAATTGGTGCCAAATCCACTTGGTCAGACTAATTCCTGATAGATGCTTCAAGGAAAAGGCAATTTTCTATTGGCGTAAGTCGCAAGTCCCTTCGAGTTTTTCTCAAGACTTGGAGGAGAATTTACCACCTATGGAAAATACTGAAATATGAGGTAATCGACATTTAGTGGCTCAGTAAATCATGAAAACAGCCATGTCCACATGTGGTGAAAAATTGCAAGAGAAAATTACACTGGTAATATTATGAGAATTGCCGAGTATCATGAAACTCCATAGAGATTCTGATCCCAATCAACACAGATCCTTCAACTTAACTTAGCAAGATCTTTCTAAAAAGAATCAGAGTGACAACAGAACCAACTAACTAAATGAAAAAGAAGAAGGTACAACAGGGAATGGACCACTTACAGAAGAAGAAGAATCACTCAACAGGCCTGGGATCACGACTACAATAGGAGCTTCAACTTTTTTACACATGATGCCATTCACTGAATAGCCAGAAACTGGAATAATTAAATGCAATACTAGAAAATTAGATGCTCCGAATGCATTAATGATGTTGTGCACGCAATATTTCTATTATGTACAACAAGGTTCCAGATATTATCCTCTGAAACAAGATGTACCTCATGAAAGACATCCAACAAGGTGAAGCTTGCGGAGTTTTCTTGTACTTGGGTAAATTCTACTTTACTTTAAGTGGGATAGTTAGTATCTCAGACTTGCACATGTTTTCCTTGAAACTCCATTTAAAAATGTACAGAAGTCATAACAAGACTCACAATTCACTATCATATGGTGACAAGATGGCCTGGATGTTTGCACCCGTAGCGCAAGTGAAACCGGAAGAAAAAAGGAGCAGATTGTACTTCATTAATACTTCAATGGGAGTGATACATGACTACAAAAACTTTTTAGAGGAGCTTTATCATTCCAAACATTTCTTCAAGGAAAGAATCCATTGATCAATCAAGATCTAGAGAAGATTCAATGTCACAACCTAGTTCTTATCAGTCTCCACAATCCTATTGTCTCAACCTGGCTACCAACCAAATGTAAGATATTGGAGAAGGTGAGTTATCTGCAACTTCAGATCATCAATCTCCAATCTTCATCAGCTGAAGAGAGTTTGAAGAGATAAATAATAGGCTGTGAGCTAAAAGGATAACGTTAACCATAACAATTTTAAATATACCGTCAGCTCCACCGGAAGGTTTAGTAGATTTTGAACTTGCGCGCAACATTAATATTGACATTAAATGCAGCACGTTAGCATTGTTTAGTGAATTTCTTGCAGGTTTCTCAGAATGATGAAAACCGATGACATGAAAATCAGCAGGCCATCAAAAAGCTCTTGCCCAAAACTCTTGAGCGATATAGCAGTGGAAAAAAAAATGTGAATGATCCCCCAGTTAAAATGCTTTTCTACCCATACTGAGTTTGAAGTGGACCTTTCATATTTGCATGATTGTAGGAAAAAAAAAGAAAGAAAGAAAAAATATAAGACCAGGCAATCACCACCATGAAAATGGACTGTAATTCTTATAATGATGTTTGACAAAACAAGCGCAAACAAAACTTGAACAGATACAACATAGATGGTCATTTCATTTTAATTAAGAAACAAGGTTCATTGCTGAAAGTGCATTGTTATACGGACTAGATGGCTCAACTCAGCTTCCTAACTCCCCATGAAAAGGAAGAAGATACTTGCGGAAGAAATGCAAATGAAGCAGATATTATGACAAAACTTGCAGTGAGGACTTACCATCTGAACTCAGCAGCCAATCCAAAGCTATAGATCCACCATCAGATGCAGTAAATAGCTGCCTATAAGATATGACAAACACGTCCTTGTCTAGTTAGTCATGGATAGTTAAAGTTACCGTAAAACAGAAAGCAGTCGTGCCATAAGCATTTTCTTCGGCAGAAGAAACGACATTACTATAAAACACCCACCTCGTTAATCTCTAGTGTAAAAGAAGAACAGAGAATAGCAGACGCTCAATGAACTACCACCTTCTGTAGCTGAAGCCGAGCCCCGGAGGCCTCCAGAAGTTCAAAAAACAAGTCTGGACATGAGGACTCGAAAGCCACGGAGTCGCCATGTACCTAGCAATCGATCTCGATCACGAACTCTAAAAAAAAAAACCGCAAATTCCGACGGAAACAGCACCAAAAAAATGAACCTTCCACAAGCATCGCCATTCATCCCTACACCACTATCAAATCCGATCGCGGCGAACTAAAAACGCACCTTCCGTGAAGGACCGTGCACTTGGCGACGACGCAGTCGTAAAGACCGGAGCACGAGCAGCGAGTCAGCTCCACCCGAGCGCCTCTGAAGCCAGAGAAGGCGTCCTCCAAGAAGTGGAACCCCAGGACATTGTAGAGGGAGGCGGCGGCGACGATCGAGAGAGCCAGCAGATAGTGTCGCGCCGGGATCAGAGCGAGAGCGTCGAGAAGGAGGCGATAAGCGCAGGCAGCGTCGTCACAAGTCGCCGGCGAGATGGGACAGCCCATGATTCGAAGCAAGCTGAGAGTCCCTCCCACCTCTTCTTCGTCTTCTTCTCGTCGGTGATGGAATGAGGGCGCGAAGGTGGTGTTTCGGGCGGGAATGAGTCCGGTGAAAGCAGGACGCTTGTGTTTTGGTGGTGCAACAGATGGAAGGAAGTGTCAGCAGTTGACGACAGGCAGGTATGCACCGTGTCCCCTCGGGAAGACTGCCGAAGAGGGAAGACCCGGAGGAATAACGAATGGTCTTGTAAAAAATATAAAACATATATCTAGAAATATTTTTGACTAAAATATTCATTTTCTAATGGTCAACTATTTGAGATCATTTAGTCATTTTATACCCTTATTTGAAAGAACTTAGTCACTTTTAACTTTTGTTTAAAACAAGGTCCACATTGGGCCCTTTTTAAGAAAATGACTCAATTTTGATAACTCTTATTAAAAATTTCCCCTGAAAATATGAAAAGAAGAAGGTTGATGTAGGAAAAATAACATACATGCTCACTGAATTTTGATAAATGTGTAACTTAATTTTTCAACTTTTAATTCATTCAATACATTTCTAAATAGTCCTAGATTAATTTGAATATACACTGAACATATTAAAAGTTTAGGAATCACATGATCTATTGAGCTAAAGTTCAAAAACATATTAAACTTCTCAATACACATTGAGTTAAAAATTTAAAAATTATTCGTATCATTATCTTATTATTTTGTGCAATAAAATCCTCCCATGATTGCCACGGAGGTCTGAGAAGCGATGAATGAAGGAAGGAATGACCTTTAGCGGCACAGCCACATCTAGCCGTCCTCCTTCCCGCTCCTAATCAGGTTGTTTTCGTAATTTTGTAGACGTAATTTTACTTATGTCGCTCTTTTACTAAAAGGTCCACGTAGATTTTCTAGCATTGAGGAACTTCTAGCCATGGTAGAGATCGGTCCCTCCAAATGAGATTGAGAGAGGAAACAAATTGCCTGCAATAGTGCATTATTACTGCAAGTGATCTTGGCCCTCCATTAGTGGCCTCCTTAGTAAAAGGGGAAGCCCCCCCCCCCAATGGAGGGCCAAGATCGCCTGCAGTAGTACTGCACTGCTGCATACTGCAGGCGATCCGGGTCCGAAAATAATGGAACATCTTAGAGAGAGTTCCAAGAATACCGGAAGATGCTACACTTAAAAATATTCTTGTTATGTCAAGTCGAGCAATTTGTGCATTAATTGTTGATGACTTATGTTTTTCTACCGGACCACAAAAATTGACATTCACTCTAGCGAGGAGCATGAGTAGTTAGGCAAAAGGGGAAAGAGGGACTATTTAGATTTTCGGTCATGAAAATCCGGACCCTTGGAAATCCGAAAAGACGTACAAAAGTGATATGATACTAAAGGGGGTAATTGCACAAATAAGGAAAGATAGATGGGTAACACTATACTTAATACCTACTTTTCTTAATAAAAACGAAACCTAGTGAATTTCAATATTCGAAAATTAAATGAAACGTGCTAATCTTTAAGAAAATTAAGAATGAAAAATATTGCGTCCTCCTCTATAAGGTCTTGGGTACATTACGTTAAACAAAATTTAAATGACTCGAGTAGCAATATTAAAACACACACACACACAAAAGGCACCTAAACAAATTCTTGCCAAATAGGCTTTTCTTGAAATTTCCATTAATTTTGAGTCGTTTCTTGTATTATAGCATTTGACAATGACTGGGAATCGATCTACTGTTCATCAGGTGAAGCTTTTCAACTTACGAATTTCAACAAGTAGAATCATCAATAACTTTTCCATAGCTTTCTAGCCTTAAAATAGGCATGATATCGAACTAGAATATTCAAATCTATTTAGTAACGATTAAAAAACACATAATGTTTAATATATCAAAGCCGTCCAGGAGAATAAACTCTTGATATGGAACACGTCACAATCGTAAGAGTCAAACCATATAGAATATAGTAAATCTACTTCATTGCCCCTTAACTCATCCAATCTCATTCTTAATAGACAAATAGTGAAATGGTAAGCTAATTAATTCGATCGATTTCCATTTTTGTCAAAATAATCATAACCTTAGTCCGCCGCTTGGCACGGGTCCTCCTTTTCTATCTTCTATGAAGAAGTTACCCACGTAGGGGTAGCGTGTGCATATCATGTACAAGTGGCCTTGATCACAACACACTTTTATCAGACGAGTAGAATTAGGAGTGGATATTGGAGAGATGCGACAGGACAAAGTCATTTCACATTCATTTTGTTGTTCCAATTTATTACAATAGTGGAAGTACAAAAACGAAACCAAGCCACCAGACTCAAAAAAGAGAGAAAAACGAATGAAAAAGAAACCGGCGGCAAAGGCGACTTCATTATGGATCCGTAATGTGGGTTGATGAAGCCGGGCGACGCCGCAGGAACAAAACGAGCATGCATGTTAGGGACGGGGGAGAAGAAAAGGGAGGAAGACGACCGCAGTAAAAAGGTAGACATCAAGTTGCCTAGGGTTTCAGATCAATGTCCGCCACCAGCCATGAGGGCAGGCACGGAAGCCTGCGCGGGCGGGTTCGGGAGGACGAACAGAGCCATGAGGGCGCTCACGATTGCCGCGATGGCACCCATCACGAACGCCGGCAGGTTCCCTCCTCCGAATGCCTCGTCGAGCCTCCCGCTTACCACGGACACGATCATCTACAAAACCAAATCAGAAAACGCAGAAACGAACATCTCAGTTAGTCACCAGTCGAGGCACCGAACCGGATCGAATCATCAACTGATCGCGTTGCACTTTTGGCGATGCAGCAAATGGACTTTCATTGCTCGGGATATCATAAGAAAGACGGAAGCTTTGGATATTTAAACAGGGATGCATGGTGCGGCGAGTAACGTGTTCTTAGGCAGGAGAGGATCGCGATGTATCGCTTGATGTGTGACATGTAATAATTGTACAAGGAAGGTCAAAATGTTGGTAGGTCAGTATCGTAAAGTATGTCATAAGGACGTGCGGTTCCTTCACATGGGCTTATGCAGAATTATAAATGTCGTGAAGGGGGCTCTCCATGTCTTCTTCTCTCTTTCTTTCGACTACGAAACGGTCATATAGTAACAGTCGTGATAAAAAAGAAGAAGAAGGAGAGCAGATTCAAGTAATGAAGAGACTTGATTGCTTTGTTATGTTACCTGAGGGATGACGATGGATATGTTGAGAATACCCAAAGAAAGCCCTGTAAGATAATTGATGTTCATGACAATTCATCAGTTTAGACCGATAACAAATAGATTAATTTTACGCATAAAATGGATCATTCTCTCACCTTGGCCAGCGCCAGAACTGGATGAGTAGATCGATGCCAAAGCAAATGGAATACTGTATGTGACCTACACAAAGTCATATGGAAGATAAGAGACACGGTTGCACCTGTTTGATTTCATTGTTGATGGAAAGTAGAAAACATAAAAAAGAGATACTTACCGAAAGTGGGATACCGAGGATTGAGAAGATGCCGAGAGCGCCGCCCTTGATGTTTGTGGGGGGCGGGACTGGGCCGTGGGATGCCCGGTATGCTTCGGCCATCTTAGTGACGGGGATGGTGCAGAACAAGCCGATGGCTAGGATGAAGTTGACAACGGCCCACCACCTCTTGACGCCGCCCACAAACTTCCCCAAGGGCTCAACCGCCAGGGAGGCGAAGCCGAGGACCACCGAGTTGAGCATCAAACCCAAGGCGCCAGCGTGAACACCGAGGTCGTAGAGCCGCTTCTCCGCGTTTGTACCCTGCGCCTTCCCTCCGTACACCTCGAGGCCCATCCAGTCGGTGTCGTAGAGGAGGAACGGGAACCACGCGATCCAGTTGAGGGCGGTCACGAGGTAGAGCAGCCACATTGGTTTGGACAGGTTCTTGAACGCCGTGGTCACCTCGTTGCGGAACGGAGTCATTGGCTGCTCGCTGGCCAGCTCCTTCTCCGATGGGAGCACAGTCTCCTTGACCAACACGACCGCGGTGATGGTCACCGCCGCGAGAAGGACGATATCGATGAGGAAGCAGGTCTTGAGGTTGGCGCAGTAAATGTCGCACGCGACCGTGATAGTGAAAGGCAGGAACTTGTAGAGGTTGCCGATGGAGCCCACGGCGTAGCCAAGGACGTTCCCCACGGCCATGAAGAAGGAGAAGAAGCCGTTGGCGACGCGCATGCGCTGGTGGTTATTGGCGGAGAGGTCGGCGAGAAGGGCGCGGCAGGGGCCCTGGAGCATGTTGTTGGCGACGTCGAGGATCCAGAAGCCGACGACAAAGATGGCGACGGCCCGGGGCTTCATTGCCGCGTCGAGACTGTCTCCGGCCCTGTGACCGAGGTCGGCGGCAAAGCCGATAAGGAAGACGGCAATGGCCACGAAGCCGGCGCCGGCGATGATGAAGGGGCGACGGCGGCCCATGCGGTTCTTGGTGCGGTCGCTGAAGTAGCCGACGATGGGCTGGACCAGGAGGCCGGAGATGGGGCCGCAGAGCCAGATAAAGGACGCCCACATGTGCGGGACGCCGAGCTGCTGCACGTACGGGGTCAGGAGGGATAGCTGCAGAGCCCAACCGAACTGGACCCCGGCGGCGATGGACGCGACCACGATGATCTTCCAAAGCGGGGCCATGACCTCATTCTTATCTCCGCGCTCCATACTCGCTAATCACAGGCAGTTACTGTAGTCGTCGTCGTCGTCGTCGTCGCCGCTGTCGTGGCCGCGGCTACATGCAAGGGACGGATGGGTCCTTCCCGAGCTCCTCCAGCCTGCGCTTTCGTCTGCGTCTGGGTTTCTTCGACGTCTTGGTGGATGCGGGTGAGGAACCTGCCGTGGCTGGACAGCGAGAGAGACCCGAAAACTTGCGAATCTCCCTCCCTTTTGCTCCTCCTTTTAAATCAGTGCTCGAATTGATCCTTGTGGGGTTTCGGTTACCATGGAAACAAAGCTTTTATAAAGGCAAGAATTCGAAGAGGGCGAGAGAGAGATCCCAGAGAGCCATGGACATCCACCCATATCGACCGTGATTATCAAGTAATTGCCCTAATTTTGGAAGGCGCCGTTGCAAGGAATAAGGATCGAGCAAACTACCCTGTAAGATCACCTCTGGCTATAATTGGCATGTTACGATTCTGACCTTTCAATGCCACTTTGACGCGTGCATGCCAGCTTTTAACGGTCCATTCCCCGGAAATGGATCCCCCGCCCCTCTCTTGCCTTATTTTTTTTTAATCCTCGCTCGTCCAATCCCGTTGTCGCGTGAGTGAACCGACGGTTTCTTTCTAGAATTCATTGGGCACTGCCAAAACATTCGATGGAATTAGCTGAAACCCAGAAGGAATTTCACGTCCATGCGTGTCGTTTTCCACCTGTATCCTTGGTGATCCGACGAGACGACAACAGAGTTCGTACCAATATGAGGTTAGATAAGATCAAAAAATGAAATGAGAAGGGATACCGTCGAAATTGAACGTAGCAGCAAATTCTATAAAGTACCCGGAGTCAAGAATCAATCCCACATCTTGGCTTGTTAATGCGCACACACACGTCTAGACTTATCGTGGAGAACAGACAAATGCAACATTGTTGTACGTGCTTAATTTAATCTAAACTGTCACTCGATGCTATAGCAAATTCAAGGTAAAGGACAAAAGTGTCAATGTCCGAGTGGATATAATTCTGTCATCCCGTTCATCTTGATGCCCTTTTTCGACTGTCAACTTTCCAATTTGAAATTGTGAACAAAAAAAAAAATTTCCAATTCGATTTTCACTTGGTCAAGCTTTTCTTGGTCACGAAAAGATCGATGGCTTGGAAGTATATGTACTTAACCTTAGCTAATGAAAAAGGGGTGGATCAAAGCAAAGTACGTTGGGGGTGAAAATGAGAGATGAAATTTCACAAAATAATCCTAAGTTATATCCATCGTGATATCAATATCCTAGATTTTTCACCAGGTACCCATACTTATATTGTTCTGACAAAAATACCATTGGCTTATCACCAAAACCCTAAATTCTACCCTCTATGATTAGGATAGCAATACTTAAAACTTTTTTTCGTGCAATTGATATCCCAAACTTATAGAAGTATGAAAAGAATTATGGTATTGTTGTCACAATAAGCATAATTTAGGATATTGATGACTCAAAATGAGTTTGAAGGTGTTATTGTCACTATGTGCATAATTTGGGGTTTTGGTGAAAAAAAAGGAATAAAACCCGTGGTTGCTAGCGTCTTAAGGGGGGCCATGGTGTTGTATTTTTGTGCTAATCTCCCTGAGGTATAGGGGCTCGGCCTTTCGATGCCATCTGGATACGAGAGATCGTGGGTTATAAAAAAAAAGAATATCAAACTTACAATGTACATACTTTATTGTTATTATTTATCGCTCATCATCGATTGTTATAATGGGTGCATTAAGTCCAACATATGTGTCCGTCCGTTACCCTTAATAAACGTGTCATAAATTTTGGGCCAAATGAACTCGTCATAATTTTGTAATGACAGATAATCACGAGATATTAGCATTTAACTTTCCAAGAGCTGTGGTCAAAGGGAATAGGAAATTCATAATTTCAATGACCATTTTCTTTTCTTTTTGCTGCTTTATTAAGGTAACGTAATATCTCATTCGATCTATCTATCTCAAGGAAGCAGGAACTAATCTCAAAATCAGGGAGGAGTAACTTGTGTAGCCTTAGAGTCAAGATGGTTTTCCACCCTTTGAATCTACTTGGTTACGGTTTTCCTTTAGTCACATCTTCGTTCGATTTCACAATGACGCATTTTGTCAGAAGATCAGTTCATAATCGGTATAATCTTTTGACGAGACATATAACGATACTTAAGGGCTGTTTATTTCACAAAACTGTATGTGACTTGATTTTTTGTTTAGGGGTGGAATTTAACTTAAGCAAGATGGTTTATCTTCTCCGTGTTTGTCTAGGCTTTTCAAATGAGTTGTGAAACATTGTACGATGTTCCCGATCAAATAATACCCTTAAAGTGCGTTCAGGACAAACAAATCGGGTCGGGCACATGATCTCAGGACCATGCGCGACTCTAGCTGGGGGGTTGATCACCCCCGCTTCCTCATGAGATCCACTTTCTTTTACACCTTACTTATTCTTTCTCTAATGAAATTTTTTTGATGTTGATCCTCCGAGAATTCTATTCTAAATTTGCCATTGCTTGGGAGCATAGTGGTTGGACTTAAAATCGATATGGTCTGGAATCGAGGTGCCTAGATCTAGGCATCCGAGGGATAGACCCAAAACCCAGACCAGACGCGTGACTCCATGGCTCAGACTCGAGTACTCAGTCTCAAACCCAGTGACTCGATGTCCGAACTCGAGTTCTGGGGCAGATCCAAGTGCCATGCACGTTGCAAAGAATGGGTTCCTAACAGTGCATCTCCCATGTACTTAAGATAGGTTCTTAGGTCCTATCGGCTGTCCACATCCTTCGTCGGTTTAATGAATCACGAGAAGAAGTTTTATGTTCCTTTCACCACAATATTTCTAAAATAATCTCCTGGATGACAATCTATGCCACCAGTTTGGGCATATAGCTTAGATTAGACATTTAAACACCTTTAGGCGGAATTTTTATGAGAAATGGATATATGGTTAACTGTCAAACTTTTTCCAACTTTCGATCCCCACCCATCAATTTTCTTCTCCATTTCCATGTAGCGCATCCCTCACGAGCAAGCTTTAAACTATCAAATGAAAGTGTGAATTAATATTTAATTACTCTAACATTCCACATGACGCTTAATCCGATCTTTTCGTTTAGTACTAAACATAAAAATTTATGATTGGGAAGACTATAGGAGCCAAGGAATGATTCAAATTTGAGATTTCCTACTCTGATATCATGTGAGATTTTGTAGGACCATTACTGATTATCCTAAAAACTTAAACTGTAAAATGAATTCGTTGATTAATACATCTGCTGCACCACTATCTTTATATTTCATCAAGTTCAATCTACTTAAATGCCGTTTCAAGGACCGGAGGCCATGACGTGCTTTTCAATCAAAGAAGAGAAAATAGAGAGAGGAGGGGTCGTTGTTGAAAGTTTTCTGGACAGTAGTTAGAGATTTGTCCATCGTAATTGAGCCCGCTAGAGCAAAACCTGCCATGGCACTAGCTAGCCATGTTGGTTGCGGCAATACAACCGGCTCATTTTTTTTTTGATAGCCGAGATGTCCGGGGCAGCTTGCGCGCATCTCGATTATTTCTCGGGGGAGACTAGCACAACAACCTACCGCCATGGCCCCCCACTTAAATCACAGACGCTTTCCTAGGGAATCGAACCGAAGATCTCAACGAAGCCCGAGTTCGCCCTAATCAGTTGGGCTACCCATGGGTAGATAATACAATTCGCTCATTTCTCACCACATTTATGAAGGGAGACTCAGGGAAAAACTGAAAAATTGGGACAAACTCCTAGTTTGACCATATATAGAAACAGATTTCAAATATGCTTTTAAAAATAAGTTATTCAAATATGTTAATAACTTCCAACCAAAAAAAAAAAAACAAAGCATGTTGTATGTGACAAAAAAATAAGTACTTTTTTCAGCTTTCTTGCACCTTCATAAGGTCAAATAACTTTAGAAATTTATAACTACATTGGAAACTAAGACATCCAATTTCATACATTGATTTGTAATTTCTTGATTATAAGAGTAGGATTTTGTTATTAGTAAATTGTAAAAAAAAAAAATTCAGATCGCCTCTTTCATGATCCGTTCTGTATGTAGAACTATTGTGGGCGGTCTAAACTTCAATCCTTACTTCTTTCTTCACTTTGTAAGGGAGATTACAACCCCCTTTTTGCTCCTTCCATTGAGAAATCTGAGTTCCACCTATTGTGATTTCAGTGATTCATAGGCGTTCCCTCGGCTCATTCTTTTGGGCTCTTGAGAATGGTTGCCCCCTCTTGCCTGGGTTCGCACCACTCCGGCTATGCCTACAGAGGCGAGAAGTAGGCTCTATACTACGTTTAAGGATGGAGGATTTGGAAGTAAATACCAGAGCTTTGTTCCTCTCTCATCTTAGAACAGAACTTATTCAAAGATACATTAATTTTGCAGTGCCTATGGCTGAAATTGTGGCATGCACATAACATTTGCATTTACTTTGTAACGAATCGATCTATTGGCGTTGAAGTCCTTACCGAGTCTTTTAATTATTATTATATACCATTACTCTTGAAATTTCAGTTTTCCAACTTGCTAACGTCTCTTTTGGCAAAAGGCATCCGATTGCGAAGAGTTTATGAAGTATAATAAAAACAAATATTGACAAATGCGCAGAGATCCAGGCCTGAACCAGATTCCCAATCGTGGGTTTACCTTGTGGTGGTCGTCTACGATGCATGGAGCAGAAATTGTGTGATTATGTTTATCAATTTTCATTGGAAATCGATTTCTGATAAAAATTGATCAGAAATATAATATTAATTTAAAATAAATCTGGTAAAGTTGAAAAGTTTAGAATTAAATTAACATTATAGAGCAAAAAGTTTAGGACTGATCGAACAATTTCCTCATTGGAATTTGGAATTGTATTTTGCCGTTGCACGCCACTATTGTACATTAAGAAATAAAACGTTGAAAAATACATTTACATATTAGGTGCTAATCAATTTTTGCTAGACGGTTCACATATTGTTATAGGACTCGTGTGCACATATAAAATGAAAAGTCTTTACGATTGCATTTGCATTTAAGGTAAATTGCTATTATAAGGCTTTTTCGTCTATTTGTATGATTATAGCATTTGTATTTATGTACGAATGAAATCACTTTAGCTCTATAGTTTTTGAATTTTCTAGTTTTCATACTAATTCCGTCATTTATAACATGGAAGGGATATATAAATCACATGTGGTTATGGCATTTGAAAAGATAACTTGTTATATTATGTTTGCATAATGAGACAGAATTTTGATATTTTGAGAATAATTTGCAATTTAAGGATAAGACTTTTGCATCTAGAAAAAAAATTGAATTGTTCTTAGTTTTGAGAAACAAAGGTTTTCGAAGTATTTGTCAACTCCAACACGTTCTTCCGGCTGCTTCATAGCACATCAATGGTCATTATATTCAAATTTATAGTTGTGAAAGACGTTCTTTTTTAAATATGACAGGAGTAATAACTTTCATAGAGAGTGAATGATAATCGGAATAGAAAAGGAGGTGGAGAATTTTATGTCCTTTCGATTTCACTTCTTTGTTCCGGCTAACAATTTTATAATTGGTTTGGATTGAAAAGTAGTGGAAGATGCCAAAAGGTCCTAATAGGTACTAGTTTTCACTCATGCACCACGGACGTTGCAACGATTTTTGAGGCTATATTATATGTTTTATTTACTAATTTATGTAATTATATCATTCTTAAGACGTAAAATGTTGCTTATTCTTTCCCCCTGAAGAAGAAAGTCATCTCCACGAATTAGGGTCAACAATTTTAGCTGCTCCGCAAAATCTCAATTTAAATAAATGAGTTGCGCTAATTATAGAAATTATTTTCATTTCTATACGTTCATTTAGAAAAGTTAATTACCAACCTCGCATTATGAATATTAAGATAAAATGCGGCGGCATTTATTTTTTTCTCTTACAAGTTTATTAACTTATATGTGTTTTTAATGTTGATTGGTTTTTCGGTCTAATTTACAATTAGCCAAGTCACCATGAAATATATTGACATGTTTATATCTTTTCTCTTCTGATAGTCGGCTAATTATGGATGTAGACGAAGAAGAACTTTCAATCAATTCCCACATGGAGTATATATATATATTTTTTGTCCCTGTGAGTCTGAGATCACATGAGATTGACTCGCTTACACTACTCTTCCTCATGAAAACTCTCATCAGCGACTAAAATCTATTGCCGTCGAGGCCGTGGCTACTGGACACTAAGCTCCCCACCGCCTTATTTCCGGCAAGCCGACATGTTTCGTGGTGGCTTCGGGAGGACACCAGTTTCCTCTGTGGAAACGTGTGAAATGTGAACTATTCTGCTGCAGAGACATACAAGACGTTATCTAGTACCTCGTGACACCATTTCCGTGAGGTGTCACTTGTGGCATGGCCTTATGCGAGAGAAGGTGGAAGACTGACCGGTGCAAAGGATGACGTTGATCTCTCAAGAGAATATTAAGACCGAACAGGATGACGAGATCCTTCCGATTTATCTTCAGAAAGTTTGATGTCGTCACCAACCTCCAGCAGCAACTTCGGTGGCTAGAGCCGACAAACTCTGCTTGAGAGGCACGTCAAGACGCTTCGGTTTTTTTTTTATCAATGTCCGCCACCAGCCATGAGGGCGGGCACGGAAGCCTGTGAGGGCGGGTCGGGGAGCACGAACAGAGCCATGAGGCCGCTCACGAGTGCCGCAACGGCACCCAGCACGAATCCCGGCAAGTTTCCTCCTCCGAATGCCTCGTCGAGCCTCCCACTTATCACGGACACAATCATCTGCAAAACCAAATCATAAAACAAAAACGAACGTCTCAATAAATCATCATCCGAGGCATCTAATCAAATCGAATCATCAACTGATCCTCTTTTTGGCTGTGTGGCGAATGGAACTTTTAGGTGCATCAGTGTCTCTTTCTTGGGAGACAGACGAAAGGTTTGGATACGTAAACTGGGATGCATGATACGCCGAGTCACAGAGTACGGGACGATTGTGACGTATCATAAGATGTCTGACATATAATTATATAAGGAAGCTCCAAACGCAGATACTACAAAGTATGTCATAAAGAAAGTCTGATTCCTTCCTTCGATCCTCTGCCTTAAGGAGGGAGAGGGTGCGCCCCTGAAAAATTTGGATTTTTTTTAATCTTGTCCTCTCTCTTTTTTCTTTCAAGTACAAAACGGTTAATACTAGTAGTCGTGATAAATACTAAAGCAGATTTGAGTGATGCGCGTAGAGATTTGATTGTGTTTTGTTATATTACCTGCGGGATGACGATGGCCATATTGAGAACTCCCAAAGAAAGCCCTGCAAGGTGATTGATGATCACGACAATTTATCAGTTTCAATCTAACAGAAGAACCCACAAGTAAAATATCAAATCATTCCACACAAAAAAGGGATAATTCCTTCACCTTGGCCAGCGCCAGCATTGGATGAGTAGATCGATGCCAAAGCAAATGGAATACTGTATGTGACCTACACAACGTTGTATGGAAGGTCATTGACCTGGTTGCTCCTGTTTGACTTCATTGTTAATAGAAACTACAAATAAGAAAAAGAAAACTCACCGAGAGCGGGAGACCGAGGATGGAGAAGATGCTGAGAGCGCCGCCCTTGACGTTGGTGGGGGGCGGGACCGGGCCGTGGGCTGCCCGGTAAGCCTTGGCCATATTCGTGACGGGGATGGTGCAGGCCAAGCCGATCGCTAGGATGAAGTTGACAATGGCCCACCACCTCTTGACGCCGCCCACCATCTTTCCCAAGGGCTCAACCACCAGAGAGGAGAAACCGAGGACCACCGAATTGAGCATCAAACCCAAGGAGCCAGCGTGAACACCGAGGTCGTAGAGCCGCTTCTCCGCGTTTGTCCCCTGCGCCTTCCCGCCGTACACCTCGAGGCCCATCCAGTCGGTGTCGTAGAGAATGAATGGGAACCACGCGAGCCAATTGAGGGCGGTCACGAAGTAGAGCAGCCACATTGGCCTGGACAGGTTCTGGAACGCCGTGGTCACCTCCTTGCTGAACGGCGTCATTGGCTCGGGCTCGCAGTTGGCCAGCTCCTTCTGCGACGGGTGCCGGACCTCCTCGATCAACGTCACCACGCTGATCGTCACCACCGCGAGGAAGACTATGTCGATGAGGAAGCAGCTCTTGAGGTTGGCGCAATAGACGTCGCAGGCGAGTGTGGCGGTGAAGGGCAGCAGCTTGTAGAGGTTGGAGATGGAGCCCACGGCGTAGCCGAGCACGTTCCCGACGGCCATGAAGAAGGAGTAGAAGGCGTTGGAGACGCGCATGCGCTTGTGGTTATTGGCGGAGAGGTCGGCGAGGAGGGCGCGGCAGGGGCCCTGGAGCATGTTGTTAGCGACGTCGAGGATCCAGAAGCCGACGACGAAGATGGCGACGGCACGGGGCTTCATTTCCTTGTCGAGCCTGTCGCCGGCCATGTGGCCGAGGTCAGCAGCGAAGCCGATGAGGACGACGGAGATGGCGACGAAGATGGCGCCGACAATGATGTAGGGGCGGCGGCGACCCAAGCGGTTCTTGGTGCGATCGCTGAAGTAGCCGACGATGGGCTGGACCAGGAGGCCGGACATGGGACCGCAGAGCCAGATGAAGGACGCCCACATGTGCGGGACGCCGAGCTGCTGAACGTACGGGGTCAGCAGGGAGAGCTGCAGGGCCCAGCCGAACTGGACCCCGGCCGCGATGGACGCGACCACGATGATCTTCCACAGTGGGGCCAAGGCCTCATTATTACCTTCGAGCTCCATACTGGCTAATCACCTGTAGTTACTGTCAGTAGTCTCGTTGTCGTTGGCGTCGTCGTCTTCGCCACGGCTACATGCAGGGAACGGACGGTCCTCCCTGAGCTCCTCGGGCTTGCGCTTTCGCTTGGGTCCAGGTTTCCTCGTCGTCTTGGCGGGGACGGGGGAGGAAGCTGCCGTGGCTGGGCGGCGAGAGAGACCCAAAACTTGTGAATCTCCCTCTCTTTATTCCTCTCTTATTCAGTGCTCGAACGGATCTTGAAGGGTTCGGCTCCTATGGAGGCAAGCCCTTATAAAGGGGAAAATTCGTAGAGAGAGAGAGAGTGATGGACATCCACTCACTTCGGTTTCGTGGTGATTAAGTGCGTTGCCCTAATTTTGGGATAAGGAAAGAGTCCAAATAGCCTTTAAATCACTCTGGCTATATTTGGCAATTGGCATGCAAGGGTTCAGACCTTTCCTTGCTAATTTTACATGTGCATGAGAGGGTTTCGCTATCCATTTCCTCATCCGTTCTCTCTTTTTTTGTCCTCGGATGCAGTCGTTGCACTGCACGAATCGACAGCCATCGCCAGAAATGGATGAAATTAGCGGAAACCCAGAGAGAAAGGGACACGTCCCTGTCTCTCTTAAGTTGACGTTTCTTGGAAGAACAGACAGACGCAACCTTATTGGACATGCCTAATCTAATTTTTTGATGTCCCATGATCTTACTGGCAAATCAAAGGTAAACTAAGGACAAATGTTTCGACGTCCGAATGGATTTGATTCCGTCCGCCAGCTGATCCCTTTCCTTGGCTGCCAGCTTTCCATTTCAACCCAGGGGACAAAAAAACTGTGCAGCATTCATTACTGCGTTTCCTGGGAAAATTTTCAGATTTCATTTACTTTTTCTGATATAATGTTACATCGAAGGTGGTGGTGATGCCTAATGGCAGTAGGAGATACTTTGGGGATGTATTTATCCACTAAACTAACTCGTACGCATTTTACATGAAGAAAATGAAGTGGCAGAAACAATAATATATCCCTAAAGTTCAGCATGGATATGATTATCCCCAAAATGTAAAAAGTCTATGTTAATATCGGATGTGCCACATAACACCGTCAATGTCCACATCTGCAATTTCAAGCAAAAGTTAGCCGATGAATATAGTTGGCATACTTGTAATAAGTTTATGATTGAATTGGCTTAATTAAAAGATTTAAAATTAAATTCACATCAATGCAATATATTTAGAACTTTTTATTATACTTTTCCCAACAAAACTTAATTTGTTTTACATTTATTTTAGAGAAAAAGTCATCAAAAACCTCAAACTATGTCATTTATACTTTACCTTAAACTTTTTCTTTTGTAAGGCCAAAATCTCCAGAAGGTAGCCATGCGCCACATTTGATAAGGTAACATATCTTAAATGAATGCCTAAGATGCACAACAAGCATTGATTTCTTGCGTTTTTCCTTCTTTTACTTTTCTCCGGGGAGACTTGAAGATTCGTTATAGGTGTTGATTGAGTACATAAAACTTAGAACTGATTAATAATCGCTGATGTGGAAAGTACCAATGTTTATTTATGGTGCGAAAATACCAACAGCTGTGATGAGCAGTTAACAATTAATTTTCGCAACCTATTGAGTGTTGAAATTACTAACCTTTATTCGAAATTACTAAGATTTGATTGATGTACCAACATTCATTTCATCAACATTGAATACACCACCAAATTTTAGTCACTTATCAACTTTTCATGTCATTTAGTTTTAATAAGAACCGACATTTTATTATATTTCTAGGAGTTACTAATTACTCCAATATTTTACTAAAATTTACTCTGGTACCTAGCTATTGAAGTTGGCAGCTGGTATATTAAATTACCAGTCTAATTTTGACCGAATTACCAATAATTATAAATTAACTTATCAACTGATTTAAGTCACATACCAACTTTTTTTTAAATTACTTGATTCTAAAGGAAGCGCCTGTGATTTAAGTGGAGGGCCATGGCGGTAGGTTGCTGTGCTAGTCTCCCCCGAGAAATAGTCGAGATGCGCGCAAGCTGGCCCGGATATCTCGATTATCAAAAAAAAAAAAAACAGTACCAACATTCACGTATATTCTCAAAATTTCCGTACACTTTAATAGCATACCAATGGTCATCTCTTTTGGCTACCAACGCGTTAAAGTTACTAACCTTCTTGTACGATATTACAGCTCTTTATCTGGTCGTTTTGGTCACATTAAGTTGTTAAACAATCATAGTCACTTACCAACTTTTCTATCTCACCCAATTTAAAAAAAATACTAATATTTCTTTATACTTTTACAATTATCGACTTATTCGATAACCTAATTATATTTGTTTCTGCGACTTACTAAAGTATTAGATAATCGGTGATTTTGGAAGTTGGTAAATTGGCGAAGTAGTTAGTTGGTGATTTTTGGAAGTTGGTAAATCATAAGCATCCATAATACAAATTCGACTCGTCTCTTTCAGAAGCACATCATTTCTTCAATCTTAAAGAGTGGCTGGGATGACAGACGGCCCTCACAGTCAAGCATGGTCTTTCGAATGTAGAAACGAAGGCAATGACATGGGCGATCCTTGAACTTCTCTCCAATTTTCAATGCATTCCCTCTGCTCATGTCTTGTTTAATCTAATCACCGAATTCTCCACGACGTGGATTGCCTTGTCTTCTTCCTCGATTAGGAAATATATTATCCTTTCTTTTTTAGCAGAAATAAGGAGATAAAATATACGTGTGTGTATATGACATGCAAGTTGCATGTAAGCCATCTGGATGCAGACATGGCAAGTTTAACATCGAGTGAACAGAAATTTAATTATGGCTATGGCAACTCACGGTGTTCTAACAAAATGATTCTATAGATTGGATCCTTCAAAGTTCGAAACCTAATTCAATGACCACATTGGATAATAAAGAAAAGTTTTTACCACTCGTGACTTTTCTCAACAACAAAAACTGCAAGAAATGAGAAAATGTCCAGCGCAAATCAATTCTCGAAGATAGTTGCCATACACCACTTCCGTACGGTCACCCTGGATTTAAATCAGTTGCCCTATCATCGATCTCTCAAGAAATTTCTAGCACGATGGATGGGTATTTTCCAAACACATGCGAAGAAGGAGTCCGGGCCATTGATTATTCGTCCGCTTGCGAAAATTCCGAGAAGGCAAAATCTTAGGAGAGAATATGTGACATCATGAATTTTCGACATCGTCTCGATAAAATAAAATGGGCTTTTCGCCGACGCGCTTATTGTCCTTTTCTCGGAGCTGATCACTCGCGAGTTAACTAACCTATCAGGTAAAGCCGTTAAGGGATATAATCGCGCGATAAAATCCCTAAAAGCTACCCGGTAAGTTAGATTATATTAGAATCGCGTTCGATTGATTTTAACCATGAAATTGAATTTGGATTTGGGAATTGAACGTTCGAGCGTGTCACGATTTATTTTTAGGACCTCGTCTCATAGTAGAAGACTTTTGGGGCAATTTACTCAAGTACTTGGGGTATTTTTGTGGACAGGCTTCTTGTTTACCTTCCAACAGAAGCAACGCCTCCTCCTCCTTCCTCATTTTCTTTTCCTCCATTTGCTGCTCACGTCTCTCCCTTTTGTTGTGCGAGCTTCACTGCAGCTCAGCCTCTTTCGAGCCTCTTTTGGTGTCGCCGTAGGCTTGGGTTTTAGTTGTCTTCGCGTCGCCGTCGTCGTGAACCGATTTATTCTCTAATTTGGTAAGTCTACTTCCTAATCCTTTCTTAGGTTGTGATTACACTTAGGGGATTATAATGGTGTTGATTAGCTTGATTAGAATTGATTTAGGTTGGATTGACACTAGTGAGGATGGTTTAGTTTAGTTCAGTGGATTTATCTTGAATCTGTCTACTGGACCTTTGCTGTTTGCCAATTTTGTGGATCGAAATTGGATAGGATTTTGAGGTCGATTCCTTCTTGAGAAATATTGTATACATATTCAGCTATAAGATATATTCTACTCAAGATTTTATGGATTTAAAATAATATTATTTCAGCTTCGTTTTAAGCAAAACAGAACTCCTGTTTTTGCTGGAATTTGTGACATTTTGACATTCAATGGATGTTTATCAACTCTTACGGTCAGAATTCGAAAGAGTTCCTTCATGAAAGTTGTTTATTACATCTTTTAGTATAACATATTAAAATTTCAGCTCAAACGGACAAGTTTTGGATCTCCAACCAAGCTGATTTTGGAAAACATGAGTTCTTAAAACGGACACAGTTTTTGTAATGTTTTGAGCGATTTAGTGCTCTCAATCCAGAAAGATTTGAGTCAAGGTGTCTTCATGAAAAATGTTCATTTATGTGTCCTTTGTAACATATTAAAATTTTAGAATTTTTCGAGATCGTTTGATTATATTTCTGGATTTAAACGTGGAGATGCACGGGTGACCTTGTTTCTGCCGGTTAGGTCCGATTTTGGTTTTTGTGGTTGTTCTTGATGTAGTGTTTGTGAATAGCATATCTTTGGTGATATGGTTGGTTGTGGCCTGCTTAGAACTCATGCGTGACAATATGCAAATATGCGAATATGTGATGACCAGTGAAAGATGATATGTTGTGCTGAGGAAACCGAATGTGTGACAAGCAAGTACGGGACTAGGTGCCACACGATAACGTATACTTCATGTCACATCCCCACCTTTTTCTCTCTCCTCTCATTTTCTCTCCCTTCTGCCGTGACTTGCTTTCCTCTCTCTCTCTCTCCCCCCTTTCTTTTCCCCCTTTATTCCACCGCACATCCCCTGCTCCTTTGACCCCTTCTTTTCGTTTTTTCCCTTCTGCCGCACGCTATCCCCTGCAGATTGCCGCCCCCATCCCATCTCTCTCTCTCTCTCTCTCTCTCTCTCTCTCTCCTTTCCCTTCCCCTTTGGTCTTTTTCTTCGTGGTTCTTCTTCATCCATAGACGCCTCCTCCTCCTTTGATGTTGTTCCTCGATGGCTCCTGCTCTCACGACCGGCGTCCTGTGCGTTGCGGCCACTGCTGCCGCCTGAGTTTCGCCTACCGCCGCCTCGCCCTGCTCGTCGCTGCACTTGCCCGAACATCGACCCTTGAAGTCGACGCAGCTCGGCCCTTTGCGAACCGACAGAACTTGCGCCTTGGCTCCTCTCTCGTCGGTCACGTTCTGCTCCGCCTCTACCTACTGCCTTACCCCGTCGTTCGTTGTTCCTCATCCTCTGTCGTCAACCCCTCTCCGCGGCTCGACAAGAACGGGGTCGCAAGGAGCATGAACCGGTCTCGAACTCCCTCGCCGGAGCTGTTCTTCTTCACCGATGACTTCGCTGCCTCGTCCTTAGCCTCGACCAGCCACCCACGGCCGAGAATCAGCTCTAAGAGCCTCGCTGGAAAAGTCGCCGGAACCCTCGCCGGCGCCGGCGCCGGCGCTGGGCCCTGAGCGCGGGCCTCCCCTCTGGTGCTTGAGCCCAAATCTGGTGGGCCTTAGTCAGCCCAACTGGCCCAAGAAGAAAAGAAAAAGGAAAAGAAAAAAAGAAAAGAAAAAAAAGGGAAAAGAGGAAAATGAATAGAGAGTAAGTACGACAGAATAGAGAGTAAGATTGGAGTATGTCTAGGGTGACTGAGGAGATGTGAGGTACGATTAGATTAGGGACCCTAGGACAATTGACAAACCTAGTTTTGGGTTAGGGGTTGGCTCATTGAGATATTTATATCTCAACCCGTCGTGGTAACCATTTTTCAGGTACATGATTGGAGATTGAATTTTGGAGGCGAGTTTTGTGGGAGTTGACAGGGCTAAGATTAATGCTTTCGTTGAAGACTTGAAGGCCAGCAACCTGCCTGGGACGTCACTATTGTTTGGCCAAAGAGAAGAGGAAAATCGAGAACCGTCGCGCGCTCGAAAATTGGGGCGTGACAAAATTTGGTATCAGAGCATGGTTAGGACCTTGATAGGTTACGTTCCCGGTTAGAGCTTGGAGTGATAAGGTTGGATTATGCTCACCGGAAGAGCAAGTTAGAGACTTGCTTTGCTAAGTGTATGTGATTAGAGGATTAGTTGAACATAATAGGCATGTTCGAGTTAGAGCGAGAAACCTTTCTTGAAGTGATAAGCTAGAGTCTTAAGACCATAGCGAGGTTAGGGCCTAATAGGACTAGGATTATGGAGCGATAAGGATGAATTGGATTATTGAGGATGGTAGAACATGTTTTAGAGACCAGATTAGATATTTTGCCAGTAACTAATAGGATTGGTGTCATTTGTTTAGCCGAGTTGGCATGGTATGTGACGTGTTCAGCAAGGCCGGACATTTGACTAGCAACCCTTAGGATTGGTGTCATTTGTTTAGTCGTGTTGGTACGGTATGGGACGTGTGCAGCATGGCTGGACATTTGACTAGCAGCTCCTATGATTGGTGTCATTTGTTTAGCCGCGTTGGCACGGTATGGGATGTGTGCAGTAAGGCCGGACATTTGACTAGATACCACTATGATGTCTTGTGTTTAGCCACGTTGGCATGGTATGGGACGTGTGCAGCAAGGCCGGACACTTGACTTGATTGTTATATGAATGTGATGTGTTATGAAATTGACAACATGAGACCCGTAGAGTAGTCGACGTTGCTGGTTATCGCGCGTCGATGAAGGTGGGGTTGGTGATGGCATTGCTGGTTATCGCATGTCATATGAAAGCACTGCTGGTTATCGCATGCTACTTGAGGGCGTTGCTGGTTATCGCGCGCCGAGAAGGACATTGCTGGTTATCGCATGTCATATGAAAGCACTGCTGGTTATCGCGTGCTACTTGAGGGTGTTGCTGGTTATCACGCGCCGAGAAGGACATTGCTGGTTATCGCATGTCATGAGAAAGCACTGTTGGTTATCGCGTGCTACTTGAGGGCGTTGTTGTGTATATTGCACGCCGTGAAAGCACTGCTGGTTATCGCGTGCTACTTGAGGGCGTTGCTGTGTATATCGCACGCCGGTGAAAGCATTGCTGGTTATCGCGTGCTACTTGAGGGCGTTGCTGTGTATCGCACGCTAGAGAAAGCACTGTTGGTTATCACGTGCTACTAAAGGGCGTTGCTGTGTATATCGCACACCAGTGATGACCTCATTGTATGATCGCATGTTGTATAGAGTGCCGCTGTGTGATTGCGCGCTTTTTTTGTGTGATTATAGTAGTTTTAATTATTGATTTTTGTTGTGGACTGATATTATGTTAGAAGTGTTACGAGTATCGTTGGGGTTGAGGAATCTAGTTGAGTAGATTCCAAGGATAGATCGGAATTAGAGACTGCCATTGTACTAGGAAGTTGAGGTGGAGTAGTTTCTAGGATGAAACTTCCACAGTTGTTTGAAGTGTGAACCGAAAGCTGCCATTTTAGCTTCGGAGGGTTGAAAAAAAAAGGGAGCAAAAATGTCGGTGACGGGATGCATCGATGGTGTTATAATGGTCGTGGTAGTTTACTATTGGAAAGATGACGTTAGCCACAAATGGAAGGCCACCGAAGGACAAGTTGCCTCGGACGAAGTGAATAGATTTAGAACGCTATGGTGAAAGCGTGTAATGAGAATTATTTCTTGGACACTGTTAGAGCGCAAAAGGTGGTTGAGTCCATGTGACTCCGCCAAGATTGACGTTGAGTGAAAGGTATGAGGCAAGATTCGTCAATTGTCTTGACTTGGACGATGGGAATCAGAGTAGCGCAGAGGAAGCGTGTTGGACTTTAGATATTATGGATTTTATCTCTTGAGGTAGAAGGACTGCTTGAGGAAAGTGACCAAAGTTCTAGTAACGATGGTAGTGTGTTGATAGAAGGATCAACTTGGGAGAGATCGCCATGGGGCAAGAATTTTTGGAGTTGTCTTAAAAGGAGTACCAGGGTTACCTTGAGAAATTAAAATTTGGAAAGTGAGGACATATGGTTGTCCTCGGTGTTGAATTTCAAGGAACTTGAGGAGAACGACTAAGTGTAGTAAGTTTGGGAGACCGATCCGGGTGAAGATTCGATAAGATAGATCTTGAGATATTAGATTAGATGAATTTCGAGTACGAAATTCTTCTAAGGGGGGAAGTTTGTCACATCCCCACCTTTTTCTCTCTCCTCTCATTTTCTCTCCCTTCTGCCGTGACTTGCTTTCCTCTCTCTCTCTCCCCTTTCTTTTCCCCCTTTATTCCACCGCACATCCCCTGCTCCTTTGACCCCTTCTTTTCGTTTTTTCCCTTCTGCCGCACGCTATCCCCTGCAGATTGCCGCCCCCATCCCATCTCTCTCTCTCTCTCTCTCTCTCTCTCTCTCTCCTTTCCCTTCCCCTTTGGTCTTTTTCTTCGTGGTTCTTCTTCATCCATAGACGCCTCCTCCTCCTTTGATGTTGTTCCTCGATGGCTCCTGCTCTCACGACCGGCGTCCTGCGCGTTGCGGCCACTGCTGCCGCTTGAGTTTCGCCTACCGCCGCCTCGCCCTGCTCGTCGCTGCACTTGCCCGAACATCGACCCTTGAAGTCGACGCAGCTCGGCCCTTTGCGAACCGACCGAACTTGCGCCTTGGCTCCTCTCTTGTCGGTCACGTTCTGCTCCGCCTTTACATACTGCCTTACCCCGTCGTTCGTTGTTCCTCATCCTCTGTCTTCAACCCCTCTCCGCGGCTTGACGAGAACGGGGTCGCAAGGAGCACGAACCGGTCTGGAACTCCCTCGCCGGAGCTGTTCTTCTTCGCCGATGACTTCGCTGTCTCGTCCTTAGCCTCGACCAGCCACCCACGGCCGAGAATTAGCTCCAAGAGCCTCGCTGGAAAAGTCGCCGGAACCCTCGCCGGCGCCGGCGCCAGCACTGGGCCCTGAGCGCGGGCCTCCCCTCTGGTGCTTGAGCCCAAATCTGGTGGGCCTTAGTCAGCCCAACTGGCCCAAGAAGAAAAGAAAAAGGAAAAGAAGAAAAGAAAAGAAAAAAAGAAAAGAAAAAAAAGGGAAAAGATGAAAATGAAAGAAAAAGGAAAAATGAGAAGAAAAAGAAAGAAATAAAAGAAAAGGGAAGGAAATAAAAGAAAAAGGAAAGAAAGTAGGGAAAATTCGTGGACCGCCATCAGTCACTTGAAGAAGCAAATTGATGTGAGTAGACCTTCTAAACCTTAATTAGGCATGTTTATTGCCTTAGTAGAATTATTAGGGTAATTGTGTTGATTTATGGCGTGATTGGATTGGTTATCGGTGAAAAATTAGACGCGATTGTAACGTCAGGTTTTAGAGGGACGGTGCGAGGTTAGTATGGACGATTTCATGCACTCTCGTTAGTTGCGTATTTTTTCAGCATTTATTTATTTAATTTTAGTATTTATTTAATTTAATTTCAGTATTTAATATTTCGCATTATTTAATTGTGCAATTAATTGGTTGCCTGGGTCACTTGATTAGTCTTAATCGTCGAGATTTGGGCTTGGCTAAAGTTGAGTGACAGATTTGATGATTTAAGAGTGAGGTTGAGATCGGCCTATTATAGTTGTGTATAAATTGTTAGGAAAGTGTGGTGCGATGGAACGAGTATGAGGTCACAAGGACCCATTTATAATTTGGCGAAATAGGTCGATCATGGCCATGTACTGAATACCATAATTTGATATTGAATGGCTGGATTGAGTACAAGGAGATATAAATTGGATGTCGAAAGAAGTCCAATTGGAGGCTGGTGGAGTGACGATTAATGAAAGTTGAATAGCGATGTGATGATGAGATAGGAAGGCTATTTAGGTCTTAGGCCAATTGGGTACGACCTTAAATTATTGATTGCGCAATTTATTTCATTATTGGTTTATTTGTGTAATAGATCTTGATTGGTGAGATGATTGAGCTTAGTGCCAAGTAGCGACTAGGGTTTGGTAGACTCGTGGATAGACCGAGTCCGGAAAAGATAGACTATAGGAGAGCAAGTACGGCAGAATAGAGAGTAAGGTTGGAATATGTCTAGGGTGACTGAGGAGATGTGAGGTACGATTAGATTAGGGACCCTAGGATAATTGACAGACCTAGTTTTGGGTTAGGGGTTGGCTCATTGAGATATTTATATCTCAACCTGTCGTGGCAATCATTTTTCAGGTACATGATTGGAGATTGAATTTTGGAGGCGAGTTTTGTGGGAGTTGACAGGGCTAAGATTAACGCTTCCGTTGGAGGCTGGAAGGCCAGCAATCTGCCTGGGACGTCGCTATTGTTTGGCCAAAGAGAAGAGGAAAATCGAGAACCGTCGCGCACTCTAAAATTGGGGCGTGACACTTCATGGGGGCCACCTCTAGAACCTAGTACTAATGCTTTATTTGGTAAAGAGCTAACCCTGAGGCGTGTTTACGCGGGGTTTAGTTGAGCGTGACGAGGCCAACTGTTGCACACCTGAGGCGAGAACTTTTCGCGGGTTGTGGCGAGGACCTGAGGCGTGTTTACGCAGGTCGAGAAACATCATAATTACTATATGTGGTAAAGGTCTTAGTGCTACATGATGGGAGCCACCTCTAGAGACCTTGTACCACTACTATATGTGGTCAATAGCTGAGTGCTACATGATGGGAGCCACCTCTAGAGACCTTGTACCACTACTATATGTGGTCAATAGCTGAGTGCTACATGATGGGAGCCACCTGATTATGGGACGAAATTGAACTTTTGATTATGGGAGCTAAGTGCAACAAAGATGTGGTCAAGATCCTTGTACCTTCTATTGAGTGTGGATTGTACTTTTGATATGACGCGCTTGATTATGAGACAAAATTGTGTGACATGGTATGAGATATGTCGTAACAATTTGGCTTCATAATTAGGATCTCTATGAATATTGGCTAATGGATGTGTAGTGTTATAGTTGTTAAAGATGGTTTCTATTTGCACATGTATACGAGCTATACTAATGTGCAAGGATGTGCTAACATGAGGTAAGGATTGCTTGTTGTGCTTTAGGCTGCTTTTAGGTGAATTGCTTCCTAATTAGGGCTTAGAGGGTAGACTCGTTGAGACATTGTCTCAATGTACCGTGGTTTACAATTTTTTCAGGTCTTTAGGTGGAGGTGCAACATGAACTGTTATGGGGTCCCGCAAGTGATGGATTTTTGAGCACCCCTTTTGGCTAGAGCCGGAGCCCTCGGCTGTAGATCCCGGAGTTTAGATAGCACAACCACCCTTTTTGCTTTAGCCTATTGTGTATATGAACTCGAGGCTATTTATAAATATATTTGTGTAAAATGGTTGTCTTGCTTTTCTATCCCATGTTTGATTGATGTACGGAAATTATTTAATTCGCTTCCACATGTGCATAATCGATTGGGTCCGCGACGCTTTTTGGGAACGTTGCAATTTAGTCGACCACTGAGGGATGTGCGCTTCTCGAGGTTCGGAGCGTGACAGAATATTCATCGCTCAGTCGTCTTTTTCAAGCGATTTTTTGTTATAATGTTTGTTCTACGTATCTTTCAAAAAAAAAAAACCGTTAATGGACTTGGTCGGGTTTGAAAGTGTCTATTATATGAATATTCTCTCGTACGTGGGGCCAGGGGGAAGTTTCCCTCCAAAGACGATGCTCGCGACCGTTCTCTAAGACCACGGAGAGTTGACCCAGCTCGGTTGACTTCGAACTTAAGAAGCCAAGTCGGGAACGAACGACCGGACGATCTCCCACCTCGTTCGATCCAATCCAGTCCCCCCTACGTCTCCGCTTCCGATGGTGTTCAAGTACTTGACTTTCGTCGTCGACGACAATTTCCTCAACACTCGGCCCGGCTCGCCCCCGGCCTTCACACCTTCGCCGTCGGTGGCTTCTCCTCTACTTTGTAGTGGTTGCACCGGCGTCATCAGTAGATTCAACGAATCGCAGCTTCATCCCTTCAAGCATGAGCCCACATTCAGCGGATATGTAAGTTTATGGAAGCTAACTCCATGGTATAATGTCTATTTTTCCATCCACTGCTGAACTTCAATGACCATGAAAGTACGCTATCCGAGTGCTAAAGTACGATCATTTTGTACGAATTCTATTGTTCATAGGACTTTCTCCTGATGGAAATTATTATTTCTCTGTGTGCTTTTGCGTTAAATAATGTTAAAGTTTCTTCAGAATTGCAGTCATCTGTCTGTCCGCTCTTTAGACTGGTCTTTTATGAGTCAACAGACAGAACATTGATTTGCAGAAATCATACCAGATGTACTCCTTCTGTCGATTTTGCACCTTGCAAAGTCAGCCTTCCAATAACCCAGCAACATAAAACCTGAACTTTTGGGATATCAGAGACCTAACTTTAGATATGATCCAATTTATCTAAGATTTCTCTTGACAGCAAATAAACGGGATTCCTTTATTGGATCAGATTGAAATCGAGTACAGAGATAGGTTCCAAACAAAATATTGGGTCTAGTGCTTCTGCATGCCTTTGCCCTCATGACCTGTCTGTCCTACTTTTTTCCGCATAATATAATATGTGTCGCATCTTCATTATGCTGTCATTTAACAGAGCTTTTTCAAGCTAAAAGAGAAAATGTAAGTGGAGTGGCAAACAGGAATCCTGTGTCGGATGCACAAATCCTCAGTTTTTTTTTTTTATCTATAAGGTGGAGGGATGACCAGCATTTTGATTTTTTTTTGTCTTGTTGACTGGTGTCTGAAGGCACTTCTTAAGACCTGCTATATATAGTAAACTTGTATTTCCACAACACTGAAGTTGAGTATAATAGATTGATTTCCTATGATAGAGCATGAATTACACATTGCCATCAGATCAGCATTCTACATTTCCAAGGCACATCTTGTAACTTAGAAAGTGCCCTTAGGGCATCCCTCAATATTTTCTTGTGATTTTGTTGTGGACAGCCCGGGGATTCTCTTCAGGTATTGATGATGCCAGGATCTGGCATAGTGTTCCTTTTAAAGATTCAAAGGACCTGTTAAATTTGTTGTTTAATGTAGTTTGTTTGTTGGATAGGTCAAGGAAGCCGGCCTTTTAGCCAAGGCAGTTGAAGTTATAGATGCAATTGGCGGTAGTATGACATATTTGAATAGGAACATGAGTTTCATGTCAAGGAGTACAATAAAAGAGAAGTTTATATCAGTTTTGGCCTTTGAAGTTGCAAATACTATCACAAAAGGTGCCAACCTTATGCAATCCCTCTCAGAACAAAACATCGTTTATTTGAAAGAAGAATTGCTCCCTTCTGAAGGTGTGCGATACCTAGTGTCAACGGATATGGATGAGCTATTGAGAATTGCTGCCGCTGACCAGAGGTAGTCCACACAGGATTTCCATTTGTTTTTCCTTAAGCTATACATGAGGGAACGTGCTACTTTAAATTAGGATGCGTGAAACTTTGCCATCTCGCTGGGCAATCTGACAGGAAAGAATTGCAATCTTTTACGAAAGAGGTGGTGCGGTTAGGAAATCAATGCAAAGATCCTCAATTCTACAATTTGGACCGTTATTTCAATAAGTAAGCAATTGAGCTATTTTATTAACTCTTCCGCTTAGACACAACTTTCCTGGTTCTTATCGATCTTGCACCTGCTTCTCTCTCCATTGTCTCATAGGATGGAGTCAAGACCTGCTCTAGAAACACCATCACGACAAGATGCATTGGCAGCAATGCTGCCATTAATGAATCTGGTTCAGCCTACATCTGTGAGTACTTCTAAGCTAGCCATGCATTATTACTTCGGTTAAGAGAGTGTCTATGGCATGTCTTAGTTAATTTCTTTATGTTGCAAATATGGAGTTTAAGTTGTACTTAATATTGAAGTTTTCTTGCTGAGGACTCACTTTCCTGTTGTCTGGATGATTATCCAGAGTCATGTAAGGTGGACGGACCTTGTTCAGATTTTTCATTCTCTAGGAGGATATCTCGATCAATTTTTTCCCTTCTCTCTTATTTTAATCCTTCAAATATTGTTTCTATCATATCGCTGTCTCTTTCTACCCTTTACATGAACTTTCAACAATTTTTCTTGTCTTCACATTATATTCGAATCTAGTTCCCGAGCTGTGTCAGAAATTATTACCTGTAATCAAAATAAAAGATTATGCCTTGAAAGTCTAAAGACAGTTAACTCACCCTACCTGCCTTCATTTCCATGCATCAGGAAATTTCAATTGAGTAAAGAGGCCTTCTGGCGAAGCAACTTGCTAACTTTGTTGTAACTACTTTTGCAATCAAAGTATCACTTCTGCATGGCACTATATGATGATGCTAGTGGAAATAGTACTCGGATTCATTCAGATATTGTCATTGAGGAAGGCCAATACAGAAATTTAAGATCTAAGCATTCATGACTGAAATACCTATAGAAGTGAGGAGATGTCTCATCAATGTGACTGGCCACTTGCATAATTTTTCTCTACTGCAATCTTCCATAACGGTAAAATTATTTACATGAGAACTATTTGTAAAGTTTTACGCTGCATATGTAACCTTTAGGAGGCATTAATCATTAACCTCAAAACTTTATGCTGGTCAAAGATGATGAGGGAATAGAGCACTATATTCCCCAGTAGGAGGACAATGCATATTCAGTAATAAAGAGGTGTCTCTGGACATCTTCTGAAACTGGCGTTAGTTGACTACAGCTTGCCAACATGTGAACACCCACCTGTGAAATTTCCTAAGAAGCCTAAAACCAAGAACAAAGAGATGCAAGTAATACTACTGTATCTTGTAACAACGTTTATAGAATATGGCAGTCCCGAAGTTATTGTCCTGTTTGTAGCAGAATTAGTGCAAGTTTCCTGTTTCCTGTTTCCTGTTCAATGCTTATCCATGAAATCTAATTGTCAATTTATATTCCTCAAGGTGATGCAGAACAGAACCTCTAGCAGTTTACCCGTCATTACATCGTTAACACCACAAGTACAGGCAGTGCCGTCACCTTATTAGAAATCATATAATACACATTCTTCTAGTCAATTCTACTATGTATCAAGATGGTGGATGAATATCGTGATTAGTTATGACTGAAAGAAAGAGTGTAATGAACATATTCAATTACTAGTCACTGTTGTTTTTCACTGCCAGTGTGTCTGGAATATCAGGTTCTTTCATTGAAGTAACGAATACAAGTCTTTATGAATGACAGGAGTTGTATCTTGGGTTACATGCCTTGGACAAATGCGAGCAAGATTATTGGCATAAGCTGCAAGAACACATCAGCCTCGATGCCAAAGGTAAAAAGCTTGAGTTCTCAAGACGTGATATCTTGGTTACAGACTATGGTACTTTTGTCACAGCTTCTAAATTGCTTGCATCGGTATATCATTGGATAGTGACCACCTGCGTCAGAGAGAATTTCCTTGACACGCTTGCTAACTGGCTTGAATTGGAGTCCAAGCATTTTGATATTAAATGCTACTGCTGTATCATTTTCTAGGTCTTGTAGCCTTGAGACCTTTTTGGTGGTTTCAACTGCTTGCTTGATTCATCATCCTTGTAGTGAATCTGTATTTGCTCCTTTTTTCCTCTTTACATGATTGGACCTGTCTAACCTGTTTTTAGTTGCTAGTTGAGAACTAGCACTTCTCATAATTTCGAGAGTCTAATCTTGGCTTAGGTTGGCGTGTTAGTGCATTGAATTGAAAAGATGTATGAGACGGGGCAAACCATAACTCCTCATGTTCTACGGAGCGTGTCTAATTAACTTTTTCTTTGTATAGCATCCTGCGCTTGGCTACTTGACACTTTGACTTGGCTTTTCTATTCTTCACAGAGAGAACGATGTTTGTTGAATTATTTGAAGCTCTTGCCCCTTTCTTTTCTAGGTTTTTTTCTGAGTGTTAAAAAAACGGTAGATTTTTCATTTGCTAGTAAAATGATTTTTCATTATATCAATCGAATTGAAGTAATGAGCCTCCCATTCAGTAAAAAGATTGTCCTTATTGTTCACTTTGATGGGTGAAAGAGAACCTTTCAATTCTGAGGTCAGAGCTAAGTAGTCAGAGGAGGCATGTGAAAAGTCTGAAGAAGAAATCACTTTGGTCAAGGGCTCTGGAAGAGGTACCTAGTTAATTCTACTCTTTCAGCTTCTCCTGGACTTTGTGCATGTCAATATATTCTCACTTGCATAGACGAACAAACAATTTATATTTAGGAGGAAAAAGAAAGATCTTTTCCCCAAAAAGTTTCTGTATGTTCTACTCAGTAAGCTTTGGACAGAAACTTCAAAATAATTTCATCTTCTAAATTCACAAAAATTCATTTTCCCTGTTTAATATCTACTGTGTTTTTTGCAGACTTAATCTCCATATGATGCAGAAAAAATCTAGAAATAAGTTGTGCTTTAGTTAGGAAATCTGTGGCAATGAGGATGATATCTCGTGCAGAACTTTAAGGGGAATGAGATTAAAGATAAAATAAACTGGAGAAAAGCGGTATGTTTGCAATATAAGACAAGCTGTTAGGCATAGTTCACCCATTACATTGTCTCAGGACTTGGAATGCCTAGGTTACAAGCATTCTGTCTTCTTATCAAATATGATAGAAACAATTGCTGATATGACATTCTTACCATTTGCTCTTAAGGTGGTGGAGAAGCTTGTGGATATTATCCTTTACCTCCAATTGGAAGTTCTTAACACCTTTGGCAGTGATGGTATGCCTTTTGAAATACAAGTATTCTTTTCCCCTTGAAATCTGTCTTCTGCTGGAAAGAAGAAATATGGACAATAGCCAGATTAAATCAGAATAAGATGTGCTAAATGACTGAATTGTTGCTCCTATTTTGCTAAATAAATTTTTGTGCTCATAAATAGACTTTTATCAAGTCCCCCTTTCGTCCACCGCATTTTACTTGGTTGATCATTCATGATGTCTCTTTGTCCTCCTATTGACGATTAATTTATTGAAGTCCATGAATGGAACATTGGTCTTTCTATTGAAAACCTTGTAACCTTTTCCATCTTTAATCATACAGATTGTGAAAGAACAGCAGGCGCTTCTGCCAGCAATGGTAGAAAATTGGGTTTGTCTGGCCTGGATTTGCGCTATGCAAGCATTATTACTCTAATTGACAATATTGTGAGTCCATAAATTTTTCTGATTTTGACTCTTCTGGAGTTCTCTGTTCCTAGTATATCTTTTCCTTTCCATTTTCGTTATGTGCATCCTAATTTGGGTTCTTGATCTAATCGTGATAGCAAAAGCACTCTTAAAAAGCATGTAAAATTCTTCATTGCCTATCCCTCCTGAAACGCTAATATTGCTGTCTGTATCCATTCACTCTGGACCAGTTACTTTTTAATGTGGAATGATCAGGAAATTGCAAAGCCAATTAATGCATGCATAATTTAACAATAGAAAAAAGACATCATTTGCTTATCAGAATCCTGAAGTTCTCAGCCTGAATTCAATGTGGACTAGAACAGGAATGTGGCTTAAAACTTATGTGCGGTTATATACCATAAACCATTCTTAAAAACAGATAGGTCTATGTCAAGCAGGCTGACCAGCCATCCAAAAATTTCTCGAGTGTGGACCAGAACCTACTTGTACTAATTATAAATATGAAACAGACATCATAAGCTTACAGGAACCCTAAAGTTCTCAACCTGAAACTGACATGGACAAGAACAGGAAATGACTCGAAGCTGTTTAATCTGCCATTGAGTACCTCTAATATGGTTAGTGTATAAGCATCTATTACTGGATTGGCATTGGTTATAGTTTTCCATGTGATCTCTTGAGTTTTCGATCAATCAGACTTCTATATTTGGAGTTTGGCCTCTGCTACAAGTGTCTACTATACGTATCATCTTATATTTACTCAAATTGTTAATTGTTGAAACAGCAAGGAAACTCATATGATTTACAACTATTGCATACTAATACTTAGCCTCTACAGAATAATCTGATTATCTCCCTGAAACTTGTTGAGATGATCTAATTTGCTTAATTAATTTCTTTCCCAATTTCTTCCGTTTTCTCAGTAGCATGAGAGTACTCTGTGACTGGGAAAACTGTCCAATGGCTTGATGATATGAAGCCTATGATCACAACTTCTTAGACATGAAGATGAGATTTTTTTCACCATGTTTACAAACTGTTATTTAGCAACTCCAAGTAGCTCACGTACAATGACAATGGACTATGTACTGTTGCAAAGAAAATTTTAGTGAATAGCCAAAAAAGTGCTTGAGGAAACTTATTACCGATTTCCTTTGGTGCTAAAGATGGACTCGGTATGGTCTTTTATTGACCCATGTAGCTTCTATTCCATTTAGGTGGCTCATTCAGGCTCTGTAACTCCAACAATGACAGATGCATTGTACCAAAGTCTACCACCAGATATAAAGTCAGCTATGCGCCCTCGGCTGCAGCAAGCTGAGATTCAGGAAGAGGTAGTTAATGTGTATTATGTGATCGTTTTCACAGAATGTACCCATATATATAAATTTACATATATATGTGTACCTATATATACATGTGTGTGTGTATATATATATATATATATATATATATATATATATATATATATGTGTGTGTGTACATATATATACTGCCACGGACTAGTTCTTAAGCAGAATATGATTTCCACATTTTTGGTGTCTGTGCAGCCTACAATTCCAATTATTAAAGATGAAATGGAGAAGATACTGTCGTGGCTTGCTCCAATTGCTGCTAACACAATCAAGTAAGTTGAGAGAACATCTGCAGGGGTATGACAAATTGTGATATAAACTTGAGAAATGACGTGTCTTTACCATTGGTTATGTTTGAATTTGAGATTGTCATCGCACACAGCCTGTTTATAAAGTTTATCATAGGTTTGTGTGCATGCGATCTTCGTCCATCAAACAATTATAGCGCTTGGGTTGGACTTCTAATGCGAATATTTCTGCCTCATACTGTTTGCTTTTCAAAGTTTCGATGCATGATTAACTCGTATTGCATAACTCCGTTTTTAATTTGTTTGAACTAGAGCACACTATGGCTTTGCGAGAATGGGAGAATGCGCAAATATGAGGTACTTAAGCATGGACCTTCATGTGATCACCTTCGACGTTTTCCTGCCTTTCAACATCATTAAGATTACTAACTGATACTCTATTTCGGGTCCAGAGTAAACCAGAGACCCACTGGCAAGGGTGACTTCGTCAGAATCAATACTCTATATCACGCAGATAAGGAGAAAACTGACCCCTACATTGGTGAACTGCTGTTCTGGCTTCACCAGCTGGTCTGCAAAAGAAGGGCAATGAACAATGGAGTTACCTGTTCACTTGACTCGACGGTTTCTTCTCTAAGGGATGAAGAGATCAGATCATCTTCTCACAGTTTGTTTGAGGACGTATATAAGAGGAAGCTAATGCAAAGAACAAGTGAGACTCCGGAATCTGAAATAGAAAATCCCTATTCATGCTATTACCATCTATGGAGCACAGGTATTTGTGATTCTCCCTCCAATAGAAGTCCGGGGGTTTTAGTTCCGATTCTGAAAACATTATCTATGGACTTCGGGATAGACATGATGACTTCGTTGGATGTCATTGACGGTATTACCGCCCCTTGAAGTTTTCGAGCAATCACTATGAGAATAGTGATAAATGCAGTTTCTCCAATAATAGGTGTACAACTACCCTTGTATACTGGAACTTGAAGTGAGACAGTGGACAGGAAGACATCATTTGGATATGTAGCCAATGCCAAAACTATATATCACATTGCCTGTTCGTCTTCTGATACGATTAAGAGTATCTACAGTCTTGCAAGACCATGTAAACATCAGTATAGCAGCTGACCATAAGTGAATGTGTTGAATTCAAGTATTCATGTACGTCCGTCTAGCGTGCTTTGCTTTTGCAGGTTGCCCGATTTGGGGAAAGTATACGATCAAGGTCAACTGGTTCAGTTGATGATTGTTAGGATATTCGGGTAATTTTGAATCTTCTTGTTATCTATGCCATGATCGCGCATGATTTCTGCCCTGATGTAGTAATGCCTTTGTCTAAAGTCACTTCCTGAGTTCTATAAATAGTCACGCTGCTTGGACATCTCATCTTCAACACAATTACAGATAAGTTTTTCTGTCTCAAGCATAATGGCTTCTAGCGCGTTGGTTAGTTCTCGCGCACCTTAGACATACAACGACTCACAACTGAAGAAATGTCGAAAGCAACCAATTCTTAATGCAATGCCCCGTCCATCGAGAATTGAAAGGTGTCCCGTGATTCGATGTTGTTTCCCATCAAATTCAACACCATGTCGACTCATATTTGAAGGAAATGTTAGCTTACTCCCTTTCTTGCGACTTGCGAGTAGAAACTGAGATCCAGGCCTCGAACAGAAAAACCTGAAACGAGAAGTCCTGTCATGTCCTTCTCGTTTTTTCCTCTCACTAAAGCATGAGTTTACCTTGTATTAGCTTAGGATACGTTCCAAGTCCACTAATTGACAAATTCCGATCTGCAGTTTATCTTACGAGGCCATGTTTCATTTTTGGTTCCTGCTCTAAAAGGAATCTCGAATCATTATCCACGGTAATGTCGTTACCCCTACTATAAAAAACAACATCCTAGGTTAAAAGAAAAATAGTCTCTAGGTCAGCCACATCTTTTAGTCTTAGACGGAGAAAGAGATTTCATCAACCCTAGTGAATGCCCTGATTCTTGGACATATATTGGCCAGAAAAAGTACCAATCAATTTTATACCTATTGCACGAATAGTAATTCAAATTTAAGTTTTTTTTTTAAATTTTGTCAATTCAATCATAAATATTTATGCGAAATTTCAATTTAATCATTCTAGTGAATTTTTACCAAAAATTGATAATGTGATGGTTCAATTATCGCTGGTCGTTTCACATGGTACATCAGTTTTTTTCTAGTGGCCAAAAAGACTATATTAAAATTTGGCGTGAATGTTAAGGACTCAATTATCAAATTTGAAAAAAATTTATATTAAATTGACATGCATACCATGTATTTAAAATTGATTGGATATATTGGACAAGACATCTAATTGTAGGCTCATTTGATGAAATTGTTGAATCTATGAAGTGCTCTAACTTATATATTCATCTAGCCAGATACCAGTATATTACATAAATCTAAAAATATATCTATCATATTATTCTAAATGTTGGTGAGCACGTCTAACAAGAGAAACATGAAAATATACAAAAAATAATATCAAAATAAAGATTCCCAGTAATTGAATTCCCCGCTAAAGATGGAGTTTTCATTTAAAGAAGATCGAAACCTTGTCATGTTGGTTTATCCTATGATCGAAGGAAAACACAAGACATAAAAGTTGTAATATTTGTGGAATAATGATATAAGTATATGAATAATAAGAGCATGTAAAATAATAAATCAATAAGTAATATGAAAGCATGAAGCAACAATGTAAAATATACTTTACTCGATAGCTTTCCTCCTTTTGGTCGAAGTCTTCATCTTTGTGCAACCACTTTGAGGTGAAAAGGGCGAGCAATATGTCAAATGTCTCTCCTCCTTTTGCTTCTCTATACTTATAAAGAGTTAAAAAGACCATTTCTTCAAGATCATCTTCTATTTCTGTATCTTTGAATCTTGCTCTTTTTTTTTTGGTAACCTTTTAATTTCTGTCTTTCGTTCATCCATGACAATGTATCATACCAAATTTTTATGGAGGCAAAATAAGTGATATTTAATATATATAGATATTAAATATACTAAAAGTTTGTAATATGTATTTCCTCGAAAGTGCATATTTTGAATAGCCTCGATTTATTTCCTAAAAAAGAATATTCACATTTTTCTTCCTTTTCTTGTGAAAATTTCGTTGCCAACATTTGTTTTTGTCAATATACTTTGCATTAAATGCTATTTCTAGTTAGATTATTTTTCCTAGTTGTTTTAAATTTAATACGGCTGTATCGTTACTGATGAGGACACCGAACCCTATCGAGGAGGAGGTGCTAGGGACCCGTTGATCTATCCGACAGGCCCGATCACTCGAGCGAGAGCAAAGGAATTCAAACAAGCTATCGGCATCATGATTCAAGATATTTGGCATGGAGACAATTCGGATTCAAGATTTGAAGATGCTGAAATTCTTTGGCGCAACATGATTACTTTTACTCTAGCGAATTCTGAAGAGGTTTCAAGTTGACGAACTCCGAATTGACTCAAATTTGGATAGACGCTTGGAAACGGGCCATTGATCAATACTCACTACTTTAGTAGTGATTGATGATATGTTTTAGCGATTTGAAGTCGTTTAGATAGACTTTTAGGCCTTTTTTCCATTTTGGACGAATTTAAATTAATTAGGGTTATTTTTGTAATTCTAATCCTAGTAGGGTTAGGATTAGGGTTAGCACCCTATATAAGGTTGCTTATAGGTTTCTCAAGAGAGAGACATAATTTTACACATAAAGGTTTTCCTTCTTTGAGTTCTTTTGAGGAATAGATCTTATCAAGGTTTCTTTGTGGCGATCGAATTTAACTTATCGAGCAAGATCGCGAATTCTCTTGTTCGTGGCGTTATAGCGTTGATTGGTTGACACAGGTTCGTCAACAGGTCGCGTTCATACCAAGATTACCAATCACAGGTTCGATTGGGGGTTGAGGTCAGCAATTCGCAACTCACGGATCTTCGTAGAACGATCACTTCCACTTCAGATATATAGATATATATCATCTGGTATCAGAGCTAGTTCTACAAGGTCTAGTTATCATACTTTTATTGCTTTTCATTCATAAAACTAGGTTTTTAGGATTTAGTGTTTTGTTACCAGTTGAGTCAAGGTTCTAAATTTGTTCTTGCTGCGATTTAAACTTTGATTTAGGGTTTCTCGGTCCTAGTTCTTTTTTTTATGTAATTGAGTTCGTCAGAAAAAAAAAGAGGCAAAAAAAAATTCGGCCAAAAAAAAAGATTTGGCAAAAAAAAAAGAGGCAAAAAAAAAATCCAAAAAAAAAGTCACAAAAAAAATCAAGAGGACGACTCGTTATTATTATTATTGTTGATAGTTGGACCGAATAGACAAGAAATAGCAGCAAACATTGAGTCTGAATTCAAATCTAGCAAAATTTTCTGATTTGAACAATATAGTGCTAAATTTGATCTTGTTTGGAGGTTAAGAGATTGTTGCGAGGAGCTTGTGATACTAGATTGAAGTCTGATAAAGAGCTTGTAAGAAGGAAACGAGAGGTAAAAGGCAAGAGTGGGTGAGTTTATTTGAGGGAAGAAAAAGCCGAAATTGAGTTAAACACAAGAGGAGCGACAAACACCTTGAGTGAAACACGTGAGGGAGTGTTTGGTGAGAACTTTTTTTTTTCTCTAACGTTTTCTTGCAGATTAAAAAAAACAAAAAGATGTCAGGTCAGGAAAGTGTGAATCAAAGGGAGGATGGCACTCGTCCAAGGGATGATGCGATTCTAGCAGGCATCCAACAATTGAGTTTACAAATTGAAGCACTTAGCAACCGGGTTGCAAGATGTGAGACGAGAATTGATGAGCCACCCCGAGGGGGACGACAAAATCAGCGAGAGGAGCCTAGGGCACAACCTAGATGGCAACGTCAATTCGATGATGCATACGTGTCCGATACAGAAGATGATCGAGATGGCAGGTTTGAGAGGAGAAACGGACGCCGCGGATTTAGACATCGAGAAGATAATGAGCTTGGCAATATCAAGATGAAAATTCCATCTTTTCAAGGAAAGAATGATCCTGATGCGTATCTAGAATGGGAGAAGCGAATGGAGATGATATTTGATTGCCAGCGTTATTCGGAGCTTAAAAAGGTAAAAAATTGCAGCTGTTGAATTCACTGATTATGCTATAATTTGGTGGGATCAACTTGTGACTAGCAGGAGACGCAACGGTGAAAGATCAATAGAAACATGGGATGAGATGAAGGCGGTAATGAGGAGGCGCTTCATACCTAGTCATTACCACAGAGACTTGTTCCATAAGCTGCAAAATCTCACACAAGGCAACAAGAGTGTAGAAGAATATCATAAAGAGATGAAGATTGCTATGATCCGTGCTAATGTGGTGGAAGATCGTGAGGCCACAATGTCACGATTTTTATGTGGTTTGAGTCGGGATATAGCAAGGGTGGTAGAGCTACAACACTACGTTGAATTGGAGGAGTTAGTGGAGAAAGCCATCAAAGTTGAGCGGCAATTGAAGTTGGATCGAAATCACAATAGTGGTGGAGGTTCAAACTCGAATTGGAAGTCTAATTGGAAGAGAGATGAGAAGCCGAATTGGAAGGGAAACAACACGAAGACAGAATCTTCAAAGGAGAAGGAGAAAGATGGCAAAGTTGGTTCAAATCCTGTTTCAGGTAAAACTGAAAACTCTAATACTAGAACACGTGAAATTAAATGTTTTTAAGTGTTTAGGCAGGGGTCATATGGCAAATCAATGCCCTAATAGGAGGGTGATGATAATGACTGGGCCTGGAGATGTTCAATCTGAAAGTGATAGGGAGGAAGACGATGATGACATGCCATCGTTGGAAGATTGTAGTGATGTTGAGATGCCAGTTGCAGGTGAATTGATGGTTGTTAGGCGTTCTCTTAGTGTTCAAGTCAAGGAAGAAGAGCATCACCAGCAACGCGATAACTTATTCCATACAAGATGCTTGGTGAATGGTAAGGTTTGTAGTTTGATTATTGATGGAGGTAGTTGTACAAACGTAGCAAGTTGTACCATGGTGGAAAAACTGGGATTGAAGACTACAAAACATCCAAGACCATACCGACTGCAGTGGTTAAATGATAGTGGGGAAGTAAAAGTATCAAAGCAAGTCCGCATTCCATTTGAAATAAGGCGATACAAGGATGAGGTGGTGTGTGATGTTGTACCTATGCAAGCGGGGCATCTTTTACTTGGTAGGCCATGGCAATATGATCGAAAGGTACATCATGATGGGTACACTAACCGATATTCATTGGTAATGAATCAGAAGACTTACACATTGGTACCAATGACACCTACTGAGGTGTATGAAGATCAATTGAAACTACAACGTGAGGTTGAGAGAGAAAAAAAAAGTGATAAAATTGAGGGGTTGCGTGGAAATTTTGAAACGCAAGCAAAAGGAGAGAAAAAAGAGAGTGGAATGGTAAAAACTGAGGGAAAAGGAGAGAAAAAAGAAAAGAGAGAAAATAATTTATATGCAAAATCGAGCGAAGTGAGGAGAGTTTTGGTTCTGGACCGACCGATACTTGTACTTTTGTACAAGGAGGCACTATTTACTATTAATGCACTTGACCCGAATTTGCCAAGTTCTGTCATGTCTTTGTTACAGGAATTTGAAGATGTCTTTCCTGATGAGATTCCTGGAGGTTTACCACCGATTCGAGGCATAGAGCATCAAATCGATTTGATTCCTGGTGCACCATTGCCTAACCGACCAGCATATCGAAGTAATCCTGAAGAGACAAAGGAACTCCAACGGCAAGTTAGCGAATTGCTACAAAAAGGATATGTGAGGGAATCTCTTAGCCCATGCGTTGTTCCTGTTTTGTTGGTGCCAAAGAAGGATGGGTCTTGGCGAATGTGTATTGATTGTCGAGCAATCAATAATATAACGGTAAAGTATCGACATCCTATTCCTAGGCTAGATGACATGTTTGATGAATTGCATGGAGCTTGCATATTTACTAAAATTGATCTGAAAAGTGGTTATCATCAGATTAGGATGAAAGAGGGGGATGAATGGAAAACTGCATTTAAGACCAAGTACGGGTTGTATGAGTGGTTAGTCATGCCATTTGGTTTAACTAATGCACCTAGTACATTCATGCGACTTATGAATCATGTTTTGCGTGCTTTTATTGGTCGATTTGTTGTTGTCTATTTTGATGATATCTTGATATATAGTCGAAGCATTGATGACCATATTGAGCATTTGCAGGTTTTAAGGGCTGACCAACTATATGCTAACCAAAAGAAGTGCTGTTTTGTAACTGACAAATTAGTATTTCTAGGCTTTGTTGTTGGTGCTGATGGAATACAGGTTGATGAAGAAAAGGTAAAAGCAATCCGTGAATGGCCGACACCTAAGACAGTAGGAGAGGTGCGCAGTTTTCATGGTTTAGCCAGTTTCTATCGTAGATTTGTGAAAGATTTCAGCACCATTGCGGCACCTTTAACCGATGTTATCAAGAAGCACGTGAGTTTCACATGGGGAGAAGAGCAAGAGAAAGCATTCAATCTATTAAAGGATAAGTTGACTAATGCTCCTTTATTATCTTTACCGAATTTCAGTACTACTTTTGAGATAGAATGCGATGCTTCTGGTACAGGTATTGGAGCTGTGTTAATGCAAGGAGGACGTCCCATAGCATATTTCAGCGAGAAGTTAAGCGGAGCAATATTGAATTATCCGACTTACGATAAGAAGATGTATGCTTTGGTGCGAGCTTTGGAGACTTGGCAACATTACTTGTGGCCAAAGGAGTTTGTGATCCACACCGACCACGAGACCTTAAAGTACTTGAGGGGGCAGCAAAAATTGAACAAAAGACATGCCAAATGGGTGGAGTTCATTGAGACTTTTCCATATGTAATCAAGTACAAGAAGGGTAAGGAAAATGTGGTAGCGGATGCACTTTCTCGACGGTATGCAATTCTAACTACTCTAGGAGCAAAGTGTTTAGGTTTTGAGCATATCAAAGGTTTATACAGTAACGATGATGATTTTGGGAGAGTATTCGAAGCTTGTGAGCATGCTGCGTTTGAAAAGTTTTATAGGCATGATGGATATCTTTTTCGTGAAAATAAGTTGTGTATGCCTAGATGCTATTTGCGCGAGTTGTTAGTGCGAGAGGCACATAGTGGAGGTTTAATGGGCATTTTGGAATCAATAAAACTTATGAAGTGCTACATGAACATTTTTATTGGCCACACATGAAACGAGATGTTACACGAATTTGTGAGAGATGTATTACATGTAAGCAGGCTAAGTCTACTACTAAACCACATAGTTTGTATACACCTTTGCCTATTCCGACGCATCCGTGTGTTGACATCTCTATGGATTTTGTTTTAGGATTGCCTAGGTCTAAGCATGGAAAGGATTCTATTTTTGTGGTTGTTGATCGATTTTCAAAGATGGCTCATTTTATACCATGTCATAAATCTGATGATGCGTCGCATGTTGCTGAATTGTTCTTTTGTGAGGTTGTACGTTTGCACGGCATGCCTAGGTCTATTGTTTCTGATCGAGATTCTAAATTTCTTAGCTACTTTTGGAAGACATTGTGGAAGAAGTTAGGTACACAACTTTTATTTTCTACTACTTGTCATCCACAGACTGATGGTCAGACTGAAGTAGTTAACAGGACTTTAGGGACATTGTTGCGTGCTATCATTAAAAAGAACATTAAGTCTTGGGAAGATTGTTTACCACATGTTGAGTTTGCTTATAATAGGAGCGTGCATTCTGCTACTAAATTCACACCGTTTGAGGTTGTCTATGGTTTTAATCCCTTAACTCCGTTAGATTTAACCCCTTTGCCTATTGATGAGCGTGTGGATTTAGATGGTGCTAAGAAAGCTGACTTTGTGAAGACCTTGCACGAGAAGACGCGAATGAATATTGAGCACAAGACAAAGCAGTATGAAAAGCAAGCTAATAAAGGGCGCAAGAAAGTAGTGTTTGAGCCCGGCGATTGGGTTTGGGTTCATATGCGCACAGAGCATTTTCCCAAACAGCGACGGTCTAAATTACTACGGCGAGGGGATGGACCATTCATGGTGTTGGAGAGAGTCAACGATAATGCTTATAAGATCGACCTTCCAGGTGAATATGGTATTAGTGTTACTTTCAATGTTTCTGATTTGACTCTTTTTGATGCAGAGGCTGATTTGAGGCCAAATCCTTTGCACGGGGGAGGGAATGATGAGGACATCGAACCCTATCGAGGAGGAGGTGCTAGGGACCCGTTGATCTATCCGACAGGCCCGATCACTCGAGCGAGAGCAAAGGAATTCAAACAAGCTATCGGCAACATGATTCAAGATATTTGGCATGGAGACAATTCGGATTCAAGATTTGAAGATGCTGAAATTCTTTGGTGCAACATGATTACTTTTACTCTAGCGAATTCTGAAGAGGTTTCAAGTTGACGAACTCCGAATTGACTCAGATTTGGATAGACGCTTGGAAACGAGCCATTGATCAATACACACTACTTTAGTTGTGATTGATGATATGTTTTAGCGATTTGAAGTCGTTTAGATAGACTTTTAGGCCTTTTTTTCCATTTTGGACGAATTTAAATTAATTAGGGTTATTTTTGTAATTCTAATCCTAGTAGGGTTAGGATTAGGGTTAGCACCCTATAAAAGGTTGCTTATAGGTTTCTCAAGAGAGAGACATAATTTTACACAGAAAGGTTTTCCTTCTTTGAGTTCTTTTGAGGAATAGATCTTATCAAGGTTTCCTTGTGGCGATCGAATTTAACTTATCGACCAAGATCGCGAATTCTCTTGTTCGTGGCGCTATAGCGTTGATTGGTTGACACAGGTTCGTCAACAGGTCGCGTTCATACCAAGATTACCAATCACAGGTTCGATTGGGGGTTGAGGTCAGCAATTCGCAACTCACGGATCTTCGTAGAACGATCACTTCCGCTTCAGATATATAGATATATATAAGTTACTATTTTCTAGTTATGTGCTATATAGACACTCATGTCACGATAGTGAAATAGTGGCGCTCCTATACTTTAACCTTTCTACAATGTTAATGTTTAGAAGTAACCGTGAAATTTTAATAGCAACATATTTTAAAGTGTTAAAGACTATACTTTCAACTTCTTGTTATTGTAAAGATATGTTGTCAAACAGATTGAAATATAGAACACCAAACAAATGACCAAAGGAAAATTTAATGTGTTGACGGACTCTACCGGAAATATGAAATGTCGATTGGTATAGTCTTGATCACGCTACAAGCGAAATGGATTGCCTTGCTTTCTTCAAGAGTCCGAAAACATACTCATTTAGTACCATTCGTTTGTCAAATAACGCGTAATCTTCAGTGTCGATTGTTGTACTTGCAAAAAAAGACGCGTTGTTTTTTCAACTCACCCCAAAAAAGAAGGAAGAGCCAGGTAGGCCTAGCTCAAGCCCTGCTGGGCCGGGCCCATCCTTATAGATGTAGGCCCTTGCCAGGACCCGCTTGTAGAGTGCCTTCGGGCTATTGTGGCGCGTGTAAGGCCTACAGGGCCGCCAAGCCCATGATAAGTGTCTGGCTGTCTGGTCCACCTTTACAATCATTGATGTGGATATATTCATTTCATATTCATATGTCCGTGGGGCCCAGGTGGAAGTTTTCCCTCCGAGACAAGCTCGCGGCAGTTTCCGAACGACGGAGAGTCAACAGCTCGGTTGACTTTGATCTTCAGAAGCTAAGTCAGGCGCGAACGAACGAACGAACGATCTCCGTCTCGCTCGATTCATCCAGTCTCCCCTCCCTCTCCGTTCCCACATTCCAATGGTGTTGAAGTACTGGACTTTCATCGTCAACGATGATTTCCTCAACACTCGCCCCGGCTCACCACCGGCCTTCTCGCCTTCGCCGTCGGTGGCTTCTCCTCGGGCTTGCAGTGGTTGCATCAGCGTCATCAGTAGGTTCGACGAATCGCAACTTCGGGATCGGTCCAGGTACGGTCCTTGCAAGTCCGGTTGCTAGAAACCTGACCATCGTCCAAAAGTCTGCTTGAAATCGTCGGTTCTCTGTGAAAATTTACTTTTAATTTCAATCTCGTGCGTCAGTGGCGAAGGAGCTGCGGAGGAGAAGCCGGACGAGAACGGTTCGGCAGGAAAGGCGACACGAAATGCTAAGAAGCAGGTACGGTCTTCGGGCTGTCACCGGGATTAACATGTCCTTCATCTTTTGCAATTGTTCCGGATTACTTCATAAGCTTTCGAGTGGCAATTCATTAGCATAGAAGGCAATGTCGTCGAACTTCTTCATTTCAGCTTCTGGGATGAACAAAGAATACAAGCGTGATATGGATGTTAACGTTGCTTATACGCTCTTCCTGCACATCTGGCCTGTAATATTTTTACCAAGTAGTAACTGCTGCCCTGGCGCTTTGAGGTTACACGTATGTATCTGTCTTAACTAAAAACTGTATATAAGCAAATCGATTCTCCAGAATCCCTGCTCTCTTTTCTTTTCCCCATCTTATTGTATTCTCTTCAGGTTTTCCCCCCTAATTTATTGTTTGTTTATTTATTTATTTTTTGGGGGAGGGGGGGGTCATATTGGTTCTCTTTTGCAGTGCGTCAAGAGGGTTTACATAGCAAAAGCTTATGATTATAGATAAATTGGCACTGGCCTATAAATTTCCATTTAGTATTAAAGCAGAGGGAGGACTACAAGAAAAGTCAATCTTTGAGGCCCTTTCGTCTCCCATTTAAATTTCGTTTCCCCCCTTCAAGCGTGAGTCAGAATTCAGAACAAGTGTGAGTGAATCCATTGAAGTAAACTCCATGTTATATAGCTTTTTCCATCCGCTGCTGAACTTTAATGACCAAGAAAGTACGCTATCAGCGTACTAAAGTGCAATCATTTGTACGAATTGATTTATTCATGGGACTTTCTCCTTGATGAAATTGTTGTTTCTCTCTTTGTGCTTTTTTTGTCGAATATTATGCTGTCACTTATCGAGCTTTTCCCAGCTAGAAAAGAAGAGGTTAGTGGAGTTGCAAACAGGATATTGCGTCAGATGGCCAAGTCCTCAATTTGCTATAGATAGTTTGGAGGGATGAACTGCATTTTGTTTTGCTTTTGTCTTGTTGACCGCTGCCCGAAAGCTCTTCTTCTACTACTGCACATAGGTAAATTGTGTTTCTACGGCACTGAAATTTAGTAAAATGTGGTGATTTCTTATGTTAGAGCAATAACTAAATGGTGCTGGAAGATCTGCATTCGACATTTCCAAAGCACATCTTGTGGCTGAGAAATTGCCCTAGGGGCATCTCTTAATATTTTATCGTGGACAATCTAGAGATTTTCTTTAGGTATTGATCATGCCAGGATACGGCATAGCGTTCCTTTAAAGATTCAAATGACCTGTTAACTATGTTGTTAAATGTAGTTTGTTTGGCGAATAGGTCAAGGAAGTCGGTCTTTTAGGCAAGGCGGTTGAAGTTTTGGATGCAATTGGTGGTACAGTGACATTTTCACGGAGTACAATAAAAGAGCCGATGATAAGTATTTGGGCCTTTGAAGTTGCAAATACTATAACCAAGGGTGTCAACCTTATGCAATCCCTCTCGAAAAAAAACATTGTATGTCTGAAAGAGGAAGTGCTTCCATCAGAAGGTGTGCAATGCCTAGTATCAACGGATAAGGATGAACTATTGAGAATTGCTGCCGCCGACTACTGGTAATCAACACAGTATTACCATTTGTTTCTTTAAGTTGTTCCTGAGGAAATGTGCTAATTAAATTAGGGTATGTGGAATTTTACTATCTTGCTGTGCAATCTGACAGGAAAGAATTGAAATCTTTTACGGGAGAGATGGCGCGGTTTGGAAATTATTGTAGAGATCCTCAATTCCACAATTTGAACTGTTATTTCGAGAAGTAAGCCATTTAGTTGTTTTGTCACTGCTTCTGCTTGAGCACAGCTCTCCAGGTAATCACTGATCATGCCCCTACTTCCATTTCTATGGTCTCATAGAATGGAGCCAGGAGGTGTGTTCGGGATACCATTAAGAATAGACGCATGGCCAGTAATGCTGTCACTGATGAATCTGCTTCCCTCAACAGCTGTGAGTACTTCTGAGCTAGTCATGCATTATTACTCCGGTTAGGAGAGTGGCTCTGGCATGTCTTAGTTAATTTCTTTATATTGAAAATCTGGAGTTAATTTGTACCATATGGCAAAATATTCATGTAACGACCCACTCCAAGTGGAGAGTGATCGTCAGGACTAGAGAGCTTGGACAATGGGCGAATCCTGGGAGGCTTCTAGGATGGCGAAGGGGCTAGGATGAATCATTTGTACACCATATAGGGGAGAGCGATTCTGATATATATACGTAAAAACTGAAATTAACTAACGGAGGCACTTTTGACAAAACAACAATGCTTAGTTTGTGAATTCATACTCAGGTTGGAGTACTCTCAAGATGGGTGACCCTCTAGGAAGGTCCCCACTTGCATGCCAAAGGACAAAACCGCGAGACGTGGTATAGGACTAGTCGGATCAAACAATACCTCAATGAGTTGATCCGAAAAAATCATGGTATGGTATCAGAGCAAGACCGTAGATCCTTGGACGGGTCAAAACGGACAATACCTCAATGAATTAATTTGGAGATGTCACAATTCTTGCATGACAAATCACTTTCTGTGTTTTTTGTGCAATTATGCAGAGCCATCTAAGATGGAGAAAGTTACCTTATTTTCATTTTTTGTCCTCCAGGGGAATATTTCTATCAACTTTTTTTTTTCTGTTTTGCTCTGACATGTTTTAGTTAATGTCTTTATATCACAAATCTGGAGCTAATTTGTCCTTATGGCAAAGTATTCTTGCATTAAATATCATTGTTTGGGCAATTATGCAGAGCCATGTAACGTGGAGGGAACTATCTTGTTTAGATTTTTCGTCCTCCAGGAGGATATTTCGATCAATTTTTGTTTGTTTCTCTCTTATCGCTGCCCTTTTTTACCCTTTAGATGAACTTACAGGAATTTATCTTGTCTTCACATCATATTCAAGTATCGTTTTTGTATCGTGTTAGAAATTACCACCGGTAAATCAAATGAAAAAGCCTTGAAAGTCTGACTAGAGGTAACCTTGACCTAGCTGCCAATAATTCATTTCGATGCATTTGGAATTTTTGATTCAGCAAGAAGGCATTCTGGCGGAGTAGTTTGGAAACTTCGTTAGGACAACTTCTGCAATTAGGGTTATTCTTGAACTTTGCAGAGATCACTTTTGCAAGGCATTAGACATTGATAGAGATATCACTCAGGTTTATTCAAGATACTGTCAGTGAGCAAGGGCAGCACAGAAGTTTAGGATCTAAGCCTTCATGGATGAAAGATCTCAGTTACAAGTCAGGAGGTCTCTTATCAATGTGACACATAATTCTCTGTACCGAATCTTCCGTACGAGTAAAATTAGTAAGACAGGAGTTATTTTTAGAGTTTTCTATGCTGGATGTGTAACCCTGATGAGGCATTAATCATTAACCTTGAACTTTTTGTTGGTCAAATATGAAGAGAGAATAGAGCATTACACGTAGATCCACCAGGAGGATAACACATATTTGGAAATAAAAGAGTGTCATTGGTCGTCTCCCAAAAACAGAAGTCAGTTAACTACAAACTTGCCAACATGTTTGACACCTACCAGTGAAATTTCAAAAGGAGCCTTGAAAAACAAGAACGAAGAGATGCAAGTAACTCTACCATATCTAGTGATTATGTTTTGTCAAAAATATTGTGGTCCCAAAATTAGTCATCCTCTCCTGTTTGTAGCAGAATGCAGTGCTAGTTTCCTCATTTCCTTTTATCTTGTGAGATCTGTTCTTCAATTTATATTTCTAAAACAGGATTTTAAATTTGAAGTAGAATTAAACCTCTGACAATTTACCTGTCATTACGTCATTAACATCAATAGTGCAAGTAGTGCTGTCACCTCATTGGAAAATGTACATTGCACCCCCAGTCCACTCTATAGTAAGATGGTGCAGGAAAATCATGATTAGTTATGACTGAAAGAGTGTAAAATTCATTCAATGACTAGCCACTATTTTCTTTCTCAGCCAGTGTGTCCAGAATATCAGGTTCTTTCATTGAAGTAACGATTTGTAAGTTTAATCAATGACAGGAGTTGTATCAAGAGTTTTGTGCCTTGCATAGATGCGAGAGAGATTATGTGCGCAAGATGCAAGAATTTATCAGCCTTGATGCCAAAGATATTAGCTGTGAGTTCTTAAGACATAATGTCTTGGTTACAGACTATGATACTTTTGTCACTGCTTCCAAAATGCTTGCATCAATATATACTTGAGTCTTTTTTACTGGTTTCTACTGCTTGTTTCATCCATTATATTTGTGCTTTAAATTTGCCCCTTGTTTCCACTGTTCATGGACAGGTTTAGCCTATTTAGTTGCTACTTGAGAACTAGCACTTCTCATAATTTTGCACCTCTAATCTTGCTAGTTGGCACGTTAGTGCTTTAATTTGAAAAGATGTCTACTGTGATGGAGACCCGAAAGGAAACTGCAACTGTCCGTATTCTACAGAGTGCGCCTAATTAGCTTTTTCCCTGTATAGTCCATTATATTCAGCAAGGCGTTTCGGTTCTGAGGTCAGAGGTAAGGAGTCATAGGAGGCAGGCAAGAAGTTTGAAGAAGAAATCAGTTTGGTCAAGGTCTCTGCCAGAGGTACCTAGCTAATTCTGCGCTTTAGCTTTCCCCTAGACTTTGTTCATGTCAATATATTTTCTACTGCGCTGAACAACAAAGTGTTCAAATTTAGGGGGGAAAACATAGAGCTTTTCCCCAAAAAAATCTGTGAATAACCACAAAAGTATACTAAATATGCTTTAAACAGAAACTTTGAGAAATGTCATCTTTCAAAGTCGATGAATAAAGTCCTTTTCACTGTCCAATGTCTACTATGGTTTTTGCAGCCTTAATCCGCATATGATGCAAAAGTAAATAACTTCTGCTTTTACTTAGTTAATCTCAGCCTCCAGGATAATAGTTCTTGCAGAACTTTTAACTGAAATGAGACTAAAGATAATAATAAAGCAGAGGAAACTGGTAGATTAACAACACGAGACAAGCTATTAGGTGGATTTCACCCTTTACATTGTATCAGGACTTAGAATGCCTAGCTTATAAGCAATTTGTCTTCTTATCTATACGATATAAACAATTGCTGATAGACATTCTTACTATTGCTTTTTAGGTGGTTGAGAAGCTTGTGGATATAAATATTTTCCTCCACTTGGAAATTCTTGAAACCTTTGGTATTGCCGGTATGCTTTTTGTAATGCAAAGATTCTCTTCCCATTAAAATCCGTCTTCCGCTGGAAAGATGAAATATGGGCAATAACAAGATGACATCAGAATAAGATGCACTGAAATGACTGAAGATTTGCTACTATTTCGCTACATATCGAGTGCTTACAAATATACTATCAAGTCCCTTGCCATCTACCACATTCTACTTGGTCGATCATTCATAGTATCTCTTTGTCCTCCCGTTGACAACTTGTTTATGGAAGTCCGTGCGAGGAATATTGGTCTCTTCATGGAACCCTCATAACGTTTTCCATCTTTGACTGTACAGATCAGGAAAGAGAAGCGGGAGGTTCTGCCAGCAATGGTAGAAACTTGGGATCTTCTGGCCTGGATTTGCACTATGCAAGCATTATAACTCTAATTGACACTATTGTGAGTTAATACAGTATCTAATTTTGACTCTCTGGAGTTCTCTTTTCCTTGTCTATTTTTCTGTTCCATTTTCGCTCCATTGTGTGCTTCCTGATTTGGGTTCTTGACCTAATCATGACAGAAAAAAGGACATCTATAGTAGCTGTAGATTGCTTCATTACACATCACACCTGAAACACTAAAATTGCATTCTGATTCCTTTCACTTTGGACCAGATACCTTGTGCTGTGGAATGATCTGGAAAATGCAAAGACCAATTTATGCATGCATAACTTAACAATAGATACACAGATGACATTATTTGCTTACCAAAGATCCAAAAGTTCTCAACCTGAAATCAACACAGACAAGGACAGGAAAGTGACTCGAACTATGCGGGGTTAGATGCCATTAAGAGACCTTTCTTCCATATCTATGTCAAGCAGGCTGACCAGCCGTGCAAAGGTCTCTCAAGTATAGACTAGATCCTACCCATATCAACTATAAAGATGAAGAAGATGTCATTTTTTTTCCAGAATTCATAAGTTCTTAACCTGAAACCAACATGGACGAGAACAGAAAAGTGACTTGAAGCTACCTGAACCTGTCTGAGTACATCTTATATGGTTTCTCTACATGCATCTACCACTGCATTGGCATCTGTTATAATTTTTGACGTGATCTCTTGAGCCTTTGAATTAATCAGCCTCTTTTTTATTTGGAGTTTGGCGTCCGCTATAAGTGTCTACCATGTGTGATATCTTCTTATAGTTATTCAAAATGTTAATTGTTTCATATGATATCTCAAACTGGTACTTAGCCTCTGTAGAATAATCTTAATATCATTCTGAAACTTGTTGAGCTGATCTGGTCTGCTTCATTATTTTCTTTTCCCAATGAACTTCCATTTTCTCAGTAGCATAAGAGTACTGAGACTGGGAAAACAGTCGAATGGCTCAATCATATGAAGTGTATGATAATAATTTTTTAGACATGAAGATAAGTTTTTTTTTTTTTTGCCATGTTTACAAATCGTCATTAATCAACTTTCAATAGAATGACAATGGACTATGTACTGTTGCATAGAAAATGTTGCTGAAATGACAAACAAAGCGCTTGAGGAATCAATTACTGTTCTCCTTTGGTGCTAAATGTGAACTTTTTGACCCATATAACTTCTGTTTCAATTAGGTGGCTCATTCGGGCTCTGTTGCTCCAACAATGAGAAATGCATTGTACCATAGCCTGCCACCAGGTATAAAGTCAGCTCTGCACTTTTGGCTGCGGCAAGTTCAGATTCAGGAAGAGGTAGATAATGTATAGTATGTAATATTTTTAAAGTATATAGTCATGTATATTGCCTCAGGCCAGTTCTTAAGCAGAATATGATTTCCTCATCTGGGTAATTGATCGTGTGTGGTGTCTGTGCAGAATACAGTTCCAGTTATTAAAGCTAAAATGGAGAAGATACTGTCGTGGCTTGCTCCAATTGCTGCTAACACAATCAAGTAAGTTGCTAAAACACCTGCAGGTGGATGACACTTTGTGTTCAACGTGTGCCCTTTCTACTGCATCTGCTGCTACAAATTGCTATATACTTTGCTGATGACATGTCTTTACCATTGATTACGTTTGAATTTTAGAGTGTCTGCTCACCGCTTATTTGTAGGGTTTATCATGGGCTTATATGCATGTAGTCCCTTTAAATTGAGCAGTTTTAGCCTTTGGGTTGGACTTTAAATGTGAATAATTCTGCCTCTCATACTAGTTGTGTTTCAAATTTTCGATGCATGATTAACAGATATTGCATAACTCCTTTCCTATTTTGTTTGAACTAGAGCAAGCTATGACTTTGCAAGACAGGGAATATGGGCAAATATCAGGTGCTCTTCATGTGCTGACCTTTGATGTTCTCTTGCCTTTCAACATCATCATAATTACTAGCTAATTCTTTCTCAGGTCCAGTTTAAACCAGAGAGCTGCTGGCAAGGATGACTTCATCAGACTCAATACTCTATATCATGCTGATAAGGAGACAACTGAATCCTACATTGTTGAATTGTTGTTCTGGCTTCACCAACTGGTCCGCAAAAAGAGGGCAATGGATGACGGAGTTACTTGTTCTCTGGACTCTGCGGTTTATTCTCTAAGTGGTGGAGAGATTCAATTAACTTCTGACAGTTCGCGTGAGTGTGTCAGTAAGAGGAAACTGATGCCGGTGACAAGTGAGAATTTGGAATCCGAAACAAAAAATCCCCTCTCATGTTATTACCATCTTCCAAGCTCGGGTATTTGTGATTCTGCCACCGATGGAAATCCAGGAGTTTCAATGCTGATTGGGAAAATATTATCTATGAACTACGGCATAGACATGATGACTGCATTGGATGTCATTGATGGCATTACTGTCTCTTGAAGTTTATAGGCAATCACAATGGAAAGGCGATAGCTGCAGTTTGTACGATAATAGGCGTCCATCTACCCACGCTGGAACACAAAGTGAGATAGTAAACAGTTATACATCATTTGGATACGTAGTGAAAGCAATGTGATATATCATATTGCCTGTTCATCTTCTGATACAATTAGAGAGTATATATAGTCTTGCAAGACCATGTGAACATTCATGTTGCAGCTGGCCATAAGTGAATGTATTGAATTCAAATATAAATGTACGACCTTGTACTGTGCTTTGCTTTTGCAGGTTGCTCGATCTGGACAAAGTGCACGATCAAGGTCAACTGTTCAGGTGGATAGGATATTCAGGTAATTTTGAATCTTGTTGTAATCTATGCTATGACCGCACGTGATTTGTTCCCTGATGTAGTAATGCCTTATAGTCTAAATTCACTTCCTGTGGTCTCTAAAGAGTTTCACTACTTGGACATCTCATCTTCAACACAATTACAGGTAAGTTTTTCTGTCTCATGGTTTGTGACATAATCGCTTCTACCGTGTTGGGTGGTGCCCATACACCTTAGACATACAACAGAGTGAAAACTAAAGAAATATCGAAAGCAACCGTTCTTAATGCAATGCCCTGTCCATCGAGAAATGGAAGGTGTCCCGTGATTTGATGTTGTTGCCCATCAAATTCAACCCCGTTTCGACTTATATTTTAAGGAAATGTAAGCTTCCTCCCTTTCTTGCGACTTGCGAGTAGACACTTGGATCCAGGCCTTGAACAGAAAAAACTGAAAGAAGAAGTCCATCGTTTTTACCTCTCAATAGAGCATGAGTTTACTTTGTATTAGCTTATGATACGTTCCAAGACCACTAATTGACAAATTCTGATCTTCAGTTTATCTTACAACGCCATGTTTCATTTTTGGTCCTCGCTCTAGGAGGAATCTTGAATCATCGACCACGGTAATGTTCTTAATCCCTGCTTTGAAAAACAAATCCTAGGTTAAAAGAAATTAGAGCCTCTAAGTTTTTGTTTCCTACCCATAAAGCAGCCACATCTTTTAGTTTTTGATGGAGAAAGAGATTTATTCAACCCTGATGGATGCCCTGATTCTCGGACAAATATTGGCCGGAAAAATATCGATTAAATTTTAAATTTATTGCATAGGTGTCAATTCAATTCTAGGCTTTATAATTTGCCAATTCAATCATAAATATTTACGTGAACATTAAATGAAAACATTCTTATCAATTTCCATTGGAAAATGCTAATATGGAGGTCCAATTGTCATGTAAACATTCTTATGTAGCACATTGCCATGTTGGCCAATTTCGGAGAATTTTGGCAAGGACTACATTGAAATTTCAGACAAATTTTAAAGATTCAATCAATAACATTAAAAAGCTTAGGACTAGATTGATGCCCTTATAATATGTTTACTAATTGGACTATTTCCACTGTATCGGCTAGGACATCTATTTATTCCTTTCCTTTTTTCAAACACTTTGTTATGGGCTTGTTTGATGATTTTGCCGCTGAATCTATGAAGTGCTCTAGCTTATATGTTCATCTAGCAAGATATCAGTGTATCGTATAGATCTGAAAAATGTATCACGTAAAAATGTGCAAAAATAATAACAATGTAAAGATTTCCGAATAATCTAATCCCTTGATAAAGGTGTAGTTTTATATAAAGAAGATAGAAATCATGTCGGGTTATCTTTTGATTGAAAGAAAACATGAGACATAAAGTTGTAATGTTTGTGGGAGAAAATATCATAAAAAATCATAAAATATATTATATGTGACACGTTTACCATAAATATTTTTTTGTAATACTAAAAATTCCGAATGTATCTCCTTATGATACATTTACCCTAAACTTTTTAGTGATACTAAAAACTTTGAATTTGTACATTTATGACATATTAACCTTGGATCTTTGTCTTCTTCTTCTTCTTCTCCTCTCTCTCTCTCTCTCTCTCTCTTGAAAACTCACTTTTGCGAGCAAGCTGAGGTCGATGAGGACCACCGGAGCTCGTCAGACATTGGCTGAGGGCTGTGAAGCCCTCGCCGGCCAAAGTAGATGTCAAAAGAATAATTAGAGAAAATCCAAGGGTAGATATGATGTGTCACAATAATAAAAGTTCATAATTTTTAATGTCACAAAAGAAATGTTTAGAGTAAATGTGTTACAAAGAAACAAATTTGGGATTTTTCTTGTCACAAAAAATTTTGGAATAAATATATCACACAAGAACAAGTTTGGGATTTTTCATGTCGCAAAAAAAATGGTAAATGCGTAACGGATGGTATAGTTTGGGATAATTGATGATACTTTCTCTATTTGTGGAATAATAATATAAGTATATGTAATAATTAGAGCATGTAAAATAATAAATCAATAAGTAATATGAAAGCATGAAGTACAACGTAGAATATGTTTTACTTGATGGCTTTTCACCTTTTGGTCGAAATCTTCATCTTTGTGCAACCACATTGAGGTGAAAAGGGCGAGCAAGCTATTGTGTGTCAAAATCTCTCCTCCATTTCCTTCTCTCTACTTATAAAGAGTTAAAAAGCATTTTCTTCAAAGATCATCTTCTGTTTCCATATAGTTTCGAGTCTTGCTCTTTTTTCTGGCAAACTTTTAAAAAAGTTCGTCGTATGTATTATTCCCGAAAGTTAATATATAGGATAGCCTCAACTTATTTCCTAACAAATAAGATTCATATATCTCTTCCTTTTCTTGTGAAAATTTCATTGCCAACATTTGTTTTAGTTAATAAACTTTGTGTTAATTGCTATATCAAGTTAATGATTTATCCCATTTTTTAAAAATTTAATCTGGCTGTACCATTACTATTGGTTAATGTGCTATACACGCTCATGTCACGACAGAGACATAGTCGTGTTCCTATACTTTAACGTTTCTATAGTGATAGTGTTTAGAGTTTATAGTGAAATTTTAATTAAAACATATTTTAAACTGTGATGGAGATTATACTTTAAAATTCTTCTTGTTGTAAAGATATGATTTCAAATAGTAATATCAGTTAGACATAAGCAATTTTACTTTCAACTTCTTGTTGTAAAGATATGTTTTCAAATAGTAATATGACTTAGACATAAGCTATTGAAAGATAGAACACCAAAAGATGATTTACAAAAGAAAAAAATTAGTGTGTTGAGTTCCTACCAGACACATTAAATGTCGATTGCTATTGTCTTGATCACGTTACAAAGCTCATCGAAATTGCTTACTTTCTTCAAAGAATCCGAACACATACTCGTAATCTTTAGCGTCGATTGTCGTATTTGTTAAAAACCACACGAACTAGGTTGGCCGAGCTCAGGCCCAAATGGGCCGGGCCCATCCTTATAACTCTAGGCCCTGAGCCAGGCCTGTCTATAAAGTGCCTTCGGGCTCTTGTGGTGCAGGTTGGGCCGATGGGGCCACCAAGCCCATGATACGTAGCTAGCTGTCTAAATTACTAGAGTTCTGTATGTGATACAACTATATATATTTGTCAATCACGTTATAAAATTTATAGAACGTCATTTTACAGCTAAAACTGCTGCGGACATAATTATGCCAAATAAGTTATTACAAATGAGAAGTACGGGCTTAAGTCACAAATGGTAGAGAGCATCATAGCAATTCACTCAAAGAACATGAGGGTTTCGCGATATCATACTTTTGATGATACATAAGTCATCCACTCGGTCTTGTAAGTCATTTTCTCATGTTATGCTTTTCATGATACATTAGTCATTCACTCAGTCTTGTGTTGCAAAAAAACTTCTTGATGACCCATACATCTTACGTGCTGATGATCAGGGCGGTGCTTAAAACGAATTGACATAAGAATTAGTATTATTAGAAGAAAGGAAAAGAAGAAACTCTGGTGAACTAAATGGTAGTCTTGAATAGTTTCTTAATAGATTCTGTATATATGTATTTAGCTTTGCAACTTGGCATTGATAGAAGCTGCAGTGCTTTAAATGTTTCCATTGAAAACGAGGGCTCATGGAAGCATGAACACCTACAAAGTTCATACATTTCGCGGTCATATGCCTAACTTATACTGAATACAGCTTAGTATCTATGTTCATAGTTAGTCGGGTCAACGTTAAGATTCCCGAAAAGGCGAAGCAAACGAAACATACGGGGGGATACACAGATGTTTGATTTTGTACGTAGTCATAGGAAGGGCTTGCCGAGTGAGGTGATGTGTTATGTCGTTTGCGCATTTATCAAGTTGGAGGCATGCTAATGATCTTAGGACTGATGACGAAATTCGACTCGTCAAGTGCCATGAAAATTAATAACCAAATTGATATGCGAGACATAATCACGTTCCTTTTCTTTGCGGAGAACGTGCGTGGAGTAAAACTCTTTGCAGATATGGCCCCGAAGTTGATATGCGTGAGAGATGGGATTTGAAGAACATAATTTGCTATATCCAAATTTAGTGCTTACCCTTTAGCCAACTCTTGAGGATTAATTGTAGATAATGTTCAATATTAGTCGTTTAATAAACCAATCTTAGTATCTATCCGGCGTTATCAATCATCATTGGGGGTAGAAAAATGGTTCATATCCTTTTTTTTTTCTCTAGCTCCAATTCCCCCTTGCATTAATATGTGGATTTATGGTGTATTTTTAGAAATTTTCAAATCAATTATTTACTTTTTTAAATAATTTGAGAAATAATAACAAAAACTTAATCACGGTTGTTAGCTTCTTGAGTTGAGCCTTGGTGACCTCGAGCTCCACTCAAAAGAAACTCAAGTAGCTTAAGGTCCACTGCAAATTAGACAACTCGTTTACAAAAAATTAACGAGTCGAGTCGAATCGAAATTAATTATAAATAATTCGAGTTAAGTTCACGGTAATTGAAGAGCACATCACAGTGGTCGCAAACATCTCATGCTTCGTACTTCGAGAGGAATGGCGACCACCTAATCACAATCCTAATCCTTATGCAAATTAGATGGCGCATTGCGATGGTCGCGAACCTCTCATGCTTTGTATCTTGAGAGGAATGGTGACCACCTTGTCACAATCGTGATCCTCACGTGAACTAGACAGCACATCGCAATTGCTTTATACTATGAGAGGAATGACGATCACCCCGTCGCAATCATAATCCTTACGCGAACTACATGGTCGCAAATCATTCTTTCTCGTCTCTACGAGGTGAGTGGCAGTCACAGTGAGGCGGTCATTTGTCCTCTAGCCAAGGCAATGTCGACCTTTCCGGATCTCGATTTTTTTTTTTTTTCATTTCAGTCCTATAGTTTCAATCTATTTTGATGAAATCTATCTAAATTTGCTAATTTATCTTCCAAACCGACAGAGAGGATCATGTTGCCATTATGGCTTTAGAGAGAGAGAGAGAGAGAGAGAGAGAGAGAGAGAGAGAGAGAGAGAGTTTGGTGCGTTGGTCTCGGGACTCAAATTCAGGAGGGGGGAGAGTGCGTTCGCCGTCGGTTTCGCCGCCCATGAGCCAAACCCGCGCTGCTTTTCTTCTTTCTTATGTGACTCGCCGCGAGAATCCGCCGTGAGGCGGGTAAAGACAATCCCTGATATCAGCAGGCGACTAGAAAAAAGCATTGCCCCCAATCTCTCCTTTTTCTCTTTCTTCTTTATTAGCTTTCAACGTACATGCCATGCATGTTTCTTGATTTCGTATCAGGCGCAAGACTCTGGTTCCGCAGTTGCACCGGCCGTAAATTATGGGTCTCGATCGGATTCTGTACTTAAAGTTTTATGATTCCACGTCAAGTATTGATTGTCGATGGATCCCTCCACTTCAAGGATAATTAAAAGGTCCCCTAAGAGGGTAGAGGAATCCTTACACATTCATTATTGGATAACGAAACGGGGCAAGTTGGGAACAATTGCCAAATGAGTCCTAAACTTTTTGCTACTTTGTTGATTGAGTCCTAAACCTTTTTTTATGCCAAATAAGTCCTAAACATTTTGCAACTTTGCCGATTAAGTCCTTCTGACAGATTTTGGTCAGAGAATACTTACATGGCGACGACGTGGCAATAGATGTATATTTTATTTTTTTCTTCTTTTTTTTCACTTGTTTTTTTTTATAGAAAAAGCTTTGGCCGGCAAGCTCCGGCGGCCAACGGAACTCGTCTGCCACTCCAAAGGGCCGCCAAGGCGAGGCGGCCCTTGCCCAGGGCTAGGGGAGACCCGACCGGCCTTACCGGTGGCCGGTGAGGGCTGCCTCGCCCTCCCCCGCCCAGATCTACTGCAGATCTGGGCCACCCCGGCCGGCCTTGCCGGCAGCCGACGAGGGCCGGGTAAGGGCTACCTCGCCCTGTACAACCTATATTTATAGCACCCAGATCTGGGCTGGGGAGGGCAAGGCCAGCCGGGGCTTCCCTAACCCTGGGCGAGGGCCGCCTCGCCTTGGTGGCCCTTTGGAGTGGCCAGCGAGCTCCACCGGCCGTCAGAGCTCGCCGGCCAAGGCTTTTTTTTAAAGAAAAAAAATATTCCCACGTCGTCACCGGTGATGACCGATCGCGCCACATCATCACCATGTAAGCATTTTCCGCCCAAAGTCCGCCAGAAGGACTTAATCGACAAAGTTACAAAAGGTTTAAGACTTATTTGGCATTAAAAAAAGGTTTAGGACTTAATCGGCAAAGTAGCAAAAGGTTTAAGACTTAAATGGCAATTCTCTCGGGCAAGTTGTATGACCCTCGATTGCTAAGCTCCTGCAAAGGGCTGGCCTCGACCTTGACCTCAATCTCGACCTAATGTTTTATCCGGCGATCGACTAAGATACAATGATAGTAACGTCTGTGATGATTAGTGCTTCTACTTGGGTGACATGATGCGATATTGTTGGTTCTCGATTTCTCATTGTTTGAATTCTTTTTTCAAAAAGATGCGACGGACGACATTGTTCTGTTTGTGCTAAGGGAATGGCTCACTCACGTGACGTGCATTTGAACACAGTGCCTACGGACATGATGCTCTCAGGTTCTCGAAAATAATAATAAGTTCTAAGACTTGATTGTATCATGTGAAAGTTTTAGAAGTGTATTGTACTTTCATGATAAGTTTGAGAATTTAATTTCACTTATTAAAAGTTTTAGAATTCAATTGCTCTTTCATCATAAAATTCAAAGCTTTGAAAGCACTTATTTCTTGCTTACATACAAGAGTTTCCCTTGTCAAAAAAAATGAAATTCTTCTTGTTTTATGTCAATCGAATACTTGAATTTATGAATATACATATAATATAGATGAAGTATAATGTAGGATTCTATGTCAAAAGATATGAGCTGTAGCTACTATAAGCAATTCTTGTTCAGGGTTTCCGTGGTAAGTTAGTTTCACAATTAAATAGGACCATTAAAACTTGCCTAATCATATTGGCAATGATCAGGTTAGAGCAGCATGCGTTAAATGTGCGATAAATAATGCGGCGCATTCCAAACGGCTTATCTTATGAAATAACACATGAGGTCGCTCCAACTAGTGAGTGATCGCAAAATCCGTAAAGTGCGGCGAACCCTCAACCGACTCTATCCGTATCGAATGGAATGTCTATTCTTTTCAATTTAGATAGTATCCGAGCTAAGCCAAGCTAATCAATGATCCATCACCAAGATAAGCAGATTCTCACATCTGTTAAGGAGACATCACGAGAAGAAGCACCGCAGCTCCGCCTGTCGACATGAAATGCTGGCTTCCGATACTTCCTTTTTCCCGGAAATGATCAGGGGCGGTGGGAACTGGTGAAACTGAGAAAGAGTTGAGTGGCTGGTGGCTGCACTGACACTTCTTTCTTCCGATACTTCCTTTTGAGTATCGCAGCCTAGTAGGTGGCCTGCAATATCTTACTCTTACAAGGCCTGATCTTGCCTTTGCCACGAATCTGCTGTGTCAAAAATTACAAGCACCTACAGTTGGAGATTATCACAATCTTAAGCGTGTTCTGCGTTATGTTAAGGCTACGATTCATTTGGGTTTATTCATTCTTTCTCAATCTTCCTTTAACCTATATGGTTTCTCTGATGCTGACTGGAGAGGCTGTCTCACTACACGTCGGTCCACCACGGGTTATTGCACTTTTCTTGGTTCTAATCTCTTGTCTTGGTCAGCCAAACGACAACACACAGTCTCTCGATCATCTACCGAAGCTGAATATCGTGCCTTGGCTTCAACAACAGCTGAATTAACCTGGATTGCCTTTGTCCTTCGTGATATAGGTGTATTTCTTTCTTCTCCTACTGTCCTATATTGTGATAATCAATCAGCTTTGGCTCTCACTTTGAATCCGATGTTCCATGCTCGCACTAAGCATATCGAACTCGATTATCATTTTGTTCGGGAGAAGGTATCACTCGGTTCTCTTCATGTTCAATATGTTCCCAGTTATTTGCAACTTGCTGATGTTTTTACCAAGTCTCTGCCTCGTTCTAGTCATTTTGCTTTACGAACCAAACTGGGTTTGGCCTCTTTGTCCACCCCCAGTTTGAGGGGGGATGTTGGGATTACCACCTCAGTGAAGACTAATGCTACTCATATGAAGGTTGTTGTTCCTTATAGCAATGCTGTGGACCTGAGTAATCGGTTTGAAGTATTGAAGGATGATGAAGCAAGTATATAATCAAGAGAGATTGCCGTCAAGAGCAGAGTATTAGTACTTGCGTATAACACAAGCTTGAGGAGAACAATTTACCTAACTAGAGTTTACTAACTAAAGTTGTTATCAATCTAGTTAGACCTGTAGTTAGTTTTCTGTTACAAGCTAGTGAGTTGTACTTTGCCACAATCTATCGAAGGCAATGTATAAAAGATAGAAAGTGTGCATTACTCTGTAACTTCGGAAGATACAGAATAGAAGTAGCAGCATAGAAGAAGAGGAAAGCTTGTAATCTTGCAATCTGGAAGTTAATGGAAGCGATGTTATTCAGTATGCTTCGTGTATCATCTTCTTTCTCTTATCTTCAATTGTTCTTCATCTGAGTACTGGTGAATCAAAACTCATATGGTATCAGAGGCATAACATGGGAGTTATGATTGAAGCTATATAGTTCTTCGATGGATAGCAGATCACCGAAGTTTCCATTCCCAATCCATGTCAATATTGGGAATTTCGTTACACTTAAGCTTGCAGAGGACAACTTTCTTCTTTGGCAAGCTCAGGTATGTAGATTTCTAAAGAGTCAAGATCTTATTGGTTATGTTAATGGTGAGATTTTGGCTCCGCCGAAGACTGTATGTGTTGACGTAGAAGATAGAACAATTGAAGTACAAAATAGAGAATACACTGATTGGTTAAAGACTGATCAGTTGATTTCGTCTTGGATAAGTGGTGCAATCTCTGAAAACATTCTCGGTTTAATCATTCGGTTAAACACCTCGTTTGAAGTTCGGCAAACTCTTTGTAATCGGTTTAGCCAAAAATCAGTGGCTAGGGAATTTGAATTAAGAGGAAAGCTGCAAGTTTGCCGTAAAAGAGATAGATCTTTGTTTGATTATCTCAGAGAGTTCAAGCTTATATGTGATCAACTAAGTGCCATTGGTAAACTGGTTGATGAAATTACTAAAGCCTTTGGAGTTCTTGAAGGTTTAAGTCCTGAATACGATAACCTTCGAACAACCATTTGCTGCATGAAACCTCAACCAGAGTATGATGAGGTCATTTCTCAGCTTGAGCGATTTGAAGCTAGGTTGCAGAGCTATAATTCAGCTCAATTTAGTCCTCAGCTTGCTTATTATGGACAAAAATCAATCGGCAATGATCAAAAGGCTGAGTTAACAGGTCATTCGATAGACTATGCTTTAACAAGTCAACGAAACTTTCGACCTTATGAAGGGCGAGTGTATGAAGGTGGCAGAGGAAGAATTGTTAGTCGAGGTCGCGGATATGGACGAAGTACTCATGTTGGCTATCAAGGTAGAGGTTAAAGCTATAGATTTGGTGATGTAAATAAAGAAAATCAGATGTTTCAACAATAAAGATTTGTCAACTCAGGACAAGGTTTTAGACCTTATGCTAATTCTTCCCAACAGTATGAAGATATGAAGACTTATCCCTCTACTGAGAATAAAAGTGCTCAAGATGAAACCTTTAGAGGCAATGTGAGAACGATTTGTCAGATTTGTAAGAAACCAGGACATGTAGCTTTACGATGCTGGTATAGATTTGATAACTCCTTTCAGACTGAGGAGATACCAACAGCTTTTGCAGCTATTCATATAGAGGATTCTAAAGGAAGTGAGTGGTATCCTGATGCAGGAGCCACTGCACACATTACTACACATCCTGGTATGATCTCTAACTCTCAATCCTATCAGGGCTGTGATAGTGTTATGATTGGAGATGGCTCTTGTCTTTCTATAACACATACAGGTAGTACAATACTTCCTACTCCGATTGCTTCTTTACCTTTAAATGATGTGTTGGTGGTGCCTCATATAACAAAAAATTTACTCTCAGTTTCAAAGCTCACAGATGATTATCCCTGCTCATTCATCTTTGATAAATATGGTATCTATATAAAAGATAATCATACCTGTGGTGATGATTGGACAGAAGAGTCAGGGCCTTTACAAAGTGGAACATTAGGCAGCAACAGCCTTTTTCTCTCAAAATCGTAGCAAGGATCTTGCAGATTTGTGGCATCAACGTCTAGCCCACACAAGTCACAAGACTTTACAACTTTTACATGATCAGAATTTGATTTCATGGACCAAGTCATCTTCTTCCTTATGTTCGAGCTGCCAACTTGTCAAGAGTTCCAAGTTACCATTTGTTCTATCTGACAACATAACTAGTGTTTCTTTAGAAAAAGTCCATTGTGATATATGGGGTCCATCCCCTGTGAAGTCTTTTCAAGGATTCCGATACTATGTTGTTTTTGTTGATGACTATACACGCTATAGTTGGATTTATCCAATGCGATATAAAGCAGACTTCTATGCTATTTTTACTATCTTTCAACGGTATGTGGAAAATCAGTTTGATCACAAGATTAAGGTTTTTCAGAGTGATGGAGGAGGTGAGTTCCTTAGTAACAAGTTACAAGATCATTTTCAACATTGTGGTATCAAACATATTATGTCATGTCCACATACTCCAGAGCAGAATCGAGTCGCTGAGAGGAAACACAGGCATATTGTTGAACTTGGTTTGTCATTGTTGTATTATGCAAGAGTTCCTTTGACTTACTGGGTTGATGCGTTCCTCACTGCCAATTATGTCATCAATTTGCTCCCTACTCCAGTTTTACATTCTGCCAGTCCTTATAGCAAATTGTTCAACAAATTTTCAGACTATGCCTCTCTTCGTGTTTTTGGATGTGCTTGTTATCCCTGTCTCAGGCCATATATGCAACATAAGTTTGATCATCGGTCCCTAACTTGTGTCTTTCTTGGTTACAGTGATAAGCATAAAGGCTATAGATGCCTTGTACCCACTGATGGCAGAGTTTATATCAGTCGCCATGTTATTTTTTATGAAGCATCTTTCCCTTTTACTCACAGGTTAGGTGCTATTTTTCCTTCTCCTACAATATTGTATAAGAAATGGATAGCAGGGGTACAATTTCTTGAATCTACGAGTTCCACTGAGTCACTTTCTTATCCTTCTGATCATACTAGTTTCTTATATGATCTCTCTGATTCATCTAGTCCTTCTTTTGTAAGTCCCTTTTCTCCCAACTCTGTTCCTTCCTCTCTGTCTACACCTCTTTTATCTTCTACATCTCTTTCCTCCCCTCAGTCTTCTCCTACAGCTGATCCCTTGCTCTGTCCTTCTTCTCGTTCTGTTCCTTCTGAACCGAGGTCTATTAAGTCTGCTCTTGCTCATGAGGGATGGTTTAAGGCTATGCAAGAGGAAATGGATGCCTCGTATGCTAATCAAACCTGGTCTTTAGTCCCTCGAACTCCTCAAATGAAAGTCATAGGGTGTAAATGGGTTTTTAAAACTAAACTCACCTCTACTGGATCACTTGATAAACTTAAGGCAAGACTTGTTGCTAAGAGCTTTCATCAGGAAGAGGGTATCGACTTCTTTGAGACGTTTAGTCCCGTGGTTAAATAAGCTACTATACGCATTATTCTGTCTGCGGCTATGATGAATCATTGGAACATACGTCAATTGGCCGCTAAGAATGCTTTTCTACATGGTATATTGTCTGAAACTGTGTACATGGAGCAACCTCCTGGCTTTGTCCAATAGCCTGATCATGTATGTCTTCTTCACAAATCATTATATGGTCTTCGACAAGCCCCCAAAGCTTGGTTTGACAAATTTGGTAACTATCTTCTTGAGCTGGGGTTCTATTGCAGCTCCACCGATCCTTCTTTGTTTGTCCTACACACGGGTCTTGATACTATTCTTTTGTTGCTATACATTGATGACATTATCCTTACTGGGAGTTCGTCTACCTTTACTTCATTGATTGCCTCCCTCAGTTCTCAATTTCATATGAAGGATATGGGCACTCTTCATTATTTTTTGGGCATTGAGTGTAATAGCCCACTTTTGTTGACTTTTCCAACCTTCTCTGCAATGCCGCAACCTCCTTTCCCCATTATGCTTTTCTCTCTTGAAATTTTCTCTTACTTTTCCCTTGTCTTTTTCGTATTTTGCCCCCTCCCCAGTCTTAGTCAACTCCTTTATTTTGTTGACTCCATCACAGCTTTTTCTTCCTTCTCTGGCGCACGTACGCGCAAAAAGGGGCCCACCACAAGGCCCTCCTCTCACCAGCTCACTCTTCTTCTCTCCCCTTCTTTCCTTTTCCCCTCCTCTTTCCCCGATATTATCCCTCCTTGGTACTATTCATCGTCTTCAACCTCCAACCGCCCCTCCTACCCAAACGTTAGCCGCTCCCTTTGATTTTCTAGATGCCGCTGACTGGAGAACGGCGCGAGAAAGATCGTGAGGTTCGTCTGGTCGTCATTGTCGCCGTTGGAGCTCACCCCAGCCGCTGTGTCGTCCAACGCCGAGCCAAGGCCAGCTCCCCTGCTCCCTCGTCGCTGGACTCGCCTGCTCGGAAGGGCCGTGGGTCTCGCCATCACCCACGACGCTTCCCCTCGTTGTCGTTGCCGTCAACCAGTTCACTGGACGTTCTTCAAATTGCTCGGATCTGCAGCAGCTTTGCTCGGGTTGGTCATCATGAACCCGAGACCCGTCGTGGCTTAAACCCGTTGCCTCCGTTGAGCCACCAGCCACGCCATCGACGCCTGCTGCTTCAGCTCGCTCAGCCATCACGTCCAGCAGCTTAGCCGTCGCCCCACACCGCCTTCAGCTCACACCGCCCTTCAGCTTGTGCCCTCAGCTCGCGGCAGAGGAGTCCCGCAGCTCACTTGTGCCTTCCCCATTTCAAAACCAAAGAACAGAAGCCTCTGTGGGCTTGGGTCAAGCTACGGTGGGCCTTGGCCAGCCTATCCAGCCCATTCGAACGTCTGACCCACTCACTCCAGCTCCAGTCAGCCCACCAATTAGTTTGCCGGACCGTCGCCGGACTATTCGCGGGACAACTCGCCTTCGTCGTTAAATTAGACGCCAAAGCTTGGAATTAGGTGAGTTTGCTCCCTAAATCCTAATTAGGGCGGTTAATTGCCCTAGTAGTATAATTTTTGGGTGATTGAACTTGTTGGTTGGTTTATTTGGTGATTAGGGCCTAATTAGAGACTTTTATTCAGGTAAGGGTAATTTCGTAAATTTGATTACTGAAGGGTAGAATTGTGAAATTGGATAGTAGCAGGATCAAATGGCAAATTGATAAATTCATATATGCGAATTAACGGTTAATGAGATGCAAGTTGGTAATTTTGAGGAATTAGAGACAAATTACTAATTTTGGTCCAATTAGGCCTAAGTTAGGGATTTAAGAGTAAAATGATAGATTTGGTTGATTGAGAGAATAATTGCCAATTTAATTAGTTTCGGAAATTATTGAATTAGCGGATGGTAGAGAAAGTTGGAAATTTGGAATATTTTAGGGGTAACATATTGATTTTGTCCTATTATAGCATAATTCGAGTTTTTAAGAGCAAGAATGTAATTTTGAAATTTGAGGGCAAAAGTGTAATTTTGGCTGTTTAGAGGAATATGTGAGAAATATTGGCTGCGATGGTATCAAATCATGGTTAGTGAAGGATTGGATTGATATTCGAATAATTACGAGTATTTACTCTATTTTGCTTGATTAGGGTTAAATTACATAATTTTAAGTAATTTGCAATATTTTGGAATAAATTCCAGAAATTGTGTGACTGGCTAAATGGCTGCCAATTAAGGTGATGTTACCCGTAGTTATTCGAATCGAACATTCTGGATTCGATATAGGGACCCGGGTGAATGCTTAATTGGTAGGTTCAGGCAGTTGATATCGGATAATTTGAGAAATTACCTCAAATTGCTTATGTTTTATTTGAGGATGCCTATTTAATATTGTTGATTGTTCGATTGATTGAGAATGATTTATTAACTGCGAGTGGATGTTGATCGTTTTAATAATGAAATTTATTTATTTAATTCTTAGTGTTGCTTATAATTGACTTTACATTGGATTTTCTTGGTGATTGATATTGTGTCAATTAAATTGATTCATTTATTGAATAAATCTATCATGAGGGACTAGAGACGTGACAATATCACAGGTTGTGAGACGTGAGGACTAAATTAATTGTCAGGATAGGGACTCTAGAGTGAATATCCACCTAATTAAGAAGTAGGGGGCAAACTCGATAAGTTTATCTCATCTTAAAATTATTTGTACAGGTCCTACTATTGCAGCTCCTCCTCGAGGATCAGGTGATGCATGAGGTGCAGCCAGATGATAATAGTTTATTTGTATTATGTTTTGATTAGAAGGATTTTGATTACGAGGAAATTGTTTCTTTGAATTATCTTTTAGTTTGTCATTAATAAATAAGGTTGATCTTTTAGATTCTTTTAGATAATTGACTAGTTTATTGGAGTTATTGTAATAAATGAATTACCTCAGGATTTGGTCAGGGTTGTATTTAATACATTCTGTTGCATTTCTTTATGCACTAATTTGGTATTCTTGGTTAATATAATTGGTTATCGATAACACCTGGGATTATCGCAAATTTATCGACCGATGAGGATTATCTTCGGGGACTGTCATGTGCTCGAGTACGGGGCGTGACATTGAGGCTCATTATACATCTGAGAAGTTATTTCTTTCTCAGACCAAGTATGCTCTTGACTTACTTGAACGTGCTGGTATGAAGGATTGCAAACCTATTGCCACTCCGCTATCTTTGAAGCCTATTTCAGCTCCTGGTGATGATGTCTCTTGGACCAACCCCTTTGAGTATCGCAGCCTAGTAGGTGGCCTGCAATATCTTACTCTTACAAGGCCTGATCTTGCCTTTGCCATGACTCTGTTGTGTCAAAAATTACAAGCACCTACAGTTGGAGATTATCACAATCTTAAGCGTGTTCTGCGTTATGTTAAGGCTACGATTCATTTGGGTTTATTCATTCGTTCTCAATCTTCCTTTAACCTATATGGTTTCTTTGATGCTGACTGGGGAGGCTGTCTCACTACACGTCGGTCCACCACGAGTTATTGCACTTTTCTTGGTTCTAATCTCTTGTCTTGGTCAGCCAAACGACAACACACAATCTCTCGATCATCTACCGAAGTTGAATATCGTGCCTTGGCTTCAACAACAGCTGAATTAACCTAGATTGCCTTTGTCCTTCGTGATATAGGTGTATTTCTTTCTTCTCCTACTGTCCTATATTGTGATAATCAATCAGCTTTGGCGCTCACTTTGAATCCGGTGTTCCATGCTCACACTAAGCATATCGAACTCGATTATCATTTTGTTCGGGAGAAGGTATCACTCGGCTCTCTTCGTGTTCAATATGTTCCCAGTTATTTGCAACTTGCCGATGTTTTTACCAAGTCTCTGCCTCGTTCTAGTCATTTTGCTTTACAAACCAAACTGGGTTTGGCCTCTTTGTCCACCCCCAGTTTGAGGGTGGATGTTGGGATTACCACCTCAATGAAGACTAATGCTACTCATATGAAGGCTGTTGTTCCTTATAGCAATGCTGTGGACCTGAGTAATCGGTTTGAAGTATTGAAGGATGATGAAGCAAGTATATAATCAAGAGAGATTGCCGTCAAGAGCAGAGTATTAGTACTTGCGTATAACACAAGCTTGAGGAGAACAATTTACCTAACTAGAGTTTACTAACTAAAGTTGTTATCAATCTAGTTAGACTTGTAGTTAGTTTTCTGTTACAAGCTAGTGAGTTGTACTTTGCCACAATCTATCGAAGGCATTGTATAAAAGATAGAAAGTGTGCATTACTCTGTAACTTCGGAAGATACAGAATAGAAGTAGCAGCATAAAAGAAGAGGAAAGCTTGTAATCTTGCAATCTGGAAGTTAATGGAAGCGATGTTATTCAGTATGCTTCGTGTATCATCTTCTTTCTCTTATCTTCAATTGTTCTTCATCTGAGTACTGGTGAATCAAAACTCATATTAATATCAAGTCGCGGCAATTGTCACATTAAGGGATTCTTTTTTGTACACGTTTCTACGGAATTGTATTGAGTTGTGTTTGACTATGCAGCAAGCCAAATGCCGAGGTGGTTATATGTCTCACCTTTAAAGTTTGCACACTCGAGTAGATCTAGGAAGGAAAACATTATAAGAGCGTCACAACGGCTCCAAAAAGTTGTATGATTTTCTAAAATCTGACTTTCCTCCATTACGTGCAATCGATATTTTGAAAGTGCAACCATCATCTGATAAGTACATCTTGTAAGCGCATGAAGGCACTCGTTGACGAACCCCAATAGGCAATTGGCAACCTTAAAACTATACCAAAATATTCACGCCAATGTTCTTGGAAAAAATAATAGTTAAGAAATGGATAATGATAATGATACAAATAGTTCTTGAACTTTGGCCTATTGTTCAATATAGCCTATAAACTTTCAATTTTTTCAATGTAATTCCTAAACTTATGAACATATTCAATATAGTTATTTTCATTAATATAAGCTTATGGACCATATCGAATATTTTCATATAATTTAAGGACCGGTTCGAGCATGTACCAAAAGCTCAGGACTATTGAATAAATCAAAAAGTTGAAGAATTAAAATTCACAAACCACATTAAATAAATTAAAAATTTATGGGTCACATTATACATTTAGTCAAAATTTATGTATCTTTTGTGGCATTATCCCTTAAAAAGTTTCGTACTTTGATAATATCAACATAAGAGACACACATCATCATCACCTCATCATCTGCTAAGCGTGCGGTGAAGTAATCAGTACTACCATACCGCATAAATTCCGTGTAAATTCGACTTGCTTCGCTCTCTCCTTCCGACGTAGAATCATGTGAACCATTTAATCTCCGGTGGTCAAAAGCTTCTTCTTTTTTCTTTTCTTTTGTTTGTCTTCTCTCTTATTAAGCAGAAAGTGACGAGTGCATTGAAGTGTAGCTTATCTTATACCTTACTATGAGCAGTTAGAAGTTATTTCTGTGTACGTTGGGAAGAGTGAAGTCCAAAACTGGCAGATTATGGGGGGAGTCTTGGGAGAGAGAGAGAGAGAGTGTGTGTGTGTGAGGGCTTGACTCCGGTGTGTCGTTCATTAATGGCGCTCCTCGTACACTTGGAAGAGCAGCTTCATCGCGCCTGCACACCTGTAAAGACCGCGTCGTACTCGGTGAGACCACAAACGCGAGACCCCGAAACCGAACAGCAATTCAAAAACCCAATGAAAAGCCAAAAAACAATGCGGATAAGCCTAACAGGCAAAAGGTGAAAAAGGGTTTGACGCCGGTTGCCCGTCGCCACCACCCCCTCCCCTCCCCTCCCCCTATAAAACCCCCCCATGCAAACAGAGCTGAGCAATGCAAAGGAAGTGAAGAAAGTGGTCGAGAGAGGTCTGTGGAGAGAAGAGAAACACAGAGAGAGAGAGAGAGAGAGAGAGAGAGAGAGAGAGAGAGAGTTGTAAGAGACAATGGAGGTGGAAGCAGCGAACAAAGAGGAGCAGCAGCATGAGCAGGAGCAGGAGCAGGAGCAGGAGGTGCAACGGGGGCCGCAGCGTCATCCCAGCCCGATGAGGAAGATGGTGATGGTGGCGGCCATCGCGGCGGGCGTACAGTTCGGGTGGGCGCTGCAGCTGTCGCTTCTGACGCCGTACGTGCAGCTGCTCGGCATCTCCCACAAGTGCGCCGCCTTGATCTGGCTGTGCGGGCCCATCTCCGGCATGATCGTCCAGCCCCTCGTCGGCTACAAGAGCGACCGCTGCTCCTCCCACTTCGGCCGCCGCCGGCCCTTCATCGTCGCAGGCTCGGCCCTCGTCGCCCTCGCTGTCTTCCTCATTGGCTACGCCGCCGACCTCGGTCGCCTCTTCGGCGACACCCACAAACGGAAGCCCCGCGCCATCGCGGTGTTCGTCCTCGGTTTTTGGATCCTCGACGTGGCCAACAACATGTTGCAGGTGAGCATTTCTCCTCCTTCCCCATCTTCAATTATGAGCTTTTCGTATGAAAACAAAGAACATCGATAAATCATAAATGAAAACATAATTTTTCTATACTTTTAGCATTTATTAATAAAACGGGTTCGTTAGCAAATACAGTCGTTCTTCTTCTTTTTTCTTTGCTTTGCTAAAGGTCGAGCAGGCGTAATTGTTATGACATAAGTGTACGGGCGATTTCATAATGCATATCCATAAATTACTTTAATACACACATACACGCGGCAACAACGTATTCGTTCGAGCGTCCGTTGGTAATTTATAATTTGGGGAAAGTATGACAATCAGTGTCGGTCAAGAATATATATTCTTATATGAAAGTCAACATGGGTTCCACATCTTTTCTACACGTGATTGATGAGCCTGATTGATTAGGTGAGGTCCACTCTTACACAATAACTTCTTCTGAAAGACATTGCTAAGCTTGCTCGATATAGAAAACATATGTTTCCAAAAAAAAAAATGATCACTTATTTTCCTACATGGAGGGATCGTCATGGGGAAATTAATAGAGTTTAATTGATTCACAGGGACCATGCCGAGCTCTCTTGGCCGACCTCTCGGCGGGCAACCAGAAGAAGACCCGGGCAGCAAACGCCCTGTACTCCTTCTTCATGGCGGTCGGCAACGTCCTCGGCTACGCCGCCGGCTCCTACACCCACCTCCACAGGCTCTTCCGCTTCACCAAGACCGCCGCCTGTGACGTTTACTGCGCCAACCTCAAGTCCTGCTTCTTCATCTCCATCTCCCTCCTCCTCGCCCTCACTGCCCTCGCCCTCTCCACCGTGCACGAGACCCCCTTGTCAGAGCTCCGTCGTCGCGACACATCCAGCGAGTCGGAGGACAGCGAGCGCAGGCGCGAGCCGTTCCTACGGCAGATAGTCGGGGCGCTGCGAAGCATGGAGAGGCCGATGTGGACCCTACTCATCGTGACGTGCCTCAACTGGATCGCGTGGTTTCCTTTCCTGCTGTTCGACACGGATTGGATGGGACGGGAAGTCTATGGAGGGAAGGCTGGCGAGGGGCGGTTGTACGGGATGGGGGTGAGGGCTGGCGCGCTGGGGTTGATGCTGAACTCCATCGTTGCGGGGTTCACGTCGCTGGCCATCGAGTACTTGGCGCACGGGGTTGGCGGCGTGAAGAGACTCTGGGGGCTGGTGAATTTCCTGTTGGCTGTGTGCTTGGGTCTGACCGTTTTGGTCACCAAGCTGGCCGAGTCGCAGCGGAGGTTCCCGAGCGGAGTTGGTGGCAGAAGCAGCGTGGATACCGAACCCTTGCCTCCGCCCGTGGGGGTGAAGGTCGGCGCTTGGGTGCTTTTCGCAGCGCTGGGCATTCCGCTCGCTGTAAGTTGTTTCATCTTCTTAATTTCTTCATGCATTTTATATCACAGTGGATCGATTGGACAAGGAACAATGATACCGTATACCGTCGTTATTAGCTAATTTTCGAGTGAGTGCAAGAAAGGAATGGAGGAGAGATAACTGCCGCCGGAGAGGCAATCCCTCTATAGAGTATGTGATCCTTTAAAAGCGAGATCTTGGACATTTCATGGGATTTCATACCAAAACTCCGAGAATGAAAACTACCACGTACAAACTGGGTTGGGCGCTGAGCTCGGGTCCAACTTGTTGCCTGGAACTTGCGCAAATATCATGCATAATCCTTCAGGACACGCCAGGCTTTCGAGCAAGATTGCCCAATGTCGATGGTACAGTTCGACCGGGCTAATCAACGGGGTAACAATGGTTTTGAAATTGCAGGTCACGTACAGCGTTCCTTTTGCTCTGGCATCTATATTCTCCACTACTTCCGGTTCAGGTCAAGGTAAAGAAACATGCAATGCGACCCGATTAACTTTGTATGATCCCGGGTTATACATGCTTTATGGGAAATTGACATCTAATGAACTATTTCAGGGCTTTCTCTGGGAGTGCTGAATCTCGCCATCGTCTTTCCGCAGGTATCATTTGAAGTTTTCTATTATCACTAGTTGGAGAACCCACCCATGTGATGCCTGTGATCAAGGAGCATTTGTGACTTAGTATTGATATATGGACATCATCCTTGCGAAGAACCGAAATCTACTAATTTCATGGAAACTCAACCTCTTTATGAACTAGCTATGTTTGAATTCACTGACTGTGAACACTTGAGTTGCAACTAGAAAAGATTGATCAGTGAATTGCTTGAGTTATCCAACAGATGGTGATATCGGTGACGAGCGGACCATTCGACTCTCTATTTGGAGGAGGCAACTTGCCGGCGTTTGTGGTTGCAGCAATTGCCGCGGCTGTGAGTGGCGTTCTTGCCCTAACTTTGCTTCCATCTCCAGCTCCTGACGCCTCTCAGTCACCCCCACCTGCGAACGTCCCGAGTGCCAAATGATGTTTGCATTTAACTTTTATTTTACCATCTCTCTCTCTCTCTCTCTCTCTCTCTCTCTCTCTCATGTAAGATATTTTCTCATATGGAAGAAACCCTCTAGCATGATGATCATTGGTGGGACACAAAAGGATGGCCGAAGTGGGCCGCTTTTGGGCCACATCAGAGGCAATTGCAAATGAAATTAGCTTGTTCCATCCGTTGAAATCTACATAAACTTGTCCTCTTTAGAAGTCAAATAACTCTTTCCCCAGTTAAAACCATTAACTTATCCCTGGAATGAAGTCAAAAGATTGTTCGGGATCTCCCACGGCATCTTGCTCGGCTCGTATTGGCATTAATCTGCCAAAGTTTGAGGAAAATCAAGGGATATGCATTGAAGATTTTCTTAAAGGTGAACGATCTACTGCAAAAGTTTAACAAAGATCTTTAAAATCAATCCCCTCTCGAGCTTAAAATAAGCTATGCACGTTGGATCACAAATTTGAGTGACCTTTAGGGAAGTCATTGAAATACTTTGTACTCTGCTCTCCTAACATGCTAGCATTTTAACCATAGCCATGTAAGCTTATTGCTACTACTCCAAGAGAGCTCCATCAAGGACATATCTGTCGAAAATGGAAGTTGAAAAAGGAGCAAGAGCACAAAGATGCTTCATCCAAGGTGGGTCAAGAATTAATCATCTTCCACATCTCACCTCGCCTAACCCTTTTCTAGGTCTTAACTGTGACATGCCTCGCCCTACTCGGCCACTCCCCTGAAGATTGCATAGATCAGGCCGTGCACGATGTCATGCCCTCGTAGGTTGACATCTTATAAATGTAAAAATGACGATGACGACGCCTAAACTAATTCACCCTTTTTCGGAACATAAAAGGAGGATTCATAAGTTTCAAACATCACTGAAGACGTGCAGTTTTTGTTCTATAGCACATGAAATGCTGAGCTCCCTTTTTCCGGCAAGAGAGAGAATTGACTCATTAAGATTCGTAGATAGTTATCTTTTTAACGGTCAATAAGTATGTTGGGATCACATTATATCAATTAATTGTAAATTTTCGATCCGAACAAAAGCAAGTCATCCATGTCGGAATCAGGGAATTCCGAAGGAATTAAACTTTCTTGTGACCTCCCGCCCAAATTAAATACTCAGTTGATAGCGCTCGATCACAGGTACTAAATACAAAGTAGATAGGGTCTATGTTCAATCATATGGGAGAGGGCCTTTTTGGTCCTTTTGCACGTCTTTTTTCTCCTAGAGACAATATATCTCCGTCTTTGGAATACGAGGAAACCGCACAGCGTCATGGTTCAATTGAAAACAAATTAAGGAGAAGAAAAATGAAGGACCTAGTTCCTAGTTCAAGCTATGAAAAGTGAAAGAGTCTGGACCCCATGGTAGACGTAGACTCTTAATGTCGTTCCACTCGACATTTCATATTTCGCTTCACTCAAACGCTAAGTTTTGAACGTTTTGCACCTGTTCCTTCATCGCTTGATCTTCATCTGGTTTGCTGGCTACAAGAGGAGGTGTTAATTCTCCATATTGTCTTGCTCAACACTTCAATACGCCAACATAGTTTTCAACATTTCATGTAAAAGCTGTTGATAGATTTTTAGAAGCTTTGCTCCATCTTTATTTCCTTTAAGATTTTTTATTACTGCAATTTTTCCCCTTCAGTCATCTATCAAGGTTTGAAATGGGTATCCTAAAAAGGAAAAACTTTCAAAAGAGTCTGGACCAAAAGTTTCATTGGCACTAGAGAGAGCCAAAGAAGGAAGAGACAAGCTTCAACCGAGCAAACAACTGCGTCTCTCGAGCTACACGAGCAAAATTACGTCACCCTAATAAATCAACAATTTGGAGAGATATAGCCAATTTACGTTGTTCTCCCACGCCCATGTCGTTCTCTATTCAGATATCTGGCCAGGGTATAGCAGAGTTCTGGGAAACAACTATTCCTTGATCATATACGACACGGAAGAAAACTAAAATTCCAACAAGAAAAAGAGAATGGGGTGGAGAGCAGGGTGCGAGCGGGAGGTGGTGGTGCTTGCCACTACTGGCACTACGGACAAGGTTAGTGGCGGTGGCTGGCTACCAATATTCAATTCCACAAACACTACCTCAACTGACCACAACCCTCACTCGAGCCTTGCAACATCAGGTGTATCTCAAGGGAAGGCCAACCTTGGACTGACCAGAAACACTACTCTATCCTTGGTGCCTTGCCTAATCCAATAAGTGGCTGTTGCCAATAATGCTGACCTTGTCAACGATGACAGGTGAACCAAACAATTGAAATTAAGTGACAACAGCTCCATGATCAAACTTTGTCACTTGTGTAAACATGTATCGGTTAATACAGGCTCCAAGTGTCATTTTATTTCCCCCTAGGACACGGGGAGTTGGGACCTAAAATGAGTATAGAGTATATAGATCCCTTTATAAGACAAGAAGCCCTTGTGTGGAAGACAAGGCGATACTGCCTGTCTAGGATAGAAATTGATCGGCTAATTTTGGGTAGAGAGAACGATTGGAAGGATTAGTTCTCAAATCCCAGAAGCAAGATGACTTCATAGAAATAAAAGTTAAGAGGACGAATGAACACAAACAAAATACTTGGAGGATTTAAAATGGTGGTTACCCTTCTCTGGATTTTCATATCCATGACGCCGCGACTTCTGCAATCTGTAACTTTAGTACATTACCAGCTAAGCACACTCTAGGGACCACTGAAGTGACAGAAAACATATGCATGCAGTATGAATTTGCTGCATCATACAGCAAAATCTAGCTCACAACAGATTACAGCACAGCAATTGTAACATCTACCAGGAAGTTAGTACTGTAGAACAATGCAGCTGACAAGTTATTACGACTGCCTTTAAGACCAATGAGTAAGGGAGCATGAGAAAGGAATGAAAATGGCTCTACTCCCAGCAGATGTGCTTCAATTGATTTGCAACATCTTGTAGAATGCCTACTATTGTAGAAGAAAAGCCAATTGGGAAGAAATAAACCTAAATTTCCTCCAACTTCTAGTGAAAGCAACAAGCAGCAGACCATCTTCCGAATGATTGTCCCTGAGAAGAAAAATTCATCAGTCTAGTCGATAGAAACAAAACTAATAACATAGCTACGAACGATAATCTGGTAAAAATCTATCTGGAATATTCTGTAAATGCACAATTTGGTGATAACATAAAAACTTCCAACACGTATGTCATTGCATACCATTTTCAGCTACTTGTAGTTGACCTAGGAGATCAAATCTTCCAACTCATCGACAATAGCTTGGTAGCAGAACACGTATTGCTCCTGAGATCAAAGCAATTAGACACAACATTATCAACAAAGAATGAGACCCACGGGAATGAATTTTGCAGATAGAGCACGTTCAACTGTCTGACCACACAAACAGGAATAAAGAAATAAAATAAGATAAGTAGCCTTTTCTTCTTGAAGTAAACCATACAAATTAATTAGAAAACAAAGCAGAAATAATTGCTTTTGCATTTGTAGTGTCAATCAGACAACTTCAATACTGCAGGAACAAATTGAATGCAAAAAGCATGAACATTGTTTTTACTTATATTTATCTGTCAACTCAGCACAACTGTAGACTCAATGATACAAGACATTTGGGCACAGATAGGTGTACGGTAACTAATGAGGAATTAAAACAGGACTTAAAGCAGAACGCCAGCATATGTACACAGCCTAAAAAATGATAAGTGCCCAGAGTCAAGATGAATAATTTACCAGCGTTTGAACCATTCCAATTCGCTGAGACCTAAAAATGGTTATGGTATTGACTAGATCTAAAGAAGACATGTCACCAACAAGAATTCTTTGCAGGGTATTGTGAATTGTGCAGAATGTTCCAGTCCTCCCTATACCTGCACTGAGAACAAGAGAAAAGGAGGAAGATTGTATCAGGTAAAGGCAGCTACTGAAGATGGAGTATTCTGATTTAAACATGAGCTCAACCTGCAGTGCACAACTATTGGGCCAAGACTTGATGGTATCTCATTTATTCTCTTAAAAATTTCGCGAACAGCGATTGTATCCACTGGAACTCCATGATCAGGCCAATCAGGGTATAGAATATGAAGAACAGACATAGGTGGCTCCTCGGTCTGCAACAAAAGCAATGGCATAAAAATTTAAAAGACATTAGAACCAAATCTTGCAAAAGATCGCATTAAAAAGTAGAGCATAGACATACTGTTACTATGGTCCTCATATAAGCAAAAGAACAGGCATACCAAGGAAAAAAATTTCGTTGCAACAAATTTTAGTTCCTCTTAAAGATATGAAATAAAGTTTTTTTTTCCACTTATCATTTCTATTTGGCAAAACTAATGAGCTCATACAAAGTGCACTTAAAAAAATTGCAGTTGAACAATCATTAAACAAGAACTGTACCATGTGGCCGACTAATCTCTACAGACCTTAAATCTGAACCAAAGTTAAAGAGAAACACTCAAGACTTCACTGGAGGACAGACCCAAAAGCAATCAAATATGAGCACACTTTTAAGTTCTAAGACAATCGCCTTACTTGGTAACATGGGCTAGTACTCTCAAGTGGAATATTACTCAAAGGTCATTGGAATCTCGGAGCATTGCATGGGAAAGGCCCTTTAACAGCTACTGACTTGACGTAACCTCTCCCAATAATAAAAGGGACCCCAACCACCATGTGGTTAATTTATACGGTCTTGGATAGATTAACCAATAAACAAAAGAAGAAGAAGAAGAAGTTATCTCAGCTAAAACATTGAAATGAGATGAAATCTTTCCTTGGTGATAATAGTGAAAATTGAGCAGACTACTGTTCAAAACAAAGGCTTGTGAAGCAGCTGTCATAAATAGGTATTTATGTTCAAATTGGAACCATTCTTCAAAAATTTCATCAGGACTTGAAAAGCTGCAATACTGGATCATAGCCTAGTCCCACTGTGGCATGACTTGATCATCAACTCAAATTGATTCAGCAAATTTATTCAAACAATCTGCCCTACCTCTTTGTAATTCACCTCCAAATGACGCAACACCAATGAAGTATCAGTGTTCTTTATCCATTTAGTAACAATAAAAATATTTCCAAAGTCTCTTGGACCATCTTCTGCCTGAAAATAATCTCCACATTTGACCATCTGTAAATTGAGTTAAAACAAAGGCATTCTTTATCAGAATAATATGGTGTTTGCAAAAGCATACTACCCATCACAAGAAGATATTAACAAGAAGGTGACGTCCCGTGATTTCAACCTTTCAAGATGATAAGACACATGCATCAATATGTCAACTGAAAAACAGAATTTAGGAGTTACATGCAGAAGCCTTTCCTTTTTCTTGGTGGCCAAAAGAAGCCTTTCCCATTTGCCACAACATAAAGGCAATAAATCAAATATCTGAAGTACAAATACTTTTCTTAAAAATACTTTACTTACACTTATCAATGAACATTTTAAGAAGATATTAATTGAAACTAGATCTGGTAATTATTTGTCTGTAATATTTCGATTCTACCATAGTACTATAAGCAACAGAAGCAACTATGATCATCCAGACTACACTCAAAGAAATCAATCAAAATTCCGAATTCGTTTCTTCAAAGAACGAAGCCAAGTGCCGTTGAAATATCCCACTTCACTTGTCTTCAGGATTTCCATAGGCATGTGGTCTCCCTTCACCTTCTAATTTACGCTTTTAGATCTATTATTCTAATATACTATCAGAGTCAGATCACACCAGTTTATCTGCATGTGCAGTCTCCCGCTCATCAATTTCACACATCGTTCTTTATTCGACTTGTATGTAAGAGAGGTCATTCGAATATCCACATTGCTTGTTTACGGGAATTCAGTAGGCCTTATATTTGTGTAGTCTCCTTACACCAATTATCTTAAGTTTTTAAGTTGGACATTCTAACAAGTACATCCACTAGTACAAAAATTTGAACTTAAAGTAATTAAACGTCACCACACGGAAAGGTTTTCGGAATTGCACGTTGTTGAATTCACTTTTGAGGATGGTCCTTAAATAACAGAAGCCTATAGTAGATTAGAATCATTGTCTCTAGTTGAAATTGAATTTCTGCTGAGTAACACTTCGTTGTTGCTCCTGCCTTGAATCATTATACTCTTTCGACTTTTCAACTCCATGTAATGTCACATAGTTGCATCAATCGTTGTCAACAGAATTTGAACTTGCAGAAATGGATATCAGGTGGATGTGAGTGTCAACAATCTAAAAGAGTGTTGACTTTTTAACTCCCTCATACTATATGTGTAGTTTTACGGATATCAGGTGGATGTGAGTGTCAACAATCTAAAAGAGTGTTGACTTTTCAACTCCCTTATACTTTATGTGTAGTTGTGTTCCCTAGTTCACATCCACTCCAGTCTTTGGGGCATAATTCAGGCATTTGACCTAAATTTTGCGTCATATTCGAACTTTTTAATTGTTTAGCTAGTGAATAGGACCCAGAATGCAGAGAAATGAAAACTCAGGGTCCAAAGTCACAGATTTTAAAGCTCAAGGACTACACTGAAAAATATCCAGATATTTTGGGACCAAAGATATAATCTTCCTATAATTTAACTAAAAAGCACCATCATGGCTGGAGAAATCAATGGAGAAATCCAAAAACAAGATACATTTGCTCAGTTCTGCTTTATATCTTTCATTCGTCAAATTTAAACAGGAACCTTGCAGTTGCAAAAGGCATGGTTAACTTTTATGGGTAATGGATTGAAGACCTCTTGAGGGTAGACAAAACCAGTAGGCATGACACATGTAAAGAACATAAGTAGAGCAATTGGGTGCACAGCTACCAAAACCAAACTACCTTGACACCTGCGGAATTACATGCCTTAAAGCTGTCAACCAACCGAGTAAGCATGACAATTGCCGGGCACCGACGCTGAAGTATCATCTCCCAAAAGTCCTCATAGGTATGCGGCAATGGGCCTTGTGTGGCTATGAATCGACTAACATTTTCATTTGAGGAAGCCTATAATGAAAAGTCATGAAAATTCGAATGTGAAAAGACTGTTCAATCATTTTGATGGACTTTCCTGAACACCAACTCACCGTGATGAAGCTTGCATTGATGTAACCCCTCGCAGCAGGTCTGTAATCCTTACACGGGTTCAGAACAACTCTATTCTTGTCAACTGAAATCGAGACACCAGAAAGCAACATAAAAAACTTAACCACGTTGCCAAGGACACGCAATAAATCCATGACCGTGTATTCAGATCAAAAGGCTGATACTTGCATGGCACAATATCTGTGTACCGATTTTTGCTCAAATTGACGGCATCCAGAGCGACCGTACAGCTCCTCATCATCTCAGATGGCCTTATTCTCTTCGCCTGCCGACAACAATTAGATGAATCGCTAATTTGCATTAGAGCAAACGCATAACAGGCTCAACGATCAGCTCCAGGAAATGGATAAATAAATTTAATTTGCATCTGAACGTACAACAGCACCACATTCCGAAACCGCTAAATAGTTCAACTCGCCAATTTCCAGAAAGCGCAAAACACAGCCATACAAATTGGAAATCTCAACCGCAGAGTCTTTCAATTCGACAACTTCTCTAAACTTCCACAGCCCAAGCAAACAGAAATCGGATGAAATAAGACGATGTCGAAACGAGAAGGAACCAGAAATCGTACCTGCAAGCGTTCGAACTCCTGCCTGATCCTGTCGGGCATCTGGAGCTTCTCTTTGAGCGCTCGCAGGGCCTCGGCGCAGAACTTGTACTGATCGGGCGAGAGAGCAGGCTTCGGCGGCAAGTCAGGCGAGAAATCGGGAGGCCTGCGCGGGGAGACCACGGCGGACGGCTCGGCCATGGCGGGCTGCCGGCGGCTGCGAGGGCGGCGAGAGGCGGAGTTCCCCAGCTGTGCGTGGCGGAGTGGGCCGGATCGGTCTCGACTTGCTTTTTCGCTGGATTCGCGATCGTGATCTCGTAATGGATGGAAGAATGGTTTCGATTTCAAGGTTCGCACGGAGGGATTCGATTCGGTCGCTGAGATCGCGAACTTGGCCTGCCCGAATTCCCACCCCCCCCCCCCCCCAATTATGGGCAGGTCCTGTCGTTTCTTCCCGTTCGAGCCGGCTGGGCGATGTCGTTTTACGCTTTATAAATCTCCGCGCACTTGTCAATCGCGCCTATTTAACAAATGGATTGCCCTTTGAACGCAATGATTATGAATTTCCAATACAAGCTCCCGCGTATTGGGTCCGTCGTTTTGGACTAACCAAGCCGCACACCGAGCCTGTTCTTGTCGTTTTCTTACCACGGGTCAGTTCTTTCTTAGGACCGTTGATCAATCGATGACAAACCGTCAACGGGCAAAAGTCATAGGTCAAGGCGACATGGGACAGAGATTGCACCGTCCATCAACGAGGAGGCGGGGGATAACAATTTTATAGGAACTAGGATCCGAGAACAACGTCATTTATCAAAGCCAGCATCGAGCATCGAGTGGTCGGGAAGTCCGAGGATAATCCATAGTTCTTTCGAGCCCGACCCCCTTGGCATCTCTGGACTTGTAGTCTCGAGGGGTCGACAATCTTATCGTAAGCAAGGTCACTCTAAAGTTCCATTTTGTTTTACAGAAAATAAACGATGACTTGAAAATACTTTTTTAAGGAATAATCGTTTATATCGCTTACAAGAATAAATTGGTGATAAATGTTTTCATCATCTACACAAATATTCTAGATACGAACTGTTATCGACGATGAAAATATAAATTATTTCGAGTGATTTAAGTAATCATTTTTAAGAAAATATCTTCTATACCACTTGTTTTTCGCAAAACAAATGGAGCTTAATATTAATGACTATAAACTTATATTTTCAACCTCGACGTAGAACTCCACCACCCACTTTGCTCAAGTTAAAGGGATGGTCCGTAGTAATACTAGGTTTTGGCGTGTTTGCTTTCCACCACTTAAAGTACGCATGGCAACGTTTTTATTCCCAGGAACAATTTTTATTAAGAAACATTACTTTTCTATTTCTATTTCTCGGAACAATTTCTAAATAGAATAAGGCGTTTAGTAACTACACAAAATTTCTACTATTAGAATAAAAAAAGAATAGAGATGCGTTTGGGTACGATTAAAAAAATTTTGTTCTTTTTGTTTTTTTTTTTGCGGCCGAAGGTAGCTACGGCAAGAAATAAGAATGAAAGAAAAGAAAAAATAAAATTAGTTTATTTCTAGAAATTATTCCCGAGAAAAAGAAGCTACTTTTTTTTTCTTGTTTCTAGCCCAAATTTATCCCCGGAAACAACTTAACACAAAAACAAATTGACGTCACCAAACGAATTTTTGTTCTTTTTTTTTTGTTTCAGGGAACAAATGAACAAAAATTTAGAGAAATAGAAACGTTATCATGCACACCCTTAAAGGCTAGACTAGTATGTGTGTTTGTATATATTTTAAATAGATCAAATACATCGTACTTAAGTATCTTCTTGAAGAATATGGGCAGATTGATTTACGTAAATTGACAGTTGTCATGTGCGCAAAATGAGGAAATTATCACGCAAAACTTGAGATTGGTCGATCATTGTTCCGAAATCATATATGTTCTCATGACACGGTCATTATTATAGTGGTCTCCTCTTTGACTATGGAAGCACTAGGACACCACCTGTCAAAACTCAAAAGGTCGCGAGTGATTTGCGCCTTGATTAGCCACCTTTAACACTGAGATAACTTCACTTTAGAACAACTAAGGCGGCATTATTGGTTACCACAATATTGAATTCGATAGCATGCATGCACACGATAAGTACGTGGACCAACTGATGGGTCGTCCATGCTGACAAAACGTCTGGTACTATTGGTTCCACAGCAGTAGCGGTGCATCCTCCTTTGCAGCATCAGCAGGTTTTGGAGATGGTGGTGGTCTCTCGACCTCGGCAAGTCCCTCGAGCAACTGCACAACTCTTCCCATCTTTGGCCTCAACGATGGAAGCTCCTGAGTGCACCAAAAGCTCACCACGATGACTCTTCCCACTTGGTCAAAATCCACCCCGTTTTGATCGTCCTCGAGAAGCCTCCTGTCTACGATTCCTGTCGCGTTGCCCTTTTCGTACTCTTCACGAGCCCATTCGGAGAACTTCCTCCCGTTCGTTTCGGCCGAGACTTCGAAGTTCCTCCTGCCGGAGACCACCTCCAACAACACCAACCCAAAACTGTAGACGTCCGACGTAGACGTCACGGGCTGGTCGGCGAGCCGTTCGGGGGCTAAGTACCCTCTCGTCCCTCTGATGCCGGGCGAGGCCGGACCGGTGTCGTCATCTGGATTCAAAAGCTTTGCGATGCCGAAGTCTGATACCTTGGCATTGTAGCTATCGTCCAAGAGGATGTTCTCTGGCTTTATATCGCCGTGAATTATGGGTTCTTGGCACTCCTCATGAAGGTACCTGATTCCCTTCGCGGCGCCAACAGCAATGGCGAATCTCTGATTCCAACTCAGTAGCTTGCCCGAGTTTTCCTCTGTGGTGAAGAGAAAGCTATCAAGGGAACCATTTTTCATGAACTCGTATACCAGTAGTCTATTAGTCCTCTCGGAGCAAAAACCAATCGATCTGACCAAATTCAAATGGTGGGTACAGCAGATTTTTGTGACCTCAACCCTGAACTCTTTTTCACCCGGCTTGATTCCTTCGAGCCGCTTCACCGCAATGACTGTTCCATTTGCGAGAGCCCCTTTATAGTAGATACCAAATCCTCTTGCTGCTCCGATTCTGTCCTTGAAACCATCTGTCGATCTCCATATATCCTTAAAACAAAATTGTACCGGCACGCTCGAGGTGTACTCCAGGAGAGCATAATGTGCCAATGACCGCCCAAACTCTGCACCATTAAGGCGACACCACAGCCATAATCCACCTTGGAATATGAGAAACCCAAGAAGGGAAGCCGCAACTAGAAGAATCAGAACTCTCGCAGGCAATCTCGAGTTACCGCTGTTGCCTTTGTTTGGTGGGTTCCGGAGCACGGGTCCACAGACCTTGATGAATGATGTGCTTGGGAGCATCGAAGCACGATACCCACTGAGGAAACCAAGCGATTTAGTGTGACACTCTCGGCTTCCATCGTTCTTGGAAGTTGATGCGACGCAAGAATTGCTTCCAAGACAACTCACCCTGCAAGACGACAAACTAGCCACAAAAACGTCTTGTGATCCACTCGCGTCCGCAGGATCTATAGAAGGGTACTGCAGGAACTGGGTATGGTTCAACTCCAACATAGTGTAATTGCCAGGACAATCTCGAGTCTCCATCCTCTCCTTGCACCCTTTTCTGCTGTCTTTTTCGTCAATCGGCCCAAAATTCTTAGATGGGCACTCACAGGAAGGCTCGTAGTCACTGTAATAGCAAATCCCCATGTGTCCACAGTAACCAAACACTTGACATTGATCGAGCACAGCTGCCCAAGTCATGGTGGTTGTTCCACTCCCTCTGGCAGAACTATAAATCCTCAAATTCCCATCCCCATCCAGCCGCAAAAACCTCAATATGTCGCTCCCTTCTACATAATCCCTACTATAAGCCATAATCGCTGGGGTTTCGAGCGTCGGATCGGAAACTGACAGAATCCCTATCGACTGCAGTCCTAAACTAGGCGAACTCAAATTGACAGAGAAATTTCTCGGGGCCGCGTTCTTCCACGGGTCTCCGTCGACTGACGAGTTCACGCCGCGGTTCCAGTACACTATGCTGTCGTTCCATGTCAGAGTGAGATTGCCAGTCCGGAGAAGAGTGAACGAATATGACCCAGATTTCAGAACCATGCCTACCGAGAAGTTTTGCCCTGGCAGGACAGTGTCAGTGGGATTTTGGAAGGAGGACCAGATGGAGACCTTGCCGGTTTTGAGGGAGAAGTTCCCGAAATCATCTAGAGACGCAGAGGAGACTCCTTGGTTGGCTGTGTTGGACTCCCAAATGATAACTCCTGAGCCACTGACAAGGCAGAGATTACCTGAGGGAAGGAATTGAAGGGACCCCGAGGAGTCCACGGCGGCGCCATGGCCTGCAGACCAGACGATTACTCCTCCAGAGTACGTGATGGCTGCAACAAACGTCGGTGGTTTTGTCGCGGGTTTGGTAGGTGTGAAGCCGAGAGAGAAGGTGTTGTTTGGCGATGACCAGGCTCGAGCTGGTTCAGATGCATAGAGAGTAGATCCTGGCAGTATATCTGACGAGGCAATCCTGATGATTGTGCAGAGAAAGATGAGAGCCTGGGGTTGCATTTGCTTCATGTGCTCTGTTTCTATGTCTATGAAATCCAATCTCTCTTGCTCTCGCTCTCTTTGGGTTTGGACGACTATAAGAAGGGAAACTCGGGGCAGAAACTTTGGAGAGAAAGGACAAAGTCAAGACTGAGGAAAGACTTTGAACGTTGAATTCACAAGGGAACGATTTTCTATTCAGAGTTCTGTCTCTGTCTCTGTGGCTTGTCACGCGGGGAATACTTGCCTGGAGTGTGAAGGCAGCGATGGACGTAATACGAAATGTGGTTCTCATTCGATTGTAAATCTATCCCCTCGAAAAAATATCCGGTGGAAATCACTGAATGACAAGGAGATGGAGAAGACAGTCGGGGCTTTTGTTTATTTAATTATCGATAATTGAATTTATTCTATTTACATCTATTAACATTGGGATTCAATAATCTATAAAACGATTATGAGACGTAAAACAGACAAATTACTAACTTCAGTTTGAGATAGAGTGTTATACGAAATAGATACTAGCATCAAACTCTTCAATCGGATAGAAAACAGTATATTATTAAGAGAATGTTGCGTTACAAGCGCATTAATTGACTTTATCAATGTAATAAATCTTGAACGAAAAGAGGAATGACTTTCGCGTATAGCTTTAAGGGCTGACATTTTCCACTTTGCTTAGAACTTGGAGGATTTCAATGCACTTTGAAATGGGGATTTTATGAAGGCTATAAATGGAATTTCGAGAATTCAAACATCTATATTGGATAATTGAACTGAGGATTGAGAAGATTTTAGACCCCTAAGATACAATAGGTTTGGTCAGTGGATAATAGTCACATGCTCTAAACTAAAGTTGACATATGAATACAAAGTTTAATATTTAAATATAATAAATCCTCCTTGCATGCGACTGGACTTCGATCTGTAACTAATGCGTGGACACATATGATCGGGAATTAGATTAATGTGCAAAAGCATAAAATAGGGGAAATAAATAAAGGGGTCTAGAAAGAGTTAAAAGTTAGGAATAAGCACAATGGACTGTCCAATTTGGGGACCTTCCAAACCGGACCGAACCGGCCGAATGGGTCCGCTTCTTTTGAGTTTTGGTCCGGTTTACGATTCCTAAAATTGAAACCAGTTCCTTGGCTGTTGATTGTCCAGTTGTTGTTAGAACTAACTTAATTTCATTTTCTCTGAGTTCTTTCCATCTTGATATCTCTCTTATTTTCTCCCTTGAACCTAACTCCTCAGTCAATCGAGAGTCGAGACTTTGCCACTACAAGTAAGTTTATGCTAGTATGCCTCTCTCTCTCTCTCTCTCTCTCTCTCTCTCTCTCTCTCTCTCTCTCTCTCTCTCTCTCAAGTCCCATTGGACTCAAAACCAGTCGGTCCGGTCCTGAAATTAGTCGGTCTAAAAGTCAAAAAACATAAACACATACGAGTTAATTAATTTGAAGAATGGCTATTATTCTCCATATAATTAAGTCAAGGCTCCATTTCATCTAACTTTTATTCCTTGTCGAAATTATTATTATTCACAAAATAATAAAAAATCAAAACAATTATATTCCATCCACCGCTCAAGCACCCATTTGCTCCACTTGCAAAATAACTACCTTTTCTTTTCTATATATTTCTAATGACAATCAATCTTTCTTCTTCCTTTTACAAATCTATTCAACTCTGCCCGCGTGCTTTATACTTGCCTATGTATCTAAGACAAAAACACCCAATTTGTCTCGCTCTTAGATTTTTCGGTTTACTATTATTTGCTAATTACTCTAAAAGTGCAACGCAAATAATCTAAAAGAGGGAAAAAAACACGTAATATATACCCGAGAAAAAAAAAATAAAGTGATGAAAGCAATAGGTAAATTAGCTACTTTCCACCAAGAAGTGCACTCTACGAAAATCCTGATGTTCCCCACAGTGCAATAATCACTTTCATTATCTTTAATTTTTTCCTTTTAAATTTTTGAATGTTTATTTAGTATTTGATTTCTTGAATAAATTTGTCTATTACAATTACATCCATTAAATGGGTCATAAATTCATTTCTTCATCCATAAAGGAATAGGTTGAGTTATTATGTGGATTAGTTACATTCAATAAATTAATCACAAATAATTTACGAATGATAAAATCCAAAATAATATAGATGTTAGACAGGTTCATAACTTACTTGAACTTGATTCACATCTACAACTCTCTCTTTACTCTCTTTCATTCTCATTCTCACATTTGCTCATACAGTGACTCACCTAAATGTGGGTATAAATTTTTCTAAAATTAAGTTAAATATGAATCGAATATATATTGTATGAAAATAAATCAAAATGAGTTAAAGTTAGAATATTTTCGACTCAATGCGAAACGAGTGACTCGACTTGTCCGTTAGAGGAGTCTAATTAACGGAATTGAAATAATAAGCGTGTGCATGAAAGCTGGTCATCATCATCATAAATCATCATTACTTATAATTAAGGCGGGACGATTTGCAGGCAATTGACGTGGGAAGAGACGAGAAAATATTGGGTACCTGAGTGATACCACGTGAGCCGTACCTGAGTCCATTCAATGCCGCCACCTGTAGTCACGTGGAGGAGACAGGCCACATCAAGTAGAGAGAGAACCCTCACCCATCGCAGAGAAAGCATAAAAAGCTTTCTTGTCCCTTTTTAAAACGTAAGAAAGCTACTGACGCTGCTCTGACTTGTCACATCCCATTAATGCATTTTCTCTTCCCAGCTTTTCTCTCCCTCTTCTCGAAGTGAGCTCGCCTTCTTCTTCATTCAGTCTATCTTTACCAAATTTGCAGAACCGAGTGTTCCTTTACGAACGCATCATTCACGATCAAAGGAGCTCGGTTCCCACATTTGCAAAGGGACGAAACTAAAAAGCATGAAAATTTTTACGTGAAGTACCTTTGGAGCCGCGTCCGTTAGTGGTGAGAGCTCGAGCGTCCCCTCGCCGAATGAAGAAGAAAGCGAGCTTATTTCTCTGCATTGAGGGGATGTGAAGGCGAGCTCAGCGGAGAGAAAATGCATTAAGGGGATGTGAAGGTGAGAGCTGGGAAGAGAAAATGCATTAATGGGATGTGACAAGTCAGAGCAGCGTCCGTAGAAGGAGGGGGGAAGAAAGCTTTTATGCTTTCTCTACGCTTACTTTTTAGGTAAAGGGGGAAGAAAGCTTTTTATGCTTCTCTCTCTGCTTGACGTGGCCTGTCTCCTTCACGTGGCGAAAGGTGGCGGCCATTGATGGACTCAGGCACGGTCCACGCGGTACCACTCAGGTACCCAATATTTTCTCGGGAAGAGACAATTGGCCAGCAGTGCGATCGACCCCCCTTCAAAAAAAGAAAAGAAAAGAAATCGTACGTTGGAACTCCATCTCCTTCCCCTGTTCCGCGCGCAGAGAATCATCTCTCTCTGGCGCGCTCGCTCTTCGACCTTTCCGATCCTTTTTTACTTTCATTTATACGGGAAAAGTGAAATTGAAATGTTCTCCCACCCGTTCCTGTGATTTACTTCGATCACTAAAAAAATTCGTCGGGAAGTTTCAGTTCGCAGAGCTCACTTCCAGCAGATCCTCTCTTTCCACGACGAATGAATCCGAGCGACTGATCCCGCATCGAAATCGAAAGGATCGCGAGCGGTAAGTTCTTCCCTCTTCTCAGATCTCGGTCTCCGGTTCTCTGTTTTCCCCGATCGTTCCCGTGTGTTGGGTCGTTCGATCTTTTCCGAAATTAGGATTCGAGTTTCCGGCACGGTGTCTGTTCGGTTCTCGGATTTTCCCTTTGGGAGGCGCGCAATGCCGTCGTTTCTATGTCTTGCTGGGATTTGCCGTCGAAGGTTTCGGTTATCTTTCTTTTTTCCCCCTTGGACACGGGGACTTGGGATCTAAACGGAGTATGGAGTATATAGCTCCCTTTATAAGATACGAAGCCCTTGTGTGGAAGACACGGGGGTACTGCTTGTCTAGGATAGAAATTGATCAGCTAATTTTGGGTAGAGAAAACGATTGGAAAGGATTATTCTCAAAGCCCGGAATCAAGATGACTTCTTTGAAACAAAAAGGTAAGAGGAGGAACGAGCACAAACAAAATACTTGGGAGGATTTAAAGTGGCGGTTACCCTTCTATGGATTTTCATTTCCATGACGTCGAGACTTCTGCAACAAGAAGCCATTGGCTCTGAATATCTGTAACTTTGGCACATTACCAGCTAAGCACACTCTAGGGACCACTGAAGTAACAGAAAACATATACATGCAGTATGAATTTGCTGCATCATACAGCAAAATCTAGCTCATAACAGATTACAGCACAGCAGTTGTAACATTTACCAGGAAGTTAGTACGGTGAAACGATGTAGCCAACAAGTTATTACGACTGCCTTTAACATCAATGAGTAAGGGAGCATGAGAAGGAATGAAAAGCCCAGCAGATATGATTCAATCCATTTGCATGCCTACTATTGTAGAAGAAAAGCTGATTGGGAAGAAATTAACATAAATTTCCTTCAGCTTCTAGAGAAAGCAACAAGCAGCGGGCCATCTTCGAAGTGATTGTCCCTGAAAAGAAAAATTCATCAGTCTAGTTAATAGAAACAAAACTAATAACATAGCTAACGAACAATCATCTGGCAAAAATCTATCTGGAATATTCTGTAAATGCACAATGTGGTGAAAACACAAAAAACTTCCAACTCATTGCATACCATTTTCAGCTACTTGTAGTTGACCTTGGAGACCAGATCTTGCAAGTCATCGATGATAGCTTTGTAGCAGAACTCGTATTGCTTCTGAGATCAAAGCAATTAGACACAACATTATCAACAAAGAATGAGACCCACGGGAATGAATATTGCAGATAGAGCACGTTCAACTGTCTGACCACACAAACAGGAATAAAGAAATAAAATAAAATAAATAGCCTTTTCTTCTTGAAGTAAACCATACAAATTAATTAGAAAATAAAGCAGAAAGAATTGCTTTTGCATTTGTAGTGTCAATCAGATAATTTCATTACTGCAGGAACAAATTGAATCCAAAACGCATGAACATTGTTTTTACTTATATTTCTCTGTCAACTCAGCACAACTTGAGACTCAATGATACATGAAATTTTGGCACATATAGGTGTAAGGTAACTAATGAGGGACTAATACAGGATTTAGGGTGCGTTTGGTACAGCATTCACAAAGCCCCTTCAGCCTTCAAAACCCCTTTGACCAAATGTTGGGGTGTTTGGCTCAGCTTTCGAAAGCCCATTTACCCAAATATCAGCATTTGAAATGCTGAAAGCCCAATGCTAGTTGAAGGAGCTTTGGGCTTTCAGCATTTTTCGGAATGCTGAAGCAAGGTTAAGTGAAGTTTTTTTTGTTCCCCATTTTGTCCTCAAAATTTTATCAAAAGTCCAGAAATGCCTTGCACTATTCATCTTCTCCGGCTCTTCTTCTGAGAGGCGACCTCGCGGCTGAGGGACCTCCGGCTGAGGGACCTCGCGGCTGAGGTCGACCTCGCCGCTGAGGTCGCTCGCCCTTGCCGCTGAGGTCGCTCGCCCTCGCCGCTGAGGTCGACCTCGCCGCTGAGGTCGCTCGCCCTCGCGGCTGAGGTCGCGCGACCTCGCCGCGTGGTCACGCAGTCCGGCGACCCAGTTCATCGACCGGACCTCGCACAGTCCGGCGACCCATGTCTTTTTTTTTTTAATAAAAAAATTGATTGAAAGTCCTTTTCAAATTTAAATTTTGCCAAACACTAATTCAACTCAAAACCCATTCCAAATTCAAGTTTTATCAAACACATTTTACATTCTCCTCAAAGGACTTAGCTTTCAGCATTTCCATTTGGCTAAAAGCCCCTTGCAAATGCCGAACCAAACCCACCCTTAAAGCCGAACGCCAGCATATGTACACAGCCTAAAAGATGATAAGTGCCCGGAGTCAAGATGAATAATTTACCTGTGTTTGAACCATTCCAAATCGCTGAGACCTAAAAGTGGTTATGGTATTGACTAGATCTAAAGAAGGCTGATCTAAAGAAGGCAAGTCACCAACAAGAATTCTTTGCAAGGTATTGTGAATTGTACAGTAAGTTCCAGTCCTCCCTATACCTGCACTGAGAACAAGAGAAAGAGGAGGAAGATTGTATCAGGTAAAGGCAGCTACTGAAGACAGAGTATTCTGGTTCAAACATGAGCTCAACCTGCAGTGCACAACTATTGGGCCAAGACTTGATGTTATCTTATTTGTTCTCTCAAAAATTTTGCGAACAGCAATTGTATCCTTCGGAACTTCATGATCAGTCCATTTAGTGTATTGAATATGAAGAACAGACAAAGGTGGCTCCTCGGTCTGCAACAAAAGTAATGACATAAAATTTTAAAAGACATCAGAACCAAATCTTCCAGGAGATCACACTAAAAAGTAGAGCATAGACATACTGTTACTATGGTCCTCATATAAGCAAAAGAACAGGCATAGCAAAGAGAAAAATTTTCGTTGCAACATATTTTAGCTCCTCTGAAAGATATGAAATAATGTTTTTTTTTTCCACATATCATTTCTAATTGACAAAAATAATGAACTTGTACAAAATCCACTTAAGAAAATTGCAATTGAACAATCATTAAACAAGGACGGTACCATGTGGCCGACTAATCTCTACAGACCTTAAATCTGAACCAAAGTTAAAGAGAAACACTGACAATTCACTTGAGAACAGACCCAAAAGCAATCAAATATGAGCACACTTTTAAGTTCTAAGACAATTGCCAAACTTGGTAACATGGGCTAGTACTCAAGTGGAATATTAAAATGCTCGAGGGTCATTGGAATCTTGGACCATTGCATGGGAAAGACCCCCAATAATAAAAGGGACCCCAACCGCCATGTGGTATCTTTATACGGTCATGGATAGAAGAAGAAGAAGGAGAAGGAGGAGAAGGAGGAGAAGGAGAAGGAGAAGAAGGAGAAGGAGAAGAAGAAGAAGAAGAAGAAGAAGAAGAAGTGATCTATAAAATCTTTCCTTGGTGATCATAGTGAAAATTGAGCAGACTATTGTTCAAAACAAAGGCTTGTGAAGCAGCTGTCATAAATAGGTATTTACGTTCAAAACGGAACTACTCTTCAAAAATTTAATCAGGATTTGAAAAGCTGCAATACTGGATCATAGCCTAGTCCCACTGTGGCATGACTTGATCATCAACTCAAATTGATTCAGCAAATTCATTCAAACAACTCGTACTACCTCTTTGTAATTCACCTCCAATTGACGCAATTCCAATGGAGTATCAGTGTCGTCTATCCGTTTAGTAACAATACAAATATTTCCAAAGTCTCTTGGACCATCTCTTGGTGGTAAATAATCTGCACATTTCTCCTTCTGTAAATTGAGTTAAAACAAAGGCACGCTCCATCAGAATAATATGGTGTTTGCAAAAGCATACTACCCATCACAAGAAGATATTAACAAGAAGGTGACGTCCCATGATTTCAAACTTTCAACACGATAAGACACATGAATCGAAATGTCAACGGAAAAAACAGAACTTAGCAGTTACATGCAGAAGCCTTTCTTTTTTTCTTGGTGGCCAAAAGAAGCCTTTCCCATTTGCCACAACATAAAGGCAATAAATCACATATCTGAAGTAAAAATACTTTTCTTAAAAATACTTTTCTTACACTTATCATTAAACATTTTAAGAAGATATAAATTGAAACTAGATCTGGTAATTATTTGTCTGTAATATTTCGATTCTACCATAGTACTATGAGTAACAGAAGCGACAATGATCATCCAGACTACGCTCCAAAGCAATCAATCAAAATTCCAAATTGTTTCTTCAAAAAACGAAGCCAAGTGCCGTTGAAATATCCCACTTTGCTTATCTTCAGGATTTCCATAGGCACGTGGTCTCCCTTTACCTACTAATTTAAGCTTTTAGGTCAGTTATTCTAATCTACTGTCAGAGTCAGATCACACTGGTTCATCTGCATGTGCAGGCTCCCATTCCTCAATTTCACATGTCGTTCTTTATCCGACTTGTATGTAAGAGGGGTCATTAGAATATCCACATTGCTTGTTTACGGGATTTCAGTAGGCCTTATATTTATGCAGTCTCCTTACACCAATTATCTTAAGTTTTTTAGTTAGACATTCTAACAAGTACATCCACTAGTACAAAAGTTTGAACTGAAAGCAATTAAACGTCACCACACGCAAAGGTTTTCGGAATTGCACATTCTTAAATTCGCTTTTGAGGATGGTCCTTAAATAACAGAAGCCTATAGTAGATTAGAATCATTATCTCTAGTTGAAATTCAATTTCTGCTGAGTAACACTTCGTTGTTGCTCCTGCCTTAAATCATTATACTCTTTCGACTTCTCAACTCCATGTAATGTCACATAGTTGCATCAATCGTTGTCAACAGAATTTGAACTCGCAGATATAGATATCAGGTGGATGTGAATGTGAACAAACTCAAAGAGTGTCGACTGTAAAACTCCCTTACACTTTCTGTGTAGTTTTGGTCCCTAGTTAACATCCTCTCCAGTCTTTGGGGCATAATTCAGGCATTTGACCTAAATTTTGCGTCACATTCGAACTTTTTAATTGTTTGGCTGGGGAATAGGACCCGGAATGCAGAGAAATGTAAACTCAGGGTCCAAAGTCTCAGATTTTAAAGCTCAAGGACTAAACTGAAAAATATCCAATATTTTGGGACCAGAGATATAATCTTCCTATAATTCAACTAAATCATGGCTGGAGAAATCAAAGGAAAATCCAAAAAACAAGATACATTTGCTCAGTTCTGTTTTAAATCATAATTTCATTCGTCAAATTAGAACAGGAACCTTGCAGTTGCAAAAGGCATGGTTAACTTTTATGGCTAATGGATTGAAGACCACTTGAGAGTAGACAAAACCAGTAGGCATGACACATGTAAAGAACATAAGAATAGCAATTGGGTGCACAGCTAGCATAGCAAAACCAAACTACCTCTTTCTCAACAAACTGAGTAAGCATGACAATTGCCGGGCAACGTTGCTGAAGTATCATCTCCCAAAAGTCCTCACAGGTCTCCTCCTTTGGGCCTTTTCTTTTTTTTTTTGGTCGAATCATCCATTGGGCCTTGCGTGGCTATAAATTGACTAATGTTTTCCTTTGAGGAAGCCAAAAACGAGAAGTCATGAAAATTCGAATGTGAAAAGACTGTTCAATCATTTTGATGGACTTTCCTGAACACCAACTCACCTCAATGAAGCTTGCATTAATGTAATCCGTCGCAGCAGGTCCCCAATCCTTACGCTTCAGAACAACTCTATTATTGTCAACTGAAATCGAGACACCAGAAAGCAACATAAGAACCTTAACCACGTTGCCAAGGACACGCAATAAATCCACGACCGTGTATTCAGATCAAAAGGCTGATACTTGCATGGCACAATATCTCTGTACCGATTTTTGCTCCGATTGACCTTCGTTAGAGCGACGGTACAAATTGCTAATTTCTATTAGAGCAAACGCATAACAGGCTCAACAATCAGCTCCAGGAAAAGGATAAATAACTTTAGTTGGCATCTGAACGTACAACAGCACCACATTCCGAAACCCTAAATAGTTCAACTCGACAATTTCCAGAAAGCGCAAAACACAGCCATACAAATTGGAAATCTCAACCGAAGAGTCTTTCAATTCGACAAGTTCTCGAAACTTCCACAGCCCAAGCAACAGAAATCGGATGAAATAAGACAACGACGAAACGAGAAGGATCTAGAAATCGAGCCTCTAAGTCACGGAACTCCTGCTCGATCATCTTGCGCATCTCGAGCTTCTCATTGAGCTCTGGCAGCTTCTTGGCCCAGTAATTGCGCTGATCGTGCGAGAGAGCATGCTTCTGCTGCGAGTCAGTAGAGAAACCGGGAAGCCTGCGGAGGGAGACCGCGGCGGACGGATCGGCCATGGCGGGCTGCTGGCGGCTGCGAGGGCGGCGAGAGGCGGAGTTCCCCAGCTGTGCGCGGCGGAGTGGGCCGGATCGGTCTCGACTGCTCTTTCACTGGATTCGCGATCGCGATCGCGATTTCGGAATGGATGCATTTGGCGTTCGTTTGATTGGCTAGTCAAGGGGTAACGATGGTCTTGAAATTGCAGGTCACGTACAAAGTTCCTTTTGCTCTGGCATCTGTATTCTCCAGTACTTCCGGTACTGGTCAAAGTACAGAAACATGCACTTATACATGCTTTCTGGGAAGTTGACATATACTGAACTATTTCAGGGCTATCTCTGGGACTGCCAAATCTCGGCATCGTCTTTCCGCAGGTATCAATTTGAAGTTCTCTATTATAACTAGTTGGAGAACCCACCTATCTGATGCTTGTGGATCAATGAGGATTTGTGAGTTAGGTTTCGTTAGTTTCACGTGAAATAACTTTTAAAAAAATATTTTTCGAATTTTCTAGCGTTCAGTTCACGAAAAATAAAAAGTTAAAGAAAAATATTAACATATTCAAAAGTGAAAGTGGAAAACATTTTACGGTCTTCTTTATTCACGATCTCGCTCGAGACCCGCGGTAAACATCGGAGATGATATATGGTCAACATCCTTGCAAAGAACCGAAATCTACTAATTTCATGGAAACTCAATCCTCTGTTTGAACTTGCTATGTTTGAATCACTGACTGTGAACGCTTGAGTTACTGCTAGGAAAGATTGATCAGTGATTTGCTTGAGTTATCCAACAGATGGTGATATCGGTGACGAGCGGACCATTCGAAGCTCTATTTGGAGGAGGCAACTTGCCGGCGTTTGTGGTTGCAGCAATTGCCGCGGCTGGGAGCGGCGTTCTTGCTCTTAACTCTGCTTCCATCTCCACCTCCTGACGTCTCTCAGTCACCCCCACCTGCGAACGTCCCGCGTGCCAAATGACGTTTACATTAACTTTCTTTTTACCTCCTCTCTCTCTCTCTCTCTCTCTCTTTCTCTCTCATGTAAGATATTTTCTCATATGTAAGAAACCCTCTAGCATGATGGTCATTGGTGGGACACAAAAGGATGGCCGAAGTGGGCCACTTTTGGGCCAAATTCGGAGGCAATTGCAAATGAAATTTGCCAGTTCCATCCGTTGAAATCTACACAAACTTGTCCTCTTTAGAAGTCAAATTAACTCTTTCCCCAGTTAAATAATGAAGTCAAAAAAGATTGTTCGAGGATCTCCCACGGCATCTCAGCTCGTATTGGCATTAATCTGCGAAAGTTGAGGAAAATCAAGGGATATGCAATGAAGATTATCTTAAAGGTGAACGATCCACTGAAAAAGTTTAACAAAGATCTTTAACATCAATCCCCTCTCGAGCTTAAAATAAGCTATGCACGTTGGATCACAAAGTTGAGTGACCTTTAGGGAAGTCATTGAAATCCTTTGTACTCTGCTCTCCCAACATGTTAGCATTTTAACCATAGCTATGTAAGTTTATTGCCATTGCTCCAAGAGAGCTCCATCAAGGACATATCTGTCGAAAATGGAAGTTGAAAAAGGAGCAAGAGCACAAAGATGCTTCATCCAAGGTGGGTCAAGAATTAATCATCTTCCACATCTCACCTCGCCTAACCCTTTTCTAGGTCTTAACTGTGACTTGCCTCGCCCTACTCGGCCACTCCCCTGAAGATTGCATAGATCGGGCCGTGCATGATGCCATGCCCTCCTAGATTGACATCTTATAAATGCGAAAATGACGACGACATGGTCTTAACTAATTCACCCCTGCTCGCAACATAAAGGGAGGATTCGCGAGTTTCAAACATCACCGAAGACATGCAGTTTTTGCTCTGTAGCACATGAAAGGCTGAACTCCCTTTCTCGGTAAGAGAGAGAATCGACTCATTAAGACTCGTAAGACAGTTATTTTTTTAATGATTAATAAGTATGTTGGGATCACATTATATCAACCGTAAATTTTTTATCCGGACAAAAGCAGGTCATCCATGTCGGAATTAGGGAATTCCGAAGGAAATATACTTCCTCGTGACCACACGCCTAAATTAAATACTCAGTTGACAGCGCCCGATCACAGGGATTAAATGTCACTAAATACAAAGTAGAGAGGGTCTGTGTTCAATCATATGTGAATACGAGGAAACCGCACAGCGTCATGATACAGTTGAAAACAAAGGAGAAAAATGAAGGACCCCACGGTACTTGTAGATTCTTAATGTCGTTCCACTCAACATTTCATATTTCGCTTCACTCGAACGCGAAGTTTTAAACGTTTTGCTCCTGTTCATTCACCGCTTGATTTTCATCTGGTTTGCTGGCTATAAGAGGGGGTGTTAATTCTCCATATTGTTTTGCTCAACACTTCAATACGCCAACATAGTTTTCAAAAATTCATGTGAAGCAGTTGAAAGAATTTTCCATCTTTATCTCCTTATAATTCTTTATTACTACAATTATTCCCCTTCAGTCATCTATCAAGGTTTGAAATGGGTATCCTAAAAAGGAAAAACTTATAAAGAGTCTGGACCAAAAGTTTCACGGACACTAGACTAGAGAGAGCCAAAGAGGGAAGAGACAAGTTTCAACCAAGCATGTCATTCTCTATTCAGATATCTGGCCAGGGTATAGCAGAAGTCCTGGGAAACAACTATTCCTTGATTATATACGGCATGGAAGAAAACTAAAATACCAACAAGAAAAAGAGAATGGGGTGGAGAGCAGGGTGCGGGCGAGAGGTGGTGGTGCTTGCCACTACTGGCACTACGGACAAGGTTAGTGGTGGTGGCTTGCTACCGATGTTCAATTCCACATACACTAACTCAACTGACCACAACCCTCACTCGAGCCTTGCAACATCAGGTGTATCTGTAGGAAAAGTCAACTTTGGACTGACCACAAACACTACTCTATCCTTGGTGCCTTGCCTAATCCAACAAGTGAATGTTGCCAATAATGCCGACCTTGTCAACGATGACAGGTGAACTAAACAATTGAAGGGACAGTGTCAGTGGGATTTTGGAAGGTGGACCAGATGGAGACCTTGCCGGTTTTGAGGAAGAAGTTCCCGAAATCATCTAGAGACGCAGAGGAGACTCCTTGGTTGGCTGTATTGGACTCCTAAATGATGACTCCTGAGTCACTGACAAGGCAGAGATTACCTGAGGGAAGGAATTGAAGGGACCCCGAGGAGTCCACGGCGGCGCCATGGCCTGCAGACCAGACGATTACTCCTCCAGAGTACGTGATGGCTGCAACAAACGTCGGTGGATTTCTCGTGGGTTCGGTAGGTGTGAAGCCGAGGGAGACGGTGTTGTTTGGCGATGACCAGGCTTGAGCCGGTTCAGATGCATGGAGAGTAGATCATGGCAGTATATCTGACGAGGCAATCGTGATGATTGTGCAGAGAAAGATGAGAGCCTGGGGTTGCATTTGCTTCATGTGCTCTGTTTCTATGTCTATGAAATCAATATCTGGCTCTCGCTCTCTTTGCGGTTTGGACTGTTAAAGCTATTGTTCCTAGGGCTCCTGAGGCTCCTGAGGATAACATGAAGTCGAGTAATGTGGCAATGTGTTCAGCTGATAGATGTGCAGATCACAATCATCATCACATTGGTATAAAGACGTATACAAGAGCTCCAGATACAACGAGTCGAGAGTAGTACATACAAATGTACAGTATACAGCCGGCATTAGTTTGATTAGCTGGAAATCAGTTGTACTATGGAAATCAGTTGTACTAGTTGTAATACAGTTTAGTTTGTTAGAGTACATTCAGTTACAGATTCCAGTGTATAAGAACAGAAGTTGATATCATGAATACTATGGCCTTCAGATGAATTTCTTCTATATGCGACTTCTCTGTTCTTCTTCTCTGTTTCTCTGCTTCATTCTCAATCTTCGTTTTTAGAGAAATTCTCATGGTATCAGAACTTCTTCTCTGAAAGGCCTAGAATAGTCGCAATGGCAGCAAGAGTATCAAAATTTTCTTTTCCCATACATGTGAATATTGGGAACTTTGTTACTATCAAGTTAGCAGAAGATAACTTCTTACTCTAGGAAGCACAATCCAGAGATTCTTGAAGAGCCAAGATCTCATTGGATTCATCAATGGTGAAGTCATATCACCATCAAAGTTAGCAGTTATCGAAGTAGAAGGTAGAAAAGTTGAAACACAAAATGAAGAGTATATGGATTGGATGCGAATAGACCAGCTGATCTCCTCATGGATAAGTGGAGCGGTTTTAGGGAATGTCTTAGGTCTTATCATTGGCCTTGAAACATCACATGAGGTATGGTATACTTTATGTGATCGCTTTAGTCAGAGATCTGTGGCTAGAGAATTTGAATTACGAGGTAAGCCACAAGCATGTAAAAAAAGGGATAGAGTGCTCTCTGTATATCTAAAAGAATTCAAGCTTATCTGTGATCAGCTTAATGCGATTGGTAGACCAGTTGATGAGATTACAAAGGTATTTGGTGTGTTAGAGGGTCTAGGTTCTGATTATGAGACTTTCAGAACCACAATCTACTATATAAGACCACAACCTAACTATGATGAGGTAATATCGCAGCTTGAACGATTTGATGCAAGATTACAGAATTACACTTCAAGTCATTATAATCAGAATATGGCTTACTATGGACAACGAACTACTGAAGGTAACTAGAGAACTGGAGAATTTACTTTACAGTTTAAGAATGAGTTAAACTCTCCTGACTATGCATTTGTAAGTCAAAGAGAGAGTAATCAGATATATAGAGTAAGAGGTGGAAGGAGTTTTAGTAGAGCCCAAGGGTTTAATAGAGGTCTTAATGGTGGATATTCAGGAAGAGGTCTGAGTTATAAGCAGTCTCATCAAAATAGTGAAACACAAATGGCTCAGCCACAGGGTAATTTCATTCCAAATCAAGGTTTTAAACCTTATACGAATTCATTACAGAGATATTCAAATGTCGGAAACTATCATATTGCTGAGAACAAGAATTTTCAACAAGATAGATCAGTTGAAGCTATGAGAATAACATGTCAGATATGTAAACGCCCTGGTCATGAGGCTGTAAGATGTTGGTATAGATTTGACAATTCTTATCAGAATGATGATACACCAACTGCATTAGCTGCAATGCATCTGGAGAGTTCAAGTGGAAATGAATGGTACCCTGACACCGGGGCCACAACACACATCACTAATGCAAGTACGGGTATTACTCATAAACTCTCAAAATATTATGGCCGTGATAGTGTAATGATAGGAGATGGTTCATATCTTCCAATCACATATACTAGTGATGCTTTGCTTAATACTGAACTTGGTCCATTACCATTGCATAATATCTTAGTGGTACCAGATATTAAGAAAAATTTGTTGTCAGTTTCAAAGTTAACTGATGATTACTCGTGTTCTTTCATCTTTGATAAACATGGTGTTATGTGAAGGATCTTCAGACCAACTCAGTTGTCATGCTTGGGAAGAAAGTAGGAGGCCTATACAAGTCAAGTAATGTGGCAATGTGTTCAGCTGATAGATGTGTAGATCACAATCATCATCACATTGGTATAAAGACGTATACAAGAGCTCCAGATACAACGAGTCGAGAGTAGTACATACAAATGTACAGTATACAGCTGGCATTAGTTCGATTAGCTGGAAATCAGTTGTACTAGTTGTAATACAGTTTAATTTGTTAGAGTACATTCAGTTACAGATTCCAGTGTATAAGAACAGAAGTTGATATCATGAATACTATGGCCTTCAGATGAATTTCTTCTATATGCGACTTCTCTGTTATTCTTCTCTGTTTCTCTGCTTCATCCTCAATCTTCGTTTTAGAGAAATTCTCATGGACGACTACAAGAAGGGAAACTCGGGGCAGAAACTTTGGAGAGAAAGGACAAAGTCAAGACTGAGGAAAGACTTTGAACGTTGAATTCACAAGAAAACGATTTTCTATTCAGAGTTTTGTCTCTGTCTCTGTTGCTCGTCATACGGGGCATACTTGCCTGGAGTGTGAAGGCAGTGATGGACATAATACGAAAGGTGGTTCTCATTCGATTGAAAATCTATCCCCTCGAAAAAATATCCGGTGGAAATCACTGAATGACAAGGAGATGGAGAAGACAGTCGGGGCTTTTGTTTATGTAATTATCGGTAATCGAATTTATTCTATTTACATCTATTGACGTTGTGATTCAATAATTTATAAAACAATTATGAGACATAAAACAGACAAATTACTAACTTCAGTTTGAGATAGAGTGTTATACAAAATAGTTACTTGCATCAAACTCTTCAATCGGATAGAAAACAGTCTATGTACTGAGAAAATGTTGCGTTACAAGCGCGTTAATTGACTTTATCAACATAATAAATCTTGAACGAATAGAGGAATGACTTTCGCGTATAGCTTTGCGGGCTGACATTTTCCACATTGGCTTAGAACTTGGAGGATTTCAATGCACTTTGAAATGGGAATTCGTGAAGTCCATAAATGGAATTTGAAGAATTCAAACATTCATTGAACTGTGGATTGAGAAGATTTTAGATCCCTAGGATACAATAGGTTTGGTTAGTGGCCTAAGGATAATTTTAGGGATAACTTATGACAATTTATTGAATAATAGTCACATGCTCTGAAAACTAAAATGAATACATCGTTTAATATTTAAGAATAATAAGCCTCCTTGCACGTGACTAGACTTTGATATATAACAAATTTTTGGACACATATGACTGGGAATTAGATTAACGTTGCAAAATCATATAACAGGGAAGAAAAATACGATATCTAGAAAGAGTTAAAAGTCACTACCTTTCTGATTAGGTATTATGCGAAGCTTTGTGAGCCAAAATCGAGTGTTGAAAAAAGTTTAAATTGTTAGATAGAAACATGTTCTAATATATAAATACTTTTTTAAAGATTAGATCATATTAGATTAGGCATTGCTCATGCCACTACCCAAGCTTTCCTACCCACTACAAGCAGGTGAGATTATATGGGCAAACCCCACTCTGAAGATCAAGGTGACGATGCCTTTTTGCTCAATCTATTGTTTATGAAAGGTGAGCTCTTCTTGCAATCTCTCCTTCCAGCCAACGATCAAGAAATCTCCAGGTGAGCTCTTCCCCCCTTTTCGATCCCAATTGACTACGGCCACCGTCTACCTCGCTATCACCGCCGCCATCTCCATCGTCTATCTTCGGCGAGTACAAGCAATTCTCCTATGTCAACACCACGACTTGAGTCCGCATACTCACCTTCGAAGCTGGACATGTCATCCCAACCTTTCGACTTAGCAGCATCGCCAGATGATGACCCCCGTCCCTTGAATCATGCATCTTCTCTCTACTCATGCCTTTCTTTGCTCGCTCTCGTATGTTCTTGAGCTTTTTGGCAGTTCGAATGACCCCGTCTCAGAGAAAATGTGTGCGAAGCTAGGTCATCAACGAGGCGTTTCAAGCGCTAGAAGCCGACGAAGTGGCTGGACCAGTCTTGGAGTTACCGGATTACGTTACTTCTAAGCAGCTCAAACTAAGGCCATTGCAATGAAGCGCTATTCTCATTCTGATTTTTCTTTGGTTTTTCCTTTTTCGTTTGATAAATTCTGGCGACTAGCTCTACTTAGATAGTGGTACTACGTGCAAGAAGAAGTGGACAAAGCGTGGAATAAAGCGGGGAATGAGCAAAGCAAAGAGAGTAGGGAGAGATTCAGCGCCAGAGAGCTTGAGCTAAAAAATCGTGTTCTCCATGGCGATGGTCGGAGTGATAACTGTCATTGCTAAGGAATTGAGAGAAACTTGAGATTTTGAGAGAGTCCTAGTGCTTGATTAGTTATTGATTGGCCTTAGATTGGTCGATTTTTGTATTTGTGTTGTTTCTCTGGAGTGCAAGTTCACATTCATACATGCAAGTTTAGCTTTTGACAAAATGCCTATGCAAATTTTCTAGTGTTGATTCCATCTTTATTTGCTTTCAATAAGGTTGAGTTCCTAATTTTGGCCTTAAGTATTAATGTGATTTGATAATATATGGGTCGGGTCGGATACATTATCAAAATTGTATTGTATGAAAATAGTTCAAAATATGGTTAAATGGGTCAATATGAATCGGACCATTTGTTACCCGACCCACCATACTTGCCCATATATCTAAGGCAAAACACCCCATTTGTCTCTCTTAATTTTTTCATATTACTTTAAAGTGCAACGCAATTTATCTGAAAGAGAATAAAAAAACCAGTAACATATACCCGAGAAAAAGAATAAAGTGATGAAAGCAATAGGTAAATTGGCTACTTTCCACCAAGAAGTGCACTAGACGAAAATCCTCATGTCCCCATCGTGCAACAATCACTTTCGTTTTCTTTAATTTTATCCTTTTCAATTTTCGAATGCTTATTTAGTATTTGCTTTCTTGAATAAATTATTAGATCCATTAAATGGGTCATAAAATCATTTTTTTCATCCATAAATTAATAGATTGAGTTATTATATGAATTGATTACGTTCAATAAGTTAGTCATAAACAAATTACAAATGGTAAAGTCCAAAATAATATAGATGTTAAATGGGGTCACAACTTATTTCGAGTCGAAACACATCTACAGCTCTCTCTTTACTCTCTTTCGTTCTCATTCAATTTCACAGTCGCTCACTCCGTGCTCTCATCTTGATGTGGGTATAAAATTTTCCAAAACTAAGTTAAATATATAAGTCGACAATATGGATTGGATATGTATAGATGGCTAAATTTATGTTGTATGAAAATAAATCAAAATGAGTTAACTAGAATCATTTTTGACTCAATACGAAGGTGACTCGACTTGTCCATTGTCCATTTGATGAGTCTAATTAACGGAATTGAAATAATAAGCGTGTGCATGAAAGCTGGTTATCATTATCATCACATCATTACTTATTATTAAGGCGGGACGATTTGCAGGCAATTGACGTGGGAAGAGCCAATTGGCTAGCAGTGCGATCGACCCCTCCTCCCCCACCTCACATCGTATGTTGAAACTACGGGTGAACACAATAAACCACTCGACTCAAGAACCGTCTGATTTGGCCAATTTTTTAGAGTTTTGATATGGTTCATGGTTCTTAAAGATAGAACCACTTCTCGGTTCCTGGTTGGACGGACCGAGCTAGGCCATTTTAATCGACCATTTCTTTGTGTTGTTTAGGGCTAAGAGAGAGAGAGAAAAAAATGATGCATCATTCAATTTGAGTTCAATCTTGATGGGCCAGTGAATATTCATGTCACACTTAAAGCCCCAAGTTCTCTTCTCGTTTTCATGATAAAGTCGACGTCTCTCGTGAGTTTCTCTTTATCAATCTGGTGTGAGAACTAAAAGACGATGGAGTACTTTTGAATCTTTGCGCGTAACTTATGAGGATATCACATTGTTCTTTAAATTTTTCCCAATCTCATTGGACTACCCAGGAACTGGTCCGGTCCTAAAAACTAAGGACTGGTCCCATTAGTACAATTTCCGATTCCGAGAGAATCGGACCGCTCTAAAGCATGGAAACCCCTACTTAGAACTCTTTCTCCTTCCCCTGTTCCGCGGGCAGAGAATCATCTCTCTCGCGCGCGCGCTCGCTCTTCGTTCTTTCCGATCCTTTTTTACCGCCCGACCAAAATTAAAAGAAAGAAGAATCTTTTTTTTTTTTACTTTCATTTATAAGGGAAAAATGAAATTGAAATATTCTCCAACTTGTTCCTGTGAATTACTTCGATCACTAAAAAATCGTCGGGGAGTTTCAGTTCGCAGAGCTCACTTCCACCGGATCCTCTTTCCACGACGCATGAATCCGAGCGACTGACCCCCCATCGAATCGAGAGGATCGCGAGCGGTGAGTTCTTCCTCCCCCCTCCGCCCTTCCCTCCTCTCAGATCTCGGTCTCCGGTTCTCTGTTTCCCCGATCGTTTCCCGTGTTGGGTTGTTCGATCTTTTCCAAAATTAGGATTGGAGTTTCCGGAGGCGCGCAATGCCGTCGTTTCTATGTCTCGCTGGATTCGCCGTCCAAGGTTTCGGTTTTCTTTTTTAGCGTTTTGGATTCCGAGGTCTTTTGCAAGGTCGATTCTGGGGTTGTTTTCCCATGTGGTAGGGATGCGACTGCAATCGTCGTCGGGGATCACGCTTGGTCGGGAGACGTATTCTTGATCCGTAACCGGAGGTCGTGGACGCCGCTGTCGTGCAATCCCGATGGTAAAGATGCGAACGAAATGCCGAATTGTATGAGGGATCATTTGTGTTCCCAACCGACTATTGAAGAAGGCTACTTAGATTAGAGGGTTAAATTACAATGCCGGCGTACCTCGGAGGATAGACCTATTACCTGTTATCTTGAGCTTGCGCGTAAGAGTAAGATGTGGATAGATTTCAGTGGAGGACTTATGGTTGGTTAGTCTCCTTGACGTGCATCTATCTTAGGAAGGGCTACCTTAAAGTACATGAGAATTACTGGTAAGACTTTGAAAGAGGGAAGACGACTCAATTGGGGAAGAATCTTTGAGTGCATTGATAAGATCTCATGTTTTCTCGTCTTAATGTTCAGTTTTTAGTGTCGAGTTCTCCCAAGACTTGTTTTGGATTGCGCGAATTTGCGGTGCATAACATTAAATTATTTTGGATTATCATGATTTGGAAAGCACTAGTCTGAACCTCAAGCCATAAAACATCGGATCTGTTGCCTATTGGGAATGGGCTAGCGTTTGTAGCTTTTGCTTGGCTGGTTTTATTTTGGCTTTATGGTGCTGAAGCTTTTAGTGAACTGAGGTTTGTGTCTAATATTGGGGTATTGGGTTGGCTTTTATCCAAATAATGTGCTTATGCGTAAGGAGATGATATCTCCAAAATTCAATACGTCTAATAGCATGGGAGTAATACTGACATGTGCCACCCCTTTTGTTTTAGCCCATGATCGAAAGCTCAACTCAAAACTATGCTGACTTTAAAAGGGTCTCAAATTTTCAGTTTTAGTTGCCATCAAACAATCTCCAACCAACAAAAGCAAAATATTACGAGAAGTTGAAGGAACAGGGGCAACCACTTACTTTTTATAACTCGAATCTTGAAACTTTACCGGGCTGTGTTTGCAATGGAACATATCTGTCAAGCAACAATCAAAAGATGAATACACGGGATGTTGGTACTGTTTAGATTATTTGAAGTTAGTTGTGTAACCTCTGCAGAATCTGTTGGTTCTTATTGATTCTCCCTTGCTTGGCATGCAGTACTTTGTGGAGTTCAATGAGCATTACGTTGATGAAGTACTACTTATCTAGCCTATTGAGGAAATATGTTTTATTGTAGAAATCCGCTTTGAGATAAACAAGGTTTCCAGTTCTGTCAGCTAATTGAAATCATTGGGCTATTTGCCTTGTCCATTACAGTTCTTCTTGTCATCCTTCTCTGTTTGATGCTTGAGTTGTCTAATCCTCAGGGTCTGTGTTCGCTGTTTGGTTGGGGCTGTTACATGTATGAATGTGCATTCCGACATAGGACATTCAATTGGATAGAAATGAGATCTAGAAGTACCGTTTCTGGGCTGTGAACAGTACATTGGACAGTAGGGGTTATATGTTTTGACGGATCAGGTCTGAGAGTTTATCAAAGTTTTTGGAGAAGGTTGCTCGAAGGTATCTGAGATGGAGAAAGGTGATTTTGAGGAATAAAAGTCAAAAATCTTTAGACTCTCCCGGAAAGCTTCATAATGTGAAAGGATTTTTTCTCTGCATCACAGTAAAGTTGTTGGATTGTATGATCACTAAATTAATTTCCCTTATGTGCATGGCTTGTGATGCTGGTCTGCCTTAGGTTCCAGATTCTCATCTTGTATTTTACTTGTTGATAAGATCATGATCAACATGGCAGTCATGAGGAAGTCCATTTAGTTGAGCTAATTTTTTTTTAATCTTAAATGATGCGTGATGCAGACTAGCCAACATCCATATCTGTTCTTCTTAAATGCAACATGTTCCAATTCTTGGATCTTTGTCTTTTGCTTAGACCAAATAAGACTCATGATAAGATGGAACCTCAAATACCGTTTGTAGGATATGAAGAGAAGCTTTTGCTTATAAGCATAATGTCTGCTGACATTCATAACTTTTTGACGTTTCATATTCCACGAACATCTGCTTTTTAGTAGTCTGTCATTATTTTCTGTCCTCTTCTTTTGTCTAATCATAATGTTTCAACTTTTTAACAATCTCGTTCCTTCGAACATCTGCTTGTTAGTCTTTCATCTTCTGCTCTCTCTCTCTCTCTCTCTCTCTCTCTCCTGTGATTTCCGTTTTTCTGCCGTATGTGCACAAATCCTTCATTGGTATATTCTTGTATCTTGATTTCTTACAACTTCAGCAGTAATTTTTCCAGGTTTTGGTACTGCTGCAACTCCTAAGTATGAGTCTGGCATGCCTTGTGTGCCACAGTGCTGAAAGTCCATCGCATTCTTTTAGGAGTTATTCTGTTTCTAGTTCAGAAAATGATGGAAGGTGCTCTGCAATTGCCAACTGCTTGGCCATGAAGCCATCTCTTCCTTTGCCTCCAACCAGATCTGCCATATCGACATCCAAAGTGACACCTCAGCCAAATACGCCTGCTGGAATTACTGGTACACCACGGCTTGTACGGAGTCATGCCGTTAGAAGGGATATTGCAAGGGACTGGAACTTCGATGAGGTCGTGACTAGGATGGAACGCTAGACATTTCGCGTCAAAATCAGGATAGCAGGTGCTCTTAATCTTGGAACTGTGTCATACTACTTGTTTTCCATGTAGATTAGCTATGGATAACTAAACTGAATTTTCTACGGGAAGGGTCTTCAGATTTGCTAGTTGTAACGCTGTGTCAGAAGTAAATGCCCAACTTTATCTACATTTCTTGGCTTTCCTGTCTGGATAGGTTTAATTGTGATTAATAGTATTCATATTTTCTGAAAGTTGCTTCTGTAGATATATTGGAGTAGTTGCAGGCAAGTAATTGCCATTGGAATAAAAAGATCATCCTTTATAGGACTATGCGTTCCGTGAGTCATCCTTTACAGGACTGTGTCCCATGAGTATGGAAGTTTTGAAGCTAATGACGCCTAAGAATTTACTTTTGTATTGTATGCATTCATGAACTGGCCGTATTCGTGGATCTAACTGACCAATTGAAAAGTTCAAGAAGTCAAAAGTTGAACAAAAGCATACAGACTAGCAGTGTCATTATCCCTAGAAGTTTTCCTAATTTACTCTGGTTCCCGGTTGCTCAGTTCCTTGCGAATTCTATGCGGATGTATGCTTGCGCGAGTGTGCTTTTTGGGGTTTCAAAATGGGATCGGCATATCCGTCAGATTGTATTACCGGTTCACTGGGGACCTAAATTCTCCAAGTTTCTTTAGTCAAGAATTTGCCAATTCTTTCCGGATTTCTTCTTACAATTCAGGAGGTGTTGGACTGGTAACTTTGCTTGAGGATGTCTGGCTGATAGACAGCTCTCGTCGTTGACTATTAAGTGCAACTATAAATCCCCGGGGGACTTTAATTCTCTAGGAGAAGGTACTATGCCCGAAATGAGCCTTAAAATTGGTCGGGAGCGAGGAAGTTTTTCATGCCAAAAGTCTCATATGTCAATACTGTTTCGATGTAATCGTACGGGTTCCGATGCGCCGGAATGTTCCAAGATCGATTGTCGCATGTCAAAATGGTTCTTATCCGAACACAACCAATCGAACTTTTTTTTTTCTCTCTTTTCGATTTATCCTCTCAGACCTGAATCCTGGGCAGGGTTCTAGTCCCGAGCGTTGTTGCCGAGGTTGGTGAACTATCATCGTTCCGGTTGCTTGAAGAAGACTGCATTTTCTTGAGGAGACTAGAGGAGCCATCCCAGAAAATGTGAGAATTAGCCACGCTCGCCTTTAGCTTTGCCAAAACCATTCGGAATGATGGACAAACAAACCCAATAGCAGCAGCTACACAAAGGAAAATGGTATACAACCTAGAAAAAATGGGAAAGTCCACGTGGCAGCTCCTTATCCCACGTAGGCAAAATTGGCTCCTTCCTCCTCCCTCCTCCTCCACTGGATACCATACCCCAGAAAGAAGAAGATAAGATGAAATTCGATTGGATCGCTCTCTCCCTCAAAACCCCAATCCGCTCTTCCCCTCAAATCTCTCCCTTCTCCCTTCTTCGCCCCCATCTCCCTCCTCGTCGTCCTCCTCCTCCTTCCACGGAATCGCTCTCTCTTTCGCTTCCTTAGAGCAGCGAACGGAAATGGCGGCTCTGCAGCAGATACCCATCTCTCTCCAGTCCAAAATCCCGTCCCCAAAGTCCCAATTCCTCCATAAACCCTCCAACCTCTCCTTCTCCGCCACCTTCCCATCCGTCAAGCTCGCCCCCGCTTGCCTCCGCCTCCGCCCCTCCGCCTCCTCCGCCGGCGCCCGCATGTCCTCCACTGCGGCGGCGAGTTACGCGGCGGCGCTCGCCGAGGTGGCCAAGTCGAACGATACCCTGGACGCCACGAGCGCCGACGTGGAGAAGATCGAGAATATCTTCTCCGACGAGGGGGTGTTCAAGTACTTCTCCAACCCGACGATTGACCCGGCGAAGAAGCGGGAGCTGGTGGACGAGATCGCGGCCTCGTCGGAGCTGCAGCCGCACACGGCCAACTTCCTCAACATCCTGATCGAGGCGAAGCGGATCGACCAGATAAAGGAAATCGTGAAGGAGTTCGAGACGGTGTACAACAGGCTGACGGAGACGGAGCTGGCGTTGGTGAGCTCGGTGGTGAAGCTGGAGGCGCAGCACCTGGCGCAGATCGCGAAGCAGGTGCAGAAGCTGACGGGGGCGAAGAACGTGAGGATCAAGACGGTGATCGACCCGAGCCTCGTCGCTGGGTTCACCATCCGGTACGGCAACGCCGGGTCGAAGCTGATCGACATGAGCGTGAAGAAGCAGCTCGAGGACATCGCCGCCCAGCTCGATTTGGGGGACATCCAGTTGGCCGTATGATGACGATGACGGCGGCGGTATTTATATAGATATATTTTTTGTTTTATATAATTTCTCGTGGGATTTATTTTAATTTTACTTTTCCCAATTTCTAGGTTTCGATTTTAATTCATCATATGTACGTGAGCCGCGACTGATGTTTGGTAATGAAAAATGGGTGCGCTAATCGTCCGAATGGACAAAGAGTTATTACATACGTAAGTGGAGGAGATTGTAAGTTTCGTATTTCACGTGCCCTGTTCTGTCTATAGCTCTAGTTGTCCACGCGGGTGAGCATCAGGTCCGGCCCAATTCAGGCATTGTCCGGACCGGACCAACCTAGACCGACCGGTTCGAGGCTAATTATGATGAGAATTGGTTTAGTACTCAATTCTGTAGGGGGAGAAAGTTGCTTATGTCGTCAATCGGCAATTTCCCAATCGATTGGTTTGCTTTCCGATTCTAAGAATCAACCAATTGTTGAATCAATCACTTCTAATAGCACAAGAGAGGTATCTTAGCTAGTGGCCAAACTTTGTCATCTCTATCCAACTCATGACTCCCATCGTTCAACGCATCCTTGTGGAAGCAATACAACTGAAAATCTGATGGTGAATCATATAAAAAATTACTAGAACGATTTGAATCTCGAGCAAGAGCAGAGGCACGACAGAATTCATTGCTTGAACGTTAGGTTGAAACTTTGCCGCTCGCTGGGCTATGAATTTGAGTACCTCTCTGTCTTGGTTCTTAACTAAATCTTGGGCCATTTAAACATCTAAGCATCGACGCAAGAAAGATGGAGAATCTATGAAGTGATTCCATGTGCCTACCATTCAAATTTCAAAACTGTCTTCGTAATTTTATCCGGTTCGAAGTAATCACGAAACTTTAACAAAATCTCCAATGCTCGTCTTCATAACGTTTTTCTCGTTCGCCTCAAATCGACCACCGCTTCGCCAGGGATTTTCCGAACCGGGTTGGCTAGAAAGAGGTTCGACGACCCCGCTTTTGCTTGCGAAACGCAGTGCCTCTCAAACAAGGCTCATGAAAGTCTTGGGTGATAATCGATAGCGCAAGAGCCGTGACGTCCTGTCCCCTTCGCCTCTCTTCAGATCTCCTCCATTCAGCTTCTTCCTTTCTGACCACGAACGGATCACGCGTGCTCGCTTCTGGTTCCTTTTCGCGTGGCATATGGACGGTCTCGGTCCATCGTAATCCCCCATCGAGGCGACGAAGCAAGGTCATATTATTTTTTGGCTACATCGATTAGGTACCATTGCAATGGCTACATGGCTTGAACAAAAGTCATGGGTCATTACGTGCCACATGACTAATTGGAGAGACAAGTGGTGGAACTGTGTAGTCGGACATGCTTATCACCATCTTAAGACCGTGGAGGCGCGGCTAAGTCGGGCTTTCTTGCAGAATTGACGGCATTCTGATTTCTGTCAATGTCCGTGGTGTCCATATCCACAATAGAACTACGTCCAAGGTCTTGACACGGCAACCTTTTCTTCTCTAGCACCTTGGAGATTTCTGAGCGTGCAAATCGTTGCATCCCGATGCATTGGTGAATCTATCAACCAAGCAAACTGCATTAACCGGGAATGTTTTGTTAGGGCTCGTATGAGTAAGATGATTCAGTTTAGCGACTAACAGATGATGACCGCCAACATCTCGAATGACATCTGCTCGATCCGGGACTAACTTCACATCTTGATCAATAGCTAGGAATGCCAACCGTTTTCGACCCGAGAGTATGCATCTCTTATTACGAATCTAGTTATGGATTTCCTCTCAACAAACATGGATACTCTATTGAGAGGGGGTTCAACATCAATACCTAGAAATTATCGATCACTAGTCTGAAATTGCCGATGCATATGATTTTAGCCAAGTACTACTTTCTACACCATTTTCAGCAATAAGAATGTCATTTAAGTAACAGAAAGGATGGATATTGCTCGAAAAGATTGCGTCGGCATGTACAAGATTTTTTCCCCTCGTCTTTTCTCTTTTCAATTTGTGTCCCGTGCTGCACTCTAATTTTGTCGAGACGTTCCAAGGCTTGGAGATGATTTATGTACTTTGGAAGGAAACATGTAGCAACAGTCTAAACTGCAGATGTTTTCGAAGACGATTTTGGTGGAGTTGGCAGAGAAACATCAATTGAACCAGAAATGGTTGAACCGTAAGAACTTGCAATTGCCTCGCTACCTAATTGAACCCAACGAAATCGTATGATCAATGAAAACCCAAAAGCACGATTCGCAATGAACATCTTGGCAACAAAGCAACTGAAAGTCCGAGGCGATTCATCCTCGACTTCACAATTAGTTAACATGACTCCTGTGCGTCAATTGGTGATATCAAAGAAGGAATTAGAGAGCAAAATCGGCTCTGATCAGATGGATTTTCTTGTTTGTGGTGGCATCTCTAGTTCAATAAAAATTTAATCCCTTATCTACAATTGAACTAGCAGATTCATGAGAAATATCCTTTCCACAATTTTGATGCAGGAAACTTAATGCGATGTGGGATCGAGACATGATCTCACATGCTTTGTAATCTAGTAAAGTCGTTCCAACCCCACATGAATCGGACTGATGGATCCCCCTAAAGTGAAATTTATTTGGTACTTGGGAATAGTTCCAATCACCGAACGAGACTCGCTTAAGAAATAAGATCTATGTTCACAATTTCACTCTAATAAGGCCAAAAACAATCTGACTTTTGAACAAGATCGATCCCCAGACTTCACATGCACGACGCAATGACGTCCCATTTGCCTTATCGCCGGATCGTTTTGCAGACCAAAGTGCTTTTTCGCTTCGTGATTTCGTCACCTACCCACTTCAAAATCTTCAAGAGAACTTCTTTCGGGTTGCATTCCAAGCACGGGTGTGCTTATCTATCTAATCCACCTTGATCACGAAGAGCGTCCCCTCTTTGAAAGATCAAAGACGAAAATGATAATGAGGATACTGTTCTTCGTGATTAGCTGCGCTTGCATTGATGGCAGCGAAGCATTCAAAGGTCTGTCCTTGTGGAAAATCCACTCCATGCATAATGAGTTCATTTGTTATCTTGTTGAAACTTCCGACTTCTGACTTCGACTCGTCCCTTGCTGTATCATTATTGAGGTGCATTAGGGTTTTATAAGTTGTTAACTTCTGGTGATTACCACTAAACATGCGAGTTACAGTGAGACATGTCGTATTCGACAAATGAGAGGTAACGAGGTTGAAATCGCTTGCGAGATTAGTGCAATTTTCCTAGCTTTTCCGTGGATGAAATCTAGATCTCTAACATCTTAATCAGACTATCTTGATGGATTTCAAACTTCGGATATATGAGTCGTAGATGGATGCAACGAGATGCAACGAAATACTTTGTGATCCTATTGTTAGATGTCCTAAAAACTTTAACGATTAAATAACTTACATGATTTAAAAGTTAAGTTCTCTAATGTGTCCCCTCGAACCAGGCCTTGAACTAGAGTGAAGCCGGAAACAAGGTGGTTCGAGGGATTTAAGCACTGATGCACTTCATACAATGACAACTTAGGAGCAAGTGTCAACTCTTAACTTATCACGGGCAAGCTGGCCTAATACCAAGCACAAAAATACTTGTCCGGACTCATTTATGATTTAAGAGATAGAAAAATCACCAAACACCTTAAATTATATTCACCGTAATATATTTATCTTGAACATTTTTTCGGGCAATAAAAGAATCACAACTATGTTCACTGTATCACCTTTATTCTACATTTTTTTCTTGTGACCTCAAAGTTCCAATTTTAGACCCGTATGACATATTTACCTATTGTCAAGGCTCTATCTAATCGTAATCCAACCAAAACAGCATTATTTTTATTTTATTTATGCGAGCAACACCGTTTATTTTTTGTCATCCATATAGATAGATTTTAGCCGGTGCTCAATGATAGAATTTTAATAGTTGATAAATGTGTCGTGCATATATAAATTTGGGAATTTATAATACATGTGTCACAATGGACATAATTTAGGAATTTGACGGTTTTTCATCTTAAAAAGCTACCAGATTTGGCAATGTAAAAGTGACGAAACTGATGAATTAGAGATGGACCAAGCGCGCACGAAATGAATGACTCGTCCTAATATACTCTTGGGACCGATCAAGCTTGGGCTAGTTGGATAGGCCTTTCAGCCCATCGTCCCTCCTACTACCGACTACTCCAAAATCAAGAATCTTCATCAACACCGATTCGTCACGACTCGATCCGATCGAGCATATGATTATGTGCGCCAAGTATTTTAAGTAGATTAACACAACGTTGATCCGTTATGGCTTGAATCGGACGTTCACCGACGATCTTGAGCATGCGGTCCCCGGAGTTTAGAGTCAGGTGCCTGAGCCCCTGAGTATAGAAGTTGTGTGGACTTTCGTAAATTGAACATACGTCAGCGACCAGATCAAAACCAAGAAAACAGCCTGATTTTCTTTTACAGCTTTTTTGGCTGGGCGTGCTGCACTCAATAATGGATCGATCTCTATAAGCCACGATCCGAAAGTCCCAAAGCCTGAACGCGGACCCTCTGGAGGAACCTTCTCGCCTAAGGAAACTGGCGCCGTGCGCGTCTATTAAGCGTCGCAGCAGGTCTCGTCTTTCCTGGTTCTCTCGTCGTCCTTCTCCCTCCCTCCCTCTTTCTTTGTTGATTGGCTTTGTTTTTGCGTCAGCCGACATCGCTTGATTCTGGGTGTTACATAAAAACGCGGCCGATTGGAGATTTTCTGCACTTTGTTGCGTATCTCGACTGATTCCGTATCTGGGTCTGCAGTTATCTGGGTTTTCAACCATGTCGATGCTGGATTCTTTCTTCGCGAAGGGCTTCAAGGCTGCAAAATGGTAATTCGATCTTTCGAGCTGGTTCGAATTGTCTCCTCTAGTGTTTCATGTGACCGGGTCGTGAGCCGTGGTCTTCAATCTTGTTTCTGTTTTTTTTTTCTCGATCGGATGGGAGTTTTTGTTCTCTTATTGCTGGAAACTCTGCATTTACTTGTGTTGATTGCGGTTTGAGTTCAGTCGGTTTGATTTTCGGATGCCGACTCCTTTCTCTTTTTGGCTGAATTCCTCGTCAACCCTCTGTCCTGCTGAGTTTGAAGATTCTACAGAGGTGGAGACATGTCTTTGGTTCATAGCATTTTGGCATTAATTATTGATATTTGTACTCCATGATGTGTTCTGCAGTAAAACCCTTTTGAAATTGACCATTCCTCGAATAAAGTTGCTGAGGAACAGGAGGGAGATTCAGATAAAGCAGATGCGCCGTGACATTGCGAAGCTGCTCGAAACTGGTCAAGAAGCTACCGCACGTATTCGGGTATCCTCTTGTTTCAATAAACCCATGACTTCTAGTCAGTAAACTCATGATTATAATTTTGGGCTATGCCTGTTGTCTCCAGATGGAAAGTCATTGAAAATTCTGTTCATACTTGAAATTTCATTTTTCTCTATTCGTGATTTTTCAGGTGGAGCATATCATAAGAGAAGAGAAAATGATGGCAGCTCAAGAGATCCTAGAGCTCTTCTGTGAACTCATTTCTGTTCGCCTTCCGATCATTGAGGCACAGAGGTTGTGATGTTAATTGATTGTGCTCTTTTCGTATATTGAGAGTGATTAGAATGAGTGGCTAGTCTTGTAATCTCTGAACTATCTGAAGGAAGCTTCAGTTATGGTTCAATCTTTTTGCTGTGTGAAAGATGACACGTAGGACATCAGTGGATATAAAGATACCATCTAAAATCTAACCTTCAAGAAAGTATAGTCAATTGACAAGAGTTCATTTAATTGCTTAAGCTTAATGAAACTTCATCTGGTTCGGCTTGTTCATCACCGGCATAGCTTGATGTGTAATGGTGTGATGGCAATGGTTTACTTAGTTAATAAGTTCAGTTAGCTAACTGGAAGGCTAGAATTAAAGTCTGTATTATTCAATGTGACTTCTGCTTGTCCTTTTTTCACTTTAAATCTAAAGCCCCTTCAACACAACCCAACTGACCCATTATTCAAAAAAAAAAACAAAAACAAAGAACAAAAGGCTATGCTACATGAGATATATGTATAGCCAGTATAGAATTTGATTATTGATTTTTTACAACATGAAGTGAGTGGAAAACTCAATGCTTCGAGTCCCAAAACTCAGTATATTTATTCTTTGGTCCTTCCTTGTTTTAGTTGGTGGTTCACTATTTACTTTGGATCTTTCAAGTGCATTTTCATTAGCCTGGAAATCAAATTTTTGAGTTAGCCTTTACATTTTCTCATAGCTTATTCCATGCAGTAGTGTTAGAAGTTGCATCTGTGGACCTACCTGATCTTTTTCTCTTTGCAGCCAATAGACTTTAACTGGTTTTTGAATTTGGTCTTTCTATAGGGAATGCCCTATTGACCTGAAAGAAGCAATATCCAGTGTGTGCTTTGCTGCCCCTAGATGTGCCGATCTACCCGAGCTGCTACAGGTTCAAATGTCATTTGCATCAAAGTATGGGAAAGAATTTGTAGCAGCTGCTTCTGAACTCATGCCAGATTGTGGTGTTAATCGACAGGTTCTTTAGAGTTTCAGTTTATTTTGCTAATTACGAATAATCTTTAGCTATTTCAGTCAGTTAATCTCGAAATGCATATCTTTTACTGCAGTTAATTGAGCTGCTATCGGTTCGAGCCCCTTCCCCTGAAGCCAAACTAAAGCTTCTTAAAGAAATTGCTGAAGAGCATGAGTTAGAATGGGATGCTGCTGCCTCAGAAGTTGAGCTTTTCAAATCCCATGAAGATTTGCTGGTGATTAGCGGTTTTCCATTTTTCGTTTTTTTCCTGGCATTGCTTATATTAGCTTTGGCGTCTCATATGAAACCTCTCTATTGCAGAATGGATCCACACAGTTTGGAAGTGGATCTAAATTACCTTTGCCTAAAGAGAAGCATGATGATTCGCTGTACTCATCACCAGATCATGCCGTCAATGAACCACCCGATTCTGATACCGGCTTTGATTCATTGGATTTTCCTGAGGTTCCCAGTGTTTCAGTACGGCCAATTTCAAACGCCTCAGCGCCAGAAATTATTCCACCCAATCCAGTTGCTGCGAGCCCTGCTGACCACAAAGCTGGTGATGAATCTTCACAGCTCTCTGGAACTGTGGAAACTTTGTCCTTTCAGAAGCATGTGGATCCCAATGAAGTAGTGGAAGAGCATCTTATAGACCGCAAAGACATTGATGTCAAAGAAGATAAACAGTTCCTCCCATTTATTTCTCCCCCATCACTTTCATCTGCAGAGATTATTTCTCCCCCATCACTTTCATCTGCATCATTCTCTGCAAGAGAAAATGCTCATCCATCCTCTCTTCGAAGGACTAAGAGCAACCCACAGGATGTGGATTTACAAGATGTGCTTGCCGCTGCTCAAGCTGCTGCTGAAAGTGCTGAGCGTGCAGCAGCTGCCGCCCGATCTGCAGCTAGTCTTGCACAAGTCAGAATCACTGAGCTCACCAGGAAAAAATCGGCAGTCCTGGATGATTCTGATAACCCATTTTATGCAGCCACGTCTCAGTCTGCGAATGCTCCAACTCCTGAACTTGAACATAAAAGATCTTTGGAGAATACTGATCAGAGCTTCAATTCATTGGATGACCAAGTGGTTCATAAAGACGTGGAGGAGTCCAGAGGGTCAAACCAGCCACTGCCTGAGGAGGTTAAGTTTGATACCGAGTTGTTAGCATCCAGTCACAAGGTTCACGAGTATAACTCTGAATATCACCAGCCTGAGAGATCCACCTCAATGGATGAACCATATTTTTCATACCCCAACTTGTTCTCATCGCAGAGCGTCAATGTTGGATCTGGTTCTCATTCATTCAAAGATAAATCCCGGCCCAACTATGATCCATGAGTGAATTTGTCTTTAAAAAGTTTGGCGAGATATGACTCTATGCTACTATGTTGAGTTCACTCGTTCCATATTTTTTCACGGTTTATTTTTTATCGGTCTCTTGTATAGGGAGGTATTTGAGGATTGTCTAAATTGTTGCTGTATGATGATAATTGCTCCTTTTAACTCATCCATGCGGATTGCCAAACAGAGTGTATTGTTCCATTTTGGATCCACATGAATAGATTAATGTATTTTAACTATGTTGCTGCTTATTGGACATAGGATCATACTTCTTCTACCTGAGTTTTCAGTTGTCTTACTGACGGTTAGGACTCTATGTACCATGGCTGAAACTACGTTGCATCTATTGCTTGTGAAACGCCTTCACTGGTGTTACTAATGCTCAGTTCCCCCTGTTTGTTTTTGTGCAAGGGTGTTTTCGTTTCATCTCATTTTTATATAAGAAAGAACAAAAGCAGACTACTCTAATGCAGTCTCTTATTCAGCTCACTCGATGTCAGGCGAGTTGCCGTGGGCAGAAAGAACCAAAGGAAAATTGACCAAATCTATCGCGTAATGTATCTGAAAGAGAGCTTCTGCTTCTTGCATCCGTTTTTTGGTGGTAGCGTTGGCCATATCTCTCACCTACGATAGGCTATTGTTCTTATTGTCTAGACATGCTTTGCAAGGTTATTAC